>CM056580.1:55062366-57462366 GCA_029721435.1 Gymnothorax reevesii
TATTGGTTGGCGATTTTTGACAGGAATGTACTGCAAAAAAATAAAAAAATAAAAAAAATCAAAGCACAAGCAGAAATGTTCCAAGTGCAAGCAGAAATGTTCCAAGCACACAGAGGCAGTTTTGAGCGCAAGGAGAAAAGACTGAAGTTCACGCACAAACAAACCGTCCATGCAGCGGATCCTAGCACAAGCATGGGCGAGTTGAGTGCGCAAGCAGAATTTTGGAGAACAGTTTTCCAAAATCTACTCATGAAATCGATTTCTCAGCTCTCAAGTCGAAAGAGCATGCTCTTGAATGAAGATAAGGATTTACCTCCATAGGAAGTTGCTTCCAACGGAGTAATCATATGACGATAAAAAATATCAGAATGTTTTTTAAGGTTCTAAACAAAGTGCGAAAATAAAAAAAATGAACTCACTACTACAGGGCGTCTTAACTGCTAAATTTGTATTTCAAATGTTGTTGTTGGAGATGTCTATTAGAACTGATCCAAGAATGAAGGCAATTACAGGTTCATGCAGATGTGACTTTAACAGGTCTCATTATACATCATGGCTATGCAAAATCAAGGATTCAATCAAAACTTGGATTTACAGACTACAAATACAAATTACAAATTTGGTACTGCTTCCCAGGTAGAATAATTTTTTTGGTTCTGTGAACAATGAATCAGTAAAAAATTAAAACCATTATTTATGATTACAGTACAGAAACAAAGGCAATCAGCCTGCAGAGTGCGCAATAAAGGAAGATTTATACTGGGTTTGGAAGTTATTTTAACACACTAAAAAATTAATTTGTCGTGAGTAAACAAGCCAGCACCTTCACAAAATCCTAAAATGTGCAAAGGTAAGAAGAAAATATTTATTTTCATAAATTTAGAACAAGTAAGACCTGCATACCGCACAAACACCAGTATGCTGTAGTTCTTCTTAAGATGCTAAATACAGAGAGAAAATTATTTGATCTCTCACATGCTTTACTATTGAGTTTAACACAAAATATGTATTACTGCAGCCATATTTTCCCATACCAGTTAGTGTATCAGCATGCCTACCTAATTTTATTTAAAATTAATTAATTCAAATATAATTAATTTTCACTGTTACAAGACTTCAGTACAAGAACGTTACATTCTGAGGCATAAAGCAAGACATGAGAAACACATGAGATTGCTACTGAGATCAATTCAATGCACAAATATCAGCTTTAAAGACTGGCTTACAATTCAGGAAACATGCAGGTAAATTTAGGTAAACACAAAGACATAACTCTTCCTGCGGTTCAGATCTAATCAGGCTCCTAATAGAACTAATCCATTCACAGTCACTTAGAAAAAAATGAAATGTTACATTTACTTCATAAAATTATGTCAAATGGTTCCACATAACTGGGATAAGTACATTTCATTTTAAGTAAATAGTTAAACTGGCCTAAAATCGTTCAATTCAGTAAGAAGTTACTTAATACAATCATGTGGAAGGACTTGACATAAAATTTTTATGAAAATCTAACACTATTTTTTAGAAAGTCATATTACATTTCCACACTTTTTTTTTGTCATTTCATAAATATGCAGACATACTATGAAAAATCAGTGAGTAGCAAGCCTCTACGATTAAGTGCAATGAGATGATACAGATGAATTTTATCATAACTTCATTTCAGCAGCACTGAATATCGGTTACGTGTTTAGGCATTACATATCTTCACTTCAAACAAACGCGCACACGCGCACACACACAAACATTCTGTGAATGCTTGCAGAAATTAAACAAACATCAAAACTTATTTCAAACAATATTTACAAAAAATATTTTAGCCATCATTTCAGCCAAAATGTCCAACTCATTTAAATACTTTTCAGAGAAAAATTTACAACTCAGTGCACAATCTAATATTTTTTAGATCCCATTAGATTTTTATGATCCATCCAAATACATGAGCCACATAATGAACAAAAAATTTTGACAAAAAATGGAAGAAAGTAAAGTGGATACTTCCTGTTCTCTCAAGTGGGCCTCCCATGTGGAATTGTTGCAGCTACTAAATAAACCCGGACCTGTTTTTAAACCAGCACATAATAGTACCAATATCATTAATTAATAGAATCTATCATAACTGAATAGACATAGCATTAATAATTATCAAATACAGCATTATATACTGACAGAATACGGCAGTTGTTAAAAGTGTATAGGCTTTATCGTTATATTACACATACGATTCTGCTTACATTTAATTAAATTAAGCAATACAGCACAATCACCTTAAAAAGCGCCATACAGTCAGTGTGCTTATAAGCTTCCCAGTTCTCAAAGGAAAAGGAAATGAAATATGTTTAGCTGTGCTAATAATCTGCTATTTTCACAAGTGAAACTTCCCATGCACAGAGAGTTTCAATATGTATAACGGCTGATTTAAAGACAGGCAGGGTTTAATGCAATCTTCTGTGTCGGCATCAAAACTTCAGGCCTTTCCTACGGAAGTACTCACTGGCAAACATGAACGCACATCGATACCTAGAACCTGCTCTGTACAATAGGGAAAACCGATAAGCCTGTATAATGTGTCAGGGATTTTCAAGATTTTATAAATTAGATTTGGAACTTTCAAATGTCTTTATCAGTAAGTTTCTTTGCTGATATTAATTGTACTGTAAATGCATATGCCAAAGGTTTATTCTGGTGTTATTGTGACATTGTCAATAGCAAAGGGGTTTCACTGCTGTCAGGAAGCAGAACCTTAGCTTTTTTTTCAATACAATTTGGAAAAAAACAAGAATGATCTGTCTCTAACTTGAGTGTATCTTCCACAGATCCAACATGCAGACTAACATCGCAAAAAGGGGAGACCTTAAAAAACAGACCACCAGACACTTCACACACCACAACGAGGCCGCAATAAATCCAAATACTGTACTTTGATTCATGGAATTCAAAGCAATGTCCACCACTACAAATAATTACCAAATAAAAAACAAAACACAGGATTTGAGATCAGTGGCACGCACAGCGTGAAAAGGGGGTAGGCGAGAACAACAAGTTACACACCAACCGAGAAAGCCCGGGTGTCACAAAATTGCGAGGATTGCGAAAAGGGTCAAATAAACGTGCGTCGTCTTATTATTGTAACTCCACGTCTGTCTATGCAAATTCACAAAAAAATTAAGCGAGCGCACGTAAATTATCAAGCAGAAGGTTAATCCGCATATGCAAGCGCTCAAGGCATGGAAAACACGCATGAGCAGTGAATTTAAGGCAGAAAAATTTTTGCTCCTATTAGTGTGAAAACTGCTGCAACAGCTGCCGGTGGTTGAGGCCAACCGAACTACGACACAACCACAAGCACAGCCTACCCATTGAAAAGAGAGGGACATACATTTTCCACCATGAAAACAGTATTTTACAAGCTCCATCTAAGCACCTCTAACTCATCTGCCCACAAAGGTTTCACCTGGAGGTACAGACCCTCTTTAACCCATCTTTAGGAGGCTTCTGTGGAGCACTAGAGGTGCACAGCCATTTGTGCATCCCTGTGGCAAATCAAAAATACACAGGTAAGCAGCTATGTACCACATACAAAAGCTACGTGCTTCTGATGAATAATTTGAGGAGCACAACCTCTTTACACTTTCAACGGTACCTAATGGCACCACACCGCCATCTGCTGGAGAACCAAAGTAAAGCAACAGCGGCCACGGAAGCATCATGACACGCAGCAAACAATGAAGGGCGGCTCGCATCGCATGGCACATGGACATCGCGCTGACGGCGGGCCTTCACCCACGCATTCGGTGCCTTGCGCGACCTCTCGAGCAAAGGCAGCACAGTGAAAGCGCTACACGACAAGTGACAGGGGTCTGCCGCGCAAGCACAGGGGGGAGTGGCTGGGTTTTTCAGCTACAGGCCCGTCAGGTCCACAATGGCCTTGATGAAAATGGTGTCGTCACGAATGTAGGAATTCTTGGAGTCGAGCTTGGAGAGCGGACAGAAGAGTGGGCAACCGCTGGCGATGTTCATCTCGCTGACGGGTCTCTGGAATGAGGAAGAGGTGACATCGGGCCGGAAGGCATCGATGACGTGCTCACGGTTGTTCTGGTCCAGCAGCATCAGTGTAACCTACAGGAGAGTGGATGGACTTAGATTTTCAATTCCACTGACAAGAGTCCTCCAGCACCAATACTCTCCACCCAACAAAACACCACTACCAGAAGCATCGTAAAACAGTCATGGTGGTACATGTAATATAACATTGCAGGAGTCTGATCTCTTTCTCCCAATTAGGCATTGATCAACCTGAACTGTGATATTTAACATCTGCTTGATTAGCACTGTGTTTAACATTGCAATCCAGTAGGACCAGTGGCAACATTCCAGCAAACTCTGATCTAAAGCAGATGCTGACAGGGTAATACAGCACTGCAGCTGCGCCAGCAGAGCCTTCTGAGGATTGAGAAAGGATACGTGAAAACCAAAACCTTCAAGGTATGACCAAAATCCTGGTCTACAACTATGCATTCTCTAATTCAGAAGTAATATATTAGGGCATTGGTTATATTAGGGCACACCTGCTCTGAAGTTTAACCCTGTGAACATGGTACTTATAGCATCAGGCTAACCTTCAGATAAAGTTCAAAAAATGTTTTAACAAAGGGAAAAGAACACGTCTTTATGCGGAATCCATTACATGCTGGTAGTTTCAGGTGAAGACTGGCCAAGTTCCCCTGAGTGAGGTTGCAAATTCTGAGGCCGGAATCAAGGGCCATTATCTAAAGGTCACTGACCTCACCACATGGACACTAAGGCACTGTAAGTTATCAGGCAAGACTAATAGCATGTAACTTTGGTGAGCAAAGCTTATCATCTGTCACCGACCAATGGACTCCTCTCAAGTCATGGTGTCCTTCAGTATTCAAGCCAGGCCATTTGCTCCTTCAGCTTTGTGAATCAGGTTAGGTTACAGGCAAAACTCAAAAATTCTTATATCTTCATAAAATCATATAATTTGATCATAAAATGATGTGTTATGACAAGGAAAGCATATTTCCTGATTATTTCCTTATTAGGTCATGTGATTCAAGATAACCGCCACTGAAAAGTGACATATAGAAAACGCAGGATATCTCGAGATGTATTTGGAGTACAGACTTGGAATTTGGTTCATCTATTATGTATTTACCGCTCTTGATTTTGAATTAAAAAGAAAACTTGACCCTAGGATGGAAAAAAAATTTGCTCTCATTTCCGTGGTACCCAATTTCAGGGGGGTGTCAACTGATTTTAACCCTCTCCTGGTTAGTCCCCCCAGGAATCTGCGGAGAAAAAGTGTTGATTCCGCGGAGAACATTCCTGATTCTGTGGAGAGCAATTCTTGATTCCGCAGCTTGAAAGTTGATTTTCCGCGGGCATTAAAAAAAAAAAACCTAAAATGACCAGTTATTAAGCAAATTTATGTAATAATGAAGCAAAAATTCTCTTATGAAATTATTTGCAATACCAAAACACTGTGAAACATTGTGGTTATAAAATAAGCAGCATCAATATTCTTTTTGTCCCTCTTGAGCAGATTTATTTGCATAACTTATAAAGTGCAAAACATTTCACCAAACTATGGGTGAACGAGGCTTAGTAACTGAACAAGTGCCAAAGATCAAAGTAAAGATTTAAACAAAGTGTACACTATTCACTGTATTCTCAGGATATTGTAAACGTTACTGCATACCATAGACTGTATAAAAAGATGGATGAAGCTACCGTGATGTCACCCACTGGTTCGAAGATGAAGAAGTGAATCGAAGATCCGGGGAGGAACGTGGCTCTGGATCTGACCGTATCGGACGAGGACCAGAGGATAGCAACGCCCCAGAAGCATATTCTGGCTTTATACTTTATTCTAGTTTATATGGGACCATAATTCACGAAAATGAATGTCATGATATATCGAAGGAGACCTGAAACTTGCTATAACTAACATAAAATGATGTGAAAAATCATTATTTAAATTAAAAATCAGGTCGGAAAGTAGGATCATTTTCTCATAGACTTCTATCGCATTGAACTTCTTTCTGCAACCACTGGCGTCGCCATCTGCTGGCCATTAAATAGAATGCCATTCTACGGTACATCCACATGGGCTTCTTTTTTCAAATCAGGGTGCTGCGTCCATCTTTTTATATAGTTTATGTTGCATACAGCAGAGAAAAATCAGTTTCCGTAACCGGCAGCACCAGCTGTGAGTCTTAGATCCCGTTTATCTGACCGCAAAATCTAGCGGCCGGGATGAAAAATACATGTAAAATATAAAATTCTGCACCTCGCCCTATATTCCACGGACTGCTTTGATTTCCGCGGAGGGCTTTGAAATCTGCGGTAAATTCCGCGATCGCGGAATCGCGGATTCCTGGGGGGACTACCTGGTTGCATATTTAAGTACATACTTTTAGGTTTTTTTAATTCAAAACCAAGGGAGTTTGAAAACCCTGAATAAAATCCTGGTCTGCACAGCGGTGAGGCAGCCCACCCGAAATGCCATCATTTCTCAACCAGTTGTCCAAATGTCCGACTCAAGTTCGCCAAAACAAGCTCTATACCCCCAGTTTCTCATCAAATGCCACACCCTGGGAGAAGATTAAAAGAGAAACATCAAACAAGGCAACATTAAAATGTGCCACATGGATCACAACCTGAGAGGACTTGGCAAACAACAGGGCCACCAGCAGAAAAACTGTCAGCAGCAATATTCTGCCTTGTTCAAAATGAAAAACATCTTTGAGACATGTTTATGAAATGTTTTGTGATGGGACCAACCTTTTGATTAAAAGGCCACTTGAGCAGAGCGTCGCTCAGTCCACGCATCACCACGAAGAACAGGGACAGGTGACTGCCACGCCCCGTCCCGTCCCCGTTCAGGTAAATCCGCAGGCACATCTTATAGCCATATTTACTGGTGTAAAAAGCTGGAGGAATGAGGGAACACATACATATCATCACTGGATGTCCAGGTAGAACCTGTTGACGTAATATTATTTAATTTCTTATTTCCGTATTGACTTAGTATTGGCCTGAGGCCGCAGGCCGAGGGTTAATACCACGACCCAAAGGGCAATACCAAGGCAATGCGAAAAAAGCACTTTATATTTTTATTAATTGGTTATTTATGTTGTGCCATCATGACAACATTATTACTATAACTTCTGAATTGCGCGACTTCAAGACTCGTTGAAGAGCTAAATGCTAGGTCCGCGACTGTCGTCTGCTTCTCTGAAGAGAGCGAATGCCACAGTTACCAATGGTTACTTGTGCATGTGCTGAACTCAGCCAATACAGGTCGGCCAAAGCAAGATATATTGGCAGGCCGTTTTTACTGTATGCGGGCAATAACATAAATAACCAATTAATAAAACCTGATATTTTTCATCTGATTCGGATTTCCAGCCTCATGAGGGTTAATGTTTTATTTTTGGAGTGAAGGGTTAGACAACGCTGATATACAGTAGTAAAGGTCATTATTATAATGGAACTCTCCAGAATAAGAAAATATCCGATAATGACGCAGCTACTCAAGAGGCATGAGCTAATTCAACATAATAATAATACCCGGGGAGAACATGGCCGGTGCTCGTCCAGCGATGGCATCTTGCCTCTTCTTGGTGAAGTCAGAGATCCTCCAAATGAAGACACCGTCGTAGGTGGCAGCCGACATCTCCCTCATCCTGCCCTCCATCTCCGCGATGGTCAGGTCCTTCAGGCCCACGGTCCTCTCCAGCTGCCGCACCTAAACACATCACAGTCTGGGCAGGGCTCTCTCTCTATGACAGTTCCCCACATGACCTGTGTTTTACCTCAGGCCTAAAGAATTCTTATGTGCTCAACAACAGTTATAAATCACATCTGCAGTCCAAGCAATCGTGAACAGTGCATTTACCGTTTTGATAATATTTGCATTGGTTGCATGTCAGAACAAACCCTGTGTTGAACAAATTTACTGCACACACAGAGTTGCCCCACGGGACCATAAATCATTAATCATAAATCACCACGGGACCTCTGTGACCTCAGACTCATCATTATATCTACTCTGCAAGGCCATAACAGTGTATTCTTCATTTCAGAATATCATGTGGAGGCACTGTTATTGTCCCACACCGCTCCAGTAGTTTAACCACCCCAAGCATGGTAATTATACCATGAGATTTTGACCTCCTTGAGATGAAGTTCAACAAATGTTTCAACAATTTAAAAAAAATAATAATAATGATCATTCTTTGAGCAATACAGACTGATGCGTTCAGGTGTTTATTCTGTAAGTGTAATTGTGCGTGTGTATTGATAAATGATTTAGTATAGCAAATGAGGATTCGCCTAGTGCCCTGACCGAGGTTGTAAATTCTGTGGGCAGAGATCAAAGGCCAAGGGCTACAGGTCTCCTCCCTCACTGCGTGGACACCAAGGCGCCAGAAGTTATCAGACAAGACTTACAGCATGGAATGTTGATGAACAAAGCCTATATCCTCCTGTAACAAACAGGCCCTCATTGATAAAATGGATGATCCTCCATTTTTAAGCCAGGCCACAGGCCCAGTGTATTAAATTCAATTATCATTCCCAAGTTAAATATTTGTTGACTTTTGAGAGGTTCTGCATTATATTATCTTTGATTCCACTCATAGAGGTGGGGCCCTAACACAGTCCTGTTCAGCTATGTAATGAGTACTGCATTAGCCCCTTGTTTTCAAAGAAACTTACATAGAACAAAATTAACTTGAATGCTGGATCCGCCAAATTTTAAACACTTAGCGCATGGAGCCGTGTTTACTCGTTAACAATCGGCGGGCTTGAGTTCTAGATCTGTCTCTGAATGATGGCTCTTTCAAGTCGTGTTTAACAGGGCAGCAGAGTGCCCTGCCTTGCACGCTGGCCCGAATTATTTTCACTGATGGTTGTTGACGTAATGGGTGATAAGAACTGTGCTGTTTAGCATCTTACCCATCCAAAAACTGACTTGAGTTCAGACAATATACGATAAGGATGCAATCAATTGTACATAATACACATTTTTTACTTACAAAGAAACAGATGGCAAGGTGACAGAATGATAATGGAATCTCATAACTCACGCATATGTGTCGTGACTCTTTCCTTACACCGTTCTTGGCGCAAACTAGACAAGATTCGCACAGCCACAGTCTCAACTTTTTCGCAGTCAGCAGGTGCGAACTAACCAGTTGATCACTGCGATCAACACCGCTCATACCGTAGTTGATATCAACAATACAACGTGGTTTCACCATTTGCTCACCCTGACTATTCCTTTTCACCGTTTCGCACGTGTGGCCCACAGGTTGACAGCATCTTCACAAGCTTTTTGTCCTGCCCCAGCAGAATCAGCATCAGTTCATTTGGCTGTCACCACGTGATCACAGTGAAAATGAACGCAACAACGTTTACAAACTGAAAGTAATGGAATGTATGCACGTTACTTCTTATATCACCCAATACTAATCATAATGTCACATGAACTCAAACCATTGTCAGTGTTTAGATGCAAAGCAAAAAGCATTCGTGATAACAGTTCTGCGTGTTTAGATGCAAAGCGAGCAATGTGATCAGACGCGGCTCCGGGACTCGAGGCGGTCGGCAGTAATACGAGTAAACACGTTTCCGGGCAAGTTCGATAAGCCAATTGCTAAGAGATCGGGCAGGCCTGAGTTGCGGAAATGTAAATATACGGGAAACAAGTGGTTAAGCATCATCATACAAGGAAAACTGACAAAAGTGAGAGTGAGAATCTGTGGCGGGACATGTGGTAACAAGGGCTGTCCCTGGTTGCCTAGTTAATATGCCTAGCTAATGTTCTGTGAGGTGGCGTTTTATATGATGTAGTCACATTCAACAACAAACTTAAACATGCCAAAAATACTAGTATTCTTGGGTTAGTAGGCTCCAGATTTGTCTTATGGATTAGTTAGACTGGCTATGGTGATGATAATAACATTGACCATCTCTCTTTTTCTTTTTTTGAGATAGCAGCGGGTTTCAGGTCCATTCAGGTTTGCGATAAACCTGAGGTTGCAGCGAGACTGCTCATGATGGAATGGGGATGCACCTACACATACAGTCTCAAACAGGCATGAAATACTCAGATCCCCTTCCTGGAATTACTGATACTGGCCTGGGAAAGAAAAAAGGAAAAGAAAAACACAGAGGGACCAAAAGATGGACAGAAGGCTCATCCAAACAATATAATATATCCAAAAAAAAAATTAGATGAGAAATATAGAATGATTTTGGAGTTCTGGCCTACAAAAGAACAGGATGGCTGATCTGGCCCGGAAACAAAACCCAGTGGAGAGATGGACAAATGAAAGGAGTAGTAGAATGAAAAGTATGAAAAGGCACATCTACACAACAAGACGTATCCACATATGAAATTTCATTGAGGAATATTGAATGGTTTAGGAGTTCAGGCCCAGAAAATAAGCATGATGGACAAACTGAGTTGCGAAGAGGGACAACACTCATTCATGTAACCCCATCTACTCTGCGTAACTGCAGGGCAAATCTTTGTATAACTGTATGGCGGCTTTCAGGAAGTACAACCAGTTTTTCGACTGTCACGTCAGACGGGCTAAGGGGATCCCTATGCTGATGCAACAGCTAGCTCATTGGATCTCTGCCGCAATATGCATTTATGAGACGGTGCACCACCCTTCCCCAGTGTGTCTGAGAGTGCACTCCACCTGGGGAATCATATCCTCTATGGTGCTTTTCAGGGGTGTCTCAGTGACAGAAATCTGTTTGACCACCTCCAGGACTTGTACTTCAAGCTTTTGTGCAGCCATATCTCAGGGACATAACTGCTGGCCTCCTGTCTCATTCAGAGCTTGGCGCTTTGTCCACAAAAAGTTAAACCTTGTAAGAGCAGGCTGAAATGTTTGACAACATTACTGTTGCCCTTCTTGCAGTCTGGTGGAAGACCCTCCGACAAGTGGTGCTCGATTGATGCACTGCTGTTGTTTCTACAGCGAGGCACCATTTGGACTAGCGTAGTTTTTGGCCTAGCTGGGAGTACATCTCATTCCTAACAGCCTTCCCCTTCACTAATAGCGAAGCCCGGTAGAGGGCAGAGCAGGTAAAACACAGAATGTGTAGTTATCTGGATGTAATTTTAATTTTGTTAGTACATGCTGTTATGGCCCCAATTTGTCATGACATATCGGACAGCAAGGGATGACAGACAAAATTGTACAACTTAAACAGATTTTATCAACCAAAGCACTGACCAAGATTGAAATAAAATTAAAAAAAAAAATAAAAAATGAGATAGTTCTGTCCCTTGGTACTTGACATGGGGTTGCCATGTTGTGATGTCCTGAGAAAGGAAAATGCTCCGACACAGGCAAAAATCCACAAAAAGAGCCTAACAGTTCTTGTATAGAGTGACAGGTTTGGTCACATGTTTCCTTCCAGAATTTCTCCTCACAATGTCTCATACCACTACCTCTCTCAGTTCTGCTCCTTATAAACCCTTTTCCAGCCCCCTCCCACCTTCCAGATTTTTTCAATTCTTAGGGACCTTCCCCTCTGAGGCATGCCCAGGACATGCCCAAAACCTAGCTCCAGACTGACTTAACAAAAAAAAAAATGTCTATACTGCCATCTAGTGGCTTTTTTTCCCCACATTACAATGCCTAGTCCTGTAACCACATACCCAGCTGGCCCCAGTTTTTATTGCAGAGTTTCAAAGAGATACAAGCAGAAAATGAAGGGGCTTAATTTGGGGAGGATGCTTTGCAAATGCTACCAGCTGATTGGGCGATGAGTGCAAAGATCTTTTCTCTGGGCTACGCGCATGGGCAGCCTATGAATTACATCCAGGTAACTACTATTTTGACCCAAAATATGAATATTAAACTATTGACTTGATTGATGAAAATACCCCTCGATTTAGTGTGGTAGGGAGATGACCAATAGAGAAGCTCAGGTATGTGCTCCATAGTAATTATGCAATGATGTTAAAACACTTCAAGTAAATTCAGAATCAGAGACACTTTGAACTATGACTTTTTCTGATGCGATTAAAAAAAAAAAAAAAAAACCCTAAACTAAAGCATGGAAAATGACATGCATTTTCTATCATGAGCTGGCCATGTAGACATATCAAAGATATTTACGGTACCATGTTTTGCACGATCTACACCTCAAAGAAAAAATGCAACCAACTATTCAGTGAGAGGTTAGATGAATAGATAAATGCAAAAAAGGGGGGAATTTATAGCCAACAGGTTATGAAAAGCTAGTAATGAGAAATATGATAAGGTCAGAGAACCTTCAAAAATAGTCATGAATAATTAGGTGACAAAAATCAATTGTACAGTCATATTAGGTCTAGGTGGTAGGACAGTACCTTGTTGCTAAGGCTCTCGATCTTATCTTGGTCCAAGCGGTGCTGGCGGTTGCTGGCGTCGAGCGTTGTGGACGAGCGCTCCACCTCGCGGTTCAGCACGCACACAATGTTCTCAAAGGTGCCCACCTTCAGCTCCAGGTCCTGGCAGCGCCGGCTCAGCTCAGCCACCTTGGTCTTCTCGCCGTGCAGCTGCAGCTCCAGGGCCGCGCCCACCGCGCTGGGCAGCACCGGCGTGAAGGAGGTGGGGAGCGGAGCGGGGCAGGGGGCGGGGGCCGGGCCGCAGGCTCCCTGCGCGGGAGGCGTCTGCGCGCTCAGCTGCCCCAGCTTCACCTCCAGGTCCCGCAGAGACTGGTGCAGCTCATGCACCTGTTTTCAAAAGTCATTTTTCATGCAAATAATGTCAGAAACAATCAGTGAGCGCGCCAACTATTACTTTTACAATAAAAGCTCTAAATACAGTGCTTTGAAAAAAAGTGTTTGACCCCTTCCCGATTTCTTCAACAACCTTGTTTCCAAGAAAGTTGGGATGCTGCGTAAAATGTAAATGAAAACAGAAAGGAGTGGTTTGCAAATCATTTAAACTCAACATGGAACAGAGAACATATCAGATGTTGAAACTGAAACTGTTTTTTTGAACAAGAGGCCTGTCAGCCTAGAGAGCTTCACTGAGGATGACAAAAATGTCCATGTCATAACTTCATTTCACAAATCGTTGAAAACTATGGCAATATGAATTGCTGAATTTTTCAAAAACTGGGATGCAGAATTTTCTCATTTTCGCAGGGGATCATCAGAACAGCACAAGGAAGGCTCACAACAAATTAGACAAAAAGTTATCAGACAGTTTTTTGAGATATTAATGAAAGACTGAAAAAGTGAGCACAGACACTGATTTTTTTTTAAGACCTATATGCTGAATTTCTCAAAAACCAGGAGGTAGAATTTTCTCATTTTCGCAGGGGATCATCAGAACATCATAAGGAAGGCTCACAACAAATTAGACAAAAAGTTATCAGACAGTTTTTGAGATACTAACAAAAGACTGAAAGAAAATCAGTGTTTGTGCTCATTTTAAGTCCAAAATGCAAAATTTCTCAAAACCCAGGACATAGAATTTTCTAATTTTCACAGTGAATATTCCGAATATCATAAGGAAGGCTTGCACCAAATTATGAAAAAAATTATCAGACAGTTTTTGAGATATTCAAATTTGAAGTGTCAAGTTTCCACTGGAGGGACTGGCAGACGGACGCCAGATGACTCAGCATTGGAAAAGCTCCACGGATTGCTCACTACTGTCACGACCGAGCAAAAAAGTTATCAGACAATTTTTTAGACATTAATGAAAGGCACAAACACTGATTTTCTAAGCCCAAAATGCTGAATTTCTCAAAAACAGGGGCATAGAATTTTCTATTTTTCACAGTGAATATTAAGAATATCATAAGGAAGGCTTGCACCAAATTAGAGAAAAAGTTATCAGACAGTTTTTAAGATATTCATATTTGAATTGAAAAGTTGACACCAGACAGACAGACAGAGTGAGTAAACACAAAATACACCTAATTTATTGAAGGCAAAAAGTAATTTAAAACCTATATCACCCAAGAAAAAAAAAATGCCCTCCTTAACCTAATGACTGATAGTGCCATTCTTGGTGGCATCAGCTGCGATCAAACATTTGCAATAATTGGAATTGGGTCATGCCATATAATTTCAACAAGTGGCTCCCGCACTACCCCTTTAGATACAGATGAAAGTTTCAGCACAGTAACTACAACATATTTAATGAACCCATGCCAAATTTTTCTTGCATCATGAAAAATTTTTCGAGTTACTTACTTTTGAAGTACATGGGTGCAAGTTGAAATTTGGGGACTTCATTTTTCAGCAAATTTTAAGTCCTCATAACTTTTCATGTGATGTAAGTAGATGAACGAAAAGTTCAGGGTTGAAAGCCACATTGAAAACCCCCGTGTACTTCAAAAGTCAGGAATTCAGAAAACTTTTTTGCATGATCCAGGAAAAAATTGTCATGGGTTCATTAAATATGTCCTAGTTACTGTGCTAAAAATTCAGCTGATTTGGAAGCAGTCATGCAGGAACTTTTCTCAGAATTTGTTGATTTAATGTGAAATCACCCATATGGAATTTTTGGCCTACTCTTCTTCTTGGAATTATTTTAATTCAGCCACAGTGGAGGATCATCAAGCCTGTTTAACATCATGGCACAGCATCTCATGTGGATTCAAGTCAGTCAAAAATCTTAATTTTGTTTCTTTTCCATCATTCAAAGATGGGCTTCCTTGTGTGGAAATTCATGTAAATTTTACAGAAAATTATGTTTTTTGATGTAGAATTTGTCCATGTGATTATACAAAGTGCAGATACTAAGCTTTCATCAACATAGGACACTATGTGTAAAATAACTTGTGGAAATGCCTCATTTTGACAAAAATAGGTCAGGATATATCGCATTATTCAATAAATAAAAAAATAAATAAAATATTCACAGCAGTAAATAGTGAAACATTATTAGGATGAAAGTTTTATTACAATATCCTCTGAGGAAACTGTAACACAAAGAGCAGAACTGCATACATCCAGTTGAGGAACGATATTCTTTTGAAATCAAATTTCATTGTCTCTCTCAAAACAGCCTAATTGGATATACCTCATTTTGCAGTAAAACCCTTCATCCTGTCCCAAAAAGGGGGTCATTAAGATGTTTTCTGGCAAATGAAAGACAAGGTTTCGTAATCATTCTGCACAACAGTGGTTTTTGCCAAGCAGCTTCCCGTGGATGCCAATTTTGCCAGTCTCTTGCTTATTGTGAAATTGTGAACTATGTCTTTAACTGAGACAAATAAGGCCTACAGTTATTTAGATGTTAGTCTGGGTTATTTTTGTGAATACCCAGATGAGTCGTTGAAGCAATCTTGGAGAAATTTTGGTAAGCCAGCCACTCCAAGGAAGGTTTTTCCATTTGTAGACAATGGCTCTCAATGTAGTCCCACAGCCTTAGAAATGGCTTTTTAACCATTTCCAGACTGACAGATGTCAATGACTTCGCTTTCCACCTTTTCTTGAATTTTTATTAAGACTGTGGCATCATGTGCTGCTTTTTACCTACTGCTAGACAAATTCTATTAGTGACATTTAGATTCAATAAGGTTGGCACTAAACATGTCAGGTATTAACCCTCTGTAAACCAACTACCTTTCCAACTGTGTAAAAATAATTTCCCTGGGCAAATATGATGATTATGGGCCAATATTTGGAAAAAATTTTTGACCCTTTGGCCCACCTTTCCAAAATGTAGCAGATCTACAAAAATTAAAGTGACGGACCATTCAAGTTATTCTCAATAGTTTATTTGGTAATAAGAAACAAAACCAGCAGGGTGCCCAGGCTGTTAACCCTTTCACTTTAAGTAGCAGATATGCTACGGTGGTTAATAGAGGGTTAAAATTGCAACTGAATTAGTTTAATTGGTTGATTAAGTACCTAAGGGGGCACTTACCTTTTCACATGGGTTTAGGTACGGTTGGATAGTGTTTTGCTTCAATTAATGAAATCATCATTCAAAAACTGAATTTTATAATTATTTGGGTAATCTTTGTGCAATATTGTGATTACTGTGATGATTTGAAATATTTACTTTCAGCAAATATGCAAAAATAGAAGAAATCAGGATGGGGTAAATGCTTTTTCACAGCACAATGAGCAGGACAGGCAAAAATCCATAAAGAAGCTCACCACTAACTTTAACACGTAAAAAACAAAACAGCTAATATAGAATATGTATTGATAAATGCAGGGCTCTACTCTAGTTTCTTTCCCCAAGAGCAAACTACAATAAGCCAAAATATTAAGCTACTTTGCCTAATATGCTGTTGGCCCACTGTGTGCCACCAAAACAGCACAATCTTTGACATCCACATGAATGCCTAGATAATTCCAGGAGAACCACACTCCCTCCCCCAGCTTGTTTTCTTCCCCTAGTGCATTCTGGTGCCATCTCTATGTCATGTAAACCAAACGATTTACACTGTAGATATACTCAAAAGAAAAGAGGACTCATAGAGCCAGGCAACCTTTTTCTCCAGCCCAAAGGTCCAGTTTCAGCACGCCCATTCCCTCTGTACGACACATTTCTCTCTTAACCAGCATTAAAATTGTGCAACAGTAGCCCTTCTGTTCCTTGGTCCAGACAGAATAAAATTCTTTGCCCTAACGCACTGATGAGCCTTGGGAGTTTAACGCCCTGTAACCAGTTCGTATTTTGTCCAAAATCCAAAAATAAGTTGGTACATAGTCCACAAGCCACGCCTCTTCAGAGATGCTCAGACCCATCAGTCAGGCCAAAATGATTTTGCCCTCGTCAAAGTTGCTCAGGTCCCATTTGTCCCACATCCAACACATCCACTCAGAGAACCACCGGTTCAGTTATCATGGAACGTCAATTGGCAAACCGTGACATGCACCATTGTTACAAGATAATCAATGCTATTTGCTTCATCAGTGAGCAATGATAATGCTTTTCATTCTTGGTGTACATGTGCTTATCATTTTCAAGCACTATGAGGTAGCAAAATAAGCACACGTGTTCCAACTATACATCTCCGGTCAGCAAACATCAAATTTCACTGACAAATATCCATACAGGGTAGCACTGTAGATTCATGATATAACAGATTTGCCACGGCACAAAACCAAGAGACCTTGTGGCTGGCCAGCTCCAAGCTCTGGGGCTGCAGGGCCTCCAAGTTCACCTTCAGGCCCATGATGTAGTGCAGCAGCAGGTTCAGGTGCTCGTAGGAGCAGGCGCGCTCATGGTCATGAATCTTTTCCTTCTCCACCTTTTCAGTAGAAAAACAAATGCAAAGAGAAACACTAATATCGTGGCAGTCTTTAAAGCATAAGAAAGCAGTGAAATGGGAAATACAGTGGGTTTCAAAACTACTGGCACCCATGACAGGCAATGCACAAACAATACAAAACAAGAGCACCAGGAGCTGGTACATTATACGCCGCCGACATTTTGGTATAAATTTGACCTTTGACCTTGACCTTGGAGCGACGGAGCCGACAGTCATTCGGTGTCTAGACCCTGACCCAGATAATGTTCCTGTGGAGTTTCGTCCCGATCGGCCTGAAGCTTTGCACACAAATTTGCGGACAAGGCAAATGTTGACAGACGAAACGGACGGACGGACGGACAGACAGAGCGGATGACGCCAATATACGACCGCCTCTGCCGGCGTATAAAAACCAAAATCATAATCATTTAATACAAACTAAATTTCAACTAAATCAAGGTTTCATAATTATTGGCACCCTTAGTGCAATATTGGTCTCATCTGACCAAAGCACCTTGTTGCAGACAAAACTGAAATGATGTTTTGGCAAACTCCAAGCGCTTACTTCTGTGTTTTCTGGTCATAAAAGGCTTTCTTTCGGCAACCCTTCCAAAGAGCCAGTGGTTGTGGAGTGGAAACTGATGGTGCTTTTTGAAGCCTGGAGACCCCAGAATGCCACCAAGGCCTGCAATTACTTCACATTGATTCTTGGGGACTGTTTCTTCTCTCACCATCCTCTTAGCATCCTTGGGGTCAAAACTCAGTTGCGTCTTCTACCCTGAGGTTTTCAACAGTTTCATATCTTTGGAATTTTTTAATAATTGCCCTGCCAGTGCTCAGTGGCATAGTCAATCGTTTGCGAATCTTCCTATAGCCATTACCAGATTCATGAAGGCCTGTGAGCATCTGCCCCTTTTGAACTGGCAGTTCTATTTTCTTCATGGTGTTGGATGACAAAGGGATATTACATGTGTGTTACCTCATGTTTATACCCTAGTGAAACAGAAAGTGATTTAAGGGTACCAATAATTGTAAAACCCTGACTTGAAGGAAAATTATTTTAAATTAAATCAGAAAATGATTTTTGTTGGTTCCACTGGAACATTAATATTGTACAATATTTATCACCTCTTGTTATCTTGAGTTTCTCAATAAATATATTATTTTAAGTATCGTTTGAGCATTGCCAGTCTGGGGTACCAGTAATTTTGGAGCCCACTGCATCTAACAGAGGACAACACAAAAGTTGAAGTTTGCAATAAAAATGTACTTAAAATTTGTCAGACATTTATCCGCAATTGAACACGATAAGTATGAATTAATATCCGTTTTTTTCACTAACAAGTGGTTTTTGAAGACACTGTGGAGGCTTTTTTTTTTAAATAAGCAAAGCTCACTACCTATGAGCCTATGATGAAAAAACTTACATTTTGAAAAACTATTAAACGTTGAAGAAAAAGAGTCAACTCACCGACATATCACATCCAACGACATGAAATCTGCATGGAGCTCTAAATTTACTACAGAGCTTAATGTGGTCTACATACTGCAAAGAGAAGACAAACAACAAATAAATAATTTACAAATGAGCGGTACCACTTGTCAAGCATTTCTCCAAAAATGTATCAACCTAGTTCTGCACACTACTGCAAGATTCCTAATGCGCAACACAAAGGTAATGCCCAATTCCTTGTCTTCACAGCTAGATTTATAAAAGATTTATCTTTCTTCCAGAAAGTAACCAGGATAATTGTCCTTTTCTTAATCCAGGCTATAACAGTGGCATGTATTTAAAAAGAATGTGATCTCATTTTCTACGGAAGCTCCTTTCAGATTTTTTTCTCTATTACTGTCAGCGGACATAACAAATAAAAGCATTTCTTTCCTCTTTTATTTATACTGCACCAGGGGAGCTAGCATTGAACATGTTCTTTATTAATTTCATTTTAAGGAAATTGTGCAACATTTCTAAAAGGCTACTGCATTAGGAAATTATTAAATACTGCAGTTCATGAAAATTAAATCACTCACCTTCTCTCTGGGAATTTTTTTCTTTGCACAACCTTCACATATCATTGGATACTTCGGACAAATCTCATCATGAGCCTACAAAGAAATACTATGAATTAACGCATCATACAAAAACAGCTAAATGTGGAAAATGAACCGAAATTACAAAAGTTTGACATAATATAGGCCTACACATTCTGCTCAACCAAACTTGAAACAAAAAAAATTCAGCTGTTACTTCATAGTTACTCTGCCAGTGCACCATGTAAGAAAAGGACATTACCTTTGGCACACCTTAGATAAATGTTCCCACAGATAGTTTGATATGTCTGTGAAAGATTACCACTATTTGAATGTACTTTCCTCAGGTTAGAAACAGCATTGCTCATGATAACACATAGGTTGCATTAATGACCATCACAGATCGTTAATTACTTTCCCACACACACTATGTTACTTCCCTATGCCCCTGTACCACTGCAATTACCAAACAACGTAATGTGACTGAAACAGCAGTATGCACAACAAATTATCTGCTCATCTGTCCTCCGGCTTCTCACACCATTTTTGCACCGACAGCACAGTTCTGAATATGGACTAGCTTACTTTGATTTCACAATACCACGCATTAAACTGGCCCCAGAATAAGAAAAGGATGTCGCTAGCTAGTTCTGCCATAGAGCTAGCTCAATTTCCCTCGGTTTCTTGGTTCATCCCTCCGTAGAATCATGGTCCTGACCCCCGCCAGAAAAAGGCAAGCTATGCGCTTTATTTTAAGTTACAGATAAACATTCAAGTTGCAAATAGGTAACCTTTTGTTCTGAAAGACTATGCAATGATATAGCTAACATCTATTACCAAACAGGCCTCATACTATAGCAAAGGATGACAATAAGCTACTTTAAATGGTTTGTTTATGGTACGCCACATAATTGAACTAAGTGGGAAATGGCTTTTAAAATCTATATTGTCCCAATTTTTTCAGGACATCTGATCACCCTACATGGTACTGTACGGCCCTGATAATTATTATTATTGCATAATTGATGAGGTATTATCATGCACATATTCAAGTTCACTACTGCCTGTGAAATGATGAAAAAAAGAAACACTAAATACCGTGCCATTGCTGAAATGGTTTGAACACATACAAGTGTGTTCTTGATTCACTTCGCTCATAAGTTACCTCACCCTGGTAAGAAATTACCATCTGAGGCCTTTGATGACCCCCTGCCCCCTCCAGTAACTGGAGATTAGCCTTTCACATCACTCAGCAGGAATTTTGGCCAGCTGTCTATCACTTGAATTAAGTACTTCTTTAATTAAGCTGCATCTGAGGGTTTTTGAGAATGAACTGCCAATTTAAGAACCTGCAGCAGTATTGCAAATGGTTTTAAGCCACAAATTATTGCCAAGACAAGGCCAATCAAATACTGCTTCCTTTGTGCAATTCAGAGATAATCTTGCTCTTTTGCTTTGGATCTTTGTCCAACTGATAACCAGACTTTCTCCTCCAGATTTCTCTGGTAGAGACCTGAGTTACTGCTTCTGTCAATCAATACAAGTTGTCCAGCAAACCATCCCCAGAACATTATACTTCCACGACCAGGTTTGACACGAAGTTTGGGTTTATTGTTGAATGTCGTCTTAGCTTCACACTAAATAGAACAGGTCTTCCAAAAAGTTCCATTTTCAGCTCATCAATAAACAGAACATTACTCTAAGACAGTTTGGGGGCGATCAAGTTGGTTTTGGCTAAAATGAAATGAGACTTTATATTTCTCTTGATTAGCTGTGATTTGCGAACAATGGTGAAATCATAAACATTGGCCTTATCAAAGGCAGGTGAGGCCTGAAGTGCCTTTGATGCTAATCTGGAATCTTTGGTGACCTCTTGAATGAGACGAGGATAGACGCCTGAAGGATTTTTTGGTAGGCTGATCACACCAGGGAAGACTCACCACAGTTCAAAGTATTCTCCATTTGGAGATAATGGCTCTCTTTGCAATGTGAAAGACTCCCACAGCCTTGGACATGTTTTTTTTTCTTCTTTTACCCTGTCTGGACTGATATTTCAATAACATGCTTTTCAATCTCTTCCAGAACGTCTTTTGATCTCCGCATAATGTGCTGCTCATAAAGACCTCTCAGCCTACTTCACATTGCTTGAAAATTTCCATTTAAAGGGTGTTTCGACTCACAGGGCTGGCAAATATGACAACTGAGTGACAAATATGTAGCAATAGAAGATACTGAGGGAGAAAATACCTTTTCACAACATTGTACCAATTTAAAATGTCCTTCAAAGACATGTACACTTGCAACAGCATATTTCTCTACATGAGCTTTTTGACGAGCCAGTGACTTCACACAAAATAGCCATTCAAATTGAATGCCTACCTCTGACTGGTCTGGACTGTGAAAACTTGGTGAAATGTAAGAGTTAGTAAATCCTAGTCATAAGTGAATAAATGTATGACACAATGTTTACTGCCTGTCTTATCTTGTGGGATATAGTATAACACCCTCAGCTACAGGAATGTTTGGACACTGGGGTGTTTCATTCTACAATCTGGTTGTCATATGCAACAACATTCAAAACCAAAGAACAAACATACTTTACCTTTATGTTCTTAAAATGAAATGGTTCTTTGCAGTACTTGCAGTTCAGGGTTCTTTCCGGACATTCTCGTTCATTGTGACGCTCCTGCTCATTAAATCTTATGAGTTCTTTGCATGACGGGCAGGGAATGATCATGAAATCACACTTGCCTTCATGATTCAGCTGTGCAAACAAAAAAAAAAAAAAAAACAAATCACTTTATGCATCATCAGGCAGGAGCTAGAAATGGAATCCCAAACAGACATTGATCTCGGTAAAATATGCACCATCTCTCCAGGCAATACTGGGAATTTGATGGATGTAAATGTAATAAAGTAGTTTTATCCAATTTCACCTGACTCGAGACTGTCCAACTGGCTAACTATGTACAAGCATGTTTGAACGGAACTCATTATCACCACAATCTCGGGAGATCGGAGAGTTTGGTGTTCCCTCCTAAACAAGGGCCTGCCACATCTTCATATACCACTGTCCAAGCAAGCATGGAATGAGGGCAGAGGAAGCCTGAGCATGTGCTAAAACAAAAGAGCGACCAATATGTGGCCCTGAAGCAAAGTAAACTGTCAACCCAAACCTACAATTCCTCTGCCATACCCCTGATCAGCCTGGAGGGAATAATGCACTGCTCCGGAGAGAGAGCCGGCCACAAACAGCAAAGGCACACAAATATGCATGAGCCAACTCAGCAGCATATTTACTACGACTGTGATATCTGTATGTCTACATAGAATGTCTAAATCTTTTTTTTCTAATATCACAGTAAGAAATATTCAAAAATGGCATTAAAAGATTTTCTTCACAATTAATATGCCTGGCAAAGGAGATTCATTTAGCATTTAATGTTCTTTCTTTTCTGCATGACTTTTGGGGAACTTTGCACAGTCCCAATGAATACACCAACTGGTCAAGTCTAGCAAATAGAATTTTACTCCATTATGCAGTGGCACAACTGTAAGGAGCCTTTGGTGCTGTGTATTTTGCTTTATACTGGGCCATGCAGAGTCAATCAGAGATCAGGACTGCAGGCAGGCCAATCCCACACCCCCACTCTCTGCATACACAGCTGTGAACTTTTCCATGCAGACCATGGTTTGCCCTTGACTTATTGGAAAATGCAGGGATGACCCTGGAACAGACAACGTCTAGGCTGCAGCATAGTCACTCCAACATTTGTACACTAGTGGCGTTCATGGTGCCCTAACAAACATGGATATCACCCATTCGCATTGACACACTAAGCTGTCCCAGTTATACTAGTCTGGAAATCATGGTGGCCGTTTTTTTTTTTCCCTCAAAAACCATGCGAAAAGTTGACTTATCCTACCGCATAACACGCGTCCGCTTTTCTACTGTCCATCTCAAATCACACAGAGCCCAGAGAATTCAATGGCGCTCTTGACACTGTTGATGTATGGCTTCAACTTTGCATAGTAAAGCTTTAACTCGCACCTTGTGGATGCAGCAGCAATTGGCGTTGACTGACAAAATTAAGTATTTCCGAGCTAATAATGTGATATCCATACCAGCTGTATGACGGATCTTAAGACAGTGATGACTGAAGGATTGGAAATCACGCGCATTCAGAAGTGGTTTCTGGCCTTGCCCTTGACATACCAAGATTTCGCCAGATTCTTCTAATTTTTTAAATTATATTACCGACTGCAGGGGCTGGAATGTCCGACATCCTACAACGATGCCTTTGGGGAATGTTGTGGTGGATTCAAAGCTTAAGCATCTGTTGGCAAATTGGTGAGCCTTGGCCCATCTTTGCTCTTGAGCATCTAAGCCTTTTTAAAGGCACATTTCACACAATACAACATTTAGCTCAAATGTTAAACCCCACCTGATTCACCAATAGCAACCAACCCACAAAATTTCAGAGATATCCATTCATTATTTATTCAGTTATCTACACACAAAAAGACAGACCGACAAACCAATTATGGCAGCAAAAACATAACCTCCTTGGCGGAGGTAAATATAAAAAAGGATGAATGGACTTTTTAAATCACTCTTCAGTATGTAATATTGGGAGCCACAGCTATCAGCATGTCCACTCTAGTTCTGAACATCAGTCCCGGTGTCCGTGCGTATGTCTGTGTCAAATCATTTTTCTTTCCAGACTGTAACTCAAGAAATGTTCAATATTTTTGCACAAAACTCCCCAAAAGCAACAAACAAGTACTGGAGTGATGCCTTCTGCTAGCTAGCAATTTCCGACATTTCTCTGTATTTACTTTTTAAGGATACAAGTTGGACTCAGTCTGAGGGTGGGTTTGTCTCTGGGGCTGATCTCATACACTATTCAGCATTTTTTCTTGAAGCTGTTTACATTCAACAACCTTGCCTTTAGCCGTTCAGTAATTTTTGCTATTTTCATTGTTTCTTCCCCATTCCATCCCTCGGTATACCATGCGAAGAGATACAGCCATCACTCTGTCCGTCCATTGGTCAGAAAACATGTTTGTGTCTGGAGCACAACTTAAACCTGTATAACACTTTCCCATAAAACGTGGCACATAGATCAACTATGTGCAGTTGTGGCTTTTGCCACTTTGGAATTTTAATTTCACATGACCACAGGGTGGCGCTTCAATGACAAACTTTATATTTTGGCACATACCTTTTGAACTGTAGGTCTCAGAAACAAAATTCCTTTTTTCTGGATTCTGTGGGGCTACACAAAACTACCCATATAGGTCAACCCCCTTTGCATTAAGTACATTTTTCAGGGTTTTTGAATCCTTCATTCAAACTTAAAAACCCTATCTCCTCCAGCAAGGTAAAATTGAGTCATCAACATCTTCACACCAAGTTCTTTTAATGTTATTTAGACAAAATCGCTACGTTAAAAGATGTGGCTGCAGTGAGGCAATGAATTTTGCAGTTGTGACCAGTATTGCTAAAATAAAATTAAACGTTTTTTGCCATTTGGTATTTTCAAATTTCAAATTTTGCAGGGGCTCGGTATCTGCCAACTTTTTTGGTCTTGGGGTAGTGCTTTCTTTGACAACCCAAATACAAAAAAGCATTTAAATCAAAACTTCAAAAGAGAACTCTGAAGACAGTAAGGGAGGAAATCAGTTGGCACGGACTGCCCCCTTACCTCATATTCTTTGATGTTGCCTTTCCAGGTACATCCTTCATTGGGGCAAACTGCAGCCAGAGCCTCCACTTCTCTTCGGGCTGCATTGTCAGGAAATGCCTAAAACAACAAACAGAGTTCTCTCTCAGCAGTCCGAGCCCAAATAAATGTATATTTCACAAAGCTATTCTGGCTGTAGCAGTATGACAAACTAATTTAGTGCCAATTCAGATTAAACTTGGAGCTGGGAGAAACAACTGACAAATCCAGGCTAGGAGGAAAAAAAAAAAACAGTGCCATCCCAGCTGCTTTGTTTCTTAACCATTCATTTCTGTTTCAGTATGTGTTGCTAAAAGATATATACAGGTGCTGGTCAACGAATTAGAATAATTTGAAATAGTGCAATCGTAAAATTTTCAAATGCATTTTTTGTGCAGAAAGCAAATCAGGTGTTCCCCGCGCCTGTCCTACTTGTTAAAGTAATCACGGAACTCGGTACCTGTAAAAAATTTGCTCAGCTGAGCTTTCCAAAAGGCCCATTTAGGCCATTTAACTGTGACACTGTTGTTTCATTGAATTAGAATAATGGAGAAACCGTTTCACTGAATTAGAATAATTTTTATTATAATTAGAATCATCACTTTCTCAGTATTTTGTGGCTGCCCCCTTGGCTTGTATGACTGCCTGAAGTCTCCGCGGCATCGATTTGACCAGCTTGTCGCAAGTTTCTGCACTCACTGCTTCCCAGGCAGCGGCGATGTTCTGCTTCAGTTGGTCCAGCGTAGTAGGCCTTCTGTCGCGAATTTTCCGCTTGACGATGGCCCAAAGGTTTTCAATGACATTGAGGTCAGGCTAGTTGGCCGGCCATGCTAAAACTTCAAGCTGTTTTTCGGCGAACCAATCTTTGGTCAACTTTGCCGCATGAGCCAGTGCAAGATCCTGTTGAAATATGAGGTCTTCTTCGCCGAACTGTTCCTCAACAATCGGAATCAGGAACGTTTCCAGAACATGTTGGTATACGGCAGCATTGACAGGCCTTCTTGAGGAAGCAGAGTTTCCCTGCACCCCGAGCGGACATGCATACCCAGACCATAACGCTCTGGGGAAACTTGACTGATCTTTTCACGGCCTCGTGGTTGTAGGTTTCGCCACCACGACGCCAGACACGAGGACCTTAGTCACCGAAGGAGATGTAAAAGCGTAATTCGTCACCGAAGACCACTTTCTGTCAGTCTTCAGTAGGACAGGCGCGGTGAGCACCTGAATTGCTTTCTGCACAAAAAATGCATTAATAAATGTAACGATTGCACTATTTCAAATTATTCTAATTCGTTGACCAGCATCTGTACATACAGCAGGCTTCAAAATTACTGGGACCATTAACTAGCAATTTGCAAACAATACAAAAAAATATAATGAATATAATTATAGAGAAACAAAATACACCAACGTGTGAGAAATACTTCACTTCATTAATGTTTCCATGAAAACGACCAAAATCATAATCAAAATCATAAGTCCCAGCCTTCCGGCGAAGGCAACCTGATTTTCAGCCGAAATATTCTGATACGTCGTGGAATTCATTATCCTATTAATGTTAACCAGGACCCAGGGACCACTTGAAATATAACAGCCCCAAAAAATGACTGACCCACCATCATTCTGTATTTTGCCAATGGTATGAGGAGTTTCTCCTCCTATGCATCCGTTTTGACGCCGAACATACGGATCCTGTAACTGACCGAAACATGTGATTTGGGTCTCATCAAAGCACCTTGTTCCAATCATCATTTAAATTATGAACGGCAAACCGCAAGTACTTTCTTCTGTGTCTTCTGGTCAGAAAAGGCTTTCTTCTGGCAATCCTTCCAACAAGCCTGTGGTTGTAGAGGTGGCACCTGATGGTGCTTTTGAAACCTGGTGACCCCAAGATGCCACAAAGACCTGCAATTCTTTCATAGAGATTCTTGAGGATTTTATTGCTTCTCTCACCATCCTCCTCAGAATCCTGGGCGGAAAAATGCAATTGCGATATTTACCCTTGAGATTTTCAACAAGTCCATATTTTTTGGGATTTTTTAATAATTGGCCCGACAGTACTCAGTGGCATATTCAATCGTTCGTGAATCTAGCCATTACCAAATTTATGAAGGTCAACGACCATCTGCTTCTTTCAAACTGAGTTGTTTTGTTTTCTTCATGGTGTTGGATGACAAAGGGATATTGCATTTGTCTTAACTCATTTTTATACCCTAGTGAAACAGATGTAATGGATGATATAGTTCCTTGACATGTATATAACACTAAACAAGTGGAATTTAATACCTGGTATAATTTTGATAGATGTTATTGACAATAATCTTCAAGGGTGCCATTAATTGTGAAACCTTGATTTGAAGGGAATTTATTTTTAACTAAATCAGTAAATGGTTTTAGTTGGTTCCACTGAAACATTAATATTGTACAGTATTTTGAGTTTCTCCAAAAATATATTTCTTGAACCTTTTAAAGTATTGTTTGTGCATTGCCAGTCAGGAATGCCAGTAATTTTTGAGCCCACTGTGTGCGATATAACTGGCACGGAGTTAGACCCAACAGGTTTCTTAAGGAGGTAGAAATTTCAAAACATTGGGTAGTTGTCATCATGATCTCATACTCCCGCAAAATGTGGTTAATTTGTTTGCATTTTGAAAATACTACCATTTTCAACTCGGTCTTATTATTGGGTAAGTGTCTTGATTCCTTCCTGCTTTTTTGTCTTGCTTACATCTGCACCCAAATACACTGCCCGGCCAAAAAAAAAAGTCGCACACTCAAATATTTAGTTGGAACCCCTGTAGCTTTGATTGCAGTGCATATTCGTCTTGTCATTGTTTTGACAACCGTATGTAATGCCAGAACATTTATTTTCAATCAGAAATGCCATAATTTTTGGCCGAGATCTTGTCTTCTCGACATAATGGTTGAAGCACTCGGGGGTCTTTCTTGAGCACATCCCAATAACTTTTAATGTGTTTAAGGTCAGAACTTTGTGGTGGCAAATTTGTTTGTGAAAATGATTCCACATACTTGTTTTTGTCATTCATGGTTTTCTTTGCTAAATACAGGCCAATAACCTGCCTGTTCTGAAATACTGAAACATCTTTCCCACCATCAGGTCATGTGTCTTCCAACATGATTTTTTAAGAAATGAGTTGCGACGCGTTTCATCAGTCGGGGTAAAAATGATTATTGCCAGCTGAAACATATTAATAACCGCAATAATGATGCAATTATAAAATTTGTTCATTAATTTCCAAACGGTGACTTTTTTTTTGGCCGGGCAGTGTATTAGGCATGTACAATAGTGAGTCTGTCAGCATGATTGGAGGCCTTTGGGGGCCCCTAAAAACCAAAAATTAAATTATTGCATGAGTAAATTTGGCATATTTAATCATTCACAAATAAAATATGACAACAAATATATTGTTTATAATGCCATATCCTGAAAGCCTGGGTAGAAATCTGCTTACCTACCAAATGTAATGATGATATCTCATATACCAATGAAGATATCATCATGACATATGGTGGGTAAGCAGATTTCTTTTTTGACAGCGACTAAAGTTTTCATTTTCTTTCAACTTTGGAGCTTCATATCCCATATACCAATGAAGATATGAAGCTCCAAAGTTGAAAGAAAAAGAAAACTTCAGTCGCAGTCAAAAAAGTGGCAACAGGTCCACACTTTAAGGGACTATATCTCAAAAACTATAAAGACTTTGCGACTCAAACTTGGCATGGCCACATAATATATCCTAAGGTATTTAAAAAAAAATAATGGAAATATGCAATAGTCACCATGGGACTCCTCAGTGAGTTGACATGGAATGACCCTCTGCATAACCAGAGAGATGGTTAAAACAGCATACTTACACAGCCTTGTTTTAGAATAGATGTTGGATCTTCAAATATGTCTTCCTTAATGCAAGCGCTGCATTTTTGCGGTCCAGAACTTAGAAGAAAAGGATACCGGAAACATATGGTTTACCAGAATCAAAAACAATAGTACAAGTAAAACTGCCTACTTTATTTTGCTGTTACCTTGAATCAATAAGTATTGCAATAATTTCAAAAACAGTGTGAACAGTAAAAGTTCACACAATCTGTTTGGACAAGTTAGGCCTATTCCGCAAGCTACTTACCTGACAGTTTTGTTAAAACAATACGAACAAAAACGGTGGCCGCACTGGGCTTGAACTGGTCTCCGTAAAATTTTCTGACAGCTGTTGCACAGGTGTTTATCTTCAAGCTTGTTGGCCAAAATCTTCCTTGGAAATCCCGGTTTGTTGCCTTCCAGTGATGAGGGTGGTGATGGTTCCTGGGCTGCCATTATTCTCCGAACATAAACGTGCCCTGCGGACAGCCAGAGCACTGATGATTATGGTTAGGCATTATAACATTTAATCGCTAGACTGGATATGAACTGTATCGGCTTCTATTAATAAATCAGATTGTAGTGATCTGTAATGAGAATTTTATTTATCAAAATGCATTATTGGATGTTCAAAATTATATTACTGGTTCACGGAAGGGTTATTCATTTAGAATATCTGATAATAAAATCATAACGTATCATTATTAGACAGTAGATATCTAAATTCGGACTTTTCCCTGTAAGAATTCTATTTCAGATACCCAGAATTTTCAATGCAAGTCAGTCGTCAAAAATTTAGCGGCGGATATCTGAAACTGAAAACCCATAACACATAATTGGCCAGAGTGACGTCATTCGAAATTAGGAATAATGTCATTGTGGATACACAAACTGTAACTTTAGGCTATGATAAATATGATTGCAGATATGTGCAGTATCCAGCCTAACAACTTATTCATTTATGTATTAATTTTTAGACTATTTAAATTTGCTTCTGACAATTACTATCCATGTTATAGATATCTTGAGATAAAATGTCTGAGACCGCTTCTGAGGATGTCTTTAATTACCAGGCAAACAACTGAGAACAGTTTTGACTTGAAGAAACGCTAACATATGAAATGCAATTACAGACAGGCGCGTGGTTCAAACAAATGCAATAACTGATTGCAATAGACGAGTCATATGTTCTGGACAGTCAAACAGAAACCGCTTGTCAAGCTATGTTATTCCCTGGAGAAGTAATACGTGATCCTTCAATGGTGTTTCAATGAAATAACCCCCCCCCGCGCGTACCGTTTCTGAATTTGCAATAGATTTCATCATTTTCATAGCCAAAGCTAGCACCATTACATGGGCAGGCCGAAATAGCTTAGTTAGCATGCTAGCTAGTTAGAATGCTAGCTAGCAGAATTTGTGGAGGCGAATTATCAAGCCAGCCAAAATGTTTCGATCAATCGGTTTATCAGCAACATGGCTAGCAAAGTTAGCTCACGTATTGTGATGGCTGACCTTTTGGTGAGCCAAATATATCTGACATGAGAGCCGTCAAGCAAAAGTAACTGTACCATTAAGGTTGAGTATAATAGCAAACGTTTGGCAGCTAGCTGGCTAAAACACTGGGATACCCCCTTAACGTAGGCTAACGTCACCCATGTTGCCAGTATTGCTGGCAAGCCCTCATTTTCACATTCCAAAGCACTGAATCCTTTGTTTGGCAAAGCTAATGTTAATTGGTCATTATGAAGCAAAAAAAAAGTATGGACTTGTATCAACTTGTGCGCTGGTGTGTCAAACGTCAACATCACTCAGCTCAGTTAGCTAAACGTTACACCAGTCAGACAATTAACGTTAGCTAACAGTCAGCTTTCTATCCAAGCTAGGTTTACCATCTCGCTGAGGAAGAGAGGACACTGCTCCTCTTCAAAATGATACGCAGCCACGCCCCTCCCTGAATGCAACCTGCGAGACTATTGTCAGAAAAAAATGTCAGGTATGAAACCCTACCAGTTTTGGAGCGGCGTCATCTGTGCAGACGGAAAAGAAAACGGTCTCTCTTTCCTCAGCGGCGCTATGCTTCTAGTTTCGATTCATTCTGTCGTCGGTTAGCCAGCAAGACCAATTAAGCAGACGTTGCCAACGGCAAAACTCGCGGTACCGAAGTGACGAATCTCGGTTGTCCAACCGAATGTGGTACCTGCTGGCGAGCTGGAAGTGGTAGTACAAAGATGTTAATGGTAAACAAGAGGGCTGATGGAGGGCGGGTTGATTTGCTAATTAGCCATATGTAGCCATACCGAGCACTAATCTCGCTCTTACAATGTCTGATCTTTCATGCGTCCGCATAGAAAATTCCTACGAATAAATAAATGTTCAAAGATGGTCGCTAGCAGGATAAAAAATAAAATGGAAATGCCTCCTGACTATACCGTTATTCGTTATTCTGCCGTGTTAGATTGACAGAGGTACGCGGCTAGATTGGTGCGTAATTGGCCAACACACACACACACACACACACACACTTGTATTCAGCGGGGAAAATAAGTATTGAACGCATCAACAGTTGTACCAGTAAGTATATTTCTAATGGGGCTATGGACGTGAAATGTTCGCCAGATGTCGGCATCAACCCAAGTGATCCACGCATACAAAGAAATCAAAAGAAATAAGTTCATAAATTAAGTAAAGTGTAATGACAGAGGGAAAGAGTATTGAACACTTTTACTGAAATTGATTTAATACTTAGTAGAAAAGCCTTAGTTAGTGATGACAGCTTCAAGACACCTCCTGTATGGAGAAACGAGTTGTTCTCCCTCACAAACTGTCCTCAAATCTTGGGGGTTCTAGGGACCTCTTCAATGGACTCTGATCTACAGTGCTTTCCATAGATTTTCAATTGGATTCAAGTTGGGTGATTGACCGGGCCATTCTGGCAGCTTTATTTTCTTTCTCTGAAACTAATTGAGAGTTTCCTTGGCTGTGTGCTTGAGATCATTGTCTTGCAGAAATGTTCACCTCGTTTCATCTTCAGCATCCTGGTAAATGGCAGCAGATTCTTATCAAGAATGTCTAGGTACATTTCATCATTCATCCTTCCTTCAATTACATGAAGTCTGGCAGTACTGTATGCTGAAAAACAGCCCCACGCCATGATAGTCCTGTTGGAACGGTATTTTGGAGATGATGTGCTGTGCCGTTTGTCCACCAAACGTTGCATGTGCTATGACATCCAGTTAAATTTCCCCCCCGTATTTCTTAGACTTGTCCACATGTTGTGCAGCAAACTTTAAAACGAGCTTCAACATGCTTTTTCTTTAGCAATGGAGTCTTGCGTGGTGAGTGTGCACAGAGGCCATAGTGGTTGAGTACATTATTTATCTTTTTTTTTTTTTGAACTGCTGCACCTGCTAATTCCAGGTCTTTCTCTCTAATTCAACTCTTCTGATTATTCTTTTGACTCCTCTGTCAGAAATCTTGCAAGGAGCACCTGGTCGTGACTGGTTTACAGTGAAATGATGTTCTTCCCACTTCCGGATCATGGCCCCAGTGGTGCTCACTGGAACATTCAGAAGTGAAGTAATATGTCTAACTAATGCCATCAGTTTGTTTTGCAATGATAAGGTAGCGAAGGTGTGAGAGAGCTTTTGGTTTTCGCCCATCATGAGATGCTTTTTGTGCGACCCCCCTGGAAATGAGTAGAGAAGGCAATTTCGACACCGAAGTTCGAGCGGTTTCAAAACTTTTTATCACTTCCAATTCCAAACCTTGTTTGAGAGATGTTTAGAAACGTCACATGATCGGTATCAGACCACAGCAAGATGCGTTAAAAAGCCGCGGGAAAAATACAGCTGTTTAAGGTGGTTTGTTGCATATGTTCCGTTGTGAGACTTTGTGAGGATTTTGCTACAGTTGTTCAATATACAGGATAGATAGATAGATAGATAGATAGATAGATAGATAGATAGATAGATAGATAGATAGCACATTTGTTTATTTGTTTGATTGTATGTTTTTTTTTTGTTTACATAAACTTGTAATTTGATTTCAGATGGTAGAGAAGCAGAGAGCCAGCTGAATCCAAAAATTTGCATGAAATATTATTTCTGAATAAAAATCTTTGAGCAAAGAGTTTGTGAACAGACCTGGGGTGGATTATGCATAATCAGTGCGATTACGATTACGATGATTATGAGACATTCTTTTAAGATTATGATTATGATTACAATTACAGTCCTCCAAAAATGTATGACTTTGATTACGGTTATGATTACATGGGTTTAGAATGTATGATTATGATTATGATTACAATCTAGATTACAATCATGATTACGACTGGTAAGACCAAGGTTTCTTTGTGGAGATATCTTTATTATGGTACATGTATAGTGATGCATTTATATATTTTTAAAATAGCATGTGAAATGATTAAACATTGTTTTTGGATTGTAGAATTACTTGTAAAATAATAACAACTTGTACGACAACAAATAATAGCAACAGTCCCTGCAAAATTAGAGATTACGATTATGATTACGGGCCCATCGAAATTAGTGATTACGATTACAATCGTAATCGTAATCACTAATTTCGATGGGCCCGTAATCATAATCGGATTACAATCCGGCCCCGGGTCTGTTTGTGAATCTAAATTTTTATACCACATTTTATTGATTTGAATAATCATAACGAGGTGCAATATCAACAAGGCAGAATCAGAATAATTGTAATTGTCAAGTCCTTTTATATATAAAAGGCTGACTTGACAGAATCATTCTCAATGAATGAATGAATACGAACATTTAATGGCAAAATAAAGAAACAGTGCCATATAATAAGAAATAGTCGCATCATACACAAACTAACTAATTGACTGATTATGCCTGTGTCCAAACTATCAATATTTTTGGATTTGCGAAAAGGGGGACTTCAGCACATCAACATCATAATAAATATAGCTGCAAGCAGCAATGAAGGGGCCAAGCACGACAGGGTCACCATGTAAACAAACAATCAGAACAACCCCTGAACAAGACGACAGTCCATCATTAGTATTTCAATTAGCATGCTAACTCAAGGGCCAAATTAACTTCATTTTCATCGTCTAACCAGCCCATCACCTTAGGTCCGACAGCCACTGCATGTTATCTATGCTGGCTCAGGTCATGCCACCCAACACTCATTGAAATCCATACTGACCCACACGCGTCTTTTACCCGAAATTTTTTGTTGACATATCTGTTTTTGTCCTAGAATAATGAGTATTTTAGTACTTTTTTTGTGCTTTTCTGGCATAGCGCCCCCATGTAACCTAATGTCATGAAACTTAGTAGATATTCAATATTCCCTCTGCCAATATATTGTGCCAAGTTTGCCATCAATCCAACCATGCATTGCTGACATATGGCATGAGTCTTCACCATCAAAATTATTGGAAGACAGAGGCCATATCTTTTGCCCTAGCATAATTCTTATGTTAACTTCTGGTCAGACCTGTCTGTTGATGATAGTTACAAAATTTGGTGGCGATAGGATCAACGGTCTAGGACTAATTTGTAAAAGTAAGTTTTTTGAAAAATTCAATATGCCGGAAAATTCAACATGGTGATTATGCTTCAATTGGATCCATTTCACTTGTTATGACTGTAGGATTCTGCAGAAGAAAAGATCACAATTCTTGGACAAACAGTTCAAAACTCAAAAGCAAAAATATACTCTGAAATTTGGCCTGCTGGTGGCGCTACAGGGAAGATGGAGTGACCCCAAATTTGGTGCCTAGATACCTTGCATTGTGGTCTATGAGGATTCCAAATTTCACCATGATGCACCATGGGCTTCTGCAGTCTGCCATAGAAAATAATTGAAAAAATGATAATACCATGATGGCCGACAAGCAAAATGGCTGTCACCTACGTTCATTATAACCAGTTAGGGTTCTTTACTTTGATGATGCACAAGAAGTTTCGTTGATATATCTGCTTTCAACTCGGAGTAATGAGTATTTTAAGAATTTTTTTGTCTTTTTCTGGTGTAGCGCCCCCATGTGGTCAAATTTCATGAAACTTAATGGGTACCCAGTACTCTCCCTGGCAATGAATTGAACCAAGTTTGGCATCAATCCAATGAAGCAAAAAACTTTTTGTCACACCCCTCTCTAGGTGATATATGCCAAATTTAGTGGCAATAGGTTCAACGGTCTAGGAATAGTTTGCAAATGTAGGTTTTTTTGAAAAATTCAAAATGGCAGGAAATCCAATATGACGTACTTAAACAACAATAGGTGCATTGGACTCGGCATTACCCAAGGATTCAGAGGGAAAAAGATCGTAACTCTAGGACAAACGGTTCAAAAGTTATAAGCAGAAATGTATCTTGAAATTTGGCCCGTTGGTGACGCTACGGGGATGCATGGACTGACCCCAAATTTGGTGCTTGGATACCTTGGACTGTCTTCTATCAATGTGCCAAATTTCATCAAAATCCACCAAGGGGTTCTATGGGCTGCCATAAACGTCCATGCTAGAAAATATAATAATAATAATAGTAATAATAATAATAGTGAAAAATTCTAACAATTGCAATAGGTGCCTTAGCACCTTTGGTGCTTGGCCCCTAATTGATGGCTGCAATGACAACTTCTGCCAGTGGATGCCAATGTTGAGCGAGCAAGTTTTGAGATATTTCAAAACATTTCAAAACAATGGTTTGAAAGGTTTTGAAGCTTCAAATTTGCCATACCTAGTAATGAGAAACGTTTTTATAGGCCATCACTTAGGACTAAAGCAGGTGATATTAATCTGATAGTGGGCGGGATTGCTTTCTAAATACTGACAGATTTCACCTGGTTTCTTGTCTTTTCATGCCTTTTTGCACCTCCTTTTTTTCATGTGTTAAATACTTATTCTGTGTGTCATATCACTTTATTACACATAACTTAATGAATGGACTTATTTTTTTTTATTTCTTTGTATTTGTTGATTACTTGAGTTGTTACCTAGATCTGGTGAAATAGAAGCGTCCCATTAAGCATCAAATTCAGCCCCCCCTGATTTTCCAAATTATTTTTTTTTAGGATGCTAGTACATACCCTCTAATATATCAGAAACTATTTGATAAGCATTAGCAAGCAGATTTCTTGAAATTTTGACATTTGGAATTGGCCCTATAAAGGCAACTCTGTTTATTACACTGGAATACTAAAGTTTGGGGTATCTACGCAGCAAACTAGACACTGTGACAGTTTGCACTTGATATCTAAGCATATTATTGTTTGTTTTGTTCTGCAGTGGTGGTCCGCTTCATGCATAAAATACTGCAGTGGTCCTTCAACATGTTGGAATATTGTACTGTCAAAGCCCATTCCAAATATCAGGTGTAAATACCACCTCTCATGTGTTCATTGGTCAAAAATATGCCAGAGATAATTGGTTTATGAATTCTGAAACTTGAATCTGATTGGTTTGGGATATGTTCATTAATCTTTTAAATACTGGTGGAATATTTCCCACAATGTGATTAGTCTGATAATTATCATGCCAATTCTTATTGGATATATTTTCCAGAATGTGATTAGTCTGATAATTATCATGCCAATTCTTATTGGATATATTTTCCAGACATTTATTGCTCATGTCAAGAATGAGAGAAACTCTCATCTTATGAACGAGTTGCTTCTGGAATGTAGGTCTCATGCACAGCTGTCATGCATGAGTTTCTTGATCATTTTTACATAATAATAGCCATAGTAAAAGATAACACATATCAAGAGATTCTACTGCGATAGTAATATATAGGAGTTCACAAAACTGACATTCTCTGCCAATGACACTTACATGTATTCAAAGATGCAACAAAAATTTTGAAATAGTGGCCTATAATTTCACATTTTCAGCTCAAAATCAGTAATATATTGCCCATATGATTGTTATGCATGACCACATCAATGTATCTTATGAATGAGTGGGGTTCTTATTTTCTTTCTGGCCAAAACTGTTATCTGAAACATTTCAGGTCTGCCATTGCCATTTTTCATTAAATCCTTTTTTTAACATAGAGCACAACATCGGGCCAAAATTTTTATTTCTCTAAAATTAAGCTAACTATATGCATATTCAAATAAGCAAATAAAAAAATGTCCTTATTGTGTGCAGTTATGTTTTTCTGGCCTTAAATGCTGAAAAATCCACTATAATTGGTGAAAATGGCTGGTATGCCTAACTTTGAATGTGTAGAAAGCATCAAATAGATTACACATAAATGAAAATGTTGTCATTTCTAGACAGATTAACACATAAATAATAGATTCCAAGCCATGGTTTGGTTGAAATTTAAAAAAAAAAAAATTCTTGAGGATTTCTTCCTGACAATGGGATCCCGCCTTTCATGCCAGTAGCTCCAATCTCAGTACAATCACTAATGTCACGTTGGTTACAAATGACATATTAACTGCGTTACATAGAGAGAAGCATTGTGCTGCCCTTTTTGTGGACCTTTCTAGGGCATTTGAAACCGTAGACCATCATTTCCTCCTACAAACACTTTGAAATATTGGTATGGATATTACTGCTTGTAAATTCTTTCAGAACTATCTGTGTGAGAGGAGTCAATGTGTGAACTGAAGGCAGGAAATTTCCAATCGGAGCTGTTACCCATCTCAAAAGGTATACCGCAAGGTTCGATTTTGGGTCCTATCCTTTTTACTTTGTACATAAATGATATTTCCTCTTCACTAAAAAACTGCCAAGCCCATTTTTATGCTGATGATACGATTGTCTATTGTATAGCAGAATCTGTACAACTGGCGACTGAAAGACTCAAGATAGCATTTAATGCCCTGCAAGAGGCACTCTTAAGCCTTGAACTAGTTTTAAATGCAAGTAAGATTAAATTTATGCAAAAAAAATTGACTCTGATAGTCTATGCATCACCATGGCAAATGGCTCCTCCATTGAGAGAATCTCAGAGTATGAGTACCTTGGAATATGGAATGATCATTAATTCAATATCATATTGGTAACCTTGTCATTAAACTCTGTCAGAAAGTTGGCTTCTTGAACAGAAACAAATCTTGCTTTCTTATGTTCTGCAGGAAAAGAATTGTGGAGGAAACTTTCTTGTCTGTTCTGGATTATGGAGATTTAATTTATAGCAATGCTGCCGCTACAATATTAAAGCCGCTTGATTCAGTTTATCATTCCACCCTTAGATTTGTCACAGGCGCAAGTTATGATACTCACCACTATCTTTTATATGATATGGTTGGTTAGTCATCTCTTGAAATGAGGCGAAATAGGCACTGGTTGTTGTTTATACTGTAGGCACTTCTTGGTAAATTGCCTCCTTACATTTCCATGTTACTAACGCAGAATGATAACCCTTATCCTATTTGTTCAAATGACCGGCTTATGCTTGAGGTCCCTAGTGCTCGGACTGAGCTTGGCAAGACCGCCTTCCAATTCTCTGCTCCGTATTCCTAGAATTTACGAGAAACCACTTTAAAACTGGTCTCTCTTCCATTATTCTATCAGTTTAAGGCCAAGATCTGAGTCTTATTGGTATCGTCGTGTGTGTTTTCATTAATGTTTTAATTCATTCATTGATTTTTTTATTCATTGTTTTGTATTCCCTCCTTTTTCTTTGTATGGTTTGTTGTTTTTACAATTGTCCATTTGTGTACTTTGCCCCACCGAAAATGAGGGTCTCCCTCAGTGTGTTCCGAGTTTAAACAAAGGCTTGAATTTGAAAAAAATCAGAAATACTGAGAAAAATGTTTACGCGTTCAATGCTCATTTTCCCTGCTGTATAAATATAAATATACACACACACACACGAGTCAACTTGCAAACTTCAGTCATATGACCTTCGCTTTGTGAACCCCACTATACATGATATATGCAAGCTACTTGATATACAGTGCTGTGAAAAAGGTATTTTCCCCCCTTCCTGATTTTTTCTTTTTTTGTATATTTGTCACGCTTAAATGTTTCATATTCATCGTCTGGTTTTACTGCATTTCAACCATTTAACTGTAGCTACTGTATTCAGGCCTGTTTTAATATAGAGAGATCCCACGGTTTCCAATGGTTCCAAATATACTGAAGAAGGAAAGAAACGCTTGTTACCTAGTTAGATGATGTACTCGCATGTTCACTCAGTCAAAGTGACCACAAAACATAGGAAAGTTCAATGAAATGAGCGTGATCATGCACGTGCTAATAAGAAAAAAAAGATTTTTATAGTAACTAGAATAGTGCAGTTCCAGGGGAAAAGCTGTCAAAAATGTGAGGTTCATGTTGCTGAAAAGGTAAGGTTAAGGCTGCTGAAAATGAATTTGAAGCTTATGAAAATTCCAATTTAATTTATTGGGATAAAAGCAAACATTTTACACTGGGTGGGAAATAAAAATGCCATAATTTTTCTAGGAGTTGGAAACACTGGATGAATTTTTTACTGTTTATTGCCCTAACATAATGCTGCCCCACAAATTTTTCTCAGATTTTTTCTGGCATGTCCATGTGATGAAATAATGCCTTGAATTTAGGCATTTTGAGGCAGTTTTTTTTTATCATAAGCATTTTCAGATGCAAGTTACTCCTAAACTAGAGACAGGAGATTGGATTGGGTTTAAGGAGCCAGTGTGCTCTATCTGCTGAGGACAAGGCTGCAATTGTTAACCACTGATCATGCATTCTTTGGTCAAGGGCACCAACTAAAAATTTTGGTGCTGTAAAAAATGGCCATTTTCAATAGCCTATTACAGGAAAATCAAATGAGATATCCCAAATCTGATAACAGATTCATAAATTTCAGGTAATTTTACCAATGTGCATCCATTGACATTAATTTAAACATTTGTATCCCTTCAAAAATGCTTATGTCATTGCTACTTTCGCAAATGACTAGATACCGCTTTCTTAAATTTGCAGTTACTCAATGAAAATTGGAGTTGAAACCTAAGGTTTGGGATGTGACCATTTAAAATGATGGCTTACGCCCATGATTTTTTTCTCATTTTTCTGAGACTCAGTCGTGAAAACTCTCTGAAAACTGGTCCACCTGGCATGGAATGACCCTCCTTTGTTCCCTCTGGCCTATCTCCTCTCCTCCAGCACCAACAGGTTTCAGTCACCTATGTTGTATTTCGCTCCACAGCTGACAGTTTCCAGGAGAAGTTGATTGTGGAATATAGCTTGAAGGGGCTGCCTTGCAAAATCTTCTGATGTGTCAGCCTCCAAGCTTTGTGAAAAAATAAAAGAGTTGTCATGAAATCTCAGAGTTAATCCTTTTAGTCCATTCTGGCATTCATTCCAATTTCACTTAAAATGTGAAATATTTCGAGTTTAAAAATGTTTGTTTTCTATGTAAGTCAATTAGGTTTCAGTGAAGTGCCTTCATACTTATGGCTATGTAGTGGAAAATTAATGGAAAAATCAATATGATGTCTTAGTTAGGTACTGGGCCTGTACAGACTGCCAGATCAGCTACAAAATGCCTTGACTTGGAGTCCAAAATGTACAGCTACACTGGAGGGTAGTGTACCTGACTTATGAGAGATATTCCCTTATTTGCTGTTTTAATGATGGTGATGGAGAGTGCTGTTTAGCTCATTGTTCCAAAATTTTTCATATGAGTTCAATATGTGTGGGACCTGGTGACTGTGAAAGCAGTGGCATATGCCCAGGACCATTTTCATGCCATTCAGTAACCCCTTGTGCCCTATGGGACTTGGGCCATTGTTATCCTGGAAGGGACCACTCCCATTATGGTTGAAATGCTTCATCATAGGATATAACGTTGATCACTGAGAAAAACTATGCTTTCATCAGCTGAGACTCCTCGGCTTTTGAGGAGATGAATAGATCCCAACCATACCAGGAACATAAACGGGAGCATCAGCATTCTTTAATATTTGTCCAAACATGTATTTCGGTTTTTTATTTTGTTACCTATAGAGTATATATGTGTGTGGTTATGTGTGTGTGTTTGAGGTGTGTGTGCATGTGTGTAAAAATATGCTCTTACTTATGGTTTTATTCATAGTCTAATACCTATCATTTTTATAAGGTACGAAGAAAGAGTTATACGCACATCACATATAGGTGCAAGGCTATCAAATAAAATGCGTCAATGGAGAAAGGAAAAGACGAGTAAGTGTGCAGGTGTCTTTTCCTTTCTCCATACCATCATCAGTAATGATGGGACTATTATGGTATGGGGCTGTCTGTTTGTCTGTCTGTCCATCCATGAAGTGGAAACACAACTTGTCCTGGAGTTTTTTTATGGTCTGTTTCTAAAGCATTGTTTAATTATTTTATATGGGTGAAGGTCTGCATGAGTGATTTTGAGAACTCTGAGATGTTTTTAGCAAGAGTTAAGCTCCAATCAAAAATGGGTGTGCTGGGATTTTCAATATGGCTGTCATGGCAACCATCTTTGATTCAGTTAAAGATTTTGTCAATTTTTTGGATCAAATTCTAATTTGTTATGCGTGTTAGGGGTGGGTTGAGGAAGGTTCTATTTGAAGGTTCCTCTACAAAATAGGAGTGCTGTTATTTTCAATTATGGCTGTCATATGAGCCATCTTGACTTTGGTTTCCCTTGATTTAAAGGACATTGGATGATACAATCAAATTCAAATCTGCTGTGTGCTTTTGGGGTGGGCTTAGGAAAGTTCCATTTCCCTGCGATTTCAAACTTGGCCATCACTGGCGCCATCTTGAATTTAAGCTCCCTTCTTGATCAATTTGAAGGAAAACAATTTATCCAGTCAAATTGGAATTTGGTCCTTATGTTGGGGTTGAGAAGAGGCAAATTCCTTTTGAAAATGGATGCAGTGCAATTTTTTATCAAAAAAGGTGTCTGTCAGCTAAGTACAGCTAGGGATGTCAATCCATCTTGTAATGCCCACTTTGGAACTAATCTACTCAATATCTGTACAGGTTTGTCAAATTCAGCTTCAGAGGGCGTATGCCTTCCCATGCATTGCTTGTTTTTAGAGTTCTGTGATGTTTTTTCCAAGAGTCACCCACCCTACCGTGGTGGTATAGTGTCGCAGCGGCGCCTCACAGCAGGAAGGTTCTGGGTTCGAGTCAGGGGCTTTTTTCTGTGTGGACTTTGCATGTTCTCCCAATGTTTGCCTGGGTTTCCTCCGGGCACTCCAGTTTCCTCCCATAGTGCACAGACATGTATGTCAGGCTAATTTAATATACTGAAATGCCAGCATTTTGAGGGAATAGTATGCAATTAGTTTCCCTCATGTGTTTAGAATGAGTGCAAAGGATGATGTGGTGTAGCCATAAAATAATGTGCTGAATGTGCCCCATTCAATATCAACTTTATATACATGCAATTAGTTGTGGCGGTTTTTTTTTTTAACGATTCTTTCCAAATTAACCCTTGTATGGTGTTAGGATTTTTGTTACTCAGCCAGAGTTCAGGGGTCTGGGACCCACTAGAGCTTTGGGTTTTCAAAATTGTTTGATTGTGTTGTTTTATGTTAAAATGCTCAACAGATGTTTACTTCATCCCAATTACAAGTAATATGAACCGCAAACATGGTTTGATGAAAACTGAAAACGGGTCCCACAGAACTAAACACCATACAAGGGTTAAGGTTTAGTAAAATATTTTCTGTCATCATGTGGTATATCATGCAAACATCAGTGGAATTTGAAGCGTTAAAGGACAGACAAGCAATGAAAAGCAGTGGCATACACTGCTGAAATTGCCTAGCAGAATGTGACTTAGAGTGTGTTACTTCCAGATGAATTTCATGTTGTTGAAAAACACTGAACAATATAGCCATCATTAAAATATCCATTTATTTAGTTCAGATCATTTTCTTCAATAAATCGTGAAAATATAAAGTGAAGACTTCTAACAATCAACTCAATTTAGCCTTAATGCAATTCATGCATTATGTCTGTTATTTTATTATGTTATGTTCAATTAATTTCCTCCCACCATACTTTTCCATTTTAGCAACCTAACAGGGGATATCACTTTGTACAGCCTTACACTTCTAAAGATACCACAGTCAATAAATTGTTTATGTACAAAATTTAACATCCATCCATCCATTATATATGCCGTCTCTTCCTCATTAGGGTCACGAGGGAGCTGGAGCCTATCCCAGCTGACTGTGGGTGAAAGGCAGGGTCACACCCTAGCCGACTTTCCAATCCATCGCAAGGCACACACACCATTCATGCATCATTCAAACAGATACTCACCACCACAGGCAATTTAGAGTCCCCAGTTAGCCTGATATGCATGTCTTTGGGCTGTGGGAGGACACCAGAGTACCCGGAGGAAACCCATGTGGACACGAGGAGAACATGCCAAGTCCTCGCAGAAAGGCCGCAGACCAGATTCAAACCCACAGCTTTCTTGCTGTGAAGCGACAGTACTGCCCACTGCACCACCGAGCCACTCAAGTACAACCCCAATTCCAATATAGTTGGGACAAAGTGTAAATTGTGAATAAAATCGAAATGCAATGATTTTCAAATCACACCAGTCAGTATTTTATCCACAATAGAACAGAGATAACATGGCAAACGTTGAAACTGAGAAATTTTACAATTTTATTCACAAAATGAGCTCATTTCAATTTTGATGGCTGCTACAGGTCTCAAAAAAGTTTGGACAGGGGCCTGTTTCCCATAGCATCCCCTCTTCTTTTTAACTCTGAGTGGAGGCGTCTGGGTATTGAGGAGACTAGTTTCTTGAGTTTAGCCATTGGAATTTGATCCCACTCTTGTTAAATACAGCCTTCCAGCTGCTGGTGAGTTTTGGGTCTCCTTTGACAGAATTTTTGTTTAATTATGCGCTGAATGTTCTCAAATGGTGAAAGATTTGGACTGCAGACAGGCCAGTTCGGCACATGGACTCATACTATGATCCATGCTGTTGTAATAGCTGCAGTATGAGGTTTTGCATTGTCCTGCTGAAATACACAAGGCCTTCCCTGGAAAAGGGGAGGAGGGGAATAGTCCGGAGGGGAGCATATGTTGCTCTAAAACCTTTATATACCTTTCAGCATTCATAGTGCTTTTTAAAACATGCAAGTGTCCCACACCATACACACTAATACATCCCCATACCATCAGAGATGCTGGCTTTTGAACTGAATGCTGATAACAGGAGGGGTGGTCTTTCTCCTCTTTTGCCCGGAGGACACGACACCCATGATTTCCAGCAAGAATGTCAAATTTGGACTCATTTGACCACAGGCCACTTAGCTACAGTCCATTTTAAATGAGCCTTGGCCCACAGAACATGGCGGCGCTTCTGGATCATGCTCAACAATGGCCTCCTTTTTGCATGATAGAGTTTTAGGTGGCATCTCTGGATGGCACAGTGGACTGTGTTTACAGACAGTGGTTTCTTGAAGTATTCCTCGGCCCATTTAGTAATGTCAATGACAGAATCATACCAGTGAGTAATGCAGTTGGGTCTGAGAGCTCAAAGATCACGGGCATCCAGTAAAGGTCTTCAGCCTTTTCCTTTACGCACAGACATTTTTCCAGTTTCTCTGAATTTTTTGATGATGTTATGCACTGTCGATGATAAGACCTACAAAGCCGTTGCAATTTGACATTGAGGACCATTACTTTTAAAGTATTCCACAATTTTTTTACGCAAGCCTTGATGCCAGGTAACTTAATTACTTGCTAAATGTTCTTTCAGCTGATTCTCATATCTTAGTTGCTTTTTCGGCCCCTTTTTGCCTGTGTCCCAATTTTTTTGCTGCCATAAAATTTGAGATAAGCTCATTTTGTGGATAAAAATGTAAAATGTCTGTTTCAACATTTGAAATGTTAGCTATGTTCTATGACATAACATATTGGCTCATGTGATCTGAAAGTCATTGCATTTTGATTTTATTCACAATTTTCCCTTCGTCCCAACTATTTTGGAATTGGGGTTGCATTATTATTGTATTTTTTCGTAATGATAGTATTGGCTGCAAATGCTCAGACTCATTTATCTATACATTAAAACGAATGCTTCGGAAGTACCAGCTGCCAAATTCCCACAGACCTGCTGAAGTTGCCGAGTCCTAAAATACTAAAGCAACATCCCCCTGCCGCTGGAGGCGCTAACGGTGATCTCGTTCTGTTTATTCCGGACTCTTGACTGAGAAGTGAGCCTGAAACGGAACCAGGAAAAATGGCTACTGTAGAAGAACGATGCTCTCTCCTTCGAAAGATGGAGAGGAGGTCGTTTTGTGGTTAGCTATGCTATTCCATATAAAATATAGAGCCAGGAATGAGATCGGTTTTTCTATACGATGCAGCTCTTGGTGTAAGTATCATGAAAATGAACACAAATACTGTTCGCTGTGTAGCGGTTTGTTCTGCCACCAGCCCGTGGTAATGTTAGCGCGCACTCGTATCGTATTGAAAGCCGGGGCTTCTGATTAGCTTGCATATAGACCGCTCTGGCCACGTAGGCGGAATATATATTTTGAAATATTAGAACTACAGTAAATGCTATTGGACAATGAAAATTTTAAATTCGTCTCGGAAGTCTGTAAACTTGCACTGGATTTGTATGCAGTTTGTTCGAAGCAACCGCACTATATGAAGGACGATCATAACGTTACGGCTGCTGACTAGCTAACGTTACTTTAACGTTTACTTACATCGACACTGGCTCCGGTAACCGCCGGCCAGCTTATGGCAAATATTAGTCACCAATCAGTTTAATTATGGCCTGTAATGACTGGTAACGCTCCTTGATAAATGATAATCGAAGTTACCCGAAAAAGGAAGTTTTTTTGGGGTTGTGTATGGTACTCTTACCGTTTTTTGGTTCAGATCAGAGTGCAAATTCATGTTAAAACACAGTTTGTGGTTGCTTGCTAACGTTAAAATGGACGGTCACGTCACTAGTCTGGCCTGTAATGTAATATGCGGTTAGTATGCAAGATATCGATACTAGCTCGGTTGTTCGCTCAATTAAACCAGATTGCTAACGTTAACCTAATGAAAACCCGGTAGCTTGTGACAGAGTTCAGGCACTGCTTCTTGCAGGTTGCTGGTGGCAATACCGTGGCTAGTTAGTGTAGTTAGTCGTGTTCATTCAGTAAGCTTGGATAAATTGTTTTTCTTCATGTCAGAGGATTTGACAAGCTAACTCGCTCGCTGAGTTTATTTTCATTGATGGCGAGTGAGTGGGTTCGTTCAGCTCCTCAGCAGGGAGCTTTCATCTGTATGGTATTTATGGTCGCATTCTATGCAGATGGTGTCGATATGGCGAAGGACTGCATGAGTTGAATGCACTAAACGAACTGCGTTTTGTAATTGATGTTTTTCTCTCCCTCTGTAGGCTTCAGTAACTGGACATGGCGTTACAGCATTGGTTAATTGGTAGCCTGCCGAAACCAAAACGGACTTGAAATGCACTTCTACGAAGTTCACCCCTACTTATTTTAATTTTACTGAAATAAAAATTAAGCTGTGGGAATGAAACTATTATGGCCTGTCGGTACAGCTATCTCATGTATCGTGCGGCCCATCAATTAATCGCCAATCTGCCCTGTAATATAATCATTCATCACCTGGACTAGAGCTGCATTTTTGTTTTCCTGTCTATATATAACGTAATATATATTATATGTGCATATTTTGCTTATGGGAAAGAGGATTGAGTACTTGAAGCCTTCAATCTTTGCAAGTCTGTTTTTGAGAGACTTAGTGAGACAAAGATTAGTTTTTTTAGACTGCGTATAGCGTGGAAAGGCAGTTCCACCAGCATCCTTTAAAGATGTTCTCAGCTCTGAAGAAGCTTGTTGGCTCGGAGCCAGGGCAGGTGCGGGACAAGAATATCCCAGCTGGCCTACAGTCAATGAACCAAAGCCTGCAACGACGCTTTGCCAAGGGTGTCCAATACAACAGTAAGTGCTGACCTTAACTATGTGGGAAATGAGAATGTATTTCTATGAAGGTGTTATGCTTGATGTGTTGTAGATGTGGTGTTAGAAAGGAGATGTGATGTCGGCAAAATTTAAGTCTCTCTGCGATGTACAGCGGGCCACTTTATTCTCCTGGGAGGGTGGTCCTCTGTTGGCACGGCATTCTCCCATGTATTCTTTTAATACCTGCCCAACAGTTTGAATAGTATCATGCAATTATCCTGCATCGGTTGTTGTATCTGTGGACAAGCCTACCAGCGCTTGCTGCCCTGAATTTACGCTATGATTTAGCTCTGCTGTAATAAGATAAGACTTATTATCCCGAGGGAAATTTTGGTTACATCGTAAGGACATTCATGGCACATAACAACGCAACAAAACATGACAATAATACATATACAACAAACACTATGACGTATAAAATAAATATAGCACTAAGAGACATATGATGTACATGGGACTAAACCGGAAAAACATTGTAACAATGTTTAAAATAACTGTATGGGTGTAATATATGTTTGTCTGCTGTCTTCTTGATGCAGGCTATTCAGTATGGTGCATGGTCTATTTTTAGTTTTCTTCACAACATTCTAGACCGTATAATAAATCATTTATCGGAGTCCTCCAAATACAGTGTACTCAAGTTTGGAATGAACATTCATGCATAATTTGCTCAGTCTTATTCTATGTAGGTGTGCATAGTTCCGTGGAACGTTTTTCTGGAACTGACCGTTTCAAAATAGGATTGTTATTTCCCTCCCTAGCTCAACAATAGGAGGATCATAATGTGTCCTGTTTCCTCCTCCCTTACACAGTGAAGATAGTAATCCGAGGGGACAGGAACACGGGTAAAAGCACTCTTTGGCATCGCCTGCAGGGACACAAGTTTCTGGAGGAGTACATTCCCACACAGGAGATCCAGGTCACCAGCATCCACTGGAACTACAAAAGTAAGATGGGCAAGTCCATCTCTTGGGTGCACTTGTGCTCTAATGAAGTAAATGGCATCTTCTCTGCCTCCTCTCTTTCAGTCACAATGATACAATGCAGATTAATTGCTTTTTTTTGCCTGATTCCTTACCATTATCCAAACCCTTTTTAGTATAGGTTGACCGATATGGGTTTTTCCGTGGCTGATGCCGATACTGGTCTTTCAGGGCAGCTTATGGCCGATATAGGATGCCAATTAGTCAAGGTTGAAGGAGGTGCATGTGTTGATGTGGAAATTCACCAATAAGAGTCTATAAGACATCTCCCAGGAATCGCACGTTTGACTACTGTTCAGCTGTGCAAACAGGGCGACAGTCTTTAAAATTAAATTTGGGCCATTAACTTCCAAAGGGTGTTTGGAATCCTGTCTCTGACACATTTCTTTTGGTTTACAAGTAGGGTTGGCGTCATCTTCAGAGGGAAAAAGTCTGTCTGAAACACAGTTTCTCCATTGGTGGAATTTCGCAGAGAATCTAGGATTTTTGTACATGAATTCCAATTATGCGATTTCGTCCGCTATTCCCAGTTAGCGGAATATCACTCCCCCAACTGAGGTTAATATCTGGAGAAGAAACATTTCATATCTAACCAATTAAATATAAGGCTTTAAGAATTTTAGCCTCACTATCTTTTTTCTTGGAAGTTGTGATGTTGACAGGTGTATTCCACACTTATTTTGACCTCACAACAACACCGAGCTGCCCACAGATGAGCCTGCGTGTCAATTGGCTTAACATGCACATGCCTCATCCGATGCCGATTATTTAAAAATAACAAAAATCGGCCCCAATTGGCCTGCCGATCAAGTGGTCTTCCTCCACTATTTAAGGTTTTCTTTTTTTTTTTCTTCTTTTTACATTATTGGTCATTGCAATTGATCTTTATTGCTTTCAATTACTGGTAATGATTGTTACATAAATATTGGAATGTTCAGTCAAGCAAATTCTGATAGTCTGTGATCTTGTGCACTAAGGAAATGTTTTGTGTAACCTCCTTGTCCACTCAAGTGGCCTGGTTCTGTTGTCAAAGAGAATGAGCAGCAGCAAATGTTTGGAGTAAAGTTATAGGGCTGCCAAAATGCTTTATAAACATAAATTTATACTCCCCCATGTACAAAACCCAAAACCAGTGAAGTTGGCACGTTGTGTAAATTGTAAATAAAAACAGAATACAATGATTTGCAAATCCTTTTCAACCTATATTCAGTTGAATACACTAGAAAGACAAGTTACTTAATGTTCGAACAGGTAAACTTTGTAATTTTTTGCAAATATTAGCTCATTTGGAATTTGATGCCTGCAACATCCTTCAAAAAAGCTGTCACAAGTGGCAAAAAAGACTGAAAGTTGAGGAATGCTCATCAAACACTTATTTAGAACATCCCACAGGTGAACGGGCTAATTGGGAACAGGTGGGTGCCATGATTGGGTATAAAAGCAGCTTCCCTGAAATGCTCAGTCATTCACAAACAAGGATGGGGCGAGGGTCACCACTTGGTGAACAACTGCGTGAGCTTATTGTCGAACAGTTTAAAAACAACATTTCTCAACGAGCTATTGCAAGAAATTTAGGGATTTCATCATCTACGGTCCGTAATATCGTCAGAAAGTTCAGAGAATCTGGAGAAATCACTGCACGTAAGCGAAAAGGCCAAAAACCAACATTGAATGCCCGTGACCTTCGATCCCTCAGGCGGTAATGCATCAAAAACCGACATCAGTGTGAAAAGGACATCACCACATGAGCTCAGGAACACTTCAGAAAACCCCTGTCAGTAACTACAGTAGTCGCTACATCTGCAAGTGCAAGTTAAAACTCTACAATGCAAAGCGAAAGCCATTTATCAACAGCACCCAGAAACGCTGCCGGCTTCGCTGGGCCCAAGCTCATCTAAGACTGATGCAAAGTGGAAAAGTGTTCTGTGGTCTGACGAGTCCACATTTCGAATTGTTTTTGGAAACTCTGGACGTCGTGTCCTCCGGACCAAAGAGGAAAAGAACCATCCGGACTATTATTGGCGCAAAGTTCAAAAGCCAGCATCTGTGATGGTATGGGGTGTATTAGTGCCCAAGCCATGGGCAACTTACACATATGTGAAGGCACCATTAATGCTGAAAGGTACATACAGGTTTTGGAGCAACATATGTTGCCATCCAAGCAACGTCTTTTTCATGGACGACCCTGCTTATTTCAGCAAGGCAATGCCAAGCCACATTCTGCACGTGTTACAACAGCATGGCTCCGTAGTAAAAGAGTGCGGGTACTAGACTGGCCTGCCTGTAGTCCAGACCTGTCTCCCGATGAAAATGTGTGGCGCATTATGAAGCGTAAAATACGACAACAGAGACCCCGGAATGTTGAACAACTTAAGCTGTACATCAAGCAAGAATGGGAAAGAGTTCCACCTGAAAAGTTTCAAAAATTGGTCTCCTCAATTCCCAAACGTTTACTGAGTGTCGTTAGAAGGAAAGGCAATGTAACACAGTGGTAAAAAGGCCCCTGTGCCAACTTTTTTGCAATGTGTTGCTGCCTTTAAATTCTAAATTAATGATTATTTGCAAAAAAAAAAAAGTTTCTCAGTTTGAACATTAAACATCTTGTCTTTGCAGTGTATTCAATTGAATATAAGTTGAAAAGGATTTGCAAATCATTGTATTCTGTTTTTATTACGATTTACATAATGTGCCAACTTCACTGGTTTTGGGTTTTGTATTTGTGGAGACCAGGGGCCAAAATTGGCACCAACCACCAGTCAAATGCTGGTAAAATATGCTGGTGGCTGGTAGATTTGCTTCACTCACTTGCCAAAAAAATAATGGCAACCTATTAAGCGGCTGGTAAAATTTGAGCATTCACAGGTCATTTGGCTGATGGACAAGAAAGTTAATTTTGGACCCTGGTGGAGACCGAAACACAAGAACCGTCTTTGCGCCCAGAGAGTCCCTGCCATTTTCAGAGACCTTGATAGTATATGGTGCAATATCTGCAATTTTGTCAAGTTGCACTTCCGCTTTTTTAATACTTCTGTATGTATGTCTGTCCCTCCACCGCGTTGTGTTTCCAGGCCAGATATCAGCCATCCAATGGCTGGGGGTCTGAGTATTTCCTGCTTCTTTCAGTTGGTTTTGGGGGCAATATTTTTCGTTTTCATTTTAGTTGTATCCATTTATATTTTGATTATTATTTTATTACAGTTTGCAATTTTTTTTTAGAAGTTTTAATTTTTGTTGTCTATAATAACACTGGTTGTCACTTTTGTCACAGTGGGGAATGGTATCTGATTATTGACTACAGTAAAACGCAAAAATGCCCAGAAATATTTTTTTAATATAAAATTGTCTTCGTAATTTAAAATGAACACACTGTGTACAGTGGGATGCCTAACTGAGACAGCACATGAACTCCTGCAGCGTTTTCCATGACCATTCTGTCCACAGTTGTTTATGCAACAATACCACTTTTGCTGAAGAGATTTCCCATAAAGCCCTAGAAACCTCTAGGGGGTTTCTTCTGAACAAAGTGCGGCTCTTCCCTAGTTAGATGGTTTTTCCCCAAGGTCTCCGCAGCGCCCCTGGTCCACCCTCTGTACAGAACTCGAGTTGTTTTGTCTCTAATACACAGATAGCAAAAGTGGTCTTGTACATCGGGCCAAGTGACTTCCTGTCAGAGGTACAAAAAAGTTATTGCATTTTGATTTGAACTCCTGCTGCTATTTTGGCTTCCCTTTTTGCTTTTAGCCAATGCTGTTCACCCACTAGACATGGCTGGAAATATAAATAAAGCCACTTTATTTAATGAGAATGTCTGAGGAAAAGTGGACCAACAATTAAAATGATTAGAAACTTCACACCTTGGGTAGTTATTAGTTTAATTTTGTATTATTTATTCATGATTTCTAAGCAAGTGAATGTTGTTATTTTTTTTTTTTAATCATGTTGATGTTTGTATTTATGGTCATTAATTTCTTGGATAATCAGGGATAATCTGTGTCACATTCTCTTATGCAACATTCCTTCTGAACGTGGTATATTGCTTCAGATCTCAGTGAGCAAAAAGGTAAACTGTGTATCGTAGCTCTTCAAACCTGATAGACCATTAGCTTTTAAAATTGTTATTGACTTTAGATGTGATAGATGCAGTGACAGGTTTTTTTAGGATAAGCAGCAAATTTTTGCTAAATTTGTTCTTCATATTGAATAATTGAAAATTTGCATTCGCTAGATGTACATTTACGTTTAAAGGATTTTCTTTCTGTTAAAATATTGATGATGTCCAGAAATATTGATGAGAATCGAATTGCTGTGTTTATCATATTTTATTTAATTATGTTTTGCATTTGTCTAGATGTTTTAATACCATCTCCAGTCTTGGATTAGGTCCTTCTGTAGATCTCTCCCACCTGTGCTGTGATTTTCTAGTCAGTTGTGTTTGTGGTCTGAATGGTGTGATAAGTGTGGTTGTTTGGTTTGTCTTATTTATAATAGTTGCTCTTTCTTTCCTATCAGCGACGGATGATGTTGTGAAGGTGGAGGTCTGGGACGTGGTGGACAAGGGTGAGTTCCACTTGCTTGGCTTATTATTGAGCTCCAAGATGGAGAACTTGAGCTGACCAGTGTCCTGACTTAATTCAGCTGACGTGGGAGATGTAAATGTTTGAGGTTATGTTGTGGTTTTCACTCAGACATATTTTCATATTATGAGGTTCCCCCATCCTCCAGCAATTGCAGAGAGACTTTCATCAGACAATCAGGCTGTATTTAGGCATATTGATAAATATAAAGCTGAGTTCTTTTTGAGCAAGAAGAACTAACATCTTGCCTATCACACCTTCATCACGGGGGATATCTTCCAAATATGGTCTTTCCACCTTTCCATTCTCACACTGCAAGGACAGACAAACCAAAACAATGCCAACTTCCCTTGGGTTCTTCAACCAAAAGATAAATATACAAATCACTAAAAAGGACTAGAAAATTTTACAGTTGAGAGAGGAAAAATAGTCAGATGAATAGGATACAAGTAGATGCATAAATGATTCAATTGATTGTTTTCTGTTACAACTTACAATTTTACTGAACAAATATTGAATTAAGCTAAAGAAATGAAATGCATCACCTGATTATGTTTTTGAATCAACTAAACAGAAGCCTGCTGACTAATTGAAGCTACAGAAGCCCACTGCATATGTGTGTGAGCTGCTTATGCATGTGTGAATTGAATTGCTTGCATGTGTGTGTGAACTGCTTGTGTGTGTGTGTGTGTCTGTGTGCGCACGCATGTGTACGTGTGCTGCGCGTGTGTGTGTGTGTACGTGTGTCTGTGTGCACTGCTCGTGTGTGTGAACTGCTTGTATGTGTGTGTGTGTGTGTGTGTGTGTGCGCGCGCGCGCGCGTGTGTGTGTACTGCTTGTATATGTGTGTGTCTGTGTTACTGCTGCGTACATAATATGGATACTGATTATGATTATTGATTATGGTTATTCAATATGGTTATTGATTTACTGATTAATATGATGAGAAATTGAAATATAATCCTCAACAGTTACATTTAGATCTTTGCCTCTACTGCTCTTTAATGAGGGGGCCTCGCCCATCTTTTTTTCGAAAAACTGATTCATTCACTCTGCTCTCTCCTTTAGCAGTTATGTGCCTTCACCTTGGGAATCATGTTTATTTTTGCTTATTGGTTATGGAAGCTTGGAATCTTGTTGACTGAATAACTGACCTCATTTATCATACTAAAAGCTCCTGATGATTAGTCATGTTGCAGAAGCATAACTGTTAAATAATCATGTTTTTCCATCATAATAATTAAGCTATTTCTATTGTATGTCCTCCAGTGATTATACCTCTACAGTACAATTTGAGCCCACTCACTAGTTACAATGTGCCTTTGCATTTCATCTGGCAGCTCTCGCCGTTGGTTAATAAGCCCATGATGACCAAAAAGGTAGACTTTTAAATACCTGACCAATTAAATTCATATTCAGTAGACTGCTTCCCAGAGAAGTCACGATAAGCTATAAAGCAGAATTTAGTTATTGCAATACGTACGAATTCAATAGAAAGCAGTTTTGCTTACTCTTGGCTCAGAATGAATCATAATGCTGTTGGAACAGATACAGACAGGTGATGAATTAATGGGAAAATCAACATGAACAGTCTGGGTGTTGGGCCTTCACAAAATGTCAGATGAGCTTAACATGCCTTGTCAAGTGTTAAACCTCACTGGAAGGATGATATTCCTTTCTTCTAAAAGATACTTCCTCATTTGGTGTTTTGATGATAGTGGCAGTGCTGTCGAATGCTTAGTTCCAAAGTCTTCCATATAAATTCTCTAGATTTCGTATCTGGTGACTGAACGAGGTGTCATATGCTTTCGATCATTCTCATACCCATCAAACCATTCAGTGAGCCCTTGCACCCTGTAGAGCTTGGGTCATTGTCGTCCTGGAAGAAACCACTAACATCATGGTAAGAGTGTTTCATCCTAGAATTCGAAGGTGATTATACGAAATATCTTTGCATTGATTTGCCGTGACCCTTCTGATTTTAATGGACGTGTGGACCCACACCATGCCTGGACAATGAACAGCAGCATCTAAATTACCGGTAGTTATGTTGGGTTTTTCTCTTTAATTTGTCGCCCGTTAGTGGTTATTTGATTTGGGATGTCAATCCATGTCAGCATTTTCTGTGGATTATGCTTCTGTATGAAGATTTGTACAGAATTGAGTAAAAACTGGACTTAACATATAGGCCTTTAGTGAACCCTTTGAGGCTTTGCTGGTGGTATTGTTTCTTCATTGCTTTTTTGCCCCTAAAACTGGTAAGATGAGACAGGCTGAGTCTGACTGCAATAGCAGAGTCTTTGAGGAAGGTTTTCTTCACTTTGCTTGGGGTGGTTGGCACTGCTGCCTCTCAGCAAGAAGGTCGTGGGTTGGAATCTGGCCCGGGGCCTTTTTGTGTGGAGTTTGTGTGCACTCCCCATGTTAAAGTGGGTTTCGTCCAGGCGCTTTAGTTTCCCCAAACAGTCCAAAGACGTGCACATCAGGCTAATTATAGACACTAAACTCCCCATAGGTATGAGTGTGTGAGTGAATGGTGTGTGCGCCCTGCGATCAATTAGCTAGCTGTCCAGGGTGGATCCCTGCTTTTCGCCCATATTCAGCTGGGTCTGCTCCAGCTCTCCTGCGACCCTAGAGAAGAAGCGGTGCAGAAAATGGATGGATGGATAATAATCCTGGATGCCCAAAAGGAAGTGTATAAACTTCTTAGCAGGAAAAAAAATTAAAATTCCGTTATTTCTCGGCAGTTGGATTCCTGTTACTCTCAACCCTCTGAATAACGGACTGTTCTGAGTAGACTTCTTTTCTATGAAATGAGCTTTGCTCTAATTGGCAAGCAAATGGAGCTGCCATGTCACGTAGAGTGACAATGTCAGAATTCCCTCCACTACTGGTCTAGTATAACAGGTGTAAATAGCTTGCCAGCTAGCCATTAAAGTATGCAATGAATATGGCAAAATCTGTAGGCTCAGCAAACATTGATGTTGTAGAGAAGAAATCTGACCTGCAGTCACCAAAATGATTTTTGTAGTCTTGTAGCTAATTTAGTCTCCGTTAAGTGTTCCATAGTTAGCGTGTGTAAAGTAGCAACTGAAAGCTAAATTTCTGTTTACTGAGCTCACTATCCCATTGAAAATGGATAAAAATAGCTAAGCGGTCTAGAGGCCCTATCGACGTGTCTCGTACATTAAATCTTCCTAAACTAGCTTTGGTTTCAGAATTCACATTCAATTTAGTTGCTAGCTAATAAACCAGGCAATGATTATAGAATGGTAATGCCTGCATGATACCCAAGTTAAGTTGGTTAGTTTTGAGCATAGCAATTGACTAGCTTGCTAATTAGTTACATCAACAGTCAAATGGTATACATTTAATCAAGGTAACTCTTGGAATTCATTTTGCATATTAACAGAAAGTGGAAACCTGGCTAGCTAGCTACAGATTCTTCTTGAAAATAAATCGAACCCCCCACTTCTTTATATCTTCAGAAGAGCATCACGGGACCCCTTTAATACAAATTTTGTCGCCAGTCCTACAATGTACTGATCCAGGTTCATATTATAAAGCAAAAAAAAGTGGATAATAAATAAATAAAAAAGTGGATAATACACATACAGCTAGAACAGGCTTTTGCCAACTGAAGCTGGGATGTTGCCATAGAAAATAAGCCGTGGGTGGAGATATTCAGATGAGGAGTGGAGAAATTCTCACAAGCCTGCATGTGTGTAGGAAGGGGAGCCATATCTGAATGTCATGCCTAATGCTATGCTTGATGGAAAAAGGCAGCCCTCAAAAAATGACTGGTTTGTTTTACTTCACAGTTAGTGGGTTGGTAAGCTCTCCAGATACTGAAATGTCTGTGCATAGGAACTGAAAAAGTGAGTTTTTCATATGCACCCTTTAAACAATTTCAATCTTAGAAAAAAAAATAATAAGAATGGCTATTGTTGCAGATTGTTACCGTTGTTTTCATCGTATGTCTGAGCACTGCGCCCTTTCATTGACTTGACTGAAGTCATTTTGTGTTAATCAAGCCCCGCTCCTTTTACATATTTAGATGGGGCGCTTTAGTATTATTAAAACACCTTTTACAGTCCATTCTCGTGATTTCTGTATTCCTGAAAGAGTTGGTGCTCATTAAAATTTAATTGGCTCACTGTTGACTCATAAAATACAATAAATAAAACTGTGACTCCCCATGTTTAGTGTACTCAACTTGCTTGACTCTCACCCTGACAATGAGAGCATAGCTGGGGGTCCCGTTGGGTGGAATTTGACAAACACAAATGACAAACTCAGAATGGAATCCCCTCATGGGTTCAATCCCCTGTTGCTATACCTGTGCCACCTGCTGTCAGCTCAGTGCTTTTTCATTGCCCTTTCAGAGAATATTTTGACAGGAATTTAGCTTTTTTTAGTACAAGCAATTGTGGTTTAGCCTTTTACGTGCTCAAAGGAGTTGGTGTATATTACCAAAAATGTGGTACAAGATTATTAAATTGAATACATGAGCTGCATGTATGTGTGTCCTTGTGTGGTGAGTTACTGTGATGAATTGGCCTAATCAAGGAGTCTAATTTATTCCCATAAAAGTGTCCTATTATGTCTCTGCGGTTCGTCATGATCATGTTTTCTTTTTTTTTTTTTTTTTGCTGCATTTAAACCTTTCCAGCCTGATACCATTGTGCATTGTTAAGTTGGTGTGATGTGAGTATTGATTGTCATTGATATTAATGTTGTTTTTCTTGCTCCCCCCTTCCCGCCATTCCCTCAGGCCAAAAGGCCCCTCTTCCTGAAGGTTTAGGTGAGAGTCTGCTGAGTCTGTAGAGTTTAGCCTGTGCTCTGTTTGTGGTCCTGTGGGCTTGCCTCCTGTGTGCCATTGTGTTAGTGCAAACAAGGGCTGGCCGTTTTCGAGGCTTGCTGTGTGACTGAACAAACATGGGATGAAAATGCAAGTCAGAAATCCAGAGGTTCCACTGCTGCACGGGAGCTTTGTGTGGAAGTCGCCAGTCGGGGTCGCCCAGAAAGGATAGTGCTCTACTGTCATTCAGAGAAACCAGCTGCAGCCATGCTACTGTATGAGCATTCAGGCTTGTTTTAATACAACCAATTGTTCTGCTGTTGCCTATGTGCATGCTGTAGCTAATGCTATTCATTGGCGATTACGGCAAAGCTACTATAAGCCATCAACGCCTGACTTAATCCACATCTCATTGAAAGTATAAGGATATTAGACTGTATTATGCTTTATTTTTATCCTTTGCACTCCACTTTATGCATCATAATTTGTTCAGTTTAGTAAGCCAAATTAACTAGGGAACGAGAAATGCATCTGAGGACATCTAGGTATTTAGAATTGAGGCATAAATATTAGGAGAGCTACTCTCATTGTCTTGACAAAGCTGCGGCCCTTAACTCATTAAACTTGTCTGTGCTAAATACTCTAAATGCAGAGGTTGATGCACCGGCATTTTCTGAGAGCGCACCCTCCTTAATGAAAAGTTGAGTAATGACTTTGGCTCGTCATGTATCAGCATAGTTTCATAGTTTTTAAATGTATATGGCTGGTTCCCCAAATAGCAGCTAATATTTCTTGATAACTTGGAATTTTTTTTGCACCAGTGCTTGTCTGAGACACCCCGGAGAAACTCATTTTGCCTGGTGTGCCTGCTGAAGTGGAAGTGGGCATGGGCGCTTTCTTAGTCTCAAGATCGCAGATCTGGATGGGAAACCCTTTCCGTTTAAGACTCCCCTACATTAAACTGGGGTCCTGCCTGACTTGCTTCTCTGAAGGTCTTGTGGCATTTCACTCAAAAAATATCCTGGAATTCCGTGATGTTCCTGGGCAGAGTTTTAATCTGGTTCTCTCAACCAAATTATAAACATCCTCCAGTTAACCAGAACTCCCCTATACTCCTCCTGAGGATTTGTTGAGTGGTCTGGTTTGGAATGGATGCTGTTCCACTCTAGATGTTGAGGTCATTTCAAGTGTTTCAACAGAGCAGCTACCGCACCACAACTAACTTACTTACTTTGGTGTTTATAGAAGGCACTGTTAGAATGCAGTCAATCATCCTGTGTGTACTCATCATTCATCCTCAGATTTCATACATTTCTCTCTCTTAATGAGGTTTGATGTGTCTGCTCAAATTCATTTTACCCAGAACTTTGTGTGTTGACCTGGAAATGTTTAAGTATGAACTTACATGCTTGTTGTGTGTTTTGGTATTAAATGCCTGTGGCGAATCAAATCTGGGTTTTGCCATTTCTGGTATTGTAATGGCAGTATTCGATGTTTGTTTCTTTGAACCGCTGCAGGTAAAGGTAAAAAGCGAGGAGAGAGCCTGAAGCTGGAGAATGAGCCCCAGGAGGTATGGTGCTTTGTGTTTTCTTTTGGGTTAGTACGTTGTGCAGACTGTCCTTTGTTTGTGCCCATGATGTTATAAAAAATGCTTCATTGAGGGCTTTCCTGTTCCTGTTGCATTTAACCATTGTAATTACCTTTAGTGCTGTGGAAAGCAGATTCTCATTCTGAATGGCTCAGTTGGAATACATTTACTGATGCAGTCCTGATTTGCATGCATCTACACATACATATTTACACTTGAAATGTGTTTCTTATCTTTCTGCAGTCTGAAAGTGAGATGGCTCTGGATGCCCAGTTCCTTGATGTATACAAGAACTGCAATGGTGTGATTCTGATGTTCGACATCACCAAACAGTGGTAAGACTTCTGTAGCCTTGGAGGAAATCTTATCGCATGGTCAGGTGCACATTTTTTTTTTTCCGTGATGCGGATCTGTAACTGGAACCGGCTGTAATGAGGAGAGGGAATCGCGTTACTTTGAGCCCGGCCTGGGTAGGTTGGGGCTTGGCTCTTTTAATGTTGGTTGTAAATGGCATTTACAGTAGCTGAGACTTGCGGTAAATTTCCACAAAAGGCAAACATGCTGACTCGGGCTGGGCGGTATTGCCTAAAATTTGTATTGCGGTATATTTTAAAGTATAGACGGTAACGATATATATTGCGATATATTCTTAATTGTTTCTGAACACACTCCCACAGCAGATACACTGCAGCAGAAAGCTGCATTCTTCACTATAAACTCACTTCTAAATGGTATCAAATGTCATTTTAAGAACATTTATAGTGCAAAACTTATTTTGAAAAATACAAAACCTTTCAAGTAACTTGAAAATGTAACAGGAGATCTTCCTCCATAACAATGTAACACAAATTTCAAAATGAAACATTCTGTCATACAAAAAAATACAACACACCACTTTTTCCTGAGCTTTCTCAAATAACAAAAAGATTCAAATATTTTAAATTAATAAAATTAAAGAAAAAGATTTCTTATACACAAAGAAGTAAAGCAAGGGGAAAAAAAAATTGGGAGCACCCCTTTCCACTTCACACATACAGTTTTCAGGCCTATGTGCATGCCTTATCAAAACACGAGCGCCCATGGACTAACCAGCTTACCACCCAAGTAACAGCTAGGGTCAAGACTGGCTTCACATCATATCAGTTTGATGATTTAAAGCCATGAATCTCCGTTGTTCAAGCTAAATATAACTAACTTGTGAAAAGTTATGTCGTCCACTTTCCCTCTCCCTTGACTGCAAGTGATAGTGACACAGAGGTCAGGCATTTCCAGAAAAAATCATGGAGAGAGACATACACTCTGCTGTCAAGGACGCTCGTCCTAAGGTGGCGGCCAGAATTGCATATTGAAATCATAACGCTGCACCTCTAGTTCATATAGCTTGTTGGTTGAATGTATCATTTATTTAGAAAAACGATTGAGAACAAGTCAGGTTTAATAATAGTTGTAAAGGGATTTTTAAGTTCTGGCTATGCCACTGCTTAGTATTAAATTTAAAATCCAGCAAATTTGTATAGCAAACGTACAACACTAAAATGTAATGTTGAACTAAGACTAGAAAAAATGGTTTTAACATACCAATGGCGAGGTGGCGCCTGTGACAGAAGCATTGGAGTCTTGTCCAGTCGTTCAGTTCCACTGCTATCACAATATTCGCACCATTGTCGGTGGTTATGCTTACTTGCGACTCTTTAAGGGTGCTTTCATACTAGGCACGATTGTCCCCCCTCCCCCGCTGGTCAGCTTTCACGCTAGTAATACCTTTATCTAACCGTACCAAAGTACACTAGCAGATGTCAAAATTCCGATAGTGATTGCAGTATGCACCTAGGTGGTTTTAAATGCGGTACAGTTTTAAAAGAAAGCGCCAATATATTTTGAGGGGGTTTATTACTGAGAAGGGGTTTAGAATATTAATATTGAATAATAATATTGCAAATACATATGCTGCACTTGCAATAGCAACCCAGTGTGTCATCAGTAACATGGATTACCACATAGCAGCACGAGAAATTAAACGCTAAATTTTCTTGACTGAATGCTTGATGTTTTTACTTGCCCGAATCTTTCTTTGGCTACCCAAACATCAAGGTAAGCCGAAAAAAGAAAATAACTGATTTCTTTCTATGTTGGTGGAAGTTGCATGTGGAATTCTTTTGCCCTTGCGTTTTTGGCCGATTATGCTGTCCACTGCCTCATACCAAAAATTTATCTTTCTTGAGCTGCCAGACTTTCGCACTGCATCCAGCACGTTGAAATATTGCAGCCGCATTTTCCTTAGTGAGTCTTGGCACTGATCTATTATTCTGTGATAACCACGTGAATGTAACTACCCACAAATTATTGCATGAATCTGAGTTTTTGTGCGTAGTATCTAGTTGTGATTCTCCCCCCTCCGCCTAAATTTCAAGCAGGCATTGAATTTCTTTGTTTGAATGCAGAGATCCTTTCGCTTCTGCGTTTATTAGAACAAGAGAGCCCTAACACATAACAGTATTCTTCCGTGCTCAAGTACGGGTGCTTTCACATTTGGTACGAGTACGGATGAATCATGCCCGAGTCCACCTCTTCCAACTTCATTTTGCAGATTACATTTTTCTGCTCAAGATTGGACTCCTTAAATCCAAACCAGGTACACACTATAGACGTTGCACCGGCGCTCTTCACGAGCACCCCTTCCTCTGTGCGCTCAATACTTTCAGCTATGCCCTTGGCCATTATCCAAATAAAGCAGGTGCAGCTTAATGACATCATCAGTTAGCACTATTGTGGTTGACTGGTATTGTCAACCTTTGGCCAAATTTATATCGTCTCTACAGTCTATAGTTTATACCGCCCACCCCTAATGCAGAAGTATTTCTGTTCAACTTCATGCTTATTGCTCTTTCAACATTTGATTATTCAAAACACACTTTTAGCTTTTCATTTTAACCCTTACTGCTGCTTGGGAAAAAATGATAATCACTGCTTTAGCAGGTGAATGATTTTATTTTTTTCAGAATGGATCTGTTGTAAAATACCAAGCTTTGAAAAGGTATTTTCCCATACTAATATCTTCCATTTTCACATATTTCTCGCACTTAAATGTTTCAGACTAAAACTAATTTTAATATAGGACTAAGATAATCGGAATAAATACAAATGCTCGTCTTAGATTTGCCAAAAAATATCTTGACCCCCCAAGCAAAGCTAACACAGCATTCCACAATAATCGCATTATACCCTCAGTCCAACTAGGTGGCGGCAATGTAATGGTCTGGGGCTGATTTGGTGCTGCAGGACCTGGGCGACTAGCCATCATTGACGGAAGCACGACTTCTGTTGTCTACCAGAAAATCCTGAAGGATAATATCCGGCTATCAGTTTGTAACCCAAAGCTCAAGCGCATTTGGGTTATGCAGCAGGACAAAGGTCTGAAGCATCCGAGGAAGTCCATCTCTGAATGGCTTAAAAGAAACAAATTGAAGGTTTTGGAGTGGCTTAGTCAAATTCCTGACTTGAATTTGAGTGAGCTGCTGTGGCATAACCTTAAGGAGGCAGTTCATGTTTGAAAACCTCTCAGTGTGGTTGAATTAAAACAATTCTGCAGAAAAAGGTAAGTCAGGATTCCTCCACACCGTGGTAAAGGACTCCTTGGCTGTTACTGCGAATGTTCGATAGATTTTGCTTTCAAGGATGTGAAAATTTGTTTTTGGGATTAAAAGGGCAGTTATTTTTTTCAAATGGGTGATATAGGTTTTAAATAACTCTTTAGTTTCAATTAATGAAGTGATCATTTAAGAACGCACTCTGTTTACTCGCATTTTTTTTCTTTCTTATAAAAATTTGATTTTAAAGCATTGAAGTATGTCAAATAAGCAATGTCAGAAGAATACAGCAAGGAAGCAAATATTTTTTCACTACACTTAATATGGGATAAAATTCCAAGGATAAGTAAACCAACTCCAAGCTCATCAATTTGTGAAGAGAAGCAGTTTTTTTGTCTAGACTTGCCATTGAGCAGAACTCTTGAAGAATGCAGCTGCTCGAAAGGACCATGCAAATCAAATTTGCGTCGGTTACGGAATGCTTAGTATTTTGTGGTATTCTTGGTCTTGCTCAATGCAACGTAATCATGGACTTTACTCTTAACCAGCCAATGGTTGACCGTGGGATGGAATTGCTGTAGTTTGAGGATGTGGTTTGCCATGGTGACTGCAATAGAATGTTGATTACATACAGTAAATCTTTAAATATATCTACTTCTTTTTTTGTTTCTGGCGATTATTTAAAGCGCTTTAATTTGTCTATTGACCATTTTCGCCATTTTTGAAAAGAAATTTCCATATAGCCGTGCAAATTCTGCAAATTCTGTTGCAACCTTTGAGTTTCCTCGTTTACTATGGCTAAAAAAAGAAAGAAAAAAAATCTTCCTTTTTACTGAATCTTTTGAATACTGTGTCTGGTAAGTTAATAGCAGTACAAAGACGTGGTGATGAACGTGTTTGGTAATGCTGGAAGTTGCAGTGGGGATATAACCGAATGTCTGTGACCGCCTCTGTTTTCAGCCACTCTCACCCATAGTGAATCTGTTGTTCAGGCATTTCTCATCACATTTCTCAAGCCCATCAGAAGAACATTTTGCATGCTAACTCTTGTCAAAGATTATCATTGAATGAGTTGTGATATTTATTGTACTTATGCAGTGCATTACTTCCTTATCCGTTGGATCTCAAAATTTAACTCTCTTTTACTTTCATCTCTCATAAAGATAATGACTCGAGGCAGGGTCAGAACTGGGGCACAGACAATAATCCAGTTCAGAGGTTTTATTCAGAATCACAGTCCGGCAGTCCAGGTAAATCACTAGTAGTGATAATGGTTACAGCACAGGAGGGTAAATCCAGAATCGTAACCGGTAAACAGTCCAGTAGCAAAAGCCAGAAAGGTGGTATGCCGAAAGCAAAAAGAAAAAAAGAGGTCTGTAATCCAAAAAGCCAAACAATAGGTCAAACATGGGTAACTGATTGGACATGAAGGACTAGGCAGAATCGCAAATTGAGAAAACAAACCAAATCGTATCCAAGGAATCTTAGGAATGAAGGAATTCTCGTATTGAAGACTCAGGAAAAACTGGCAACGAATGTGCGACTAAAAGACTGAACAAAGGGGTTCATATAGTGAGCTGAAGAGACTAATTACGATGGGTTTGCAGGTGAGCAGTGCTTGAAAGTTCCAGGGAGGTGTGATTCCAAATGGGAACAATCAAACAATGACCAAGGGGCAGTGTTTGTCAGGGAATGAACGCAGAAAGCATATTTAAGTGGAAATGCTGAATCTAATACGGAGAGCTGCTAAAATAAGCTATGAACATGAAAAATAATAAAGACGGGTATAAAATACACAAACATAACTATGATGGCATAGTCTACATTGTAATTATAGCCCCTAGGCCTACTCGTAGACCCTGATTCTGGTGGAGCTCATGGTGGGGCCACTGCTCAATGTAGTTTTCCATCGCTAAATATACCTGTGAATTAATATGAAGTTTTGCAATTAATTAAACATGTTTAAATACAACAAAATGTATGGCTTTAAAATCAAAGTCAAACAATTTTTTTTTTTTTTTTTTTTTCGCTGAGGTATCTTTAGGTATTTTCAACTAGTTTTTTTTTTTTTTTTTTTAAATAATAATTTTCTTTATTTTTCAAATACAATACAACAGCAAAAAAAAAAAAAAAAGAACACAAGACATCTTATGGATATCAGTTACGTGAACATATCCATACCGCATCACACATATCATACATACACACATACAACACAAAGGGAGTGGTCTGGTTGCAAGAATAACCGGGGCAAAACTAAGCCCCCGTCCCTCTGCACCAGCCACCACACAGAGCATGCCGAGAAGGCCAGGCCAAGGCCACCGCAGTATGAGAATGAGGAACAGACACGCATATCATCAAGTCAACATAAATAAAATAAATAAAACAATAATAATAATGCCCACTCTTGTCGTCATCATCATCATCATCCTCACCATCATAGCAACAGCAATATCGGCTCCCATAACCACGATGAGAACAACAGAAATTAGAAAACAGGTAGGCTAACCATAATATCACCTCATTGGCAAAGCTATATTGTATCCCCATCTGATTTATTCTCCCTCAACGATGAGATAATTTGGCTCAAGAGATCTGTGTGGTCAAAGTCAAACAATTCATAGTGTGAATGATGAATACAAAAGAAAGGACTAATGAAAAAGATGGCGGAAGTGCTGTTGTACTATGGAAGCTCGGCAAAATAATGGTGCAGTTTTGCCAAAACAGAATGAGAAAAATGGTTTTTAGGAGTTGGTACAGATTTTCAAAAGCAAGGCATAAGCTGAATTTTGATTGTTTTTGTTATTGACCAACGCTCCTTTCGCAGGACCTTCAACTACATCCTGCGGGAGCTGCCCAAGGTGCCCACGCACGTTCCTGTGTGCGTGCTCGGCAATCACCGGGACATGGGCGAGCACCGCGTCATCCTCCCTGACGACATTCACGAATTCATTTCTGGCCTCAACAGGTGAGGGGCGTCATTCACTTGATGCTTCTTCAGTGTGAGTGTGCGGTTTTGGTGGCTGAATTAGAAGCACCTTGAGAGGTTAGCCATCCACCTGCAGTTATTACTGGTGAAGCCAACCATCATTCTTGTGACTGTATGATTAATGGAACTTCAGGAGTGCATTATTGTCATCAGTGTGTTTGGTTGGGCCTTCTAGTGGCAGTTTCTGTTTGCAATATCATTAGCTAATTGTCTGATAAAGCATTGGGTAGATTTGTATAGCTGTGGCTGCTTCTTGTATCACTGCTTCAGTAGCTCCTTCCAGCGAAGTAGCAGATAACTGAAGGCTTGTAGGCAAGAATGTCGGCACAGTGTGAAATTTTTTTTGGCTTCTGATTTGTTGGCGTTGGTGGTACGGAGTGAACCCAAGAGCTGCCCACGCTGATTCCAAAAGAGGAAACCAATGACAGCAGCAGGAAAGCAAAATCGACCTACCCGCGCTATTCTTACTAGTTTTTTGTTTGTTTTTCATTTCAGACCTCTTGGTTCATCCTACATCCATTATGCTGAATCTTCCATGAAGAATGGCTTTGGCCTGAAGTATTTGCACAGGTTCTTCAACATTCCGTTCCTGCAGCTTCAGGTCAGTTCCTGGGCTCCGCTGTAACTCAGGCTCTGCCCTGGGCAGAAACAATAGTTGCCTCCCCTACTGTGTGCTGGACACAAAAGGATCAACCCCACCTGTTGGAGCTGAAAGCAAGTGCTGCTGCTTAGTATGAGTGCATCTATTTTTAAAGACCACTAGGGACTGGTTCCGATGGGCCGCCTAACTTAAGCAGCGTGCTTGCGGCGGCAGGAAGCTGTAAATAAACCCTCTGCTTTCTAGCTCATTGGCTGGGCCAAGCTGCAGCTTCGCAATGCCTGTAACAAACATTAAATGCATACAGTCTTACTGTTTTCCCTCGTGACTGTGCTTAGGCCTGACTGATTGATTAGTCTCATTTACTCAGTATCAGTGGGAATGCAGATTCTTTGTGAGGTGTGATAACGGTCATAAGAATGTGAATGTTACGATGATTACTTGGGAAGCCAAATTTGTTTGCACTTGAGGTGCAAGGCAGATGTGTCAACAAAAATTTACCCACTGGGTATATTTTGGAGAATGTGATGTACTTATCTGCATTAATTGCTGTTTTTGGATATTTATGATGTTCTTGAAGAATTGGGTTAATCGCCGAGTATCTGTCACTTCAAGGTTTAGTTTCAGTGCCTTCCATGGGTTTTCATGTTTTGTTATCCTCTAACTATATTGAATCCGTCCTGTGGTCACATGAACCTCTTTCAGCCTGCCTTCATTATTAATGGCCAAGAGGATGACAGCTGACACATTATCCAGTAGTGTTGTATCTGCTAGCTGAGCTACTTCAGCATATGCATGTCGAGTGGAGATGATGTCATAATGTTCGAGCCCTGCCTGGGTAGGGTTGTCCCAGATTGGTCGTTAGGCCTCTGTTTGTATTGCCCCCTGTGAGGTGAGACTGGAAGCAGTGCTCCTAACACTGTTTACTTCTCTCCAGAGGGAAACACTGCTCCGGCAGCTTGAGACCAACCAGCTGGACATCGATGCCACACTGGAGGAGCTGACAGTCCAGCAGGAAACGGAGGACCAGAACTACGACATGTACGCATTGTGGACACACACAGACACATACACATATATGCGCGCATGCGCCTGCTAGTATTTGTATGTACAAACACTTGTGCGCATGCCTATATCGCGTGCCTTACTGCAGGGTTAATGTATGAGAGGATTGCTTGTATAGACTGGTGTTTAATTTTGGTGTATTGAAAATTGATTGTTTGCAAATGCTTTTCAGCTTCCTGGAGATGATGGAGGCCCGCAGTAAAGGCTACGGTTCCCCAGGCCCTACAAACGGACAGAGCCCCTCTTCAGGGTCCCAGTCCCCCATCGTTCCCCCCAGCGGTGCCTCCACAGGCAGCTCCAGTCCCGGGACCCCACAGCCCCCGATCCCTGCCCAGGTCCTACAGTCCCCCTCACCCTGTCCTTCCCCGCCTCCCCCCCTTGCCCCTCCCACGGCTGCAGCGCCCCCTGCTGCTGAAACCCAGTCCCCGTCACATGCGCTCGAGAATCCCGCATCTTCCCCCGCCGCACCAGTTACCGCAGCGACGGCAGCCCCGCCCCCAAAACGCGGCATCATCTCCCGGCTCTTCGGCATGGGCTCCACCCCGGAGGTTCCTGCTGCTAAACCCGGTGAGTCCTGTCTGTCTGTCTGCTTGTTTTTCTCTCTGTCCGTTTGAGAAGGTAGTGGTTTTGAAACAAAATGCCTGGATTGAAAGCTGTCTTCTTGGTGGAGTTGTACTCTTGTTCTCAAAAGGCCTGAACCTTATCACATTTCTTCAGTAAATATTTAATTGAATGATTGAATTTAGCCCTGGGAGTGGTTGTATATACAGACCTTTGGTTGAGTTAAGGTTGTGCAGCTGCCAATATAAGTTCAATTCAAGGTTTTGAGTAACTCCAGACGGGAGGCACGTAATTTATCCTGTTGGTGTCTTATTATATGGATAGGCTGTATTTCATACAAGTGCAGTACTGGATCAGGGAAGAGACCTTGAATTACCTTTGTGGTTAAATGTAGTAGGCGTTGAGCTGAAATGGGAAGTTCTCCTCTGGCAGTGTGTCAGAAATTTTATGGTATAATCTGTGTGTCAGGCCCTAGAGAGAAGTTTTTGGAAATGAAAGACCTTCTAAAAACGGTAATGTGTAAAATATGATCACTAAGCCACAGGGGGTTGGAGTACAACCAATAAATACCCCAGCCAGTGCCCTGCAGGAATTATATCAGCTCACCACCGAATGTGCTGTTAGCAGAAGCACTCTGGCTTTGAGGAATAGTAAAGTTTGTAAAATAGTAAAATCTGATTTGACGCTGTCTTGTCTGAGGAGGTTACTCAGTATCTGACACGTCACCTTTGGTCCTAATTGGCGGCACAAAGAATACAGTCTCAGCATTTCATTTCACTGATGCATTTCATCTCAGCTCCTGAATATGTAATATTTTGATATGATGAGTCAGGAATAAATATTCTAAAAAATGTATTGCCTAGCATTTAGATGGAACTAACCCTGCAGATCACTGAAAGGCTGCAGTAGTGCTGTACCTGCAGTGTGTGGTGGTGAGTAAATAAGGGGGCAGTGGGACTGGGACAGCGACAGCTAAGTGGGGCTTGGTGCTGAACTGGATGCCCTGGAATCTGACGAGGGACAGTGAACCAGTCTGATCTGCTGCTTTGCAGTTCCTCATGTGGACTGCCTGTGTTGTCTTTAGTACACGCATGCATGCATACCTGTGCGTACTCGCATGTGTACTCACCTGTATACACACAGATACGCGTCCACCTGCTCAAGCACGTGCTCTCACTCTAGCTTGCAAACTCGTGAATGTGCACATGCCCATATACGTATGCTTACACAAAAATGCATGCTTACTCACCTCTACATTTGCATACACGTTTACAACCACTCACACACGCACAAACGTAAGCATAAACTCACACTTCCGTATGCACTTGTACACTAACAGACATACAGTTGAAGTTGGAAGTTTGTATACTTAAAGGTTGAAGTCATTTAAACTCATTTTTTACCCACTCCAGATTTCATGCTAACAAACTATAGTTTGGGCAAGTTTGTTTGGACGTTCACTATGTACCTAGCATAAGAGGTTTTTTCAACAATTGTAAATGAACCAGTCATTTCACTTATAACTCAACATTTCTCAATTTTAGTGGGTCAGAAGTTTGCGTGCTCTGAGTTGACCGTGCCTTTGAATAGAAAATTCCAGAAAATCATGCCATGGCATTAAAAGCTTTTGATGGATTAACTGACTTCATGTAAGTCAACTCCAGGGATCACAGTTAAATTAACAAATTTTGCTGCTGGTAGTGCCTCTGCTATTCTGACCAAATCCATGGGTGTGATTGGCTGATGTGCTGGAGGTGAAAGGCGATCATTTCTCCGTGCCAGAGTACACACTTCTAGTTAATAAGGCAACAGATACTCTTAGCTATCAACACAACACCAGGTCAGCATACAATATACTGCTTTTGTATTTGCTTCACATGAGCATATACTATGATGTTTCCAGAAAAAAAAAATACATGAACAGTTTCAAAATGGTTGCTCGCTTGCATTGCCAGTCATATAAATATGCAGTGGGAAATCCAGTTTTGCTTGCCGAAAACATTGACTGTGTACAGTTTGTAGCTGAAACTGGAAATGTGTGTCACGACACCAACATTCTGGTTCTTCCCTTGGCAAGGTTTGGACATTTATTTGCAATCCCTGGAATGTCGGTACACCTATGGATGCGCCTTCAATCTCAGTGCCTCTTTGATCGAAATCATGGGGTAATCAAAAGGAATCAGCCAAGACTTCAAAGAAATGTTGGGTTGTGGACTGTTGGGTTGTGGTGATGGGGAATAGCGATTTTTTCTTTTTTTTTTTTCTTTCCCCCCCCCCCCCTTTTTTTTTTTTTTTTTTACACCCTTGAACTCAGATTTTTGCTAGAATTTCCCTTTTACTTAGTTCAAAGTCAGGAAAAGCATTTTTTCCATATTGTTGGACTGTGTTACATGTGTATTTTGTATCTGCTGGTTGCAGCGTTTCACTGAAGGTGCATCACACTTATATTGAGAGAAATATTGAAACCCAGGATACTATGTTTTGAAGGCCACAGTAATATCAAATCAAAGTTACCTAGATTTTGTGCATCATTTTATGTACATTTACCTGTAATTCTGCAGGGCATGTTTGGGATCTTTGGAAACCTGGGGATCTTCCCTGGAATATGAAATGGGCCTAAAGATCCACAGATTTGATCGAAGTAGCTGCAGTTAACAAACCCAAATGTGGCTCCGTAGGTTTTAGAAATGTAGTGAGGCCTACTGCTCTCATGACCCCTGTTGTCAATCCTGCAGTTTTTTTTTCTTTTTGAAGGCAAAATGGCTTAAGTCTATCCGATGCAGGGTATTGGAGTGGCCATTACAAAGCCCGAATCCCAATCTCAAAGAAATTTTGCAGCCAGAACTAAAAAGGTGTGTGCAAGAATAAGGCCTACTAAATTAAAGGAATAGTACGCCCAAAAATGAAAATACACTTCTCATCTACTTACACCATCGAAACACTTTTGGAGTTACAAAGAAAAACAGCGTTAAAGACGAATCCAAATCAACGGAAGTCAATTGTGGCCATTTGGGCCAGTGTCGGGGCCAACGGGAACTTGGATTACACCACAAGAGCAGTATGGAGGCATTTTCTGTTTTTTTTTTTTTTGTTTGTTTTTTAAACTGGGTGAACTATTCCTTTAACTTAGCTAAACCAGTTATTTATTTATTGATTTATTTTTCATTTACTTTTTTTTTTTTTTTTTTTAAGTCTGTCGATCAAGTATTACTTTGGGCTGTGTCCGTCAGTCCATTTGTGCATACGTCCCGTCTTTGGTGGGGGACTTTTGTGTCACTGACTGGTTTGTTTGGAGGAATGGGCCAAAGTTCTGGCAACATAATTATTGCATCAAGGTCGTGGAAGTAACCTGACACGCCAGACGGACAGTTCCATATATCCGCCACGGCAATATTTGACAAGTCCATTTGGGAAACGGCCTATCAAAAAAGTTTTCAGAGGAGAAACCTTCAAAAAAATCTGCGCCTGCTGATTCGACAGTGGTTCTTCTTGTCACACTCATCATTGACCCATACACATGGGGTTTGGAGTCCTTCACATCTTTTTCACGACCAGAGGAGCCAGCTGGTAGATCAAAGTCTTACGGAAACCGGTCGGGAGAAGAGCAAAAACATTGTTTCCCGTCAGAAAAGCGTTTAGTGACGTTCTTTGCTCTTCTTTTCATGAAGAAATTGAGTCCATTTCTGATAAAACTGCTGATATTGACCCATCCACAGGAACCGATTCACACGCCGCCATTGAATTCAAATAAAGTCGCTTCCTGGTGATGTCACGTCTGCATCTCCCGCCTCTCTTTCCGCTGATTGGGCCGTAAAAAATTTAGCCGCGAAATTGTTGGACGACGGTAGTTGGCAAGACAGACCTGCAGGATTTCAGACAATGAATTAGGCGGGGTCGTCTGCTCTGCAAGGCTATCGTGGAAGGCTACCTGAAATGTTTTACCCTAGTTAAACAATTCAGTGGCAATACTATCAAATAGTAAGTTCGTGTAAACTTCTCACCCTCTGGGAATGTTATGAAATAAATCTGAAATGTATTCTTTCGACAATTATTCTGACTTTTCACATTCCTAAAATAGTGATCCTAACTGACCTAAGGGATGGAAAATGTACTGGGAGTAAATGTCAGACATTGTGGAAAAAAAATGAATAAAAATCATTTGCATAAGGTGTATGTCAGCTTCTCATTGCACTGTAAAGTATAATACAGTAGATACAAAATGCAAACATGAGGCGATGCACTGTGTGCAGTTGAAAAGGATGCAGAGCTTTAAGTTTTTGTCATCTGCTCCATATAATTTGACCATGCAGGTGCTCTGAGCTCCGGAGTACCTCTCTGGGTTCACCGCGGAAGCCCCGCCTGAGCTCACTTCAGGCACAGAGTGTGTGAGAGCATGCTGATCACACAGTGCCCACAATGGAAGGAATTCAGTCACATGCTCTTAAGCACTTTGGAACCGTTGTAAGGAAGTCACAAGATGCTCGAGTTTGAAGAGGCCGGGGTGGGGGATGTCTGATCATCCAATAAAAAACCTGCAGTTTCTCAAGCTTCCAGGAGGTGGCATGTTAGAGCCTACTTGGCAGAAGTGTTTTTTTTCCGATTGTGTGAAACCTTATTTATTTATTATTTGTTTCTTTTTATTTTAATTGCTTTATATAAAATATGAAGAGAAACTGTATAGGCCAAGTCTAAAGTGATTTATTGAAGAGTAGTGTTTATGAGGGTTTTTTTTTTTTTGATGCCACAGCCTGTGAGCATTTTTTTTCACCCCGGTTGCCATGGCTAGTTCTGAGGAGGAGTGCCGTCCCTTAACTTCACAGGCGTTCAGTTCTCTTAGGAGCTGACCTGCTTTCCTGTGGAGGCGGTATTGTTAGTTCTCCGCGTGTGTTCGGTTCCATCCCACATATCTGCTGGTAAATGAGTCGGGAGTGTTCCAAATTGTTCTTCACAATGTCATTACTAGTGGCACTCACTGTTCAGAGTATCCCTTCTGTTTATTTAGTGAGAGAAAGAACATCTCATCCTACTGTAAAGTGAAGAAAAACTCTTTACATCCTTTAGTCTGAGTCCATTTTTCTCCTCAGTTAGTGGGCCAGTTAATCTGAAGCTGTGCAGGGGTTTTGAACATTGGCATAGGCAAGGACTGACAAAGCAGATTTTTCTATTTGAGGTAATTTACAAGCAAATTTACTGCGTTAACGGGCCTTTTTTCGAATTCTGCCTGGAGTTTAGGTGAGTGCAGCCCCGAGTTTGGAACTGTATCTTTAGAAAAACCGATATGTCAAGAAGATTTCTGTCCTGATTGTGCTTTAGGTGTTGGTGTTTGTGTGGACTGTCCAAAAGCAGAATATAGGCCTGCTGTGATGGGCAGTGCGAAGCCATAATGCGATAACCTCTCACCTTTACCAGTGTTTCAGTTTCACTGAAGTTTAAGCCCCTCCAATAGACTTGTGTTGGCAAGTGCTCTTGTGGCAATATTGTTCATGGCAGGATTTACTACAAGATGTTTCATATGTGCTTTGCGGTTTGATAGAGGGTCGCAGTGCAACATCATTTTGTACCAGACTTGCTTAGTATCATTTTCGTTCCGCTTCCAATGGTCCATAGTCTGTGAGGAAAAATGGAGTTTTTAAAAATCTTCAAAAATTATATTCGTGATTAAACTAACGCACGCACAGCTTTACTATTTTGTTTGTGATAATTTGGTTGAGAACTCAAAACTTTTTCAGAAATGAAAGGCTTTGAGACCCTTATATTGCTATCGACACGCTAAGATTGAAGTAATAAGAAACTACATCACCCACTGGTCTCAGGCCTTCAACTCACTCAAATGGCTTGCATGCATGTAGCTCATTTATTGTTCATGATGCTTAATGTTAGCAACATGTGCATTTTATGGACACAGTGTGTTTTCTTTCCACATGGTTGTTAAGAAATGTATGTTACCATCTTACTCAATAAAACATATACCATCTCGGGCAACAATTATACTCAGGGAGCTTGTTTTTGCCAATTTTTGAAAATCCCATTCATTTTTCCTGTAGACGCTAGACAGTTGAATTGGAGGTGGACAATGGTTAACAAAGGCTCATGCAGAATGATGACTGGGCTGTGACTCGTCAGTTTTATACCAGTATTCGTGTTCAGGGCTCCTTGCATTCATTCTGCTGTGAGTGGCTGTGGTCACGCATCTGTATCCTGTGTAAAAGCAGAGAATGGGTGGTGACCCTGTCCTCTGTGGCCTTGCGCTCTCCACAGACCCTCCACCTGCTGTCGCCCCTGCCGCAGTGCAGAGTGTGGACGACTTTGTGCCCGACGAGGGTCTGGATCGCAGCTTCCTGGAGGACAGTGCTCCAGGAAAGGCCAAGGAGAAACCGCGACCTGCAGCAGCAGACAGCGACAGGTGAAGCTGAGGACTGAATGATTTGAGCGTCGTGTCTTTACTGCTGTTCCTCCTCGTCTTTTATCTGTACAGCTCACAGATTCACTCAGCATAGTGGCATTGTCATTTGTCTCGTGTATGTAGCCAGAGTTTTAGTGATTTGTGAATAAAGTCAAGACTCTTGTGATGAGGAGGAATTGGGATTCTTGTACTATCTCAGTAGGACATTTGGGAATATTATCCTTCTGGATTATTTTGGGAAATCTCCCAGTTTTATGGGAGAAATGGGCCTTTGGAAATTGTGCCTTGATAGATTAGTGTCTCCTATTGCCTGATCCACAATCAAGCTCCAATGGTGTTGTCCATGATGGTCATTGCTTTAGTGTTTTTAGATGAGACTATTTTAAGCAACTTGAAGATGATTAGACTATGCACCCATAATGATTGGGGCCCTTGAATGCGGAGGATAAAGGAAAAGTGAGCTGATTGTCGCCCTGTATCCCCCCCTCAGTGATGGAGAAGGCCGAGGAGGGAACCCCATGGTTGCAGGTTTCCAGGACGACCTGGACCCTGATGACCGGGAGCCGGCCAGAGCCCTGCCGACGGTCCCAGTCCCCAGCAAAGACATCACCCTGTCCAGTGATGAAGGGGAGGGGCAGGGAGACCATGGGCCTCCCTCGACTGGGAACAAGGACGTGAACAACAGGTGGGACGGCAAAAAGTAGGGTACTGTCGTCTGAGCCTGTCCAGGCTAGAGGGATTCAAACCCTGAATCACTGCTTTTAGTTGACAATTTAGTTTTGGGGTATTTCATTCTGGAGGTTGCCTCCAAATGCTCTAAGGCCATTCATGCATTTCTTCAGTTATATTCTTCTGCTTTAGCTGTGTTTATGAGTCCCATTTTAACTGTGTTTATGGGTCCTAAAATATTGTGAAGCAGGATATACCAAGGAATGGAAACCAATGCAGCAACGCTGTGAACTCCCAGCAGCAGTATAAATTAAATGGCTGCTCTATTTTACATGCGCACATTAACGCTCAGCAGTGATTTTCTAATCGTGTTTTCTCTGTGCCTTGCGTTGTGTGGTTTAAATCTGGTCTTAGTATTGAAGCTCAGGCTAAACCAGCTGAAAAGAGACCCCCGGCCTCCAGCCAGAAATCAGAGGTCTCAGCCCTCGCCCCGACCCCAGCCGCAGTGCCGCCTGCGCGACACAGGAAGAAGAAAGGCACTGCTGCAGAGGCAGAGTCGTCAGACACTGACCCCGAGGCCCCCGTCGCCAAGCAGCTGCTGTCCTTCGTCATGGATGACCCTGACTTTGAGAGCGAAGAGTCGGATACTCCGAAGGTCAAGCAGGTATAGTGTGTTTCCGCTGTGTCCGAGGAAACGGTTAGGGAATGAACTCCATCAGTGGCTTGAACCAAAAAGAGCAGCTATGCTATTGTCCTGATGCTTTTCTCTAAGCAGTAAAGCAGCTTGGTTGGTTTAATAAGTATGAGGTGCATAGCCTGTCACATGCTGATTGCCCAGCTTCCTACCAAAAGATTATTACCTTGTTAATGCTTGACATAGAGGCTTGATTCCTATATGCTTGATTGACTCTAACACGTTAACTGCCGACTATGAAGTAACTCGTAATAGCGGGTCAGGGCCGGCGCTAGACCTGAAAATTCGGGGGCAAATATTCATCCCTTTATTGACAACAATTAGTCCTGGCTAATTTTAGATGGTTTTACATGTTTTCCAATTCGAGAATAAGCAAGTGGTAATTGAAGACATGGCTTCACTCCCCCTTGCGATCTTACAGCGACAAAATAATGGGCTACATTCAGCACAGAAAAATGATTTAATTATAACTCGGTCTATGCACTGGCACTTGGGGACAGCATTTCAGAACTCTTCAGCGAATGAAGGTAATTTTGGTGACTTGTACGTGGTTTCTTTTGTTTACATCTTCCCATCGGTCAGCTGTCCATTTTTTGCTGCTGATTGTGTGAGCGTGCTTCGAAAACAGGTGTACGTACTTGTCGCCGAAATTGCCTTCTTTCGCAAAAGAGTTCTGAAATGCTGCTCTCTGGAAAAAAATTATCATGGCTGAGTGCCAGTGCAAAGACCTGTTTATGATTAAATTATTTTTCTGTACTGAATGTAGCCCATTATTCTGTCGCTGTTAGATCGCATGGGGGAGAGAAGCCTTGTCTTCAATTATCACTTGATTATTCTTGAATTGGAAAATATGTTAATAAAGGAAAATCATCTAGAACTAGCCAAGACTAATTGTTGTCAATAAAGGGATGGATATTTGCCCCAAATTTTCAGGTCAAGTGCTGGCCCTGACCCGCCATTATGAGTTATCTCGAAGTCAGCACTCAACATGTCAAACAATTCTTTGAAAAGTGTTGACGGTTTTGAAGTGCTCAACTGAAATTGCTTATAACCGATACGTTAGCCCACAATGCATGTAGGCCTCATTAGGCCTCTAGTTTTTACCCCTCGGCTGACTCCGTCCCAGAGGGGTATTGTTGTCATCTGCGTTTCTGTCCGTCGTTCATCCATGATTTTGTCCCGGCCAGTACTCTGCAACTAATGATCGCAGCAGGATTTGACCTTAGACCTTAGCACTGTGACCTTGACCCTGGAAATCTTGCCCGGGTCAGTACTCGGCAACTATTCATCGCAGCTTCTCCAAATTTGGTATGACGACTCACTATGACCCATATATGTGCAGCGTCAAGGTTTTTGCTGGACCTGACCTTTGGCCTTAGCTCTGTGACCTTGACCCTGGAAATCTTGTCTGGGTCAGTACTCGGCAACTAATTATCGCAGCTTCACCAAATTTGGTATGGTAACTCATGTGACACATGTGCAGTGTCATGTTTTTTGCTGAATTTCACCTTTTGACCTTTGTGCTGTGACCTTGAGGCAGTAAATCTTACATGGGTCAGTACTCAGCAACTACTGATCGCAGCTTCACCAAATTTGGTATGGTAACTCACTGTGACACATAGATATGCAATGTCACCTTTTTTGCTGGATTTGACCTTTGACCTTAACGCTGTGACGTTGAGGCAGGAAATCGTGTCCGGGCTGAGGGATATTCAGCAACGTGTTATGTTTGGAAATGCGTTCATTTAGTATGTGGATGCAATACAGCATACTCTACATCAGCTCAGACATGAAGTGCAGGCTGCAGCCTTTGCTTAGAGAAACGGTTTAGGGTTCTCAACCTTATCCAGAAAGGGCCCGAGTGGACGCCTGCAACTGTTCTAGCTGAGCAGTTATGCACCTGATTGTAGTGATCAATCTGCAGAGTCCTTGCCAAAGACCTCGATGAATAGAATCAGATGTGTAATGGATTGGTTTGACTGAAAGCCTGCACCTACATCAACCCTTTCTGGATAAGGTTGAGAACTACTGCTTTACACCACTGAAAAGGACAGACGATTGGCTAAAATCCTACAACGCCTATCACAAATCATTCATTCTAATGGAGAGCATACATGTACTTCGCTTTGAAGGTGAAGAGTCATTATCTCATTTATCTGCGCAACCTGTAAATGAGGAAAGATAAATTTGCTTAACCCTCATTGTTTTCAGAAATTAAGCCATTTTTATAATACAGGAGTCTTTCTGCTTGATATATGTGCTGCTTGCCTGTATTTTTATTAGGTATTACTACTAAAAAAAGTAAATTGCCTCAGAATAGGGTCAAGCAGGGCACTGGCACTCCAGTGAGCTTTAAAGGGTTTACTATTAAGTATGAAAACTCGACCAGATGGGGCATGGATAATTCGCAGCAGAGCTTTGTTTTGGGGTGCTCTTTGTTTCTGGTCTTTTTCTTCCATGCAATTGAAAATGGGTTCTGAAGTCCATTGACCGTTTGTCCTCCACGCTTTGTTTCCCTTCTAAGGAGGTGTTCCCAGTGCTGGATGATCTGTCCGACTTGAGCGAAGAGGAGGTCAAACCCTCCAAAATCTCTGAGCCGCTGAAGCCCACAGTCCTCTCCTTTAAGAGCAAGAATGATACGGACCTGTTTGGTCTGGGTATAGAGGAGGGAGCCACAAAGACCAAGGACAGCAGCGAGGAGCAGGAAGGCACGTATCCCCGATTCATCTCTCCATTCTTTTTTTTTATCCTCTGTATACTCTCGCTATACAAGTGAAAATTTAATGGATTCTTTGTGATTTAGTTCTATTTTGAGTTTAGACAAAGAATCTTTGAAGAATTGGTGAAGTCATTTACTTTTTGTATCTTTTAATGTGGTCTGGACTTTACCATGAGCCCGTTTGTTTGAGCGAGCAAGGTAACCTCATGAATGACCACTGAAGCTGGTCTTGTTACCCTTATGTGGAGCATTTTCACTGGAACAGGTCTTTAAATGCATCCTGGCGGGATGCTCTGTGAATGTGTCATGCGGGTAATTGCTGATCAAGTCATTTGGTGTAATGGGAAACCCGAGAGGCACACAACCCTACAGTGAATGGATTTTTGACCTTTAGTGGAGTGCTGCCGTATAGGCAGCTTAAATTGCAGCCCCCATTTGACAAGCGACCTGCACGAGGTAGTAATTTAGCTGAAGCAATTAACTATTGATTCATTAATGAAGCACATTCCTGGAAATGGGGAGGACTTGTCGTACATCAGTGTGAAGACTCTTCGTGTTGTAGTCCCCCTCCTCTGTAATTTTCATGAAACGTATGAGTATTTGCATTGGTGAATCGTTCAAATCCAACATTCCCAGCAGTTCATTATGGTTTTATAGTATGGCTGCTTTCTGTTCAGGTAATGGCTTACCTTTGTTTCTGAATGGCCATGAATCCATTTTGTCTTCACAGATAAAGAAAGCAAACACTTATCTAAAGAGAAGAAGAAAAAGAAGAAGAAAAGTAAAGAGGTGTGTTCAGAAAATATACCCCATTACAGAGCTGATGCTTTAGTGGTATTACTGATGACGTAACCTAACTCACGTAAAATGTTCAACAGAGTCTCTCTCTCTCTTTTTTTTTTTTTTTTTTTAATTGTCTTATTAGTGAGTATATTTTCTGGTGATTTTAATGACATTTTCCAGAGTATATTGAGGGCTGACTGCAATAAACAGTTATGTCCAGATGTTTTACATTGAACATAAATGTTTATTGCAGTCAGCCCTCGATATTTACTTAGCAGACACCATTATTCAACATTCATATCAAATCTCAGTTTACATGCTTCAGTGCTTTCAGTACTGTCCAATTTGTAAACTACTGATCGTTTTAACTTAATTGAAATGGTATGTGCCTATGTGGGGTACAGTAGCTGTGCCCCTCCAGGGCTTGACAGTGCAAGTGTTTCACCTGCTTTTGCGACTGCGAATAGAGGTCTTCAAATTGTAATATGTACAGTACAGGCCAAAAGTTTGGACACCTTCTCATTCAATGCGTTTCCTTTATTTTCATGACTATTTCCATTGTAGATTCTCACTGAAGGCATCAAAACTATGAATGAACACATATGGAATTATGTGCTTAACAAAAAAGTGTGAAATACCTGTAACTGAAAACATGTCTTATATTCTAGTTACTTCAAAGTAGCCACCCTTTGCTCTGATTACTGCTTTGCACACTCTTGGCATTCTCTTGATGAGCTTCAAGAGGTAGTCACCTGAAATGGTTTTCACTTCACAGGTGAGCCTTGTCAGGCTTAAATAGTGGAATTTCTTGCCTTATCAATGGGGTTGGGACCATCAGTTGTGTTGTGCAGAAGTCAGGTTGTCAGGTTGATACACAGCCGACAGCCCGATTGGACGACTCATACGATTCATACGTAATTTCATGTGTTCATTCATAGTTTTGATGCCTTCAATGAGAATCTACAATGTAAATAGTCATGAAAATAAAGGAAACGCATTGAATGAGAAGGTGTGTCCAAACTTGTGGCCTGTACTGTATGTAGTAGCACATGTGCGAATAACAAAAATGACCAGTGTGGGCAGTAAGTAGCTCAGCGTGGGCGCTTGCATTCCTCACTGCACTGACTGGACCAATGCTGTGTATCAAAGACATCACATGATCCATTCATCCAACCAGTAAGTAGACGCCGCATTAACAGCTTTGGCCTGTTGCTTCGATACCTCAGTGTGTAAGCCACATCAGGGAGGGCATGGCCTGCATGTAAACAAATGCAAATAAACGGCAGGGAGGTGGATTTTCTTAATCTACAACGTTTGCACTTCTCAGCCGATTTCAACGAGTCATATATAGAGAGGTAATGATCTACATGGAGTATGAAGAAAACGTTTTTATCTTCAGTAAATCTCGGTAAGTCAAGCTATGATTGCTGTTCGATGCTCAAGAGAGGATTATGGTATCAAAGTAAGACTCGTTAAATGAACTGAATTCGTTACGTGGTTGAAAATAATTCACTGTTGTAAGGAATTGTAAAAACTCGCTCAAGCATGGATTTAGCCTCTGTCTTCTGAAGGCGAGTGAGTGCAAAAAAGAAAAAGTTAATATTACCTTGAGAACAATATCCGCAAATGGCCACTTTGATGCTCATAAGAGCCTTTATTTTCGCTATAATAATTTATCAACATTTAATACTTTCTAGACCCAGTTTGAAGGTCCCTAAACTTCTCAGCTTTCATTGCTAGCTAATGTTACCGCTATTTAAGGCATTAGCTTAGCTGTTAACTGGAAAGAATTCCTCATCTAACCTCCAATTTTTCACCTTTCCATTTGGCAGAACGATTTGAAAAGGGGGCGCTGACAGCGCCAATTTTTTTTTTTTTTTTTGGTGGGTTAGTGGGGGCGCTGTTTAATACTGAGAAGGGGGTTTTGGATTGAATATCAGTGTTAAGTATCACGAATGCATATGCTGCAGATGCCCTAGCAACCTGTTGTGTTATCAGTATCATAGCTGCTGCCGTTATATACCATTACCACATCAAGCAGCACTAGAAATTAAACTCAGAATTCTCAACTGGATGCGTTCGCTTCATGTTCTTACACACTGGAAAATCACTGTTCAGACAACTATACATTAAGGCCTGTTTTAGTTGCAGGTTGCAAAGTTGACAGTTGCTTGTTGCATGAGGAGACAAAATTCAACTCAGCAGCAACCATGCTGCATGTAACGGTTACTAGTGAAGGCTTGAAACTGAAATTATTAAAAACTTGAATGATGGCTGTATTTAAATCATTTTTTCAAAGTTCTCTCCTTGCATCCCTTTACAAAAAAAAACAAAAACAAACATTATTTGATACATTTTCATTGTGCTACTAAAATTTTCGATGTGCTACTACATTTTTTAATTTATTAGCCCATGTGGTACTTGGAGGGCGGGGAGTCAGCGTCGAGCCTTGCCCTACCAGCCCATTTCTGACCTGAGAACATCCTTAACTCACTCTGAAATGCCTCCCCAGGAGGAAGATAAAAGTGGCAAAAAACGATCCAAACACAAGAAGAAGGACAAGGAGGAAGCCGGGACAGGAGACGAGAAGGAGAAGAAGAAGAAGAAGTCGAAGACAAAGAAGGCGGGGGACTTGGATGACCTGGAGGCCTTTTTGGCAGGAGGGGAGGGTCCAGTGAAAAGAGAGGGCGGAGACTATGAGGAGCTTTAGCGCTCTCTTTCTTCTCACTGCTGTTTGGTGTATCAGTTTTTTTGCTGGGCTTTCAAACTCATTTGTCCTCAGTCAATGGTTGGTTTTTTTTTTTTTTTTTTTGTCCTTCCTTTGTGTCATCTCATCCCTCATCAGTTGTTGGTGCCTATTTTTTGCCCAATTTCCCTGCTTTTCCATTTTAAGGGATAATACTTAACATGGATGCTGCTGTGGCCACACTCCATCGCTGCAGCAGAAAGGGATGAGTTTGTCAACTGGCAGCCCAAACTTTGGATCACTGAAGGACTGAAGGGGACCTGCAATGCACTCGTGACCTTCATTTTTAATTACTGTTCTCCTAATTCTGGGGTTTTTCCGTGTGTGTCGTTTCCTGTGAAGGACCCACCCCAGCAAGAATGTGTTGTTTTTTTTGTTTTTTGTTTTTTTTTGCCTCTGAACTTAATGTGTCAGGTGTAAGGTTTGTGTGAGAGCATGCCTCTGTGTGTGTGTTTTTAGCTGAACATTCTTGTCTGTTACTGTACATATGCATCTCATTGTGAATATAATTCAGATATTTGCAGACATTAAAGATATTTTGTAAGCAGAGGGATACCTATCGTATCAGGTGGTTAGATTGTGGCGATGCCTGAAATAAAGGGTTCCTATTCTTTTTTTCAAGAACTGAAAAATGCTTTGGTTTGAGTACAACTTGCAGCACTTAAATGCAGGCAGCGTGAAGGCCATTTTAACTTGAGAAAGCAGACGGGGGGGCATTGAACACCTCAGTTCACGGCAATGCAAACCACCAAAACTTACATGCTGCTACAAATCTGTAGTCCTATGTGAATGCCTTAAACAAGATTATTTTTTTTTTATTTATTTTTTTTAAATAACATTAGCCGCATCACCCTCCTCCCACACTGCAAGTGTTCTTAACATGCGTTACCAAAAGCAAACGGAGAATGGCAGTGTGTCTGACTTGAGACAAATTGAGACTGAATCCTTTTTTTTGCCAAGTGTTGTCTGTAGTTCGCACAGGGAACCGCTACAGACCTGAGCTATGGAAACAAGTGTTGCAAGGGGACAGCTCTGGGATTGGGTGTTCAAATGGAGACTAATTTATCTCAATTTGAGCTGCTGAGATGTCAATTGCGTGATGTCACCCATTTTGTTCAGAGTGGTTTCTGTGCAGTTGAGTTTCTGGTCTGCTCGTCTTTCTCAATTTTACAGACCTACATGTCTCCCTTGGCAGCCCAGACTGCAGCACCTAATAATTTTTGCAACGTTTTATTTATTTATTTATTCTCCCTAAGGTTTCCAACATAGTGTGATGCTTCTCCGATAGCAAGTCCTATATGTCTGCAATCTTAGGCCTGCACCATGTTACATGTTAGAGATCACTGTTGTTACAGGTAACTCCCCGAAAATGTAGAGCACTTCGCGGGGGGCCTGGCCTTCACCAGGTTACCTTCCATCGTGCCACCTTCGACTGTAATTACGGCTTTTATAGTTCAGAGTTAGCTGGCACACTGCTGTGGCTGCAGAATAAGTCCATTCAGCATTATCCCCCAACAAAGCCAGCTCAGCTGCCTGATGGAAATAAATCTCAGAATCAATAAGAGTTGCACTGGTGGGAGTTCTGCTACAGTTATTTTTGAACTGGCCGCATTCACCACATCTCAATCTTTGTGGGCAAAGGGTCAATGGAGGCCTGGAGGCTGCTGTGAACAGAGCTCTTCCTGCGCTGCGTCTTCACTGGATGGAGTTAACTGGCCTCTCTGAGCTCTGCTGACAGGATGGCCTTGCAAACGCTCTGATTGGCCACCGATTCTTTGCACTATCTGAGGATTCCGATCCACCTGGAGGCAGTCTGCCAAGAGACGCCCTAAAACTGCGTATGGTCTTGCGCCTAAACATCTTCACTGTGATGTCACCTCATGTCAAAATGGAATGAAATTTGGCATTTTTCCTCCCTGTTCATGGAAAAATGATTGTTAAATTTTTCTGTTTATATGCTTGCTTACAACTTCTTTGTTTATCCATTGCATTTCCTGCGGGTGGATTCTGTATGCACCCGAAACACTCGAACAAATGACCCGAGTTTGTTACAGTGTTGTGCGTGGGCAGCATTAGCAAGAGAGCATGCATTTTTGCCTGCCATACAGCTCACCCAAATGGCATTCAGGTGTTAATAGTTGGCTGTGTGAAATGCAGACAACTTTAGGCCACCATTGTGCTGAAAATTCCTGCTAGTTATTTTCAATGGTTTGATGCTCAAATATTATGGGACCCTCCTGACTTGATTTAAAAAAAATTGTGTTGATATTCCACTGGTTAATTTTGTTTATTGGAAATGTATAAAATGTGTTCAATGTTGTTTATTTAATCCTTAAATAGTAAAATAAGATTTCAAGGACTCTGCGACTGTGCATTTGATATCGGTTGCTGTGCACTCATGTACCTACTCAGAAGGCGCTACTGTAATTTAAAGGTACGTATAGTGGATGTTCCAGTGTACTTTTTAGGATGGAACCAGCAGTCTGATATTAAGAACAACATGATAAATATAAGAACTGATATGCTTTTTTCCTCATGGATGCTTCCCTTGCCACACTGTGTGAATTTGTTTGCTTTGTCAAATAAATGCTACCATTGTTCTTAAGCTGCTGTCAGTGTCAGTCTGTCTCTCCTCCCAGACCCTTCTCCGCTGCAGATTCCAATGGCTGCAGGCCTGTTTTTAACATAGCTTTGTGTCATCTTGTCTTGGGTAGTTTAGGGTACAAATGAGTTCTAACATGGCATGTAATGTGAACTTCAGGAAGGAATCGTGGAATCCTGTGGGTTGTGTTAATTTTAAATTTTGTAGTATTTTTTTTTTTTTTTATTGCAGTAATGTGCTAATGTTTGAGAATCTTTTACCTCTTGCAGTTTACTGAAGCTTTAGAATGATTGGTTACTGAATTAAGGTGGGCTCTATTCATCCCTCTGACTGTGCTCTCTTTTGGGAGAATCTGCAAGATATGTTGTGCTCTGCTTGGAATTTACATCTGGTCTTTAAATCACAGTCCTCAAGGTCCGAGACCTGCTGGTTTTCTACCCTCTCTTTACCTTCCAGTCAGGTGTAAAGACAGTCTGGCTAATCGGAGGCACTAAGTGTTCATTTATTTACTTAGGACAAGAGAAAACCTGGCCTTAGTTCATGTTCGATTGTTAGATTTGAGGATGCCGAATTTTGAGCCTCTGTTGGCATGCCAGAGACTGCAAGTAATTCTGGACAGGGCGTATGGGTGTAATCTCTTGTTTCTGTTCATTGTACCAAATACGGCCAATACTGCTGGACAGGATGAGCAGGTGCACCCTCTTTTTTTAGATTAAGAATACTAAACATTGCCAGAAATGCCTGACTAGGTGAGCAGATGCAACCTACCTTGTAGCCACGAGGGGGTGCTGCAGCACAGTGTCGAAGATAATGCATAGTGATTGAGTACCAAATATCACAGTACTGAGATACAAACTCACTTCAAAATGAGCAAACTAATTTTGTAACAACACTCCCTGGAATTTGCTCATCCAGACACCTGGCTGTGTGTTCATCAAAATGATCAGACTGAATGTGTTTAATGTGAGCTACTCTGCAGTAATAAAATTTCAGAGCACTAACTTGAGGCTTCATGTGCAGAAGGCAAGCTCTTCATGTCAATCTGTTTTCCGTTTGGCCCAGTCTGCTTTATAAAGCCCATGATGACAAATTTGTATGATTCATCCCTGAAAATAGACTGGCATCTAACATAACTGATACTTTTATCACAGTGTAATTTCCATCATGTTGTAAGTGGGCATGAAAGCTCCCTTTCGATACCTTAAACCAGCTGTGCCTATCAGATGTTCCATATCTGTTTAAGATGTCTTCAGTGCCTTCTGCATGTTGTTTAATCTGCTTTCATTACATTCATATTTGGTGTGAGGTTCGCAGCCAGTTTTCAAATAAAAGCTATCCTCCGGTGACGCGCCTCTAAAACTGGTATCAATATTTAATCAAAGTAGTTCCCTCTGCCCCTTTGCTAATTAGCATCTTCATAGCTGCTGTTGGTAAGAATGCACTCAGAGGCATGCGGTTTGTGTTTATTACAAGATTAGTACAAAAATTAGCTCAGAAACAACACTGTGTAACAACAGAGTACTTCAACTTAAACAGAAACAATGTAGCGATTCAGAGCATGTCACATCATGGCAAAACAGTGTTGTGATTCACAGATATCCTTGTCTCTGTACATGTATTAAAAAAATGCTGTAATGAGCTTAGACATGTCAATCTCCAAGCAACGTATCCACAGCATATCCATCTGAATGCCTGTTGTGGAACCAGAAAGATGCCATCTGAGGACATCATGCAATAGAAGTTGATCAACGCAATGGCCAGGGAGACATGGTTTCTTACATGGTAGTTCCGATGCCCCTGGTCTCAAATGTAAAATGCAGTTTCTTCTGTTGGTCTGGCTGGCCTGCTTCTGACTTCATTGCTGGAAAGGAAATGCCATGAATCGAATTCTGCAGGCTTCAGGTGGGGTTTAAACTGAGTAATTTGCCTGTGCAGGCACGTGATTTGTGAGTGATTCAGTGGAGCTATATTAGTCACTAGAGTTTTTTGTACGGATGGAGTGAAGTGGGGGATGTTTACTTTGGCGGGAGAGTCCAAAGGCTGTCTCAAACGGGAGCAAAATCCACCTTAAAGTTTAATGAGCTAGGCGGTTTCTTCTCCATAAATGAATATTTATAACTGACTATAGTCATATTGTGTAACAGTAACTACTCAACGAAGCCCTCCCACAGTACTCTACCACATATTTGTAGGAAGATAAATTGTATCCCACGGGTGAATTGTAAGGAACAATTCTCAAATCCTAAAGGTTGCTGGTTCCATTCCCAGGCAGGACACTGCCATTCACTGCGCAAGCGAGCAGCCTCCCCATCTGTCAGAGCCCACTCAGCTCTTAATATGTGACTTAGTAAGTCCACTCGACAGCACATCAAACACTCAGCAATCCTTTCAGTCTTTTTCAGTTGATAAAGTGAGAAATTACCAATGCTCTCTATTAATTATGACAGCCTATCCACCAAGATAATAAGCTCATAGCCCAGTGCATTACCCTTTACAGTTTTACTTTTGCTTGAATGGCCTGATTTTTTTATTCTAATTAGGTTTATAGGTTACTCTGAGACTTGCTATTTTTATCAAATTCATTCTGTTCACTCTTGGGCGATAAGCACTCATGGTTCCATGAAGGACTGCGGTGTTGCCTGTGTAATGCTTTTCATTTTTCTCTATTGTAGGTGGTTTCTTTTATCCTTCTGGGCTTCTGAGAAACTAATTTTGTACTCTTATTTACCCAACATCCCCTCTGCCTCTACTAAATAATGTAAGAAGAGCAGCAGTTTATTACATTGATGAAAAAGACAAAGAAATAAATGGTCAGACCTGCTGCGTGGGTTCCCTGACATTCATGTTGTTCTGTAAATAAAAGGCACAGCTCCGATTCACGGCTTAAAAAAAAAAAAAAAAAAAAAACTTTTTGAAAGACGTAAAGAATTGCGACCATGGAACACAGCTTCTGCCAGCCAAGAGATTCATCACTCCACTATGGCCAGAAGTTCACCCATTTAGGCATGCCTCTGTCTTATTGGCTACCAGGGGGTTGCCAGGGAAACCGGTTTTGTTCTGATTGGCAGTTAAGGAGCTGAGTCTTTGCTGCAAAGCCAGAGATTTTGCCATCCTCCAACACAGAATGGTTGTTTTTCTCTGCGTATAAGACCTCCTTGAAAATGCACCTCCTTGAAAATGCACAACATTTTACTGCAATGAAAGTGTAATTCAGCATGGTTCTTTTTTTAACACTTTATTTACTCAGTCGTGAAATTGTGGTTGCTAAATAGACCTGTCAATGTGTATCTTTGTGTGTGTTTGTTTATGGGGGGGATAGCGTACTGTTTTAAAAGAGAATACTGCTCCAGTCCAAACGCAGAAGAGTATGTGGTTCTCTTGAAGTGGTTCCATAAACCTTCAAACTTCTGTCTTTTCTCATAACTGAGTTCAGTTTTGCACAGTCTTCAAGATTTGTGGACTAAAATAGAATCAATTTTTTAATCATTACATAAATAATTGTTACTCATTATTTAATTTATTTAATTAGTCTTCATAACTGTCATCATTACATGTGAAGGCTATCGCTTTGGCTCGATTACATGATTATCAGTATTCTCACTCCATAGAAAGCTGCTTGGCTACCAGCTGTTGTGGATGTGAGAGAGCCCAGGTAAAATGTATCTATCTATAAAACTATCTACAAAGAGCCTGACTGTCCGTCACATCACCTCCTCTATCTGTGCAGACGACAGCTCCTCCACCCCCATCCACACCATTAAATATTGCTCCGATTTTACATTCAGTCTTTGAGCCATTGAAATGATGTATGTAGCCATGAATGGCAGGGATCAATCTTAATTGCCTCCGCCAGGAGGTATTGTGATTACTTGTGTGTGTGTGTGTGTGTGTGTGCGCGCGCGTGTGTGTGTGTGTGTGTGTGTGTGTGTGTGTGTGTGTGCGTGTGTGTGTGTGTGTGTGTATGCATGCACGTGTGCGTGTGTGTGTTTGTTTGTCGGCAGGATTACTCAAAAACTGTTCAACAGATAACCACAAAATTTTACGAGAAGCTGAAGTGTATGCGAAGAGGTGATTATATTTCCAGATCAATCCAGACACAGATCTGGATTCTGCTGCTGATTATTAAGCGCAAGTATTTGCTTCCAGGCCAGATACTGTATCTGCTATCCCATTTGTTTCTGGGTTAGAACTCTGACATTGTCCAATATTTTTCAACAAAATGTAATATATGATACATCTTGTGGTGTAGATGTGGCTTTTGATACTCTAGTCTGTTCTCTTGTCCATCGTCTGTTCCTACACCTTGTGTTGTTTCCAGGCCAAATATCAGCCGTATTACCGCGGCGGGGAATGTGAGTACTTCATGCTTATTCAATGTCAATTTATTATTCCATGTGGAGACTCAAACCTCATTTTAGCAAGATTTAAAATCACTGAAATGAGCCCAACAGCAGTTTTTTGCCCACAGGAAAGAAGATACGCCAGCTCTCTCTCACCTTTTCCCACTTTCTTCATCGCCCCCCCCCCCTCTCTCTCTCTTCTTCTGCATCTTTCTCCATCTTTTTAGAAAACCTATTGCTTTAATGTAAATGAGCAGAGTCATGTAAGTTTGTGTGTGTGTCTCCTTACAGTTCCATGCAATGTCTTATTGGTACAAGACTGCGGTGATGATGCCCTACTGATTGGCTTTCAGGATGACAGCAGGATGGCCATGTCATTTCAGTGATCAAAGACAGTGCGGATGAGATGAATCTGTCAATTCACGGGCAGACACAGGCATGCTCAGTGGCTTTAGATTATCAGTGATACTCTTTCCACAGCAACCCCATAACAGCTAGGCCTATGGCTATATGTGCGTCAATGACCTAGGTGTCATACATTGTTTCATAACATTGACTTGTGGGAAAAAAAAAAAATTCCCAGACCTCTGCCTCGCTCAGACATTATTAAGCTGGCTTAACCCTCTCCAGGCTCATGTTGCAAATTTGCAACAATAAATCAGTTGATGACTGATTATAAAATATGAAGACCACATGGGAAATGGTTTGATAAAGTGAGCCTTCCAGCTCAGTATTGCAAAAATACAATGTTAGTTCTACCAGTAGCCACTAGCATATGCGAAGTATTCTCCATGAATGAAAGATTTTTCAAATCTCAAAATAATAAATTGGGCTGGAGAGGGTTAACAGTCCTGATTTCAAGCAGTCTGCATCAGTACATTTACACCTGGCAACCAATCCTCTTAGGTCATATAGTTTTTCTTGTTTGTCTATTTAGAACTGTAATTTATGTTTTGAAGCACTTATCCTGGCTGCCTCTATCACTTCAAGCATTAAAGATAATAAAATATTTTAAGTCTACAAAACACTTATATGTGGCAAATCAATGTTTCCTGACTCCTTTAGCTTGAGGAGGGTGTGCACAGGAAAAACAAAATTTTACCAAGTATTTTAATCTTGCACTAGACTTCAACACTTATTTTTATTATAAAAGAAATAATTCCACTGCTGATTTCACATAATTTTGTCTAATTTTTAGATTGGTACTGTATATCATGGACAAGTCAAAAGTTTGGACATACCCACATTTTTCTCACAATATATATTAAAACAAGAAATAAGCAGACTATATTTTGCAAACAAAGATTAATTCTTAAATCCATCAAACTAACCACCATTTCTTGTCATATTTGTGGAGCATTTTAAATTTTTACTATTATTTTTTTAAACAATGGCAGTCAGATGACCATAATGAATTTGTAGCTGCACGGCTGTTCAACTTCCCAAAGACGTGCCGCACTTGAGGTGGCTTTTCATCAACCCTATTGCCCAATCTGCTTGACTTTAATTCAGCTGTTGGAAAATATGAGCTTATTTGTCTTTTTACTTTTACAAAATTCCACACGAGATTATATAGAGAAGTTAAGCTGTTTAAATTTCTCTAAAAACAGAGTTAGGACATTTACAAAGCGTGTCCAAACTTTTGACTGGTACTGTAAGTGAAATGATCCTGTGTCAAATGAGTCAAAATTACTTCAAATTAGTGACAGAATTTCTTTTTCTAAGGAAAAAAAGCTAATAGAAATGAGTAGTTCAGTCTAAATGCAAGATTAAAATGCTTGGTGAGGTTTTATTTTTGCTGTGTGAGTGTGTGTGTGTGTGAGTGTGTGTGTGTGTGTGAGTGTGTATGTGCGTGAGTGTGTGTGTGAGTGTGTGTGTGTGTGTGTGTGTGTGTGTGTGTGAGTGTGTGAGTGTGTGTGTGTGTGTGAGTGTGTGTGCGTGAGTGTGTGTGTGTGTGAGTGTGTGTGTGTGTGAGTGTGAGTGTGTGTGTGCGTGAGTGTGTGTGTGTGTGAGTGTGAGTGTGTGTGTGCATGAGTGTGTGTGTGCGTGAGTGTGTGTGTGTGTGTGTGTGTGCGTGAGTGTGTGTGTGTGTGTGTGAGTGTGTGAGTGTGTGTGTGTGTGTGAGTGTGTGTGTGTGTGAGTGTGTGTGCGTGTGTGTGAGTGTGAGTGTGTATTTGTGTATAACCCTGAATGACATGTCCATACACAGGGAAAGCATCACTGCAACTTCAGAATTTCAGAGGAACACAAGGAAAGAATTACTTGCAAGTGTGCACACGTACAGTACAAACACACACACCCACACACACACAATACACACACACACACACACACACTCACACACACAGATACACACACAGTCTCTTTTCACGAGGTGCAGAAACACAAAAGGACCCATGTTCCAGAGATAAGGAAGAAGCTGGTACCATTAGCAGTGCTAATGAAAATAAAGTGAATCCAATCTCCAGAATGTAAATGATAATTGTGCCTTAAGGACAGCCCGTTTTCATAAGCTCCTGCAAACAGCTCACCCTGAACATCTGCAAATCCCTACATCTCACTGCTGAAGGAGGCAATGTTGGTGATTTAACCGAGATTAGAGAAAAAGCGAAAGCTGACCTCACATCCTATGCATACCATGTCTGTAAAATGAGAATCAGGAAGACTTCTCTCATATCTGAGCATAATGAAATTGGTAAAATTATCTAATGAGATTTATTGGGGTTGATCAGACCTGCGCTGGCTTTGATGTAAGCTCTTCATTTTCAATTTCTTTATTTCATCTCCTGCTCTTTTTTCCCCAGCCACCCATCAGTGGTACCTGTATAGAGGGGCACTGCTGGTTGTCTCCTGAAACCAGTCATTTTCACTATGCAATTTGCCACCTCAACTAATACAGCTAATGAAACTGAGAACTGGCAATATTATTAAGCTTACTCAGCATCAGGCCTCTGATTGGTCAGAGATGACTCTACTGAGTGATCAAAACTCTCCCTCCCCAGTTGAGGCTACAGCTAATCATGGAGAAATCTGTAATGCTCTCATATACAGCCTGAAATGGCATTATTGGGCACTTCACAGCACTGAGCACAAGTACCACTCTGGAGTTCTTGGGGTTGGCTCCTGTCCATTCAAGCATATTTAGATATAATGAAATGCCTGAAATCTCAATAGTACAGGAGACGTTCTAGATATAATGGGATGCCGCACCCTGATGCCATCTTTGAAACACCCTCAGGCAGTTGAATCGCAACCAACAAGAGCAGAGCTCTATTTCCTATAGTCTACTTCATGAAAGAAAGGTAGAAATTAGCTCCGTAGTTGGTCCTTTACTGCATGGAAACACAGGACCAACCATGGATGAAAGGAAAGAATCAATATGGACCATAAACCTTTGGAGTTGTAGTAATTGGAAATGTCATTCGGTCCCAAAGTTTCTAGATAAATTGCAAAGGCAATCTTCACCATTTAGCTCATGATGTATTGAAGGACATTCATTTTTTTCTCTCAAACGTGTCCCTTTAAAATCTCCCCACCACTTCTTGACTGAAGTGTCATTTACGAGCAAGGGCAAGGAAAAGTGGAGAGGAAAGGATAAAGTCTGCTTGTGTAAGAGAATTTGGATGCAACCAATGTCTTGACTTCACTGACGTGGTCTCTACTATAGCATGCCAGGAGGGATCTGGCATAATGTGATCAGAAAAAATATAAGTAATGCTGCAAAATGAGCAGGTTGTAAATATCGGTGTCGCGCTGTTGCGCAAAATATGAGGATGTGATTGTCTGACAAAATGTTTTAAGTTGACCTGCCACCGTGTTTAGTGTTTCAAACTATCCCATGATGAAACAATGCAGTGTGCCATCTCCTACCACAAACTGCACTAGAAGGAAACCGAAGCAGATCTTCGGTGCCCTTTCAGTGCCAGGTGTTGTGCCAATGAACACAAAAGCTGGATGAACCTAAGGGGACACTGGCAATCTATATTTGGGGGCAGTGTACATCAGGCAGTTTACAAGCAGGATTCAAGAGGCCATTCCAAGCTGTTTTCAGGGACTGTCCAAGGGTCAGCAGCCGAGTGGTCAAGCCAATTGTCGTGAAGGTGAACTAAAAGCTCAGAATAAGGCTCTAGTCTAAAATAATCTTTGCAGGCAGTCAATTCAGTATTTAATGACAGAGACTGAGCAACTTACAAACACATGACAATTAAACTAGAGGGTAAGGATCATGAAAAGGAACAAGGAGGGTGGGGAATGAGAGAGACAAAAAAATCAATGAGAGGAGATAATATTGCAAACTGATGCATGACTGCTGGAATGGGGAGGACTGATTTAGAAGAGAACTGGGACATGACATCTCCTTACATTTAGAATGTGTCTGAGTACACTGAGACGAGAAAAAGTGCCAAAATAATACGTCAACACTGTCGACTGGTTCAACCTCTAATGGCCCACCAGCGTCATGATTTAAAATTGTTTTCATCACATGCAGATCCTAAGATGATTCTTACCAACCATCTCTCACTACCTTTGAGTGTGGCTCTGTGTATTGATGGTAATGTTGTCAAATATCCTTACATCCTCTTTCTTTCATGAAATTTGTGATCTGAAAGTTTGTGAAATACTTTTCTGAGATATGTGTAGCAGATTATTAAAACAAAAAAGCAATGTTGATTTAGCGGTCGACAACAGTACTTTAAAAAGTGCCTGTGCTTCAGCAATATATGGGAGGGTGGGTCAGTTTCAAATTATTAGATTTTTTTTACTTTGGCGTGAGTTTAATTTTTTTATTTTTAGCCAAGACCAAGTTCGATCCAGAATTTTTTTAAGCTTTTAAGCTCTGCAGGCATTTGTGTGGAGGGGTTTATATTTCTAAAAGCCAATTTCAAAAACAGAAAAATAACTGGAGGCTACTGAAGAAAAAATCAACACATTTTCCCACTGTCACTGCTCACCTACACACAAACATGCATGCATAAACATTCATCAGCTAGCACCTGCACTTGTTGCATTTTAAAATTGTCACAAATTGTCTTGCACTTCAAAGAGCCAAGAAAAACATACCTTTTTAATAGTCCTGGCTGTTCTTTATTTATATTTGTATTAAAACACTGTGTGATGTTCCTGGAATCTCTGACATTTTTTAATGTTCAATGTTATAGTTAAAAATCTAAATTTCCTTTCACTAAGGTAATTGTAAAATATTACACTGTCTTGGCACGGCCTCTGGAGACATTTGGAATTTATTATGAGAGAAACAGGAGAGAGAGAAAAAGAGAAAGAGGGAGAGAGAGAGAGAGCCACATTTATTTCACCTTCGTTCTATAGATCAAAAGAGCTACTGAATTTTAAAGGGTGAATCTCCCTTTTGTGTGATAAGATCCTATCTGCAGCACCAGAAATTAAACACAGGCCTCAAAGAGAGGTGTTTGAGGGTAGAGACGGGCTCTCTTTGTTGCACACTCTTTATATTTGAGCAATTCTCACCATGAACACCCACCAGCAGAAGACCCTAAAGTATATCCTGAACTGGGCCATTGAAGTTTTTTCCAACCTTGGTAGAGACGATGTCATCATGAGGTTTTGCAGCATAGGTTAGAAGGGGTGGGGGTCAAAGATCAATAGTAATTACCGAAGGGATCAATTCTGATTCCCTCAGACATTCTGATTTGATGACTGCAGCATCCCGGGATGGATGTTTCGTTTGCATTGAATGTGATTTGCCCCACAGCCTGCTGATGGCTGTGGATATCAGTCACACAGGCACGGGATTCTTTTTTGGGGGGCTCATATCATGCTAACCTTCTTTGCAGGGCAGAGATTTTAAAATGCCTGTACACATGTCTGAGCAAACCACTGCACATTATATTTAATGTGCAGTTTTAGCGAAAGAAATTTAGGTATTTGTGGTTGTACACACTCTCATAGGAGAGGGTCTGTCCTCAAGCCAAATTGCATTACACCCCATGTTCCACTATATGCACAGGGATAGAACAAAACTGGATCTTTTGAGGAGAATCCGCATTAAGAATGAAACTGCTGGGGATAAAATATCAATAAAAATAATTCAGTTGATAAATTGAGTATATCATTTGAATGAGATTGAATGAATCTGAGTCAACCATTTAAGCTGTAAGTAATTAGGAAATTACTCCCCTCAGTCAGCTCTTTGTCTGCAATCCTTACTGTGGATATATAGACATGTGTAACTAAGCCTTTTTCATTTATGAGCATTTAATTCATTGCTGTTTCAAAAATGAAACAGCCGTTGCACTCGGTCAACACACTGAACTGATGAGCACTACAGGTGCGTAGAGCTAGTGTAGTAGGAAGAAGAAATGCGAACCGCACACTGTGAGAGGAAAGACATCAGTCTGGCCCATGAAAAAGCACGTTTATGGCAGCTCACGGACCAGTAACAAAACTGCACAAAAATGAAAACAAAGGGGAAAAAGGTGAAAAAACAGGTGGTTTTGTTTTTCACCTTTTTTCCCCCCTCTCTTTTTGTGCACTTTAGCAATTTTTGTGCACTTTTGTTACTAGTATGTGAGCTGCCATAATTGTGCTTTTTTTACAGGCCAGACATATGCTTTTTCTCTCACAGTGTGCGGTTAGCATTTCTTCTTCCTATTCATTGCTGTTTAAAATATATTTAAAATGCAAATGTTTGCAATTGTATGTTGTTCTCTGAAACAATTTATCAGGGATATATAATTTGGACATAGAGCTCCCAGAATTGGCTAAATGTCCTTTTGTTCATCCTCCTCAAACTTTTTCATCAGACTCAATGCCCCCCGGGTTCCTCCTGAGTACCACATGAAGGCTGAGGTAGAAAAGGTCCTTAATTAAGTATTCAGAGCTTTCCTCAGAAACATATGTCTCTGAGAGTGATGTCCGGAATGCAGAATGCATAAAAAGCATAAGAGTGGTTTTCTTTAAAATTTCAGTGCAATGCTTGAGTGGCGGAAAGAGTAAAGTCGACCATTCTGTACGATGCCCCATGATGACCAATCTGCAATGTGCCCCTTGGCCATCATGCTGAGGCCCAGATGTTTGTGCTCACAATGTAATGGAATTCTTATAATTAGAAAGGAACTTATTAGCACCCTGGAGCTCTAAGTGGGATTACTCTGACTTTGACCTGAACAAAACCCCCAAAAAACTGTCAAATTGGAAAAAAGGAGCGTACCGTCCCAGCACCCCACCCCTCCAAACTTCTCCTGAGCCCATAAAACAGAGATATGTAGAATTGTTTTTAGCGCTGACCTACATAAAGACCCCGGGTCCTGCGGGCTTGATCTCTGCACAGGGGCAGCTGGGTAAATGCTTATTAATATAAATGAGGGTAATTAATGCTGGTGGGATGACAAGATGAGTTGAATCCGGGAGAAAAAATGGCAGAAATAGGATACACGGGGGAAGGCAGGGGGGTGCTGAAATTCTCAAATAAGAAAACAATCTGAGCTCAGAAATTTTATTGAAACTCATTTTTTCAAAGGGGGTTTATCCACAAATTTTAAGAAAACAGTCGGCGGTGGAACAAAAAATACCCAAGTAGGACAAAAACCTGGATCAGGACATGTGTCTTCTTCTTTGTGCTGAGTTTAAAGGATGATTTACATTAATAAAACATTCCTCCAGTTCAGTGCAATGCCTCCACAAGCTTCAATAAGTCAGTGAAAGTAGTGTGAAAAATCATTTCAGTTCAACTTTGAGATATGACACCACTTCTATCCAGCCTGCAGATACTTCATTCACACATTCATTCATGTCTTGCAAGTTGCTCTGTGGTATTTGCACACTTCTTTCCTCAGTTATTTATACCATGGCTTCCATTTATTGCTCTATTGGATTTTTACAACATGCAACATTTGTAAATGTTCAAAGGGAATGGAATTATTCACTTTTTGGGGTAAAAAAAACAAACAAAATAAACAAACAAAAAAAAGTAAATACTTGTATGGCGCTGTGGAATTGGGGACATAAATATCAATGTACTGTATATTTTCTCAACGTACCAGGAGGGCAGGGCACACTTGACAATTACAAGAACTACAGCTTCAAGCATTGCGGGAAATGCAATGAAACTGTATACAATGAAACTGAATACAATATTCAAGAGCTAAAAGACAAAAAAATTTTAGAAAACTAATTGTCAGGAAGAATAACTAAGCTGTTGTAAAGAAAAGTAAGCATTGTTTAAACAACACTGCAACTGAAATAAACTACAAAATAAAGTGCTCTCTCAGTTCTAGCATCTATTTTAATTTTTCTCACTATTTCAATTGTGGTCATAGCCAGCAAGCTCTATTCAAACAGGGAGCAAAGCAGACACTCTGGTGCAATTCTCCTGAGGCCTGGGCCAGGGTAACATGGAAAGGCGTGAGCAGAAGTTTTCAACTTTCTGCGCAGGCCAAAGGCCATCCAGAAACCATATATTGTGAACTTGCTATACGGTCAAGGCTCTTAAGAACATTTCTTTTGAAAATAATTTATCGATCATATTGCAGTAAACCTCTCAGGTTTTACAAAATATTCATGTCACAGCTCAGATGCTAATTGGCTTGGGGGCCAGTACGGCAGTGGCTATGAGATTAAAAAAAAAAACAAAACATATATCATCATTTTTGGAAGATTGCAAACTACATTGGACTACTGCCTGAGTTGGACTGCCAGCCTATGTGTGAAAAAGTAATTGTCCTGTCTAAATTCTCATCCCACTTAACACCTCTTGAGCCCTGAACCACCGGCTCAAAAATGACATGCCCAAAATTAAATGATATATTTTTGCAACTATTTGGTTTATTTGAATAATCTTGGTATCAAAAATAAAGGTAGCACTGTGGGGATTGTTGCCATTGCGTAGAAACATACATAAGTTCATTCTAATCAAGTAAATCAGGGTCAAAATTAGAGAGGGTTTAGTTCAGGAATGTCTCAGTGGGGTCTCCAAATTGACAATTTGGGTTGGGCACTGTGCCAAACAAGTACCAAACTGTAGAACTCATTTAATTTCACTTATATGTCACTACAGGCATACCTTCCATTTAAATACATCTATTTAAATTTTTTTATTATTATTATTACAACCAGTCCTATATATATTTTTCCATTCAAAGAAAGTATATACAAAGGAACTGAAGTATGACTCCACCGGAGCGGATTTATTTTAAACAAAGGAAACAAATAAACAGAACTATAGATGCAAATATAAGGTCAAAAATGGTAAAAGGTAAAAACAACAGACACCCCAGCAATTATTTTTACAAGAACTATGCTTTCTCTGCTCAAAAGACAGTGCAACTTCAGAAGGCATTGAACTCAACTAACCCAGGCCTCACATTGCAATTCCAAACAATGAGTCATCATAACACGTCATGTACCTGGGTTTCGCGCTTGTATAGCAGTGCTCTCATTAGTACTTTGCGCGTGATGGCAAAACGATTCTCAGCGAGACGCAACTGTAAAGACTACTTTAAAAACTACTGTTGAATATTTTGTGGACAATTATAGTGATATTATCAATGAGCAACCAGTTTTGCAACTGTACTGCTGCATTCATTCCTGCAAATTTTGAGTACATGTGCTTAGCACATGGACACCCAATTCACACATCGGGAATGTAAGGCTGTATCTTTGCTAGGTTTGTGCTATTACAGTCGGTGAGGGCTTGTTGGAAATGTCAGAGACGATAGAATCAAACGGTCACCCCCAAAGTCAAATTTATGGCATCGCAAGCCAATCACAGAGAATAAAATTCATGCGTGCAGGGTACTAATCAGGGCCTGACTTAATTGGAGGCAGTGCCATGGAAAAAACATGCATGGAGACTGGCAGATGTAATTTCAATATAACACGGACACATTGGACTAACAATAGCCAGGGCAGATTTGCCCTCGAACACAGTTTTTTTTAATCACAAAACATCAAAGGTTAGAGAAAATATTTGCTCGTCGCAGTAGAATGTAATGTGTATGCCTGCTATTCTTTGAGTGTGGTGTCAGTTTGAAATGACAAGTCTTAGCCTATATCGTTGGATTCTGTTGACATTCCTCTTTCATTTGATGTGTCATTTGTATGCCTAGCACAAATTCAGTAGAAATGCTGGCGACTGAGTGCTGATATTATTACCTCCCCCAGCAAAGTTGAAGGAGGCTATGTGATCATGCCCGTTTGTTTGTCTGTCTATTTGTTAGCAGGACATCTCAAAAACCACTGAATAGATTTCAACCAAATTTTGCAGGATGTTACAGTAGTACAAGAGGAATAAGTGATTAAACGTAGGCATATCTAGGTCAAAGTACAGCTAAAATATAAAATCCAGCTATGCTGGCTGAGATTTGAGATTTCCAATGGGCCGGATCTCCAGTCGTCATGCTTTTGGGTTTTGCTGCTACCTGGCGGTAGAATGCAACAGCACCCTGAATGAGTGCATTGGCAGAGGTTCTTGCACTCTCTGAGCACAGCTCTAGCTTTTGCCTATGTTTTGCTTCATGCTTATTTACTTCCTTGGTGCTTGAATTGTGTTCGGTTGAGGTAAAAATGATCAACATGAGCTTTTCACCGAGTTTCTTCCTGTTAAGTGAATGTTCCGTATGATGATGTTCCTATTTGGAAACATGCCTTATTTATGATGTTTATTGATTACCTCTGGTACCGGGGGTGTTTGGGTTTAAGAGGTTGGGTTTAACTCAGCTGGCTGATATCATTATAGTGCAAAAGTATTTGTCCCCCAAGAGATTCCCTCTATTTTGGCAAATTTGCATCTCTAAATAGCTTCAGATCTTCGAGCAATACAAGACAAAGGGAACATGAGGGAACAAAAAAAAAAACTTTTTGAAATGATCATTTCATTTATTGAAAATAAAAGGTTATCAAACATCTTTATCACCCATGTAAAAAGGTAATTTCCCCCATAAATTTGTAGGCACCTGGTGGTGCCACTTTGAGCAACAACAACTGCAATCAGGATAACAGGAGATCAACATTTTCATGGCTGTGGAGGAATTTTAGCCTACTGTTCTCTGCAGAAGTGCTTTAATTCAGTCACACTGGTAGATTTTTGAGCACAGTCTACCTGTTTAAAGCCTTGCCACAGCATCCCAATGGGGTTAAAGTTACAAGTTGGTCTAAGCTACTCAAATCTCAAAAATTTTTTTTTGAGCCATTCAGCGGTTTGTTCTTGTGCTTCCATCTAAATTCCATCTGAGTTTCTGATGACTGATCGATGACAGCAAGTCCCCTTCAAAAACTGGAGTCAAACTTAAAGTAGACATGTATTGATTTGAAACTTTATTCAAAAATTGTCTTATTTGGTATCATCCGAAAGGGCATGCAATACTCTCGCTATCTATCAACACTGATCACCCGGGGATGATCGATAGAGTTATCATGGATGTAAAACAGGCTTATTGCAATTCCCAATATCGCCTTTGAGCAGCACTGAGAATCGGGCCAAGAGTGGTGACGTTACTTGTGGGATCAATTGTGCATGGTATGTGTATTTTACTTTGCAAGCAAGATGTTGAAATCCACTAAAAATGAATTTTCGCTTGAGTTGGGCATCAAAGTTGAATTCCACTGCAAGTTTACCAACTAGCAACAGTGTTGATGATGGAGAGGTAGGAGAAATGGTAAATGAGGCAGAAATCAGCGACTATACCACTGAAACGCCAACATCTACCGCCCAGCATGAACCGGAGCCTAAGGCACCGGTGAGTGAGCAAGCGGGAAGGAAGCTTCATGGTGGGTTCCCAATAGCAAAGTTGCTAACTTGCTTAGTTGGTATCATTGGCTGATTATGGTCAACCTAGCGTGTCCTCACACTTTATGCTTTATGCATGCTGCCATGGCTACCTTGCCAATGAGCCTGGCTCTTCGGCGCCGTGGTCTGCGTGTTTGACTCTTAACCGGGAGTCTGGGGTTCAATCCCCTGCGCGGGCCCTCCTTCAGCCTGCCACATTCTGGCGTAATCGGCAGGATCTGGGGGATCCTAATGGATGGCAGCAAGCAAGGAGCATGAGGACACGCTCCCGAAAGAGGGGGAGAGATATGACAGTTGAAGGGTCCTGTCACTAGAAATGCCTCCTAATAAGGAGGTTACCCTGCCAACAAGCCTGGCTCTTTGGCGACATGGTCAGTGTGTTTGACTCTCACCCAGGAGTCTGGGGTTCAATTCCCTGCCCGGGGCCTCCTTTGGCCTGCCACGTATGCTTTAGGGTAACCTAGCTCAGAGCAAGAGTGGAGGAAACATGAACAAGCATAGAATTTTACTGACTAACGACCAGCTGGCTAACAGGAGGCCCTTGAATAACAAACAATGCTGTAATCCTGTAATCCCAAACCAGCAGTCCCTCCAAATTAATTTCCTTGCAGTGCAAAGGCAAATTTATGCATGGTGCTCACTACTATACTGCAATGTGGCGCCTTATCCGGGTGAGCTAATCCTGTAGCTAAACAATAGCATACTTTTTGATGATTATTAATCTAATCCGCTAGAAATATAAAACGAAACAAGACCAAGAAATGGACAAATTAGGACAGGCAGATGACAGTCGATTCACTGGACCTCCTTACTGTGTGTCCCTGTTTCCCACAAATTACGCCATCAGAAAGGAGCTATTTTTGCTCGGTTTTTTGGGGGATATGCGCAAGTTGAAAGGGTGTTAAAATGCCTCTTTAACTCATTTCCTGTTTGAGTGAGTGCCCAGAAAGCATTTTATTCATCATCTCCATGACATTAGCTTTCTGTAGAGGTATAATTTGCCCATTTTTTGATTTCTCAATATATGCCTACTTTCAACTTGACATTAATTGTATAAACTTTTCTTTGTGGTTGGGTTGGAGTGCGAGAGAGAAGTTTTTTATTGGTAAATTCAGAACCACAGCTAGTCTAGAAATCTTTCCCAGCATGCCTTCTTATAAGCTTGTTGAATCTACCGGCATCAGTTTTCATTATTAAAACATTATTCCAACCTGGTCAACCTGGATGAATTCAATGCTTAATATCAATTAATCAACTGATAAGCAATTAATGTACAGAACTAAATATCTATTTTGCAGTAGATGTAGATGTAGTAGTTTATTGTAGTTGTTTATTTTGCAGAAACCATAGAGGGAATTATTTTTTACTCAATATGGCTGTATAATGCCATCTATTCCTCACCTGTCTGCATTCCTAGGTTGTCATGGAAAATGGCAAACAGACGTATGGTCTGTCTGTGAAAACAAAGTTTAATAAGCTACTATTTCAAATGGCAGCCGGCAATATCTTTGTACCTTTCTCGGCCCTAGCAAGATGTTTGCCCTGGTTGCTTGATGATAATGAACAGAAAGCGTTTATGGTGTTGTTCAGGGCTGTAATAAAGGCAGTCTACTGCAGCTAGCTCTCTCAGGCCTTACTAAGCAGGACTCTCATGCAAGCAGCCCTCAAGGCAGTATTTCATTTTTATAGCATTGGAGGAAGGCAGAGAAAGCCCGTAACTTCACTTTCTCATCTGGCCCTGTAATTACCTGATGCTGTAACACCTGCAATGCACCATTTTGAGTTATCCATGGGGTCCACATTGGCCACAGCGACTCAATAGCATTATCTGCTTTATTGAAGAAATTTCTTTGTTGCATTTTTGTTGTTTGAAAGACATATGCATATATCAAATGCTGGCAGGGTGTCTGCTAAGGCATCAACAGCCGTGTTCAAAATTGTACAATTGTTTTCATGCCGCGCCAGTGTTTACTGGATGCCTCATGCTATTCTATGTGTTGGTTGCGATACAATGTATTGGCCAGCTTAAGACAATAATCATGTCTACAGCCTCATGACCACCAAGTCATCTCAATCACCTGGGTATCAGTGGGACTTTACCAGTGATGTAACTGTGTAAAATGACATTATCTATGTCAGTCCCATTTAATATGGACAGAATATTCAGTTTGTCAGGACCTTCTGGAGAAATTATGAATAGGTTGTGCTTCTGTTTAGATGTAGTCCTGGCAATTGATATGCAGACTGCTTAAAGTTTCAGAAAGATTCCACAAATTGCCTAGTGTGACCTAATTTTCAGTAAAAAAAAACTCCCACTGGTTTCATCGAATTTGCATGGAAAACGCCCCCTGCAATATAACTACACCCCCTGTCTCTCTCCGCCCAGTTGTGTGCAGCACCCATGGAAAAATACGAGTTAGTCCTTGCGGCTAGAGGAAAACAGCAGTAAGAGCAGCGATTGATTGTTGGCCAGTGTGTGGTTGTGCACTGCGGACTCCCCCTGCACAGTGAGCAGAAAATATTACTCAAACTGTGCACCGACTCCTCCGTGTGCAAAAAATGTGAGTTGAGCAGGGCTCAGACCCCCTCCTGGATGAGTAAAAATGTGTGAGCATTGAGGACTGAAGTTTGCAGTAAATGTAGGTGTATTGAGCACTGTGCTTACTCTGCATTGTGTATATAAAATTAATTTGAGTTGTGCTTTGCACTCAGTCTCCCTCCCCAAAGTGTATAAAATGCTGTCTATGAGCACAGCACATGACTCCCTCTCCAGCTCCTCAGAGCAATGTCACGTGGCACACTCTGCTTCCTCTCCCATCCCTGGGGAGACTGCTCCCTTGCACACCATTTTCTTCCCATTTTAATAGAACAGGCTGCTTTCTTTGGCATTCATTCTGCACTTGTTTCCATAGATACCACAAAAATGTCCTTTCTCTTTTCACAATGTAATGTACAAGTATAAAAGTGCATTTGCCTATTATAGCCCTTTAAGGAGACAGATCTCCAGTCAGAGTTACTCCTTTGTCCTCGTAAATTAATTCTGAATAATGAAGCCATATACCATCCATTTTCTGACCCAAGCAGTTAACATGACTCAAGACTCACTATTTCCCTCAAAACCCCCACTGGAGAAAAGAGTATGATAAACAAAGTTGCAGGTGAGTAAGCTAGCCAGGTAGCTATTTTCTTACATCAACAGAATGATCCAGTAAGAATTTAATGACTGGCTAAATTTTACACTTCCTCGTCGGCTCCTGTCAACACAGGTTACAACCGTAAGCTGATGTTGCCGTTAAGGGACGGAAATTCAGTTTAGGACATTTAAATCTTATATTTCTGATCTTACTCATTGTCCTGGAGAAGTCAATGCTTACTGCAAACACTGTCATTTGTATACTCATTTGCTAGCATGTCTACTTTATATTTCATGTTTGCAATGGCCCATAGCTATTCTACCAGCAATACTCTTTGTGGGTAATAAGTGAAAGATTACATCTAAAGCTTTGGCCCATTTTTAACCCATACAGCCGGACACAAAACAAACGGCCGGCATTATCCTCAGAATCAGTCGTCTTTGTGATAAAGTGAACAGTAAAGTGAGCAGTGGTTCAATGCAATGCAATATACAACAGTTGTATATAATATATAATAACGTAATATTCAATAATAACATTATATATAATGATATATATAACACAGATCCACACAAGTTCGAGGGCATGTTTGGAGTAGTGAATAAGCGCAGTACATTGTAGTAGTTCCTGGTGCAACAAATGCATCGGGAAGCTATGGGGTTGATAAATACGGTATGCAAATATCTCAAGCTGCTGTGGAAAAATGTGTATGGTCTGTGTGCAACCCATTTACAAAGAGCCTACTCTTTAAAACTGTGTATAGTTTGATAAAGCAAAATGCCCCTTTAAGGTGCTGAGACAGTACACAGTCTGTTATTCTTGCCATGTCTCCGTAAAACTATTCTATGTCCTGGCACCCAAAGATGTTATAAGGGCACCAGGAGGGAGATTGAATCAGGACAAATGTGTCGGAACGTGAATAATTATCAAATAAAGAACATGAACAAACAAAACAAAAATACAAAACTTCAGGAGACCAAAAACAGGAGTGCACAAAACAAAAAAGTGGAACTGACTGAGGCTACCTGCCTGTGAAGGGGAAAACTAAGGATTAAAAAGAAAGGGGAATCATAACTAACTAAAGAGGAACAGGTAAGATAATTAACTGAGGGCACAGAGGGGAAGATTTCATAATTGGTTGAGGGCAGGTTGACCGGATCTGGAATGCCAAGGGGGAGGGGCATGACACAGTTTCACTGTTGCTCTCTTAAACACACAAACAGGAATATGCACCACCCACACACACACACACATAAACATACACACACTCAACCTCTGCATACTCCTTTTGGAGTGAGACAGAAAAAAATATACCAGCAATATACAAGGATATTTTGAGAACAGGATTGCTTGCAGTTCAATATTTTAAATCTACACCCCATTTCCTCAATAATTTTCCCCTGGAAGTGAGGCCATGAGCAATGATGTACATCATGAAGTGGGATAGAGATTTGGGATTCATTCGAGTTATGGCATCCACTCTCTCATTTTTCATCTGTATGACACCACAGAAATTAAATGCTGCCCATCAATATTATGTGAGAGTTTGAACTGCAGTTGGTGGGCATTGCATTGGCACTGTAACACTCACATGTACGAGATTATTTTAAAACATTGAAAGCCGTGTAGTATGTGGCCTGTGGGATTCTGAATGTACAGATGCCTCTATATTCAATATCCCGAAAAAGTATTTTTCCTATGCCAGAAATGTTTACATTATTGCTAAATTGTCACACTAAGTGGTCTCGGGCCTTTAAACAAAATATTTTAGAAGAAGGACAAAAAAGTACCATTTTTAAATGATTATTTCAAAAAAGAATGAAGGTATCAGTTACCAACTGCCCCTGTTAGAAATTTTATTTTCTCACTCGTGCTTAAGTATCAGATCAGGGACTGATGACTGGACCTTCTTCTACGGGATTTAAAGTAGGTAGCAGACAAGGTTCCATCCAATGGAGCAAGTCAGCCAGACCCTGCAGCAGTAAAGCATGGCCAAACCATCACTGCACCTTTCAGTGCTTAATTATTTTATCCTGTCACAGTTCACGCAAGATTAGCAACATTTGTGAAGATGAATGGGTATCATGGCTGCCAAATTTATTTTCAACAGCGTGAGGTTATTTTACATTGCATCTAAAAGTTGTGGGCATTTTCTAATGCACATAAATGACAACATAAAATGCCAAAGTATTTATCTTTTGATAATTCTGAATTCCTGTAGCTCATGAAATGGCATTTTGTGTAAATGAGTTTGCGAGGCATTTCAAGCATTAAAGTGCAAGAGGCCATGCTATATTAAGAAAATAGGCACACCTAAAGATCAACATGAGGCACAACGCTCAGTGGAATGACTCTGCCACAATTGCAAAATCTGAATAAATCCAAAATAAGAAAAAAACCAAAACATTTGCTGAGTTCCATCCCTTGTTTTAGCATTTTTTTTCAAGCTGCTGAAAAACTGCAAAAATGAGGAAAGAGTCTCTGAAAGTTTAGGATTTTTGCATTTATTCAGATTATTTCCATACAGTCACCCCAAAAATTATTTGTACACTTAAAAAAATCGTGACATCAATCACTTACTTCATTATTTGGTAACAAAATTGAAAAACACGATTAACCCTCCAGTTCTGGTACCTCATTAGGATATTTCATCGACCCAAGAATTATTTGTACAGACAAAGTAAGCACTGAGAGTTCGCAGCAATTTTCAGTACTTTGTTGGCCCACCTTTTGAGGCAATCGCTGCAAGTTGTCTAGCTGGTGTACGGTCAAAAAGTTTGGTGCAAATATCATGCCCTATTCCACTCCACACTCGCTGGAGCAGAGCCTTCAGCTGTTCCTTGCTCAATGGTGTTGCACCCTCACAATATTGCTCCATTTCATTCCAAAGTTGTTCTCAGGTTCAAGTCTGGGTGTTGAGGTGGCAAGTCCAGAAGATTGATGCGTTTTTCTTTGTGAATCCTTGAATACGCTTGGATGTGTGTTTCAGATCATTGTCTTGCTGGAATATACACGTACAATGTCACATCAATCATATAAATGTAATGAAGGGAAAAGTATATCCCGCTATTGTATAGCATGTTTAGAACCAGATATAACAGTAGTCATGTATATCCGATAATCTGCACACCCATTCTAATTAGGAATATTTACTAATTAAACTTACGCATACCGACTTGTAGCCAGGTGCAGGAGTCACGTTTTCCATGAACTGGATAAGACGTACACCCCACCCAAAACAAAGCTTACCATTGTAAAATATTACCTCTACCCATCGACCGAGAAAAAAAACACGCAATATATTCACAAAAAATGCAAAATGGAGGCGGTTTTCAGGCCAAACCCTGTCAGGTTGAGACTGAATTTACTGAAGAGGAGCAAAAGGCAATTATATTTAATAGCCCAACACAAAGAACACGAAGAATGAGTTGAATGCAGCCATTATTCTTTATGCGCGATGAATGGGTGGCGCTGACGTCATATTCACACCGGCTCTTGCATGATGAAGGTGATATCGAGACCTAATGAGGCACTGCATGAATGAGGCCTAATTGAAATTAAATCTGTAATTACTCTGAAGTGGAGTACGTCTGCTGATTTTATTCTGCACAGTTGCAAAGCCAAAAGTGAAATTAACATAAAAATGAGACTTTGATGCAGGATATACTCTTCCTTTAATAGGAACTCACTTTGTTTTTAATCATTTCTCAATCATTATAACCATGTGTTTGTCTTGATTCTTCTGTAAATAAATTTTTAGATTGTCAATCAGTAGAATGTAAATGGGAGCAGCTTGAGAGCAATCATGCTGTAAAAGGTTTAGTAACTGAAGGCCAAAAGAACATCTGATGGCAAACTCCACTGGTTGTTATGACATTCATTTTGAGGAATGCTGGATTAGCTTTAAACCAGATGTGTCGGACTCATATCTTCCAAACATTTCACTCACGGGTGCACAGAACATCCTACAGGTTTCAGGTAATTGGTGTTTTTCGGCAAATGTGACATGGGCCTACATGGGCCTCATGGTTTTCACCAGGCAACTCTCCTTGTCTTCATCTAATGATGAAATCATGATGCAGACCTTTTCTGAGACAAGCAAGACCCGCAGTTCCTTAGTAACTTGTTTGGGTCATTTAGTGACTCCCTGATAATTGGACAATGCTTTCTTAGAGCAAACTTAGTGGGCCAACCACCCCATGGAAGATTCACCTCTGCTCCCAGTTGTCATGGTTTAGTTCCGCCGGATGCAACCTGCAATCCGGCAGGCACTGGGACCAAGGACCCAAAGGCTGGAAAAGGACCAACACGCACAGGCTGATACAAAAATGAAAGAACATTTAATAAATATTAAAAATTTAACGAAAAAGACTCGGGAATCATACAAAGGAAATACTCAGGAAGGCACAGGAGCGAAGATTTCACAATGCAGAGCATAGCTAATACAAAGTTCCGTCTGCCGACTGCTTCACTCCTGCCCACTGAAATACACATGGTAGGAGGCGAGGACTTGCAAGGCAATCTCGAATGGAAACAGAAACACATATTCCTCCTGTAAACTCCTCTCCATGGATTAATGACGATATCCGCAGTCTCAGGCGAAAATGCCGTAAAATAGAGCGTTTGTGGAGATCCTAAAATCTACAAGTCCACCACCTCTATTTCAAAGAGCAGTTGGGTGATCTCAATGCCATGATAAAGGATGCCAGAGCTTCACATTTTGCAGATTTAGTTACTTCTAGCAAGCAAAATCCCAAGGTCCTGTTTCAGACTATAAATAGTATGGTTAGCCCACCACTCTCCTCAGTCCCTGTTTCATCTAATCAGGACTGTAATAAATTCTTGTCATTTTTTGTGGACAAAGTTTCTGACGTGAGAGCCAACATCAAAACCCTCACCATTCCCTCCTCCCTTACCACTCCCATTTGCCCGGCCAGCCGTGCCTCCTTGAGTAGCTTCCGTTGTATCTCCCCGAAACAACTCACTGAGGAAGTTAACTCATTGAAATCCTCCTCCAGTCCCCTGGACATTCTACCAACCTCTCTGCTAAAGGAGGTTATTGACTCTGTCAGCCCTAGTTTAGTTTCTATTGTCAACACCTCACTGGAGCTAGGATGTGTTCTGTCCTCCTTTAAAATGGCTACGGTCAACCCCTTACTGAAAAAATTTACGCTAGACTCATTCCTACCCAATAATTACAGGCCTATTTCAAAATTGCCTTTCTTGTCCAAAGTTCTTGAGAAAGTAGTGGCTAACCAACTCACATCTTTCCTCATGAACCATAACATCTTATACAAGTTCCAATCTGGTTTTAAGCTGAAGCACTCCATAGAGACTACTACCACTACCACTACTTTCTCAAGAACTTTGGTCAAGAAAGGCAATTTTGAAATAGGCCTGTAATTATTAGGTAGGAATGGGTTCAGCGTAGATTTTTTGAGTAAGGGGTTGACCGTAGCCATTTTAAAGGATGACAGAACATATGCTCGCTCAAGTGAGGTGTTAACGATAGAAACTAAACTAGGGCTGACAGAGTCAATAACCTCCTTTAGCAGAGAGGTTGGTAGAATGTCCAGGGGACTTCTTCGAGTATCAAATGACATTAAGATGGCTTCAGATACAGGTCAGTGCTCCATTCTGGTGCTATTAGATCTTAGTGCAGCATTCGAGACTGTTAACCACCGCATCATGTTAGACTGGCTGAGGGAGTGGGTGGGTGTATCTGGGAGTGCCCTGAGTTGGTTTACATCCTATCTCACTGAGAGAAGTTTCTCGGTAGCTGTTGGTCCCTTTATTTCTGACCCTTCTCCTTTGACATGTGCCCTGCCTCAGGGTTCTGTTCTGGCTCCTATCCTGTTTTCTCTGTATATGCTCCCCCTGGGCCTCCGTATCAGCAATTTTAAGGATATATCATATCATTGCTACGCAGACAATATCCAATTATATCTGTCATTTAAACCGTACAGGATTGAAAAATCAACATTCTACATGAATGTCTGTCCACTATCAATAACTGGATGGCCTGTCATTTCTTGCAAATCAATGCAGGAAAAACAAAAGTTCTCGTAGTAGCTGCTGACTCCATCGTTTCCAAGGTTGTTAATCACATGAAGACTTTAAGTGGTAGCGTTAGATCTAGCCTAAGAAATCTCAGTGTCATTTCCGACCAATCCATGCGCTTAGATAGGTACATATCTTCTCTGACCCGTACCTGTTTGTTTTTTCAACCTCAGAAACATAGTCAAACTCAGATCTATTGTATCTCGTTCAGAACTGGACTTAGTTGTCCATGCCTTCATATCATCCAGGCTGGACTACTGCAACTCACTTTTCACCTGCCTCAGCAAATCATCCCTGGATCATCTTCAACTTGTTCAAAATGCTGCAGCTAGGCTGTTAACCCGGTTGCAGAAATACTGTCACATCACACCTATCTTGTTCTCGCTAAACTCCTCCAGATGTATGTCTGCAGTCGGTCACTAAGGTCCTCCGACCAGGGCCTCCTGGTCGTTTCTCGTACTAAGTTAAAAGCCAAAGGAGACCGTGCCTTCCAAACAGTGGCCCCGAAACTGTGGAACGCACTCCCCGTGGACCTGCGAGCTTCTCATTTAATGGATATTTTTAAGAGTCGGCTAAAGACACATCTTTTTAGACAAGCCTTTGAATGAGCTAATCTCTGACTATTGCACAGTGTTTGTTTATTATTATATTGATAATTGTGTTGTTTTTATTGTTTTATATGTTTTACCTCTTTGTTTTTACCACTGTAAAGCACTTTGTGATTTCAAGCTGTGAAAGGTGCTATACAAATAAAGATTTACTTACTTACTTCCTTACTTACATGGGATTAATCAACAAATTCACAAGAACCGGAGTAACAATAATGACTCGAGACAAGACGCTGAGACAATCAATCAAGCTGGAAGGCTTAGATTGAGGTAATCTAAACATGACGAGTAAAAAGCACCAAGAAAGAAGCAAAGGAAAGCATAGCTTTAAACGCAGTTATTCAGGGAAAGCTTAGGAAGGAATTACAAAAGCTAGAAACACTCACACTTGCTAATGCGTTAATTAAGGTTAATACTACGTGACGAAATATATACAATCAGCCTCAAATAAATGCTGGTAAGTATGGGTTAGTGATGATCCTATCAGAGAACGCATTCACTCAGAGTTTTGCAACACCTAGAATTAAGCACAGCTGGAAACAGTGAATGAAATACCTCAGCCGATTCCGAAAGAGGAGACGTGATTGGACAACAAGATGCAGGCATGCTCAAGGCTGTCACACCACATCACAGGAGATTGGGCAATAGTGAATCAATCGTCAGACGGCAGAATGAAAGCTGAAAAATAAATCGAGAGTGAGGCACGGGAGAAAATGCACAAGCTCAAAAATAAAAGTAATAAGCACAATGATAAAACAGCACACACGAGGCAGAACCATAACTCCAAGAGGGCGTAGTCTCAGTTCCAGAATCAGCTTACGTCTGATTGGCTGGCGGAAGGCACTTGTCACGATTTTCATCACACCTGCTTTCAAAGACAACATCTTGTCATGACCTCGCACAGATCCTGGACCGATGTTGCGGCTTGATGAGTTTCGTGAGGTGTCCTTCTCAATGCACATTTGTCAGGGGTGCCAACTCATGAAAAAGACTGAACATTTATGTATATGTAAAATAAATAGCCTGAGAGCCATTTGTACCGATTGCCCCATATTGCCCTAAACGATAAAGCTAAATACGCTAGCCTATGTAGCTATCTAATGTTAGCCTTGTCATGGAGTGTGTCCATGCTTCATATACCCTTGCAGATTCAGCCTCTGCACAGATTGAAATAAAAAACAAAATCAGATTGTTGAAGTTAGACAATCATTGTAAAGTTGATCCAGTTAGACTGCTGGAAATATTCATGCTGGTTCCGATAGAAAGGTGGCGGAACACACAGTGCTGCACAGTTTGTTGCGTGTGAGGCTGCATAGCCAAAGACCGGTCAGGATGTCCACGCTGACACCTGTCCACCACCAAAAGCGCCTACAATGGGCATGTGAGCATCAGAACTGAACCACAGAGCAATGAAAGTAGGTAGACTGGTCTGATGAATCACGTTTTCTGTTACATCACATCGGTGATCGCGTGCATGTGCGTCACCAAACTGGGGGGGACATGACACCAGGATGCATTATGGGAAGAAGGCAAGCCAGTGGAGGCAATGTGATGCCTTGGGCAATGTTCTGCAAGGAAACCTTGCCATTCATGTGGATGTTACTTTGACACATTACACCGACCTGTCCGAAACATAGTTGCGGATCAATTATATGCCTTTATGGAAACAGTATTTCCTAATGGTAGTGACCTGTTCCAGGAAGATAATGTGCTCTGTTACTCTACAAGAATGATTCAGGAATGGTTTGAGGTACAAAACAGTGAGTTTGCAGTGTCGACTTGGTCTCCTAATTCCCCAGGTCCAATATAATCAAGCAATTGGGATATTATGGACAAACAAGTTCAATCCATAGAGGTCGCTCCTCACAAATTACAGGACTAAAAGGATCTGCTGCTAATGTCTTGGTGCCAGATACCACAGCACACTTTCTGAGGTCCTGAGAAGTCCATGTCTCGACGGGTCATGGCTGTTTTGGTGAAAAAAAAATGGGACCAACACAATATTGGGCACTTGGTCAAAATTTTATGGCTGATCGGTATATATACTCAGCAACAAAAGTTTCTGTGACACCAATATTGTTAATTATTTTTCATAACGCAATTATGAAATTGTCATACATGGTGATATCAGACTGAAACAGTACACGTAAACACAACATTGAAATGGAAATCATGAAAATGCGAGAAAATGACTTTGCACGTGAAAATGTGCGTAAATCATGCTTGTGGATGGCAATAAAGGAGGAGAATTTTTGGAATGTTCACATTGTGCCTGATGAACGACGGAAGCATCACTTATCGAAAACACAGCCATTTCGGATCAGGAACTCTGCCCTCTAAATGCCAAGACTGTCTGAAAATGATCGGTGGAGGGCCATTGGGATGATTGAATCCGGAACCTCGCAGAGGGAAGTTGCTCATCGCCTGAATATCCACCGAAACACCATTTGGAACTTATGGCAGCGTCATCAGCAGACAAGACATGTCAGAGACCGTCCTCGCAGCGGCCGTCCACGAGTAACCACTCCCAGACAGGACAACTGGATTCGAACAACCCATCTCCGAAATCGATTCCAACCTGCAACCATAACTGCAAGAACGATACCTGGTTTGAGGCGACTGTCTGCACAGACAATCCGTCGCCGTCTCCGTCATTTTGGCAGTGTCCCACGTCGGCCAGCAAGACGTCCTATACTCACAGTACAACACCGACGACTGCGTCTACAGTGGGCACAACAACATCGACGGTGGATCCAACGTCAGTGGGATCTTGTACTCTTCACTGATGAATCAAGATTCATGCTTAACCGATGTGATGGTCGTTTACGTGTATACCGTCGACGTGGAGAACGTTATGCCAACAACTGTGTTCAGGAATTTGATCGTTTTGGAGGTGGTAGTGTCATGATTTGGGGAGGGATCACGGCTAGAAACAGAACAGATTTGCTTGTTATTGATGGAAATCTGACAGGTCAAAGATATCGCGATGAAGTGCTACGGCCATTGGTGGTACCGTTTTTGATGCAACATGGTCCCGGAATAACGCTGCAACATGATAACGCCAGACCACACGTTGCAAGGATTGTACAGCAGTATCTGATGCAACAACATGTCAATGTCCTGCCATGGCCAGCCAGATCCCCAGACATGTCCCCAATCGAGCATCTTTGGGACGAGATGGATCGACGTTTGCGGCGGTTGGATAACCCGCCAGCTACACTCCAGGAATTGCGACAACGTCTACGTCAGATTTGGAATGACATCCCACAGCAATTTCTGGCACATCTGATTCGGTCCATGCGCCGGAGATGCGTTGCTTGCATCATGGCACGAGGAAGTCACACCCGGTATTGAAGTGTGAAGGTCACAATTGGTTAGACGTCAGACAAGTGCTTCATGACGCATGAAAATGACATTTTTCGTTTTGAGTGACGTTAGCACTGAAAAGTCAGTGTTTCTCCTGTTAAATAAACATATTGATTGCATTGAGATCTTTGCGTGTCATTTATAACATACACATAAATGGTGTCACAGAAACTTTTGTTGCTGAGTATATTTACACATGCACATTATTCCTCCATCCTGTGATGTGAGTCTGTGATTTTGTGTTGATTCGTTAGTTTGAATGGGCTGATAGCTTTTCGGGGAATGCGACACAGAAATATATATTTTTTCCTGTGTCTAAATGTCTGCATGACAATGTGTGTGTACATTGTGTGTTTGTGTGTGTTGAAGTCTGTGTGAGTGTGTGCAGGTGTATGTATGTGCGTGTGTGTATGCGTGTAATGGTGCAATGCCTGCAACTGTACCTCTGACGTTCTTGAGCAGACCGGCGTATGAACAGATTGGTGGTTTTTCCCAGCAATGGTGAGCTTGTGGATCAGCTGATTGTTCCATAATCCTCTCTGTTTGGATCGCACAGGACTGACACAGAAAAGGGATTGGAGACCTGCCCAGCCAGTCGGTGAATTCTTCCTTACCAGCTCAGCTTAAATTCACTGCCACCCAATGCAACCCGCTGTGACTTTCCTCATCACTTACTTCCCATTCAGTCCGCAGCCTGAAAATAAACTGAAGGAAATTAAAGAAATAAATCAGTTACAACTACGTGCTGTATTTTAAGTATTATCTTCTCAATTTGCATTCAGCTGCTCAAGGCAAAAAAAAAAAAAAAGTGAGTATTTAGTATCTGCAATGAACAAGTAATCCCACGCACATTTGAAGAACTCCTCCAGAGATTGGATGCCAAAGAAGGTATCTCATCACTCCTGGTCTTCTGATAGAGAAATGACTTCATTTCCTCCCCCGCCCCACCCCCACATGCACTGCAGACGCATTAGCCCAGATGTACAACTGTAATACAGACAAATGTGTCTCCTTCAGAGTGGGTTTGTTGCTCATAGCTTGCAATGGTATCAGGCCTCTATTTCTTCCAACACGTTGGGCAGGGTACAGGAAGTGAAGCCCACTGCTCAGCACAGCTCCTCCATACAGCAGTGCTCAGCAGGGTGTAAGATTTCACTACACTGTATCCAATCCCATAAGATCCCTGATCCAATACTGCCTGCTCAGTCTAATGCTTGATCTAAGTCACTCTTGCTTTCTTACTTGCACTCTGGCTTTTTTTGAGAATTGAAGCAAATAATGGCTTGAGGTTACATCTTAGACCAGATTGCTGATTCTGTACTGATTTACCTGAGGCAGAATGAGATTCCTCAATGGGGAAATTTATGTTCGATGTCATATGATGAGTAAACCGCTTAAAATGAATCCGCTTTCTGTTGCTGTAAAATTCAGCTTTAGGCCTGCATGAACTTGCACACTGTATATTCCCTTTAAAACAAACGAGAACAACAAGTAAACCAACAAAACAAGGTCTTAGTTCACCGCACTGATCAAAGGATAAATAACAAAGAAATTCTTTCAATCGAGTTTTCTAAGCATTCTTTTGTACTGTGTGACTGAGCTTCCTCTGTGTTCTGAGGAACGGGTGCCCAACACTGTCAGCACCAGGGAAAGTGCAGCACCATTCACAATGTTACAAAGGCCTTCAGCAATTAGAGTCAATACAGCTATACAACCCCAAAATAAGAGCCATCTACAGCACCACGATGCAGCCTTCTAATAAATAGCAATCAAGAGCACAAGACTGCTTTGTTTTTCTCCTGTAATTTGGAAGGGAAATTGTGCGGCTCAAGTTAGCAATGTGATGTGTTCATTTGTCTTCGCAGCTGGAGCGCTGAAGCTAAAAGTGTTGCACTACACTGGCACATGCACTGAACAACAGGACACTGAGTGGTGATTGGAAAAGGCAAGGAGAAGCCTTGCTGACTGACCGACCGACAACCTAGTGTGCCTTTGGGGTAACAAGAGGAGCTTTGGTCAATTTAACTCCTTCCTGTTTCGAGGCAGACCTGGCTAATTAATATAAATCCCATTGTTGTTTTTTTTTTTTTACTCATGGTCATAATTGAATGATGACTTGCCAATTTTGAAGTCCAAACCTGTTACAACAGACTCACTAGTTAACTCTGTGAACCACAAAGTAAACCTGGCAACTACAATTCTTCAAGCTAGTGTGACTAACAGGGAGGGTGGACTTTAGTGAACATCACACCATAACCTTGAATGATCTGGCTCCTCTGCTTCAGAAATCCCCGCGCCGGTGATGGTAGCTTCAGCATTTCCTCTAAGCTTTGGGGCTCTTTGTTGCTCTTGGAGTCAGGAAGGTCAGCTTTCTATAAAGCAATGAAATCAGAAACAGTATAAAATGGAAGGGCAACAGCAGTCTGCTTTATCTGCAGTGGTCTATCCACAAAAGCCTACTGTAGGGATTCAGGTGAGACATTATTCCCAGATCTCGCTATTAAAAGCTAAGGGCTATCTTGAAACGGCATCTACATTTTTGTTAGAATGCCCCAGACAGAACTGCATGGTTTAGTTAAAAACTGTCAACTCAGCCACCTTGTGCTGCCCAGTGGCCCCTACGCTGGCAGTATTCAAATGACTAAGAGGATTGTTATCAGTCTACACAACTTTGACTGAGCTTATATTGTATAAAACAATCGTACCATTGCCCACATCATACACTAGAATTACAATTTTATTGAACTTCAGTGTTTCTCTAATGGGCAGAGGCTCCAGTTGCAATATATTGACATAACCTACAGAAGTGGAGATGTGAACTTTTCCTTTATATCTCGGAAGCTGTCCTTGCGTTCCTTAGACCAGACCTCACCAGTCACTGCTCCTTGCTCATGTTCACTCTTTCTTCCAGACAGTTCTGCTACCAGTTGCCACCAGGGGGCTGACTTGGAAAATCTGCTTACAAAACACAGGCAGACAAATTCCAAAAATGACCTTTCTGTTTAGATAGTGGTGGGACATGGAAAACTAGCAACAGCAACTATTTCACTCAGCTGTATGGCAATCCCCTTCCAAGAAATGACATGCGTCAAGTACTGTACCTCTCTTAATTAAAAGCAGCGCTTGTCTAGTTTTGCTTTGCCCCTGCAGAGTGCTTTGCCCAGCACAAGCTTCAAACAGCTCAGGTGTTCCTCCACACAAGTGAAGACAATTAGGATATATTCAAAGTATTATCAATAGAATATACGAGACGATTCATCAGCAAACCTACATATTTTCAGAATAATTTTGTTGAACCTGAACTACTCACTCACCCTATGCTATCCACAAGTTTCACCAGAAGCCCATGGGCGCTGCCATGACAAAATGCCTACTTCCGCTGTCCGGTTTTGTGTTTCCAGTAGCCTTGATGCCAATGACGGCAACAGCCAGCTAGCCCAAACAACAAAAACATCAGAAATAATGTCAGACATCATGTTGTCGGATGTTTATCATTTAACCACTCACCGCTGAACATTAGCATATACTGTATATCTTCGGCAAAAAAAAGCACAATAACGTCTTTGTAAATATTTAATTGTTCCGAGGTTTGGATGACTGAAGGGAGCTTTGGTTTAATGAATAACACCGGCCTTCCACAGAATAGCTGCTGCATGACTACATGATTTCCCTAATCTGGAAATTCACGAGCAGTCGACTGTCTCCATGACTCCACTTACCCTCAGCATTACCCACGCTACATGTTTCGCTTGACTGACACTCTGGCTGGACTCAACAGCTGCCTTCAGAAATATTTAGTCACTGTGTTTCTTGAGCAGTACTTCACCTTTTTGTTGCCGTGCAGGTAATTATATGCCTATGTGCTTTTTATAATTTCACAATTCTTCGCCATCTACGCCTTCGGAAAACACAAGGTAACTAGAGACATTCCTTGAATGCAAACCTCCGCCAAGGCAGCCCAGTCGTAATCTTGCTGAGTGAACATGGCTCTTAAGAAATGTAAGGTTTGTCTCATGCATTAGCTGAGAGCGTGGGAGTAAAGAAATCGCTTAGCGTTACGTCTCGCTGTTTCTACCATGCATGTAACGTTGATTGAATAGGTATGGCTGAGCGCTGCAGGAGGCTAGTTTAGCGCCATTGACATAACTAAGTTCACGTTACCTAGCTAGGTAGCGTGCATGTAATACTTTTTCAAAACCATTATGCAACATTAGTTTGGTACTCAGCGAGCTAACATTAGCTAGCTACTCAGTTGACTGAATTTACTAAGCGTTGCTTGTTCAGCCATGAATGTCTGTGACTCAGAGACTGAGTAAGCAATGTATACATTGGGCACTAAGGGAAATTGCATTTGCTTTCAATGAAATTATGCAATTCAGTTATATAGTTAACAGAATGAGAAAATTATGAAAGTCGTTGAGTAAATTTTAGGTTTGTTGCTCACTAAACTCATTTCATAACTTTCATATGATACTTGTTAGATCCTGTATATCTACAACATTGGATTTTGCGATGGTTGCTGTGATGGGCATATTGCTTCACTGATCACCATCGAAATTGATAGGTCCATCCCTGATGTAATATCGACTCACCCGCAAAATTTCAGAAATATCCATTCATAACTTTTTGAGTTGTCTTGTTTACAAACAAACAAACAGACAGACAAACGGCACCTATTACATATACCTTCTGCCAACTTCGTTTGGCCGAGGTTAATAATTAACTATGTGGATGTAGCTAACATCGGTCATTGTATATGTCATCTGCCCACTCTGTTAGAAGTGACCGGTGAGGCACTGTAACAGAATTGTCCTCATGACTTTTTAAAACATCCATGCTGTGTATCCACCTCCATTTTGTTTACATTTGTATTAGCTAAAAGCTGGCTTTTACTGGTATGCAACCATAAACGAACACATCAACCGGAAGAGAAAAACTGGAAGCCGCTGTGATTTATGGGTAACGTAACAAAGTCATAAAAAAGGTGAATATTAGACAGTCCATACACAAATATTCAACAAACAGTTAGTAAACAAATGGATTAATAAGTGTTGAACATCCAAATGTTCAACAAAATTAACTTATGTTTAACTATTGTTGAAATATAACAAATACTCTATGAACTATCTATAGCTAAGTATCCAAGTAAAGCGTAACCAGATAGATAGATTGCTTGAATCGGATCGAGCATAAGAGTAACTGACCAGCTTGGAAAGGACAATTGCTGAAAAGTTTCCTGGGGTTTGACAAACCTCAGTTATGGCAGCAGTCAAACAACCTCCACTAATGAGTCCTACTGCACACAGGCCAGACAGAAATACTTTCTCAAGATTTGCTAAGGGGACGCATGTTGTCTCTCTGATCACATTAATCGTACCTGGGAAAACCACTTGACCCTCCTGTAAGTGAGTTGGCATGACTTCAGAGTTCCATAAAGGCCATTTAGAGTCATTGAACTGAAAGGGACATGTGGTAGCCACCAACTTGACTAGTAGACAACACTAGTCCTGCCTCGCTTACAATTAACTTCCCAAAGCCCTACATTCCCCAAATGGTAACACAGATGTCACGGAATTTTCAGCGTGCCGTGAGTCTCTGACCCTTAAATGCATAACTGCCTTCAAGTTGTTCCAGTTTTAGATTGCTTGATTTATAATCACACAATTTATTTACTGAATAATCAAGACCAATATATGAACCATTAATTATTAAGAACGTATCAATAAATTACAGAGATCACCAAAAAGGGCTACATTGACAATGTACTTAGTAGTGGTATTGTAGGGATGGGAAATGTATATATAAATAAATAATAATAATAATAATAATAATAATAATAATTAATCCCGTACTTTCCCTGAATTCAATCCTCTGGAGCATTTTTTTCAGCAGTGGAACCAAATTTATTTTAAGATTGCTCTTAATCAAAATGTTTTCAGCGTTCAAAAGAAATGGCTACATTTGCAAGGAAGCACGATAATTAATTTTTTAAAATAGCAAGGCTTCTGAAGTCAAAGCATTAGTAATTGAATTCTTTAGTAAATTGGTTATTAGTGCATACTGAAAGATGGGCACATTGGATGCATTTAAAACAAGGCAATCAGAGATAGCAGACCTGGCCCCAGCCACGGGCTGACAGACAGACTGACAGAAACACACACACACACACACACACACACACACACACACACACAGACATGATCATTGCTTAACCTTGCCCCCTAGGGGAGGGGCCAGGTAATAATTTGAAATGCATGCCATGCATCAATCTTTCATAGTAGCAAAATCATTCTGAGGTAATGATTTTATTGCCCAGCTTGTGGGAAAGTTGTAGGAAAGCTACAATAAGAGATTGTATGGATGGCAATTATCATACTAATAAATTATAAACTAAATCTGAACCTTATCTAAATACCATCTTCAGTAACATTTATTACATAGCATTCTACTTCTGGATGGAATTTCAAGAAATTTCTGTTAATTTCCACCCATGTAATCTAGTATAATAACAATCCTCTTTGATGCATAGCTACATATTTTAATCTTTCATGACAGCGTAGCTCATTAGTAGCCTATTTGTTCAGTACATGAATTCAATTAATTATGCAATGCTTGATTGGGAACAGGTTGGGAGTTTACCTGCATTAGTGTATAATAGGCCAGTACAGAGCGCACTATGCATGACGGACGCTTCATTTCAAAATCTTCCTTTTTTACCCTAGTGACCATCTCCCTGGAATAGAGTAAATTTAGACTCATTAGACCATATGACCAATTTTATACCTACTCAGTCCAATCTTTATGCTCCTTAGCAAATTGAACTCCCCCCCCCCCCCCCCCCCCACCTTCTGCACTCTGAATTGGCTTGGGCAGATGGTGGATATTAAAGTGTCTCAACTTTTGTGTAGGTTTTTCTTCTCTGTATTTGCTTGCTGACTTAATTTGGAGATTCAGTGGAAATAAAAGAAACGGATATTTGGCAAGTCAGAGAGATCAACTTGTGGAATCACTGCAATTGCAAAATCAGGCACCCAGGAACGTGAGCCAGCCTGAGCTGGTGATGGAAGCACATCCAATGGTCCCCAAGTACTCTAAAAGTCAAGAATCCTCCTCAACAACACCCTTCAATGGTTCTTCAACAGGTTCCTATGAGGTGCTGGATGAAGGCTTGGAGGCACATACCTCAGCAGGATTTGATGAAGCTGTTGGATCACATCGAGATCATGGAGGGAGGTCATGAAGTAGACTGATCTCCCTGGTCGAGAGGCTCATAGGACCTTGTAAATCCTTGGGCTCCAGGCATCTTGGATCTGGTTTCACCCCTAATGGAGTAGTCTCTCGCACACACTAACTGGCAAACTTTCAAAAACAATGGACACAAAAGACAAACTATCCCACAGGCTAAAATAACCCAGAGGAGACAACTTATAATTGAGACATACCTGTAGGTGAAACAGCAATGATATAGCCTTGTTTTTTGGGTTTTTTTTTCCCTTTCAAAAAAACCTCTCTTGAGGGCTCTCCTCCCAACAAGGAGTGAGTACCAGCTTTGATATTGAAGAAGAGTGAGAGCCATGGACTAAAGGCTATCTTGTCTGTGCACCAGATTAACAGATTGTGTGAAGCAGCACTGTGCAGAGCCCAGCACACAATAGCCTTTTGCTGGTAGGTTCTTGGTGGTGGCTGGTTTACCGTTGTAGCTGGGCCAGACTCTGCTAGGGGTGTTTTGGCATTCAAAGCTTGTTGCTGACAAGCGCTGTAATTATCAACACAACGACACTCTAACAAATTTGTAGTGACAGTTAACCTCAAATGAGATATCAGAGGGTAACAGGCTTACTATTTCTATCTCTAAACCACCTAGTTGCCATTTAAAAATTGCCATCTCAATACAGCCTTAACAGGTGATTCTGGCATTAATACAATAAATAAATAAAAAATAGCACAATATCTTAATAAGGCATAAATGTGACCACATTTATGAATGGTTTGGAGGTGATAGTTAGTCTTTCTAGCTGGAGTTTTAGATAACAGGTTTTATCAGGATGTAGGAGGAGAGTATGCATTTTAATTTTCAGGGCATAAATCCTGAATAGACTCATCGAGAAACATTACTCCATCCATCCCACTGCCCACTGTCCTCCCACAATGAAGATCAGTGAATCAGCGCAGATTCTATGCCAAACGTGGGTCGAGCAATGCCCCTAAGAAATAAAACAGAAACTGCTGATGCTATGTGTCCTGTCATGATCAAATGGAGCAAGTTACTTTCATTGATTTTCAGAAATATTAAGTGGAAAGGACAAGCACTTTAAGCCTAAAAAAATTGAATCTTTCTCATTTAAATAATCAGGGAAACCAAATAAGGTTTGAATATGGCTGCAGTGCAGCAGATGCACACTATTAATTGTATGACAGGATGTGGCCAGCAGTCATCTCAGGGTCTCAGTGGGAGTGGGTGGAAGCTTGGAGGAACTTCCACTTTCACACTGATACTGTAGCCCAGGAGGTGACATCCATGGGAAGCCACCACCATTTATGGTCAGATGTGCCCATGTTGTCAAATTTCACTGTAGCACAATGTGCTTTCATATGACATTGCTCAGCTTAAACGCCTGGAGCAACAAGACTGAAAACTTGAATTACTTGGCTCTGAGGCTCTTGGGTGATGACTGGTCAGTCAGGAGACCCTTCTGGTATGGTGGGCTTGCAGTTGCAACAGCACATGTAGTTAACTGTTACTTCAAAATTTGAGGCATTATAAGTGGAATATTAGTGGAAACCCAAGTGTGCCTCTTTGCTCTCACAGATAGAATCAGATAACTCACCTCTTACCTCTGAAGGCTGCAGATAGGATTAAGTGGAAACAGCTCCCCTTGAATAAAATTTTCTTGCTTTTTTTTTTGCACGCTCAAATAATTGAATTAATTTTCTGCAAAATCACAGATGGTAACAGATGCTGATTTAGTTTTGGGACTGGATTGACCATATGTTGTAATTCCTCACAACTTTCATTCACACTTTGCTCTACAGCACGGTAGAAACACAGTTCTAAGAGGACTTGCACGGAAGCAAAATAAAATAACTACGACTCATCCCTCCTCAGAATCTGAGCACTTTGTTGACAGGGCAAAGGCTGATTCTACCTATAAAGGCTATTCAGAGTACTTATTGCATGACATCCATCAAATAATCAGCTTCAGCACATTTGCAGACATACCTGTGAAGGATCACTAGGGAACAAACTGTCCCTAACAATAGGCAGATTGATGGGTCATTGTCTAACATGAGAAAGCTTCGGAGGACAGAATCCACATAATCTCATATAAGAGTCTCATAAGAGCATGACCCCCTCACTAATGCCTGCCTGATGAGACACTCAGCGCCCCTGCCCATGTTAACATCACAGACACTTTTGAGAGATCATATGCCCTGACTCAGAAGGTGGTTATGTGGCGAGTGGGGCACCCTCTGATATGTTGGCAGAGGGATGTCGCACTGCTCCCTGTGAAGATTCTGTTGATCGAGAGAATGGTGAAGACAACAGATGGAGATGATGGATCCTGTGGGCTCTGCCCATCAAAGGGCTTATCGTTTTACACAATGGAGAGGAAAGATAAGTACTAGACTCAGCGAGACAGCAATGGCCTAAATTAGTGTAAGACAAAAAAAAAAAGATTATACTTAAAATAATATTAGAATTAGAATTACAATATGCAATGTAATGATTTCTTCTTCTTCTTCTTATTATTATTATTATTATTATTATTATTTTGTCAGTTTTCTGTTCTACACAGTTCAAACTAAATATGTCAGTTTAATAACATATAACATAACATGAGCAGTGAGAACAGGCTGTTCAGTCCAACTAGGCTCGCCAGTTTCTTTTTACTATGGTGAATATATCAATTCAGATGCTCAATGACTCAATGGTAATGGTAATGCCACGAATCAAACACTTTTCAATATGTTTCCAGCAGCAGAACGCCATAGGGCACAATATTCTCACTAACCCTTGGGGTACATAATGAACCCATGATGAACCCAAAAATAGCAGATCCTTCATGAGGGGAGTACTGTGAGCAGGAAATTTTTTTTATCATGTTCTATCCAAACCTTTGCTCATACCTGCTCTCTGTTTGGCACTCAACAGGGCAGATTGTGCTAAAGTAAGCTTTACTGAAATTGTACACCAGCTGTTCCCTCACATAGAATTAACGGCTATGCTGATGCTACCTATGTTGAGGTCCGCAATGCCTCGGCTGCAAAATTTTGTCCGAGCTCACGTTGAAACCATCGGGTAAATTTTCTGGCCCTTCTGGTTGTGGATTTTTTCTCCCCTCCGTTTCACTCTGAAATGTTTCAAGGTCAGGGATGTGTTCGATACCAGGGTTTTATGTGAGGTCTGTGATGATAAAGGCAAAGATCCATCAATTCAGGAAAGCGCCAATGCTGTCAAGTGGAGACCAGGTGTGTGGAGGACAGTCATTTCCCTCTCCTGACAAGGGGTCAGTGTTTAAAAGCCCTTCATCCACAGCCCGATTATACACTCCACTGGAGCTGCTAAGTAAGGAGGCTCTTTTTTATTAGCCTGGCAATAGCTGTTCACAATGTGGGCAGAAATACTGCAGTTTTATTCTGACATAATTGCAACTTTCTTGTGACTGTGCACTCTCTCCTTTGAGAATCTTGCATGGGCTGACAGCCTTTTGTCGGATTGACGCAGAGTGTCATTTCTCCCTGCATTTGGTGTGTGTGTGTGCGTGTGCGTGTGCGTGTGTGGCGCGTATGCGTGGGTGTGCGTATGTGCATGTGTGCTTCTGTGTATGAGTGTGGATTAAGTGGGTGTGTGCCATTTTAATTGTGTTGTGCAAAATGCTGTCACTGTTAGACAAGGATACTGTCATTTAGAAACAGCACGGCTGTCTCAGAGAGAACGAGACTACAGAGAGAGAGGAAAAGGGAAGGAAAGAGAATATAATGACTTTACAGAGACATATTGCTTTAATATGAGATTAGATGTGAGGTGCCATAGCCCTTGAACAATGTCAGCCAATGTTGCTGGTGTAATACAAATAAATAACTGTATGTGGCATCTCTGAGCTGCAGCAGACATCTCAAGACTCCTCAGATCAACTCTTATGTAACCGTTCATTTCCAGGTCAGCAGTAGCTATTGCTCGTTGACAAGGTGATGTATTTGTTGTACTATAATTCTCAGTGCGTTGTCCATCCTATCAATATTACATCAGGCCAGATATTAGACCAATTGCATTTTGTGTAATGAAAAGCGATGAATAGACAATGACATTATGAACTCCAAGGGGAATATGTTACCGATTTATTACAGCAAACAAACTCTTGCCACCTGATCCACATGTCTGGACTTGCACACCTACTTCTGAAAATGCAGTAAAGACTATCAATAAATACATTCACATGAATGCTCTGCCAGTAAAACTTTGCTGAGGGATTGATATATTTTTGAAGAAGCAGTTCAAATGGTGGAAAATCTGCTCAATTAATAGTTGTTTAATGTAACTTCAAACTAACTTGAATTCCATACAGAATTCATTTGTAATTCTCCACCTTTAGATCAACAGTTTTATTATTATTTTTTGTTTTTACCTCTGCCAAGGATGCTATGTTTTCACCCCTGCTTGTTTGTTTGTATGTCTATCTGAGAATGCTGCTTGAACATACTGATGTGGTCAATGAGTTCGTTTGCATTATGGAAATGACAAGAATTTGGTCGATGAATTGTAATCTCCTCAAATGTCTGTCCTATTTAAACATTGAGCTGTTGGTATCCTTATTCATTATTATGAGCCTATTTTGTGTGTCCACTTTCCTTGCTCATACGTCAAGATGCCCTGCATGCAAAAATGACCACAGTGATCTTAATTGCCCAGTGGTCATGAGACTATTGAGTATATAACGTGGTTATAATTGCATACTGGCTTCTATACTTTATAATATTATGCAGAGTAGCTTGTACTATCCAGCATTTATTGGTGAGCGTTATGTGACTATGCCATTCTGAACATGGATGATGATTGGGATGTCCAAGACACACTGCAGACAACCCCAGTTTAAATCTTATCATGCACCACGTCACGCTGGCAGGCTACCAGTTTAGTGTGCGGTGCGAAGTTTCTGTCACACCCCAACAACACTAGTGGCCCATGGTAACAATTATTACTACCTCCCTTCACCAAAAGAATGAAGACAAATTAAAATTAAGTTGCATTTACGTGTAAAATAAACCAATCCTTACTGCAGTGAGTCACAGTAATTCAAACATTCCCCAATTATTTGCTTTATGAACAAAGCTTTCTACATTGCAACTCAACACCTGATTCATGCTTATGCTGTAAAGTGCAGTGGTTTTATATTACCTCTAATGGAATATCTGAAAACTCAAGTACAACGACTGTGCGACACTGCACATTTTTCATGCCAGCAAATTTTGTTACAGTGCCGGTCAGTATTTTGATAGCAACACAACATTTTCCAGTTGGTGGGATGGCGCAACCATCACCATTAAAAAATCCACCGTCCTGTGAGAAAATAGGCCTAATAGGTCAAACTGAATTGATAAATGCAAAATATATAGCGCAATATGTGTTTATTCCATGCATTGATATGGGCTATTGCTTGTAAACTATGTGTGGTCATGGCAAGCTGGCGTATTGCACAATTTTGGCTGGAAATTTCTCACACTGACTGTCTTCTATCAGAGGCTAAAAGAATATGCTTTTTCTCCTGATAAAAACCGATCAATTTGGCTGTGGACGGCATAATTCCCATTGCCCATAGTTTTCTTATTTTCCCTTATTTAGCTGACCTGCAAGGTCTGGCTAAATCAGGTGTCACCTGGTTCTGGTTATCAAGATTATTACGACAGATGCTACCCTAAACTTGTTCATACCTGCAAGTAGGCTACAGGGACAGGTGCATACAAGTAATACACCAAACTCCTTGCCGATTCATTTCAAAAATATAAATGTGACTAAGGTTACCTACAAGAAAATAATGGAATATTAGAACTGAGGAAAAGTTACTCATTTCTGCGAGAGAATTGTTTCAGACGAGATTATATCAATAAACGAATATCAATAAACGTCTAATGGAAAACATTGGTCCCCAGGGAAAAAGGCGAAGAGATAGCAAATCGCTCAGAACCCCAATGACGAGGAGAGAGTTCAGGTCATAGCCCCTATTCAAAATTGCGGCTGTCATTTTGGTTTTTATTAAAAGCCTGCATTGTCAACGAAGACCGATAGAGGCGTAATTAATATTGAGCTTTGATAGTGTAAATACTCCGGCCGTCGAAGGCAGGCCAATAGCCTGTCGTTAAACGTCATCCTTCAAGCCGTGGTTGTATCACCCTGCTACGCACATTTGCTCGCTCACACAAACGCGGTCACTAGACAGTCGCGAAGGTTGCATACAACCTGCAAACAAAGTCACTCCCCTTTTCACTGCACGCTATACGCATAGTACATAAGGGCATCGGAGCGAAATGCAGACTCGAAATAACCTACGTATTTGGTGCGGATATCGCACGGTCGCCGGCAAAAAATGGAGACTACTTGACTGAACGAGGCGGATGAGGATTGTTACACTGTGGCATCGTATAGGCTACTATTAGACTATAATAATAAACATGGGGGATCATGCGACTGGATTACTATGCATTACGGTAAGGGCTAAGTGATTCGTTTTGTCAACTTATCCAGCTAGCCAACATTATTAAATCGTATTCTCTTTTCAGGTATTTTCGTGAGAATGCTGGCTATATACTTATTTCGTCCATGGCCGATAAATTAGGTTTCCAGGTTTAAAGAGGATACCGTGGGCAACTGTTGTAGTCGCCCTCTGGACCCGCTGTTACCTGATGTTTCAACAAAAGTAATTGTGGTAAAGATGGTTTCATAATTTCGATGCATAGAAAGTGGATTCAGTGTAGACAAATAAGTGGGCAATCGGATGAAGACGCAGCTATTTATTTTGGCATATTGTGCAGGCGGTCGTGTGCTTTAATGTTCACCGTGAACTATAATTAGATCCGTGGATCTATATGTCGATGGAAATTCATTACTGTTCGAAATCTTAGTTAAATTACGCATGTGTGATGTGCAGTTGATGCCCCGAGATTATATATTGAGAAGCAAGTTCAAAAAGCCACAGAGAAACGCAATATAATAATATTGCACATTATAAACAAATAGTACGGTCCACGTTTGCATGGCGAAGATTACGAAGTTCTCTGCATAGCTCGATGACACTTCAGTGTTTTGAGTTCTCGTCGGCCTGGGGACCGTTGTAGCGCTCGCTCCCTGAACGTGGGTCGGAAACTCGCTCTACAAAATACAAAGCAATCAATTTTCATTAAGATATATTATGCAAAGTAATTACTTTTAATAGTCGGCTGCGAATGGTGCTGAAATGCATTTTCTCTCTTTAACTCGCGTCGTGGCTTACTTGTAGGTCTGCGGTTAGTTTCATTAATAAATGTTTACTGGTTGCCTCACTTGCTTAATGTGTGATCAGTAATTTTAATTTTGAATTATCAATTGACTGCGTACAAACAGGTAGCCTATGACAAAGTTCATACCGAGGATGTTAGGTTCTGAAGATCGAGGGACATTTAAACATGAAGTCTGCGGTAAGACAGGATGTTCCCATTTGCTGTTGGAGTCCAAAGATTTGTATGAATAAGTTTATACCGCCTGTAGGAAAAAAGATAAAAGACGTATTTGCTTACCAATTTACACAGGATCTCAATAAAGGTAGTGTTTTCAGAATTAGAAAAGGAGATGCCGGCAGTGTTTGTGGTACTTCTAAGTGCATTTTATAAAAATAAATAATATAAAAATCTTGGTGCATCTTCAATGCTGCATCGCTTAAATTGTTTGGATTTGGGAGTGAGAGTTCTTTAGCGTTGTATAAAGATTTTGTTACAGATCATTTAAAATTCCCAGATTCTTCAATGAAGTAAGTCTCTGTTTCAAAATTTGGTGCAATGATAATGACAACTGAATGGAACTTGAGCAAAGAACAATTCAATGGCAGGATTTGATCATTTAGGTGACTGACCTGGAGTTCCTACAGGGCATATTATATACGAGAAAGCAGGCTCAAAAATCTACAATGACAGTTGTAAAGATAGCATTTAATTCTCTATCTTCACATGGAACATCTGAATACCAAACTGAACAGTCTTGTCTCCTGCTGTCACATCAGCATATGTTGTGACAGGTAGGAAGCTGTGTGTACAATTAGCCATTTTTGTAGCATTGTCACTGAAATAAAGTGGTTATCTCCAATTTTTAAAATTTAATTTTGCCATCACAGCATTGTGTATGAAGGATGCTTTGATAAAGTAGATAGTGGGTTCTGTCTGGTCCACTCTAGGCAGTGGAGTGAAGTTACAGGTACCAGATAAACATGTAGGGGGGTGAGGTGATGCATTATATCCCCATTGTCAATGCAGCAGTATCCACGCTGCCATCACCCACCTTCTGATGCCCACACCTATCACCCCATTGGCGTAATTTTCTGTGATCTGCACCTTCTCTATCTGCTGAATGAAATGTCCCCCTTAATGCCTTCAAAACCTTGTTTATTGCAAAGCACAGTTTCATGCTCACTCTTGAAGCTATGAGCATAGAGCTACTTAATATTCAGTATTTGTGCTTGGTTCAGTTCCATTTCTGTTCATGTAGTATCTGAAATGAAATAGAGCCCATTAACCGGAAAATGTTCGTAGACATCAAGGACATCTTTCAGTTTGTTAATAGTATTTAATTTAGTCAGCTGAACTTTAATGGAATTAATGTAAAACAAAGCATTGCCATATTGCTCAGTACGATATTTTATAATGCAATATGGCTTTATTTTTTCTTCATGATGCACTGATGCTGGTTGGGTGTATTGTGAGATGAACATCAGATCTGATCATTTTTTATACTAGATATACAAAATAAACATCATCCTTTACACTGCAAAACCATAAAGTCCCAGTCAGTGATAGCTAGAAGGAATATAAATAAAGCTTAACAGGAAGGAAGCCAACCAAACTCAGCCACACTGCAGGTTGTACAACCCGTGTTCCCAATTTCTGGCTGATTTGATACTAACAAAATCCAGGTGGCTCTGATTCCTTAAAATGGGATGATGGCTATATGGAGCACCACTTTCAATTCCAGTATTTCACTCTACAAAGATTACGTAAAGAGGTACTAAAGCTGGCAAAAAGCATGGTGGTATATATGAGCGTTTTCACAATGCTGGTCATCAATTCCAGTTTGCAAGTTTTTGAAGCTTTAGAGAAGTTAATATCCACTTCTTGTGACAGATATGAGTCATTTTATTTAGCACCCAATGCCATCAAGCAGCAAAGACAATTCTAGGTATAGTGCATGTTCCTTTTACCTATAGCAACCATTTATCATCCAAAATATGCCCATTTTCTGGTAAAAAAATTCAACATTTGGAAAAGAGCATCAGTTTACCTGTGTAAAAACCTTATCTACAAGTGAAAAATAGTGTTAAACCTGATACCATTGGATCTGTAATGAACTCTACTTTCCAATGATATAAAAAGTTACATTTATGTTGAGATTTCAAATACTCAGGGTGCTTGAATGAAATTTTTCTAATATGAAAAAATTGCACAATTTCACCCCACTTAGGGAAATGAAAATTTAATTCAATAATTTTAGCCAAATTACCTGCTCAGAATTGCGTAGAATACCACTTTTGTTCATCAAAGATTTTGTAGAATCGTACATATTCTCATTATCACATCCTTTTTTTTTTGCAACCAGCCTGAAGATACCGGCTTAAGTTTTACATCCCACAGTGTCTGTCCATTACACTGCAAATTTCTCAAACATCTTTGGCACTATGCTCCATCTTGGGGCAGCGGCCACATACATTTTGACAAAATCTCTAATTCGCCTATTTGTAGTGTTGTTCAGAGGCCCATAAAAATGTTAACCAAGAAGATAGAGCCTTGAAATTAGCTGAGTCTCCAGCCCTTTCAGGTTATTTTACCATGCCAAAGGAAGTGTTATCACACTCTTTGCCGATGTCTGGATATAAGGGGATGAATGTTCAAAAATATATCAGTATGGGGGTGCTGTTTCCAATATGTCTGATCTCACAAAACCAGACATGTGCCATGGAGAAGTTTTTGGAAATGGAGTATGTGTCTTATGTACATTGTGAAAACACTGATTTTGTTTTGGCTCCATGTTGGTTTAACTAGTAATGCCAATAGGTGGCTCCCCACCATACCACCTTATTCAGATCACGCAAAACCAGACATTTGCCACGGAGAAATCTCTTGAAAAGAAATGCGTGCAATATATACATAGCGAGAACAAGGTGTTTCGGTGGGGTGTCACCTATCGGCCTTACTAGTTGAACTAACATAGTGCCAAAACAAAATCAGTGTTTTCACAGTGTGCATTAGACACATATTCCGTTTTAAGAATCTTCTCCATGGCATATATCTGGTTTCGTGAGATCTGACATATAGGTAACAGCACCCCTTACACTGATATATTTTTGAACATTTGTCCCCTTATATCCAGACATTAGCAAAGAGTGCCATAATACTTCCTTTGGAGTGTTAAAATATCCTGAAAGGGCTGGATACTCAGTTAATTTCAAGGCTCGGACTTCTTGGTTAACGTTTTTATGGGCCCCTGAGCATCACTGCAAATAGGCGAATTGGAGATCTTGTAAAAATGTCCGTGGCCGCTGCCCCAACATGGAGTATAGTGCCAAAGATGTTTTTGCTGTATTTTGTTTAGCCCAAAGGAAGGTTCAAATGAATGGTCTCCCTCATCCCCACAGGTGTCTGGTTATTAATGTTAATCCACTGCACAAACAGAAAAAAATTAGACCACACCTGACTTTGGGAGTTAATATCTCAAAACACCAAAAAAAATGCCAGACTAAATTCCTCAAAATGTTTCTCATCTTTAATGTCTGAAAAGGAAACAGGTAAGATGAATTTGGCACTGGTCTGGTTTAAAAATTAAAACAAGCCTGAATTTGTAAAAAATATTTTTTCCCGTTATACACAGATTTCTGGTCATTGCATGAATGCATGTATCACCAACATGATCATCTGGTGGCACTTTTCACATTTAAAAAATTTGGGTATCCCTGTATCAAATACAATCATAACGTCTTTGGCACATTGAAGCAGTTATCCACAGTATTCAATCAAAAATGGGTATTTTTTTCCCCCAAAAATGCTCAATTTGGTACCCGTCTTGTCCACTTACAGGTGGCGCTGTAGCCATATTGATAAAAATTGTGATCACAACTCCGGGATTTTCTGTTACACGTATATGGGCACTATTCTGCCAAATTTCATGCAATTCTGAGATGTCAACTCCACTAAGAAAAAGTGCCATTATCTCAGAATATGGCTCTGAATTCTTGGATAGTTTTTTTGAAGCAATATTTTTGCATTGATAGGAATTTCATAGGAAGATTTGGTCCATTCACTTGAACCAATGGGGTTAGTGGCAGACCCTATATCCAACAGTCACCCCAGAGGTTTGGAAGAGCTGACCAAAACCAAGAGTGAAGCCATAAACAATTCTTTCAACAATTTTTTATTACAATTCAAGATGACTTAATTGAGGTCTTAGTTTTATAAGACTGTTTGCTACTAAGATAAATAATAAAATATCCATTGCATACAATAATAGATTTTGTTTGTTGAGGATTTTACTGCTGATCATAAAATTGTCCCACAGTGTCTGTCCATCACATGTCCATCACACATATTTAATCTATTTTGCCTGCTTTATCGTAGACTTCCTGGCAAAAAGTTTTCCATGGGTCTTTAGCACTACTAAGTTATAATAACCTGAATGAAGTTTCTTCTTTTTTCTGCCCAGTAGTTAGTTGGAACATAAAATCAAATAATGCAGCTTCTTGCTAATGACAAAATTATGGAGTTGGGTTATGCGCTTCTAAAAAAAATCAGTTTTTTGGAATATAGAAAGGTTCATTTTTTTCTTCTGGTGTTACACATATGTGTAACACATTGTGAACATGCTCACATATAATGTACATAAAATCATCCTCTCAGATATTTAAAGAGCATGAAAACCCTTCCTTCACTTTCTCTCTGCTTTCGTGTTCTGTTTGAGTACACTCCCAAAACCAATTTTGAGACACCTGTTCCGCCCGGTGGTCCTTTGTTGCCGTGTCACTAAGGTTTGAAAGTCACCATTTTGCGCTGTCTGGCTGCCTGGCTGCCTGGCCAAAAATAGGATGGCGCGCTTGTTCGAGGCATCTGACGTCAGCTCTAGAACACAAATCAACGTGCAGGCGGCGTCAGGCGCACATGAACAGCCATAATTTGCATTCAGCCATTGACTCGGGTTGTTTTGTTTATCTAGCTTTTTGAACGACGGTTCAGCGTTGTGTTGTCAAATTCGGTAGAAATTCTGATAAATGTAGTATTCACCAATTTCCAACCTACCCCTCTCGCAGTTTACCTCTCCCCGATGAGTCATTTATTTTTGAAAGTCTTCTTATACATTGCACTACGAAATTATACAGCATTTTCTTTCGCACATCAATGACAACAAAAAGTATCAATAAGTTGCTATAATTTCTATACTCGTGTAGCTGGTGAAACAGCACATATTTGCGTAAATTAGTTTGAGGCTTATTGAGCAATAAGCCATGAATATCCCTGTGAGGTTGCATTCAGGAACCAAGCGCAAGAACCAAGAGATCCAGCAAACTTTTTGTTAAAGCTGGGAGCTGAACCTCCGCAGGGCAGAAAGCAACAATACAGAGTCCACAATCCAAAATCAGAATCACAGGGGCGTAAATTCAAATCATACTCAGGGCTGCAAACACAAAACTCAGGGTCGGGCAAAACAGGTTCGTTACACAAGGAAAACATTCTGACTAGAGCTGGAAGTGAAATGACTGCTTAAATACACATACAGGAAGTCACATGCTATAATAGGGAACAGAGCTGGATCAGACTAATTAACAAAGGAATGAACAAGAGTAAGTTTCTATCCACATAAAATTGGCAAAAGCCAAAATGTGGACAGGGATTACACAGACAACCTTTGACAAACAGACGACTCTGGTTAGGGAACTCTAAAGTGCACAGAGTGAGGGGCAGAACAGTGATTAACTAGATGCGGAGAATCCGCTGAAGCACAGCAAAGTAAATTGAGTGAAGACAAGGGGCGGAGACTAGAGCAGAGAGAGTGCTGAGAGCTCGTTAGTCAATTAGTAATGTGCAGCTATACAATCCCTGGTGCTTGTTAGTAAGTTAGTACTATAAACAACATTAGTTAGTGTGAGTAATTTATCTAAAATAATAAACTTTTGGTATTGTTACTAAAGATAGAACAGTAAGGCGAAGGAAGCAAACCAGATTGGAAGGAATGTTTGGAAACCCAGAAACCATGAAATCACCTGAAACTGCGGCACTCAAGACTGGGGGATAAAACTGTCTCAGAACACAAGACAAGACTGGGGAGACAATGTGCAATGCAGGGTATGAGAATTACAGAAACCAGAATGATAACTAAACAGTGGAGATGGGAAATGGCAGGCAAGGACATAACAAAGAAAGACAGGCAAAATTCAAAACATGGCATGGACTAAATCAGAACAAATGGTTTGGAATCAGGGTCATCACGAAAACATGGTCAGGCAACAGCAAAATCATAACACCATTCTCCAGTCTGAATGAAGTGACAGCTAAATGCCGTTGTTAGGTACGATGCACAGCTGAGTGATAGCAAAAATAATTGCTGCGAAGTCAGCGAAAGTTTCACTATTCAGAGTTTTACAGTATTCTTCAGCTGGCAATCCTGACTTATTCAGTGCATTGGCCTACTCAGAGTTTGGGATGTGTTGGAGAAGGCTGAATGGAGTGGTTTGACTCACCCATCTTCAAAACAATATCTTGGCCAAAAATGAATGCAAAATTGGTTGGAAATAAATGTTGTGTAACATTGCATAAGATTGTTGAAACAATGACAAACACATGTCGTGATCAAAGCTAAAGGTGGCCCATTTTGGACAGGCAGTGTGATTACAGTGATACGGTCAATTTCAATCCTGGGGTGAGGTATATAAGTTAAAAGAAATGTAGAAATAAACAGCAGTAATTTGCTGTTGGGGAAAGATGATGTTTTATTGTACCATTGGTGCTGACAGAACAACCAGGGTGCATTGGGTGCATTACCATCAGACTTTCGTCGAACAAAAGTGATGAAGCAGGCGAGAAAAGCAGACTCGGGAAGAGAGAGAGGCTTTTTTTCATGAGCACGCTAAAAATAAACCCATCGGAACACTGCCCCGGCACCTTCTTGGGTCTCGATACTCGCAAGACTCTGCATTGTGAATGCACTTTGCTGATCTAATCTAAGTGCCCTGTCAAAACTGTTGTAACCTTGGGAGCCCTATGCCCATCGCTTGTCTGCCTTACTGTGCCAACACCACCGTTATGGCCGCGGCAAAGAACAGATTGACTCCAGCCTGGGGAGATCTGGACGCCAGGTTGCATCTTCAGAGGAAGGCCCCATCATTTCTGTCTCCAGGGAGACAATAAATGACTGGGACTCACCCTTTGAACATAGGCAGAGCTTCACATGTCTACTGGGCAGAGGAGATTCTATCAGTGCTATGATCTGTGGGGAGGTTGTGGTCTGCGTGCTCACTTACTTCCCTCCTATTTCCATTGCATGTTTTTCATGATTGATGTTTGCTGATCATTTTGTTCACAAGCTGTGTGCTAGCAGTGAAATGACAGTTCAAATGCCCCCTAACCACCAATTATGAATTTTGGGGTGTTCCGTGGCACACTAGTGTTAGGATTGATGTCTACAGGGTTTCGCCCTGAGCAAATTTGCCACGGTTACTTGTCTTTCAGCCCTCTGGAAGGTTGCCAGAGCCAAATGAAAAATAAATACCCTTAATTAAAAACATTTATCATGTCTGAGGAAATTTGCCCTGGGGTGCTATTATTTAAACCATTTGACTCTGAGCTCATGCGTTTTTTGAACAAAATTAGTTTGTGGTCATTTATATTGGTCTGAGTTACGTCTGGTCTCTGTTTTTGTGTGTGGGGATCGATACTTTACCCCCTCAGTTACAGTTTATGTCTTTGTGGCATTTAGATTTCTATCAGATGTGCGTTGTATGTAACAAAAGCGTATGTTCTGTGCATGGGTGGGTGTTTGTTGTGATGTTGTGTACAGGTGGAGTGTCCATGTGTGTGTGTGTGTGTGTGTGTGTGCGCGTCCGTGCATACCTGTCCACTGCTTGAGTAGAAGACGCCAGTAGGCTCAGGGAGGTATCAGATTACAATCAGTCAGCCTGTCAGATGGGTTCCATGTATTTGTCCTACTGCAGATGTAAAAGTACCAAAAGATAGCTTCAGTTGTGAGATCCAAGGCCAGAGCAAGAATGTGATTTATAAAAATACTTCTGGTTCTGAGGTGGAGTGTCTGTGTTTGAGTGGATAATGTACCTCTGTTTTTTTCAGCACGACACTGACAAGCCTTTGTGCCTGGTCAAACTGCTACGTAAATATACTGTATTCATTTTTTATGAATGTATAATTGATGTTGACACTGTAGATTTTAATTTCTTTGGTCAATTGAATAAAATTTTCACAATATGTTCAGAATGTTATATTACTTCACGTTGTAACTGTGATATAAAGCAGGTTCATTGTGCACTGTGCCTTACTGTGCATTAAATTTTAAGTATTTTGCTTGTTTGTGGTCATACTGTCACTATTTTAGCTGTAAATGCATGTGTTGCATGTTTTAGTTTGGAAATTAGGGTGTGGTTGACATGGTCATGAGACCTTAAATGAGACTTTGGCTTTTGTTGTTGGCATGCGGTGAGAATGCAGGAGAGGTGTTCATGACTTATTTTTAGTATTTAAACTCTGTTGTTTATTTGGCATGATGGGGTAGCACTGATGTCTTCCCGTATCTATCTGGATGATATTACAAATTTATAAATTAATAGTCTTTATTGTAGTTTGTTAGTTTGTTACTGAGTTGATTTCTTCCTATACGCTTGTCTGATATGTTTCATGTTTAACGTTATTTCATAGAAGCCTTACAGGGGAATTAGGGATGCAGTATGTGATGGCAGACAGGTGGTCAGTGCCATCTCTGACTGGCCCAGCTGTAACAGATGGCCCTTGGCTAGGGGGAAGTGGGTGGTGAGGGGTGGGGGGGGGGGTGAGAGAGACGAGGGAGGGGTCTGTTTGCTTGGATCTTATTCATTACAATGTGCTCTTAATCAGTTTAATTAGATTCTTTAAAATCTTAGGCTAGAACCAATAAAAGGACAGTTGCACTGTCAGCACATTTGGGAATCAAAGCCATACAACTGTACAAACAAACTATAGCCAGGATAATAACACAACACTGAAACTTGTGGACTGTGCAACCTCTCGTGTGTCCCTGTCAACTCATTCTGGTTCTTTAATAATTGCTCTCATCATGTGACTTGGGCAAACTGTTACTTCAATCACGAATTCTCCTGAATTTAACGAGAAACAATTTATTAACAATGAAATTAATTTGATATTATCAATGGTGATGATTCCATCCTCAAGGACCCTTTAGTGAGCTGGGGTGCAGACCTGCTGGTGTAGCAGGCAGTGGCGAAGCCATCCCCCATTTTGAAGGAAGGCTCTTCTGTTCATCAGGGCTTGATGGGTTTGATGCTGAAGTGGGCAGAGGCGTAAGTTGGTGGTGGTGGGTGATGCAAAATCTCTACAAACACCAAACGGAAACAAGTTATGGGTATTTATATAAGAGACCTACGGTTTCGATGGGGTGAATTACATTTTCTGGGCGTTCCTACGTCTCATGATTGAACTTTCATTTACACTTTCATTACAATGGCCTTGTTGAAATTTCAGCGTTTGAGTTTCCTGATGAATCACAATCTATACAGGCCCCCCTTACGTTCTTCTTAAATACCAGGTCTTATTATGCTAAATAAGTGCTTTTTTCAGGCTGTGTGCTATATTAACCCATGTTAAATAGATCTCATTTTTTCAGAACAAGGATCTGAAACACAGCATTGTCTATAAACGCCTGCATTCACTGACAAGCTTTTGAGCTTGGTCAGAATGACAGAAATGATCATCTGTAAATGAATACTGCATTAAAAAAGAATAAATTAAATAAAATAGACCTGTTTTGTTTGCTGTTTGTGCTGCATAAATGGGTAGCCTGTCTAGTGCTCATATTGTTAACTGCCAAAGACTGTGATCATTGTAGGCAAAGCTGAAAAAGAGTCATTAAAAGCACCTTTGTTATAGAAGCTGTCCCTATTGTACAGCCTAATAAAAGCATTTAGACATGTATGAACCATGGTGTGGGATAGTCCACGACAATGAGGATGCATAACTGTGTCCCTGTCAGGAATAGATTGATAATCAACTCTGCAAGGTCTGCTAATCGAGAAGCTAACAAATTTTACAAGGAAAAGTTTTAATCCACTCAGATTGACCTCCTCATGGGGTATTTGTTTAGCACAAAATTGTTTTGATGCAGTGTTGTGTTACATTTTTAAAATCAGTATGGCATGCTACTCAAACTACATTTTGGTCATAATGTTTGGTTTTTCTACAAAAACAGCGAACAGAATTTGACTTGCAGTGCATCATGGGCAAATGTGTTCCAAACTAATTTGCAGGCTGACTGATAACTGTGTGATATTCAATAAAACCTACAGGAAAATAACCAATCGTGAAATTCTCTGAGTTAAAACTTTTCTTCTTTACGAAGCAGAAATGCATAATCCCAAGAAACATGACCATGAAAAACACATGAGCCATGCAACTGTAGCACCCTTGTGATAAATGGCAGACATTTCTGTGTCGGTGAATTTGCTTCCCATGAGCAGAAATGGACAGGGTGGACATATCTAGCCATTTAAAGCAGGATTTGATGATATATAAGACAGTGAGATGGCTATATTGGGTATGTTGACCAAGGGGGTCTCCTCAATTTCTGGTTCTAAATCTCAACAAGTGTTAATTGTGTGTTATGTAGTTATTATGAATTTTGTTGGACCATTCCTCAAAGGAATAATGCTTGGGCTCGTGGAAAGACTGCTCCCAACCATTGCAGCACCACTGCTGGCAGTGACACGGGTTGTGAGGGAAGTGGCTTTCCATAGCAGCCTCATCAGCTTTAGCTATCGAACATGAGAAGTTTACTGAATGGCTTTTACTGCTGGTTCATTTATGCCATGTTTGGAAGACCTGCTGTGAGTCAGCTCTCCAGTCCTGCTTTCTGTATGTGAGTAATGTATTATGAAATTGTGTATAGATTCACTCAGCTGTGACGGTTCCTCGTTACAATATATTGAGAGGCAGTTTAATGAAAGAGATGATTTGCAGCTCTACACCAAAACTGCTAAATGGCTGCAATTTTTCACTGTGAAGCGATTGTTAAAATTGGACAGGTGTGCAAGAAATGATCTCGCAGCTGTTTTTTTTTATTTTTTTTTCTGAACCAGCTGATGAAGGACTGGTGTGAAGGTGTCCCTGGGTCGAACTGTAGTTATTGGTGCATGTGAAATCGTAGAACAGCATCCTGTAACAGTGACATAATGCAGATCCCTTTTAGTTTGGTCAGCTCAGTCAGAAAAAGCGTTGTAGCATTTTTTTTGCCAAGCTCATAGGTATTTTAGCCAAATCCATTCAGTTTTTGCCAATTTATTTCAGTGTGCAGTTATATATCAATGCTAATGATGTTGACCTTGATACGTGCGATCAACAAATAAAAAAAAAAACAGAGGCACCCACACAGAGATATTATGCAGGCTGTAATTCTACGGTTGTGGTGAAATGCAAAACAAGCTGACTAGCTGGCTCACAATGGTGTTTATTAGCATGCTGCTGAGCCGCAAAGAGGCACGAGACAGTACGCCATTGCTAGCTTGTGACTCACACTAGAGCACCATTGTGGTTGCCATGGTAATGGATTACATCTCACTATTGACCCTCACGCTTATGACCTGTTTGAGAAAGAACGTTAATCGAAAAACAACGAAACTACCAAAAAAAGGAAAGGTCATTACGTCATAGACAGCATTTGAATTTTGCATTGGTGCCAGACTGTGGTGCCACTTCTATAAAAGTTAATGAGGCGGGCATGGTAAGTCCAAATAAACCCATTATATCTGTGTTGTTTCACCATTGATTAAAAAATCCTTCCACAAAATAAAGAACAACAGGTTATACGATGTGGCTTAATGTGTTTTATCTACTACCCCATTTCCAAAAAGTTTGGACGGTGTGTAAAATGTAAATAGAAGAATGCAAAGATTTGCAAATCATTTTAATCATACATCTTATTGAAAACAGTAAAAAGACAACATATTAGATGTTTAAATTGAGAAATGATATTGTTTTTTGAAAAATATCTGATGTGATTTCCCTTGAGGGATACAATTTTTTTCGATCAGATAGAGTCAGACCTTCTAGGTGAGGAGGAGTGGCCATTTTCATTATAGGGGAATTTCAACATTTTGGCAAATTAGCCTATTAAATTAGGCACAATCCCTAAAGTTATATGAGTAGGTACATTACCTTTAGTTAACTGTGCCCATTGTTTTGAGATTTGGGTGGGGTGGAGATGCTCAGCGAGCATTTCAAAAGTGAATTGTACTGGTCCCTCACTCCTTCAAAACTAATCAAATACACAATCCAATGGCTCCAAAATACTCTCGTGGACAAACTGTGACCTGCACATTCACCACGGTATGAAATAATAATGTGTAATTATGTAATATTACGACACATGAAGCAATTATTCGGAACTACTTTCTTGAGTAACCCGCTGGGTGGATTGACCCAGTGCGCACCTCAGACATTGTGAGTAGCTGCAGTAAACATACCTTTTTGAAATCACTCCGCCCAGTCAGGATGTCTAGAATGTAGTTCCAGTTATGTATTTGCCTTGAAAATAACTCTGTCTTGTAATTCTACATTATTATTTTATAGTGTGGTGAATGTGCAGGTCACAACTTGTCCACGATAGCGTTTTAGAGCTGCTGGATTGCGTATTTGATGAGTTTTGAAGGAGCGAGGGACCTGTACCGTTCACTTTCGTTATGTTCGCTGAGCAACTCGCGTCTCCCTGCCCCCCCCCCCCCCGAATCTCAAAACAATGGGCATGGATAATTATAAGTAACGTACCTACTCATATGACAATGGGCCAATTTGCCAAAATGTTGAAATATCCCTTTAAGGAATGTTTTACTCTTTCTATTTTAAACTCCGCGTTGTTGTACAGATGCTTAGAATTTTTAGTGTTGAGTGTCTGTTTAGGAAATATTGTAAACTGTGGTAGAATGACTGTAATTGGTATTTATCGTCCACCATCTGCTCAGTCCAATGCAATCAAAAATTTAGTGAACTTGGTGTCTGATCACTGAAATTCTTTTACTTGGAGATTTGAATATCGACTGGCTCTCCGATGCTTCAAATAGCTTGAAAGATGTGTGCAAAATCCTGTGAAATTTTGGAAGACTTTTAAGTCCTTGTCTTAGTCCCCTCCTCCGCTTTCCTGAGTAGGATTACTAAGGATAAGGTTATTACTTCAGATAGGGGGAAGCTTTGTGATATTTTCAATGATCACTTTGTCAATGCAGGTCATCTCTTTGAAATGTAGGGTTATTGCTGGCTGTTCCTAGCTGTGATTACACGCCTTCTGTGCCGGTGCATCATGTCTCCGATAGTTTTTCCTTCTGTGTTTTTTCTGAAAGGGGAGTGCTTGAAGTACTTCGTAGGATTGACCCTAAGCAATCCACTGGGTCAGATAAATTAAACCCAGGTCTTTTATTGCTGGCATCACCCTGGATTGTGGATATCTTGACGCACATTTTTAATTTAACCCTGTTGACGGGTTCAATTCCTGTCTTGTGGAAAACAGCCTTTGTTCTTCCCTGACATAAAAGTGGCTCTTCAGATGATCTGAATGACTATCGCCCAATTTCAAAACTGCCATGCTTGGCTAAGGTTTTAGAGAGGCTGGTCAATTACCAAATCAGATCATTTCTATCTGACCATGCTATCCTGAATGTGTTTCAGTCAGGCTTCAGACCAGGTTATAGCATTGTGTCAGCTGTAGCTAGGTTATTAATGATATTGTTTCTGCCTTGGACAATAAGCAGGACTGCGCTGCCCTTTTTTATCAACTTATCAAAGGCTTTTGACACAGTCGGCCAACTCACGCCGGAGGGGTATTATCATCACCTGTGTGTCCGTCTGTCGTCCATCGTCCGTCCATGATTCTGTCCGAGCCAGTACTCGCCAACTAATGATCGCAGCTTCACCAAATTTGGTATGATTACTCACTATGACCCCTAGATGTGCAAGGTCAGGTTTATTGCTGGATTTGACCTTTGACCTTAGCGCTGTGACCTTGAACCTGGAAATCTTGTCTGAGTCAGTACTCGGCAACTAATTATCGCAGCTTCACCAAATTTGGTATGATAACTCACTATGACCCAAAGATGTGCAAAGTCAGGTTTTTTGCTGGATTTGACCTTTGACCTTAGTGCTGTGACGTTGACCCTGGAAATCTTGTCTGGGTGACATTTTCCAGGCCAGCACTTTGTAACTAATGATCGCAGCTTCACCAAATTTGTTATGGTAACTCACTATGATCCATAGATGTGCAACGTCAGGAATTTTGCTGGATTTGACCTTAGCTCTGTGACCTTGACCCTGGAAATCTTGTCCTCAGCAACTCATTACTACAGCTTCACCAAATTTGGTATGGAAAAACACTATGAGGCATAGATGTGCAACGTCAGGTTTTTTGCTGGATTTGACCTTTGACCATAGCGCTTTGACCTTCACCTCGGAAATCTTGCCTGGGTCCGTACTCGGCAACTAATTATCGCAGCTTCACCAAATTGGTATAGTAACTCACTATGACCCAAAGATGCGCAACGTCAGATTTTTTTGCTGGATTTGACCTTTGCCCTTAATACTGTGACCTTGACCCTGGAAATCTTGTCTGGGTGACATTGTCCAGGCCAGTGCTTAGCAACTAATGATCGCAGCTTCACCAAATTTGGTATGATAACTCACTATGATCCATTGATGTGCAACGTCAGGTTTTTTGCTGAATTTGACCTTTGCCCTTAGTACTGTGACCTTGACCCCGGAAATCTTGTCCGGGTGACATTGTCCAGGCCAGCGCTTAGCAACTAATGATCGCAGCTTCACCAAATTTGGTATGATAACTCACTATGATCCACTGATGTGCAACGTCAGGTTTTTTGCTGGATTTGACTTATGACCTTAGCTCTGTGACCTTGACCCTGGAAATCTTGTCCGGGTGACATTTTTAAGGCAAGCACTTGGCAACTAATGATCGCAGCTTCACCAAATTTGTTATGATAACTCACTGTGATCCATAGATGTGCAACGTCAGGTCTTTTGCTGGATTTGATCTTTGACCTTAGCTCTGTGACCCTGACCCTGGAAATCTTGTCCGGGTCAGTACTCAGCAACTAATTATTGTACCTTCACCAAATTTGGTATGGTAACTCACTATGACCCATAGATGTGCTGCGTCTGTTTTTTTTTCTTGCTGGATTTCACCTTTGACCTTAGTGCTTTGACCTTCAACTTGGAAATCTTGCCCGTGTCAGTACTCGCCACCTAATTATTACAAAAATGTGGATTTTTCTCTGTTTTAAAAAATAAATAAAAAGAAAATAATAATAAAAATTAATTATCGCAGCTTCACCAAATTTGCCATGGTAAGTCACTATGACCCATGCATGTGCAATGTCAGGATTTTTGCTGGATTTGACCTTTGACCTTAGCTCTGTGACCTTGACCCTGGAAATCTTGTGCGAGTCAGTACTCGTCAACTAAATAGTGCAGCTTCACCAAATTTAGTATAGTCGGTGCTTTAAGTGGGCCGGTACGCACCAGTACGGAGTACCGGCACTTCTAGATTTTAGCCCCTGGCGTACCGGGACTTTTTAGGGCGTACTGAGACTTCACACAAGCTTGTAGTATCCTGTCCTGCTCTATTTCTCTCTTGGCGATTCATGATCCGATGGCTATACTACATTACCCACTGTGCACTAGCAGGCGCCGCACGTCTGTCCCTTTACTCGCGAGACCTTCACAGGCAAGGAGATCTCCAGGAGGAGGAGGCGTGGCATGTCTTTCAAACATTATATGAGCGAGCTGCGTAATGCATTGGCACTCTCTCCGCGAACGGTCAATGGCGAGTAACAAGCAATGTTGTCTACAGATCGGACTAATTGTGAATGGGTGTTGCTACGGAGAGACGGGTTTTAGCTGTCCTGGCTAATTTGATGGGGGTGTTTGTAATCATGCTAGCTAGCTACTTGCCAACACGCAGAAATTGATGATCTTTGATATTATTACTGCTTCCAATGTTTACCGGCACTTTCGCCACGCGATGGCAAGCATAGCCGTGTTCAATAATAACCTGCATGCCAGATGATATTTCAAACTATTAACTTTCATGGAATCGATATTGATCCTCAAAATACCCACAACCAAATACATAAACCAGTGCCATCTGGCTAGAGAACAGAACAGAGGACTTTACTGTTCTCCCATCCACATTTCGTTATGGCCATTCATCAGCAATTCGTCGTTATTACTGAATACACCCAATCGGCCGCGCTAACGTCGAGTGTGATGAGTAAAACAACACTCTCAATAACTTCATCATCGAACGGTGTCATGCAAAATAACCCATTGATTCTTAATCTTATATGCATTCCAGTTATATATGTGTTGAAAATACGGCACTAGACCCTTTAATTTAAAAGAAAATGGCTCAGATTCTCCATTATATTTATTGGAGTGACACACCCCCATCTGAAATGAAACATCTGCAGGCGAGTTTATTAAAAATAAATTTTTGTTCTGGCGCCGACAGTGAAAGCCGTTGCCTTTGTTTAAATAAAACCGTTAATATAAGTTTGTTCGATAAAGATGAGCCGAGTCATTGTCACGGCACCTGTTAGCCTAAAAATTACTGATGTCGGCAGAAGTATAACTATTAGTCCATGAAAAAAAAATTTTTTCTAGCGGATATTCTAATTACCACATGATTGAACTATACTGAGTACAAATGAAAACGCACCACTTGAAAAAAGTCAATATTTAAGTTCAAATGAAATTCAATATCATTTTTATACAACAACAACACTACAGTGATGTCATTCGACATGCCAGGTGCAAGAAATGCGAGAATTTCAAGTTAACCGTAACACTAGGCAATTTTTTGCAAAAACGCAACATCTTGCACGCACACCACGGGAAAAATGAATTTCACTCTGAATTTGTGCACACATTGCCTTTAAAAGCATGTAAATCCGAATAAAATTTCACTTCTTCACTTACACTTGTGAAACGTCGACACTATGCCGCGACTTACAGCCCCTGAACGGGAACGTGCCATAGGCATGCTTCAAATTGGCGCCAGCACCAGGGAGATTGCCAAACGACTACACTGCGCATACACAACGATCGCAAGACTCCATCAAAGGTTTCTGCAACCGGGGAGCACTCGGGACCGTCCTCGACCGAGTCAACAACGTGTGAAAACGGCACGTCAGGACCGTCAGATCGTATGGGATCATGAGCGAGACCGAACACTACCAGCGACAAAAACGGCTGCTCAAGTCCAAGGACGACGTGGATTCATTCATTCCAACACCGTACGGAACCGTCTGCTAGCTGCAGGCCTGCGTGCACGACGTCCTTATTTCGGCCCCATATCGACGGATCGTCACCGAAACCAGCGTCTACAGTGGGCAAACAGGCACCAGAATTGGCGACTACGACAATGGCACGGTGTCATCTTTTCTGACGAGTCACGATTTCTCTTAAGGAACGCAGATGGCCGTGTACGTGTTTGGCGGAGACGTGGTGAACATTATAACGCCGATTGTGTTGTTCAAACGGACCGTTGGGGTGGTGGCAGCGTTATGGTGTGGGGTGGAATAAGCTACCGTCACAGAACCCCTCTCCATATCTGCAGAGGAAGGGTGAACGGCGTCTACTACCGGGACCAGCTGCTGCAGAACCATGTTGTGCCGTTCTTCAACCAACACCACGATGTCCACACGTTCCAACAGGACAACGCTAGGGCACACACTGCAAGGGTGTCCATGCAGTACCTTGCACAGCAGAACATCCCCGTGCTTCAGTGGCCAGCTCTGTCACCCGACCTCTCCCCTATCGAGCACTTATGGGATGAAATTGGACAACGTCTTTCAAGTCGACGCCAGATGGACAACATCCGAGAACTTGAGGTTGCCCTTGTTCAGGAGTGGAATGCTATCCCTCAGAACACTATCCAGAGACTGATCAACTCCATGCGACGACGATGCACGGCATGTGTCAATGCAAATGGCGGTCACACCCGTTATTGACTTTCCTGTTTGACCCCTACACCAGTTAAACCTCTCTCGCGCATTAACATTATCGTGAATGAAATTGAATGATGTTTACATGTCTTCTTAAATCATTCATTATCTCAAATACATCATACGTATATACTTCCCATATCAATCCGTGGAGCTATTCCAGATTTCGTGAGTGGTGCGTTTTCATTTGTACTCAGTATATATGTGTCAAAAGGCAGCTATGGTTGAGAAATTAACAAAATTTCACCTTATATTCAGGCTGCGCACCCAGTGTTGCTTTCCACCCCCCTGATATGAGCCACTGCCACCAGGTACTGTCAGATACATAGTCCCTCAGCTGTGCATCTTGTAGATCTTTTAAAGGTTGCCAAGCTTGATCTAATAATCCCCCTCCTCATTATTTGCTGGTATGTAGGTGCTGCATAAAGGCCCTATAATTTGGCAGACTCCTCCCTGTGCAGCCATTAACAAATCAGGTACCAACATTACCTTTCCAACTCCCAGCTGTGGGAACAGGGAGAGGGCGATCTTCCCTCTACTGACCACAGCTTCACCTCTGCTGGAACGTTGGATTCCCAAATCGGGTTACGTGGTGCTGCTGCATTTCGTCTCCGTCATGCGGTTCTACTATGCACACTCACAATGTAGGTGTGATCATTTAACTGTACCTAAGCACGTATCCCTCCCCAATTTGGTGGTAATGCTACCTATATCCGATGTCCACACAACCATACCAAACGTCCACAGCTCTCGTCCCGTTTCAATATGGTGCCCATGTGTTACATCTCGTGCCATTTGAACTGTTTTGTTATGGTGCCGTTTTCACCAGCCTCGCCTGTTCACAGAGTTTATCTACCACGCACCTCTCCTAGGTGTGGGTACGTATCACGTGTTGCCCACACTTAAGTGCGGCATGCACGGCGACTAGATGATTCCACAGCAGTATGTCAATTCATACTTCACCAGACACGGGGGCCTTCAGTCCTCTCCCCTGCAATATATCACATCTTTAACGTGCCCACGGAACTTTGCAGTTCCGCCACCGCCTGTTGACGGCAAGGTTCGGGGGGCCCCAATCCCCTTCCCTACCGCCAACCGCGGACACCTCTATTTGCGGCCAATCAGTCTCATAGATTCAACTTCATCCTCATCCCACCACCATTCGACTTATGAGTGTGCCACAGATGCCTAGCATTATTAACCATTATAAACCTTTATACTGACGCTCTACACACTCTACAGTCATAGTCAAAGTCATCTGTCCCACAGCAGTTACAACAACACAGTCCCCATTTCTGTTAGTCTGTCCCATAGTTTTAGTTTTACTCTCTCTGTCTCACAGCAAATAAGCTGAATTCAGAAAAGTTCCGTCACTCACCCGCTCCTCCTCTAGTAGAACCTCCCTTCTGGTCTCACTTCACATCCAAAGTGCCGACACAAACGCTCTGGGTTGATGTTCCCCTTTTTACGTTTTACATCTTTCAGGACGACCGTGCACGGTTTTCAGGCAGCCCCGATTCTCTAGGGAGCGCAGGTGAGATATTGGAACCCCGGACAATGCCCCCAATGTTGTGGTAATTTTAAATTGTAATCCTGAAGGAAATCACTCCGAAACAAGATGAGAGTAAATAGGATCCATTTTACTATGTGCCACATAGGGTCTTGGCAAGAACGAAGACAAAGGAATCTCTCCTTTGGTTTGGATATATGTAAAACACAAACTCCTCCCCTTGGAGCAAAAAAAAAAATAAAATAGGTATCCCATGTAAGGCTGACCCAGACAGCCATGTCTGTAGTACAGAGGAATCTTTCTCTCCCCCAGTCACTTGTTGCATATCTTGTGGTTCTGCAGGCTTCGCAGGAACTGTCTCCTGTGAACACACACAACTCAAAATACACTCCTTGGTCTGGCTGGACCTCAAGGCTTCAGATAGAATGAATACACAGTTAATGACTTTTCCACTTACTTATAAGAGCTACATTATATTAGTTTAGCAATCATGCCAATGAATAACAAAATAAGCAATAATAAGGAATTTATGACTGAATTCCACCAACAGACATATTTGAGATGTTACAAAATCAAGCTTTTTTAAGAGGGGTACTTTTTCAACTTCAACCCAACTGATACTGTCCATGCTGTCTCTTTATTTTATAACCAAGATTTATGCACAAGAGTATATGCAGTTTATTGACAAATGATAGAATGAACACAATTCTAGCAGTGCTTGTACAAAATCTCTGTTTAGCATATTGTGACTCATTTAGTATGGAACAAGAAGAACATACTATTATTGGGTTAGAGCTGAACCAAATGTTTTCCTTGCCTATAAGGGATGACTCAATACTGAAGACGACTTGCGTCAAAACTGCTTTTAATTGAATGAATTACAATTTTAGGTGGACAGCACCTCTCTCGCACTGGTGCGTTCCTTCTCTCTCTCAGTAAGGAAAAGTAAATGGGAACTGGTTTGGTGTTTGGTTGCAATTTACTGTGAGGTTACTGAAGGAGTTTTATGACTCTGATGGGCCAGGACTGAAAAATCTGTTTGGAACGTTTTGAGCTCAATCAGATCAGCTGCTGACATTGGTTTAAAATGATTGTGTTGACGCCATAGCAAACAGGTAATGTCATCATGTCAGGTGAAGAACAAGCCCCTAACTTTGACAGGCTCTGCCAGGAATGCCACTCTTTAGTAGAAACAGTTCTACATTTCTGGGATGCACAGACTCACTATGCCAGAATTTATGGCACATCAAACAAGCTGCCCGGGACAAGTGATATGATACTGTTTGGGAGGAGGTGGCAGCTTGCATCACTGCTACCTCCTTCAGTTCTCTGAGAACCATGCTGCAATGTAGGAAGCAGTTCAATGATGTGCAGTGAAAAGGAAAGCGAAAACTAGCATCGAGCGCGTGGGACACCCGATCCGCTTGAGGGGCCATCCAACAGTGAACCCTCACGCTAGCAGAGGACATAGCTGCCTCCACCCTCCCCACATTGAGCATGGAGGGGTTTTGGGGAATGGAGGTTCGCCAGGTTATGTATTTTGTTTGAAAAGATGGGATATTTGAATGACATACCAAAGGATACTTGTGGTCCTAAAACAAGTGCGAGACAGAAGTTTTTTTTTTTTTTTAATTGACCGTGACAAAAAGAAAATATTCACGTGTAGAAAAACTTCTCCACCCTCCTACCAAACTTTTCTTGTTTTTTAAGAGGCACAGAGGTGAGTAGATTTTGGCATAATTTTCATTTTTGAGTCAACTGTTCCTTTAAAAATTGGTCTGGGTGAGTCAAAATGCAAATAATTCCTTGGCACAACGCTTGGACCGTGCCAGCTGGTTTCATTGACCCCCTAATGCACTGGTCAACCCATTAATGATTCCTTTATTGCCGACCATGACACTACCAAACTATTTTTAGGTAATATATATGCTATTTACTCAGACGAAATTGTGAATAACACTACTGCCGCTTATACACTGCCCGGCCAAAAAAAAAAAAAAAAGTTGCACACTCAAATATTTAGTTGCAGCTTTGATTACAGTGCATATTCGTCTTTTCATTGTTTTGACAACTATATGCAATGCCAGAACATTTAATTTTGATCAGAAATGCCATCATTTTTGGCTTAGATCTTATCTTCTCCACATAATGGTCAAACCACTCGGTGGTCTTTCTTGAGCACATCCCAATAACTTTTAATGTGTTTAAGGTCAGGACTTTGTGGTGGCAAATTTGTTTGTGAAAATGATTCCTTATACTTGCTTTTGTCATTCATGGTTTTCTTTGCTAAATACTGTCATGGTTATGGTTTTTGGTCATGTTTATGTTCAAGTTCAGTGTTCATGAGTTTTTCTTTTATTCATTCTTTTTGGTTATTGTAATTCTCAGGTTTTTAGTTCATTCCATTTCTCAGTTCCATTGCACTTGTCTCCCCTGTCTTGTTAACTTGTTGGTTAAGTCCGTCTTCCCGGTTTGCGTGCTCACTTATTTTGGGTGATTTAAATTAATTCTGGTGTTTAATATATTCCTTCGATTCTCATTTACTTCCTTCGTCTTACTGTTCTGATTACTAACAAAACTAACATTTGTATTTTGTATCATAGTCTACTAACACAGCTAATCCATGTTTATAGATTACTAATTTACTAACGAGCGCTCTGGTTAAATCTGTAAAGTTGCACCGCTACTAATTTAGACTAATTCCCTCTCAACAATCGCACTATTTTAGTCTCCGCCTCTTGCTCAGCTTTACCTGTCTCCCCCTGTGTTTCTGCAAGATCCCTCGCACGTGCTTAATTACATTCCTGCACTCATTATCTGTGCACTTAGAACTCCCTGCCTGGAGCTGACTAAATGTCATAGGCTGTCAGTGTGATTCCCGTCTGTGTCTTGGCTTTCGCCAATTTTCGTGGTTAGGGTTTCCCTTACGTGATTCCCCAGTTGTTATTAGTCTGATCCAGCTAACCTGTTTCCCGCATAGCATGTGACTTTCCTCCCGTCAATTTCAGCAGTCTTTTCACTGCCAGCTCCTTGTCAGAATGTTGATCAATATTTCTTTGTGCAGAGCGCCGTGTAAGCTATTGAGTATTGTTTTTCTTCTACTGGTTTGTCCGACTTTGGATTCTTGCCATTCCACTTCTTCTTCTGTCTATTTGGATTTTGACCCATTTTTGTATGACCACGATTTCTGTGTTTGGATGCCCTGTGTATGACCCTTGGTTTTGTTCATCGACTGCGACTTTTTGCCTATCGTCTATGTACCATTGTTCATCTGTCTTACTGGTTCTGACCCCTGCCTGTCTAGTCGACACTGTTTTAGGATTACGTATTGTGGCTTGGCAATTCTTTTGTTTTTTCGCTTTGACTCGGACTTCATTAAAGGCATACGTTTTTTGCATTTCCATCTCTTGCGTGTGGTTCCTGAATGCTACGTCACAAATACAGGCCAATAACTTCATACTGTAACATCTTTTCCACCATCAAGGGATGTGTCTTCCGACATGAGTTTTTTTAAGAAATGAGTAGCGACATGCTTCATCAGTCTAGGTTAAAATGATTATTTTTTGGCCGGGCAGTGTATTTCCATGTGCAAAGACATGTAACTAGAGCTCATGGTCTTTGCTACAGAGGTACCATCCCCTTGCTTTAAAATGGCTGCACACTGAATTTAATCATTACAAGAATCGCTCAGTTCAGTATCCTGTTGATAAGCTACTGAGAGAAGATTTGGAGGCATAATGTTGGTATTTTAAGGCCCATGCCTGTGAAAAAAGGTGACAATTGGGTCACTTCATGAAATGGGGTCACAAACCATTGTGTGACAATTAAGGCGCCGGAGCTGTGTTGTCCTTCCGGCAATTGGGGCGAGAGCCCACCATAGTGATGGATACTCCATCACCATATACCAAAGATAAAATGATGTGCCTTTATGAAACAGTGTGAATCCATCACCACAGGACACAAAATCCCCTCCCAGTGCGACATTGCTCACTGTACTGCATTATTTTTATGAAATAAAGCCTATTTTTGCTGTCATCCAGCCAATTTTTGTGTTGTGTTATTCCTTCGACTGTTTCTTGCCATCTTTTCATAATATCACTCCCCAATCATGCCTGACGCCAAAACTTTCCATTGAAAGTAGTGGTTTTCAACGTAACATGTAGTGTCCAGCCCTGTTACGTTAGACCCATGCCCATAAAACGGCTTCTTATGGCAAATAATTGTGTCCATACAATGAAATTTGAAGACGGAAACGTATAAAGAAACGTGCTGTGCGAGACTGTCAATTCCTTTTCAAATAAACAAATTTGCAACCAAAACTTTGAAAATTCTAAATCGTCTCCCTTTCTCCACATGTCATGTTCAAATCAAAAGGGCAAACCCTAATCCTAACCTTAACCCTACCCCAACCTCCCAACTATGAACACTTTCTCATAAAAGCCATGATTGGCTATTATTTGTGTTTTGGAGATGGTTCATGGAAGAGGACAGGACAGCTCATTTCAGTGTTGCTTAGATTTTTTAGTGTGACTTGCATGTCACATACTTCTGACCCCATTTTATGAAGTGACCCAATTGTAAAAAAAGAGAAATGTAAAGAAACATGCTGTAGATTGTTCAATGGGGAGTGGAAATATGACAATGTGGGAAAGTTACACAATTACATTTACATGTCATAGACAGCATATTCTTCCTGTGAATTGAGAAGAATTGTGACAAATGTATAAACATTTTAAATTATTAGTAAAGTTAAGGAATTTACCAGTCGGTGTGTCAAAGGATCGATTTTGTGACCCTGTTCATACTTAAGAGAAGAGTACTGTATGCATGTGACAGTGATGTGTCTCTGTATGTCTGTATTGTGCATATTCCCATTAGCCTCATAATTCAGCCTACAAGTGAACAAAAACAGAATCAGTGCTGTGTGTCGGCTTTGTCGTAATTCTCAGGCTTGCCAAATTTCAGACACAATGACAGAATTTTACGTTCACTTGGCACCAGTGTGCCACCCACCACCCACAAAAGAGCCGCTGCTGCTAAAGCATGAGGGTTGTATTTTTGCACTTACTGGTGATAAAGGGTATTTTTAATTTATAAAATGCGGTGCAACTGGAGAAAGTGTTACCATGTCACAGCTAGTAGCACAAGAGGAGCTTGTACTATTACGAGAGCTGTGAAATTCAGCTTCTCTGTTATCTAATGAATAATCAAAACAATGATATAAGCTCATAATTACTGAGAAATTATAAAGACATGACAGAGATCACAGATGGGCTACATCGACAACACACTTAACAGTGATACGGCAGGGATGGAAAACATAATAATAATAATAATAATAATAGCAATAATAACAATACATACAGCCGTCAGAATGACAGCGATGCCGGGCTTCAAGCTTACTAAGCAAATCTTACAACTTCATTGTCAGTGGTATATTTACCTTTGCTTTTTAGGTTAGTTGTGTCTTCTAAACTTAGATTATCGCCCAATATCAAATACAGTTGGGCTGAGCTAAAAATAACACCCAAAACATAATACATATCTCCGTGGGATATCACACCTTACAGGTTTACGATAAATGAAAGAGGGAAAATTAAAACTTCATTTAAAAATTAGAGCATTTATAATTAGAATTTTTGCTTTGTTCCTTTGCCACAACGTGGATCTCGATGTGAACTTCAGACTGAACAGTTCAGAGTGGTGATCTGGAAAGTTGGTCCAGGACACCAGTAAGATTGTCATACATAAAAAAGAATACCTACATGACTTTGATTAGACACAGAGTACTCAGTAATATTTCATTGCTCACAAAACTAAGCCATAAGTCTGCTGAGTCTGAAATATATCAATTTTTTTAATTACAATATTTTTTTGTAAAATCCATTATGTGGATAATGTCATAATAATAATAGCAATAATGAATATAAACAAAGTGAAATAAAATTTTACAAATAATGTAGAAATAAGATATAAAATAAATATTATAAATAGCACAAATTCTTTATCACACTCTGTGATGACGGACAGCGAGACAACTTGAGTGCATTTTGTAAGGTTGGGCTACTTGCCGTCATTTGGATTTCCCAAAGCCCGCTAGCACCGAAACAAAGACTTTCTATTTAGAAATGCATTGGGTTTTGTCATAATCACTGTATTTTTAGGTTGCCGGCCGTAGGCCAGTTTTGTTTGTTTTGTATTGTCGTCACTTTGTGTCTGGCGGCGTCGTCGGCGTTGGCGTCATCCATTCAAAGTCATATCTCAAAAACGGTCTGATGAATTTTTTTTTTTTATTTGGGGATGTGCTCAAATCGGCCATCTAGTTAATGCCAGATGTAAAATTTCTTTGATTGAATCGTTCGTTTAGACTTGGCGGCCATTTTTATGTCGAAAATGGCCATTTTTGGCACTTAGATGCAATTTTCTCAAAAACTGTCTGATGAATTTTTTTTAATCGCAGCAATGGAATCCGTATCATGACCTGCTTCAACGGTGCAGAAGTGGATAAGAGTGCGGTGAAGAGTGGATAAGAGAAATGGCCTCTGTATCACATCATATTTATACCCCAGGGAAACAGGAAGTGATGAATTACTAATTAAATGTTGCTAGATACTCTGATCAATTTTGTAAACTACTGTTGAAATGACTGAAATACTTCAATTACATTTACTTCCTAGGAATCGTTTTTGGAACAGGTGATTTTATGAAAAATAATTATTTCTTATATCTTATCTTATTATTTCAGGGATTTCTTTTTTCCCTTAAAATTCACTTGAGTTGAAGGTTACATTTTTCTACAATTTTCAGTGTGAGAGTATGCTTCAGTAATAAAAATTGAATTTATTTAAAGGCTTTTAACACATCTTAACTAGGGGTGCCAATAATTATGGAGGGCACCGTGTGTGTGTGTGTGTGTGTGTGTGTATATAAATATATATATATATATATATATATATATATATATATATATATATTTATATCACTTTGCATGAATTCATTTATTAATAAATCAATACTTTAACCTGTAAAATAAAATTAATTATAACCTGTCAAAATGCTGCCCTGGGCGGCTGCCCATAACGCCCGTACATAAATCCACCTCTGATTGTAAGAAGGGTAATTATCTAATTAATTAATAAGAAAGAAAATCTAAACCTTATTTAACTACCATCTTCAGCTGCATTTATTTAATTATATTCTGCTTTAAGTTGGAATTCTGAGAAATTTCATTTATTGCTGTCTATGTAACCTCATCTTTTAGACTTCCTCATTGATGAAAAGCTGTATGTCTTCATCATTGATGGTTACGCAGCTTATTGGTAGCCTATTCGCTCAGTAAATTAATTCAATGAATTGCTCAATTCTTTATCGGGAACAGGTAGAGAGTTTTCCTGCATTATGGTTATGTCACTAGCTGTCAACAGTTAAGCAAACTTCACTCGTGGACCTGAGTTGGCAAAATCATGTTTTTTCAACATTTTTGTAGGTATGACAAGTCAATCTGCCACTGACGCTGAAAAAATATACTGTTTTGTGAGCTGATGGAATTCAGTAGCTTAGAAAGACATCAGCATTTTATGAGGGGAACTTGACAGTAATTCTAGGGATCCTCGCAACTGAGCCAATTAAAGCTTAGCTGCTAATTAGAAAGTGTAAATGGGAAAGGGCTTTGAGAAGTAATATGCTTTAAGGCGAGGTGAGAATTGGTTTGATGATTTTGATATGGAAGAGAACAACAGTTCTCTTTGCAGCGGGCTCGTTTACTTCAGTTGTTTAGAAGAAGGCTGCATGGAGTTTTGCTGGTTTTCTCCAAGTTTGTTTGTATGAATTACCAAACTTTCTCATGTTTCAAAATGAACTGGCACAGAGGTGAGTAGATATTGGCGTAATTTTCATTTGAGTCAAATGTTCCTTTTAAAGTTGGTCAGGGTGAATCAAAATGCAAACAATTCCTTGGCACAACACTTGCACAGTGCCTGCTGTTTTTATTGACCCCCTATTGCACCAGTCAACCCATTAATGATGCAAACGCCTTTATTGCTGACTATGCAACTACCAAACAATGCGTTGGTAATACATATGCCATTTGCCACGGATGAAATTGTGAATAACATTACTGCCAAATGTGTTTGCATTTGCAAAGACACGTAATTAGAGCCCAAGGTCTTTGCTAGAGAGGTACCATCCCTTTGGTTTAAAATGGCTGTAAACCAACTTTAATCATTGCAATAATCACTTAGTTGAGTGTTCTGTTGTAAAGTTAGTGAGAGAATATTTGGAGATGTGATGTTGATTTTTTATTAAGCCCCATGCCTATGAAACGACAAGACAAAAGTAAAAAAAGAGAAATGTGAAGAAACATACATAGATTGTTCAATGAGGAGTGGAAATATGACAGTGTGGGAAATGTACACAATTACATTTACATGTCAAGGACAACATATTCTTCCTGTGAATAGAAAAGAAATGTGACAAATGTGCAAATATTATACGTTATTTTTACAGTTTAGTTATTTACCAGTCAGTGTGCAAAAGGATCAATTCTTCCACCCTGTCCATCCTTAAGAGCAGAGTATGTGTGTGACTGCGACGTGTCTCTGTATGTCTCATTGTGCGTAATCCCAACAGCATTATAATTCAGCCTGCAAGTGAACAAAAACAGAATCAGTGCTGTATGTTGGCTTTGTCGTAATTCCCAGGTTGCCAAATTTAGGCATACAACAGCAGAATTTTACATTTACTTGGCACCCTTTTGCCACCCACCACCCACATACTGTAAGAACCACTGCAGCTAAGATGTGAGGGTTGGATTTCTGCACTTACCCGTGATACTGGGGATTTTACATTTATAAAATGCAGGGGCAATTGCGGGAATTGCGACCGTGTCACAGCTGGTAGCACAAAAAGAGCTTGTGCTATTACGGGTGCTGTGAAATACAGCTTCTCTGTTATCTTAAACCCAAAAGGTTAGTTGTTGCTCCCTCAGATGGGGTGAGTTCCAGTTTAATTCAATCAATTCTGGAAATGAATAGAAATCAAAGGAATTAATGGGAAAATCCTGGCTGGACAATTTGGGAATCATCAGTTGAATTTAGATGACTTCTGTGTCATGTGTTTAATGATGTGGGGAACGTTGCAATTGCAATGTTAAAGATATCTCGGTGAGTATTACTGTCGGGTCTAAAATAACAATCTTTATGTATACTGTCACTGTAATGATGGGGTAGGACTAGATAAGCATTCTTGCTTCCTACTCCTTCTCGAACACATTACAAATTTTTAGTCTGATGAATACCAAGTAAAGTATTGTATTTTATTTTGTGTTATTTACATTAATTTTTGTCTTTTTATATATTGTAGCTTATTTTTTTGTTGTTGTTGTTGTTGTTGTTATTGATGTTCGAGACAAATAAATGTAAAAAAAAAAAAACTGTGACTGCCCGAGTCACAGTTGAACAGGGCTGGTTTGAACCCTCAGTGTCTAAGCCCCAAACGGGGTCCTCAAGAGCAACTTGGCAGACTGCAATACTCTGGGATTTCTGAGTTTAAATTCCTGCTTACATCCAATTTAAATTAACAGAGGAAGAAGATAGTCCTCTGCCACTGTCGGGTCTCATGGGGAGTGTTAATGGAGGTATTTCTGTCTTTGGTAGTAGCCTGTATTTGTTTGATTGCCCCTTTGTGCTGTTGGCTTTGCATTTGAAGGTGAACAGGGCTAGTCATTATGTTCTGAACAGGTGTGCCATGTGATTGATTGCTGATCGAGGCTCCAGGCCAAAATTGACTAAGGGAGAACATTGTTCCTCTTTCCTTTCATCGGCTTTAATTCAGGAATGTTGCATGATTGACATCGTAGAGGATTGATTAAGAGTAGGTGAACAAAGCAGGTAATGATGGGGAACTAGTCCTGCTCTGCTGGTCTATGATCAGACCAATCCCTCTGCACAGGCGTCTTGTGCAGGTGTGTGGAATGATGACTGACTTTTACATTCCTCACATTCACTTTACTGACTGCCCCAGCTGACGCCAAGGTTGCACACTATGCTTTTGTTCCAATTTTGCTTGTGCCCACTTGTGGAACTGGGGACGCTGTGACTACCGTTTCGACATTTGAGATGCCGACCACAAAACTGTAAACGTCATAAATATATGGTTCTCCCAGTTTGCATCATGCAGTAGTGTAAATTCTTCATCAACATGATGTCCAGTGCATGTCTGGAACCCTGTGAAGGTTCACCGTTGTTATTGTTGCAATGTCGCATACGGTGCTGATTAAACACCTGTATTTTTTATTTTTAAGAAAAAATGTGAACACCACATTACATTTATATATTGTTATGAAAACAAATAAAGCTTTTAAGACAGTAAACATTTGTAAAACTCCTAAACAAGTCTCCATATGAATATTGTATTCCTTTTCTTTTGTTGGCCCATATCATTTTCGTGTACCCCACCTTTGTTGATTGTTTAATCTAATACATTGTATTTTTGTATGCATAATCTTTCATCTTTGTCTACAACAAAAAAGTCACCCATTGGTACTGTCATATGACAAATTTAAGTGATGTCGGTCATGTGATAGATGGCATTGATGGAGGTGTTGTGTGAGGTCTTAATTGCTGCTAGTTTTTCTCAAAGGTGGTTGTCAACATCAGAATTATATTTACCCTCCCAGAACAGTGGAAGTCAACCACATCCAAATCAAAATGTAAAATAAGGACTTCTTTATGAATATTCAGTGACTCCCGCCAGTTGATCACGCACCTGTAAATCAAAGCTTTTCAGAAAATGTCTTTCCAACTGTCCTTATATGTTGTCTTCAGTGTAAAAAGAAGGAGCTGCCCACACTTAAGTCTGAAGGAGCAGAGCCATGGATGTCCTCTGAATGGGCAGTGGGGTTAGCATACGAACACAGCTGTGCATGGAGCTAATTTGATATTCCAAATAAAGGTGTGAATTGGGCATGTTCATTCATGCAGTTCCTTATAATAAATTATTATGTAGAAAAGAAATTAGTGCAAAATGGCATGAATACAAAATGATCAGCGCTTCCAGTTGTAGTAATAGATACCCAGCTTTCACACTTACTGTGTACATTTGGACATTGTGAGGGATTTATCTAATTGATTTTATTGCAATTGATTCTGGTCTGATACTCTTCTTCTGTGTTACTCTAATGTTGTGATACAGCTGTCTTGCTTCGCCCCCAGAACATACCCCCTGCAGGTTGACAAAGTTCCTGCTTACAGTCTAGTTTCAAACTTTTACATATCACACTTGATTGACTACACATCATTGACTTCATAATCATCCAGGGTGAGAGAGTTTTGGTCGACTGGATTGTGCTTGTAGTATAATCAAAATAGAGAACTTATGGTCAAAGGATCACATGTATACTGCTTGTGCAACCAGCATTCTCTGATGGGAGCTGAAGTAGTCGACTCGAGGAGGGAAAATAATGGTTGATTAGCAAGACATGCTTCCGAAGAAACACGTTTATGTTCGTCATTCTAACATGACTGATAAAGTTACAGGAGTGGCAGGCCCGGCGCTAGAACAGGGAATTGGGGGGGCACAGACACGTCCCTTTATGAGATTTAGGATAGCCCTGGCTAGTTCTCTGTTATTTTCCTTTATTCACGCGTTTTCCAATTATCGTAATTGGCAGCTGAAGACACGGTTGCTCCCCATATGCAATCTAACAGCGATGAAATCATGGGCTAAATTCAGTAGAACTGAGAATTGGGGTGGACAAAACATCCGTTTTAAACAATTATTAGTCCTGACCTGTTCTCAGTCATTTTCATGATTAACAAATGGTTAACTCCGAGAGCACTCCGCACTTAACAGGTGCTGCTTGTTCTCCCCGATTAGGTAGGACGACAATCATTCATCTGGACATGTATTTGCTGAATTTAAATCAACATTATTCAAAATTGCATACCTGCGCAAATAGCTTGAGCTGCATGCTATTTATAGCCTATATTGCCGAGTGCCACATTTTTTCACTCAATACCAAGAGTAATTTTGAATAACGTTGATTTAAATTAAGCAAAGATGCGTTCAGATGAATGACTGTCGTCTTACCTAATCGGGGAGAACGAGCAACACCTGTTAAGTGTGGAGTGCTCTTGGAGTGAACCTTTTGTTAATCTTGTAAATGACTGAGAACAGGTCAGGACTAATAATTGTTTAAAACGGATGTTTTGTCCACCCAAATTCTCAGTTATACTGGATTTAGCCCATTATTTCATCTCTGTTAGATCGCATATGGGGAGAAACCATGTCTTCAGTTGCCAATTACAATAATTGGAAAAACGCATCAATAAAGGAAAATGATTGAGAACTGGCCAGGACTATCCTAATAGTCATAAAGGGACATGTCTGTGCCACCCCAATTCCCTGTTCTATAGCCGGGTCAGAGGAGTGGGGTTGGCTTACAAATATGACCGGGCACTCAAAATAGGGCTGGTTAATGTTCTTTTAGGGAAGATGAAGAATGTTGCACTGTCATTGTGGGACTGGGTAGGATTCTGATACCATATTTTATTTTAATTTCCTCCCACATCTCCTGAAGACTTTATGAAAGCCCAGAGCTGAGTGGGCATGTGAGAGAGACACTATGAGGTATTATTTTGGCAGCAATTATCAATGATGGAACACTCGCGAAATTAAGACTTGGTGGATTTACTTTTTTTTGGTTCTGGGCTAATTCAGTGTCATCAGTGGCCAATCACCAGTGCAAGCAGCCTTTCAATTGAAGACTGTAACATTCTGCTGTGTGGATTGTCAGCACATTTTGAAGAAGTGCAATAAATAAAAATAATGCAACTAAACTTCTATTAAGGTTTTTTACCCCTCAGCCCCGACTAAGGGACAGAGGGTATTGTCCCTTCGCTGACGGGCAGCGGGCAGTTCTCTGTATCCGCTTGGGATAGGAACTTGATTTTGCGTATATGGACTTGCCTTTGTGGGTAATCGTGCCTCGACCAGGTTTTGTACCACAATAACTTTTCACTCTGGCCAAAGACCTTCACCTTTGATTCAATGTGTCGGGGGTGAGGGGTATTGCCTTCGCCCTTGCGAAGCACATTTTATAAAGTTTAAATCCATTTCAGGTTAATACCCCTCATGCAATGAAAATGAGTGAATTGAAAGAATGTTTATTTTGTAGTTTCTTAACTTTCAACCATCATTTCCTTTTTCTAGAGGCAATTTTTTGTATATAACAAGCTATACAATCTTGCTTTTTACATAAGAAGTAAGAATGTTTATATTAATTCAGATGGTTTTTTTTTTCCTTTTCTTCTTTTTTCTTCTCCAGGCAGCAGTAACCTCAAAACAAACAGAAAGGGCGAATTAGACGAGTCCCTTGAAAATGACTCGGACAGATCCACCTGACATACTGGCATCGACTGTGTATCGAGACATTAAAGTGAACCCCTCCTCCTACACTGAGTCCCTCCGCTCTTCTGAAAGATGTAATTCCCAGAAAATCGGCAAGCTGGAGGACAATCAGGAGAATATAAATAAGAGGCACTGCCGCAGCTTCGACTACATTGAGTCACTGGACGACCCAAAGCCCCTCAACTCCTCTTCCATGGAGTATCCGCTGCGGCGGAGGTCAGAGAGGCATGTGACTAACCCGGATGTGACTTGGACTTCCCTAAACCAGCAGGGCCACCTGCGATTCTCCTCACCTGACTTGTTCAACACTCGACTGGCCACTCAGCATGCAGGCGATGAGGCAGCTGGTGGTGAATCTGCCAGGTCTGAGTTTAAAAAGAAGGTCAGGTCCAAAAGTGCCCCTAGAGTCAAGACCACTTTAACACCCGTGCCTATTGAGGTATCTTCACCCATGCTGAGAAGAGGGCGGGAGGCTCTACGTATATCACGGGAAGCATCCAAGAAGCCTGAGGGGTCACCACCCCGGGAGGCTTCTGTCTATGTGTCTGGTCGGGGACCATTGATGAATGAGGTGCATCCTATCAAACTCCAGCCACAGCGGGGAGAATCCAATTGCTATTCGCCCCTCTATGTCACAGACTGCTTTGACCAGAGCAGGCCTGACAGGCAGCAGCAGCCAGCAACCAGCCCCCATGTCAAATGTCGGGTAGACATCAAGCCAGATGCAGCTGTGCTACAGCATGCAATGAGGAGGATCAATCCGCCAATCCGTGCAGAGGTGCTCTGGCAGCGACACCATGGTGGTGGGAGCCGTAGCTTGACCGTGCCTCCGCAGATCTCCACCTCCAGAACACCAACACCCAGCGACTGTTACAATGGGGAGTTTAGGCAAACATACCAATACTCCAGCAGCATGCCCAACAGTTATACCCAGCCTGTGGAGATTGCACTGCAGGGAATGCCCTCTCCAAGGCAGTTTCGTGGGCGAGAGCGAAGGGCCTTCTCCATTCCTAATGTGCCAACTAAGCTCTTTTATACGGATGACCCTGCCCGATACCCTTCCCCGGCAACAGTCTCTGGAACATACTATTCAGATGATCAGTACAGCATCCCAAGTCAGAACCATACCCCCAAAGCAGCATATGTCCATGACCCCAGGACTCGCATGTTTCACACTCTCCCCATACGGCCTTACTATACTGAAGTAGAGACTCGTCACTTCCCAACTCAAGGTGGATACCCCAGACCATACTCTACCAGCGAACCAGGGACCTATATCATCCAAGCCCCATCTGCCAGGGCGTACTACAGTGATGACCCAAGGCCATATCCAGTCCAGCCCATACCCTCTAAAATATTCTATTCAAATGAGTCTTTTACTCCTCCCCCACAATCGCTAGAGCACCACATTCCCCTCAGAGCTTGCCACACTGAGGGTCGACGACACCCGCGGGTTTCCCAGCCTCAGGTAGATGACTGGTGTGGCTCAGATGTTTCTGGGTACTCTTTCCACCACCCGCCAGCCCAGCTAACTCCTCAAAGAGTGAGGGGGGAGCCTGTGCTGACCCCCTGGTACAGTAATCACTGTACTGAACCACCTAGACTCGGGGCAGAAGCTAGGCACTATTCCAGGTCCTGGGATAATATTCTACACCCACCCCATGTAGAGTTGCCGCAGCCTGTCCAACGTGGGCGAAGCTATGAGAATCTGCTTTACCAGGGGAAGAGGGCACTGTCCCCAGAGGCCTGCCGTCAGCCTGTGGTGGTAAACCTCTCTAGCTCACCGAGACGCTATGCAGCCCTCTCCTTGTCAGAGACCTCTCTGCTCGATAAAGGTATAGCCATGGGAGGTGCTGGCGTGGCTGACAATTTGAAGAACCCCAGAGGAAGATTATGGTTTGTCACCCCAGAGATCACCATCACCGACAATGACATCCGACCAGGCAAACTCACTAAGACAGAGGTTCGCTCCTCCAGCTGGGATGCTCTGGACTCTGGTCCCAGGGTCCAACCGCAGACTTCCTACACAGAGGAAACTGCCAAAGAGAAGACCCACAATAATTACTCCCTGCAGCAGAGCCTGGAGCAATTGGATGAGCTTCTGGCTGACCTGGTCATTGACTATAAGCCTCCATCCAGCAGGCGGCCTAGCGAAGACCTTATAGACCAGTTGAAGAAGCTGATCAATGAGGATGAAGAGGAGTCCTCCACTAAGAAGGAGGACAATGGCCCAGAGAATAAGGGTTCCTTGAACATGCAGCCTGTACCCAAAAGCCCGGATGCTCACCAGGATTTAGACAGTGGTTGTGATGGAGTCCAGAAGAGCAATGATGAGTGCTCTCCAGACCAAAGCACAGATGAAGATGATACTATGATGTGTTCCAACAGCAAATGTCGGCGAACAGAGACTCTATTTAATGCCTGCCTCTATTTCAAGTCTTGCCACAGCTGCTACACTTACTACTGCTCCCGCAACTGTAGAAGGGAAGACTGGGACATCCACAAGGAAAACTGCCTGTATGGTCGTGTGGGTAGTTTGTGCCGTCGAGTCATAAAATTCTGCCGTGAGACAGGGGAAATCCACAAGGCTTTCTCCCGGATTGCTAAGGTTGGCTACCTTTCCCGGGGGAGAGGGGTCCTCTTCCTTGGGTTCCCCAACCCAGGGTCATCTGAAAATTTCCTGCAGTATGGTCTGGAGAGCCTACTTATGGCCCCCACCTACTTATCCCTGCGGGAATTAGATGGCTTCAAGGATAACCTGGCAAGCTATTGCAAGGAGCTTCAAGAGGCTGGAGACGAGTATGACCCTAGCGAATGTTTCCTTCTGAATGTATCTATAGCTGTGGGTGAACAAGTGCCTGACCGGCCCTCTCCTAGGGTCCAAGCCCCGACTGTAAGGAAGTATGCTAAAGTGTCCCTGGCCTCCACCAGCCCAGAGAGGAAGGTACTGAAGAATGAGAGTGACATGGAGACACTGATCCTCACCCCTCCCCCTGGGACGTCTGACATAGACAAGGAGGGTGAGGAGGGTCGGAAGGCGCGGGAAATCTGCTTCATCAACATTCAACGAGAGCTGCGGACCAGGGGGGTCTTCCTGCGCCATGAATTCCCCCAGGTCTATCAGCAGCTTGTGGAGTTCGTTGAAAGCAACAAGAGATTCACACCCACCACCATCTACCCTATTGACAAGAGGACCGGGAAGCAGTTTATGTGTATGATTATGGCTGCTTCTGAGCCCCGGATGCTAGACTGGGTGGCAAACCCCCATCTTCTAGATGATATAATATAAATGACTGATGTCATATACTATTTACGTAGCTATATGTATCACATGTTGCTACACACTCAGCATATTTACTATTATAGTTTGTAGATATGTATTTTACTATGTGAAAAACACTGTTTTATTGATGTTTGCCAGCTGAAATCTTTCATTATAGTAACATTAATTATTTTTCATATTTTTAGTGCCTGTTGGATTCACCAGATAAAATAACATTCAGTAAATGCATGTTTTCTCAGCCAGAATTGATATTTTCACATCTTTAATTTACAGAAGTTTTTAGCCAACCAGATGTTCACACAAGCTTTGAGTAATTTATTCTTTCTTTTCAAACGTCATCCACTTTTTCCAAGCATATTTATCCTGTGGTGCACTTACCAATTTCAGTATTCTGAGCTTAGTGTTTTTTTTAACCAGTGTTCACTCTTTGGTGACATTTCAGCTTTATTATCAGATGTATGTTAATTAAAGTAACATTTTACTAAATTCACCTACTTTGCTCCACCTGAATTAAGAAGGTTCTGTTTACTTTCCAGTGTAATTGCTTGCAGTGTCTTCTAGTCATTTTCTTGTAGTTTATGTAAATGTTTACGATAGCATTATGCACATGCTCTGTTGCTTGATGGTAATTTTGCAGAACTAGAATGGGAGAGTAAATTTTTCTTCTTAGAAAGATACTTATATTCAGTACCATTTAAAACATTTTCAGGATGCAGGACTGAGATTTTGGAGGTAAGATTCCGCATATTATTCAGTTTGAAGTAATTCTGAGAAACTTTCATGCAAACTCCATCAGTCTTTGGAATCACCGTTATTTTAAGTGCCAGTAGTATGACCTATTTATATATTTCAGGTTTACATCAAAAAGGTTTTACATAATATTTGTGTCATTTATTATTAATTATTTTTCCTGTGATGCAACTCTTACTTTAATGTCAGAGACTCGAGTTGCAGTTTGTGGTTCCTGGCAGAAAATACAAACTGAAAAATTTGAAGACAATTGAAATTTCAACACATTTAAAAAATTAATTGTGGATACTATTTAATACTTACAATTTATGAATCTATCATAGATTACTGATATTGCTGTGTGGTATAGAAGGCTAACCTAGCTGTAAATGTGTTGTCAGCTTGTTGCAATGCATCAATACAGTTTGCTTCAATTGTGAAAAAAGATTGTGAATCCTTGACCAAACATTGTAAAACTAGGGTTTTGTTGAGCACATGAATTTATTAGTGTTTAATTTTATTTATTGCTAATTTTCAAAATCAGTTTGGAGGTGATGAAGGTGTTCGCTATCCCTAAAATGTGCCATACATTTCAGACGAAGATTATTTTCTTTTCAAATTAGTATTAATTAATCTTTATTTTCTGGAAACAACAGTTTTGAAAGTACTGCAACAGACTCTGGGAAGCACTGCTGCAACCTTGCAAAAACAGTCAAGCACTGGTCCAAAAAAGGCCAAAATGTTTCAGTATTTATGGGATGTAATGCAATGGTTATCTTTTTTTGAAACATTTCCTTTTCTAATTCTGAATTATCCCCTACTGCTTCAATTCATGCAGTAGTTAATATGCAGGGGTTCATATTTGCTGTTTTTGCTTTGTCCAACAGTGTGTGAAAGTGGAATTTTTGATTTAATAAGAGATGATTATGTGAGTGTGGATGTGTGTGATTGGATGTTTGCGTGGTTTGATGCTGCACCTTTCAAATCTATTCCCTCAGAAGTAAATGGGAGGGAACATTTGATTGAATGCATGCTGTCAGTATTTTGGCCTTTTGTCATGACAATGATAATAACTATAAAGAACATAGACTTACCTGCTTGATAATGTAATATTTTTTGAAAAATTAAGAATAATAAAGTATTTTGGTCGAGAGAATAGTTCTATATGTAATTCCACTAAAATGTACATGATGTCATGCATACTAATTGAGGATGATATTTTCTGGTTATACGTGAACTGTTCCTGTTGAGAGAAGAAATTAAAAAAAAGAAACATCATGGAACGATGTTGCTCACTGTATCATCTTGAGAAGGTCATCCTCTGTTTTATCGCATAATATTTATAAAGCATATTTAATAAAATGACCTGGAAACACAATAATAAACATGCCCACTTGTGTCTTGATTGTTAAAACGCAGTGAATTGAATGGTGTTTGAGAGAAGAGCTGATTCAATCTAATCACATTGTCAGTTGCATAACAAATCTTAAGCTTTGTGTGTGAGGATAAAGCCAATGGTGCCAGCCTTTGCATCAGTGTCCAAGTTCCAGTTCTCACAATTCTTAAATTAGGCTGATACCACTAGACTGAGAAGTAGCTTAAATGTTATCATAGCAATATGAATGGATGGATAGACAAAAATAGCGTTTCAAGGGCAGCCGGATAGCTCACTTGGTAAAGCATCACGTTGTGAAGCAGAAGTGACTATCACGTCGTGGGTCGGATCCGCGCCTTGTACCAGCCGGCAGTGGACGGCAGCTTTTTCAGAGTAGCGCACAATTGGATATTGCGCTACAGGGTTGCAAATTGGCAAGGGACTGCCAGGAAGGGAAAATAACAGTTGCCTTGCTCGTTGCTCAAGCGCTTCCTGTTGGCCAGACGGACGCTCGTCAGGAAGACTCTTAGCCTGCTCATGTCTGGGTATCCTCTGCCCTTGTTCTGAACTTGCGAAGATTCAACCAATGAGTGTATAAGAAGCTGCAGGCGTGCTTCGGAGGAGAGCAGTGAACTGTCTTCACTCTCCTGGATTGGCAGCAAGGGGTCGCAAACGAGCAAGCCTTGTACATAGTTCACCAATTGGGCATTCCAGATTCGGGTGGGATAGGATATGCCAAATTTAAAAAAGAAAAAAAAAAAAATTTTGATTCATATCACGGCCTCTCATAGATACACATGATTTACATATGGCAGGATCTCACCCGGACAGCAATGTTTAGTACCCACCTGGGTAATGCACGGCAGCCATTTTGCACCAGAACGCTCACCGCTCTACCACTTGGGGTGGAGAGGGAGAGGGCGTAAATCAGAAGATTATTGGGTTGCAGGTTGAAACAGCCAGGTTGTGAACTGATGAAAAAAAAATATGATAGCAATACCTTTCAGCAAAACTTTAAAAGCTCCTCTTTTTTTTAACTTTCTGGGAGTTATAATGAAAGCAAGTAATGGCACGCACAAATTCTCTTTTTTTCTGCTACTATAGCTAAATACATTGTGAATTTGTTCCTTGGAGGGAGCCATTTGTGGGCTTGGCAGTTAATTCCTGGGTAATTTGTCCGTTTGACGAAGAGGGTATTTCAGGTTGTTTGGTGGCGCTGCTGGAAAGGAGAGAGCGAATGCAGTGTTGTTTGTGTCGTGAGGTGACAAGTCAGCTGCTGGCACGTCACAATCCCGCTGTTATTCTTTCCTTGTGGGAGCCTTCTGTCACCGCTGAGAGAACTAGACATGTTTTGCTTCCAGGTGGATGGAGATGCCCAGCATGGGTTGGCGCTGGTAACGTGGATGGATGGCAGAGCCTTTTGTCTGTCTCTTTAAATTCTAGAGCCGGGCTGACATGGGATATGATCACTCAGGGACTTCAGAGACTGCGTGTGTGATTTCAGCTCACAGAATCTCTCCAGGGGGAATCATTTTCTCTCGCAGTTCAGCGATAATCATATAGGGCGGTTAAATGATAAAGCATAGACTGGTGAAAATTGAGACAGTTGAGTCTCTCAAACTGCACCATGTACACACAGTTGTAAAGCAGCTGTCCATTTTTTTTTTTTTTTTTGCAAAAATATACAAAATTTAGGAAACCAGGATGAGGGTGAGGGTGCATGCTGTTTTCTATACAATTTATATCTTTGTAGTAAGTGTGGTACTGCACTCCAAAATTGCTGTTGAAAATGTGAAATTAAAACTTAGATATGAAAACTTAGATTACTATGTTTAGTTTTTTTTTTTTTTTTTCCTCTCAATATCCTTTAAGGGAATTGATGGCAATTTTTCAGCCATGGAGTACCCTATTAGGTATAAGGGTGAAAAAGGTCCTGAACACCATGCTGTGCTCTGTAAACATGCACCCTCTTCCTGTCCTGCATGCCCCTGAGGCAGACCTCGCCATGACTCCTGCCAGGGGACAGCAGGGTTCATCTTGCGCCTCGGCTTGTAAAGTGCATGATTCATCGCTGTCACAGGCCAGATCCTGACATTAGAGCACTGTGACCACAGTCAGTCTCCTCCCTCTGTGGCATTGCTTACTATTAACAACCAGCAGATGATCACAGATGATCTACGTCATAAAATCTTAATTCAGGCATACCCATAAAAACATTAAGCACAGACTCTTAAAAAAGCCACGTTTAGCAACAGAATATGGTCACAACGAAAGAACTGCATAAGCAGGTAATGAATGTTGCATATTTTTTCACTTATTTTTATTTTATTAATTTTTAATTATTTAAGCAGGGGGCTCGACTGAGACCATCTCTCCTTTTCAGCAGGGCCCTGCATTACAAACAATTAAAATAACCGTTTACAAGGACATTTATAGAACCAAGAAGGTGAAGAAAAAAAAATCCAATGCCATTATTAAAGGGAAAACATTAATTAAAACAATAACAATTCTCTTGATAAAATTTGATCAAAGTTTTAAAATGTCCGAAGGGAACCAGTTCATTCAATTTCAGATTAACTTGTAACTGATTCCAGATGTGCGGGACATAATAATAAAAAGCTGTTTTACCAAGCTGTTCTTACACAAGGAACATTCAGACACAATGAGTCCTGTGACCATGTCCCATTGCAACCCACACGCCCTGTAAGAGATTAGTCCTACCTGTAGGACAGGTAGATAGATCAGACTTGCACTGCTTATCATTAGTCTGCGCAGAGAGACTTCAGTCTGCTACTTTGTTCATCTCAAAAAGATAGACCTGCTGAGACAAAATGCTTATTAAAAGCATTACTTATTTCAACTTTGCCAGTAATCAAATTTGAATTCAAAACATGCGAGGGGAGAGGAAAGAAACTTGAACTTTCCAGCATTTTCAAAGTTTTCCAGAATTGCGTTAGATTTCTTCCAGCATCTGCAAGGGATTTCAAGTAAAAATCAGATTTTGCCTCTCTAACGGGCACTGCGATTTGTTCCTAAGCTGTCTAATGTAAAGCTGATCTTGGAGTAAGTGGGTTGGTCTAGATTTTGCCCATGCTTTGTTACTGTCTCTGAACAGTAGTGAGAGCTCCACCGAATACTATGAAATCACTCTGTCCTTAAATCTCAGGGATTTTAAAGGAGCATGCTTGTCTGCCACAGGGTTAAATATAAAGGAGAAAATTTCAAGTGCAAGCTCTGTTTCAGGTATAGCAGATACACAATGAAAATCACAATTATACAATTCATGGAGGAAGCCTTGAGCATCAAACTTTTTGTAATTTCTCTTTTTAACTATACGAGGCTTGAACCTTTGTAGTTTTGTTGTTCTGACGCATGCAATGGGACAATGATCGCTAAGATCACATGCAAAAACTGCATTAGCCAAATACTTGAGGATTATTTGTAATAACATAAATGTGAGGATTTTCCTGGATCTTTTAAATTTGGGTGTGTGGGCTCTGAAATTAGCAGGAACAGATTTAATTGAATGCATACATTCTTTAAATCAGATACAGAAGAGAGTCAGTCCAAGTTTAAATCCCCAAGAGTAACTATTTCAGAATTCAGGTAGGGTACAAGTGAAATAATGCATCCAGAGAAATCTTAGATGCACATAGCAGCTGGTAGACTCCAGAAAGATAAAAATGTGAATTAGAATTCAATATCAATTTAATGACTAAAACCTCAAATTGTTTCTCAACAGAATGACTGATGACACAGGTAGTACTTAGCGTATTTTTTACATAAATCGCTATACCACCACCTCTTCCTCTCCAATCACACCTGAAAATATTAAAACCATCCACTTTAACAGTATCATCTGAGATTGAGTTATTCAGCCATGTCTCTGAAACACAAAAAAAAAAAAAAAAAAGAAGGGATTTGTCTCTGTAACCCAAATTTTTATCATGTCCAATTTAGGAACTAAACTCCTCACATTTAAGTGCAACAGACAGTACCTTAGCTGTGTACTTATGCTCCGCTTATATTACGTTCCCATAACTTGGAACATGTTGTGAGGTACAGCTCAGGAACCACTCACGAGAAACAGGAATCCAAGAAATGTATGCCTTTAATGGGGTCTGAGTCAAAGCCAAAATACACAGGAATTGCCAAGCCACAATACGAAATCCAAAAACAGAATCGACTAGACAGGCAGGGGTCAGAACCAGTAAGACAGGTGGGCAGAGGTACAAAAACGAGAGGCAAAAAATCGTAGTCAATGGGCAAAGCCAATGGTGATACACAGGGCATACAAACACAGAACTCGTAGTCATACAAAAATAGGTCAAAATCCAGAAAGACAAAATCAGTACAAAAAAGCTACGGCAAGAATCAAGGTCGGACTATCCAATAGAAGCGAAAAAATATTCAATAGCATACGAGGCACTCTGCACAAAGAAGTATTGATCAACGTTCTGATAAGAGCTGTGAGTGAGAAGACTCCTAATATACACACAGGAAAGGTCACATGCTATACAGAGATCAGGTGTGGGGAATGAGGCTAATTACATCGGGAGATTCACATGAGGGAAACCCTAACCATGAAAATTAGCAAAAGACAAAATATGAACGGGAATCACACAAACAGCCTACTACATTTAAACAGCTCTGGTCCAGGAGTTCTATGTGCACAGATAAGGAGCAGGAGAGTAATTAAGCACGTGCGAGAGTTTCTCGCTGAACACAAAGCATTAAACTAGAGTGCTCGTTAGTTAGTAATCTTACTATATACATGGATTAGTAGTGTTCGTCTACTATGATACAAAATACAAATGTTAGTCTTGTTAGTAATCAGAACAGAAGGGTGAAGGAAGAAAACGAGATTTCAAAGGAATATTTTAAACACCGGAATTCATTTAAATCACCCGAAGTCAGTGGGCACGCAGACAGGGAAGACGGACTGAACCAACTAGATCACAAGACGGTGGGGACAAGTGCAATGGAACTGAACATAGAATGAACCAAAAAACCTGAATGTTACAAAGACCGAAAAGAATAAATAAAAGACAATAATCATGAACACAAAACCAGCTCATAAAACATGACCAAAAACCAAAACCATGACACATGTAGACATTTACACTCCTTGTTTTCCTGGTTCAACATGAGAGGATGTTTGTGCACCAGATTTCACAGAAGAAAATAATCCATGCCTATTCATATTCACACACTGACTGACCATATGAGAAGAGCATTGGGCTAGTAACTGCACTGAGACCTGTCAACCAAAAAGACAGTATTTGAATATATTTACTGTAATAAATCCTCTCTGATTGGTCTTTCTTGCTTCTGTTCATTGAAAATACAATTCTGCCATCTTTTTTTACTGATATTCGGTTATAAAGTGTCATACAATTCAAAGTGACAAATAATTCTAATCTCACGAAAAAAATTTTGTGGCTACAGTCTCGAATGCCTCGGACAGGTGACACCATAGTTTGTCATTGAATTTCCATGCGTTATAAAACAATTATGTTCCCCACTGTGACTACTGCAGGTAATTTTCTGCCCATCACTGATGGATTACGTTTGTCATTGATAATCACAAGTGCCAGCTGGAAGACTGGGGTGGGCCAGTTGTGCAAGTGGGTGGGCTGGGGCCAGTCAGGCTCACCTGTAACACGGTGCATGCAGAAGACTACACTCAAAAAAATAAAATATTAGATTTACTGTATGATGTTATGTAAACTGGCTCCACATCACTGAGATCAGTACATTCAAAGTAATGTAATTCATTAAACTGGCCAAAAATATTGAAACTCAATAAGAAGTTACTTAAGAGTAGAGTGTAGAAATAGCCATAATGTAAAAACTAAGAAATAAACATACTCAACATGATTTTCACCTTATAAAATGTATTTTGAGAAAAATGTACATGGTTGCCCATGGAAAAGGCACTTTAATGACAAAGGGCTCTAAATTCAATGACCAGGTGCAGGCGCAGTGAATGGGGGGAGGGCTGCGCCAACGGGGTGTATCTAGGTGTATTTGCAAATGAGGGAGGAGAGACGGCGTGTGTGTGGGTTTAAGAAAGCCGAGTCAAATCTTCACCAATCAAATGAGCTCCTTTCCTCACCTTTAACGAGTTGGAATATAGAAGCCTCTGTCCTATATCTGCATGATGGGTTAATGTTGCATTTTACTTTGCTGCTTCAGGCATGTCTTCTGCACCGCTTACATCTATATAAGCATTACGAATACGAGTTAGCTGGCTCACTAGGGCATTGGTGAATTATTACTATTAGCGAACTTGAATGGAATTTCAAAACGAAGCTACGTCAGATCATTCAAACTTATGAAGTTGGAATGAAATACGACGGTTACTCATTTATTTCTTCTGCCTGCATCATTGGGAAGAGAAACCATGGATAGCGTGTTCCTATAATTACACCCTGTTGCTGCTAAAAATTTTGGGATTTACATGGACAACAATGCAAGATACGTGACACATTTATTTTCAATATGTGATCTTAACTCAATACGAGATCATAGCAATCAGGCTGTATTCCTTTCCCCCACTAAAAACGATTAAACCTAAGTGACAATAATAGTATTAAACCGCTTGCACACTGGACGCAAAACAAATTTTTTACACGGCAGATTACATTCATAGTCAATACAAAGATGTGTATTCGCGTCTTTGCATTGACTTTGAATGTAATCAGTCGTGCGAAAAATTCATTTCGCGTCCAGTGTGCACGCGGCTTTACCGAGCATAGAACGCAAGCATTATATACATATGCACTACCTCATGCCCAGGCAGTTTGTGGTTGGCTGAGAAAAATGTGAAGTTGTTAGTTTGCATCACAGATTCAGCTGCATTGATTAAGCCAGGTCGAGTTTTCCATTATGCGTGCCAACCGCCTTTGATCTGACATCAAGACAATAAATATAGATACCATAACTCATGTCCTGAATCAGATAGTTACATTAGTGGTTGCTGTAATCATTTATTGCATTGAAATGTGCCTGACATTCTGGAAACCTGCCTGTGAGATTTTGGTGATATGTGCGCACTGTGCGCTGGCCAGCCAAATTACCACTGCACAGAAAGTAAACCAAGTTGGAGCTGGCAAGCCCTCTGCAGACTTTTGGCAGAGCCTTTTGCCTCGAAATTGTCACTGCGTTGTGATGGGACACCACCCCCTACTAGGCGTCACACCCATCTCAGCGCTGTGACGGTGCGTTCAGGCACCACATTCAAGAGGGAAATCTATAAAACGTATGCCTTTAATGAAGTCTGGGTCAAAGCCAAAATACACAAATTGTCAAGCCACAATACGAAATCCAAAAACAAAGTCGGCTAGACAGGCCGGGGTCAGAACCAGAAAAACAGAGGAGCAACGGTACATTGACAGCAGGCAAAAAGTAGCGGTCGATATCCAAAGCAGTGGGTCATACACAGGACATCCAAACACAGAAATCTAGTTCATACAAAAATGAACAATTCATACAAGAATTGAAGTCGGACAAACCAGTAGAAGAAAAACAATATTCAATTGCATACGAGGCGCTCTGCACAATGAAATATTGATCAACATTCTGACAAGGAGCTGGCTGTGAAGACTACTTAAATAGACGGGAGGAAAGTCACATGTTATGCAGGGAGTAGGTGAGCTGGATCTGACTAATTACAACGGGAGAATCACATGAGGGAAACCCTGACCACGAAAATTGGCGAAAGCCAAGACACGGAGGGGAATCACACAGACAGCCTATGACATTTAAACTTCTCCGGTAAGAGAGTTCTAAGTGCACAGATAATGAGTGCAGGAAAGTAATTAAGCACGTGCGAGGGATCTCTCAGAAACACAGGGGGAGACAGGTGAAGCTGAGCAAGAGGCGGAGACAACAGGGCCATTGCTGAGAGGGAATTAGTATAAATTAGTAGCGGTGCAACTTTACAGATTTAACCAGAGCACTCGTTAGTTAGTAAGTAATCTATATACAGTCACATGAAAAAGTTTGGGAACCCCTCTCAGCCTGCATAATAATTGACTCTGCTTTCACCAAAAAAATAAATAAAAGTGGTACGTCTTTCAATTACCAGGAACATCTAAGTACTGGGGTGTTTTCCAAACAAAGATTTTAAGTAAAGCAGAATTTAGTTGTATGAAATTAAATCAAATGTGAAAAACTGGCTGTGCAAAAATATGGGTACCCTTTTGATTTTGCTGATATGATTGCATGTAACAGCAGGTAAAACTGGTGACTTGAAACACCAAAAAGGTTGGATTAGCTCCTTAAGCCTTGAACTTCATAGACAGATATGTCCAATTATGAGAAATGGTATTTAAGGTGCCTAAATGGAAGTTGCACCTCTCTTCGACTCTCTGTTGAAGTGAGAAAGAATGGGATCATCAAAGCAGCTCTCAAACAATCTGAAAACGAAGATCGTTCATTATCATGGTTTAGGGGTAGGCTACAAGAAGCATTCGCAAAGGTTTCAACTGTCTATTTCGACTGTAAGGAATGTTGTCAGGAGATGGAAGGCCACAGGCACAGTTGCAGTTAAACCGAGGTCTGGCAGACCAAGAGAAATACAAGATTTGCATAGGCGGAGGATTGTGAGTTACATGGTTACACACAACCCACAGATCACCTCCAAAGACCTGCAACAACATCTGGCTGCAGATGGTGTATCTGTACATCGTTCCACAATTCAATGCAATTTGCACAAAGAACATCTGTATGGCCGGGTGATGAGAAGGAAGCCCTTTCTGCGCCCACGCCACAGGTATGGTCACTTGGAGTTTGCAAAAGCTAATTTGGATCAGCCAGATACATCCTGGAAAAAAGTGCTTTGGACTGATGAGACAAAAATTGAGTTATTTGGTCATAACAAAAAGTGCTTTGCATGGCGAAAGAAGAACTCTGCATTCCAAGTAAAACACCTGCTACCTACTGTCAAATTTGGTGGCGGTTCCATCATGTTGTGGGGCTGTGTGGCTAATTCAGGGACTGGGGCCCTTGTTAAAGTCGAGGGTCGAATGAATTCAACCCAGTATCAACAGATTCTTCAGGATGATGTACAAACATCAGTCACAAAGTTGAAGTTGCGCAGGGGTTGGATATTCCAACAAGACAATGACCCAAAACACAGTTCAACTTCTACAAAGGCATTCATGCAGAGGGCAAAGTAGAATGTTCTGACATGGCCGACCCCGTCCCCTGACTTGAACATCATCGAAAATGTATGGGATGCTTTGAAGCGGGCTGCCCATGCTCGACAGCCATCAAATTTAACTGAACTGGAGCGCTTTTGTATGGAAGAATGGTGAAAAATACCTCCATCGTGTATCCAGACTCTCATCACCGGTTACAGAAGTCTAGAGGCTGTTATTTTCGCGAAAGGAGGCTCAACTAAGTACTGATGTCATATAAATATATATTTTTTTCTGTTGTGGTGCCCAAATATATGCACTAGTCTAATCTTGTTATGATTCCCTTTTCATATATCCTGTTAATCCAATAAAGAAAACGTCATTGTTAAAATACTTCTGTTTCCCTAAGGTATGTCATTTATGAAAAGAAAGTTGCTTCTTTGAAGAACCAGCCAAAGGTGAACAAAACTATAAAAAATTTAGAGGGGTTCCCAAACTTTTTCATATGACTGTACATGGATTAGTTGTGTTAATAGACTATGCTAGAAAATACAAATGTTAGTAATCAGAACAGTAAGATGAAGGAAGCAAACGAGAATCGAAGGAATATAATAAAACACCAAAATTTATTTAAATCACCCGAAGTAAGTGGGCACGCAAACCGGGAAGACGGACTGAACCAACTAGATAACAAGACAGGGGAGACAAGTGTAATGGAACAGAGAAAATGACTGAACTAAAACCTGAGAATTACAATAACCAAAAAGAATAAATAAAAGACAAAATCATGAACAGTGAACTTGAACATAAACATGACCAAAAACCATAACCATGACAGGCGCACATCTGTCTACCAAAGTGGCTGCGCACGATGTTGCACCGCACAAAATTACCACTGCGCAGGCTGCACCATACGAAATTACCACTGCATGGGCGGCACCACGCTGCGCCACCCTGCGCTGTGCCTAGATATGAGAGCCCTATATCTGAAAATGTTTTGTGGCACTGATATTTCAATAACCCATGGTCAGATTTTACTCAAATTAGTCTCATATGAAAGGTTTACGATAGCTCTATGAAATGACATAGGACTTTTTTGCTTGGAACAGTTATGAATACTTAATGAGCTCTGTTATGTAACCAAGTGAATGGTCGGTGAATGGTGTGTGTGCCCTGTGAAGGATTGGCAACCTGTCCAGGGTGGGTCCTTGCCTTTGCCCTTAGCCAGCTGGGATAGGCTCCAGCTCGCCCCGCGACCCTAGTGAGGAATAAGCGGGTATAGAAAATGAATGAATGTTATGTAACCATAACAAAAACCGCTATCATCAACTTGCTTCATTTTCAAAATTAAGAGATGCACCTATCTATTAAATTCAATGTCATTTCATAGATCTCCAACAGATACAACTTCAGTCCAAATTTCAAGTCAATCAGATGAATATTAATAATTTTATGAATGCCACAAGGTTGAAAATCAGTTTTGATTGTGAATTTCGGTAATTTGCATTTAAAGTTAACAATTGAGGCAGAGGAAAAACATAGATTCTTGGTATTTACTGGCATCTCACTGCATTCCCTTATTTATTTAATTTAATTTCTGTGAAAATCTGAAATATTGAAATTTTTACCCCGAAGCCCCCTTAAAACTGGTGTGGAACCACTTGACATAATACTTAAAAATAAATCTAACATCTTTCTTTTTTTTTGAGCATACTTAAATGTGCTGAATGACCAGGTTATCCAATCAATGGATTTGTTTCATTCCTGACGTCACAGGCATATTCCAGGATGACAATGCAACAATTCAAGTCTTTGAGATGTGCTAGAAAAGGCTTTGTGGAGTTGTTAAATGATCCCATTGTCAATACAAGATCTTCCCCAAAAAATTAATACCTCTCTGAATGGAAATAAATACAGCAACATTGCATAAGATTGTCAAAACAATGCCACAAAAAATTGGGACTGTGATGAAAGCAAAAGGCGGTCTGACAAAATATCACAGTGTGCAACTTTTTTTTTTTTTGGCTGAATAGTATATATTCTGATGTCCCATCAGTGACTTTGACCCTTATTAACAGGCAATCTTGAGCTGGCTTTCTAACTTATTAACAAACATCCTGTGTGCCCTTCATTTGCATGGACTATAGAGCCAAAATGATGCAGATAATTCTTCTGTCTCGATGTCACCTAAAACAGGTTCTTTCTGTTTTCAATGGGCAGCTGCTTCCGGTATGTGAGATCAAGTTTTGTGGACCTGAAAAATCAAATGACCCAGTGTCATCACCATTAAAATAATGTAGCATGAGGGAAAAGTCTTATTGAGATCTTTGGACAGTTGAGATGGTCACATCTGTGCTGTGAGCAGGCCTCATTTATTTTTTATGTCCGTCTGTGGGCAACACCGCGCCTAACTGATGAATTAGCACATGCTGTGTAATGATTATCTCTGAAAGCCTGGCAAGACCAAAATCCCCTTCCCATTTTTGATGGTTCCTTTCAGGTTTCATCTAATGGACGGCTAGTACTTTCTACTGCAGCAAGCATTCCTTAGCATTAAAGACCCAGTCTGAGTACACACTATGAATTCATGAGTTGCTTGGATGAGGATAATTCAAAGGCATTTTATCGCAAGTGGTTACAACTATAAAATGCTGCAATGATTTCCTGATGATGATTTAAGTAGATCATCGATAATATGGATCAACTAGCGCTGCGTTTTAGGTTGATAAAATACCAAATAGATGAATGTTCCATTTATTGTCTATTTATTTGTTTTTTAAAAAGACAAATATAACAAAATAGTATTTCTCCTTACATTTTCAGAATACAGCCTTATGTTTGTGTTTATATTTGAATAAATATGGGTATGAGGAGATGTTATTCAGAGAATTAAGATATTTTTTCTGTTATGATCCAGACTAGAAATCAAGTTGGTGACAGTAATGTAGAGGGCAGTGGGATGAAGCCCAGAGGAGAATAGCACAGTTCAGCTCAGATTTTACAAGTGAAGCAGCGTGGCTGTAGCTTGTGCCTGGCCCGTGGCTTTCTGCGACACTTCCAGATGGAGTGCACACTTGGCCAAAACCTCTGATGACTGTAGAGGGCTTGGAAGCTTGTTCATAATAAAATGGGCAGAGGAACAGACTGGGAGAAGATTTACAGGAATGCAGTCCCAATCCTGGAGACTGAGAGAAAGGAACTGAACAAGGAAGAGTATATCCGTATATTACTATTATTAAAGGTTACATTTAAGTTCAAAAAGAGAGAGTTTTACTAGATAATACTGACTGGTGCAAAAGTGCATATTGCAAGTGACAATCCAGCGACTTGCAAACTCAAAGGAGGGTGTGTAAATATGTCACACATTCATGAGGAGGGGTAACAATGAATGGGACACAGCGAGTATCAGGGAACAGACCAATGGAGGCAATATTACTAAATGACAAGCAAGTTGCTGGATGGGAGGAAACACAGAAGGCATTCAAATGAGGGTCGTGACAATCTCCCAGTGAACGAATTCAGAATCAGCGTGCTAATTTCAATTCAATAAAGCTGAGTCTACCGTGAAGTAGATTGCTTGCCTCATTAGATATTTTTTCTTGCCTCTCAGAATTTTACAATATTTTGATTTGATTTGATTTGATTTATTTGGCAGAAATATGACATTTAGTTTGCTAATTCACACAATACTTAGACATACACAACAAGAATAGTTGGTGCGCACATATTAACCAAAAATAAAGAATTCTGCCGAGGATAACACAAAAAGTTATAAAATCTTATTTCTATTGTGGTCCTCTAACAAAGAACTAAAATCACATACAATATAATATATAACAAATTGCAGTCACAATTGTACAGCAAACATACTACTTACTCTTTTGCTATATGTCAACTTAAATTGCAGAAACGCCATACTATTAGTCGAGCAAGTTTCAGGGATCACTTCTAATCCATGTTATATCACTGCCATCTGCTGGTTACATTCTGAACTTACAAGAACTCAACTGTCCACTGACTGTATTTGTATCTGAAGCTACATTTACCACTCCGCTAGTTGACATGAATATTAATGGTTTTTATTTTTGTTAAAATAACACAAAAATATAAGCTTTTATAATTCTAAGAATGTTAGAACATCTAGTTTCGAGGATTCTTGTTGCACTCTTTCCCCCATTATGTCATAATAATAATATTATGATTACAATTGTGGAGTTCATTTGTGCCAATTATTGGGTAACACTGGCCCAATTTTCACTGGAAGAAAAATAATTAGCAATTATTCAATCTGAAACTCCATGGCCTTGGCTTATTTTTGTGAAGACCATGTAAAAGGACACATTTTATAAAGAACATACGCTACACTCCCCTCTGATTAAATGGTTAAAGCTATTGGAGAAAATGAACAGAGCATGGTGAATCTGGACTGAAAATCTGGCTCCATTTTGTGTCATACACCTGTCATTACCACACATGTGCACAAATAAGCACTTGTCCAGCAGTCTGTGGACAGACACGAATACAATCACTTGTTCATGTCATCCAATTATGCTATTTCAGAATATATTTTAAACATTTCTGAGAGACATTTCTGTATTTCATAACCTGTGATGGAATTTTTTATTTTTGACTTTGATTGAAAATTAAGCTTGTTTCCCACAGAAATCACAACCTCCTCATAATAATCATAATAATAATAATAGTTCCTAATTACCTCGCCCCATCTGAAGGGTGTGGGAAGGGGTATTGTTTTTGGTTAGGTTTGTTTGTGTGTTTGGTTATTAACACTCTAGCGGCAAAACTAAAGGCCAGATTCACCCCAAACTCGGTGAAGGGATTTCCACTGACCCAGAATAGATTCTTATTGAATTTCGTACAAGTAGGTGATAGTATATTCAAGGGGCGGGGCTTGTTGTGCCTTGCACCTCTCATTATTATAATAATAATAATTATTATTATTATTAGTGGGTTACCTCAAGGGTGGCCTTCTCTGTTCTTCCCAATCTTTTTATTGTTCTTGTTTTTTTTTCTTCCAACCACTGATCTTTTTGATATAGTCAATGGTATGTGAATTAAGTTTCGATCCTCATTTATAATGGGAATCTACAGGAGGAATATCCAAATTCAGTAAATTCTAAACTCTTTCAACTAATGTATACTCTCAATGAAAAACTGTATATATGCTTTTAAATGCTTGGCATGTTTCAATGATCCAGATTTTTGATGTCACCTTAAAACATTTACCACAATTATTTTACAATGTAATTGTTTATATTATGGCAAACCGGGCCGTGACGTGACCACGGCAGATTCTTCTCCCCCTCGTTCCCGCTGCAGACCAGAACTTCAGCACCCTGGACAGCGGCGGGAGAGCCAACGCCCGTTCAGCACTCCGGCTGGCATGTAGCTGGACAGTTCCTGTCAGCTGCGAGTCGTAAGGCGAGGTGGGCCTGGGAAAAGAGCCCACAAGGTAACACAGCTTCGTGCCATGATAATCAGAGCCGACCACAGCTTAAAAGGGAGAACCGAGCAGTTGTGAGGAGGCCGGTGAGGAGTGCGGAAGTAACAGGTTTCTAACCATGCTTATGTTCGCTCTCACTTAAGATTCTGATGGAGGGGAGACTGGGGCCTTGGGAAGAGACACGCCAAGCCTGCAGGAGACGGCAACACCATAAGAAAACCCCCGGAAAGCTTTTTCCAGTTGGCAAATCATGCAGCCCAACTCCCTAATGAGAAGGCTTCACTGACTTTATAAAACCAATTTTGAATGTGTTTAATGTGCAAACTATTATAGCGGATTTTCATTTTCAATGAAAATTATCCAGGTCTCCCACCTAGTCTGTGCCTTGTTTTCTAGTGTCTCGCTACAATATGCACAACGCATATATACACAGTACTTCATTATTTATAAGCCTATTTAAACTTTGCACCTGCCTTACCTCAGTGTGAGTTCTACTGCAGCCTGATTGTTCTCGTGTTGCTTAGCCAGTGTAGACATAGTAGACCACGGACACTACCAGTCAAAAGTTTTTGCACACCATAAGATCTTGTCAAGTCCTTATCTTACATGTATGTTTGCAACAAATAAATCACTGGAACCCATTTGCTGTTTATTACAAATAATAAAATTACAAGAAAAATCCACAAGGAATCCAGCACAGGTGATTAAAACGATCAGCTCGCTTTCAACCCCTGAAGCTGCTTGGTAATGAGTAGATCATTTGAATCGCCTGTGCTGGAGCAGGGAGATCTAATACTTGCAGGACAGGTGGTCCTCCAGGAGAGGGTTGAGAAGCACTGGATTAGACCATCAGTACTTATCTGCTTAAATATTGACAAAATGACTGATCCTGCTTTTTCTTAATTTGTTTTGTTACATACATGATTTATACATTCAGTTTTCCTGCCTTTCTGTTATACAACCAATATAAGACTATTACACAAAGCAAACTATGAAAAATTGTAACAATTACAGAAAATTTTGGGGTGTGCAAAAACTGACTTGACTGGTAGTGTAAGCCTGTTATATTAGTCTTATAGGTAGACTGAAGTAAACATTGAATTACTTTATTTTAGGGAGCTGCGTTTCTCATTTATTTTGAATATACTTCTGTTTTGCGTCTGAAGCCCCACTTCAGCCACTAAATAAATATATTATCGCTTCGCATTTGGATCTAGTTGCTGTTTCCTGCTTTCGGTGTCAGCACTGACAGCATTACACTTCTCTATCACTTTTTGGTGAAAATGTATTGAAAAATACTTTTGCAGGCAATATGAACAAAAAAAATCATTCCCATAAGTAAATTGAGGGAAAAATACTTAAAACAAGAAAAAACACTGAAATCATCCTTTTTTTATTACTGAAAGGTGCTGCATTTTTTTTTTTTTTTTTGACTCTTGCATAGTATGAATGGATGTTTCCATCATTTCATGATTGTTGATGCTAAAAGATTTATTTAAGCTGGCTTGTCATTTCCTCTAGGCAGTAGTATTATGCTATTTAAGACAAAGATTCACACATAGTGTTTGCAAAGTCTTGTTTCCACATGCCTGTGTTGTATCTCTGGTCTTGTATTGGCTTATTCCTCGCATGTCGCGTGTTATAATTCTAACTCTTCAATTCAGTGGTTTATTGTTTTTTTCGGCACTTCATCTTTATTATTGAAGGAACCTCATGTCCTATTTTCGTTTCCTATTTGTAATACATTGTTACTATTGTTAAAGTCCAGTCTCTGTATTACTAATAGTACAATTCAGGAACCTTCCTTCCTATTTTGTTTTTTATTGCTTCTTGTGGGCCTTCCTGCTGTGCAGTTGGCATGATAAATACAACCAAGTCCATCCTGGCACCGGAGTCCAGTCCTCAACTTCCTGTCCTCCATGCGCATCATTAGTGCGCGAAGCACAGCTCTTACAATTCTGCTGAAAAAAAGAAGTGGTCATCACAAATTGTGATGAGACCAATCTATTAAGGGTACAGATATTAGTTTGGGAAGTTCAGCTATATATTTTTCTAGTATATGTATTGTGTATACAGGCCAGTTAAATATTAAAATTGTGGGGTTCAGAGGCTTAACGAGAAGTGTTTGGTTCATGTTTTTGATTACTTCTCCTTCATTGAGTTTTACTGTCAAAGCTGGTCAAATGTGGGACATAATTTTAAAGTCATTGATAATTTAAGAAAATCTGCTGTCAAAGTGGACAATATAGTAAATGGAGTATTATTTATGAAAACAATGAACATCCTCTCAAAAAAAGTTTAAAGAAAACTTCTTTCATCTGCGTACGCCATCTGACAGTTTCAGTAATATCTGAGACAGTATGTGTCAAAACCTTGTTTTTTCTGGTGACTGAACATTAAATTGAATACCCCTTTCACAGCAATTTTGAGATGAAACCCAACATATTAATTGGTCAGTGCATTGGTCTGTGTGTGTGTGTGTGTGTGTGTGTGGGCATGATGGTAAGCAATTGATCTCCATTTTGTTCGTGTTGTCGACATGTCTTTAAACTACACCAATGCTTGAGCCTAATAACCAATCACATAAGCAGTTTATTAGAGGACAGAAAAGCTTTTCAAAGAAGGGAAATTTTCTTCAAGTCAGAGCCCTGCCCTCAACATTACATTACATTACATTACACTTATTTAACAGACGCTTTTATCCAAAGCGACTTACAGTCAGTGCATACAAAAAGGTCACTGACACTGTAGCCCAACAGACTGGATGAGGTACAATTCACATCAAGCATTAGTCACCTGAAGTCATGAACATGTAGAGCAGGGACTATACCGAAGGCAGTAACACACAGGAAAAAGAAACAAAGCAAATTGAGACAAACAGTAAAGGGTTGTTTTTTTAAGTAAATAAAAGCAGGAGAGGGGGACGATCAGGTCAGGAATTGTCTAAACAAGTGAGTCTTAAGGTTACGGTGGAAGAGCAGCAGGGATGGAGCAGTTCGTAGGGAGGTGGGAAGGTCATTCCACCACTGGGGAGCAAGATGGGAGAAGCTAAGTGATCTGGTAGGACGACCAGCTTTCCAACCCAGGGTGAAGTCGTCCTGCTGCTGCAGAACGAAATGGCGGGGCAGGTGTGAATGGGATGATTATCTCTTGCAGATAGGATGGGGCTGTCTTGTTTGCTGCAGCATAGGCCAGAATGAGGAAATTGAATCTAATTCTGGCTGCAACTGGCAGCCAGTGCTGGAATCTCAGCAAGGGAGTCACATGGGAGAGCTTTGGGAGGTTTAAGACCAGACGAGCAGCTGCATTCTGGATGGAAGGCATTACTGCAGGGGTCGGAGGGCACTGGATGGTAGCCCAGCCAGCAGGGAGTTACAGTAATCTAGACGGGAGATGGCGGTGGCTGGGATAAGGAGCTGGGCTGAGTAGGTGGTCAGGTAAGGTTGAATCCTTCTGATGTTGTACAGAAGAAATCTGCTGGACCGTGTTACAGCTGCGACATGCTTCTTGAAGTCCAGTTGGTTGACTAGGACGACCTCAAGGCTCTTCGCAGACCAGGTAGCAACTACTGCAGCGCCATCAACGGTGATGGCAAGCTTTTGTGGAGGGGAGGTTCAACCTAAATGAACATGGATTTCTCTTGCCAAAGACAAAAAAGGCAGGAAGGCTTGTGAACATGTGACGACTGAGAGCAGCTGCAGTAACAAGAGACACCCAGCATTTGATGATGTCCACAGGTTCCAGACGTCAAAGGATTTTCAACTAAGTATCAAGGTGGCATTGTCATGGCTGAGCCTGTGTTGTGCATATCCACAATATTTTTATGCTTTGACTTCTCTTTCCTTTACTTTCAGGGACTTGTGCAGCCACATTCTCGGCAGCAGCCCACAAAGTGTTCACAATGTCTTCTATGCTAAATGCAACTGTATTTCTTTTTCGAGGAATATATTCACCTTCAACCGCTTCTGAGAAGATGCTTCTGGTGGGGTTACAGGGGCACTGTCATGACTGAATATGCATGGTGGATAACTGCAATTTTTTATGCTTTGGCTTCCCTTTTTTATTATTAGTGACTTGTGTGGCCACAATTACTCCAAGCAGCACCAACAGAGAGTACACTATGTTGTTCAGTGTTATCTGTCAGTGTCCCCTTTGCCAAATTCAAATGTATTGCTTTTTCAATTCATATATTCGCCTTCGACCGCTTCCCGCAATATGCAACTATGGCTAGACCAGGCTGACTTTATTTACAAGCGTCATATATTGGCGTTTGGGGAGATTCCTCGGGCATCAGTAAAGAAATGGAAAAGGAGACCTTTGCGCCAGTTTTGAATGCCGTTGATATCCCCGTAGATTTCAATAGAGAACTGACAGCAGTATTTCGCGACAATGGTAAACATGAAAAAAGAGTATGTCTGATGAGGCTGAAACCCAGAACTTTATAATAGGCTAGAGGGGCAGTCATATTAATCCATTTAATCCAGAATTTTTCCTCATAATGTAAGTGCTGGCGTTTAACTCCTTAAACCCCCCTAAACACATTTTTTGATTTCATGATGGTTAAGTTAAGCTCAAAGTTGCATTTTTTGCACAAAGCCAGCAACACTTTTAGAGCCTCTAGAAGTAAAAAAAAAAACCATTTCCAAAATAGTTGGGACAAAGTGTAAATTGTGAATAAAATCAAAATGCAATGACTTTCAAATCACACCAGCCAGTATTTTATTCACAATAGAACAAAGATAACACCCCAAATGTTGAAACTGAGAAATTTTACAGTTTTATCCACAAAATGAGCTCATTTCAAATTTGATGGCTGCTACAGCCAAAAGTTGGAACAGGGGCCTGTTTACCATGGCGTAGCATCCCCTCTTCTTTTTAACACAGAGTGGAGGCGCCTGGGCATTGAGGAGACAAGTTTCTTGAGTTAAGCCATTGGAATTTGATCCCACTCTAGTTTAATACAGGCTTCCATCTGCTGGAGAGTTTTGGGTCTCCTTTGACGGGCTTTTTCGCTTAAGTATGCGCCAAATTTTCTCAATCGGTGAAATATCAGGACTGCAGGCAGGCTAGTTCAGCACACGGACTCTTCTACTACGAAGCCATGCTGTTGTAATAGCTGCATTATGTGATTTTGCATTGTCCTGCTGAAATACACAAGGCCTTCCCTGGAATAGATGTCCTCTGGAGGGGAGCATGTGTTGCTTTAAAACCTTTGTATACCTTTCATCATTCATGGTGCTTTTTTTAAACATGCAAGCGCCCCACACCATATGTGCTAATGCATCCCTGTAAGATCAGAGAGGCTGGCTTTTGAACTGAACGGTGATAACAGGAGGGGTGGTCTTTCTCCTCTTTAGCCCGGAGGACACGGCGCCCATGATTTCTAACAAGAATGTCAAATTTGGACTCGTCTGACCACAGAACACTTCGCCATTTTGCTACAGTCCATTTTAAATGAGCATTAGCCCACAGAACATGGTGGCGCTTCTGGATCATGCTCAACAATGGCCTCCTTTTTGCATGATACAGTTTTTAGGTGGCATCTGTGGATAGCATGGCGAACTGTGTTTCCGGACAGTGGTGTCTTGAGGTGATCCTGGGCCTATTTAGTACTGTCAATGACAGAATCATGCCAGTGAGTGATGCAGTGACATCTGAGGGCCCGAAGATCACGGGCATCCAGTAAAGGTCTTCGGCCTTGTCCTTTAGGCACAGAAATTTTTCTATTTTCTCTGAATCTTTTGATGATGTCATGCACTGTCTATGATGAGACCTTCAAGTCCTTTGCAATTTGAGGTTGAAGAACATTGTTTTTAAAGTATTTCACATTTTTTTTACGCAAGCCTTCACAGGCTGGAGAGCCTCTGGCCATCTTTACTTATGAGAGACTCAGCGTCTCTATGATATCCCTTTTATCGCCAGTCATGTGACACACCCGATGCCAGTTAACTTAATTACTTGCTAAATGTGCTTTCAGCAGGTTGTCTTATATATTCATTACTTTTTCATCCCTTTTTTTGCCTGTGTCCCAACTTTTTTGAGACCTGTTGCAGCCAGAAAATTTTAAATAAACTCATTTTGTGGATAAAAAGGTAAAATGTCTTTGTTTCAACATTTGAAATGTTATCTGTGTTCTATTCTAAATGACATATTGGCTCATTTTATCTGAAAGTCATTGCATTTTGATTCTATTCACAATTTACACTTCGCCCCAACTCTTTCGGAATTGGGGTTGTATATAGGTCACAAATGTGGCTGGTGGGATTAAATGGGTTAACCAGTGTGCAATGACATTAATTAATGAAGTCTGCCTCTAAGGCCTTTCTTACTCTAATCCTAACTTTAAACATAACCAAGTACTTTTGGTGCCTTTATCTTACCAAGTAACCTTGGTCTATAAACCAAACTTTTTACCAATGCATTGAATTAAGGACGCCAAAGGGCTCCTTTTCTGTTGTGCACTGATGTTTAGGTAAGTGCGCAACTAGCATATGATGAGTCAGGATGATATCATAACATTACGTTACCAGTTCTCTCAAAAAATGTGCAAAAAAAAAAAACTCTCTACTCCTGCCCTAAGTAACAAATTAGTTTTTGAAAACAGCATTGCAAGGATAGCTATTACCACAACATAAACTAGCAACTTCCATCTGCGATCAGCTTGAAAAAATTGGCTTTTTTACCGAATACACTGCTCATGCTCGGCTGTGACAGTGCCCTTTAAATACACTGCCTGGCCAAAAATAGGCACCTCTTGGATTTAACTAAGCAGAGGTAAGAGACTTCCATGTTTTAGTTGGCAACAAGTTGTGCAGTGAATAGCCTCTCATTTCTTAACTAAATTACCATGTTGGAAGATATATCCTGTGTTTGGGGGAAAGGTGATACTCTGTTTCAGAAGGGTCAAATTGGCCTGCATCAAGAAAAGAACTAAGGAGATTGCTGAAAAGCTGTCTAAAACTGTCCAACTCATTATTAAAACCTGAGAGGATTGTGGTGTACCATCATCTTCAAGGAAGAAATCTGGAGATCTCGACATAAAAAAATCTTGAGTGATCATGATCAGAGATCATGAATGATTGAATGATTTGGTGAATTCAAATCATTAAAAAATCAGAATAAAAAGACAGAAAGCACAGCTATGTTTAATAGTGGAAGTGGGGGCATTTCCACACACACAATGCAAAGAGAAAACAAGGGATTGGGACTAAACAGCTGTGTAACCTCAAGAAAATCTCTTATTTGTGAGGCTCATAAAAAAGGGGCTTCAATTTTCCAGGGAGCATGAAGATCTGCTCTGGAACAATGGAAAAGGTCATGTGGTCTGATAAGTCCAGATTTACGCTTTTCCAGAGTGATGGACGCATCAGGGTTTGAAGAGAGATGCATAAAGTGATGCAACCATAATGCATAGTACCTATCTGTACAAGTCTGTGGGGGCAGCTTTATGATCTGAGGTTGCTCAAGTTGGTCTGGTCAAAGCAAAGCAACAATATGAGCTCCAAAAATTGAGGACAGCTGACTACCTGAAAATACTGAATGATCAGGTTTTACTGTGAATGGATTTCTTCCCTGGTGGCACGGGTATTTTCCAAAATTACAACGCTAGGATTCATCAGGTCAAATTGAGAAAGTGTGGTTCAGGGAGCATGATACATCATTTTCACACATGGATTGGCCAACTCAGAGTCCAAACCGTAAACCCATTGAGAATTTTTGGGATGTGTAGGAGAAGATTTTATGCAGCGGTCTGACTGTCCCATCATCAATACAAGATCTTGGCGAAAAATTATTGTACCTCTGGACTGAATTACATGTAGTGACATTGCATAAGCTTATCGAAACGATACAACATATGTGTGCCATAATCAAAGCGAAAGGCTGTCCTACGAGATATTAGAGTGTGTAACTTTTTTGGCCGGGTAGTGTATAAAGCAATATGTTATTGATATGCAGGTTTAAAATCCTATTAAATTATCACCCTTAACTACAATTCCCATATATTTTTGAGCCCTCTTTTAATCACTGCGCATGCGCAGGGCGCATGTCCTATATCGATGACAGCCAGCGTTGCTGGTACGGTTTGCCAAGGAGAGGCGGCTAGTAAACGTGTTAGCCGTTTTGGGGTGACAAGACTGGCGAGATAATTTGGAAAAAGACTTCAGTAGCACGCCCGTGGGTTGCAATATAAGGACGTATATCAGAACGAGGTCTGAGAGACTCATTTCCAAGTGCATTCAGTAAGTAGCTAAGTCTTTCACTAATGTGAACGTTGGCGCTGTATCGGTGTTGGCTCTGCGTTTAGCTGGACTGAGGAAGCTAGAGGAACTCTAGGCGAAGGTTACTGCGAGTCACACTGCTTATGATGGCAAGCTTTCGCGAAAAGGCAGTGCGCATGTTGGCAGAGGGTGCTAGCTCACTAGCTACTGGTCCGGGTTGTTGTCATATGCTGTTTGTGCCGAACAGTGGGAACCTAACAGCTATTTGGGCCTCGCGTTGTAGCTAGTTAACGTTAACGGGCAGTGAAATGTTCTCTCAGCCTCTGTGCCTGAGGTCTGTGTTCGCCAACTGCTGGCTGACGTTAGTGAAGCTTGTGTCGCCCGGCTTCGGTTTTACTGTTACTTTGCGCTGATGTCTGAACTTCAGGAGTATGAAGGTAAACCTGGCTGCATTTTTCCGTTATATAATTCGCTCTGCTGGGTACTTTAGCTCTATGCTAGCGAGCTATACTTTCGCTGCTGCGCTCAGCTAATTCTATTGGTTAACTTGGCTAGCTGGGTTGCTAACTAATGGCACGGATTGTTGTTTTGGGATAAACTAGCAAGCTAGCTGCCTAGCTGGCGCAGATATTAACGTTGGCTAACCTGAGCTAAATCGAGTTAGGCTGTCCAGCCGGCTAACAGGATTGTGACCGTCCGAACAGAAATGACCAAGAAATTTTAACATGCGGCCAACAACGGTTATGCGGCTAAGTAACGTAACGATTTGGCTGACTATTAACTTGCCATGCTGGCTGGCTATCTGTAACGTTAGTTAAGGACGTTGCTACAGTATATTTGTCTAGTATATTGTGGGTTACTAGCTAGTTGTTTGCTTTAGGTCACGTTAATCTGTCATATTTGGTGTGTGTCGCATTCCTGATATAGCCAGCAAGCCGTCCTAAATAATATCTAATATCTGCGCAACCTGGAACATCAGCACTAGTTTAATTTTCCGTTACTTTACAGTCATAGCTACCATACCTGATATGGCTGTGGTTATTCGTGAGCTTCAGTCCCTCAAAACTCTGTACTTTAATGCACGTCAGTGTCGTAACTTATCTTAACCGTTAGAGCGCCGTAGGCAACTATCTTTTTCCAAAAGATGTCAAAATCAATGCTATTGAAAACGTATCATGTGTCAACTAGTTTAAAAGAGCTTGGGGAGCTGTTTTAAACAAGTCGCCACATGATAGGTTTTCAACAGCTCAGGATAATTACATCTTTAATTCCTTAAATGTATTCTGCGCTCTAAGGGTTAATGATAAGAATTGATTTGCTTCATATATCAAATAAACTTGCTGGGAACGCAATAGGCTGTTAGCAATTCGGAATTTTCAGTTTGAATGCTATGATCATACCATGGCCACATATTAGCAAACCGACCTGCGCCGCTGAGTTATTGGAAAGACAACCCTGACAGTCTTGTCAAAGCACTGACATAAACGTGTCAGTTTGTGTTAACTTTTTTGTTTATTTCATGTTTTATCATGGCGATAAGTTTTCTTGCCATTTGTTAACCTTTGACTTGGTGCTAATTTTGATTGAAATTTTGGCAGAAATGGAAGAAAACATTCATAACTACTTTTTTAGTAGTGTATAATCTCGTGAAAACAATAATCTATGAGTTTAATTTCGCTTAGAATAAGCCCTTTAAACCTACATGGGAGCGGGTCCACCTCCTGGAGGCCAACATGTTGCGCAGCCATTTTTTCTACAGTAGCCCAGAACGGGAAAAAGTAAAAGAATAAAGTACTGACACAAGAGAGCGCCTTTCACGTTTTCGCAAATTTTGCGCCACCGTAGGTTTTCTGAGAAAAGGTACGGTCAATTGGTTGCAATCTATAATCTGACCAGTAGATGGCTCTAAATCTTGGACACTGATCCTTTAGATAGCTGGATATGACCATAGAGATATATAATAGAACTAGAGAGAAGAGGAAGTACCTTCGCTTCAGTCAGTTAGTATGTTAGCTTCGGCGTTTCCCAAGGATGCAATTTTGTGGCCAAAGACGCTGACGCTCCATAGACACCTATTGAAAAGTGCTCATTTTTTTCTTGCCAAATAAAGCGAAAACAAAAAATGTATTCTGTAATCCGTCATTATTTTGTTCTTTGTCTGAGGCAACCGTTCGATGTTTTCAAGAGGGCCTGTGAAATAAGAACTGTTACTTAGGACTTGATGTCAGCTCGTGGACGAGTTTGGTAGTCCAGCTGTTGCTCTAAACTGCAGCAGTTCAGCCAATGAGTGTATAGTGTGTGAGCGTTCTGGATTAACAGCGTTGCTCGTCATTTCCCTTTGAACACATTTGCCAATCTGCACAGACGACACATTTTCTTGGCCATTTGTGCTGTGTAATCAGATTGGCAATCTTATGAAATGGTGCCGGAAATAAGCACCTATGGAACACCATTTTTATAGATGGCGTCGGTCAATTCCGTTCATCCTGGGCTGAAGTAGCTTGCCTAGCATCTCACATTGAATGTAATAGGGGTGGTACTTCCTTGCTCTTTCCAGTTCTATTATATTACCTCCGTGGTTATAACCCATGTCTTATTCCATCTGAGAATGGGAGTGGTCATTCATTAGCCATTCAGCTGGTAAAGTTTGATTGTTACTGGCTGTATTGAAAGGTAAAAACAGGTCTGGTGCAAAAGCGTGAAATGAAACTCTTGCTATTGTTTCAAAGCAACACGTGGATGCTATCTAAATTTATAGCTAGCAGACGTCAACCTTGGAATTGTGTACTGGCTCTGCCTCATTGCCATCATAGGCCTGCTTGCAGAAAGGTAATGATACGACTTGAGGGGTCAATTCCTGTTCTGTTACCACAGTTTATTGTAATTAGTCGCATAGTACTTCTCGGACCACGATTTTGCCTGTTCTTTTAACTTTAAGGACACACATTTAACATGTTTTGTTGTTTAACTAAGCTATACTGACATTTAACGTGACGCTACTTGGACACCCCACATGGAACCACGCTCGAAAGCGCAAAAACTGGACATTCCCATAACCTCAGAATGATTTCTGAATAAATGCACTCAATAGCCGTCTAAGTCCTGAGACAAGGGGGAGGACGATGAAGAGCACAATGTGGCGTTCAGTTTGGGGTGACCATGCAGCGAGATTCCCAACAACTCTGGATTTTTTCTGCACATGGGTGATGTTGGGCGAGTCTCGTACTGGCCAGGGCACACGCAAAAAGATGGGAGGGGTGATGGGGGTTTTTGGGGCGACAAAGAGGGTATGCTGGAGAGTGTCAGCTGGAGTCTTTTGGCTGTCGCACGTTGGCTTCTTGTCCCATAGCAAAGCCTGCCACATCTCACACCATGCTAATTTTATTTCAAGACTGTTGCTAGATCAGCTTTGACAGGGCTACTCTTCCCCATTCTAGCCTATTCAAATTCATCACCGAGTGATGATATGAAGTGTCAAATTCCGCCCATTTATTTATTTTTATCTTTTTTTGGGGGGATTACAAGAGCCACAATCCTGTGGCAGCGCTCCAGTCTGCGACCAAGATTTACATTTTGCGACTTACATTCTCACATCGGTCGCGCGACCAACACTTCATGCACTGTGCGCCTATTCTGGGCAGCGATTCCACTCCCTAATTATCAGCCGCCGGCCGCAAATTGTTTTCTGCAGGTCGGTTGGTACCACTGATCTATATATAATAACTGGATAGCTGATGACGTCATAATTTTGAAGTAACTGTACCGCCATATTGGTATGCCCAACTATAATCTCTCAGAACATTACTCACATCGAACATGATGCAGCCTACGATATAATTAATTGAGAAGATATCTTTTCACAGACACGGAAGAGGCGGTATTTTATATTTCCTCCTCAGATTGACCTCACTGCACTATAAGTGCCTCAATGACAGTATATTTAACTACAGTAGGCAACAGCTGTACGCGCCTTTAACGTTTTCAATGGACAATATCAGCATTTGACAACGTGTGCATTCCACAGGAAATCTATACAGATTTTTCTACATCTCGCCTGAGTGGGGCAGTGGTACAACGAAATCCAAGTCCAAAGTCATTGAGACTGAAGAAGACAAGACGTCAATGCTGCATGTATTATTATATTGTGTGGGAGGATTGACAAACTTAATGAAAAAATAAATTAGCCTTATGCTCGCATCTTGTCAACCTTTGTCTTTATTTTATAAACGCTGGGTGTGAGATTCAATCGCGCATATCGCATATGTATGTCCCAACGGATGTCTTGTATTTCTCTTGCAATGTCTTCACTCAGTAACTGCCATGAAGCTTTAGGCTAATTTCCCTATGCAGCGAAAGTGGGTTCGCTGAAGAGAATGCAATGTAAACTTATCAAGGTCGCTAAATCAGCGTTCACATGAGAAGAGAAATGAGTTGTGCGTTATGGAGATGTATGTAAAACTGCCTGCCATTCATTATCGAGTGTGAATCACATTATCTATTTAAGTAGCTCTAATGTTACATCCTCATTGATAACCTGACAAAATTAAATTTGTCCATCAACGGTATGCTAATTTAGTGTCAACAAAACATTAGTTTTTTTTAGTGCTGGTGTAAATGATTAGACCAGTCAACACCTGATTTTTGGTGTCTAGTTAGTCTGGCCTAATATTATAGACAGCGTCACGCAGCAGTTTTACTGGATTATCTAATTTATGCCGTGAGACATTGATTGATCTGGTTAACTTCAGTTCAATCCTCTTGGTAGCTTTAGGCTAACCTGATGGAGCTGACAGTAATTTGAACTATTCCAATAATAAACGTTAGCTGGGCTAATGTTGACACATCTACCGTTAAGGTAGATAGCCAATGGCTAATAATACGCAATATATTCATTGAAATTCATTTATGTGTATCTGTCTTTACTACAGTCAGAGCATTGTCTTGCTACATCCCTCCCAGAACTTGTCACTCTGCTTTGTAAAGCTGCACATCAATGCTTCTCTGCCATAGAATACTATATAACGGTTGCTTACTTCCGGGCATAGTAAAATGGCCGCTTGACCACTTTTGCTTACTTCAACCTCCCAACGCAGTTCTCTATCACGTCAGCAATCCAGTTATTCTATATAGATCAGTGCTTGGTACCATTACGTACATCAGCCAATCACAGCTCAGCTTTGCTCCTGCATCTATGAGAATTGCAAAGCATTTGACCTTGTCACTGTAAGTTGAGTTGTGCGTGTTGCAAATTTTTAAAGCCTTGTCTGACAATAACGCTGTAAGTGCTCCACACTGCGCGAAATTACAAGTACACCAGCTGGTCTGCTGCAGATGTCCAATAGTCTACGTATTAGGCCTTGGCTTCGGTGACTAACTGCAGATCGGAGAGCAAATTTCCTGATATCAGAAAGTGTTTTCATTACCGGTTTTTTATTTTGCCATTTAGATTTTGCACATTTCTAAGGGTAATGGAAACGCACTGGAGAGTGAGGACGACCTCCAAAGTTTTTTGCCCAAAAACACAGTCTGCTTCGTGACCTTAGAGTGTTTGTGACGCAGTTTTGAGTCTTGTTGATACGTGCTATGGGTGCTTGCATCCAGTGGCGAATGGTTTTATTTAGCGTTTCAATGTCAATCGCTAACCTTCTATCCTGATGGATTAGGTTGGATGCGCAGTTCCACTCTGATGTGAAGTTCTGCATGTACATGACTATTCATGCAGTGTGCATGAAATCGGTGACTGGTTGGTCCGAGTGCAAGATTATTTATTTTCATTGGAGTACGATAAAGATGAGAGAAACTGCGGTTCTTATACATTTGTAGTCCGTTTTCTTTGGAGTTCCGATAATTGGCCACCTGTCAGAGTAATAGTATTTTGTCGAAATGTTCAAAACTGATTCAAAAACGAACTGGTGACGCCAGCCCAATGTACTCCAGCAACGAACATGGGCTTATCAGCGCAATGCCTCAAATGAGTCTGACACGAACAGTGCTCGGTCAGACACCAATCTGTTTTTTGGGGGCTAATAACGTCAGACATCGTCCCTACTCTGTGCATTTCCATTAGCCTTCGAAATGTGTAAAATCTAAATATCGAAATAAAAAGAACTGGAAAAAAAAAATAATTATTATAATAAGCCGTCCTACTACATTGTTACCGGTGAAAGAATTAGTTCAAACTTTGTGTTTCTTGAAACAAACTTGGCATGCTGCATGTACTTTTTACCAAATATTTAGGGTGGATCACTTTGGGAACTATATTAATTTTAATGTTAAACTTTCCATTTTTGATGAAAAAATGTAGCCAAATTATTCTTTTTACGGCATTAATTCCTCCTAGGTCTCATATTTTCTAATCAATTAAGCCATGTTTGGTGTCAAATTGTTCCTTGGGATAGCAGCAACAATAACAGTTATATATTTTAGAACCAGCAGTGTGATAATTGGGAGATATTAATTGATTTATCCCCATAAGTTGGTTTTAGGGGGTGCTCATCTAAATTTGGCCATAATTTTTCTATGAATGATTCAGTTTATGTACAGGGCAGGGTTTGATGAAAAGTTGTCCCATGGGAAAATAGGGACTTGTTGTACATACATTTTGACTTGTACGATAACTCTTCAAATTAATAACTGCTTTTATGCATTTTTCAATGTATACATTCTTGTGAGCATCAGTATCTACTTTTCAGTTCACAAAGTGCTTCCTGATAGTGTTTCTTAAATAAATGCAGCAACAACTGATAATCTGTTCAGGTAGCTTTATTTGGGCTTTTAGATATTCAGAAATATTATATATATGTTTATAATATATAAATAGTAGATATTCAGTATCAGGATACTTTGCGTGACCACAGTTTTGGCCTGCGCGCCCAACTTTTTCAGGTTGGGAGCGCATGCGCTCCTTGGTCCAAAAGTTAGTCTGGAGGTTGTGTGGTCATGGCAATCTTGTCTCAGGGTGTGGGGATTGCAAGATTAGTGGAGCAAGGAGAAAACCTGTCAAAGTCACTTGTATCTGTGTGCAAAACTGAGAGAGATTGTTTGCTGCAGCACTTTTCGAGCTTTGCCCAATAAGAACAGAGCTACTGCGAGCTGTTGCAGATGGTACTCTCTCTGATATAGATGGGAACCTTACAAAGCACTGGTCTCTCAAGCATTGCATCCTGATTGAGTTGAAGTCTTTGTATTTAAAAAAAAAAAACAAAGAAAGAAAAATTGGTAATACTGATTAAAAAAAAACAGCGCTCATCCAGGTCTGCTCGGAGGTAACATTTAATGTACTATGATCTTTAATTTTTGGATGTTTCCTGAAGCTGCCCAAGTTAATGCCCTATCTGGAGTACCCTCCTCCGGATCCCGGTACACCTCAAGCATACCGCAGAGGGCTAGTTAAACCCTAGATTATTTGTTCCGCCTCAGGTTCGTCTAATAAAAATGAAATAATTGCATGAGGGTGGAAGGCAGCGAGTGAAGAGAAGAGCAGGCCTTGCAGGGCTGAGCCTGCACTGTGGATGTGTTGCCATGGCAACGGAGAGGGGAGGTGGGTGGGGTGGACACTGGGGACTGGGACAGTCGGGCTTTGTTCCGGCAGCATGGCTCTGTCTGCGGCTGTCTCTGCTCGCCATGCCCCATCCGCCACCAGCGGCCTGATGCGCTATAGTGTGTGTGTGTGGTTTCTCTTGTCCTCTGCCTATGTGGGGAAAAACCAGTAAGTCTGGTGATAATTTTTTGTCTGTATTTTTTGCTATGTGGTGTGATATGTGCTTTGACAGCACTTTAGCCTCACCGCTGATGTTTCCTCCTGGGGGCACGGGGCAGGTTACATGGGGAATGTGGGCTTTGTTTCACCAGCGTCAAGAACAGGAAGGCGGATGCTTGGGAAGCCCACGCTCGTCGGGACAAGAATGTCAGTGAGAGAGGGTGAAATGCATTTGTTTGACTTTCTTTCCTGGCAGAACTCGTGAGCATCCACAGCATGGGCAGGAAATGGTCCTAAAGATGTTTTTCAGGATGCGCTGGTGACTGGTGGGTTAGGGAGCATGTGACTGGTGTTCGTCCTGGTTTTTGCACTTGATTTAGCATTACTGCTAATCTCCTTTGTCTCTCCTCCTGTTCCAGCTCTAAAGCTGTTGCTAGTGCTCCCCTCCGCCCTGTTTTCAGGAAAACACATTTGCATGTGCGGGTCATTATTTTAAAGGTGGTGCTGTGAGCCGGACTGCATTCGCTGTTGATTCTCATTATTCACTCAGCTTTTATTCATGCTTTTCTTTCCAAAATTTGCATAATTCCATTTTTATTCTGCTATTAATTAGTGTCTCAAATTCCAGAGGCCCTTATTACATTACAATTTTTTGTTTGCAAGTTTCAAGGGGTTTGTAAAATAAATAGAGACTTCGTAAAGTGCAGCTCAGGGGAGTGGTGTTTGCTCATAGGGTGGGGAACAAGGCAGCTTTTGAAGCCTAGTGGAGAAGACATGTGACCACAATTCTGAAAAGGTAGGTACATTAAGGAAAATACAAATGAAGAAGGAAGGAGTTATTTGAGAAGTCTGAGTCTCTACTGTATTGATTAAAAAGCAACACTTAATTTGATGCTTCAACTTCTGAATAAAATTGTTTATTGATTAATAATGCACTGGTTTCAGATCTGATGACTGCATCAGACTTGGAAAAAAAGTTGCCAGAGGGGCCATTTAGGACTTGTAATGATGTAAAAGTTTCCGTGATGAGGTGACGAGGTACAGGTGATGTTAAACAGGTGAGCTCATAGTGTTGTAGTTCAAAAGAGCCTCCTAAAAAGGTCTTTTACCTCATGAGCAAAGATGTGTTGAGGCTTACTAATTAGCTGGCAGATACGAAATGGACACTTAAAATCCATCACCGAGACGATATTCCCCAAAGACAAATTAGTGAGATTTTGGGTATTTCTAGGTTGTCTGATATTTGGGGTGTCATTATCTACACGTGTAAACAGGCACACGGATAACAAATCATAACCGTTTAGAAAAATCAATAACCCTGCACACGTCATTTTTCCTCCTCTTCCTCCCCTTCGTTCATTTCTCACCAATACATATAGTCGCCTATTTTTAGGGGTGATAAAATTGCCTGAAAGCTTCAGATAATAGAATTAACTAACTATACACTTAAATGTTCCCACTAGTGCAGTTATCTGCATACAGATGCATGGGGCGCAATATTACCTTGATACGAAAAAAACCCGACAGCCAGTGTCGCGCCACATCAAGAATAGGCTGCGGAGGACTTGAAGAGCGTGGGGCTCATCTTCTTCTCAATGGGCAAATGTCGTGCAGCTGAAAACAAAAAATGTTAATGGCTTGTTATTTTAGCCTATATTGTTGCGTGTTGTTGTACATTATATTGTTGGTTGGTGTTCTGTCGGCTTTTCACGACCTGATCACACATCCTCGCGTCTGAAGAGGAGGAAGAAAACATATTTTTTTCGCCAATTTTAGTGAATAATTGTGAGAGTCCCCCTCTACTTTTTACCCCTCAGCCCTCAAGGCTGACGGGGTATTGCTATCCTTCGTGTGGTTGGGCGGGCGGGCAGCTGGGCGGTCGGGCGTCTCCAAAAACTTCGACATCAGGCTGAGGGGTATTCCGCATTGCACGCCTATTTTTTAACTTTGTGGATATAAAGGTGAAGTTTTTTCCTCTCACATCAGCTTACTTTGGCTTCGTTTTGAGTTGCTTTCTCTTGTCAATTCCAGATTACTTTTACTATGAGACGCATATTTAAATTCAGACGCAGCTCCCGTTGTGAGAGAGGGATGCAGTTTTCACTTTAAGTTTTAAAAAAATATTGTACAAAAGTGAGCAATGGTTAAAACAATGATTAAAAAAGAAGGTTAAAACCTTCTTCAGCTTTCACTTGTACATTTTCTTATCTGTCAAAAAGGTAGATGATTTTCAACTCATTTTACTGTCTGTAGTTATATAGCGCAACTGCGATAGAAAACTATCATAAAGCTCTGACGTGTAACCGGGTACACGTCGGTTAGAGGTCCCGTTTACGCGTGTAGAAAAAATTGTAAACGTTGACACCCCTATCTGATATAATCAAAAGATGGGAGGAAACTGGTGGAATCTCTGCATAAAGGGCAAGGCCAAAAACCCCCTCTGAATGCATGTGATCCAGGATCCCTGAGATGTCTCCATCTTAAGAACCTTCATGCTGCTGTAATGACTGTCACAACATGGGCTCAGAAATCATTTCAAATGGGTCAGTTTAAGCCATCCATGTGCCCCTGCCTCCCCAGACGCAATTTAAGGCTTTACAGTGCGAAGCCTAAGGCACCAACACCGCCAGCTAGGCTTCATCTGAGATGTGTATTCAGTTAGTGGAAGCATGTTTCGTGGTTTGATGAATCAAAATTTCTTGTTCTTTTTAGAAAAAAATGGCCAGTGTGTTCTCTGGCCGACAAGGAATACCCAGGTTGTCATCAGCGTTGGGTCCAAAAGCCACTATCTGTCATCTCAGTGGTGTGTGTCAGTGCACATGCCATGGTATTTGTGTCCTGCACATTTGCCAGGGCTTTAACACTGAAATAACGAAACTTAATGCAATGCTATCATTTATATGTTGTCTGGTGCGCCATATCTTGCAAGATGATGCTGAACCACATGCTGTATGGGTTACAAGTACATGGCTGCTTAATAAGAGAACGCAGGGGCTAGATTGGCATATCCATAGCTCTGGTCTGTCTCCGATTGAGAATGTATGGTGCAATATAAAGCAAGATATTCAGCAAGGCAGGCCCTGTACAGTTCTGTAGCTGAAGGCCTGCACAATGGAGGAATAGGGGAAAGTTACACTTGTTAAACTAAACCAAATGAGGTCTCCACTGCCTCGATGTTGGGCTGCTCAGTTAATCGAAAGCGATTATTTTAAGCGCAATAAAAGTGACTGCCACTATTAGGCAGGCAGACGAGCTTGCCTATTACCTTTTCTATGACACTTGCCTAATATGGTCATTTGAAATGCTTCAGGGAAGAAAACTGTGATTTGAAGTCCGCTAATTACCAGAGAGGTTGAACAGCCTCCATCGCTTTGGCATAATTAGCTGACCTTAAATCAATTCCTGTGTACTTTGCCTAACTTGCAGTTAAGCCATTCATTCAGCCAACTGACCAATCAAAACCAAAATGTGGCCTATAATGATTGACCCTCAAGCGACCAAGTGCTTTTAGCGATGAAAACGATGAAGTGGGGTCATTGGGACCCCACTATTTATTTTGCAAAAATAGGTATTTTTAATGACTGTTTCGCATTAATTATATCCATACAGTTTCACATAAGTATGGTAGATACGTTATATAGTAAAATGATCCAATGTAATTATGAGTTTTGGTTAACTTTTTTGTGTGGCAAGAATAATGGAAGTCGTGTGGGGTCATTTATGACCCCAAAAAATATGTATGTTTTTTGACCTTATGGGCATTGATATTATTGTAATGATCAACTTTCATTCACAAAACTGTTACATTTTGCTGTCAACCTTGCTGATCAGATCCAGAATTACATGATTTACAGCTATATGTATCCCTGCCGCCCTACGTGTTAACGCGATAACTTCAGTAATATTTCAATTAGAAGTTGATGGTTTGCATATAAGTGAGTATCATAAATAGGAAGAACTGATTCGATTTTGGACAATTTACGATTTCTAGATTGGCCACTAGGGGCCAAAAACGGAAAAATCACTGTTTTTATCATATTTGTGGAGATTTTGGTCAGATTGACCTCAAATCAAACTGTGCAAGTGAAAGGTCATGACCTGAGGATGTGTCCCACGATGAAATTATACCTGTTTGGTTCAAAATTTTGACACAAGGTGGAGCTTGGTCACATAAAATTCACCATTTTTGCCATATCTTTGGAACCATTTTTCCAACTGACATGAAACTATGTGCAACTGCAAGGTCATGACCTCACAACATGTCACATGATGACATCATACCTGTATGGTTCAATATTTTGCCACCAGGTGGCACTTTGTGATGGAAAATTACCATTTTGGCCATATCTTCAGAAACATTTGTCCGATTGACCTGAAATTAAGTTCAAATGAAATTCTATTCAAGGTCTCTTCAAGGATTGGGAAATTGGAGGATTGGGGGCGTTCAGGGATATACCCCAAGCTGTCACCTCCGGCGGCATAAGCCTAGTTTATGCATGTCATTATAGGTTAGGACCTCTTACTTTGATTTGGATTAAAATTACGGTGGCTGACTTAAGGCTCACAAGTATAGGGGGCGCCTTTTCCCGCCAAAAGGTGAAATTACCACAATTTGCGCACTGCGATAACTCCATGCGCCCGAAGTCAAAAGTGATGAAATATGGCTGATGTTGACACTCGGCGTCAGTGGTAAAAAGTTCCGTGGCTGGTTTCGGTATTAACCCCTTTTGCACCATTTTTGTTTTTGTGCCACTTCACGAAAAAGCCAAAAATGGTAAACTGGGAACTTTCTCCGATTTTCATGAAACTTGCAAGATTTGCTTTCTTAACTGGGAGAAAAGTGTTGTGTTAGTTTGACTGCAGTGTGGCGAGCCACTTTGTTCATAGGCTGTCACTTGGTGGCAAAATTGAAACTAAACTGCAAAAAGTAGCACTTTCAAATAACCTTACTGTATATCTCATAAGTAAAGTAAGGAAAGCAAATCCTGCAAGTTTCACGAAAATCTGAGAAAGTTCCTTGTTTACCATATTTGGCTTTTTCGTGACGTGGCCTAACAAAAATGGTGCAAAAAGTGTTAATACCGAACCAGCCATAGAGCTCTCTCTACCACTGACACTGGAGATGCTAAGTTACAACGGGAGCCATATTTCATTAATTTTGACTTGGGACGCATGGAGAAATCGCTGTGCAAAAATGTGGTAATTTCACCTTTCGGCAGCAAAAAGCGCCCCCTATACTTGTGCACCCTAAGTCCGCCTCCATAATTTTCATCCAAATTCAAGTAAGAGTTGCCGATCTACCATGAAATGCATAAAATAGTTTGGCTGACGCAAACCACACAACCCCCGGAAAAGTGTGCATAAGTACAAAAAGTAGTGATTTGCAGCGCGACCTATGGGCTGCGCCCTAAGTCAGCCGCCAAAATCGTCACATTTTTGGAGAGTCCATACCCGATCGACTTGCACAAATGGAAATCAATTTGGCTCACTTAGGGCGCACAGAAATACAAGCATTCAAAAACTTAATTTTACTGATTTTGCCATTTTGGCTGATTTTGACCCAGATATTCCAGGACCCCCTAAATAAAAAAAATAAAAAAGTAGACCCTATTTAGAAGAGAGAATGTGATTATTTTTTGTTCGTTTATAACATGCCTCTATCAATAATTCTCGAGTTGACTGGCTTGTCTGTTATATCTATGGTTCGGGCTGCAGAATCAACATGGCGGTGCAAGATGGCGACGTCCCTGAAGCAAGGCCCTTGCTATATGTATATATCAACGCATAATTATAAGGCTACGAAAACCAAAAGAATTTTATTTTATAGCGATAATGCACTTATTTAAATATGTGGGCCGCCAAGCTGTCACGGAATTACAGTCCCATTACATTTTGGGTTGTGACTCTACAACTAAATAAGATAAAATCAAGTATGATATGTCATATTGAAGGTATTAACTTGTTCTTTGATATTATCAAGTGAAAATGTATTTTTTGAGAAATTTTCATAAAAGAAACAAGCAAAAACTACTCCGTCACGGAATTACACAAAATTGACGTGGTTTTTTTAATGTTTTGTTTAACTATCCAGAAAGTGATGTTCCTATCATAGTTAACTTATGAAACTTCATTATGTTCATATTTAAGGTGTTTTCTGTTGATGCTGTAAGTTATAGAAACAAATATTGACTTTAACCCTGCTTTATGGGCAAGAAATTTCAAGAAGTCAATGTCATGGAATTACAAGAGGCAAATTGTCACGGAATGTATTTATTTCAATATATTATACATGTATACATAATTATTTACATTGAAACAGTGTAGCAAAATATTTCAATGAGTTTTCCACTTATAATGACCAATCATAATACATACTTCAAATTTTTTTTTTTTAATCTCCATGTCAACATTGGCTTGGCGGCCCTCATAGTATTAATTAGTGTCAATGTATTTATTTCAATATATTATACATATATACATAATTATTTACAAATTTGTACAGTTTAGCAACATATTACAATGAGTTTTCCACTTATAATGACCAATCATAATACATACTAAAACAATTTTTTTTAATCTCCATGTCAACATTGGCTTGGCAGCCCCCATATATTAATGGGTAGTATATTCTGATTTTTGCCAATAAACCATGCCAAATATTACACACTGGTCCTTTAAAAATTCAGGTTCTACAATTCAAGGTTTTTAATATAACTTGCTCATTTTCGGAGGGTGCCCTGGCTATGCCAAAATGCTGTCAGCCATAAAAATTGTAATTGCTGGTAGTGAATGATTACCCTGGTAGGTAGAAATGCCCCCCACTGTGCTTCCCTGGTTGGCCAAATCGAGTGCTTTTTTGGGTCTCTGGTGGCTTACTGCTTAAAGGATGTGGGATTTTGATGGAATGAAGTACAGTTGGCTCAGAAATGACTGGCACCCCTGACTGGAAATGTACAAAGTCAATGCAAAAAAAAAAAGAATTATGTATAAACAATATAATTACACAGAAATGGAATATACCAACGTGTTCAATACATAATTAATGTTTCAATGGAAACCGAAATCGTAATCATTTAATACGAAATATATGTTGACAAAATCAAGGTTTCATTATAACTGGCACCCTTTATTTAGTTCTTAGTGCAACCTCCTCTGGCAAGGATAACAGCTTGAAGTCTTTTCCTGTATTTTTTGACTGGGTTAAGGCACACATTTGGGGGGATTTTGGACTAGTTCTCTGAGCAGATCCTTTCAAGATCCTTCTCATTCTTGGATTTGTATCGATCAACTACTCTCCTCAACTCAGGTTCTCAGTTGGATTGAGGTCTGGTGTTGGTGGGATGGCGGAACTGAGAATTTTTTTTGCCACAGAACCATTTCTGTGTCGATCTTGAGGTATGCTTTGGATCATTGTCTCATCAGAAAGTCCACCAACGGCCAAGTCTTGGCCTTCTGGAGGATTGCCAGATTGCCCGTCAAAATATCCTGAAACTTAATAGAATTCATTACGCCATTAATCTCAATCAGTGCCCTTCAAACTCTGGAATTAAAACTGCCTCAAAACATGACTGACCCGCCATTATATTTCTCCATGGGTATGAGGTGCTTCTCATTGTGTGCATCTCCGTTCTGATGCCAAACATGCTGATGCTGTATCTCACTGAAATGTACAATTTTGGTCTTATCTGACCAAAGCACCCTGTTCCACTCATAATTTAAATGACGTTTAGAAAACTTGGAGCGCTTCCTTCTGTGTTTTCCAGTCAGGATGTGCTTTCTTCTGGCAATCCTTCCAAACAGCCTGGAGATGGCGCCTGATGGTGCTTTTTGAAACCTGGTGACCCCAAGATGCCTCCAAGGCCTGCAATTCCTTCACAGTGATTCTTGGGGGATTTTGTTGTTTCTCTCACCATCCTCCTCAGTATCCTGGGGGACAGAATGCAGTTGCATCCTCTACCCTTGAGGTTTTAACAGTTCCATAGATTTGAAATTTTTATTAAATTAATAACAGCCCTGACGGTGCTCAGTGGTAGATTGAGTCATTTTTGAATCTCCTTTTCACCATGACCATATTTATGAAGCTCTATGACCATCTGCCTCCTTTGAACTGACTGTTGTTTTGTTTTCTCCTCAGCGTTGGATGAAAGAGATATTGCCTATACAGCGCCCTCCATAATTATTGGTATCCCTGGTTAAGATGTGTGTTAAAAGCCTTAAAATAAATTCAACTTTTATTGTGGAAGCATACTCTCACACTGAAAATTGTAGAAAAAATGTAACCTTCAACTCAAGTGAATTTTGAGGGAAAAACAATCCCTGACGAAGAAATCATTATTTTTCATAAAATCATCTGAGCCACAATTATTGGCACCCCTAGCAATTCCTAGGAATTAAATGTAATTGAAGTATTTCTGTCATTTCTACAGTAGTTTACAAAGTTGATCAGAGTATCTAGGAACATTTAATAAGTAATTCATCACTTCCTGTTTCCCTGGGGTATAAATATGACATGACACAGAGGCCATTTCTCGTATCCACTCTTCAACATGGGAAAGACAAAGGAACACAACATTGAAGTAAGGAAGATGTGTGTCGACCTTCAGAAGTCAAGCAATGGCTACAAGAAAATAGCCACTCGCCTGCTCCTGCCCATATCTACTGTCAGTCATTAATAAGTTTAAAACAACTGGAACAGTGGTAAACAAGCCAGGACGAGGACGCAAGGTTATTTTGCCACCACGCACAGTGAGGAGGATGGTAGGAGAAATAAAAAGTTCTCCAAAGCTCGCAGTTAAAGAATTGCTACAGATGGTAGCATCTTGGGGTCACAAAGTCTCCAAAACAACCATCAGGCGCTGTCTACATGTCAACAAGCTGTTTGGGAGGCATGCACGGAAAAAACCTTTTCTCACTCACAATCATAACGCAAACATCTGGAGTTTGCTAAGCAGTACTGGGACTGTGTGCTTTGGTCAGATGAGACCAAGATAGAGCTTTTTGGCAACAAACACACCAAGTGGGTCTGGCAGAACACAAAAGATGAGTATGCAGAAAAGCACCTCATGCCCACTGTGACGTATGGGGGAGGGTCGATGATGCTGTGGGCCTGTTTCTCTCCCAGAAGCCCTGGGAACCTTGTTGGGGTGCATGGCTTCATGAACGCTTTGAAATACCAGGACATTTTAAATCAAAATCTGGTGGCCTCTGCCTGAAAGCTGAATATGGGTTGTCACTAGGTCTTTCAGCAAGATAATGACCCTAAACATGTGGCCATATCTACACAGAAATGGTTCACCAGACACAGAATCAAGCTCCTCCCATGGCCATCTCAGTCCCCAGGCCTCAACCCCATTGAAAACCTGTGGAGTGAGCTGAAGAGGAGAGGACCCTGGTCGCTGGATGATTGAGTGAGATTGTGCAAAAAGGAATAATCGAAGATCCATCTTTCTGTATTCTCCCATCTTGTGAAACATTATAGGAGAAGATTAGGTGCCGTTTTGTAGGCAAAAGTTCATGGTAATCTTTAAAGTGGGTTACGTTGTATTTATCCAATCGTAAACAAAGAGTTGCTGTCAACGGTGCCCTATCATCCTGGTCTTCCGTTAAATCAGGGGTTCCACAAGGATTAATTTTGGGCCCTTTGATGTTTCTGCTATATACTAATGACATGCCAGACTGTGTAAGCCCTAGTCTCAGGATTGCCTTGTTTGCAGATGATTCTAAATGCATAAGAGAGATCAGAAACACGCAAGACTGTTCACACCTGCAGTGCGACCTAGAAAACATCTTGGATTGGAGTCGTAAATGGGACATGAGATTTAATGCTGGTATATGTAAACTATTGAGCGTTACAAGGAAGCACAATGAATGGCAATCTAATTGAAAAAGTCGACTGCATGCGTGATCTTGGGATTGTGGCGTCATCAAATTTATCATGGGATGCACATGCTAATGTCTTGGTCAGTAAAGCAAATCACATGCTTGGATTTATTCAAAGAACTTGCGGTCATACGTGTTCTGTTAAAAAAAAACGAAAACTGTATATTTCGCTCATAAGACCACTTTTAGAATACTCCACCCTGTCTTGGGCCGTATCATCAAAAAAATCTCTCCTTCATATTGAAGGTGTGCAATGGAGAGCCACCAAGTACATTCTTGGTTATAATGATTGTGTTGAAAGCAATTATAAAGCCCGACTAATGAAGGTTGATCTTTTACCACTGGGCTACAGACGTGATATATTTGATTGTGTATTCTTGTGCAAATGCTTGAAGGGGGAATATGACATTAACTACAACCATTTTGTTTCATTTCAAAATGAGGATACATTTTTAATGAAAATTTCAGAGTTTAGGACTGAAACATTTCGCCATTTGTATTTTAACAGATTATTTTATTTGTGGAACGCCAGTCACCTCTAACAAATTTCTGATACTACAGCTGCTTTTAAATCGAAGCTATTTCATTTTTATAAAGAAAAGTTCTACAACTATTTTTCTTCTGATGATTCCTGTACATGGGTTGGCAAATGTCATTGTTCACGTTGTCGTCTGGCCCTCTGATGTTACTTACACTTGCTGGTAAATTGTCTTATATTATTATTACTATATATATATAATATTTTATTTATTAACTTTTTTTCCCTCATTGTTCAATTGTCTGTACATGTTGTGGGATGATTGCCTCACAATGGGTGCCTTGCCAACTGTGTGATCATTTCCTGACTTCTGTCAAAGCTTAATAAATAAATAAATAAATAAATAATAAGTAAATGCACTTGAATTAAAGGTTGGATTATCCTCTGTTTTTCATTGTGGTCCTATATTTAGAATAAAACAGAATTTATTAGAAGCTAAAGAACACGTCTTTACCAGGGGTGCTAATAATTATGGAGGGCAGTGTATGTTACCTCATGTTCATATCCTAGTGAAATGGGAAGTAATGATGGCACAATATAGATGCTTAACACTTGGATAAAACTCAAATAATTGAAATTCGATCTCTGGTTTAATTTTGGTAGATGTTATTCACAATAATCTTTAAGCGTGCCTTGATTTGGAGGAAACTGATTTTTAATTGAGTCAGGAAATGATTTTGGTTGTTTCCATTGGATCATTAATATGGTGCAGTATGTCTCACAGGTTGGTATTTAGAATTTCTCTATAAAGATGTTTTTCTGAATTTTTCTAATTTTTGTTTGTGCATTGCCAGTCAAGACAGTTCCAATAATTTTTGAGACCTCTGCAGATGGATGAGATTGTGCTGTGTCCATCTAAAGATTAAACTTAGTTCTTGAACTGTGACATGGGGACATTGGGTTTGCACACAGAGGCAGTGAAGATAATCTGGGCATGTTATAGGACTTTGTCATGTAAATCTCAATAACTCAGATTGAACTGAACTGAATAAGCTAATAGAAGCTGGAAGTATTGGCTGTGGAAAAAGAATCTTGCAATGTTTCAATTATCTACTTGACTAATCTATACAAACTCTGTCCAGATGAAGTTAGTTTCTTATTGTGATCATTAAATATATCTATCATATTGCATCGTCTGCTTAGTCAGCAAATGCGCCAGCTAGAGGATTTATTACATCATCAACTTCTCTGCCATCACCTCTGCCTGCTGTCATATCACCTATAGCTACGTTTAATGAGTTTAAATACTCAAATGCTCTTCTTAGAATCCAGGCCCCCTTTATAACTCACATAACTCACTCATAAATCACAGTACATTCCAGAAATACTTGTATTTAGGAATGGTGGAAAGAATGAACTTCTCTTGGTACTGTTTCACTCAGTGCCATTTCTTATATTTTTATCATATGAGCTTCTAAGAACAGCGTTTTGTTGCTGTGGGTAGCACTGTCGCTTCACAGTTAGAAGGCTATCCTACAGGTAGTCCGGTTTCCAAGGTTTCAGCCCTCAGTTCGAAGACGCCCATGATTGGCAGTTTGGATACTCTACCCGTTGTGGTTTGATGAATTGGTCTGGATGTCCTCCAGCCTTTTGCGTATAGTAAGCTGCAATAAAATTCAACCCCCTTGACTGCTGAGCAGTATTAAGCAGGTTGGATAATAGGCGGATATGAGCCGTCACATTCACTGTGATGTCGTCACTTTTGTGGTCAGTGCTTCCCCACAGCACTCTAAACTGTCATTCATGTGCTCCTGCGCTTCCGGCATACTGTGTGTAAGGCCTCTGTAGGTACCCCTGGTACAAAACTAGTGTATGACTTTGATCTAAGTCAGCAGAAGAGGTAAAAGCCTGTGGCTCTTGAGTTGTGGCCAGGTCACTTCCTGTCCTCACTTTTCGCTTCCTGGCTTCTCTTCAGTCCTCACAATTTCTCTTCCCGTTTTTATCCCCTTGCTGCTACAGTAATAGTCTTATACTGGGCTACTTGCATCCTCCTCTCAAGGGCTAGCATTGGTGCATTGATGCACCCACTGGCTGGCCACTGTGCGTGCGCCTATCTGTCACCAGTCAACTCACTGCATGTTTGAATGCATGCCACGGATATGTGTCGCGCTTAATGGATTAGATTATGGCTGTAACTTCAGGAATACCCTGCTAGCCTGGAAATATTTGGCTGACTGGCTCTTCAAGCTAATGGCAGTGACTCGTTTCACCATCGGAGTGCGAAAAGGCTGGCATTGCGGTCAGAGCCCGTGGCAGGAACTTCGCTGGAGTCGGCGTATCGCTTTTGGTTTTCCTGTCTAGGTCACTGATTATAGATGGACAACATGCTGCCTCATTGTCATCTCTGTGGCTGGTGTCAGGGGGCAAAGAGGGCTTCTTACAGGGAGCCAGTGGGCTCATGACTGAAGTTTTCTCTGTCTGTGCAAATTCCTTCATCAGGCACAACACGCCTCATAACATTGTGTCTTGAGTTTTCCCCTCTAATTCCCTGGTGGCACAGGGAGCGGGGGTGCGGTCTGGAGGACGGCAGTCCCCATGTCTGCTGGCCCTTGCTTGCAATGAGGTAGCAAAGCAGCAGGGATTAAAAACAAAATGTTTTTCATTTTGGTTGGTTCTGAGCAGAGAGATTATTTTTTTTACTGTCTTGTTCTAGTGTCTCCTCCAATTAGTCACTGGTTAATAGTGGTCAATAACATTCTGCGCAGACGCAGTTAGTTCGTCTCTGGGTTTGTCACCATCTGTGCGATTGATATGAGTTTGGTTCTTGTGAAAGTATATCGACTTTCAAGTGTTGTGCATAGTGTTGCAGGAATGTGGCATGTGTTTGATATGGTGTTGCTGGTTATTTGGCAGTTTTCTTTGCTAGGCCTGATTGTTATCTGATCAAATGCTCGCCGTCTCACATATAGGCAATTTAATGGTGGAAACGGCTGGACCCATCTCAAATCAGACTTGACCCGTCTCACTGTCTCAGGTAAACATTCCCTGTCTTGAAGATGGGTGGCTGGCTAACATACTATGCATTAACATGGCAAATTCCATTACCAACCACACGGCGGTATTATGATTGTGCTGTGGGTACGGTTTTGGCAGTGGGGGTAGTGTCCTCAGTGGCTGTATTTTGAGCTCTCTCTCTCTCCTTCCATCCCTCCTTCCTCAGTAGTCTCATCAACACCACTGAATTTCTGGGCTGATTTTGGTTGGCAGCCACCTACAAAGACCCTTTTGTGTCAAGGAATGCTTCAGGAAATCATTGAAATTTTATGCATTCCCTCTGTTCGGTGTGTGAGGGAGACTAATGCGATTTGCGTATCGCAGTCTCTCGCCGTTCCTCATCTGAGCAGACGCTGGTGTGGACGGGGAGGGGATGCTGCTTCTCATGTAGGGGTCTTCCATGTCTGATCTGCGCTGTGTTTCTCCATGGCGCGAACCAGCCGCCGGCTGCAGTAATGTCTGGTCTCTCTCTCTGTGCCTCTCACTTTGTTTGCTTGCTTTATTAACATGACAAATGCCTGTTGGCGAACCATGTAGCTTACATAAACAAATGGAGCAGCAGTAATGGAAGAATAGAATCGCTGTGAAATACAATCATGACAGTGAACGAAGTCTCTCGCCCTCCTCTCCCTCTGTCACTCTCTCCCTCCTCCTCCCTCTCTTTTACCTCTCTCCCTTCCTCCCTTTCTCTCTCTCTCTCTCTCTCTCTCTCGACTGTTGAAGCTCTCTAAACCGTGGGTATCTCTGAGGTTTTGATTGCAGCGCACGTTTGTTGGCCAGCTGCCCCTGTGATTTGGCTGTTCCCAAGAGAACATGGCCCTCTTCCTGTTTTTTTTTTTTTTTTTTTAAACCATGTATCCCTTTTTTTCTTTTAATAACGTTTGAACCACTTCAGCAATATGCACTCATGATTCCGAGTGCTCTGTTGTAGCTGTTCATTGTAATCTAATGCGGCAGTACTGGCGAGTGCTCACGTCCTGAGAACAGGCTTGGTTTGACTAAGTCCAGGCAGATTTTATGAGTGCTGCATCAGCATGCTCTGCTTCTCATGCAGTCACTGTTTTAAGTCCCGTGATCACCATCCTGCTGTTTACTCTGTTTGATTTAATTGGGCTGAACTCGCAGACTTTGCCCTACTTTGACTGGTGTGTAATTTTCGGAAGATACAGCCAATTTCTAAAGATGGGCCGAGCATATAATTTAACTTTTTTTTTTTTTCTTTTGTAATTCTTCATTTTTTATATTTTATTTATTTACTTCTGAATACAATGGAGTAAGTGAATGAGAAATTAATTAGAAACCAGAAGAAAACAAAACTACCCAGAGATTTCAATCTCAACGCTACTTCTCTGACTAAACGTAAAAAGTTAGATTTAAGAGAAATTTTAGAATGAATAAATAGAAAATTACTAAACTGTATTTGATGCAGTTTTCATTCCTTTTGGCACTTTGTCACATACAGTGGCAGTATGAAATGGCCCCAGTGATTCCTCTTTGCCTTTTTCTTATTCTTTCCTTTACTTTAATGGGAAATGAGATTTTTAAACATGCTGACAAACCGGACTGGAAATTTCATTAAAATTTGGGAAGCCGTATGTCGTCCCCTGGCCGCCTCTAGCTTGCAGAAAATGGCACTACCAGAGTGCCTGTTGGAGGGAGGATTGTCAAGGCCAGACTCTGGCCTAAAGGCACTGAAGCACACTCCATATCTATTAGTGGAGCTACTAGTGATTTTACAGCTTGTTTTCTGCAAGGTTACTGCACTTTGAATTTCCTAATGTTTTATAGTGACCTTTTACTTTCTTGCCGTCAGCTCTTAAAATATAAATGTATGTCTTGCTTTGTTCTGCGTGCAGTCTAGAAAAGCATGCGCACTCCTCCGAAGCACACAGTTTCAGTGGCAAAGGTCCGCAGCTCATGTTTGTGCTGACGTGCGGCCGACTGAAAGGCTTTGTGTGCGCCTCGGACCGTGCACGCTCCGTTGACCTGCGCAGGTTGCGAATGTTTAACTGCTTTAGCCCCAGCGGAACTGCATCGTTCCTTCCTCAAGTGATGCAGCGATGCAGTCACACAGCACTGTGCATCACCCTGTGGGACCAACCGTACTCAGCGACAGTGACTGTGCCAGCTACCTGAAAATGCAAATGGGCCTTTTTTTAACTCTCACAATCTCATTTCCATAAATGTTTTTCGAATTCCAGGTGTGCGTTTTGCTCCAGGGCAACGGACTGATTTGATGTTTTTCACTTGACCCTGAAGCTTACAGTTGAGGAGGTACATGTGCAGTGTGTCCGTAGAGTACACACTTCAAGTGCTTTCTCAGGCTTCATCTTCTCAGTGCACTCGAGTATAAATAGATGAAAATATGCGCATAGCTCTGTTCCCCCCCCCCAATCTCCCTTTTCCTGCCAAATTAAATTTTGCTGAGGCGTATGGGGCTCAGTTGGCAGGAGAACACAAAGCAGTAGTATTGGTTTAGAATGCGCAGCCTGTGAGAATGTGCCTGTTGTTTAATGTGTATGTGTTTTTGTGCACCCTCCGCAGTTGCTGTCCAGTCGGGTCCAGCTGGTGACGATGGTGAAGCCGGACGTGCACACGCTGGCCCACCACCTGAAGCAGGAGCGGCTGTACGTCGCCTCGGAGAAGCAGCTGATCCAGAGGCTCAACGCCGAGGTTCTGAAGACGGCCGAGAAGCTGTACCGGGCCGCCTGGATCGCCAAGCAGCAGCGGATCAACCTGGATCGCCTCATCCTCGCCAGGTGACCCACCTGTGGATGCCGACCTGGTCTCGGCGACCGTCTGCGCTCAGCCCTCGAGCTGCAGTGCTTATTCATCTCTGCTCACAAGTGCACTTTTAATCTCCTCAGAAATACTCACTTTTTCATGAACTTAAAGCAGTTCATTTATCGTTGTGTACACTTTGTGAAATACAAATATAGCTCAATTTAAGGTTCCAAGAAATGTGCGTTGACATCTTTCCTCAAGCTTGCGAGAACCGGTATTCGGCCTCTAGGTTATTTGAATGTTTAACATAAGAAGCTTTTGAAGAGAGCATTTGCAGCTACACTACTACAAAAATATAGAGATCAGGAGAACCCCACACCATCCTCCTCTCTGGAACTGATCAGTGTTCACCAAACAGTTAGCTGCTATGCATTTATACCCTTAGGGCTCATGCTGGTTTTGTAAGCCCCCCATGGGGGGTTAATATTTGTCTGAATTTGTTCATGTGTGTATCAGCCCTGCATAGTGATCACATTAGCAGCCTCTGGCAGGTCATGTTCAGTTCTCTTCTGGCAGTTCAGGTAGTTGATGAAACGTAATGCTTCTCTCTTCATTCGCCTCCTCCTCCCATGCCATCCCATCCCATCAGAGCTGTGAGGAAAACATTGGTGTATTCTGTGGCAGCAGTACTGTGGGTTAGTATGTTGAGCAGATATCAATACTCTCCCCTGCTGGATGCAGCTCTTCCATGCATTTGTGCAGGGATGAGTAAAGATTGCCCGTCGTGAGAGATCTGCACGTAGCTGTCAGTACTCCCTGAGGGAGTTATGGTATTGTGCCTGCGAGATTGCCAGATTTACTGTCCCTGTCAGCTGCTCTGTGCTATGACTGGCTTGTGTATGACCCAGGGTCTAAACACTTGCCATCCCGCATTCAGCAGACACAGCAATGTCTGAGTGAAGGCCACCTCCCTCCCTCTAAATTCCTGTGCTCCATTAGCACTGCCCGGTATATGAGGTCTGTGTTTCGGAGCAGAAGTCCTCCACTGAATCACGGTTGAGTGCTACGTGAGATTACTCTTCCTCATAAGAGAATCTATCCGAATACTTCTCATAACATGTCCATATCATTATATGCAGTACCATGCTCAATGTAATGATAGTGACGATTTAGATTATATTTATTATAATACCATCGCCTGCGAACAAAGTCACGCGGCTGCTACGGATTCATAGTTGTGGTCTCTGCTGCCGCATCCATAGATATTTTCTTGTGGACACTCTACAGGCCATAAATTTCACCCCATTCCTTTGATATTTGCTGAGGGCATAAGTTGTGTGCATCAATTTGTGCATCAGTGTGCATCGCTGTGGGCATCAGTTTTGCTTGCCATGGCGACAGAATTGGTCAAAGCACATTTTCATGCTGAAAATCTGCCCGTATCAGCATATGTATTATGAGTGCTATAGAGATAAGAGTTTTAAAGATATCACAAGCGGGCACTTGGGGGGCAACACCAACACGGTTGCTGGCGATCGGTCGGCTTAATTTAAATTCTGTTTCTAAATATAGTCAAACAGTGGTTTACTGTGAAGTCTGGCTGTATTTAAAAAAAATGCTGGAGGTATTTTTCTCTGCAATATTAGTAGCTAATTGTAATGGCAATTGTAGTAGCCAGGTAGTAAAGACATGGGGTCATAGTTGTTACCAGAATGTGTCGTTAATACTGCAGTAATAACAGGCGTAGTAGTAGAGTAGTTGTAACCATGATGGCTCTCTCCCTCTCCCTCCCTCCCTCCCGTGCCTTAGTGCGGAGGCCTCGCCTGCAGAATGCTGCCAGCATGCCAGGGTGCTGGAGGATACGCAGTTTGTGGACGGCTACAAGACTCTGGGCTTCCAGGAGAGTGTGTTCGGGGAGTTCCTGAGTCGGCTGCGGGAAAACCCGCGCCTGGTGGCCTCTTGCCTGGTGGCAGGGCAGCGGCTGAATCAGGAGCACGCGCAGGGCGTCGTTCACAGCTGCTTCACCTCGCTGTATGGGAACTGCATCATGCCCGAGGACGAGAGCTACCTGCTGCAGGTGAGCGCCCTCCATCCGCCCCTCTTTCTGTCCCGCTGGGGCTGCGGTCATTTCGATATCCATGGGCCCCATATTCTACTTGTTAGCAGGTGCAGCTCATTGAAATCTCTGGCTGTCGAATGAGCTGTGCATTTGAAGTGGTGCTAACAGTGATGGGGTCTAGAAGCGGAAAGGCATAGCCTGCCTGTCTCTTGTCATCTGTGGACACTGCTTCTCCTTATAGGATACTCGGGATACTTGCCCGGAGATTCCTGTGAATATCACTAGCAGTGTCTACGAGTTTGAGCTTCCTGGGTTACAGTGGGGGTCACAGAAGGCCTGTGGGGCTCGCTGTGCCTCAAATCAGATATGCGTACTATATGTAACTTAGCCTGGCAGAGATCCAGTTGCTTGCAAAGGCCCACCATGCACTGTAGGTCACCCACAACCTAACAAAAAAAAAAATACTAAACCGCCTTAAATCGAATAAGTCACAGGTCTGTTGATTACTCAATTGTTATTGATTTAAGGATGTAATAAGGTGCATAGTATTCTCAATAACTTTGCGTATAGGCCCTCAAGCTGGTGCGTGTTATAGGGCTCAAATGAACTTGATAAACGTTGACATTTTTAGTCTGCTTGGTCTGCATCGTGAAGAAGCATACTTCAATCATAATGTGGCACTGACCTCACTGTTTCATCATTGTTATGGTGGGACTTGTAGTGGCTGGCTAGTTTATCTGGGTGGGAGTCACTAATTTGTGGGCAAGGGTTTTTACCCTTGGCCCGACTTCAGGCTGAAGGGTATTGTCATCAGTTCGTCGTCTGTCTGTCCGTCTGTCTGTCCGCGTGTGCACCTCTAAAGTCAGCATCAATAAACTAGTTACCCATGCCAAAACATTCACGGTAATGTAAAAAATGTCATTTTTGGCGTTTTTGAAAAAACCTTTGTGGTGAACTGATTTTGATGAAGCATTTGAGCTAGGGGGTTTATACCTGGGGGAACGATCATCATATATATGTGGGGCTCTAGATTAGTGAAAAAATTTGAATTTTTCCAAAATTTTTGTGGGACTTTGGGGATTTTTGTATTTGTAAATGTATGTTCTGGGGAATTCTACTTTGGTTATTGTGTAATTGTTCTGGAACACTTCATAAGTCAGGCCGAGGGTGCTCAAACGCGGGCGTTTCTTGTTTTTTTTTTTTTTTTTTTTGCCAAGGATGGAGATGGAATGACCTGCTGTTCTTTGCCTCTAGTCATCTTATCTTGTTACCCTTCCCCAAACCAACCTCATGCCTGTACCTGACCGACCATCCAGCCAACCAATGAACACACATGGAAGTCAAAGATAGAGTAAGATGGGTCATTTCATCACCAGGAGGAAGAGCCACAATAAGAAGTAAAGAATATAATTTTTATTTTTATCAGCGCAACAGGAATTCTGATGAAGTTCTTTTATAAAAACTAAAAAATAAATATCTCAATAAAAATGACCACTCGAATGTATTGAGCACAGAAACTTTGCGTGATCCCTGTGTTCAAGCAATGGCCTAATGCACTTGTCAAAGTTTGGAAGAAAGTTTTCGTACATGGAAGAAAGTTTCAGTGCTTGCTATAGGCTGCGGGAGATAAAGATTTTCGTTGTCTGCTCTCAAGGTAGCATATTAGCGGAGTCCCAAATGAGTTTGCTTTAAGCTGAGATTAGATCATCATTTATTAGTTATGTCAAGAAACTCATTTCTGTCTGCCCAGGGTGCCTGATGGAAGGCCTGTAAGGAGTTGGTGCGAGATTGCATTATGAGGTGTAACATTAATTAATATCAACTAATGCAATCAACTTATAAGCCTTTTGCTAATGAATTGCTAATCATTGAAAACGGTATGCTAACTGATTGTTTGTTAATTGATAATTAGTCAAAACCCTTTTTTAGAGAGGAAATAAAGTCACCTTATCAGTCTTATTGATCGGTGCTGAAAGATTTTGCTTACTATTGTGGAACTGGAATTCAGATGAGTAAATGAGTGTGTGATTTGAAGAGCTGTACAGTTCTGTGGGAGAGATTGAAAGTGTGTCACTGTGTCCCACTGTCTGATTCTCCCACTCTGCACTTGGACAGATTTTTATGTGCCTCTACTTGAGAAATTTGTTCTTTGAGAGTTTCTGTAAATCAAAAAATTAGATTTTTTTGAATACTTGTTGAATGTGTATTGCCAGAGTATACTGATAATATCAAAGGAGACCAGGTTAAAATTGTATAAAAATAATATAAAGTTTCATGAAACGGATTGTGATTGGTGCTTTTAGATATTTCTCTAGTCACAATTACAGCGCATGCGTTCATAATCCAGATGAGGAAGGGTTCTGGCTCTTTCTGTTTTTGGGGGGAAAGGTTTCTCGCCCCCTTTTGCCCACCCTTGACACAGCCACCTTGGTTGTCCTTCAAAGCGTGATCTAGGGCTGGGCGATATCTCGGTACTTTAATATATATCGATATATTTCTAAACGAGATATAACACTGGACAATATCGCTTGTAGTGATAAAGTTCATTTTGCGTTAAAATGACATTGCATTGGCCACAAGTTCACACCTATTTTTCCACTCCCTCTTCGTGTCCCTGTCTCACACACACACAACCTTTCTGCTTCGCCTCCGAGCTTGAGAAGCCTATGTTCAAGAGTTTATAGTTGATAAGATCAAGCGCAAATAGCCAGCGGTCTTGTTGCTTTAAGTTTACGCCGTGACTTCGCCACTCATTCATATTTGAACGAACTTTCGCGGATTTTAAATCCACAGAAAACCGAGTAGTTGACTACCAGTGGCTCGTTTGCAAACAAACTATATTCACAAATATTCATTCAGTACCTCTTTATAACCAAATGGAGCTAGTTAGCTGAATAACAACATTCATTGAGAAATGAGAGTAACAAGCTGACCGATATAACCAAGTCAGAAAAATGATACTTCTGCGCATGTGTACTGGAAGTCATGGTCAAATAGCCTTCGAACTGTAAACCCGGTGTAACAATTTCAGATTACCCCTGCATTCAAGTTACCCCCCAGTTTCAAAGTACCCCCCTCTATCTCCTTCACCCTAACCCAACTTCCACATACCAGGGGCTTATTTGAAGTTAACTTTGGATTACCAGGGGGTATGGTGATTGGGGGGGGGCGTAATCTGAAATTGGAACCCCGGTTCACGGCCAAAAAAATATTGATCTATATAAAGTATCGCCATTCAGCTAAAAAATATCGAGATATGACTTATCCATATCGCTCAGGCCTAACGTGATCTCTGTTGTTTCTTCACGTTGCAAGCACACCGCCATTTGCACACTGCCTATGCTGTTGGAGGGTAACGCAGTTTTTGTATATTTGGCTCGTACATCCGCAGGTGCCTGGCTGAGCAGGAGTGACTGCTCGAGCGATGAGACTAAAGCTTTTAACTTAACTCTTACTATACCAGTGAGGCTGAGACAGATGTTGCCTCACCCGAGCTGGGATTTGTTTGAACGCCTGATCACAGGGCTCTCAGATGATTGTCCTGGTGGGAGCCCCTCGGAGGCCCCTGGTTTCCAGGTTTAACTTAATGCTGCTATCCAGTTAACTCTGTATTCCAGCTTCATGTAACTTGGTCCTGGAGTCAACTGAGTCTTGTATGGAGAACCTCTCTTGAAAACTGAATGGCCCACAGTCATCTGTATTCCCTATTTATTTAGTTTTTGACTGTGGTGGTGTGCTCATTTAACTGTGTCACGTGACTGAGTATTGGGGTGCAACAATTCTGAGTCCACGCTTTGGTTTATATTCGTGTTTATGTCAGGGTTTCAGTTCGATATGTTTTTTATGTTGGGGGATAAAGGGTCCATCAACATTTTCTGTATCCTCTTTATTTTGCCTGACTAAAAAATATTTTCCAATTCAAAAGGACAGTTTCAAAAAGATTTGATTCAGTCAAACGTTCCCCTTGCTCTTTTAAAGTTTTGTTATTTCTTTCTGTTTTTGTGAGTTCATAATGAAACATTGCCAAAAGGCGGTCGGGAAAGAGTCGTGTTTTTCCTTTTTTTACCTCCTCTTCCCCAGTGCTCTTCTTGCTCTGGCCAGGGATCTATCTGGGTGATGTCAGTGTGAAAAATTGATGGTGCTGCATGCTGGATTTCTTTCCTTGAGCCTACGCCAGCAATACTTGCAGACAGTTACTTTTTTACTGACTTTCACTCACTTTCATTCGATCAACAGCTGATCTAGGAGTTAGATTTTCATAACAGAAATCTGTGTCATATGCTTTAAAAACATAGTACGTATGTCGTTATAAATGGAGAACCAAACATCTGGATAATGCGTCTAACAGTAGCTTTCACAGACTGCAAACGTGAGTGAACTACTGATCTCTTGCTGGTTTAGCGCGTCTGATTGGCCCGTTAAGAAAGCCAGTGTAATATTAAATTAAAAAAAGTATATATAGCCTTTTTTTCGCATAATCTAAATAATATCAGATTTAGAGTAATTAAGCACTGGGGCGACAAAAACATGTAATGAAGTGATCAAAATGATATTTTTACATTCCATTGTGCACAATGGCTATGCGGCGAATTGGTCTTGAGTTCTTTTGATGACGTCACACTAAGAAAGGGCAGCATAAACATTTCTGGCGTTCCCTGGGCAAGTAGTAAGTTACTAATTGCTCCAAAATTGTTTGATTTTCTGGGAAATGACTGCCATGTTTTTGTTCTTGATGAAAAATTACATAAAGGGAGCCTATTTGTGAAATTTAGGCCCTCTAGATGTTCCTTTAAAGACATCAGACGCAAGACATTGGCACATTATCTAACTTGGGCTCTTCTCATTTGTGTGCCATCTCTGCACATAATGCTCACTTGCTGCTTTAATATCTCTGCCATATATCATTGACACCATTATCAGCTACGTCAGCAGCCATACCACTATTAAGCAGGTGTGGGCTTGGTTAGTACTTGGATGGGAGGCCACCTGGGAAAACAAGTTGGTGCTGGAAGAGGTGTTGGTGGGCCAGTAGGTTGCGATCTTCCCTCTGGTGGAATGATCCCTAGTGCCCCAGTGCAGTGACAAGTACACTGTGCTGAAGGAGATGCCGTTTTTCGGATGAGACGTTAAACCGAGGTCCTCACTCTCTGCGGTCATTAAAGATCCCATGACACTCTTCGATAAGAGCATGGCTAAACTCCCAACCTGGCTTTTTCGAACTGCCACCTAATCATCTCCTGATCTATTTGGCTGTCCCTCCCCCCTCAACCCCCAGGGCTCCCTTGAAAAAGATTTCGATCTCAACGGGACCTCCTGGTTAAATTAGGGTTAAATAAATAAATAAAAGTCATTATACTAAACTATACACAATAATGTCATTTTGATGATTGATTGGACTGCTCTCTCTGGGGAGGGAGAGCAGTTTCTTCTCAGACATGCACTCAGTGTCAGGGCTCAGTAAGAAAAGTACTGCTGATGACTTCAGGACAACTTTCGGTTTGTGCACGTATATAGAAGTTTCTGCATCATGGGTGACTAACTATACAGTTTGAATTTGATTCCGGAACCATTGTGATCCTTCTGTGTTTGTGAGGAGATTTTGAGTGTGTTGTTCTGTCTGTCTCAGGTGCTGCGATACCTGATCGAGTTTGAGCTGAAGGAGAACGATAACCCCAGACGCCTGCTTCGCCGCGGGACCTGTGCCTTCAGCATCCTCTTCCGCCTCTTCTCCGAGGGCCTGTACGCTGCCAAGCTCTTTCTCACTGCCACCCTCCACGAGCCCATCATGCACCTGCTGGTGGAGGACGAAGACCACCTGGAGACGGACCCGGCCAAGCTGACAGAGCGCCACACGCCGGCCCAGCAGGAGCGCCTCTTCGGAGAGAAGGGCACAGAGGCCTACCGCCGCAAGGTGCAGGCCGCGGTGGAGGCCAACGAGGCCAAGCTGGTGAGCCTGGTCAACAAGTTCATCGCGTCGCTGCGGCAGAACACATACTGCTTCCCGCACGGGCTGCGCTGGGTGGTGTCTCAGATGTACCGCACGCTGTCGCGGGTTGAGCGGCTGGAGCTGGCCGAGGTGCGCTCCATGTGCACCCACCTGCTTCTCACTTGCTTCATCTGCCCAGCCATAGTCAACCCCGAGCAGTACGGCATCATCTCCGATGCGCCCGTCAACGAGGTGGCCCGCTTCAATCTCATGCAGGTACAGCCATGTGCACCTTGGGCCTGTGCTGGTACCTGTCTCCTTCACAGAGACGGTCTTTATTCTGAATTAAGCATGGCTTTTGCATGCTTCCGTTTTGTATAATTTTATTATGCCTGTATGTGTTGGTTAAAAATTTAAGAGGGTTATTGGAGCAGCTTTAATAAATGACTATCTGTGTGTCCATTGTACCCCTTGATTAGTTTCTCTCCTTGTTTCTCCAACTCTCTCCTGCCATCTCTTTAACTTATTCTCACTCACTCTCTCTTTTTTAGGTGGGGCAGTTGCTTCAGCAGTTAGCGATGACCGACACTGAAGAGGCAGATCCCCGTCGTAAGAGCAGTCTGTCCAAGTTTGATAAAGTAAGTGCTGGCCTGTGCCTGCATGCTCCCCTGATGCAATTCAGATAAAACACGAAACCACAAGGCCGCTTCTCCCCATTAGAGACGCTAACCCTGTGGTTGCACAAATAAAATGCATATCCCTCTTCTCCCTTTTGACTGTTCTGCAATATTATTGGCTTCTTGGTTCTCCCAGAACTGTGTGGCTGCCTTTCTGGATGTGGTGATTGGTGGAAGGGCCGTGGAGACCCCGCCCATGTCCTCAATGAACCTGCTGGAGGGTCTGAACAGGACGGTGGTTTACATGACGCACAACCAGCTGCTCGCTCTGGTAAGACTGAGTCCAGGGCATAACCTGTGACATCATTCCTCTGCTCAGTCCATCCTGAGTGAGTCAGGCCCTGAGGATTTATATCTCACCACAGCCTCACTGGGCTTTTAGTTGTTGACAACATTTTTCATGCCAGTTGCAAAATATATTCATTCTTGAGAAACTGCACTATCCGTAGATGTCAGGACCCTGGATAACACCCTTTTTAGAGCTGGAGCCATTACATAATTGTTGCACTTAGAGGACGTGACCCTTTATTACCATGCAGGGCAACTCTTTCAGAAGGGTTGATAACATACAGAGGCATCACTTTAGAGGAAGGTGGACATTGCTGGTTTTATCAGTCCATTCCGATCACAGTTCTCACCAAATATAGAAAGAAGGCCCAAAACTTTTCTCTTGGGTCTTGATTAGTGCTAGGATTTTTGAGTAAGAAGAGAAAATTCCTTCCTGACAGAGAATGAAGTTACAAGCCCGAACCTGACTCGCAGTGTAACGTTTCACGCTGAGAGTGCGAGCTGCTCCGCTGCTGCTTACATGGGTGATGACTGGTCCTCTGCGGCTCAGTGCAGCTCATGCCTCTAACTTTACTGTAACACTGGCATTCGCACCCAAGTTGGCTTGAGAGCAAAATTGCGGAGTCATGGCTTTCTCATCTTTCAAGAGCCTCTGAATCCCTTCACACATGATGATGCCTGGAGCCATTTCAACTCCTCTGTCCGTAGGGGACCCGTATGCTCTGCAGTAGTTGATATAACGTCGCTCATTTAGCCGTGTGGTCTGCCTCGTGAGTTCAGTTCTCTGCGATCTCTGCGGGGAAGGAAAGAGGCTGGTTTTTAATTGAACCTGATAATTGACTCCTTAGAGAAGTTTTTTTAGATGAGTTCTTCTGTTGGGCCCGGGCCATTTGGGCTCCAGGCCAACACTGGATAAGTGACTCCTCAAAAGTGCTTGGTGTGTGTGTGTGTTTGTGTGTGTTGGATTGTGTTGGAGAGAAGTTCTTATGTTTAATGGTTGATAAATGGTCCACACGGGCCTTCCCAGGTGGAGTTTGTGCGAAGCGTGATGACGGGGGACCAGCTGTCTGAGGAGGAGCGGCTGGCCCTGGAGACTCTGCTGGCCAACGTCCCACAATCCCACGCAGTGAAGAGCAACAGCCTGGAGCTGACCCCCTCCAACACCCCCCAGCTCTCCCCGGCAACCACCCCCGCCAACAAGAAGAACCGCCTGCCCATAGGTACCCATTACAGCCACCCCAGGCCCCTCGCGCATACTAATGACCCGGCTCTAATGTGTGCTTTCTTTTACATGCAGGGTCATCTGAGGAGAGGGTAAAAATAAGCCTCTGTATCTTGGAGGGGAGCAGGAGGGGTTTATTTAAGTTGTGCAACCAACCCGCGTCGTTGAGGCTTAGAAACCAGACACCTTTGATACTGGGTGCTAGTTCCTGATGTTTTATTTTAGATTTTTCATCCATTGGCTGCAACACTTTATTTTTTCCTGCGACGAAGTTGGACTGAGGTTATGTTTTCACCCCAGTTTGTTTGTCTGTCCTTTTGTAAGAAAGATCACAGCAAATAGTTTTGCTGAAACTTTGTGGGAAGGTTATATATGACAATGGCAAGAGGTTTTTTTCCCCGTTTGGTTTAGGTCAAAGCTCAAGGTCACCATTACTGGAAAGGCTTAAAACAATGGTGCGGTGAATGTATGCACTTTAGCAAGTGCCCCTCTAGTTCATACAGCTGTTTATCGGGAAAAAATTAACACCTGTCGGATTTAGTGCGGGGCGAGTTAAAATGAATGTACTGCACTATGAGGGGGAGCTAATGAGCTGCTCATTTAGCTAGAGGAGCAATTAACAACATCTGGAAAGGGGCAATATTACGCCAGTGACAACCAATTATATTAGAAAATACAAATGAAGTCCTTTTAATTATTTTGGGTGTAGATGAAGAAAAGTGCACCTTCACATACTGGTGGGAGATTTATGGAATTTGTTCTCTTCTCACATGAACGGGGTTGTGTTCAAGTGGTGGTTCTTTGCATAAATAGAGAGGACTTCATTTAATTCAAGATGGTATACTGTACGCAGCTAGCTCTACCTCAACTTGTGTAAACAAGCAAGGGCTGCTTTGATACTCATGAGCTAAAAAAAATTATGGTCACCTGCCTAATATGCCGTTTGTCCTCCACGTACTGCCGAAGTGGCTCCAGTTCGCCGTGGCGTAGACTCTACTCGGCCTCTGAAGGTGTACTGTGGTAATATGGCACCAAGACGTTAGCAACAGATCCTATACACCCTGTAAGTAAGTTGGAGCTACAAGAGATGGGGCTTGTTTTTGCACTACATCTGACAGATACTCAGTCGGATTGAGATTTGGAGGCCAGTGCTACACCATGAACTCAGTCATTTTCAGATAATTACCAAGCATTTTTTGCAGTGTTGTAGAGGGTATTAAAAAGAGATCACTGCCTTTTGGGAGTACCACTACTTTGAATGTACATGATGTACATGATCCACAGTGATGTTTAAGTTTGTAGGGCCTGTTAAATTGAAATCTACATAAATGCCTGGGCCCAGGCTTTCCCAGTGAAACATTGCCCAGCAGGGTGGGGATCAATTACTTTTTTCATTTACAATTTTGTAACATTTTGCACTTTTAGTTAGAATTACAGTTGCTTTCTGGACAGAATGTTCGATTACAACTGCATTGTGATGCCATCTCTTTCCCTGATGAACAAAGCATATGGAAGTTGGTGCTCACATGATGCAGAATAAATGGGACTTCTCAGACCCGACAGCCTTCATCTGTTGCTCCAAGGTCCACTTCTGATGCTTGTGTCCCCATTATACAATCTGTCACTGGCTCATGGTTTATCCCTCCTTGGATCACTGTCAGTAGGCACCAGCCACTGCTGAACAGGAGATGACCAGAGATACTCCGCCTCAATCACATGGCCATAAACTTAATGAGGTCTTTACGGCCTAAGTCTCCCGAATTCAACATGTGAACTACAAGAACCAACTGTTCTCAATCTTGATATAATACTGACTCTGATGTGCCAGCGTTATGAGAGCACCAATATTTTTTGCTTTTTCTGCGAGTTGTAATAATGTTTTGGCTCAGTGTTGAATGCTTTGAGGGTTAACTAGGAATGATTCGATTGAAGAGTACTTATTGTGAGCATTGTGTCGCTGGAATAATCAGATCTAGTAGAACTGTGTTATCTGTGTAATTTAAATGTGCAGTGAAATGGTGCAATAGCAATGAGTGTTTATACAGATAATATGACTCTTCTATAAATGAATGTTTAAAACCAGTAATACAAGATTTTAGACGTCTTTACGAAAATTTTCCTTATTTAGATTATGAGTATCCATAAGGATTGGACTGGGTTCTCCATTAAGTCAACACTGCGTAATAGTCTAATGTGAAATTTGATGTGGGCTGAGGTTTATTGCTCTGATCGCTGAATGTGTATCTCCCATTTAGTGGCTCAGGGTTTGGTGGAGGGCCTCTTCAGCCTGTCTGTCCTCTTACCTCCTCCTCTGTTCCCACTCCTTTCTTTTGTCTCTTTCTACTCCCCTTTCTCTGCTGCCAACCATCAGGGCAACAGTTAGCAGCCATCACCTCCTGGGACCCCTCTTCTACCACCCTATCTGCACACATCCCTTTAGTCACCCCTTTCGGTGGGTAACGCGCCTCCCCGCGCTCTTGAGGTGGCCCCTGCCTGCCCAAGCATGTGCCTGAGCTCTGCGTCTCGCCCCATCTCTCCTGCATGTCTGCCCTTGCACATCCCCATGCTGATCTGTGGCCTCCCTGCAAACATGCTGCCTTCATGCCTGCTTCATGCCTGCTTCATGCCTCCTTCCTATTGCCTGCAGCCCCTGAATTCTGTCAGTTTAACTAGCAAGACGCTTTCTGCATTTTGCGCTCGTAATAAAAACCTGTCAGAGCAAATTTCGGAGGGAACTTAAACCTCTGGGGGGGAAAAAGAGCGTAAAAAATATCCAGAAATGGAAGTGAAACTGAATAAGTCTCAAGCAGGTGCTCTGCCCTTGTGTGGCCGTCCCCTTGTCAGTAGTTCTGGGCAGGCTACATGCTAATAGGGCGGTAAAGGGGAATTTATTGGAGCAAAGAACTGCTGTGGCTTTGTGTGCAGATCGTCATTAAGTCAACGCTGCATTTTGGCATCGCTCAAGAGCAACCCTGCTCTTCAGTCCTTGTTGAATATTGATGAAACGGGGAATTATGATTATTCTCCTCACCTCAGTAGTGTAGCAGGGGCGCACGGGGTTTTTGGTTTACACGAGCGCCCCGCTGCTCCCTGGTTCGAGTTGTATTCCCGAGCCTCGGCTCTGTAAACCTGAGCAGAGGAGCTGCTCATTTTAAAGTCAGACTCCACACTGTGAGATACTGCAGTGAAGCCCCTGGGCAGAGTACTAGAGCTGAAGTGCTGGGATAAATATCCTCTGCATAATGTGACGCATAAACTTTGTTGGCCTCTGCGGATCTCGTGCAGCAGGAATTATTTGTTTTTTTTCTTTTTTTAAACCCTCGTGACTCTTATTCTTCTCAGTGCTGTCTTCCATTCCTCTGACGACTTGCTTAACTCACCTACCCAGCTATCATGTTTGAAGTCTTGGCTTCTTCTATGTGGACTCTAATGGACTCTAATCTTCAGCTAATCTTGGATAACAAAAAATTGTGTTTTTTATGGCTGCCGTCCGTTAAGAATGGACTTTCTTTTTTTTTTTTTTTAAACCTGCAGTAGATGATACACTGGAAGTAAATGCTATGAGATGCCATGTTAAGTATGTTTTTCCCTGCCTCTATGCTGTATACTAATAACAATTTTTTTACTGCTAGCTATCGCTAATGGTCAGAGCTCGTGCTGCTGTTTGTGAAAGGCTGCGTTTCAGAAGGCTTCTCATTTCCATGTGAAATATTACGGCGCCGCTTATTGAGCTTCCAATATCAGCAAGTGCCTCTCCATGTCACACACTCTGAGCAAATAGTTGAATGCGGTTGCTAATGCCCTGCTTTTGGTGTGGATTTGATATTCTGTTATAACATTGCAATGTTGCGTATGTGTCTATGATGCATCTGAAGGGATATGAACTCGCCGCACATTGAGTGAGTGCGTTTTACCAGTTGAGGCGGAGACCAGAGGCCGTGGATGGGCCATCACTGTGTGAAGTACTGTAGTGCAGTGTGCTGAGCCCCTGTTAAAGTCCCTGAACCTCTATGGGTACGACTCAGTCCTACCAGGAGACGCATCTGAAAGCTAATAACCCTTCTGAAGAGCCAGCGAGCTGCGTCTCTGCGCTGTCTGATCACATTCGCTGGAGCTTTTTCATCTCATCATAATCGCAGCGCCTGACAAATTGAAGTTTTTCTTGCTAACAGGTTTTTAAAATGGAGTCTGGATGGCAAACAAATGAGTAAAGGCAGGGGAAATGTATTACGTAAGATGGGCTTAACTGTAGTGGGCCTGTGGGAGAGCCACAGGGATTTTTGTGAAATTGAATAATTCACTACCAATAATGCGGACAGTTCTAATTTTTTGTGGATTGGTTTGAATTACAACTGTGGATTGTTTTTTAACTAGCAACATTAGCTGAAGAATAATAACATTTTCTGAACCAATTTTTACGTGAAACACTGCCTATATCATATGGTCAGTCGATTAGCGATCTGTAATGAAGCAAGTTGCATAGCTTCTCTACATTCACAGTTACCCTGCTCTCATCTTTGAAGACAATTACAATTGTGCTGAGAACTGTCCCGCTGGACTTGGCATTTTTCACTTTCAGTGTTCACATGTGCATTTGCTGCAGGTAACACATTTAAAAGAAATAAATAAATGAGTGAAGACCAAACTGTAGCTTGCCAGTTATGGTGTGTGATGAGCAACAGGCAAATGAACTCGGGAAATGCCCAGAATCTGACCACGGGTGGAAGAGCAACCAACGAGCAAACATTGTGGTTTATCTCTTGTTATTTCTGACATTAGTTTGCTCAACTTAGTTACATTAGACAATTAGAATGAATTTTTCCTATTAGAATGAAACAAGCAAAAGTATAGTGCTCAGTTTCTGTGATTGTGCCTCTACACCACCACAGAAGATTTGATGCAAAACCATAAAGATGTGATTATAGTGTAGACTTGCAGCTTTAATCCAAAGGGCTTCACTAAAGTCTTGCATTTACCTTTATGAAATTACAGCCATTTTCATACAGAGCGCTCCATTTTCAGAGGATCAACGGTAATTGGACTATTGACTGACAGTCAGTTTCGTGACCAGATGTGGCCTGTTTCTTCATTTTTCATTACAAATGAAGCAGATGAAAGGTCTGGAACTTGTTCCAAGTTTTGAACTTGAATTTGGGAACTGTTCATATGTGCTCCAAGGAGCTGTTGATGATGGGAAAAGGAGACCATCATTAGGCAAAAAAAAACAAAATTATATGACAAATAGAAACTTTAGGAGTAGCCAAATCAACAGTTTGATTCATTCTTAAGAAGGAATGCACTGGAGAGCTGAGCAACACCAAAAGATCTGGTGGTTGATGGAAGACAACTGAAAGAGGCTTATTGCAGAGTTCTGTCCTTGGAGAAAACCTCTTTGCAAAATCTAGCCAGGGCAGGAACGCTCTTGAGGAGATGTACATATTGTCAAAGTCTACAGTCAAGAGGCACCTTCATGAATGTATGTACAGAGGGTTTACGACAAGGTGCAAACTACTGGTAGAAAAAAGAAAGTCTGAACATTTCTGGAACAAGATTCTTTGAACTAATGAGACCAAGATTAACTTTTCATCAGAGTGATTGGAAGAGAGGAGTATGAAAAGACAGGAATGGCCTAAATCCCTCCCCATCTTATGTCAGACATGGTGGAGGCAGCGTGTTACGGCATGGGCATGTATGGCTGCCAAGTGACATGGGTCACTGGTGTTTGATGATTATGTGGCTGCTGATAGACGTGTCAGGTTGAATTCTGACGTTTACAGGGCGATACTATCAGCTCAAATTAGCTGAATGCTGCAGATCTGATGGGACAGTTGTATAATGACCTTAAGCAACCCAAGAGCTTCTCAAGGTAAAGAAATGTAATGTTCTTCAATGGCCAAGCCAGTCAGTTGACCTCAACCCAACTGAGCGCGCTTTCCTCTTACTGAAGATCAAACTGTGGGCAGAAATTACCCGCAAACAAACAAACAGCAACTGAATGCACCTGCAATAAAGACCTGGTAAAGCATTTCAAAGGACGAGAGACTGCGTTCGGCAACATCCATGTGTTCTGGACTTTAGGCAGTTATTGAATGCAAAAGATTTTCAACAGAGTGTCAAAAATAAAGGGCAGAATCAGCAAAGGGTGTTTAGACGCCTTTTTTCCCAGTCGTCGACTAAGCTTAAAACGCAGGCTAAATATGGCTTACAGGCGCACAGCTATACACCCGTGATAATCGCATATTACAACTGATGATCATTACGCGATTAATCGTCCGCATCCAACTTACTGCACAGGCGTAGATTCTTTTGTGAACTGATCTGAGTCATTACTCTGAGGGAGTAGGCTACTTGACCTTTCACAGCACACGGTGATCTCGGTATCAGGCCCTACGCCAGCATGGAACAGACGGTCGGGAAGACTGCGCAATAAAAAATGTCCGAAAATAAACAAAATGACAATGTACTGTGGACCAGCAAGTGGGACTTCAACAGCTAGTTAACGGAACTAACTAAAGGAGGAAATGGAAAGATTGAATCGAAAACAAGAAAAGTGATGTACAACTCGGCACTGCACAAACTGAGCGGAAAAACACCTTTTTAAAAAGCCCCCAAGGATGCCTAAATTTTGCTGTTATTTATCACGTAACTAAGACTTGGACACATCTTCAAAACACATGCTTTAATTAGGTGATCAACTTCGAACACATTGTCTGATCTGTCCAGCTATGCGTATCTATGAGAGAAATTCATTTCATGTATTCGGCTCAAATTGTTTGTTTATAATTGTTAGTTTGTCCAATTGCCTTTGAACCTCTGAGATTGGAGAACTGTATAAATATGACTAATTTCTGAATGGATAATGCAATATTTTTGTGAAGCCTTAAATTAAAGCTGAAAGTCTGCTATTTAGTCTCATCCTGATAGTTTTGTTATAGAACTACTGAGGTCGTGTACAGAAGCGAAATTACAATAGGTGTCATTATCCAAATACATCTATACTTAACTTTGTATGTCTGTGTATGAATTTTCGTCAAAAGATTGGCAAGACTCCAAACTTTTTTTATTATTTTTGTTTTGGAGCCAGTGGGATCTGTGATGTATCAGTCAGCCTCTGCGTATTGGCCATCAGTAGTACACCTGCGTTTGTGTGCATGTGTAAGCTCTGTGCATTTTGTGGCAGTCTCTGCGTTGTCAGTGAGTAGCAGTCAGCTTTGCCTTACATTTTGTGCCACTGCTCCCTGTTTGAGGTTAAAGTTGAAATCACCTCCCTAATGCCCCTCCCCCCAGCAGCTTCCCGCAGCCGCTCCCGCTCCAACATCGCCCAGGAAGGGGATGCGGAGGCCAGCTCCCAGGAGTCCATACAGGAAGTGGTGCCAGAGGAAGTGCTGGTGATATCTTTGGGCACGGCCCCACAGATCGTTCCTGGCATGATGTCAGAGAATGTGGTAAGAATGCGACTGTGACCAATAGGATACAGCCCTGCATACACTACATCACTTAGCCATCAAATGTAAATGGGAAAACTTGTTAAGCCAGGTCTGTGGAACACCAGCGGTCTATAGTTCCACAGTATGTCTGGGATGCTATTCCTGGTGTCATTGTCATGTGCTGTTATTGTTTCAGGTCTTGAATAGCTGTACTTTTCAAATGGCTTACAAAGTCTGGAAGCAAGTTGTGCAAGAAAAGATGCCAAAATCACCCAGGGCTGTAGTAAACTGATACCAGATAGGCTGTGAATATTCCATTGGGGCTCATTTCAGAGATATACTGGCATTTACCACAGGGACTTATACAGTTGGCACAGTGACATTCTATCCAAATCACTTTAATTTGTATGGTGCTTTTCTCAGAATGGCTATCATAGACACACTGTACAGAGTGAAAATGGGCGGTTCCAGGTCTACATCCAAAATGGCAAATAAGGTTAAAACAAGTATTGTTGGAGAGAAAGAGTCTGAAACCGTGGTGAGAAAAAACTGCAGTGGGAAGAAATCTCCAAAGGAGCCTGGCTGTTGTCGGGGAGCCCCTCCTCCACTGGCCAGAGAAATGTAATGCAGGTTGAATTAAAGTCTAATAAGAAATCTGATAAGAAATCCAAGCAGTCGTGTTCGTAGCTCCTGATAGTGGCGAGGTGTGCGTGTGCGTGTGCGTGTGTGTGTGTGTGTGTGTGTGTGTGTGTGTGTGTGTGTGTGTGTGTGTGTGTGTAAACTAGGGTAAAACCAGGTCAGGACAACAGCTGCCAGCAACCTCTGTGGTGGACAGGGCTCAAGTGGTCAATTGGCTCTGAATATGGGAGGGCGAAGGTCCTTGGAAAAAGACTCAAAAAAGGAGGTTACGCACTCTTTGAGTCAGATGCACTCTGAATAAAAAGTCTTATCTCGAGTTCCAGCTTAAGCTGCTTTCACACCGGACAGAAACAAATTTTTCACATGACAGATTACATTCAAAATCAATGAAAAGACGTGAATATGACTTTGAATGTAATCTGTCGTGCGAAAACTTTGTTTCGCGTCCGGTGTGAAAGCAGTTTTACACATAAGAGTTTTAACCTTGAAGAAACTAGCTATGATCATGCAGCCTAGAAACGAACAGCCCTCTGCCGTGCTCATACTGTACCTCAGAGGCCCTGAACTTACTCAAAGCCGTATCACTTTGCAAAAACTCCACACCTTGTGGATCTCAACAGTGCCTAAGGCTGTAAATAGACCCACTGGCACCGCAGGCCAGTCCCTCTTAGTATTTCTGGTTCCACTTGGATTTTCGTAACAACGGCCACCAGAACCATGTGGATCTCCCCGGTGACTATGGCCCACTTTCATTGTAAGCCAAAAATTTTTGTGCTTCTTTTGGTGCACAGATCAGCGCTTGATTCCATGAGCAGATACCCTATCTGTGTGTCAGTGTGCGCTGATTCAACCCAGCATTGGCTTCCTACTGTACATCTTATAAAATTACATTTCATGAGATGATACAATTAAAACAAGGAGGAAACTGTTTTTCAGCCTCCACTGCGTTTCCTTCTATCAGAACGGTCAGCCTGGTGCTCTGTTGGCTGTTTTTGAGGCATCTTTAATAATTCTGGGCAGTGTAGTCAGACTTCAGCACCTAATGCAGCTAGAATTTTTTTTAACTTGAGCGGACGATGCCCCTTGAATCCTCTTTATGATGTTGCCTTATCCAAACAGACCAGATTTCTGTACGCAGACACACCAGTACATGTATGCAGAAGTTTATGCAGGAATGTCTTTTTGGTGTGCTTAAAACCCCACAACCCCACAACTCCATCCGGAGTTGTGCACATGGGAAGACAACCATAGTTATTGACTTTTCAGATCTCTGACAAGCTGTTGAAATGTGTGCTTTTCGCCATACATGCAAAGTGGGCCCAAGGCTGTAGCTACATCCTCTGGCACCTATAAGTGTGCTCGGTGCAACTGGTTCTATATTGATTTACGTAACTGCATGAATTCACTGTCCAAGTACAATATGCGCTGTTTCTGTAGTGATTCACAGTGTTACCACAGTCATGTGCGCTGTTACCACGGTATCTCAGGTCCTGACCCTGCAGATGACTGACGGGGCGCAGGGCGACGCGCCGGCTGACGACACAAAACTTCACGGCAAACCGGACAAAACTCTGCGGTTTTCCCTCTGCAGTGACAACTTGGAGGGCATCTCTGAGGGTGAGCTTTCACAACTTGGGCACCAGAGGGCGCAATTTCTCTCTAAGGTGCACCAAATTTGCATTTTTGACCGCATCAAGTTAAAATTGACATGACACTTGGACTTTTTTGACTTTTCATTGTAGTTTGTTGTTTGTACCTATAAAGTATTTGATTGTAGAAAATTAGTGTTTCATTTATTAGTTTCATTGGAATCTTGTTAGAAGTAAACCGCTACCGTAGACCAAGTAAAAAGCGCTGTAGTTAAATGCCCTTTATCTCAAAATCACGAAGTGTCATGAAATGTCAATATTTTACTTGATGCTTTCACATTTATAGCCCACGCTGCTTTTGAGTTTCTTGAGAAATTCAATAATTTTATGCATTTTTCTAAATGCAAACCACTGTGAATGTGTAATGCACGGGTGTCTCAACTGCAGTTTTGAGTAGCCTTAGCCGTGTTCACTGTTGAATGATAGGGACACAGTGTGCTCTCTCACTAGGCTGACATAATTCTGTACAGCACCTGCCATGTAAAGTGAACAGGCAGCGTGTATCACACCCGGCGGGAGCCGTTTCCGTGGAGACTCCAGACTAAACGAGCCTCCGATTTGTGATTGATGGCTTTATTGGCTGATGCGGACAGGGAGCTTTGCAAATGAGGTGCTAATCCCGACAGGTCCGTCCAATCGCTCGAACTCTGTCTCTTCTCTGGACCTGGAGGGCGAATCGGTGTCTGAGTTGGGGGCGGGGCCATCCGGGAGTAACGGCGTTGAGGCTCTACAGCTGCTGGAGCACGAGCAAGGTACGCTCGGTTTCCTAGGCGACCAGGTGCATTATGCTGCACATTATTAAACCATATAATAGCCTTTGGCTTTTTGGCTACCTGTAAAATGTTAGCATGGCATTTGTCTATTCGCCCTATTTTTTCAGGCTATGACCAAGTAATAAGACGTTTCCACCTGAAGCCTTGTTTTATATGCACACAATTTATGCTTTTGAAACAGTTTGGCTGTTAGGTAAACGGTTGTGCAACAGCAAAGCCTCTGGTTTGGAAGTCTATGTGGGCAAATCATGCTATAGTTAAGGGCTTAACTTTACCTCAGAATGTAAGACTGGGGTCCTGACGATGCTTTCATCACTGTGCGACCCAGCCACCACTCAGGACAACCTGGATGACAAACTGCGCAAGTTTGAGATCCGAGACATGATGGGGCTGACGGACGACCGAGACATTTCAGAAACCGTGAGTGAGACCTGGAGCACGGATGTCCTTGGCAGTGACTTTGATCCTAATGTAGACGAGGACCGGCTTCAGGAGATTGCAGGTGAGGGCCTGTAACTGTGCATTACTCCTTGTTCTAAGATCAGGCTGATTGTGATCGTGCATGTCACAAGCTCTGGTATTACTCAACCGCGGTTAAGAGTCCATTTATGTGTTCTACCTGGCTAATTTTGCTTGAGAAACACTGCCACCCTGTGGTGAAGTTTTGAAATGGCACATTTTTCTTGCCTGGAGCAGTTGTCCGCCTCTTATCAGCAGTCGGTCATGAGCTTTCCAGTGCAACGCATTCTTATGAAGCCAAACGATGAGTTAAAATGAGTGAAAATACATTTTTAGTTGCTTATTTAAAATAAGTGAAAAAAGAGTCGGTGAAAAAAAAGTTATCTGTTTCTTTTTTGGGTGGCCATTTACTGTGGACCGTTTCCTTGGAATTATGTTGCAAATTATCAGATACATATTTAACCCCACTCTTCACCTTCCTCACCCAACACTCAGGGAGGCTGTTGAGGTCATTGGAATAAGACGCACAGCAGTTATTCCTTCAGTTGGAGGGGTTATATCTGTAATGACTGTCATAGAGGAAGGGAAAAACTAGTGTTCCTTTATGTGCCACTGTCTGTTTATATTTTTGCAACGCGGGGGTATATTATTCGGCTGCGTGCTTATATCTGTGTCCCGCTCTGTTGGTAACGCGATATCTCAAGAGCCGGTTCATGGAATTTCTTCAAATTCGGTGGAAAGGTGTATTAGAGGAATGTACAGGCCCCAGATAATTTGCAGGTGATTGATTGACCTCTTCTAACCAGGCTTATGGTGCAGTGTCTCAACATTTTAATGCATTTCACTCATTTTTTTAGCGCCCCCTGCCATACATCGCAGGGGCATATAGAGTTACCCTTGTTCATCCGTCTGTAAGTGCGGGATGTTGTCCATCTACCTCTCCTCATAAACCACTGGACAGATTTCAAAAGTGACTGAAAAGTGGTAAAGTGATATTCAGGAGCCACTTAATGTCAATCAAATAAAAAATTCCACTAATGGCACAAGAGCTGCAAGAGTTAATCTGTAACGATCAGTCCACCAACCGCATTGAAAATCGATCCCTTGTCCTATAATGGGAGGATCCCTGTGATACTTTCTACACTTGCGCCAAGAACACCGGTAGCCTTCGAAAGCTCAACCATTAGAACTGGTTCAACAAAAATAACCTTACCATGATGGAGTTACTACACCAGATGCATGCTGCTTTCCAGCCTGTCCTCAGCTGCACACCCTGGCAAATGGAAAACTATTCAGACTGACGAGGAACATCTGCTCAAAGGAGCTGCACTGCCTTCAAAACCAGTAGTGGCTGTATCATGCCAAGAAGGTCAGACAGCTTGCAGAAAAGTATGGTTCAAGTGTCCACTCCAGGTGTTGAAGTTTGTTCTCCATCCTCAATTATCATGGTTATAATACAGAAAAAACTATAATGGATGGACATATGTTGCGCCTCTGTTTGTCCGTTGGTACGCGCATCAATTGGTCCACGATGGATCATTCTCTCTCAAAAGACTGCAGTTTTTGTTGGATTCTTTTCATTTGAGTTCCCTGGGTCAATGTTGATATCAAGAGGATCCATATTACTTTTGGTGATAATTTTAACATTTTTAGTCAAATAACATGTTATCCATTTAGCTTCCATGTGGGCGTATTATCACGCTTTGCGAGGCTAACTTTATTAGGAACACTGTACTAACTCTGAGTAGGGCCTCAGTGTGCTGTCAGTTTGCTATGGCATGGAATATAAGACATTGGAAACATTCCTTTGAAAGTGTGATCTGTGTTGACCTGATTGCATCACAGTTTCTGAGGGTCAGATGCATGTTCATGCTGTTGATATCCCCATTTACACATCCTAAATTTGCTTAGTTGGATCCTGATCTGGTGACTGGAGAAGGTTCATAACCACAGTGAACTTGTCAAGTCACTGAAATGAGTTAGGCGTCACATTTGCTCTATGATTATGGTCCATTATCTAGCTGGAAGTAGCTGGTAGATCACTGGTAAACTGGTCATTGAGGGGTGAGCCTGATCAGCAGCAATACTCTGGTAGGGCATTCAAACAATGATTCAACTCTGTCAATAAAATGTTCCCCACTCCATTACACCTCCATCAGTTGACTGAACAGTTGACACACGTCAGTTCGGGTCCATGGATTGATGATGCCAATGCTAAGTTCTGACCCTCCCATCTGTCTCATGAGAAAGATTCATCACCTCGACTCGTCACACCAGGCTACGTTTTTCCTGTCATCATCAGTCCAGTTTTGGTGAGCCTGCGCTCACTGCTGCCTCAGATTTGTGTTGTGGTGCTGCAGTTAGTGACATTTCAGGTTTAAGTCCTGGTCAGCCTGGTCCTCTCTGTGTGGAGTTTGCATGTTCTCCCTGTGTTTGTGTGGGTTTAATCGAGGTACTCCGGTTTCCCCCTCGCTGAAAGACCTGTACACACCTGTTATTGCCCCTGACCGAGGCTTGGGTGCTGCACTATGGCTGCAGTAAGAAGGATGGGTCAAATTCAGAGAAAAAAAATGACCCCATGCGCTCCAATAGAGTATATCTGAAGTCAGTTTGCTTTTTATTTGTTTGTTTTTCTCCTCAACTTTCCCTCACTTTCTCTCTCCATTTTACTCTCTCTCTGTCTTTTTCTGATTCTCTTCCCCTCCCCCGTCAATGAAATTACCTCCTGATTTGCTTTATTGGCTGGAGAAACATGCATTAGTACTGCCAAAGCATATAAATATTACCTGAAATTAATTTCATCCTGCCCTCTCTCATTCTCTCTCTCTCTCTCTCTCTCTCTCTCTCTCATTATTTGAAAGACTGACATTCACAGAGTCCCTGCAGTCTTATTGACCTTGCCTCTCGCTCATTTGCATCCTGCATTTTTCATTCTTCGGAATATGGCGTTGGGGGACTTTTCCATCATTAAGTGAATTTACAGCGATTTCCTTATGTGTTTTCTCCAAGGGATTGGAGTATGAGCTGCACATTAAATATCCATTAATACCTCATTATCCCACTGATAAGATTACCATGATAATGAGGCAGAAATTCTAATTGTTTCACTCCGACTAGTGCCAGTCATTCAATCATGCACCTGAAAGACGGGCGCCGGGGCCGCTCCTACCTGGAGGACTGTAAACAGGGACGGCGGGGGGTAGGTCTCCTGACGCCACGGCTGCCCCTGGCCCCCCGCGGACACCTGTGCACCGCCGCGGAGATGGTGGGGCCCAGGAACAAATCGTGATGGGCTCAGTGACTTGTGCTGGGGGGGTACATGCTGTCGGCCATCGTGTGCCCGCCTCGTCATTCCTGGCCGCCCTCCTCTGGTTACTTGAGAGGCTTTTTCACTCCATTACAGCACTGACAGTGGTCACTGAAGGACGCGCCTGGCTGCACTCGTCTGGGGCAGGAAGTACAGGAGGGCTGGGGGTTAATTTGTTTATGACTGATGCTCCTGCCCAAAGTTGCGGACAGGAGACTGTGGGGGGGGGGGGCAGGGCGAAGAGGGCAGGGCTGTATGGTTGTTAACCCCCCATCCCCCCCTCCCCCCCTCCAATGCCCATGTTCCTGTCTCCGTCTCCTGTTCTGATGCCTGTGACCTGATGCTATTGTTGCGTCCATGTGTGTGTGTGTTGCCAGGAGCGACGGTGGAGAGCATGCTGGGTAGTCTGCTCTGCCTGCCTGGCTCGGGGCCGCTGTTGCTGGACCCCTACGGCTCCACCATCTCGGAGACCACTAGCGAGGCCTGGAGCGTGGAGGTGCTGCCCAGTGATTCAGGTGTGTGTGTGTGTGTGTGTGTGTGGGCGTTCATGCGAGTGTGTGAGTGACTGGACTGTATGAGTCTGAAGGTGTGTGACAGTCAATGCTTTATGAATGCGAGAGAGATTCCATGTGCCTGCTGATCAGTATTAATATGTTTCTGTACTGCATATCTTAAAGCAGAAGGTGTCCCTTCAGACTTTTGCTTCTATGAGAGTATATGCTTGTATAGAGCTGCACTTCTCTCTATATGCGATGTGTGCAGCTGTAACAGTTTTAAGTTTGTCCGTACGCTAGTGAGCGTTTGGGCTCCCCGAAGCCCGCTCCTGGTCTCCAGGGTAACGTGTGGCGCTGCCTCCTCCCGGTGAGCGGCCAGGTGCACCTGCACCCGCACCTGCAGTGGAACAGGCCTCACCCTCCAGCCGCAGCGCTCGCCCGCACCCTCCCCGTAATCTCATACCGCTGCGCTAATGTCCTCTGTGGGCACAGGCTGCTATTTCTACCCTCAGATAATGCATGTTCCTCACTGAGCCCACATGCACGTGCTCCTCTGCTTTTTTCTCCCCACTTGGTACAATGTAGTTCAGAAGTTGATAAATTGCACATTTCACATCCCCGTTTCTGAATATTTTGTCATGTACCTTGGTCTGCACGGCTGCCTCAGCATCCTTGGAAGGCGTATGGTAGTTTAAACAGCGAAAATGCGGAGGCCCCTTTTGTTAACGGTGGGATGATCGGCACGGGCGCTTTAATTCCGTTAGCCTAGCCGCTCGGCTGCCGCAGACCTCCACGCGCTTCGTGGCTAAGGAGCGTGAAACTGCACTCGGAAGAGCAGTTTGGCTGCGCATTACCGCAAACGAGCGCGCAGATGAATTCCCGGCCTGGTAAACGAGCCGTTCCCGCCAAAACACCGCGGGCCCCGGGCAAGCATTATGCGGCTCCAGCTGCAGCGTGGGCGCGCCGACTGGTAAGCAATTAAAAATCACGTTACGGCCGCGCATGGAGCGAAACTATCAGCGCCGGCGCCTAATGGGTGACTTCAGGTTAAGGAGCTCACCTTGTAGCCGAGAGGTTGTGAGCTTCATTCTCAGGTGGGGCATTGACCTCATACCCTCAGACAGGGTAGTTAACCGCAGCCGTCGAGTGGGTATCCAGCTGCATGAGAGGATAACGAGCGTGTGTGCTAAGCATATCTGTACGAGGAGACGTCAGCAGAGCACCTTGAGGCGAAAACACTGAGTGCTGATGCTTGAGTGAGTAGAAGGCAGTTAAGCATCTTCTGGGCTCTCAGGTTTTGGGGATGTGCTGTGGAATTGCATTAGAGTCAGGAGCGAACTGACCCAAGCAGTATTCACAGGACTAACTCCAGAATGCCTAATATGTTATGACCATTCCTGCAGCACATCCACCCTCCCAAAATCTGTATGAGCAGTTGCTCATGCTTGCGTCTGTGGGCGTGATTGAATGTATGTATTTGCGTATAGTTAACCCTTTGAGTGCCATAGGCAACTGTAGTCACCCAATGGTGAAAGATGTCAAAACCAGATGCTGTGGAAAACCCGTCATGTGGCAACTTGTTTAAAAGAGCTCCCAAAGGGGAGACACGTGACAGGTTTTCAACAGCTCAGGATAATTACATTTTTAATTCCTTAAATTTATTCGGCGCTCAAAGGGTTACTTTGCCATCATGTCGTATCAATTTTCCAGATCTGCTCATGTCGTGTGTGTTTGTTTTCTGTGTGGATGCATCTTAAATGTGTCGTTCTGCCACCCAAACTTACTGGCTCGTTTACATGCTTCTCTGTGCGGTTGCGTGCGTTTTATGTGCGTGTCTTTGCTTTGGTGCGTATGCACATTTACACGCGTGTGCATGTACCCCTGTCTCCTCGGTGACGTGCTGTGTTTTGCCGTGCGTTTACCCCCCAGAAGCCCCGGACCTGAAGCAGGAGGAGCGGCTGCAGGAGCTGGAGAGCTGCTCCGGTGTGGGCAGCACATCCGATGACACCGAGGTCCGAGAGGTCAGCTCCAGACCCAGCACCCCCGGCCTCAGCGTGGTCTCAGGTAATGCTGAAACACCACACACACCCTCTGCCTTCCATTTCTGGCCTTTCGCTGCTCGCTTCCTCCTTGCCCTGCCCAGGAGGTCGCAGAACATATCGTGGTCCTGGATCACTAGGCTAGTGAAGCGACCATTTCAGTTTCATGTGCGAATAAAATTACTTTAGGGAAGAAAGTCGAAAACATGGAATCATTGGATGTAAGATGAACTTGTCTATGTTGCAGACAACTCCGTACTATTGTAAGGCACATTTACAACAAGAGCACTCAGAAAGCACAGCACCTCCGCCACGCCAAGGCGACTCTGTGCATTAGTTCTTTTCGTTAGCTGATGAAGAGTATTATTGCATTCCACCGCCAGGTGGTAGCAAAACCGAAAAGCACGCCGATTGGAAGTCTGCCCCATTGGAAAGACTTCATATCTGTGCCAGCATAGCTGGATTTGAACTTTGGCCTATATCTCAACTGTACTTCGGCCTAGACATGCCAAAATTTAATCCCTTTTTCCTCTTGACGTGTGACTGTTATTTATAGGCAGTCAACGCAATACAGCACATGTAAAATGCAAGATGGATGCCATTTTCTTCTGTTCTCCTCCAGTGCAGTGTGGTTTGCAACACTGCTCAGTACTGCCACTATTGGTTGGAATTCATATTGCCACTGTCTCTTCCTTGACGACGACATCAACCATTGAGTACTTAATATAATTGAATGACTGCTGCGATATTAATATCGACTGTCAGTGGGAGTTCGGAATGCGATGCTGAAAACCAAGGTCCACTTGGGGAGAGAAGAGGAAAACTGCATCCATCTTTGATTTTACATGGGTTTTATTGAGTTGAATGTAAATAGCCGTTACACCGACATGATTAAGTTGTGTTCTAGTGACTGTAAATGTGCCTTATATCGGTGTGAAGTCACCTGAAATGTAGCAGACGAGTTCATCTTGCATCCATTTTGTTCACGATTTCAAAATTATTCTGTTATGTAATTTTATTGCCCTTTAAGCCGAAAATGGTCGCTTCACAAGTCTTGGAAATCCAGGACCATGATGCATAACATGAAGGTTCCGGGCTGGGCACAGCTTCCACCATCCCTTTAATTTTTATGTTGTTGGCGGGTAGGTAGCCACAGGCCTTTACAGTCGGTCTGTTGAGCGTTCCTGCAGCAGGTGGAATTTGAATTGATGTCCCTTGCAGGAGTCGGCCTTCAATTAATTACCGTGAAGACGGATCGTTTCTGCCAGTTTCCTCCCGGCTGTTACACTCTGTCAGTCTGTCTGTGTCCGTCTCGACCCTGGGGGATTGGGACGCCAGTTTAGGGCTCTTGGCGGTGCGTAGGGATTGGGTGGGGGGCAGTTGGGCAGTAACTCGTAGACAGCTCACGCTCCGTCACTTTCACTACTCCTGCCAGGCTCCTGTTGCTCTGTCAGGCCAGCTGTTGCCTCTGATCCAGTGTAAAGTAGATGTTGCAGCAGACGCTCAGTAACGGCGCAGGAGCTGCCTTTAGCCCGACATTTCCCCTAAAGATCCAACTGAAGTTCTGTCTTTTGCGTTTGGCACAGAATCTCCCCCCCATTCCTGAGTCATTTCACTCTGCCTTAGATACTTTTGAAGGATGTTGGGAAATTTAAGTATTGCTGCCCTCCCATTTTTCATACAGCTTTTTTGGGGTCAAAGGTCAAGATTGCAGGTGTATGTTATAAGGCTGGTAACAATGTGCCAGCTTTTGAATAGTTACCTCAAGATTTCAATATGCTGCATTGAGATGCACTGGTATTTTATTGACAGTGCCTATTGCACCCTTGGGTAAAATTTCAGGAGCCCTGCTCTCCTTCTGAATTAAACTTTTATTAGCTTATGTGGATATTGACTAACCATTTACGATGGTTTTTTTTTTTTTTTTTTTGGATGTAAATCAAAGCATTGGTCTTTTGTGAAAGATTAATCCGTGTGATACAGTGCAGTTTATAAGTGTTTGGACCATGATAGAATTTGCATTTTTGAAAATGGCAAATCAAATCAATATGAGGTTAAATCGTACACTGAACCTTTAACTTCCTGGGTATTTAGGTCAATATTGTGTGAATCAATAAAAAATTGGAGTTTCTGTCCCAATGCATATGGACTGTACCATATCTTCAAAATTGTTCTGTCCAGTAGGGCAATATTATTCAGTGTTTTGGGCTCTTATGTGTTTTTCTCATGGGCTGATATGTCACAGGTATAAGTGCCACGTCGGAAGACATCCCGAACAAGATGGAAGACCTGCGGTCTGAGTGCAGCTCGGACTTCGGGGGGAAGGACTCGGTGACCAGTCCAGATGGGGAGGAGTCTGCGCACGGTAGGAGCGAGCAGCGGGCCGTCAGTCAGTGTCGCGCGGCGCTTGTCACTCTGCCACCTGAACGGGACGAACACCATGAGGGTCTATCCGTTTCTGTCATCACCCAGACCCCCCCCCACACCTCCAGCACAAAGCACTAATGTTTACACACTCACTCCACTTCAGGCTGGTGCTGGACGTCCCCGGCTAGGGTGTATTAAGCTACTTTAATTGCATTCAACAGTGTTCAGTTTTACAGCCCGCACTCAACATTCTAGTCAACTGTTAATTGTAGCTTTATGACTCCATTATTGTAAAGTAAATGAATATAAAAAAATGAATAAAATTGCTGGCACTGTTCCAGCTTAAGTGCGCACAGATCCTGGTCTCTGAGCCCAAGGGCCTAGACTAGTAACTGTCTAATTATGGTTTATGTGGGAAACATTCAGTGCGGCTAACAGAGTGCTAGCGGAGGTACGGATGGGGCTGGACTGAGCAGTACTGTTAGTGGAGGCACACTGACGACGGACTGAGTATAATTCCCAGTGGCAGTGTGATTGAGGTCAGACTGAGTTGAAGTGCATGCAGAGGTGGGTAGAGTGTTGGGCTGTGTAAGTGCTGTCACAGATGGTGTTAGACTCAGTGTAAGTGATTGTGGAGGTGCAGTTAAGGTCAGACTGGGTGAAAGTTCTAGAACAGATGCCATTATGCTGACAGAATGGCGATGTTTGTATATGGGATGCTAAGGTTCCCCGTTGTGTGTTTTTGTGTCTCTCACTCTCACTCTCTCTCACACTCCCTCTCTCTCTCTCTCACTCTTACTCTCTCTCTCTCTCTCACTCTTACTCTCTCTCTCTCTCTCTCACTCTTACTCTCTCTCTCTCTCTGTAGGAGGGCACCACTTGACTTCTCCCCCATCCCAGGCTGAGTCCCTGCTGGCCATGTTTGATCCCCTGTCTTCCGGAGAAGGTAATCTGGAAAACTGGAGTCATTAACTCCTCACTAATGGCACAAGCTCAAGCTAACTGCATGGAGGGAAAGACGATAATGAACACGCAAACCTCTCTCTCTCTCTCTCTCTCTCTCTCCCTCCCTCCCTGTGTTCCTACTGTCGCTCATTCTTTCCTGGCTCCCTTCTCCCCTCTGAAACTCTCCCCCCCTCCCTTCTCTTAGTTCACTTTCTCTGTCTCTTTCCTCTCCTCCCACTCACCAGGCGGTGCTATTGTGCCCTAAAAGTTACCTTGAATATCGATGACCTTTTTGAGGTCCAGGCCGTTTGAGGGGTCTCACTTCATTTTTATTTATTTATTTATTTTTAATTGGGGCGGGTGATGTCGTGTATATTATGAGCTCGTATCCTGATTCAGCAGTTTGTGATTTGGGTGGCGTGCCCTGCGCTGCTGTGCCAGGGTGTTGGGCAAGGCGAGCCAGAGGCAGACCTCACCACAGGCAGGCTGGCACAGCCTCGCCCACCTGACTGTGCGCAGTGCCAGGCTGGCTCTGGAGGGCTTTCAGGAGAGATGCTCTACCCTTGAAACTAGTGACTTTCCCTCAACCCGGGCCTGGTTCACACTGACTGCTCTCTAACCCTTCTGGAACATTTTTTAATGCTCATCGTGCCACTGCGTCTGTTAGAATATGTGCCCACAAGCTCATCTCTAGAGACTGTATTCTGAGCTGTAATATCCAATACTTTTTGAAGCTCAGTTTGACTTATTCTTATCTGGAACTTTAAGAAACCATTTTGTTTGAGAGCAGCTTCATTCGTGTAACCGATGTGGAGCCGGATGTGTGGTCACTAAGTGCTTGGACTGTGATTCAATAAAAAGAGCAGCTATTCTTAGATGATTCTTGTGACATGGATGACACTTTCTATTTGAACTTGATATTATACCCCCATTCCACACAACCGTTCTAGCTACCGTTCTCAGCTGTTCTAAGCTGTCCTCAGGACGGCTGCCTGTACCGATGAGACGCTAGCAGAACATTGGCATTCTTGCGTTCCAGTAGTGATCTGTTAACGACCGTAACGATGCTGCTGGGTTCTAATACAGTTCATGTACCGACCATGTAAGGTCCGTACAGCGTGTCCACAACCATCTTTACCGTTTTAGTACTGATCACTAGCGTTCCAGCAATGTTCCTTTCAGATCTCGCACCATTGCTGTATCAAGTGTACCGTCCTCTACCATTCATTACCGATTTCACAGTGACTGAAGGGTGCTGTTCGCAATCCATTAACAATCCAGTAGCGTTATGTTACCATTGCAGTAATCTAGAGGTTATAAAAGTGAGACACATCTCTAACATGTATTCGGTTGCCGTCCCAACTGTTCCTACCTTTCGAAGGAGTTCCGTTAACTTCCAGTGCTATTCCAGTAAGGCTCCATTAAGGTTTCGTCCCGACCTCTCCCGTTCCGGTACCATTCCTTGATCAGCTGACAACGGTAGCTCAAACGGTTGTGTGGAATGGGGATATTAATTTTTTTAAAATCCTTTGTGGAGTAAAGAGCCTGTTGGCAGAATTTGTCTCGTTGTCTGAATACTTATGGACTGATTTGTCTTCTGAAGTTATTTGGATTGAGTATCTTTCTCAAGGATACAACTGAGACAAAGCAAAAATTGGCCCCTCAATTTGGAATGTTTAACTTTTTATAGTACATCCTGTCAAGCAACAGCATTTGGGCATTTTTATTTTAACTAGCAGACCAAAAAGACAAAAATTGAGTTGGCATTGAGTTACTCCTCTGGTGTGGCCCTGGAGCTCTGAGACCTAAGACTTGACTCCACTCTGCCCCGCAGGTTCCACCACAGGCACCATCGTGAGGCCCAAGGTTCACTGCATGCGGCCGCCCCACCCACCCCCGGACCCCCCTGTGGCAGAGCCGCGTCACACTCTGTTTGGCCCCCATGGCCTGGTGCAGACCGAGCAGCGCCACTCCTTCCCCGAGCGCCTGGTGCGCAGTCGCAGCTCCGATATCGTCTGCACCGGCCGCCGGCCCACCAGCGACCCCGGCCTCAACCGCCGCGCTGCAGGTGAAGAGCGGGACCCGGCCTCTGGCTACGCCCTGGGGCCCTCGTCCTCGCCCAGCAAGGATTCGCTCAAAGGAGACGTGAGTGCGCCCTCTTCCCACCCTCTTGTCTTCCAAATTGGTTTTATTGAGTCCCCCTTTACTCCTCCCTCTGGATTTCTTTGTTGCTTTTCAGCATGATTTCGGTGGTCCGTCCCAAGCAAACGGCCATCTTGCAGAATTGCATGATCAGTTAATGCGCATCTCCCTGACTCCAAAATCTGGTCTTGAAACTGCATGAGGATAACAGTTCTTCTTGATCTGTGAAAACATAAAACAACAATAAAGTTGAAGTTGGTCAAGTAATGTTGGGTAATTTATGCCCCGTTGTCTGTACCCGCAGGAGGAGAGGAAGGATAGCGATGATGAGAAGTCCGATCGCAATCGACCGTGGTGGAAAAAGCGCTTTGTCTCCGCCATTCCGAAGGGTAACTCCAACAGAAGTTTGTCGCTCTTTATCGCGCTGTTTTAGCAGTCTGTGTTGGCATTAACTTCTTATGATAATGTTATTAGTTGTATTGGGGATCTAGTCTCCGATATTAAACTATTAGCCATTTTTTAACCTGATCTAAACGTTCATTTTCTTACATTCTTGTTCCTAATGTTATAGAAGTGTATTGCAACAGATTGATGGGCATTTTAGTTTATTTTAAACTATTGGCCTTTGCAGAAATTGTATTAAACAGTCAGGGTACATAGTTGTTTTTACTTGAACTTGCACATGTAATTCACTCAGTAAAATGGTAGCGGGTACGGCAGTGCTGTATCCGTGCCATCATTTGCTCTGATTCACACTGCTGCCAGCACTAATGGTAGGCTTTACATGTCAGTATAACTGTAATGTAATACAACAAAGAAGCTATTAGTCAAGCATTTTTCCGTAGAAGTGATATTTAAATAATAGCCGGGGCTGCAGATTTCTTGATATTTCTTTTGTGATAAGTAGAATACATCATGCGAGCTGTCAGATTACATCGTGGTTTTAGTTAAGAGGTAAAAGGTAATATCCTGTGGGCTGCATCAGTCTGCGACGCTGTGGCGTTTGCGCGATAAATGGCGGGCGGGGTGCGAGTGAGCGTGTCTGTTGTTCCTCACACAGTGCTGTACTGGACTGCTGAGAGTGATGGACCAGGTAAAGTATGGTAGTAAGGGGCAGTAGTGCTACTGATCCCCTCTATCCCCCCCCCTCCCCTCTCCTGGCTGAGCTGTTCTGTGAGCCGCAAAGCGCCTGAGCAGACGGGTCGCTTCCACGCGGCCTTCGCCATAGCTACGGCCATGTTGTGATGTGGCTTATTTTGTCGGCCTCATTTAAGTTTTGTCTGCTGGTATTTATTTATCTTCTTTTTTTTTTTGCCTTACATGTACCAGTGCAGCGAATGGAAAAGCCTGTATTGGCATTAGCTACATTATTTGTGCTTGTTTGCGTCGGAGAGAGGCCTTCAGTACTTAGAAACATTCAAAAGTTTGGAATCACTGCTAAATGCAATTCTATTCTTTAAATATTTCGAGAACAAATTCGGTTCAGTAATGGCCAAAAAGAAACCACTTTCTGTGGAAATTAGCTTTTTTTTTGTCTTAAGCCATTAAGGTTACAACCTGCCAAGGAATTGAAGATTTCATCAAAAAGATGTGGACCAGAGTTTTGCACAAATAGCATAAACTGGGCTTCACTCGGACAGAGAGAAGTTGATGGCCCTGATGAAAAATGGCTCAAAATCGGGCTCTGCCCCCAATATTTTGAGAGAATGATGAAAATGTCTCAAATGGCGAAAATAATGTTTAAAATCAATGTCTATATATTTTTAATCATCATTTTTAATCATCTTAGAATAAAAGTATCAGTTTCATGAAAAAATGGAAAGTGAATCCAAACTTTTTCATGCTGCCTCCACCATGGTTCACAGTCGATATTCTGTTCCTTGGGTGATGATAGTGGTTGGAACAGTAAAGCCGCTTTCACACCGGACGTGAAACGGATTTTTTGCACGACCGATTGCATTCAAAGTCAATGCAAAGACGCAAATACATGCGAAAAATGCGTGACTTTGAATCTGTCTTGTGAAAAATCCGTTTCATGTCCAGTGTGAAAGCAGCTTAACCCTTACTCCTGAAGAGCAGAACCCATTCCCCTTTAATTCTGGAAAAAGATTTATTCACTGCGAGCCAAAAAATGTGTTATGGACCGATTCAACGAAGGTTGAACTTTTTGGCCTCTATTCTAAGAGATGATGAGGGCGAGGACAATACAGCTGATTCTTTATGCAACACCATATGGTCTGTGAAGCGGGGTGATGGCAGCATCGTGCTTTGGGGCTGCTTCTCTTCAGCTGGCACTGGGGCTCTTTTCAGGATGGATGGGATGTTGAGTAGCTCAAAACACGGAGATGTGTTGCCTCTTTACCTCCTGGTGTTTGTCAGAAGGCTGATGGTGAGCGAGAAACTCACCTTTCAACATGATGGTGACTCTGAGCACTCATCCAAGTCCATCAAGGCATAGCCTTTGCAAAGGAATGACCAAGTTCAGGCCTAGACTTCTGCTCTTTCCAGAACCCGTGGAATTAACTCAAGGAGCCGCACAAATGAGATCCCCTGATAATATGAGCTTTTCCGCGAGGAAGAGTGGTATAAAATTCCAAAGTGATGGGCAAATGGAGGCTTGTTGCTGAAGTAAATGCAGAGTGCGTTCCACAAAGTGTTAGTTATGGGGTCATGAGGATGCAGACTGATGCTATCGAGGCGTTGATGTAAGTTCATTATTTTAGTTTATCCAAGTAATTGAGGATTGTTTTCTTCACTTAATTTCATGGTGTTTGTTATTTATACATTCTGTTTATAGACTTTTAACCCTCTGTTAACCAAGTACCTTTCCAACTGTGTAAATATCATTTCCCTAGGCAAATATGTTGATTATGGGCCAATATTTGGAAAAATAGTAAAAAAAATAAAAAATTAAAATTTGACCCTTTGGCCCACCTTTCCAAAATGTAGCAGATCTGCTACATTGGGTAATAATGCAAATGGAAAAATTAAAGTGAAGGACCATTCAAGTTATTTTCAATTGTTTATTTGGCAATAAGAAACAAAACCAGCAGGGTGTCCAGGCTGTTAACCCTTTCACTTTATGTAGCAGATATGCTACCGTGGTTAATAGAGGGTTACTGCTTTCAAAGTTGCTTTTCTAAGGAAACAAAGGTAGAAAAATAGCTGGGTTGTTTTTGGTTTTACATTCCTAAGAATATTTATGACTTAAAATTGTTCAGTTAGCGAAAGTACTGTCCATAGTTTTTTCAGCAGAGCTTTTTTTTTTTTTTTTTTTTTGAATTTGTGCCGCTTCGTTTGTCTTAAGTCCCTCACTAGCGGTCAGTTAGGTCTTTTGAGGACGTGTTGACGGATACAAATAATTTGACTTTGGTTTGCTTATTCACATGGGTTTTATGTCACTACACGAATGAGCTGAAAGGAAGGCGATGTCAGTCGTGAGGTTAAGTGATCAGGCTGCCTCTCTCAGGCTTACTGTGTGCATCTCCTGTTATTCCCGCTCCAGTCCTCCTGTGGTCAGAGATGGGGATCCGTTTAGCTCTGCTCTGATGCTCAGTGCCCAAAATAAACTGTGTCCCAGAAACTGCTCTTCTCTAACCTCAGAAATCTTTTAAGTTCATCTCTTACATTTACAGTCACAACTGGAGACCCAAGAATTGGATGTTATGATGGCCCAGTGCGTGAAGGTGAAATGATTAACACAAGGGCGAGGGACTAAATAAAGATGTTGATTTCCATCACAATTAGGAGCCTTGCAGCGTGTAATGTGTGGATGAGCGCATGGCAGATCAAAAGAGTTCTCATGCTGGACAGTGTCCTGAATGCAGTGCCAACTGCAGACACCACTGTCTAAACTCAGGTCCCTTTTTGGCAAGTTAGAAAAACTGAAAGTGATATGTTGTCCTCTAGATCAACAGGCATAAGCCATGCCTGTTTCATAATATATATGCCATGTGTACTGTAGAGAGTTGTGAACATTTTATTGTGCTTCCATACAAACACTCACCTACAATGCCTTCCTAAAGTATGGGAACAGCTGGGTCAATTTTGAATTTCTTGCTTCACACTTAGGACATTTGGGTTTGAAATTAACCGATTGACATGAAACAGGAAATCTGAATCTCTGCTGCGATTTCCTGGTATTTTCACGTATGAGTTTCACCATTTTAGTTTGTAACACATTTTGTTCTAGCCCTTCCCACTTTCTGGTGGCTGAAATTTGTTGCTTGTAGCTCAGATGCTTAATGTTGTACTGATTGGTCGAACATAAAGCTGTGAATGTGTAATCTTAATTTTTGCCTTAGCGTTCACCTTTGGCCTGAAGTCACATTAGGTTTTCTTTTTTTTTTTTTTAGTCAGTAAAAATAAACCAACTTGAAGGTCAAACAACTGTTGATGGGAGAAAGACAAACAATTTGGAGACGTAAGACGAATTCAGTCAGGGCCATTGCGCTAAAGTTAGCCATAGCAAGCACAACTATGAGTAAAGTCTTGGAATGTAAAGAAGCCACTTGTGTTAAATACAGACTATGTTCAGGTCAGCCAACAACGGTTGATGAAAAACATTGCAATAACTGTGAAGAAAAATCTAGCAACCAGTCTATGGAATCGCCAACAATCTCAGGGAGGCAGGAGTGAAGATATCAATTGACTATGTTAAGAAGGCCAGGAGAGTAAAAATCAGAGGCTACACTACACAATGCATTGCACTCCCCTCAACAGCTCCAATAATTACAAAGCCTTACAATTGCAACCAAAGATGCAACCAGGATAAACCTTTACCAAAGTGATGAGAAAGCTAAGGTGTGGAGTAAAGAAAAGTCATTATTGGAAGCGCACCACCTCATCTGTGAAGTGCAGCATGGTGGAGGTAGTGTTATGGCGTGGGTTGAAATGGCTGCTTCTGGAACTGGCTCACTGGTCTATATTGATTATGGTGCTTGTGATGATGGCAGCAGTATGAATTTGGAAGTATGCAAAATGATTTTGTTTAAATACATAAATACATTTGTAAACAAATGCATCCAAACTGGTTGGATGGCACTTAACATTACAGCAAGATGGCAACCCGAAACACGTTGCTAATGCAGAAAAGAAGCTTATTAGGAGGGAAGTGGAAAAATTGGAAGGCGTCATACTACCCAAGCCAAAGTAATGACTTCACTTCTATTGAGCATGTATTTCACTTGCTGAAGAAACGACTGAACGGAGAAACCTTTCAAAACGAGCAGCAGCTCATGAAGTTGTGCTGAAAGCCTGAAAAAGCATCTCAAATGGAGATGCCTAAAGTTCAGTGATATCAGTGGGTTAGGGGGCAGTTTGGGCATGCAAGGGATATGCAACCAAGTATTAACGCAATTTACTGTTCGGTTAACGCTTCTTTACTGTTGCTCACCTACAAATTGGGATGTAAAAGTCTCATTTTTTCATCCCAAACCTAAATATTTTCAGTGCATAAGTTAAAAATGGCTTTGTTGTTGCCAAAGTTCTGGAGAGCTCTGTGTGTATACTGAATATATGCAAGTATATATGATCATGTGGTCTTAGTTGACTGGCTATAGTTTTTATTTGCAGTGCTGGGGAGGCTGTGCTGGTTTATTTGCGAGCAGCTGGTGCAGTATGCTATTTGTTTGTAGAAAACTTCCCATATGATTTCATTCTGTGTGTAGATTCATTTGATTGTATGTCATTCTTCAGCTCATCAAAATCCGTGTGGCGGTTGCACATTGCAGTTACATTTTTGGTGGGTCTGTCATATCAGTACAGCATCGTCTCTCAATTATAACAGCAATGAGATGCAACTGTACACTTAAAACTGCGTGCATGCTAGCCACCGCTGCTTTTTTCTCTGCAGTCCACTGCCAGCTTGCACAAAGTGCTCATAAAATGTGCCTGAAATGTTTTGTTAATGTAATGGGATTGCTAGCATATGACATTATGTTAGGGTTCAAATATACAAATGCCTTCCATGGTTTTAATCATTTGTAAAAATGGAAAAGGCATTTATGGTTTTTTGGGATGGTGTAGACAGAGATGAATGATTTATTTTTTCCGAAATTACATTTTTTAGTCCTCTGTAGAATAAAAAATAAATAAAATGAATAGAGCAATGGGCTTGGGAATCTGTCAGGAGTCACGCTTCAGTTTAGGAACGGTGTGTTTTTTCAAGTAGGAAGCAAATGAAAGTTGTAGATGTTGAATTTGACCTTGTCTTCAGCATGATTTTACCCCCTTTCCCTGGGTACTCACCATGGCACCTCTCCACAGCTCCGATGGCGGCGTTTCGGAAAAAGGACAAGCCGGAGAAGGACGACGTGGCGTCCGATCGGGTTCCGCAAGGTTGGTGTGCGTGTTCGCAGTCATCCCTATTATCATGGAAATGGAGCGCCGTCACTGCACTGGGAATGAGTGAATGATGAGGGGGTGTTTCATTCCTGCTGGAGACAAAGGCTTTAACCTGTCTGTCTGTCTGTCTGTCTGTGTGTGTGTGTGTGCGCCTGTCAGACGAGCCCCTTCCCCGACAGAACACACAGGACCAGGCGGCTGAAGACATCCTGGACAAGTACAGAAACATCAAACGCAGCAGTCCCAGTGAGAGGGGCACAGCGGCCTCTTTTGAAGGCCAAGGTGAGAGCACACCCTAATACATACACACTCTCTTTCACACTCTGACTCTCTCTCACACACACACACACACACACACACACACACATGCAGAGAGAGAGACAGACAAACAGAGACACACACACACGCACACTGCTGCCTGGCTTCTGGGTAATGTGTTTCTTATCCATCATCTAGTCAAATATTCTCTTTTTTTATCATCTCCAATACACTGTGTCAATATTTTGGTCTTGCGAACACTTAATTTCATACTTCACTCTCATGATGCATATGCTGGGGAACTCTTTATGTAATGGTGATCTGTATTGTGTATGTGTGTGTGTGTGTGTGTGTGTGTGTGTGTGTGTGTGTGTGTGTGTGCGCGCGCAGAGGCCTGTGGAGCTGAAGGGGAGAGCGTTCATGACTCCCCCAGAGAGGAGGTGCTACAGAACATCTCCACTGATGACCTGCCCGACTCGGCCAGCCAGACGGCGCAACAATCTCAGGACGCCAAGTTCTCTTTCAGGTCTCTGTCTGTGTGTTTTGGGGGTTTGAATAGTTTGCATAAGTGTTCTCAGGGACAGCAGGTCTCACACCCGTCTGCTTCCTTCCGGCAGCGACGCCAAGAAGAAGCTGAGGCTGGCTCTGTGCTCTGCAGACTCTGTGGTGTGTCCCATCACGCTCCCGGCCTCCACGAGAAACGGCCTGCCTGAACACGGAGAGCATGAGGGTACGGTGAACTCCCTTCGATTCATTCTGCCTGCTTCAGTGCTACAGGCCCAAAGCTGCTCTGCACTGACCTGTCCTGTCCCACACTGCCACACTGAGACTAATTACTCTAGTCAGTACCCCACTGCAGCTGGATTGACCTGAGCCTCACTCCACTCTGCTCTCACAGACTCGTGTTTGGTCTTTAATACCTCTTTTTGGGTGTGGACTTAAAGGGGGATGTGCCAAGACACTTTTTTAGATATGATGTACAGGACAAACTTTCAGCTCTTTCAATACAATGAACAATATTAAAGCCAGTATGGCACGGTATTTAAAGTTGATTTGTCTCTGTTTTATTGTCAGATTTCACTACAACTGCTCCTCACCACAAGCATTTTGGTCCCAGACATATCGCCGATGCGACTTGAGTCGTATCTGGGGGGTTTTCAGTAACTTCCTGATGTCCCAGTATCTGTAAAGATAATTCCAGCTGGTTACAGTGCTCTTTGATCAATCTCAAGATTGATTTGAGGCCTAACTGATTTCCTGTGAGGACTTGATCATTGTGACTGGGAACTGGATGTCTGTAGACCACTTCCTGATGGAGCACTTTCTCCATCCTCTACGTCCTCATTGAAATCCATCTGTCACTTGCTAATTGATGAAACTTCATTTCTGCTTCACATTTTCTGCTTGCCGGGATTTTTTTAGAAGCGCGTCAGACGTTAGCATTAGCTGCAATGTTAGCATTAGCAGGGTGTTGTTCAATTTTTTATTTATTTTTTTAACCCATCAATTTGCTTGGCCAGGAATGATGAGTCACGAGGTCAAATTCATCCTGCCAAAATAAGCATTTTAAAAAGCTCCTCTGCAGTAACAGAGTCGCTAACACACGTTTTCTCGGTGTTCGGTTTCTACTATGCTAGCTGTACTCAGTGTTGTTCTACCGTCATCTGTACTGCATTTGTTGAGGTATCTCCAACCACAGAATCTGTTCTCTAATGGGACTGGAGCTTTGTCACTCTCTCCTGGTAGAACTCACTGCCTGACACCTGCTTCCTGTCTCCTTCCTAGACAACGAGATTGTATGCTTCCTGAAGGTGCAACTAGCAGAAGCCATCAACCTGCAGGACAAGAGTCAGATGGCCCAGATCCAGGAGACCACACGCTGCGTCAGCCGCTTTGACGCACGCACCTGCCGGAAGCTACTGGCCGCCATCGCCGATGACTACAGGTACCCATAATACCACTGTGGCGGTAGGGAAAATAGTGGCTGGGTCTGAAATGATGCAAAAAAAGGCTCGGGGTTGAGGGTTTAATGTTGCACCCAGTTCCTTTATTTTTCGTAGTAATATTTGGTAAATATTTGCATTCTGTTCGCTCATGCTTCCGGTTTTTGTGTTGCCTGCGAAGCATAGCGGCACATAGGGATCGCTTTGTCCGGCGTCTGTCCGTCTGTCTGTCTGTCCGGTAGTCACACTTTCAGTTGGTAGTCACACTTTCGCATAAGTGCTTCGCAGGCGAAACGTGTTCACCTGAACACTCTAGTTTCACTTACAGAGCTGTTTTTCAAGACATTAGCGATCAAAACTGAACAGCCTACTTTTCAATGTATTGTTTTTTAGTATTTAAAAAAAGCACAACGGCTGTGTGCTTTCCTTGTTTAACCATCACTTGGAGTTGTGCATTAATCTCACATGGACTGTGGGGATGTTGTTGGTGCTTCACTGTTCCTTGCAGGCAGGGGTGTTTATATCCATGTGCGTGTGGGTGCGGCGCACGTGTGTACATGTATGTGTTTGTGACGCGTGAGCCCTTGCTGCTGCAGGAAGAGGGCGCCCTACATCGCTTACCTGACCAGGTGTCGGCAGGGCCTGCAGACGTCACAGGCGCACCTGGAGCGGCTGCTGCAGAGAGTGCTGCGGGATAAGGAGGTGGCTAATCGCTACTTCACCACCGTCTGCGTGAGACTGCTGCTGGAGCACATGGAGGCCAAGATGCAGGGCTTCATCAGAGGTGTCCATCTCTCTGTCTCCTCCTCTCTTTCTTTGACTCTCTCTCCCTCCCTCTCTCTCTCTCTCTTCAACCTCCTTTCTTTTTCTTTGTTTCTTTCACATCCTTTCCCCCACTCACCACTTCTGTTTTGAGTTTTCTCTGTGATCTCTGCTTTCTCTCTCACTTTCTCTCTATCACCCTATTTCTTTTTCTCCGTTCTCTTGCACCCCTGTCGGTCTGTCTGTTTGTCTTCCTCCTCCCTCTCTTCCATCTGTTCCCCTCTCTCTCCCTCTCCCGCTGCTGTCTCTCTGACTCTCTCTCTCTGTAATTATGTTCTGAAGGTGTTCATTTTTCAAATACATTTTCTTGGAAATAGTGCCTTGCTACTAAAAGTAAGGCATTCTCTTGTGCTCTTCTCCAACCCACCCCCACCCCACTCTCTCTCTCTCTCTCTCTCTCTCTCTCCATTACTCCTGAATTTTCTGTTAATGCTGAGCACTGCCTTGGGCAGCTGCTCCTGAAAGATCATCAGGAGATTTACATTTACTGTTGTCATTTAACTTTATATCATCTGTTAAATTCATTTTAATTTCGGCACTGAAAAAAATTCACTGAGCACTGGAAAATGCAGCCCCGGGGAAGGGTTTAGCTACGCGTGTTGATGAATTCTCAAAGCTTTATTTGTCCAACTGAGGACTTACTGTGGGTTTATTTGCATGCAGAACTGCTTTTAATGGTCTTTTGAAAGATTTTCTGGGGGGTGTATGTGAAGGGAGCAGAGAGAGTTGGTGAGAAGGGGGGTGTGCTGGCTCAGAGAGAACCTTTAAATGTGGGTCTCTCTTCTGTGCGAAATGGCAGCTCTGTATAGGATTGGGGTTTCTGAAAGCGCACAGACCCCCGTGAAGTCCTGTGGTGAGCCTTTCCCATCTTCCTGTGTGAGTGCAGTCCGCCTGCCTCAGTGCTCCGGGCTTCAACTGATGGGGACGAGGGTCATGTGACCTGGCCTAGCGTGCCTCTGACTGAGAGAGACTCCAGGGGGCACCAGGCTCTAACTGCTGTCCACAGGCGCTTCATACCTTGCAATCCACTCAAAGCACGCTACATGTTTTTTATTTGTTCGACAATGGCAGCTAAAATCTCTATTTATTTTGCCTTTGGTGATAGAAAACAAAATGGTGAGATACAGTCGATCGGTGTTTGATGCGAGACGAAGAAAGTTATCAAAGAATTCAGTCTTGCGGTCTGATATTTGTTCTGTTTGCTCTCGAGATTGCAAAGAAAAAAAACTTTGAACGTCCCCTTGTGGCATATAAAGATTAACTTACAACGGTTATTTTCGTCTCTTTTTGTAGATATTAAATTGAGCTGGTGTTTATGAAGAAGTGATAGAAACACTGGAGGGGATTTTGAGCATGAAAAACAGTTGGAGTGTCTGTTCATGGAGTGATTTGATGGCAAATTAAATTCAGGCTGCTTTGCTCCTTTTTCAACGTGATACATTTTTTGTGTTGCTTTTTGACACCTCAAATTGATAAAATAAAAAAAAAAAAAAAACAATAAAAAATATTGGAGCGAGTCTAGCAATTACTTTGTGATATGAGTTCAAATTGTCCCTTTTAGCCAATTGTAATTTGTCGGCAAGTTTATAACAAAAAGTCGTAATGGTCAATTAAAATCATAATGAACATATTCAGGGTGGCATAATTATGCTTAATTCCAAACACAAAATCACCTTGGATGCAACATTAATTCCGCAAGTAGCGGAAGGTTGTGAGCACTTTGAGCCACTTCATGTTTTAGAGAGTCAGGTTGGCGTTCTGAAAGGGAATGTTTCTTGCCCGAGGCGTCTCGGTAATGTGCTGGGAGAATTTCACAAAGCAGGATCAGCTGCTTTTACATGAGTCCAAGAAGGGTGCTTTGGAGTCTCCCTTGTCCTGACTGAGAGCAGTTTATCCAGCTAACTCCAGTACCCTACTTTGTGAAATACTCCCTGGACTGTCTCCTAAATCTCATGCTTACAATGGAATTGAGGCTTTGTAGCTGCTGTGATGGGTGACCGCAGTGTTTCCTAACCCCAGAATGTGGGCCTGTAAGCGGGATGCTGCTGGAGCTCAAGCGCTTGCACTCACTTCCAGTGACTCTGTCCTCTGTGCCTCTGCTCAGCGTTCCAGGGTTGCACTGCGGCTGATGACAAGACTGCGTCGGTGGAGGACTTCCTGCGCTACCTGTACGGCGCCATGGCCCATGATGCCATCTGGCAGTACGCCAGCGAAGAGCAGCTGCAGGACGCGCAGATGGCCATCGAGCGCAGCGTCATGAACCGCATCTTTAAACTGGCCTTCTACCCCAACCAGGACGGGGACATCCTGAGAGATCAGTACGGCTGCAGCGACTGTTCTAGCACTTACCGTAACCCTTCATCTCTGACCGCTAACCCATTGCAACTGATCTATAATCACAATACACGATCTGAGAGATCAGCACGGCCATAGCGACCACCCTAACACTTACCGTAGCCCTTAACCTCTGACCGCTGACGCATTGCAACTGAGCCATAATCGCAACACCCACATCCTGAAAGATCGGTATGGCCCCAAAACTGTACCAGAAGAGATCGTCTTCAGCCTCTAACCCCGCCAATTCCAGCCCCATCCATGAACACACCAAACTCGCATAGCCTGACTGGAGTCCTCGTTTACATGAGCACTCTGCCTGATCTCAGTTCCCATACACATGGAAGAATGTTGTCCTGCGCACATTAATGCAAATAGAAGTATTTGTGGTATAACGTAGTAGAATTGAGCGCACCATTTTTTCAAAGCACGTGGACTTGGACTCGCTAATCTCTGTTGCATCATGTGAAAATTATTGCCTGCAGAGATGCTCTGAGTCCATCTGTGCTCTGTACATACATGTGCAGTTTGCACAGATGTTTAGCCAGTCATATCTAGGACATGAGCCCAGATTTATATGCTGCAAACTTTCCTGTAGCATTCTGTTGTCTTTTACGTCTTATATCGCAGTTTTGTTCATTTTTACCCTTTCGCTGTATTTATTCTGAATGGCGTTTCAATAGAATACAAAGATTGTTTTGGTATACTGTGTATAGATTTTGTTTTACAGCCTGTCAGTGTCTTGATAGTGATGTTATGGGCTGTTTGAAAGGCTGACATGAGGAATTTTACAGCCACATCACCGCAGCCATTCTCTTTCAGGGTCTTACAGGAGCACATTCAGCGCCTCTCCAAAGTGGTGACGGCCAATCACAAAGCTCTTCAGATTCCAGAGGTAAGACTGACCAATTGGAAGCAGGTAGACCTTGTCATTATGGATTGTGTTTGTCACGCAAGAAGTGATGTGGGCTCAGAGGTGTAATATCCCGGGGTCAGAAAGTGAAAGTCCTGCCATGGTTTTCTCCCTTCCACACAGTGAGCTGATTACTCATTGGCTTTATCTGCTGTCTGAAGTAAATCCAGGTGGTTGGAATGAAGTTCTGGGGTTTTTTGCCTTCTGAAACCAGACTTTATACCCCAGTGTGGCTTCATATTTTGTCCAGATTTGATTTTCTCATTTTGGGCGTTTTCGTGAAATTTAAATCCTTGGCAAACATTTGAGTCTTTTTTTAGTTTACACCTAGTTGAGAAATGTTTCATTTAGTGGTATTTTGGGATGTTCTCACACAAAACAGAAGAGACATTCTGTTCGACATAAAATTTTACAGTGTTTGTTTTACTTCCCTGAATTAAATTTTTCCAATGATATTAATCAGAGATGGGAAATACTTCATGCATATACTTACATAGTGCCAGCGAACACTTTAAACTCCTTTTTACCCCAAGGCCTAAAGGGCCAACGGGGTCTTGTTATACCCTGTGCCGTCTGGGCAGGATGGCGGTGGCTCCATAACTTGTCCAGGTCATGTCTCCAAAAGTGTTGGTCACAGGAACTTCATATTTGGTATGCAGGTTCTTTGTGATGTGTAAGGTGTGCAACGTATAAGGGTTGTTAGTGGATTTGACCTTTGACCTTGGCCCAGTGACCTTGAACTAAAATTTTGTCTGGGCCATATTTCCAAAAGTATTATGCCTAGCATCTTAAAATTTGCTATGTAGATTCCTTGTTAGGGTTTTCCACTATCGTTAATGACCGAGCGGGCTGCCCATTCATTCTGAGTGATTGCGCAATCGCCACTTGTTCATAATATATGCGCCTGTTGAGAATCCTCGGCTGCTTGGTCAAAAAAAAAAAAAACGGAGGATTTAAAGAGCACTGGAAGACACGCGATTGAGTGCACAGTATCAACGAAATAAAACGCATCCACTCCCCACTCCATTGAAAATTTTTGCGGAGAGCACTGCTTGTGATGAGTAGGTGTGCAATGTAAGGGTCATCAGTGGATTAGACTTTTGACTTTGGCACAGTGGCCTGTGCCTTGCCATAGGTGTATGCTACTATTGATTAAATATTAATTGAGGGCTGTGGGGTTCTCTCGGCCCTAAACAGTGGCTTGTTATATTTTAGATGAATATACACCAACAACTGCTTCTCTGAGCATGTGTTGTGGGAGAATTTATTTTGTATGTATAGTCCATATACCGCACTGCCCCCAATGACCGTCAATTCTGACATCAGACTATTTATAAGCCTCTGTCTGCTAAAAGCAGTCTGAAGAATAACATTATCCACACTGGGAAAAAAAAAATCACTCTTTCAAAAAAAAAAAAAACCCCAATTATTTGCTGAACTACAAAAATGAGTTGTGATATTAGTAATAATAATAACTTTCCTTTATTATCTTAAGAAAGAATATGCGAAAGAACAATGCAACGATCTGTCAAGGCCAGAACAACACTGACATTTCATTTCACACCTACATGTCATTCAGTATATTAAGGGGTAACTGATCATAAGTAGTAGCCGATCATTGATCTTTAACAGACAATATTTCCACAGTGCATAACAAATTTTTTAGACCACCCAGTGCAAGGTTTATGCCGCAGCTGCCCTAAATTAACAGTGTTGGGAATTATCAAAATAATTATGTTTCTGTAAAGGTTCATCCACCAGTATACGCAAGCTCTTTAACTGAAGTGATATTTTTAATGCTAAAATATAATTATTGTTGTTATCCATGAATTTTCAAATTTACCGTTTAACAAAAAAGCTGAAAAAAATTAAGAACGCTATGTTTTTATTAAGGTGCCAAATTAGTTATTTTCTTCCATTCCTAAACATTAGTTTTAGTGGTTGAATGCAAGAATGCAAGCTGTTATCACGGCCAAAGGAGGCCATACAAAATATTTTTTTTTTTTGGTTTTTATGTGTGAATAAGGACTATTTAGTTGTTTCAGTTTATTTTCCAAAGAAGTAACTAAATTTTTAGTTTTAAACAAGTTTTTGACAATTTTTTTTTTTTTTTTTTAATGACAGGTGGTCTAATAAATTTGTGAAGCACTGTACATGTCTAAAACTGCCATTTTAGTATTATTTACTGTGAACAATACTTAATGATGTTAGAAATAGAGTTTTTGCTGCTTTTTTTGATGTTTCATATCATGGGTGGTATGAAAGTGGTGATCTGACCGGCGCAAAAATTATTATTGCAGTACATTGATGCATAATTTGGCTGTTATGCCAGTTATAGCTTTCGTTTAGCAACCAGCAATGGTAGTGTTGGCTCGATCATACTCTTCAGTCATCAATTAGAAGAGCTAAATGAACTCTATTGCAAAGTCTTCGTCTAACTTTTTTCCTGCTATCTGGTTGAAACAAGACCAAGCGCTTCATTTTTCCTCTTGAGACATTACTCACACAGACACGAGAACTGAACTCGCTCTGCCCACCACTCATATCCTGCCCCGAGTTAGACTGTGACCTCAGATCAGCAATACGCATTGTTTTTATCATTTTTTTAGAATCTTTACAGTTATATATGAATTCCTTGAGGCAATCACTGTAATTAACTCGGCTATTTTTTAATGAGTGGAAAATTATAAAAATTAGGTATTTTGTTTAAACGAGTATTAATTTTCCTAAACGTTTAGCCTCTTGTAAACGTTTACACATTTATTTAAACGGTACACCCCTAATACTAATGATTATGGTAAATCCTGACTGTTCTTACACACAACTTCTTTTCGACTTTTGTAAAAATTAAATATGAAAACAAAAAAGGAAATAATTTTTTCATGGAACACCTGTGGTTCATCAGCAAATTGTGAGGTTATAATTGACAGGTTTCCCATGCATGAATTTAAAGTGTTAGTAGAAATATTTGTGAATGTATAACCTGACGGTTGCCGAGTCTAAATCTTTTTAATACCTGTACTATGTGTGAAAATAACACATCTTAAAACATTTTAGAAGAGGAAACATATTTTTGTTAATCCGATAGTGTAGTTCATGAGTGAATGATGTGATAGATTGGTACTGGGCCAACAGCAGCTGTCGTGCTAACAGAGCACCGGAGTAAGGTGTGTCTACTGGCGTTTCAGTTTATAGTTCAACAATCTAAGTGCTAAATCTCCAAGCTCCACTGCATTTGTTTTCCTTTAATTAAAAATTTTAAGTAAGAGCAGAACAGTGTATCACCTTGCAATTTTTCAAGCAAATTTTTAACCTCTGTTTTTTGAATTGCATTGTCAACTTAACCGTGAATGTGGTTCCTGAAAGTCCAGGGAGTCCATACATTTCTTTTTTGTTGTTTTTAATTATATCACTATCGCAATTGTATATTATTTTGGGATGTTTGAACTCTGCAAGTGTTCCATAAAAATGAAAGGTTTGTGGGGTGAGAAGTGGACGGTCACTCAGTCCCCAGGATTCGGATGTTAAGGTGGTTGTTCGAGAGGTCCACACACTCCGGGAGAGACGTGCCTTTATGGAGTGTGGCTGGTCCCAATTTATTAAGGCCAGGGCAGTGCATTTTTCTACTTGTGTGCACAAGTTCATTAAACTTGAGCCAGATTTATAGAGAAGCGCATCTCTGGTAATTAATAAACAGCAGCGTTGTGTGGCCGCCGCGCTCTCAAAGCGATGCTTCAGCAGTGCATCGCTCTCACGATGCACTGTACCCGCCAGGAAAGAAAGGTATCTGTGTTTGCAGCTCTGAGCAACTGTTGTTTAATTTACTGCCATGCGTGGGAGACGTGGGGTTATTGGGCAAACCTGGAATGCTGAGGACCAAAGGCGGAAAGCCTGTTTATGTGTGTTGATGTGCAGCTGAATTTTTATTCTTGGTTGATTGGTACTGCAGGCTGTTGTTTCATTGTTGCTCCTGCTCTACGGAAGAGCTTTTGCTAATTGAAGAGAATGTGTTGCAATGGGAGTGCGGGTATGTGTTCTGTCCGGTTCAGGTGTACTTGAAGGAGGCGCCATGGCCGTCCGCGCAGTCGGAGATTCGGACAATCAGCGCGTACAAGACTCCGCGCGACAAGGTGCAGTGCATCCTGCGCATGTGCTCCACCATTATGAACCTGCTGAGCTTGGCCAATGAGGACTCTGTACCAGGCGCAGACGACTTCGTCCCCGTGCTGGTGTTCGTGCTCATAAAGGTGAGGCTCGGACACGCGTGTGCAAACGCGCAACAGATGCGCAAACGCAAAAAGGGACACGCATTTAATGGTTAAATGCACCAGGAGATGCAAGCTTGACCTCATACATGCATTTCTCTTTTGTGTGTATGTACCATAACATCTATGAGGTTACGCATGCACTAATGTGCACCCAGGCTTCACTCTTACAACAGCGCCGTCAGACGCAAAACACTGTTTGGGAAATGCGCATTTGTGCCCACACCTGCACATGCTCAGTGATGTACGCAAGCACATGCGTGCATATCTCCAGCTGGGAGAGAACACTGCAGAAATTCTGCTATTAACTGCTAGCAATCTGATATAACTGCCCTGTCATCGGCCATTTTCTTAACCGATAATGAATGTTAAGGAGTCATGATGTGCGTTTTGTGCAAGGGCTGTCAGTCAGTTATTTTTTTCCCCAATTAATTAATCTGCAAATTAATCAGTTCGCTTTTAATTACAGCTCAGTTTCATATCAGTGAGTTTGACGGAGGGCTTCTAGCTGAAACGGCATTTTCCTCCCCGCAAGACCAACATCAACATTATTACTCAAGTTTAAAACCATTCTAAAGGCCATAACAGGCTTAGGCGTGTTTAGTGTTTTTCATTAATCTCAGTATGGAAGCTGAACTTGGGGAAACCGTATTTTGGACAGAAAATCCTTTAATTGTTTTCAAACTGAGGTACAGATATTTTGGTGTTGTGTATCATGGTTGCATTGTTGTGAGAGAAGGATTGTGTGTGCATATTGCGTTTTCTGACTGTTTGAAATATAAACGTGTGTGTGTGTGTGAGATTGTGTGTGTCTGTGCGTAAACATTCATAATTCTTTTTGCAGAAATGAAGGGAAAATCTTAAAATTTTAAAGCATTCAAACTGTTAAACCATCAAGTTAGTAATTTCTTTGAAGAAATTGTGGATATTCAGTGTTTGGGAAAACTCAAATTAGCTGTTGTTCTACTGACACTTAAATTCAGAAAACAAAAAGGGAAAAAAAAAAGCATTCGACCATTTCTGTGTTTTAGATTCTTTTGACTTCTTTTACAGGAGCTATGTGTGCATGCGCTTCTATATGTGTGCTCAGTGTACACATGTTGGTGTGCATGCACTTCTGTGTGTGTGCCCACTGTACACATGTAGGTGTGCATCTGTGCATCAACATAAACTCACATACATGCTGAGATAATACAAGCACTCATATGCGAGTCTTCCAGTCATTAACTCCCTCCCCTCTCTCTTACCCCCCACCCCCCAGGCAAACCCGCCCTGCCTGCTGTCCACCATCCAGTACATCAATAATTTCTACGCCAGTCGGCTGAGTGGGGAGGAGTGCTATTGGTGGATGCAGTTCACTGCTGCAGTGGAATTCATTAAAACCATCGACGACCGCAAGTGATGCAGAACTGCCACCTGTACAGGCTGCCATCCGGCGAAACTGCTCCAGGACCGCACCCCGCTCACACCTGCGCCCAAAATATGTCACTCTGCGTTGTAAAGCTGTACATAGAGTAAGATACATTTTAGTATCAGAGTATATCGTAATGACAACAACAAAGAACAAAACCGTTTGTTTTACGACGATCAACCTTGAGCGACTAAATTGCCCCCCCCCCATCTCATCATCTCTTTCTCTCTTGTTTTTTTTTTTTCTTGGGGAAGGGTTTGGGTGCCCTATGTATAAAAATAAATATATATGTATATGATTTAAAATGAATACTCGATCCAATTTGAAAAAGGGACCAGAATTTTTGTGGCAGGTTGCGGGCTCCCTTCCCCGGTGGAAACCGGACTTGACTGTGCTGAGTAGCAGCTCTCCTCAGCACACAGAGAGGCCCTGAGGTCTGTCTGTGGAGCAGAGGGCACGGGCTCTCCTGTCAGATGAAGTGCACAGGGTGAAGCTCTGCTTCATATTAGGTGTTGATCAAGCTAAATCTCAGCCCACATCATAGTTTGTTTTGTTTTTTTCCTCCCCCAATGAGAGCCGTAAAGGCAGCTGTAGATTTTTATGTTCATTCTCAAATCACCCAGTAGTACATGGTAGTCAATTTTGTCACTGGACTGTTTAATGGAAATAATGAGCTATTGAGATTATCTTGTTCTTACCCCCCGCCCAAAAAAAAAACGATGGTACATCCAACTGGACAAAAAAAACCATTGTCTTTGTATCTAAATTTGTTTTTTAAGTGTTGTTTGTTTATTGCTTGATTAATACCCTGTCTGGAGGAAAAAGAAAACATGAAAAATCTTACAGCTGGTATTCACGTAACAGGCTGAATTATGTTGATGAGGTCGTTTTGAAAATGATACTTAAGCCCAAATGAGGTGAGCTGTAAGAAAGATCCTGTTTTCTGACAGACCTTCCTAACAAATGTCAGTGGATATGTTGTGTTCGTGAGAATCCGATGCACCGTGAAGCTGCTTTGAACTGTGAGCATTGTAGGATCAGTGCCTTGCTGGAAAAGGGTTGCGTGAGTGCTGGGCTGTTGTGCGGAGAACTGTTCCGCAGTGGAGGTAGGAGGGGGTTGTGCTTCATGCCACACCACTGTACGTTTTTCTATGTTGACTTTGTTGCATGCTCCACCGTTTTAATTGGTCTCCGTTCCCTCACTTTGCATCGAGTCCCCAAAGCCTTGTAGATGCTGTGGTCAGTCCTTTTCTTGCACAGGAAATGTGCCTCAAGCGCAGAGGTTGTCCATGAACCCGCCGCCTTGTGAACGTGTCACTGAGGCTACCTCGAGAAAAAATGCTCTATCGCTAAATTGGGAATCTTTGTTTTTGGCCTTGTTCATGATATGAATGTATAGTTGTATTATATAGAGTTTATTTATTAGTTTGTTTTTGGGGGAAGGGAATGGGTTGTGGCAATTAACTTTAAACCATAAATTAGCTTGAGAGTTATACCGCGACTGACACTGGTAGCCTCTTTCAGAGAACACAGAAGGTCGTTACCTGCATTGGAGTACTTCTCAATATCGTGTCAGGGTAAAATGAGTCTGGAAACCCTTTAAGACAGAAGAAAAAAAAAATTTAAATTCAAGTGGTAGTCAGTCCTGCACACTGAAAACCCGTCAGTTTGGCTTGTAAATGTCGCCTCAAACCTGCATTGGAGTTGTAATGTAATGTGGGTCCTTTGGTCAAATGAGGGTTTGGTATTTCAAATATCCTTTTAGTTAGCTCTTAAACATAAAACATTCTGTTTAATGGCACTTGTAATATCCAGGATTTAACACATTGAAAGATGACACACAAAAAAAGATGCAGTTGGTCCATGCAACTCTACCTCCTTGCAATTTCAAGAAAGGGACTGTTAAGTCATTGTACACCTATTGTTTCTCTTATTTCTCAACTTTTACTGAAGGGATAGAATTTTTTTTTTCCATTATTAGTCCTTTAAAAGTTGAAGTGCAGAGCTGCTCAGCCAAACACAAAAGAAATGGCAGCCGTCTCTGTTCAAGTTGCAGCTAATAAAAGGCAAGAACAGTTTCCAATGTTAAAATATGCACTTTGCTACTCGCTCATGTATTGTATGTCTATTGATGTATTTTCTAAACAGTTTCTCATTTTATATTTAAGCAAAATATAACAAAAGTCAATAAAATGTCCAAAAACACTGTGACTGTTAACTGACAGTGACTTGTGCGTGAGGGTTCTGCGAAATGATGGCCCACTGCTGGTCAAAATTTGGACAGTTCTGTCACCGGGGGTCATCCGCCTTTACCAATGCCTTATGGGCAGATTCTGGCCAAATGCGAACTCCTTTGATTTACTGACGTGTGACATTGGCCACGTTAAAATAAAATATGTACCACCCTCCAGTTTAAGTAGATGCTGGCCTGCTTCTTCATCAAAAAGTAATAGGCTGTTCCCTTTTTTGTATAACACTTCTTTTTTTATACATATATATCTGTTTTGGTCATTATTAACACCTCTGTGAAAGTACATTCCCGTGGGAAATTTTTTACGATCAAGATAAGTGTTACCTAGCTGGACACTGTGGTGGGCCGTCGAGACCGAATGCTGTCCATTTTGAACTGAGCGAGTTGTATTTTTTTGTACAACTGAAAAAGTATTCATCTGAGAAGTTTTTTTTTCCCCCCCTATTTGATCCTTTTATTCTCAGTAAAATGCATATCAAAAACCTATGCCAAATTCAGGTTTTGTTTATTTTCTACTTTATATTTATTATTTATAAAGGTATGCACATGCTGAGAGCTTGCTCTACTTCCGATTAAACTGGTATGTCTTTTCATGATGAATGTTGAAGCAGTTGTTCTAATCTATGTATTCTTGGATTGCCAACAGATTTATCTGTGAGTCACTAGTAGAAGAGGGAAAATAAATTGTGATGATTACTTTCTACTGGGATAAACAGTAATGGCTTTAGGCTCAAGGCAAGTGTATCAGTTGATCATTGAACATTTTTTCACCTAATAGGTGCTTAGCTGTGAAATACTCATATTAAAGCATAGCGCATGCGACATTAACAGTAGTACCATAGATTCAGGCAATTAGATGCGTTAGCTTTGTTTCTGACCTGTCTTGCTTTTATTTCCTCCATCAATGTAAATTGGGAAAGGCTACAAAAAAGACAGGCATGCCAACATTTGCCAACAATCCTTTAAATGTGAATAAGTTCTTTGTTTGGATGTAGATTGTACTTAAGGCTTGAGGAAGGGCCTGTTTGAACACAGAATTTTCAATAAAAGAGTTCAACCATTAGTCTCCAAATTCCATTCCATGGGAAAAAAATAATGTCTTTTAAAAGCATTTGAACACTGTTGTACGAATCTTGTAAGAATCATTCAGAGAAATATTGCCCTCTAAACAAACTGATAACCAAAGCAAAACAGTTGGATGGATGGCACATAAGCTGAATTTAGTCTGGTTCTGTGATTTGTTTTCCATCAAAAGCTTCCAAACCATATTGATTCTTCTTTGTGTACACTAGTGTGAATACAGGCCCCCTGTGCTAAGCTCTTAAATTTTGCAAGTGTGGGGTGAAATCCCCATGATCTGTCTGTGAGTTACACATGATGGAAAATAAGAAAATTCACATGGACAAATGTGCACATATTGGCAGAGGCGGGGGAGGGGGGGAGTGCTCTGTCTTCAATGTGATTAATGTATTATATTATTCGATAAAAATTAAAAACGATTTTGATCTTACATTTGTGTTTTTTGTTTTTGTGCTGATTGAATCCAGTTTCTCGCTCTGTTTGTCTCCCAAACGATTGTATGATTACAGCAGTGACAGTTATTTGGCCACTAAAAATAAAATGCCCCCTGTCGCCATTTAGTCTTCACCGCTTCATTCTCTTGTGGACAACAAGTGGCTTAAGCGCTTTGTTCTGTGTCTTTATTTTTTTTTATCACACTGTGACCAAGCTTCTGTATGATGGGTCTTGTGTATCTTACTTGCTTTTCTCTGCTTTTCTTGATTTCAGTCCAGTTTAGTCCTGTATTCATGTATTTGTCAAGTAAGTGTACAGTACGAGCTGCCGGATAGCTTACTCGGTAAAGCATCGCATTGCAAAGCAGAAGTGACTATCATATCGCGGGTTTGAGCGCCGGTTCGTACCAGCCAGCAGTGGTCAGCAGCTTTTTCAGAGTAGCGCACAATTGGCTATTACGCTACAGGGTTGCAAATTGGGAAGGGACTGTCAGGAAGGGAATATAATAGTTGCCTTGTTCGTTTCTCAAGCGCCTCCTGTTGGCCGGACAGGCGCTCGTCTGGAAGATTCTAAGCCCGGTTATGTCTGGGTATCCTCCGCCCTCGTTCTGAACTTGGGAAGATTCAACCAATGAGTGTAGAAAAGCAGTGGCTGACAGGCAGGTACTTTGAAGGAGAGCCGTGAACTGTCTTCACTCTCCTGAGTTGGCAGCAGGGGGTCGCAAACGAGCAGGCATTGTACATAGTTATGCCAAGAGGGCATTCCAGATTCGGGAGGGATTTGAGATGCCAATTTTATTTTTTTTAAAAAGTAAGTGTACGGTGACATAATTATCATTGTTTTGGCATTGATACTTAGAGAATGGGTTTGAAATGAAGCAAGAAATGGCCGAAATGTATACTCAATACGTCAATATGAGAAATTTGGAAAAAAAATATACAAAGTGTGGGAATTGCAACCATAATTATACAAACATCCATTAATTTTAAGGGCTTTCGGGTAATTGGACATTGATTTAAGTCATAAAAATCATTGTATTGTTTGAAAGCTCAGTTTCTTCCTTAACTTCCTGCTTGTTGTTGGGGCATTTTGCCATCAGCAAATGAAACGCATGCTTTGTTGGATTCTGGTCAGGTGATTGACTCTGTGTACTTCAGGTCATGTTCGTCTGCACGGTGAAGCACCGTCCCAATAAGTTCTGGAACATTTTGCTTAACCTCGGCTGATCATTTAATCCTATACAATTCATAATTCATCCTACTAATATTACTTTACCTCCACTATGCTTTACAGATGGAAGTGGTATGCTTTGGATCCTGAGCAGTCATTTTGTTGCACCAAACTCATCGCTTCCTCACATTCTGGAACAAGTTTCTGTGGCTCATCTGTCCGTTTGATGTTCTCGAACAAAACATTTTTTTTTGTTTTTTCTCAGAAGAGTTTAGTCTGACCTTCCTGTTTTGGCTAATGATATGATTTTCATCTTGTGATAAGCCCCTGTGTATTTACCCTGGTGAAGTCTCCCCTTGATTGTTGACTTATGCCTGCCTCCTGGGGTGTGTTCTAGATCTCTCTAACTGAAGGGATTTTCTTAACCAGGCAAAGAATCTGTCATCCACATGGTGTACTCTATTCTTATTGTTGTTCTTCATCACTGGATTTTTTTTTACTGACTTTTTGTGTACCAAACTAAGCATGTTCCTGTATATTTTTATTACGATTGATTGATTGCTTAGCCGTGGCAGACGTCACACATTCCAGTATAAGATCAGTAATAACCTGTGAACTTACTAATAAGGGTTTGTTCTTCACCTCTGTCAAAACATCTTTTGTGTTTTTTGAAATGCCAAACATCTGCTATGAAACTATGGTGGTGTTTATGTAGATCATTGGTCTCAAATCCTGTTCCAAGAGAGCCACTATGTTGTCTGTATTTACTTTAACCCTAATCCAGTACACCTGATTTGGTTAATTAGCAGCTCATCAAGATCCGTTACTGGGAAATGAGGTGTTTTTTACTTAGGTTGGAGTGAAGACCTTCAGGATGGTGGCTTTCCAGGAACAGCGTTGTTAACCACTTTCGTAGAGTATCTTGGATGACTGCAAATTATATGCCTGTTCTAGTTTAGCTCCTGTGAGCATTTATCGATGGCAATAGACTGAAGTTTGTCTTCATCGAGACCACAAACCGCTGCAAGATATAACACTGATGCCAGCCATCAAATTTTCTGACATGTATGAAACATCAGTGATGAACAAATGATCTTCGTTACTCAGAAGAAAGGCTATTAATAACCTGAACTAAACAGACACTTTTTTTTTAAGGTTGACATCTCCTCGTTCAGTTTCCGTAGTTGTTTGTCTATCTGTACATTTTTTTCAGAAAGGATGTATAGTTTGAAATTTAACAAGCTTCAAAAGATAAAGGGCATATTATTATGTCTCGGGGGTCCTAAACAATTGAAATATCCATTTGCTTTATTAGGAGTGCCTGCCTTGAGTTTTTTTGTAAATGCGTTGGTTTGTCCCATTGCAATGGACTGTTTTTAACCATGGACTTGGTGGTGGTTTGTGCCTGTGTATATTTTGCTGCATTAGCGGTACATTCAGTTTGCTTGCTGTATAATCATACTGTCTATGACTGAGGGCTACTCCAGCCACTGAAATTGACTATTCTCCCGCTGGGCACATGCCCCCATGGAGTGCCACTATGGCCAATAATCACCTGAGGGGAAGCTGCCACTACCTGCTGGAACAGATATAGAGAACCCTGAGAGAAATGCTGCCTCAAATGCCTAAATGCCTCATAGCACCACAGTTGACTGTGCTGCCATTATCAGAACTCTGCCAAAAAAAAATGAAATGGACCTTTGTATTTGTGATGTATATAAATGCTTTTGCATGACAAATAGAAGAAAATGGTAGTTTTGAAATTCATTTTCTTTCCATCCTCTCTCAATAGAATTTCGGCATAATGTTATTTTCTTTGTTTGTTGTGATTCCTTTAGCGCAGTGCTGTTTTAGGAGGGAAACAAGCTTCCCACTGGAAGCATTAGCCAGGGAACTGACTGCTGTGGAAATGATTTAAATGATAGATTATGACGCTCCCTTCTCCACGAAACTACCATTCTCATATTGCTGTGATGGAGGGGAATTAGCCTTCAAGACCCAAAGCCTGGCCAACTCGTTTTGCGGGCGGGATGAAATTCTATCATTTTTTTTCCCCTAAGTGTGTGTTTAAAGAAAAAAAAAAAGAATGCTAATATGTTATGGGAAAATAGTTTCTTGATTTGGTCCCATAGCAGACCAACAACTTGAAAACAAGCATGCAGACAACATGGTTGCATCTTTTTCAAGGTCAATGTGCAAGAATTTATTTGTTTTTTTTTTGTGTTTTACTCCATAAATCTGATGCATTGGCGACCACAGCCTCCTGTGCCAATCGATGGCTGTAACACACTGCGGGATGAAGTCCTTTTCTGTTGATGGGGGATCTGAAAACGGGGTGGGAGGGTGCCAGATCACCTTTGAATTTGCTCAACCACAGCTCTTTGCCGCCGTGTTGTTGGGCTTGTGACCATATTCACACGTTTGCAGGTGTTATTCTAGACAGAGCCTCCCTTGTGTAAGTATTTTACCTCAATTTATGTAACAGGGTTTCCATTTCCATGATTGTATATGATAAAGCTAACAATCCCAAAATTCCTTGGTTATAGACTAAAACCAAATTACCATAGATCTGCTCTGTATGATCATCATAGACACCTTACATGCAGGACAAGCTCTACTTCTTATCGTGTTTCAGACAGCAGCATAAACAACAGGCTTTCATTAATTTATTATTAGTTTATTCTTGCTACAAGGAAGGGCAATGGAGTCCAGTCACAATCTTAGAGGAGAAAACGCAAAGCTCTCTCCAGACGTGTAATTGCTACTGACAACTATATGGTGGGTTTGGTAATTGGAACCCTTTGTCTAATATCTGTCCTCACTTGTAGCCCAGAACTCTCCAGCCCTAATTGTAATCTTTTTATTAGAAAACCACACAGTGGGGTGCCTGCCGCTCTTGATGATATCTCCAGGAGCCTTCATTTAAATTCAAATTTGGTGTGGAAACTTAATTAGCTGTATTAATAAACAATCGGCTGTGAGTTCCAGGGATCTGGAGATGTCCCATTTTGCGTTTGCGATATTGGGTTAATTTGGGCTATGTGCACAAGGGCCTTCTCTTCCAGGGTGAACCTCGCCCCGCAAATAATTCTAATCTGATTGTTGAAAAGGGGCATCTTATTGAAGAACAATCTCGTACACAGGAAATTGAGACCCGGACTACTTTCTGTTGGGTGTTAAATAAAGCTCCAATTTGAGCCAGCATTTATTTCATTCCAATGAGCTGTCTTTACAAGCAGATATCACCACTGAGCAACTCTGTAAACAGTGATCAACACAATTGTGTATCTACAGTTTTCCCGTATTTGATCGTAAATCTGTTAAATGCGGTCGCTCTATATTGGAGGAAAAAAAATTAAACGCCCAAGCTTTTTTTCACCAGCAGGACCATAGATCGGGGCGGTGAAATGAATGTCTGCAGTGGTCCAAACGAAAAAATTCTCCAAATCCCCAACTCAAAGGCAGACGTTCAGGTATCCATCTACCCTATAACTCATGCTGCTCTGTTAGGACTGAGTGCATGCACAGTAAATATTCAGTGTAAGGTCAGTTCTACAGAGTGCATACAGTCCCTATTGGACTTAAGTTTACTGTGTTACAGATGAATTAAAATAGTTGTGATTCATTTGACAAGAACATACAGATATCACATTTCTCAAATGATTCAATAGTTCAGATCGATCCAACAAGGCTTTATCCTTTTTGTAGGCCAGGTTAAGGCGTAGGTCAGAGAAGTTTTACCAGTAATATTGACGATTATTAGACATTTCTGATGTGGAAAGTACTGGAAGACATGTATGCTAGAACTGACCAGATACCACAGAAGGTGTAGAGAACACTGCATGTGAAGTGGTCTGTGGAGATTTGGAGAGGGCCTCTTTGTGCCCCCTCTAGTACATATTGCTGTCAGATTGTTGCATTTGGGTATAAACAGCCCTGGGGCTTGGCCCAGATGGCACTGCAATCACAGATAATCAGTCCAGCGTGGAGCTCGCGTGACTTCACACGCTGGCCCAAACCAAGTATTTTGCCTCTCAGGGGAGGGAGGCGAGTGCCAGCTCTCATCTTGCCCCTCGCATCTCTCCCTCTCTTTCTCCCTACCTCCTCACCCCCCCCTCTCTCCCTCTATCTCTCTTCCTCACATTCTTCTCTTACTTTCCATGCCTTCTACTTTATCTCCCATTGCAACCACTCAAATCTACCCCCAGTCTGCAAGTTAACAGCATGAGTGCCAGAATCACAATTTATTTCCTCTATAGTCCCTTCCACAGTTAAATTTCAAATCCCTACCATCAATTCCTACTCCCATACTGTGCTAAAAATATGTTTGATTTGCGAAAAAGCTGAATATGACACAGTTTCATTTGTATTGATTTTCTATTTGGGCAGTGGAAGTTATTTAAGCTGCGTCAGTCAACGTTTCTCTCTCTGCCTGGGGCTGGTACTGAAGTCCTGATCTGACTGTATCTTGCAGCTTGTCAGCCACCATGTCCCAGCCTTTAAACCATCACCAGCTGGAAGGGCTCAGAGGAGCATGGGGGGGAAAAAGCTCTAGAGCATTGTTTCTACACTTATCTGACACGTCTGTCAGTACTTTGTACAATGCAGTGTCATTTTGCTACCTGTCACCTCTCATTCTCGGTGAAACTGCAGATATGCGCTAGTGCAGAGCTGTGCTTTCTCATTCCATTGTATGTAATCATATTCAGGCTCTCAAAAAAATGTATATATCTATTTTTCTTCATATCGGTAATATTCTGCATCACAGCATTACCAATTACAATGTAGTATTCTTCACTGTTAAACCACAGTGCATCAGCCTTGCATAATGAATTACCGCGTTGGCCAGCATGGTGACATTTAAAAAGAAGAAGCCACTCAAAAAGGTCTTGGGACCTTAATTCACAAACCAATTCCATCTAACATGATGTCTTTTGGTGGAAGTGAGAGGATTTAAGGCCTACCAGCTCACTTCCTGTCATATTTCCAGTGCAACAAGTGAATGGAGGTTGTCTTTCAGAGAATCCTTGGCTGATTGGTTGGGAGGTTGAATATCCAACTAGGCTTAAGGGCAGCTCTTGATTGGTCGGGAGGTTGAATACCCAGCCAGGCTTAAGGACAGCTTTTGATTGGTCGGGAGGTTAAATACCCGGTCAGCCTTAAGGACAGCTCTTGATTGGTCGGGAGGTTGAATACCCGGCCAGCCTTAAGGACAGCTTTTGATTGGTCGAGAGGTTGAATACCTGGCCAGGCTTAAGGACAGCTCCTGCTGCAGGTTGTCTTTCAGAGAATCTTTGGCTAATTGGTTGGTAGGTTGAATACCCGGCCAGCCTTAAGGACAGCTCTTGATTGGTCGGGAGGTTGAATACCCAGCCAGGCTTAAGGACTGCTCTTGATTGGTCGGGAGGTTGAATACCCAGCCTGGCTTTAGGACAGCTCTTGATTGGTCGGGAGGTTGAATACCCAGCCAGGCTTAAGGACAGCTTTTGATTGGTTGAGATGTTGAATACCCGGCCAGGCTTAAGGACAGCTTTTGATTGGTTGAGATGTTGAATACCCGGCCAGGCTTAAGGACAGCTTTTGCTGCAGTGTTGCGACGCCATGGTTTCTGACTCTCACACCGGAAGATTTTCAAGTCATTACCTTTATATTAAATTATATATTGTTCATAAGGTAGTTTTGCATGAATGCGATACTTGCCATTAGATTAGGATTGATAAAGTAATTTGGTCTTACTACTCAGCGTTAGGTTAATTTTACTTCTTTGTAATAATATCCTGCTGGTGCTGTGCAGTTTTTCAATGCTTTTTTTAAAATTAATATTTGTATGAAATTGTTAGAATTCTTGACAATAATTGATTGTTCTCTAATGTAGAAATATTCCCACTATTACAGCAGCTGTAACTTCAACAATCATTTCCACTACTATTACTATTACTAGTACTGCTAATAATAATAATAATAGTAGTAGTAGTAATAATAATAAGAAGAAGAAGAATAAAAAAAGGTTTGGTGTAGTCTTAGTGATGTGGTCATTGGTATTAGTAGGACATCAGAACATTGCTTTGAAAAGTGGTACCTGGGTGCCACAGGTTCCATGCAGTCAAAACACATGTAATAATGGGGCTTTGCTAAATCTGATAATATGGGCATTAAGGCCCCTGCAGCTATTTGGTGGTGGTTTTGCACTGGAAATGTGAAAGGTGTGGTTGTCTCTGGTCCTTCAGTTTCTCATTTGGATTTAAACTCCTCTCCCTTGCCTCCACTGCGTGAGTGGGACTGACTATGTGGCGAAATGCCATCTGGTGCTCCCGTGCAGATAGACTTCATTTTGGGGCAGCTGTTTTTTTTTTAAATGGCTCGGCATCACTGGTGGAAAAATGTCAACATGGCTAGCCCATATGTAAACTTTAGAGGTCAAATGAAATTGCCATTTGAACATCATATTTACCATGTTGGAATTTACCTGGGAGAAGCAAAAACAATGACATTTATTTGCAGGCATGAAGTCCCCCAGAGATCCGTTTCTCAATAGACTTTTTTCTTTTCTTGAAAAAGTCGGAACTCTACAGATAAGGGCACTAATCAAAGTGTGTTCAAAGTGTGCATTCTCTCGCTTGAACGTGAGGGTACTTATTTATTTGTTTGTTTGTTTATTCATTATCAATAAAGTGAAATCAGTCCGAACCACAATACCTTCCTTTTTTTAATCTTCTTAAAGTTTTGTATGCCCTCACTCGCTAATGCAATGCCCTCCCCGCTATTACTCTGTTTCACAGATAAGGAAAACATGCAGTTTTATTTTTATTTATTTTATTGTTTTCTATTTGTGTGTGTGTGTGTGTGTGTGTGTGTGTGCGTGCGTGCGTGCGTGCGTGCGTGCGTGCGTGTGTGCGTGTGTGTGTGTGTGTGTGTGTGTGTGTGTGTGTGTGTGTGTGTGTTTTCCCCCCTTTGGACATTATTCTCATGTTAAATAGCCAATAATACATATGTTTAAATAATTGCTGCGTGAATCAGTACCTGGAATTACTGAACTCATCTCATTATTTTTAAACTATAAAGCTCCTATAAAAAGAAAACTCTGCCCTATATTCCTGATAAGACTATTAATGATAGGCCATTGATTGCAATCATTGTAAAATTATGGAGAGACGCCTTCGTACTATTCTTGCTACTGATATCCATTTTACTGATTAAGTTTAGCGTATAAGACCTACTCCTACTCTGAACAGGACAATACATAATCAGCGGTAAACGTGAATCGAAAAAGGATCTTCCTGACATTAATTATTCCTATTATTCAAGTGAACCCTTTATGATACGCATGGGGAGCGCACGGTGACAACATTGTAGAAGAAAAGAGCCGGTTTTAGCTCTTTGCAAGCGAGATCTCTGAGAGTGGTTTGCCAAAATTCTCCTCCAGATGGCAAGCGTATCATTTGTGATGATCATCTCTACTGCTTCAGAAAGACAAAGAACGCAGAGAAATAACAGACACAGTGAAATGCAACGTTAAAACCCGAAATGCCGAATAGGAATCCGGAATAAATCACGTCAATTTACAAATGTTTATGATGAGGGACTTTGCGCCAGATACAAATAAAACAAAAATGACCCGAAGTCCAACCCAAGTACGGCCTACAGTTTTGTGGTAACATAAAGATATTATTCGCGTTGTGCGATGTAATAGACTTAATACGTGATTTAAAAACGATAGGGCTATGTATGTATTGTATTGTATCAGGCTTCTAAGAAAACACTTTAATGAAACCAATATTAGAATAGTATATATGAGGCAAACCCCTGGCGCTCTTTTAATGTGGACTTTTTTCGTTGGGAATATTTTTTTGTTTTGGTGTTGTCCACCAAAATTAAAATTAATTTAACTTAATATAAGGCCAGTATATGCCTATTAGTCTCTTCTTAACAATAATAATAATAGTCTAATATGTTATTTTTAGCACAATATTATGTTTACTTGCCTATTTAGGCTTAGTATCCCATGATCATGTTGGCCTATACCGCAGCTGACAAGCATTGACTTAACATTGAGATTTGTTAGGCCTACTTCTTTTTCTGCCCCCCCTCCCCCCATCCGACCCGGGTGACATTAGGCCTATAGGGTAACCTACCTATCAGACACGGAAAACACAAGAGCTGTGCTTGTGTTCTCCAGTCTATTGACGCTATTAAACAGTTTAGCAAAAATATATCAGAATTAGCTGGCATTTAGGAGAGGATGAAAGACTTTCACATTTGCTACACATTTGCATTTCACATTAAAGACAGTAGTGTATCTTTATTAACCAAAATAAAGATACGCTACTGTCTTTAACCTAATACCGTAACACAATACGTTAATTAAAGTACAGCAAATTGGTGAAAACTGTTTCATATGGATTACGCGAGACATTTTGTCAATGACACAAGACGTTGCCCATTGCCATGCCGCTTTAGTAGGGAACCATGGATGTACGCGAGTGGTTGGGAGACAATCAAGCATTAGGCCGACGGTTAATAGGATGAGGATTCCCTAGAATGAAAAAACGCGTCAGCCGTCATTGGAGACTAGTGCAAAAAAGTTTACCGGAGTGCGCTTGTAATTTGATAATTAGCAAGTAAGATTGGTTTTGCATAGCAGTTTTATCTTGACCAAGGCTTCCCCGTCCATTTCACAAAGGGTAAAAGCATAATGCATCGTCGCCCAACCACAAGTTGGCTAATATGGAGTCCTTTTGACAGTCTTTCCAAATCATTATTTCGAACGTGTGTCATAAGTTAGGCTCTCGGCTGAAGGATTGAAACGTTTCCAAGATTATTAATGTTTTATCGAGGCTGCCACTTGTATTTTGTTTTTATGCAGCATTTCATTTTGTTTCTGTATTACTGCGTATTTAAAATAGCAATTTGCTTATCAGGACGTCGTTCAACTGTCCTTCGCTTGAGTCTTGGCTACTTTTAACAGGATCAGACAGCTGCCTTCTACGAAAAGGGAAGAAACTGATTTCCAGCGAATAAGAACAACGGCCCGTTCAAAAATATTAAAACAAAATCATTATTATTTCAATTACCTTACAACAGCCAAGGACAAACAGCAACTCGGCAGTTAACGGCCATTACATTAAAACCAGTATTTGCGCTAAAACCAAACTGATGTTAAATGTCGTGATGACTTTAGATGGGCAACAAGTGAATCCATCACTTGGCGCTACCTGATCTAATAGCCATAATGAAAGGTGTGCGTCACCATTAATTTAACTGTTTCGCCATTAGTTTTGCGCTCAATGCAAACAACCTCGGCGAGCACCGTTTCTGAATAGGCCTACCCATTTTTGTTACTAAGCTGTAGGCCCCTTTACTGAAATTACTGCAAAGACAGACGGGAAAAACACATACGGGCCTACTTTAATTTAGGCTACATAAATCAAATTGTTCATAGTAGTCTGAAAATGTTTTGATTCACATTAAGTGATTCGATCGCAAGTGCAAAAGTGGGCTTGCTGTAAAATCCATCGCACTGTCTTGTGCATTTTAGAATTCCTTCCCGAGGGGAAAAGATGAACTTAATTCTGCTTTGAACATTGCAAATTTAAGTGACATGCGTTGCTGGTGAGTCTCAGTGCTTAAATGATTTGCTTGTAATTGCAATAATATTGATATTTGCTCGGATCTGAGCACGTCTGCGTATTTCTCCGGAGTGTGATTCGTGCAAGGTAGATCACTTATGACTGGCAGCTGACTGTTGGTTCGGGAGCGCCGCTTTCATCGTGACAGTGCGATAGTGCAAATCTACTTGACAAGATGCAGACACGTAGTTAGCTGCCATGTCACCGATCCAAGCGCTGGTGTCTCAGAGCGGTCGTAGCACCATGCATGTGAGAAACGAACAGCAGAATCTGCAGTATTGTACGATACTTATCTAGAGGCCATTGTGTAAAATAGAAAGATAAATAAATAAATAACATCGGAAAAAACAATGAGGCAGCTTGTCAGTGAAATTAAATAGAAGGCAAAATGAAGAAACGTCAAATAGCACATATTAAAGCTTAAATGAAACCGCCCTGAGCGTGTGGGTTGGCCAACGTGCAGATTAAAACTAAGTGGAAACAAAAATCCTTCTGCCAGAGGTGATGAGAGACGTTAATAATGAAACACCGCTCTCCCTCTCTCTCTCTCTCCACCGACGCCCGCATCCCGATTGAGCCTCACGCGGCGCGCATGACGGAGACCTGGAGCGCTTGGTTCTGTCTCCTTGTGGGAACTTCTCAAGCCAATTCATAGGTTCATCCTTTACAGATGAAGATAGGCTAATTCTGCTAAGGTCCTAGGCCTTTTTTGAACTTCTTAAACCACGAAACAGACGCAAAGTGGTGGCAACTTATTCTATATCACATTAATTGGATTATGTAGGTAAGCTCCAAATGTTGCGTTGACGCTTGCATCTTACCATGTACTGCCCTTTTGCCTGTCTTTCTTTCTTTTCTTTATTTTTTTTTAAGAACCAGGGCAATAACAATTGTGCATAAAGAGAGATCAGTCGATTGTAAGAGTAGGCCTAAGTGACCATTCAGTGGTGTTTAAGAAAAGTGACACATTTTTGTTGATTTAAATAATGGCACCAACATTTCACACTGTTCTGCTATATGTAGTGATATAGCAATTGTTGCAAGGTAAATAATGGTTAAAATTGTTATGCAATTGGAACCTAAAATAACCTGGAATGAAGTCTTGCCGATCAGCCTCAGCTTTTATCATGCTGGCTCTTGACAGCTATGAATGGCATAAGTACAGTTAGTTAGTACATGGAATACAAACTTCAGGAAATCCTTATTATGCTGTCCATTCAAATGGTTGCATGGGCTTGACCAACAAAATTATTTAAAGGAAAAAAAGTTTTTAATTAATAAATTCAAAACAATATTACTTAGTTCTTAATGATGGTGAGTGGGAGAGTGAAGCATTCACAATGTAGAATTTTTGTTTCTACAAGGATAATAGCACCCCCTGCTCATTACGGAGCATTCCCACTATATGGAATATCCATGGCAGAATTTAAATGTTATATCTGAACGAGTCCTGTCATCCAGATTAACAGAATTGTTACTCTTCAGTGGAGATGAGAAAAAAAGAGGACTCTGGTGGCTGACCAGCTAATCAGATCATTTTGGGCTAAACAAGAATGAAATGACTCGGTGAGAAAGGAAGCTAATGTGTCCCATAACCTTCTATATTTGATTATTTCAAAAATTTGTATGCACGTGTGTCTGTGTGTGTGTGTGTGTGTGTGTGTGTGTGAGGCGGCTCATGTGAGTGTGTGCATGTCTGTGTGTGTATTCCTAATTTTCCCACTAGTGATGGAATTCTACGTTTTTTTTTTTATTCCTTGTGGGGATATCTGCCAGTCCCCACAGGGTTACTGACCTTGTTGTGGTGAGGAATCACAGACAGAGTTGGGGTTACGCATGTAGTGTTTATGGTTTCAGGTCAGGGTAAGAGGTGAGGGAATGAATGTATGTTTATGGGATGTCCCCGCAAAACATGCAAAGTGCGTGTGTGTGTGTGTGTGTGTGTGTGAGAGCAGGTTTTCAAAATTAGTAATTTTTTTTTCCCTGGATAAGCATTAAAAAATATGCACGCAACAGCCTGAGGATACAGTTGTGGGCAGTGATGATTATACATCACCACTTTTGTCTAAAAGGGGTCCTAATAGATTACTTCTCTATAATTTTTTGTTGAAAATCCATTGAAAAATGCTATCATGGGCATTGAGAACAAAAATCATTCCCACATTTATATTTAGGTGGAAATATGGGTCATGAACAAAAACAATGAAAAGGTAAAACTTTTTTATACCACCGGAAATGTGTCGCAAATTCTTCTTTTTCTTTTGTCTTTTTTGACTGTTGCATAGCCTGAATGCATGTTTTAAGGCTCATTCCGTAATTTTTTTTTATGCTAAAATAATTATTAAACTATTTTGAGGCCACATTATTCTGCAAAATTACTGCTTGTGGTCAATCATGGAACAAAAGAAGTATCCCAGCATCCTTGTGAGGCTTGCATTGCCATCTGGAAAGAGACTCATTGGTCTTAATTTTCAACAGGATAATGACCCTAAAAACACTTATAAGTTGTATAGGGATTATCTCAGTGGGAAAGAAACATCTGGCGATGTCAAAGTTATGATTTAGCCTGCTCAAAATCCAAACCTTAATCCGAATGAGCAAATCTGTTGTAACATCGAGATAATCTCTTTGGAATGAACTTCAAACTATATGTATTGGTTTACCGAGGAAATAAAGAATGTGAAAACTATGCCTGAAAGATTAAAAGCCATAATCAAAGCAAAGGGTGGCCCACTAGATATTGACTTTTTCTCTCAAAAAATATATTATTGTTTTTGTTTTTACTATATATTGTTATCTGTTTACTTGTTTTTGTCTACTTGATTCAACATTACATGAAATAAACACTTGAATATAACTTGGTTTCTAATTTATCTTCTTTTTGTTAAGTGTATTATAACCACTACACACTACTGTACGTAAATAGATACTTCAGCGAATAGAAAACTGAATTTCATAAAAGGATTGGAAAATTTCATTATTGCAGTTGGACGTCTCTGTTGAACAGTGCCTCTGCATTAAAATTTCCCCTTCTGGTAAATATTAGCTCCAAAAGGCTATGAAAACATTCTGGTGGCTGTTAATCCTCGGATACTTTTTTCAAAATGTATATAGAATGTAACTTTAACTTTTAAGAAAATTCGTAAAGGATTTTTTTCCCCTAAACTAAATATTTTTCACAAAAAAAAGAACAGATGTCCCAACATCATTGGTACACCAACAAAAACTTAAAAGAAAAATGTAATGGAAGCATGTTCCCATTTATGATTTGGAAAACTATGAAATCTTGTTTCCCTGGGGTAGAAATATGAGGTGACACACTGGTCAGAATCTTTCAGTTATCCATCAGCACATCCTGCAATGATGTGCAACAGAAAGTTGTTGAGCGAAACAAATGTGTAAAGTCGCTAAAGACGTTCACATGCCTATTTTGACTTTCAGGAGAATAATGAAGAAGTTTAAGGCATATGGCAGTCTTTCCTTAAATCTGCATGGAAGATGACGTGTCTATTTCGAATGTATGCTTTGGTATTAGGGAGGGCTGCCGGGAAAAATCCTCTGTTGAGCTTAAAAATGATGAGCCATTCATCACTGGTTTACCAAAAAGAACAGGAACTTCCATTTGGACTGAGGTTTATGGTCAAATGAGACCAATATATGGCACTCTAGCAGTGAATTCCACTGGTAGGTTTGACGTACAAACAAAGCTTGCCATTTTGTAAAAAAAAAAATACTGTGCCCACTGTAAAGTATGGTGGTGCAATAGAGCATCTTTGATATACGTGGTATCATGGATTCCACTAAGTGCCAGCTGATATTAAGTGAAAATCTGGCTACCTCTGCTAACGAGCTTAAACTGGACCGTGCTTAGACTGTTCAATTGGACAAGGATCCACAGGATGCATCAAAATCAGCACAAATAAATGCTCACCAATCACAGAATCTAAATACTGCTGTGTCCATCCTCGTCCTGTGACCAAAACCAGGTAGGAAACCTGTGGGATGAGCTGAGGAAGAGCTCTGCAACATTGAACTTAAAATTTGCTGGATCTGGAGATTCTGCATGGACAAATGGTCTCAGATCCTTCCAATATCCTCTTGAACCTCAATACACACTTTAGGAAAAGACTTGAGGCCTTTATTGTTGTAAAGGGGGACTTCATAATGTATTAAACGAAGGGGATCCAATAATTGTCCTGCATAATTTTTTTTTCTGAAAAATGTATCTATGATAATATTTTTTCCACCAATCATTGCATTTCAACAGGAATTTTTTTTGTTGATATATTCAATTAAATACAAAGAGAATAAACAATGAAGGCATTAATTCACAACCATTTTTGTTTGTATTTACAAAAGGTATCCATATTATTGTGGTGAAAATATTATTTATAAAGTGTTAGTCATATCTGAAGAGTTACACAAATACAATCATTTGAAGATCAGCATTACAGATTGTCTTAAGGGCAAAAATACATTAAAAGTCACTTTCACTTAAGGAGACGAAACTTTTTATGTGATGTGATGCAGACAAGAATAAAAAAAAAAAAGATCTCTGCTTGGTTTGCGTGTGGACTAAACAGTACAGGTGTCAATTACATCCGCTTATCTGCGGCTAGCTTTGTTAAATCAGACTTATTTCATTAGCTAACGGCAGTTCAGTAATCAAAGCTAATCACCCGTGGGTGGGAATGTAGGTGGTGACACCAGATTATACAATGGAAATCGAAATATAACAGGAGTGAGGAGCACTTCACCATCAGATGTTAATGGCAACAATCAGCGAGCAATTACCCTTCTCACTTCAGCACCTTGACAAGAGAGCTGCAGAAATAATTTCTAATTTCTCTCTATGCATTATTAAGACAATCACACAAACAGAAGTGCTTGAACACTAAATGGAAACCGTAAGAATACAGTGTACTCCTTGTAATTCTTTTATTCAGTCATTTGGCCCCTGCAGCAACAACAAGAGAGCAGCCTCACACCTCTCTCAGCTGTAGATTAGAGTGTGTGTGTGTGTGTGTGTGTGTGTGTGTGTGTGTGTGTGTGTGTGTGTGTGTGTGTGCGCGCGCGCGTGCGTGCGTGCGTGCGTCTCCAGAGGGGGGAGGGGGGTGCATGTGGGTATGGTGGAGAATTACATGACTGTTTGACATCAGCAAACTTTAGTACTAGGATAGAAATAGACATTCACCATGCCGCACTAAAACCTCTGCTGCAAATTAATAGAGCTCCAATAAATATTTTGATGATCCCACCATTGATGTGGCCAGGGAATTACAGAAAATAAATCTTGTTTGTTTGCATTTTCTTCTTCATGAAAGAAATTAAGTTTCTAAAAGTAGCATTATTTTCCCATAAACAACAAACCCTCAAAGCTTGCATATTTCTGTAATCACAAGTAAAAATAAAAGAAAAGCATAAAAAAGGATGAAGGGAACAGTGTTCAGCACATCTGTCCCCTGAGCTCTTCCAACAGAATGCATGTGGCTGGGGAATGATGACCGAAATGGAATGGCAGCCTCATTCTAAATATATATGGGCTGGAGAGGACATGCGATGCAGATGACTGCTGTGTTGATTTCAGTCAGAGCTGATATTAGGGATCTGTTTTAAGTCAAAGTGTGAATGTTATCCAAGGCCATCCAATGTAACAAGCTCTAAGTTTGACCCCCAGGTTGAGGAGAATGTCACATTGCTACGCTTTTATGACCCACCTAGGCATCAGAGATACTCAAGCATCAGGTGGGGGCAGCTCAGTGTGCCTGTACAGCTGCCCTCTGCTCTGAAACAACCAGAATTGGCTTGAAGGACCCACAGAGGGGCTGTCAGGCAATGTGCCTGATCGGGGAATGAGCCGTCCCATGCACCACTGAGATTCCGTGACCCCAGGATGCCATGCAATGTCTTTATCTTGAGGGGTTCCATTCACATTTCAGAAATTGTTTTAGTTCTTTTTTTTCATTGAAGAAATTGCCGAGATATCGAAAAGACCTTTTCTTTAGATAAGCATCTCATCAGGAAATATGAAGATCTATAATCACAGCTTAGATACACTTTATGTGATTAGCCTGCATCCCATTTAATACAAATCAGGTGAATGGAGTACATCTAACACGCAGGTTAAATGACTACTGTCTCTTGAAAGTTTCCCTTTTCGGCTGTTGTGCCAGTCATAAGAAGCCGAGTAGTGCACCACCCAGGTTTAGGGTTCACTGAGTAGTGGGTTGCTGCAGGGGGCCTTGCTTGGCCCTAGAGGTTGCCTCAGGGATGGCAGTCTGGCTCCCTGTTGAAGGGAGAGAGCAGATGGGCTTGCGCTTAGACGCAGGATAAATAGAACGGAATCACTACCTCAGCCTGGGATAGCTGGTGCTCTGTGAGTAAGGGGGGTGTATTCTGAGCTAAGGTGTAAGAGAGGCTACGAAAACAGTGCTAGAGGAACTCAGAAATAATATCAACGGGACAAATCTTGTATCTGGGGTAGTTTTGTCCCTTTTCTCTCAGGGCCAAAGCCAGCTCCCCCAGAACAGAATCCATAAACTGTAATTGGACTGAACTGTGTATTTCAGGTGGGTCCAGCAGCCCATCCAACCTTGAAACTGGGCGTTGAATTAATAGGAGATCATGGTCCTGAAATGTACAATCTCCCATAAGAATGTCAGTGACCCCATGACCAAAATATGCCTCGTAACTTTTCTTCTTTTTTTTTCTTTTAATGGAGCACTTCTGTACCGGATTAGACAAATGCGCAAACTGGAATTTGCTGAAAACGGGTATTGAGTTGGACTTGATGCCATTCGCCTGAGCGCTAAAGAGCCCCTCTGTACTTTCAATTATTTTCGGTTTTCCTTCTCTCCCACACATTATTCCTCTGCTTTTGCTTTTCTTTTTCTCCACTCTCTCTTGCCTTCTCTCTCTCTCTCTCTCTCACACACACACACACACACACACATTCACGTGCACACACTCACATTCCGTGCCCTTTAGCTTTGCTGTTGAATGACCTTCGGCTGTCCAAACTCCAAAGCCATGATCCTGTCCTTTTAGTCCAAGTCAAAAGGTCACAGATGCCCAGTGCTTCCACTGTCACCTTCACCTGCTCCACAAGTACAAGTGGACACCTGAGCTCAGCATTCCAGTCATGAAGGGCTGCAGTGTGACTTTTCCCAAGCTGCCACAAATGGTATTCGCCAAAATACCTCCTTACCAGTGGTTTTGCTGCGGAGCTTTTGTTGCTCAGAAAGCCTATCTTCTATAGAGTTCAGAGTCCTCACACCGAGGCTTTGTTCATGAGAACTGGACATCCAACAATACAGGAAATGACACAATTTTTTTGTGGACAAATAGCGCGACGGTAAAAGAATAATTCCATTATTACAGTGCCATGTGTTTCACAGTCGTATCCATTTTTTAAATATCATGTAATATAAAGGCAAAATTTTTTTGCGACTGAAGCCTAAAGTCCTTGATAACAACTTCAATTTGTTTCAGGTAATCCACATAAAATATATATTGACATATGTAATACACTTAAGAAATAACATGTCCCAGCACACTATAGCTAAGCTTTACTTTGAAATAGAAATCATTCAAATGATCTTATTTTATTTACATTATTGTGAGCATCAATGGCACATCTCATGCTTGAATAGTCATAAGTACATGCAATGAACATCATACAGTACAATGTTTTATACATGAAAACAGGTGGATATCAGGAAATATCTCATTGTTGCTACAGCCAATAAGTGTTATTTTTGCATTTTCCTTGGTCAGGAGTTGATATTTTCTCAAGACAGCCATGTCCCTCAGTCCCTGGCTGCATTGCTGTGGTTGCACCTCTTACCTATGGTAATGACGACTGCATATTTCAATAATGCACGCTGTACATAAACGGAGGGTTATAATAAACAAACAATAATAAAAACAATAGAGATTCCATTTGTTGTCATATGACATTAGTAATCATGTGGGCCAGGAGTGGAAAGAGTGGCAGAGGCCTGTCTCTCCATACTGTAATATCCCCAGTGAAAAACTGTGTGGCCTAAACTGATAAATTGCAGATTAAAAGACTGCCAGAATCCACCCCGTCACCCTCGCAAGCAAACACACACACACGCACGCACACACACAACACGTTGTTCATTTCGCACATTTCTGCTATTTGCTGCCTTCTTGGTCTGTCAATTCCGCCTAATCGCGAGCGGCACTAAAACACTCGGCCCTGACGCAGACAGATCAAGAGTGATAAGCATCTCTCGGCAGCAGCTAACTCCGGCTTCGAACTCTGCTGAATGCTTCACATCACTTATGCGCAAAGCAGCGGAGTTTCCCCTGCGTAAGAATCGCACTCGATGACAGCAGATGCATGAGCCGCATATTGTACGGCTGAGTTGGCTTTGACAGGTTATTGTTAACCGCCTTCTCCAAGATGCAGATCAAAAGCAACTACGACTGGCGCCGTGTCCGGTAATCTTCAGAGCAGCGCGTCATCACTTTGACCGCATAACTGATCAATGAAGTCAATTAGTCGATTAAATCAATCAGATTTGATTTCATATCACACTTAGAAACACAATTGAATCTGAAATGTTATGTAATTATAGCGAAAATGAATAATCTAAAGCACCCATATGATCATTTGGATGATGGTACTTAGAAAAATAAAGCCAAAAAGGTAGAAATATTAACACTGTTGTTAATAGCCTTCCCCTTGTGACTGAAAGATTAAACTATTACAAAAGAAAATGTTTATGTGTCTCCAGCTGAGCAAGTAGCATGGGCTAGTTGAGCCATTATTGAATGCAAGTGCTGATGTTTGGAATTTATGTGCAAGTGAAGGGAACCAAATATTGATTGAATCCTGGCCAGAATTATGCTAGCTTTAGAGGAAATATACACAGACAGTGTGCACACAAACAAACAGTATTATAAGTCATCAATGTTTAAAATCAGGGATACAAGAGGTGGGATGTTAAAGAGCCTCCGTGTTGCTGTGGCTAACTTCAGTTAGAGATTACTTGTGTAAAATTGGGGTTGGCTTCTGTCTGCATGTTAGTGTGCTTCTTTATTATTTTATTAATTGGCTAAAGAAACTAAGAGCCATCTTAGTGGTGCCCTACAAAGCAAGTTCAACCATTGCCAAGTGTGGCCTGGCTCGAGAAACCCTAAACTTGCAATCAGAAATAGTGTATGTTTCAATGTTAAAAGAGAGCCTCCTTCATGACACTGAAAACCCTGGCTTTAGGCTCAACAAACCTTGCTAGCCCGCTATCCTCGCTTTGTCATATGCCCCTCTGGAGTGCTGTTGAGAACTTCACAAATACCGATAAATCCAGCTGCTATGTCAACAGATCTGTCTATCTGTCTCCAAATCTGGAGACAAAACTACAAACTTGGGAACACTGCAGGTTATCAATAGCACTTGACATTTGTTGATATTACACAGCAGACTTATTTCCTGTCAAACCTCCACGCACATAGCTTATAGGTATTATATCTCCAGTGGCCTGAGCATGTAGACCCTTTCGTCTTTCACAAACACGCCAGTTTATTATTACCTCCACCATGGAGGTCATGTGATCGGCAGTGTTTACTTGTTTGTTGTTTAGGTAGCAGGATTATACAAAAACTATTGGATGGATTTGCGTGAGAATTCTACCAGCGTGTATCTTAGCCCGATTTAGAGGTGATTCGATATTGGGCGTGATCCTGACCCGGATCTGGATCCCGGATTTTTGAAAGACTCATCACTCTTGTGAGAGGGTGAAATTTAATACTTGAGTTTATATCTTCACAAACACAAAATGTTGTGAAATGAGAAAAACCTGGGGGCAAAATGTCAATGACGTCAAGAAAAAAATCAAAAAGTGATTTGGATCCAAATTTTTTACTGGATCCTGGGACTCAAAGATCACGTATATGTCGCTACTCTAAAGCAACTTCCAACCACCACTAAATTATCGCTGAGATGATGAAAATTCGTGTAATGTAAAAGAACAAAAAACATATGGAGAATCTTTTGCTGGGGTGTTGACACATGGGGGGGGTTGTTCAGCCTTGCTGGAGGTTTGCATATTGCATTGCTCTTGTTGTTATAGCAATACTCATCTTTTATAATGTTCTACTGAAAGACGCACAAGATAATCTGATACTGAAATATACAGTATGTAGTTTGTTATTTCTCTTATCTTCACTTGTCTTTTAAACCACACTCAATATACATATCATCTCTTAGCCCCCAGCCCTGACTGTCATACATAAATGCAAAAGAAAACTTATTGCCAAAAAAAAAAAAGCAGTGATTTGAATGTATGTTTCGGAACACATATGCATACACATGCATACACAAACATACATTGTCGGTATGATGGTATATGATTATGATGAACCAATGAATCAGACAAAAGCATAATATTTTGAAAACATTTTCAGAGGACCTCTGTCCTCCAGAAACAGTGTTTTTGGGACAGTGCCCTGACCCCAGGATTAATTCAAGCACCTCTGTTTTTTTTAAGCTTCAAATGCATTTTAAACTCTTCCTCCCCTCAGTGAATGTATAATTCCACCCTACTCCTTCCTCCATAACATGATGACAGAAATCCAATATAACCTTAAAGAGCTGGACGTGAAAAAAACCGTGGTCATTAAAGAAACCCTACGCTGAATCCAGTTGGTGTCTTAGGTACAGAGATTTGTAATGTATATTCTAATTCCTCTCCCTAAATTAGAGAAATAAGCATTTCCATGTAAATTTATTCAAGACCAAGGAAACACGTGCGGGGGGGCCCTGAGCTTCACCAGATTATGCATAATTTTAGTGCCACGGCCCTCAATTCTACATCAAGCCCCCGCCGTATTGCCTGGTCATTAAATGCTAAAATAATGGCGAGCTCACAGCTTCTCCATTCTAATTGCCCCTCCACACATCGGCATCCTCCAGACAATAATGATGTAGCAGGCCTCACAGCGTACTTCTGTCTGTTAATAAGATGGTTTTTCTATCCGAGGAAGACAATTCCTTTGGAATTCAATCCCCTGTATATACAAAGAGGAGTGACTCTTCCGACTCTTCCCTTTTTCTTCTTTGTTCACATGTTTGTTGTTTGATGCCTGCGAGCTGGAGGAAAAATAAATAAATAAAATAAAATAAACCGTGGAAGAGAAACTCTTCAAATATCCCAAGGAGCCATGGAGCCGAGCACGTCGCCAGTAATTTAAATATGCGGGCAAAATCAAAGGGAAAAACAACTCATTAATAAAAAGTTGCGTCTGCACATCTCTAGTATGCTTGGCAGTCAGGGAGGAGGGGCGGGGGCGAAATGAAAGCATTTATTATTTTAATGAAATGCATCTCTTTTTTTAATTGCGTGGTTTAAAGAAGAGTGCAGTGTGCATTTCAAAGAGAGATCAATATGTGGTTTGTGTTTTTTTTTTCCCTTCTGGGGTAAAGAAATTTTCTTTCCCCAAAATGTGATGAGATCCAAAAAAAAAACAGTGTGGTTAACAGACAGCACTTTGAAAAATTGCCCCTCACTTTTTATTTATGAAAACTTTATTTGGCAGGTTCTGTTACATCAATATTAGCTTTGAGTTCATTTCCCCCAACGTTGACCGATTAACAGCACCTCACATGCAAATTGGTCAATGCCCCCATACAAAAACAAAAAAAATTATCAAGCGACAGCTTGGGCACAAATGGTCTTTTGCTCTGTATAGTCAGAGTAATATTTCGGCCACCTTAAAAAATAAGTCACCCATTATCTATTCTTGAATGAAACGAGCAATCCCACATAGTTTCATCCAAAGAAAACCTACTATAGTCTCTCACATCACTGACTTTGCTCGCAGTTACTGGTGGCCCTAACTGCCAGGGGAGTTTTGGCTCAGTGAGACAACCCTCGAATGGGTACGCAAACGTAAAGCACCTTTAGCGTCCTCCCGGCTCTCACTCAAACATTTAACAACGCTCTGTCTCGAGATTCCTAAAAGCCGAAATTAATAACATGCGTGCTGCCTCTCATTTATAATTGCTTCATTATACCGTCGTGTTCTCCTGACAATAATAGTGTTTGCGGTGTATTTCTAATTATGTGGCATTTTTTAGCTCGTTATCGAGGGTTTCAGCTCCTCTTAATTGAGAAGAAAATAATGACTGCCGACCAGTGGAGGTGTGTCTCTCATGGGTTGCATCACAACAAGGAGGTTTACCATCCCCCTGTGAAACAGTGAATTCAGAAGAGAGTTTTGACCTACACTGAAAAATTAAATGAGTAAATAAGTAAGTAAGGATATAAATAAATAAATAAATAAATACTGTTGAAATAACAGCCCATGATTTATTTTTTTTTTTAAATAAATGTTGGCTTTTTAGAGGATTATCTGTGGCTGATTGATAACTTGGTGAGTAACATGAAACTTCTGTACTGCAGTGATGTGACCAAATAACCTTCGATTTCAATTTGTTGAAAGCATACAGCAGTATGCAAATTTTTTGAAGCTCCTAGAAGCATGAATGTCATGTGTCATAAAACAGTGGGGTGCTATTGCTATAGCTTTGCAGAGACATCAAACACAAATGGTTAAATCATCTGATACTTGTCCCAATAGATTTGTTGTTCGATTCAAACACCATCAATGCTTTCCAACAGTGTCAAAGTCAAAAAATGTAGTGATTGTTTTCTACAGCAATTTCTCTTTCCTTCACATCTCATGTCAGCATTGGCTTTTTTTCTGCATTATGCCAGTGCCAATCTGCATTCATTTTCTTTGGTTTTGCGCAGTTCACATCATTTTTGGGATTTCCATTCCAAAATCCCACAAAGGTGGCTAAAACTCATGGCAGTCAACATGCCACACACTACAAACATTTTCAAAATCCTATTACAACCTTTAACTTTTACCGAATCATTAAACTCGCAAAACAAACATGAAATTAACCAAAAAAAAAAAAAAAAAAACATAACCAGTAATCACTCTGCGACATCAGTAATAAAGGCAATCATTAAACAAACCAAGTCGATGAGAGACGCTGCTTCATTTGATGGTGCCGCCATCGCAATGATAGCATCACTAATAATGCCTTTTTAAAAATGTGATTTAATTCAGCATTGGGAAGATTAAAAACCTGAACATAATACCCAGTGGGCCCCGGTGTTCTTTTTTTCCATGCTACATTGCTAGATACGGATAATGACATTATAATAATTAAAGAATATTAAGAATGGAGTGAGCCTTGCTATTGGAATTTTGCATAATGGTGACCACCACTGTTATTTCTATTTGAAAAATCCACTCGAGTATGAGACAATAATAACCCCCCGGGAAAGGCAGTGTCATTTTTATACTTCTAGAAGTAAAAAAAAAAAGTGCTCTCACTCACGCTCAACCCCCCCACCCCTTTTAATTCTGCTGTTGTAGCATGTACCACGACTGCTGTCGGAGACCTCAGAGGCAGACTTAATTAGTTGCTAAGAGAAAGCCGCCGGTAGCGAGGAGCTAGGAGAGCCGCACAGATTTTAGTTTGTGCCTAACTTTGCTAATTACCAGGTAGTCTGTAATTTTCTCTTCTCCCAAGTGGCTTCTGACAAAAGAGCTCCAAGAAAAGAGAGGAACAATGACGCTGGTGGGGTAGGGAGGGGAGGGGAAGGGGGGGACAACAATAAAGAAATAAAGAGTTTGATAGATATTCTTCTCCTTAATTTGCGTTGACGGGGTTAAATGTAAACACAAGGAGAAATACACAGAACTAAATGATAGGATGCCAGCTTTACCCACACCCTCCCCGCACACGCAACCCAGGTTGAGGTGCACTCTGTACCAAAGAGGAGGGTGACTGCGTTAGTGATCTTATAAGTCACAGGGGAGCTGTGACCATCTAAAACTGGTGCTAGCTGCTGTGCTAACCACTACGAGTGCATCAGCAGCTACCTACTGGGAACTCCGCCCCCTGTCTGCCTCCCTCCTCGCTTATAGGTGTGACTGCTGATGCAGTCGGCCTCATCTATCGGCCCCACCCCCTGTGTGATTCTGCACCTATACCACTGATGGGAGGGGGATATGTAATGAACCCCATAATCAGAGGGGCTACTTTGAGCTGTGGATCATCGACTTGTTTGCTCAAACATCTGTGTGGCAATACTAAAAATATTAATGTACATTTGTTGTGCTGTCCTGGTCATTCCTTTTTTCATTGACTGCATTAAAGATCCAGCACCTGATCTTCTAGGTTTAATCATGAGTTGATTGCATTGTGTCTTATATTTGCTTGAGCCAATCAAATGATAATTCTGTCCACAGCAAAACAACAATTGATGTTTCAAAACAGTGAGTCACTCCATTACAATTAATATGGTCTGCACCTGATGTAGCACTGTGTTTTCATCAGTTGATTTTTCTGGTGTATGTGCTTATTTCAAGACTGTGAGCATTCAACCCTGAGTGCAGATCCACCTCTGACTAAACTATATGACTCCTACTCATGGAGATACATTTTGAATGTTGAAATAACCTCACCTAGCAGCACTGCACTTTTCTGCAGTCAAATGGGGCCATATAACATTTGGAAATTCCCATTTCTACATCACGACACATCCTCTGTGTGATTATGAAATAGAATGTCTCTGATGATATGGATATTTAGTACACTTCACCTGCAATAAATCAGTCTTCTGCAGTGAACGACAAAGCCATCGGTAAACTTGGGTGGGAAAATGTTTGATTAAATTTCATCTCTGGCATACAAAGTGGAAGATAATGGGGACAGGCATGGCTTCTAAACTTGCTCTTCAAAACAGAGGTCTTAAAAAAAGGCTCTGAGGAAAACTTGATGTGTACCATCACTCAGCATCCATCTAGGACCAGGCTTTGATTTGTAAATAACCTTTAAATTTCATCACGCTCAGAAGTCAAATGTCCATCATACAGTCATGCATCAGATTCCAAATAGGACCCTTTGTCATAATGAGGTGTTCATTAAAGAAATTCTGGCAGTGGAACTGTTGCTATTACATGAGTTTTAGAGGGAACTGCATCAGATGGTCAGATGATGCTTCCAACCAATAAACTACAATCTAGCACCTATTTGCTGAAACAACACTGTTGTCCTGAGTGATCCAAACAAATATCCATTAAAATATGTATTTATATGGCCTGGTTGTAACTGCAATTCATTTTAAGAGCTTAGCTCTTAGCTGCATCAGCAGTATTGAGCTGAAACATTGCTATAACTGTACTGCGACAGCACAACTCATAATCCACAGCACATCTACTCTTGAATTTTTTTTTCTTTTTGTCCTGCATGCAATTCCTCAGTTTTGAAGAAAACAGAAGCCTGCACGTACCATTTTTCCTCCAGCAGATTACAGCCTTTTATTCCCCGGCTGAGCCAATGAGCCCATTCTGATTAAGTTCTTTTTTAAATGTCTCTGCTGCAGCCCTCTTGGAAACGTAAACCTTGGAGAAGAAAGTTACTGGCAGTTACAGAGCCATTTGCAGCACATATACTTCACCATGCCGCTGTGAAAAGAGAACAGCCACCTCCATTTCAAATAAGCGCGTTAAAGGGCTAACTACCGAAACATAAACTTTATGTTTCAGGGTGGGGAGATGGCTGGATGCCCGTAGCCATTTCGGCAGGGCCTGGCTTGGCCTAGCTTTGAAGAAGAGCGACAGGCATAAAGTTTTTAAAACTCTGGGAGTGAATGGGGCGATGAGAGAGAGAAAAAAAGAATACTCTTGCTGTACTCGGTTTAATTGCCCCCCTGGGATGGTACAGCATTGGAGTCTAAGTAGAATATCAGTGCCCTCCTCCACTCTGGCTTCTGGTGCAGGAGGTTGGGTGGGGGTGGTAAGGGAGAGATTGAGGCTTGATTTGCCTCAGTCTTCATCTGATTACTGCCGTCTCTTGGCCTTGCTCTACCGTAGAGCGTTGGAGCGGTAGAGTGGCAGAGAGTGTTAGGGTTTATTAACCCCCCTAAGCAGGGAGTACCTAAGGGAGGTCAGACATTGGTCGTTAAAAATCTATTGTGACTCGTCGGAAAAATGAATAAATGAGCACATTATTCCCCCTCGTGCTGAAGCCTCGGCGCTCTGTTTGTCTAATCAAGTGCGAGAGCAGGAGAAGTCAACCAGGGTTGACATGCACATTTTATTTAAGTTTTTGTCTGTCACAGGAGTTTAAATGCGTAATGAACAAAGGACTGGTGATTTGAAATATAATCCCATTACACTGATGAAATTACAAAGACTGCAAGAGTTCACAAATCATGCTCATTGTTTTCCATCATGAACAATGCCCCTGTTGAGATTTTACTGTTAAGAGGAAGTGCACAGTCGCAATGAATACTGACAGGACTGTAACCGAATTTAAGACGTGTCTCGGTGCACCTTCCCTGAGCCCAGCAAAGCATCAGCTGGCTTTCCCTCCTCTGGGCTGCCCTGTCCTGCCACTACAGGCCTGCTCGAGTGGGGGCGCTCTAAAGTGGAGGGTTGTGGTGGGTGCTGATTCATGCACAGGGGCACACACAAAAAAATGTGTGTTTCTCTGTGTGTGTGTGAGAGACAGAGAGAGAGAGAGAGAGAGGGAGAGAGAGACTGTATTGACAACCTTGCTGGTGCCCTGGTTATTATCTGGCTTTTACTCTGAGCCAAAGGTATCACCTTTGTTTGTAGAGCACATGGTCAAGTGTAATATCCAAACACCAGCCTGCAGTTAAGGCTGAATGACTGCTGCAGCATCTCAACAACAGTGATGGAGAATGTGTGCTCTCATAACTGACACTACACAAGCGCACACACGACCGGTCAGGGTTCCCACGTTTGGAGCTCAAGGTGGTTTTACTGGAAGAACCTTATTATCTCAGCCAAAGCCTTTATTCCTATTTGTTCTCTTAGACAAAAATGTATTCAAGGCTACTGCTTCATTTAAGCCAATTTCTTTTTGTTTGAAAAGGGGAAAAAGAAAATCTCTCACATGGTTTCATTGGTTGGATTTCTTTAAAAAAGAAAAAGACTGATGATGTTATTTTCTGTTTAATGGATGCTTGCAGTGTAATCATATAATTCAATCTTGAGGAAGTTGGTGGTATTATACGTTTGAGTATATAAGCCATATAACTCTGCCGATGTCTCTGTGATAAGAATTCTTTCAAACGGGTGCAGAAAAAAAAAAGTAGCCGTATTTTTCAGAGAAACTGAAAAAGAAACTTCTCTGCTCTCTATATTTTTTTCCCTTCAGTGCCTGCTTTAATTGGAAGCCTCATTTGCCCTTTAAACAACATTGCATGAAGCTAATAAGACCTAAAAAGTACATTTGCCTTCAAAACGCTTACCATTTTTTAACACTAATGAACTGGGGCGTGTGTCGAGGAGATTGCAGGATTGCGGGGTAGATGTACAGTATATTAAGCCCAATTCCCCCGCTGCTTTGAAAGATCGTATGGCAAATGTGGAGACTGAAAGTTGTATGCAGATATTTGCGTTTAATTGGAGCAGCTGAATGATGCAATTCGGCCCACAAATGCGCACCCCTGCTGCCTAGCATTAGCCCATGCCCCTCGCTGGATCGTCCCTAATACCGCCCAGCAAGAACTGAATATAGGTGCAGTGGACTCCTCTTTTCACTGGTCACTCGTTCAGCTTTGTCCCACCCCCACAATTTCACTTGTTGAGCAGAGAGGCTTTCAGAGAGAGAAAGAAAGGCAGAGAGAGAGAGAGGCACAGACAGAGAGCGATAAAGAGACCATTATTGAATGATACACACTAGGTTGTATAATTTGGGCCTTTGGTAAACCATCTGTTCATCTACTCAGCTGTATATGGCAATATTCACGCACACGCTGGCATGAATAAGTAATGCGCAAATGGGCACTTTATGGTTTTTAACATGCATAGATGCACGCCTGTTGCTCTCATGATATACTGTACATCAGAGCCCCATCATTTAGGTTGTGCGTATACTAAATAGAAAATGCCAAAATTGCTACTCTAAATGCCTGTACACTAAGTAGCTAAAGTGCTAAATGCGGACAATTGGATGCATTTATACACCCGAGAGATGACAAAACGGGCGGGAAGCACGATGCCAGATTTAGGGGTGAGGGAAGGGGATGAAGAATTAGAGAAGTAATAAGAAAAAAAAGCAAGCGTTTTCATTTTCGCCGCCCCAAAACCATTCTGTCACGCGCTGTCCTCGCTCATCTGCATGGCCAGCTCGCCCGGCCGCCGTTATTCGATGTGACAGGGGCGAGCGGGGGACTGCTTCTCCCGATGCTGGGGTACACGGCGGACAGCCCGGCCTGCGCTGCACCACAGTGCCACATTAATTCTAATAAAAGCGCGCGTTTTGCGCGAGGCCCTGCGAGGAGCCGGGGCGAGTGGGTATAAATACCCGGCTTAATGAAGGGAGGCGGCGGGCGCAGGTGCAGTGCCAGCGCAGGTGCCACCTCTCAACCCCCGGGCTCTTACAGGCGGGAGGCACAGGGGCACCGGGGGGCCGTGTGGCTGGGGGAGGTGGGGGCAGCGGCGGAGATTGCATTTTAATTACCATGTACCCCTCGTCCTCTGAATGGGTCAGAGTCCTGTGATGTGTGAGTTGTGTGTGTGTGTGCGCGCATGTGTGTGTGTTTGTGTATGCGTGTGTGCGTTTGTCTGTGTGCGAATGTGTGTGTGTGCGCCATGTACAATATGACTGCGAGGGTGCATGGGGCACAAGGCTGTTTTCATGTTGTTTATACTGTGTGAGTGTGTGTGTATGCATGTGTATGTGTGCGTGCACCATGTACAATATGACTGTGAGGGTGCATGGGCACAAGACTGTTTGCATATTATTTATGTTGTATTTATACATGTGTTTGTGTGTGTGCGTTTGTGTGTGTGTGTGTGTTTTCGATACTGAGTTAGAATTTTATATACACAACTGTTAGTCGTGAGTATGTTCAATGCTGAGTTTGAATAGAATTAATATCTTTGAGTTGTGTGTATTTCTGCCAGACTTTTTTGTGCATGTGTGTGCTTTTTTGTGTTTTACCTTCTCTCATTTACCGTCCCTGCCAGGAAATTACAGTGAAACTCGAGCAGAGGGAATGAGGATGGAGGAAAGGCTCAGGTCAAGAACCGGACTGGGACCGAAACACAGAACTGCTTTACTTTATTTCCAGGTTTTATCGTCACACTACTGGAGAATCCGACATGTTTACTGCTGAGACTTTCCACCCACTGAATCATCCCTCTCTCCCAGGTTGTTTCCTGTTACAACGTATGTGTGTGTGTGTGTGTGTGTGTGTGTGTGTGTGTGTGTGGGGGGGGGGGGGTGTTGGTGGATCCAGACAGACAGTGCCCCGGATCACACACACGGCCTGCAAATATTTTCCCCCACCTCACAGGCCTCAATCATTAAAACTCACGCATACACTTACATTAAGGTCCCACACCTGGTTGCTCCCCTCTCAACCCAGCACCTGCCCCAACACTCTCAGTGAACAGGGAGTGTTCTCCTCTTCCACTGCAGGCGCTAACGCTAACGCTAACTCAACAACCCTGACATTTTTAATGTTTCTTCCCTGAGAGTTTGTTTCCAAGTCGGAGGCGTGACCTTGAGGGCTGGGGCTGCTGAATGTTTTATGGGTTTGACCTGAATGTTTCCCCACTAACAGGAGCCCCTGTTAGTACATGGGGGGTGGGGGGGGGGGGTGTATATCTGAGTGTGTGTGTGTGTGTGTGTGTGTGCAGATGTGTGTTTATGCAAGTAAAGGGAGAGGAAGAGAGGATGTAAATCCATGTATTTCCATACATATGGGGATGGGGTTTCGATGTACCTGTCTGTATGTATGTATTTTCGTGCACGTGTGTTTTTATTTGGTGTGCGTATGTATGTGCCTGTATGCGCATGTTCATGTGTGCGTATATATATATATATATATATGTGTGTGTGTGTGTGTGTGTATGGATAAATTCATGAGTATGTGTATGTATACGCGTGTATATATGTGCCAGCACATACGTTTGCATTTGTGTGTGTTGAGTACACACATGCGTGAGTAACAGAGAGTGTGTGTGTGTTGAGTGCACACATGCATGAGTAAGAATGTGTGTGTGTGTGTGTGTGTGTGTGTGTGTGTGCGTGTGCGTGCGTGTGTGTGTGTGTCTGGGTGTGTAAGTGTGCGTGTGTGAGCTCTGGGCAGGTGAGGCTGCGGGCCCCCATTATACGACTCAGGGGACGCCCAGCACAGATGTTGCTGCATTGTCTGGAGCTCCTTCGCCCAACAGGGAGAAAACACTCATTAGCTGTTGTGTTCCTCGTTCTGCTGATCTCTCTGATAAATGCCTCTAGTCATTCCGACTTCGCATCTTAAGAATGGCCCCCCTTTCTACCGCCTACCCAATCATCACAAGAAGCCCAACAGTATGCATGTCGTGGGATGTGAGAAAATATAATAAACACCTCTTCCTTTTTAAAGACGAACATGGAGGTGCTTTAGTAGTAATTTGGAGAATATGGGCCAGGTTTCTTCTCCTCGTGGCAGCTCGAAAAAAATAATCCCCCTGGTCCATTTCTCTGTGTTTGCCTATGGAGGAGTTCATTTGCCAATAGAGGCATTAACAACAAAAATAGCAACAAATACATAAATAAAATAATAATCAGAGTCAAAAACAGGTTCCAGGAATGAATACAGGGTCTGCTCTTTTACATTATTTTTTTCCACATATAACCGTCATTAGAAGCACAACGTACAAACTATTCTACCGCTGGTAGCTACAGAGTACATTACTATATATTAACCATCAATTAACAGATCCACTGAGCTTTAAATTTTTGTTCTTTGAGCTGAAAGCCACCCTTTCCAGACCTATGACTGCTGTGAGTTGGATTCTAGCTGGGGCCGTGCAGTGGAGTGGTCACTTGCGGTCTGACAGTGGTGAGCGGTGTGGTTATTGCAGGAGTTGGTCGTTGGTAGCCCCCCTGTAGAGACGGAGAGAGCGATACCGTGCGCCGAGCCTCACGTCCTTCAGCGCTAATGGACTTTGACATGGTGATCACCAGAGAGAAACCCCGCAGAGTCGCGTCTGCCTGGCAGTGGCAGCTGGGGGAGGAGCCTCTTTTCTCCTCCCGCCAACCTGCGGTAAGCGAGTTGGAACATCGGCGGAGCACGCTCTTCGCTAGTTTACGGATCTGTGGTGTCATTACAAATTGAAGTAGAGGCTTGATAAGAACATAAATATTGAAATTGCAAAATAATTCATTATTTTTTTGAATGCATTATTTTTTATTTGTTGTAATGTAAACACTGGGGATGGTGCAGAGCATATCAGGATGATTCATTTGAATCTAGGGGCATTCTGTGTGAAGTTCCCAAACTCTCACTCTGTTTGGTGGGTTGTCTTGGGATATTTAGGTTTCTGGTCCAAAGACATACATGTCAGACTAAGTGCTTAAATTGCCTGTAGGTCTGAGTTTGTGAATGAATGTAGCACAATTCCTGCAATTTATTTGTAAACTAGGTGTGAACCAGCCTCTTGTCTCTGCTGGGATAGACTCAAACCCAAGAACTTGGCTTGGAATATGTTGGTTAATTTCTTTAATAATGAATGTTAGTCTCTCTCCCCGGCCCAGGGACTGCAGATGAAAATTAGCTTATTACTAACTCTGGTACAGTTAGGAAGCTGTGCACTGTCCCTGTCAAAAATAAAATGAATGCATTGTGCAACATCACCATCATCCACAGCGCCAATTCAAGTATTCAGATATGCATGCTATACGATCATTTTAATGCATGTCTGCTTAAGAGTTTAGATAGAGGGACAGATATTAGCGAATGTACCTTGACCACCTTCCTTCAGGCAGGAGATGTGCCCTGAAATTCAGGGGCAGGTGCTTAAACCTGAAGGCTACTGGTAGCATCCTGCTACACATGGCACAATATAGCCCAGGAGAAGGACAGAGGGATAATATGTGAGATAGTGCGAGAGAGCAAGCCGGAATATGGCCACCCAATTAAAAATGGGTCACAAAATGTCAGCACTAATGCCATTACTCTTATGTGCTGGTTTCCTGTATTTGTGTGCTTTTCACTTTGCTAAATTATCTTATATGTTAATTCTATTAGGGAGCGGAGTGTTGAAGGTGCCACGCATCCTTAGCTATTTTTTGGTTTTAAGCTGTTTACTGTTATTATTCTGTTATGTTTTGATAATACTTGCTGGTTTGGCTTCCATGCAATTTAAGCACTTCGAATGAGGGAAGGAGAGAGCGAGAGATCAGAGAGGAGGGAAAGAAATCCTGCCCTCTCTCACTTCTCTTCACCCTCAGAAATGGCGGCAGCCATTATTTATCATTCCCCCTCCCCCATCGTCCCTCCTGCTTCCCAGCCAGGCCTGAACACATTGTGGAGCCTGAGGGCAGTTCTGTGGACAACCTGCGCTCCGTTCGGATGGCTGAGCAGGCAGCGGGCAGACGAGACTGGCACTCCCGACCAAACAGGTGTATGATTGGGAGGCAGGAGCTGTGAAGGGTGAATTTCTTACACCAGGCGATGCTGCTTCTGGAGGTGAACAGCGGGGTTTGGCCCTGTCCCAGAAAACGTTTACAGCACATTCTGGTCTTCGTCTGTTTGCGGCGAAGATGGACAGACAGACATGCATAATCTCCCGTACCCCCAGCACAACCAGGAAGGGCTCTCAAACAAAGAGGTCTTCCTCCTACCTCTCTACTCTGCTACACTTTGTGCTTTGCCTTGTCATTGATAAAAAGTAATGTGTCACATGAAAGATCATAACATACAGGGACAGGGCTTAAAATATTGGAAGACCTTTTCCAGACCTTTTAGGTGCAGGTGCTCGGCTCATCATGTAGTACAATACCCAATTAATTATGGATCATGGTTTCGAAAACTACACTGCTGGAAGTGAATTGACTGATAATACAGTATATTAAAATGATTTACGTAATAATAATAATATTATTATTATTATTATTATTATTATTAGAGGTTGACCGCAAATACAGTATATTAAAATGATTTATTATAATAATTATTATTATTAATATTATTATTATTGGAAGTAGTAGTGGTAGTAGTAGTAGTTGAAGTAGTATTAGTACTAGTGGTAGTAGTAGTAACATTAGTAGCAGCAGTATTCTATAAAAGGGACACAGGAACATGGAGAAAATTCACGAGTGCTCCGGCACCCAAAGCCCCTGTCTGTATGTGCCTGTATGTGCTTGTTGATTGTACAAATAACCAATGTTTTGACAAAGCAATACAATCAGCACCTGCTTGCAGATTCAATATCTCAACAGAAAAAATCTGAAATATTTTCACCTCATATATGCACCTGACCTGAAAGTACCTGCATTTGACTTAGCACTGCCTTTGAGAATTTCTTGGTCTTTGCATCATGTTTTCGGGCATTTGTACATCACGGACAAGTGTCTGACTGAGGTGAACTTATTGAAAGATGTGCCCCGCAATAGAAGCAGTGGCCTCTTTAATAATGCGGAGTAACAAGCGCCAAACCTCTCCACACTTTGGAATAAAGAAATGACAGAGTCCCTGCGGAGCCACTAAGGCATCAGGCATAAATCTCCACCAAGCCGGTTCGTGAAGGCTGGACCTTGAGGTTAAGATAAGAGACCATGGTAGTGGTTATTAAGTGAAAGTTTCCAATCGATAGCCAGACAGGCGTAATCAGGGAGGCTTTAATTGCACTGGGGACGACATCTATTCAGGTTATTGCAGAAGCTGTCTACAAGGAGAGTTCATTTCCGTTCCTATCGCTACCACCCCCCCCCCCCCCCCCCCACAACCCAATACTTGTGGCTGACGGGAAAATGGCAAAAAATGGATTGCGATGTCTTACGCTTACACCTCCGCATTAACAACCATGCATGCTTGTGATGGTGAAAGTCCTGTTCCCTCTTTCCCAGCTATTCCCTTACAGATGTGCAAGTGATTTGTTTTGAACAGGGCTACAAAATTGACCTGCCGTGATGCAAGCAAAAAAAAAACAAAAAAAAAAAAACAGAATGCTGATCAATGCTCCACTTACGCTGGCAAAGTGTTTACATAAGGGGGGAAGTAAGGGCTTCTGGTCTGCCCTCCGCTCCCAAAATGGCCCCAAATCCAGTCTAGCTTGTACAGTTGACGGCCACTCTGGAGCATCCGACAATGCTAACGTGGAAGAACTATTATAGCACACTGTTGAACTCTGTTAATCCCACTGTATATAAGTCATCCGTAAACAGTATAGTTCAGTCAGGTGTTTCTGACAATCCTGGAATTTTTGTTTCTGTTGATGATGTATGTAACACCATTAATGCGCTGTCCAATGGTAAAGCATGTGACATTGATTGTATTACAGCGGAGCACCTGAAGTATGCAGGTCCCCGGCTGCCTGCGTTGTTGTCACTGTTGTTTTTTGCTGTGCTTCGGCCTGGGTATATTCCACCTAGGCTACTTAATATTGTTCTGATTCCCATCATTAAGAAAAAAAGTGGTAACATGACTGACAGAGACAACTACCGCCCAATAGCGGTCTCCAGTCCGATCTGCAAAGCTTACCTTTAGGGGGCCTATAGGAATTCCTACATACACCGGATAACCAGTTTGGTTTTTAGAAACAGCATGGCATAGACCTGTGTGTATTTGCGCTGAAGGAGGTAATTTGTTACTACCAGAAACGGGGCTCCCCTGTATTTGTAGCTTTCCTTGACGCCTCTAAAGCCTTCGATCATGTTAATCACTGGTTACTTTTAAAAAAATTGATCGACAGGAACGTACCACTGTACTTAATACATTTACTCGTAGCCTGGTACAATCCCTTGACCTTTAGAGTATGTTGGGGTATTGCCCTTTCCGACAACTTTACTGCTAGTAACGGAGTGCCACAGGGAACCCTGCTATCTCCTTTTCTGTTCAATGTCTACGTCTCTGACCTGAGCGTTCAGCTAAGCTGCTCTGGTGTTGGTTGCTATATCGGCAATACTATTATGAACAATTTCCTGCTCGCAGACGACCTATGTATTATTTGTCCATCTGTCAAAGGTCTGCAAAAGCTTATGTCGATATGTGAACATTTTGGTGCTGTAAACCATATTCTGTTCAGTGAAAAGAAAAGCCAATGTTTCCCATGTGGTTTGAACAGATCGCCTCCTTCAGTTAGGCTGTATGGTACGAAATTACAGTATGTCTCATCTGTTTACTACCTGGGTAACCAGATTACCTCGGACCTCTCTGACGATGAATCGATTCGCTCTCACATCCGAGGCTTCTATACTACAGCCAATTCCCTGGTACGAAAATTCCAGTTTGCCTCTCCTGAAGTTAAGCGTATTCTGTTCAATACATACTGTTCTCCGTTGTACTGTGCTCAACTGTGGTCTCAGTATACCTTGGGTACTATTCATAAACTACTGTAGCCTATTACAACACTTTCAGGATTCTGTTCGCTTATAGAATGAGCGCAAGTGCTAGCCACATGTTTGTATCATCTGGGGTAGACACATTTGAAGCTAGAAGAAGAAAGTTAACACACTCATTTGTACAACGCATCTCCACTTCTGAAAATAACATCATCACCCGGTTAATCCGTTCAGATGCCTTCACACACAGTACATTCTGGAGGCATTATATCAACCTTGTCTTCAAGCATCTCGGCTAATTCTACTCAATGCTGTGGAAATTAACATTTTATTGTACATGTATCTGTACTTAAGTTTTGTATGTTTTATTACCTTCGCCAGCGACTTCGCTGACGAAGGTAATGTTTTGCTCCCCGTGTATTTATTTGTTTGTGTGTCTGTCTGTGTGTATGTGTATCGAATAATTCAAAAAGTACCGAACGGAATTTCATAAAATTTGGTGGGTTGATTTGGCATGACCTGAGGATCAATCGATTAGATTTTGGGAGTGATCGGGTCAAAGGTCAAGGTCAAGGCCACGAAAAGGTCAAAACCGACTTTCGGCCATATCTCGGTCAATTTTTATCCGATCGGCATGAAACCAACGCCAGTGGCGAGGGATTCAGTGGCGTCGGCGAAGGTATGCGCTCTACCGAGTGCCCGTTCTAGTTTTTATTGTTGTTTTTGACATGGGCTAAGTGCCTGAAATAAAGGTGAAATAAATAAATAAAATTACATTTCACTGAAATCTCTTCTGTTAGTATATTTTACAGAGATTTTTGTTTTCCTGTGCATTGAACAAGACTCTATTATCAGGTTTTTCCTGATTGTGAAACTGAACCTGGCCGCAGAACGCCAGGAAATCCATGATTAGCACACTATTCCAAATCTTCCACAGTCATACTCACTTTAAACTAGCGCAATTATTTCCAGTTACAGAAAAGCATAATAACATTATTTATCAAGATGTACTTGTTGTATAATATTATAAAATGGACAACATATATATAAAAAAGCATTAAAAAAAATTTGATGCAGCCGCAAATTTCGATGCGGGCGGGGATGACAAGCTAATATACACATACTGTGTGTATATGTATATATATATATATATATATATACATACACTTACACTTACATAGTTAGGGCCTTACATAGTGAGCAAGTCAGCTGAACTGGCAATGTTAAAGGAAGCATAATTTGACCCTACGGTTCACTACAAATTTGTTTTAAAGCTTGAGAGATTAAGTCACTTCTCGCAAGCACCCGGAGCACATAAACATACATACCAATTCATATATAGTAATTGTCCAAAAATACATAGAATTGTAAATGCTCACACTCTCTTGGGTGGGTATATGCACATAAAAAATTACACCAAGAAACACACAACACAAACACGCATGCATTGATACAAACATATGACTGCACAATTGCAACCAATCATATACACATAAACACACTGCACACATTACGAAAAAAAAAAAAAAAAACTCAGGCACATATTTAAATAACTATGCTACATTAACATAGTAGGTTGAAAAAGAAAAATGTGCAGAAAACCATGCTAAACATAAAATGTCGTCAAGGAAATTGGTGTAAATCTTTTTTACAGTAACATTACCCCATGGGCAAGAGCCAGGAGGGCAGTGTGCTATTCCAGTACACCACACACACACACACACACACACACACACACACTATTCGCTCTCACACGCATACCCTACCAGCCTCGAAATTCCTCCAGAGTCCCTCTAGAAAATGGAGAAAACTTGGAAAGGTGATGGACCTTCCCAGGAGTGGGCAGCCTACCAAAATTGCTCCAAGTGGGCGTTAATGGTTCATCCTGGAGGTTACAAAAGAACCCTGTGATGGGTGGTGAGTTTGAGACGCCAAAGGCAGTGGCCAGAAATAAAGGAGGACACGCAGAAGGGAGAGAGACAAATAAACAAAACAGGAGAGCAAGAACCTCGCTTCCAACGGACCAAGATGTAGTCCGAGGAAAGGAAGCAAAGTGAGCTCGACAGGACGAACAGAAAGAGGAACACACAGAAAGATTCCCTTACTAACTACAACTCTTCCTCAAATATGCAGCTAAACCCTAAGAGCTCTCTTACTAGAGACCTTACCGGCTAAAGTGCGAAACATAGCACTGACACACTAGCAAGGGAATTGAGGTAGAACTAGGGCTTAAATAGAATCCGGGCGACGCCCCCAATTAATACCAGCTGGCCCAAGAATTCAATTGAGAGCAAAACGATGTCGTCCTGGACGAGGGTAGCAAAGAAAGCTCTCAAAGCCACCAAACCATGACAAACCCAGACAAATATTTAAAGAACTGCTGGGTTCCCTTGTCTCAGTTAAATCAGTGTTCATGATTCCACAAAAAGAAAGAGACTGGGCAGAAATGCCATCAATGGGAGAGTTGCAAAGTGAATACACTTTTGACCAAAAATAAGGCAAAGTCTTGTTTCAAATTTTCCACAAAATATCTTGATGACCCCCTGGACTTTAAGATAATATTCTGTGGATTGATAAGTCAAGAGTGGAACTTTTTGGAAAACATGGGCCCCCGTACATCCAATATAAGGCAAACACAGCATTCCTCAATAAGAACATAAGAACATCATACAACCAGCCGAACGCAGTGGTGGTAGTCCGATGGTCTGGGGCTGCTATAAGACATGAGCAACTCTCCCTGATGGTACATTGAATTCTGCATTCTGCCATAAAATCCTGAAGGAGAATGTCTGGTCTTCAGTTTGCGACCAGAATCTCAAGCACAGTTGGGTTATGCAGCAGGACAATGATTTGAAGCACATAAGCAAGTCCACGTCTGAATGGCTCAAAACAATTTGAAGGCTTTGGAGATTCAAGGTCTATACTTGAATCCAATTGAGATAAGGTGGCATGAGCTTTAACAGGCAGTTAATGTTCAAAAACCCTCCAATGTGGCTGAATTAAAACAATCCTGCTGAGTAGGATCGGAGAGAAGGCTGTAACATTTTGTGTACTGTACTGTCCCGTAACACGGACCACTCTAATTACTGTCCCGCTCCACTCGGGGGCTGGTCCGGACCACTGGTCTTTGGAGCATATACCACTGCAGTAACTGTTCTGTTCCACTAGGGGACCGGTCTGGACCACTGGTCTGCAGTGTCTCGAGACAGCGAAATTTGCAGTCTTTGCTGGCCTCCCACCAAGGTAAGGTCTTGGAACCACTGACTGAGCACTCTATTCTCAGAATACAGAGAATTTATGGTGGGAGTCTTCATTGACTTAAAAAAGGCTTTCGACACCATTGATCATCAAATACTAATCAATAAATTACAAAGATATGGAATCAGAGGAATCGGTCTTTCATGGTTACAAAGCTACCTCAGCGACAGACACCAATATGTCCATATAGAAAACAATAATTCTGACCTGAATAGGGTTACATATGGAGTCCCTCAAGGCTCTGTGCTGGGCCCTAAACTATTCATTCTCTATATCAATGACATCTGTAATGTGCCAAAGCATCTGAAATGTGTCCTGTTTGCCAATGACACCAGCCTCCACTGCTCGGGAAAAGATCTTGCACTGCTTCTGAATACAGTTGAACAGGAATTAGCAATACTAAAAAAATGGTTTGACATTAATAAATTGTCATTGAATTTAAGCAAAACAAAATACATCATATTTGGAAATAAAAGAATTAACATACCGGTCAAACTCCAGGTCAATAATGTGGAACTTTAACGTGTGTATGAAAATAAATTTTTGGGTATTACAGTTGATCATAAACTCAACTGGAAACCTCACATAAATATCTTGCAAACAAAAATATCCAAAGCAATTGCAATAATATATAAAATGAAATATTTCTTAAACAAACTATATTTAATATTTTCACTATATATTCTGTACTGCGCTCTCGTGCTTCCACACATTAACTACTGTGTGGAGGTGTGGGGGAACACACATAAAACTAAAATAAATCCAATCTTCCTCTTACAGAAAAAGGCCATAAGAATTGTAAATCAAAAAGGCTATTATGAACCAACAAACCCACTGTTCATTAACTTACACACCTTAAAACTACAAGACATTATTGATCTAAACACTTTAATGATAATGTACAAGGCTAACAATAATCTGCTCCCACGATGCATCCAGGAACTTTTCTTGTTAACAAAGAGTGATCATAATTTAAGGGGTATATGTATGTTTAAAAACACCAAAATAAGAACTACTATCAAAAGCAAATGTGTATCTGTTAAAGGGATATCTTTATGGAACAAATTGGACAATGAATTAAAACTCTGCAGCTCAATCAGTCAATTTAAAAAAATGTATAAATCCATGGTAATAGATAAATATAGATCTTTATTATAATTATAATCTAAATAATATGTACTTACTAATCCTTTGATTTTGCTTTTCTATGTCCGTCTGAATTAATTATTGTTTTCTGATATGTCATGACATCCTGATATTGTAATTGTATGTTTGTAACTTAACACGTATGTAAGAAGGGTAGGCACAATAAGCCTTGGCTTCAGCCTACACCTTTTCGGCCTCTGGAAAAGAAATTTATCTTGTTTTTGAAAATGCCAATGGATTGTAACTGAGACCGAAATAAACTTCATTATCATAAATACTGCGATTAGATGGTAAATGCCTGCCTTAACCTTAGCATAACTGTTGGCCAAATTATTCATCTAGCCTGCCATTTTCATAAATAAATTCTTATGAATGTGATTGTTCAACATGTATGAAGCCGGTAGTCTAACAATAAGCAGCTCGATGCTTTTTCTATACTGCACTAATCTGGCATATTAATTAAGCAGCTAGTAACACCTAACAAAACCCAATGAACATAAAGTGAAATAGCCCATATTGCGTCATCTCATTCTCAAAAATATGAATGCTCCGAACAGATTATTTTTATCTAGCCTCGCTGAAGAACATTAAAAATGATCGGCAGGTTTTGAAAGTAATATTATTAAATTGTAGCCTGTTCATACATTTCTGTCGGCTGTTAATCTCGGTTGATTATTCTGCTTTCTTTTTGTACCATAAAAACATAATTTTAAATTGAAAGCTATAGTCAGGCAGAGGGGTGTGATACAGCCTTATGATTTTATACTTGAAATGGAGCTTCTATTACACCTCCGTGTAATTCATTTGAAAATGCGGTGGCCCTTTCCGAAAAGTAATTTGGCTTCTCAGAAAACACTAGAAAATTACTTAATGGTCTTACCATTCAATCCTTCCAAAAAACAAGTAATCCTTTAACATAGCATAATTGTGTAAAACAATTTACCACAACTCGTAGTAGGCTACAGTACATCGACCAAGATTAGCCATGAATAACTCAGGTCAGTGTTTATAATGTGACTGTTGTTAGGCTACGACTAAGCTTAGGCTATTGTATTTATCACCAAGCTTTGTTCTCATGTACTGTATTTCCCCCTTCTCTTCAGAAACAGCCACCGCATTTTCAAATGATTGAGGCACATACAGTTTTATCATTAAAAGTCAATTTTAACTATAGGCTATACAATCAAAAGACTTTGATAGATTTTACGGCTCTATAGTCACAGCTTCCTGCAATAAAACATGTTTCTTTGCTGCAAAAGGAAGCACCTATACTGAGGTATGCTAAGGTGAAAAACGTGATTAGAATTCATTAACGTTAGGCCTACTGGTCATAACTTGCCGACTATGTTTATAAAAATACTACATAAATAAATATTTTCAGAGCATCATGATTTTAGTCCATAAGCTTGAACAATTTGAACATTTATATCATATTCATCTGGCTTTACTAAGTCATTCTTGTAAGTAGGTTAAGTTAATGAATTTTAATAACTCTTTTCAGTCTTATAACTATTCTACATTAAAACTGAGCTTTTGTTACAACTTTTTGTTGGTTAATTCACTTGAAAATGTGATGGCCATTTCTGGGAGAAAAATAATAAATAAATAGATAAACAAACAAACAAACAAATAAATAACAAGAGGTTGTTCGCTTGTATATTATATAAACTTTGTTGTAACAACAGTCACTATAAACACTAACCCAAGTTAATAAACCAGCCAGTTTTACCCAATGAAACCCGATGAATATAGAGTAAAAAAATAACCACTATTGCCTCAGTTTATTCTTGAAAATATCAATGCTATAAACAGATTATTTCTATCTAGCCTAGCTAGAGAATGATAAAGATGGTTGGCAGGTTTGGAAAGTTAAGTCAGTAAATTGCAGCCAGTTCACACATTGCTTTCGGCAGTTAATCTCGGTTGAATATTGTGCTTTCTTTCTGCACCATAAAAGCAAAATTTTAAATAGAAGGCTATAGCTATAAGTAAACTGGCTTCACGGAAAACACAAGAAAATGACTTCATGGTTTTACCATTCAATCCTTCCGAGCAAAGGATATAAGTGTTTATTCTGTCAAGGGGGATAAATGTTTTACCCATGCAGAGGGCTAGTGCTGCTGTCCATCAGGAATGGGACTGAAATCATCCCGTGACTGTAATAGCCTATAGCCTATTTTAATTGTTAAAGCCGATTTACAGCAGATCGTAGTAGCCTACAGTTGCAGCATCGGTCGAGATAAGCAAGTTGTAATCAAAACTAAATTTTAATAATGGAATCAGACTACAGCCTATTTCACTCTTCTTGCCTTCTACCTAAAATTAGTCAGTCTATCTGCAGAATAGAAGCGCCATGATCTAGCCTGCTGATATAATCGCCGACTGAAAAGAATTATGCTACTAGAATCCATTATAGTGACGTAGCCTATTTTCGTGAATGACTTTTGGTAAAACCTGATCAATATAAAATAATAACTCAAATTGTGTTAGCTTATCATAATGTTCTGAATGGATTTATTTATGTAGGCTATTTAGCCTATAAAAAAAGTCAGCAAGTTATTATCAGTAACGGTAATGAATTCTAATCACGTTTTCAAGCTTAGATTACCTCAGTATAGGCGCTTCTTTTTACCCGACAGAAAAATGATTTATGACAGGAGGCCATGACTACGCCTATCAGAAATGAAATATAAACGTAATACAAAAATGTATTCGAGTCTAATAATTGTACAGTCGAAATTTCCTCTTAACACGGCCAGCACCAGAATTATCTCACCCCCGTGCGATACAACAGCAACAATATAATGGGCTACATTTAGTAGCCTACATGAATATAATTTAATTATAATTAGGTCTAATCACTGTCGCTCAAGGACGATTTTTTTTTTCTCCAGCAAGAGAGACATTTCAGAATTCTTCAGCGAATGAAGATAATTTCAGTGACAAGTGTTTTGTCCTTCATTTGTGTTTTCCAATCAGACAGCTGTTCCAATAGGACAGCTGACAGCGCAGCAAAAAGCGATTAGCTGCATATTGCCAGGCCACATTGATTGTTACGAGCTTATTTTACTGGCTTCAAATATTTTGAACAATTAGACCCACAGTGCTAATGATTTAATTATCCAAATAGCGGCCAAATAAATGATTTGCCCAACAGTAATGCTGAGGGTAAAGCAGGCATTTACAATGTAATTGCAATATTCCTAGCATGGACTGTACAGTCAGTGGTTCCAAGACGGTACCAGTCCCCTGGTGGAGCAGGATAATTACTGCAGTGCTCCAAAGACCAGTGGTCCGGACCAGCCCCCGAGTGGAGCAGGACAGTAATTACAGTGCAACCAATTATTAGATTTAGGGAATGTTTTTTTTTTTTTTAATACATATATGAAGGTACTGCAGGCTTCAAAGAACTCTTTAATTACCATGAAGAAAATGATCATTTAAATGCATTTTTGTGCTTACTCACATTGTCTTTGTCATTTCAATTTGCTTGGGTAATCTGAAACACTTAAACATGACAAAAAACCAAAAATACTATCCCAATTCCGAAATAGTTGGAACAAAGTGTAAATTGTGAATAAAATCAAAATGCAATGACTTTCAAATCACACCAATTTTATTCAGAATAGGACAGAGATAACATAGCAAATGTTGAAACTGAGAAATTGTGCAATATTATTCACAAAAAGAGCTCAGTTCAAATTTGATGGCTGCTACAGGTCTCAAAAAAGTTGGGACAGGGGCCTGTTCACTTTGGTATAGCATTTTTTTTACACCGAGTGGAGGTGTCTTGGCTTTGAAGAGACAAGTTTCTTTAGTTTAGCCATTGGAATTTGATCCTACTTTGGTTTAATGCAGACTTCCAGCTGCTTGAGAATATTGGGTCTCCTTTGACAGACTTTTCGTTAAATTATGCGCCGAATGTTCTCAATCGTTGAAAGATCAGGACTGCAGGCAGGCCAGTTCAGCACATGGACTCTTCTACTACGAAGCCATGCTGTTATAACAGCTGCAGTATGTGGTTTCGCATTGTCCTGCTGAAATACACAAAGCCTTCCCTGGAATAGATGTCGTCTAGAGGGGAGCATATGTTGCTCTAAAACCTTTATATACCTTTCAACATTCATGGCGCTTTTTAAAACATGCAGGTGTCCCACACTATATGGACTAATGCATCTCCATACCATCAGAGATGCTGGCTTTTGAATTGAACGCTGATAACAGGAGGGGTGGTCTTTATCCCCTTTAGCCCGGAGGACACGACGCCCATGATTTCTGACAAGAATGTCAAATTTGGACTCATCTGACCACAGGACACTTTGCCACTTTGCTACAGTCCATTTTAAATAAATGAGCCTTGGCCCACAGAACACGGCGGCGCTTCTGGATCATGCTCAACAATGGCTTCCTTTTTGCATGATTGAGTTTTAGGTGGCATCTGTGGATGGCACAGTGGATTGTGTTTACAGAAAGTGGTTTCTTGAAGTTTTGCTGGGCCCATTTAGTAATGTCAATGACACAATAATGCCGGTGAGTGATGCAGTGGCGTCTGAGGCCCCGAAGATTACAGGCATCCAGGAAAGATCTTCGGCCTTGTCCCTTACGCACAGAGGCTTTTCCAGTTCCTCTGAATCTTTTGATGATGTTATGCACTGTCGATGATGAGACCTTCAAAGCCTTTGCAATTTGACGTGAGGAACATTGTTTTTAAAGTATTCTACAATTTTTTTACTCAAGGCTTCACAGGTTGGAGAGCCTCTGGCCATCTTCACTTCTGAGAGACTCAGTCTCTATAAGACATCCCTTTTATATCCAATCATGTTACAAACCTGATGCCAGTTAACTTAATTACTTGCTAAATGTTCTTTCAGTTGATTCTCTTATATATTAATTGCTTTCTCAGCCCCTTTTTTTCCCCTGTGTCCCAAATTTTTTGAGACCTGTTGCAGCCAGAAAATTTGAAATAAGCTCATTTTGTGGATAGAAATGTAAAATGTCTCAGTTTTAACATTTGAAATGTTATCCAGGTTCTATTGCAGATAACATATTGACTCATGTGATCTCAAAGTCATTGCATTTTTATTTTATTTACCGTTTACACTTCGTCCCAACTATTTCAGAATTGGGGTTGGAGAAAAAATATCTTGTTCACAGTACTGTATCAGGTAGAAACCTATATCAGCAAGAAGGGAACATAAAAACTTTAGTCCAGATTCAAACCCACGGTCTCCTTGCTATGAGACAACAGTTCCACGTACTACACCAAAGAACCACCCTCAAGAAATACAGTCATTATTAATTAGTAACACTAAATTGTATCTCTTCACATAGAAGAGCCAATGTTTTTTTTTTCATATGAACTTCATCCCTCCATTCTCACTCACTTTTTCTATTGCCACAAATTGGCTAAAGAAAGTACAGAAATGTTACACAAGTAAAATTTTCCGCGTTAATCATACAAAATTCATATTGAAGATTCTATGCCTCTCTCTCCAAGGACACTTTTTAAAAACTCATACTACATTTGTATGCTTGCCCTTTGTACTCCATTATACAGTCTAAGGATTGAAGTACAGTGGACAGAGTATCACTGTTTGACCCTGAATTGACAATGACCACTGATTGACCACAAATGGCAAATAAAAATGAAAGGCTGTTTCTTAATAGGTCATAAGACCACTTGTAATAGTTCAGCCCTTAACCTGCATATTGGCTTTGAAATGAACCAATTGATATGAGGTTAAAGTGGATTCTGTCCGCTTTAATTTAAAAACACTTACATCCATATCCATATCTAGTGATTTTCGTAGGAATTACATTAATTTAGTTATCATCTACCGAATAAAAATACACTGTACGAAATATATTTCCATGGTAATGCATTCATGGGTATCTCCAAAGTGGAAGTAAAGCATCCTGTGCCAGTGTGAAAAGGGGGCCATTACTGAAACGGTTCATGGTGCGCTGCCAGCAGGCCATTTCCCCCTGGGCCAAGCAAGCATCACACCCTGGAATTATGGGTAATACAGGCCCGTTCGCAAGATCACTCTCTGCGTGAGTCTGAAGGTATCCCGCATCGCAGGATCACTTTACAAATAGCTATGTGCTGACCCTCTCCACCTCTTGAGACCTAAACAGCTCAAAATTATCCTAGAGACTGGTGAGCTATCATTATGTCAAAACACATGCAGTCCGGACACTGTGCTTCATTTTCATCACCAGTGTCACCATCCCAAAACCACAAATAAATCAGGACAGTAAAGTAATAACAGAAGTGTGCTATTATTTGCCAATTATTCTTTTTAAATGTGATAAAATGTGCATATTTTCAGTAGAATAAGCATACTGTTCATCGAATACTCACTGCTGGCTAATTTAGCTGTAAAGGATTGATGTGAGGAAAAGTTCCATATCTGTCCCCAAACCCTTTCCATGGGGTGCTTGATTAAAAAAATCCACAGAAACCTCAGAGACTGGCAATTTATTGCTGCAAAATGACGGTGCCATGAACAGAGATTGACAGAGATTCAGGTCAGATTCAGGGGATGACACTAAACTGGAACATACATATGTTACTTATACTATAACATCATGATAATTCTGCTTTTAAGATGGCTCATAAAGCCAGAATTTATGACACCCAAATCTGAGGTGATGATAACACAGATCATTTTTAATGGAAGGTTAATGTGAGAATCTGGAGATAAAAGTGGGCCTTTTGGCCTTGAATCCACTGGGTTGGGAAGGCAGTGACTGTTCTAAAACCTCCGCCGTTTTTATGCACCATGGGGTGTTCCCTCTTTCATTACGCTTTATAGCAGAAGGCATAAAAATATACGGAATATTTTCATGGCTAATAAAATCCCGGAGCTTAAACAAAATGGTGGGGGTATGCACCTGGAATATGTGGAAGACTGCTGGGCTCAGAACGAATTCTTTCGAAGTCAAAGCGAAGCTCCCTCACCAATCTCCCAACAGAAATGCACACGCTCAAAGAAGCCCTCAAGAACTTTTTTTTTTTTTTTTTTTGTTAACACTAATTTAGCCCATTGCTTGACTTCCAGATTCAGGCAGTGTATCTACATGAGAGTGTAATCAGTTCACGAAGTACAGCCTATGAAAACATAAATAAAATTAACATGAAATTATATTGGAATCCCTACAAGCTAGTTGTGACTTCCATAATCCCCCTAAGGATTGGAACAGAACTGCAGTCAATCAAGTGAATCTTTTGTATATTGTAACAAATTTTGTTTGCTCTATTGAAGGCAAGGAATCACATGCTGGTTTTCAGAGTGAGGTGAGGGATTCAGACTGGACAGACGCTAGATTACAGCTGTGCTTGCAGGAAAATATTCAACCACAATTCCAACAAAGTTGGGATGCTGTGAAAATTGTACTTAAAAACAGAATGCAATGATTTGCAAATCTCATAAACCCACATTTTATTCCCAATAGAACACAGACAATGGGCTCTAATTTCTTGGCGCAGTGCAGGGTGGCGCAGCGTGGCGTAGCGTGGTAATTTCGTGCGGTGCAACACCGTGCGCCGCCACTTTGGCAATTTAGTAGATGGACATGCGCCGAGATCGGTGTGGCGGCGTAGTAGGGGGAGGTGTCACATATTCGTCAAGACGCAATGACAATTTTGTTGAAAAAGTCTCCGCTGAAGTTGCGCAGAAAGCTTACCAGCTCCAACCCAGTTTACTTTCTGTGCAGTGGTTGGCTGACCGGCGCACAGTGCGCACACGTCACCGAAACCTCACAGGCAGGTTTCCAGAATGTCCGGCACATTTCAATGCAATAAATAATTACAGTAACCACTATTTAATGTAACTGGACACTGGACGTGAAACGAATTTTTCACACGAGAGATTACAGTCAAAGTCAATGCAAAGATGCAAAATTCTGACAGGGTTTTAATATATCTCTGTGTCCGAAAGTTATAAAAGTTCAAATTTTTCAAGTATTCCAGGAATTATTAGCCATGCTAACTTGGCCATGTTTGTGTTCGACCTTCACAAAATGCAAATTGATAGTTATCTACTTTTCTTGGTCTTTTTATTTGTGTGTTTTCTTCCATTGAAGATAGACAGTCTTTATTCGGTCTCTCTTTTGAAAATGAGTGTTGTAAATTAAGACTCCTTGTATTACGCTGCTTAAGGGACGACGGAGACATTTGCTGGTTCCTTGCGACTCGGGAACATGCTCGCCACTTTATTAACTTCAGGTCCCAATGCACAAGGGTAAACGTTGCCCCTAGTAACGACCACGCTCATGGGATTCGCCCACTCTCCCATCACTCACCAGACACACACACAACCTTCACGCATAAGGGGAGAAGCCCACAAAATAATCCCCGGTTGCAACAATGAGTTAGATGGATCGAACAGATTCACGCTTTATTTCCACACCAGAGATAAAATAGTGCTTGTAGTCAGTGAGCAAATCAATTCCATGACCACTGACTGTGAGAATAAATTATCGCATGGACGATCACGACTGTCCGAGGCAAAATACAAAATACTCCATGTCCGGTAACTAGCAAAAAGTAACAGTATTGGTATGAGAACAGATTTATAATGAAATAAAAAAATATATATATCACCAACAAACTGAGCATCCAAAAAAGATGGCCCGCAAATAAATAAATCGCAGTGTTCATCGGATGTTCTGTTTGTTGTTAAAATGTTTCTTTATATTCTTTATTTCGTTATCAATCTGTTATAATTGTCCTCTTTTTTTCTTTTTTTTTTGGCTGTCAGACACAGAGTATTTTGCATTTAATGTTCGACAGGCATTGTACATTGTCCCGCGCCAATGTCGACTCACTTTATTGAGCAGAGCTTAAACAGAAACATTGATTGAAATTCTCCGACTCATCTTAAAGAACTGAACCCTCTTATCAAAACATTCACGTTTAATATCAGTAGATTTGAAGAAATTAAAAACAAGACTCAGCTGTCGGACACGGAGTTAAATTGAAACCATCCGACTGTCAGACACGAAGATATATTAAAACCCTGTCAGACTTTCGGACACGTAGACACTGCGATCAACGCAATCTGTCGTGCAAAAAATCGCTTTGCGTCCAGTGTGCAAGGGGCTTAATACTAGGCTACTATTATTGTCACTTAGGTTTTATCGTTTTTAGTGGGGGAAAGGAAAAGGGGAGGACGGGGTCACCTCGTCATGATTTTGTATTAGGCCTCATAACTCTTTGCTGCTAAAACTTAGAGAAATACCTTCATTGTCTATGTGTAGTGCAGAATGCCGCCTAAAAAACTTTTACTGATACAATCTCAATATAATGTATATTTTCGTCGCAATATTCAATTTTCTATATGTCTCAAAAATGCTGAAGTAACCCCATGCCCGGGGTTACTTTGTCAGATGGGTGGGGAAAAATAGTCATAGTTGGCAATCAGCTGAAGCTGAAAAAGTCAGTCCAATATTCTCATAACAGAAATGGTGAGACCTGTTTTATTTTTACAATGAACTAACACAAGCTATGATTTATGCCTAATCACCATCACAGTTGCAGTTATGACATATGTTGGCGAGTACAATGACATTTGCACGGTCCTCATGTGCCCACCCTTTGCATGAGAAGCAGTGGACCCACCCGACTCTTCTCCACCTGTGATAATGAGTAAGGACCAAGGCACCAAAGAGGAGCAGCAAACATTCCCACTGACAAAGGAATGGAATGAAATGCAGGAGCCCCAAGGCTGGCACCTGCCAACGCTAAATACTCTGCCAACACCTCCACTTTAATGGGCCCCAACTGTGGCCCATTAAGGTGGAGGTGAAAGAATGAGAAAGGGGAGGGGTCCTCTGTCATAAACATAAAATAAATGCAAATATTAGAATTATTAAGACACTATAGGTGTCTGAAAAAACAATAAATCGGCTCCTATATTTGACTTTGGAATATTTAAATATAGGCCTAACACAGGACCTACAAATGGTGCAACCTCAGCACCCTGACAAACTAACCCCATGCTGCTTGGCCAGTGTAACCCCGTGCTCCCATTTTGGAAATCAGGCCGCATCTCTCATCTCATGATCGCAGCAGGCCTTTATCTTATCTGTTGTTAATAACTCTAGTTACATATGTTTATGAACCAGTAAAAACACCGTGGAAATCTTCAAAGAAGCTAGAAGCATTTCTTTCAGAAACTTAAAGTTTGGAATTTGGGCCAAAATTCAGTTATTTAGGCAGAAAACACTTACATGACACTACAAGTCCTTCTTCTTTCCAAGAGATGACGTAGCTGGGATTTCACATATTTTTTACATTTTCGTTTCCCCGTCAGTGCATTTACAATAAAAAAAAATTGGGGTGAAAAACCTAACCCGTGACCGAAGTAACCCCGGTCCCCCCTACAGCCTGATTGCTATGATCTCGTAGGGGAGAGCTGGTACGAAAGTTACATTTTTCACATTGACGACATGTTAGAAAAGACCAAAAAAAACATTTCGGAGCGATTAACTACTTTCGTGTGTGCTCTGTCAATATCAGGTTCTAAATCATCACCATATATATTGACTTCGGCATAGTTTGACGTCGAACGGAATTTGCGCATTACTACTTTCGACCCATCCAGTCGGCATGAAAGTAATGCACGGGCAGGGCAAAAGTAACGTGATCAAATTTACTGGAATCTTTTTAAATTTCTGTCGTTAAAACAGAAGCAAAAACAGACGCATTTGTTTTAAACATTTTAATTAGCTTCAAATGTTCCAAAAGTGAACGTGAACATGTTTAATGTGCAATTGGTCTATTTATAAAAATTATCCCAGACAGCAAGCACCTCCGCTCCGGATCTGTCCTGGCTCTGTGCCGACTCCAGCTGATCCGGCTCAGAGCCTGAGCAGATCCGGAGCGGAGGTCTCATCACAGTTGTGACAGATATCATGAGTGGCACCCTCAGTGCATGCCTCATGCGCCCACAGCAGAAAAAAGATGCACCGCACTCACACTTCTCCAGGCAAAGATGAGGCAAATGTCTCACCACAAACAAGACATTCCTCATCACTGCCCTGAGAAACTGTGGTTGCAGTGTGTCCACTAAGCCTCGTTTTCTTCGGGAGTTTTGAAGAGGACTGTTTTTTCTGACCCCTCTGTCGACTCTCCCCCTCCAAAGCAACTTTTACTGGGGTGTCGGTCAGTATTGCTGTTGACCAGCAACATTCAATGAGATTATAGTCAGAATCAGCTTTCATACAAGCATGAGAATCAAGCCAAGTTAAAAATGACACTATGCTCACCTCTTTCTGCCTCTCTTTTTATTTTCTTTCCTCAACCCAGCCTTTGGATATAGGCGAACCTTCTCTGGGCTGAACCTCTGTATTGGCGTGCCACTAGACGTTCCTGGAACCACTTGCATACCTGGATAGATAATATTTAAAAAATGCTTGGCAAGGCTTAACATGCAAATTTAAAGACACAGACACAAACCCTCACCATCTACAGGACTGGCAGACCCATGGGGATGCAGATCAAATGGGCTCTAGCTAGGTTGGTGCCCAGATGGCAAGCACCACCGCTCCGGATCTTCCCCGGCTCTGTGCCGACTCCAGCTGATCGGCTCAAAGCCAGGGCAGATCCGGAGTGGAGGAGCTTGCTATCTGGGTGGTGTCTCAAGGGAGCAGGCGCTTGCGATGGAGCTGGTGACAGAGCTTGCACTGGTGATGAAGAGGGCGCTGGTGATGGAGCTGCCGCTGGCACTGGGGATGGAGCTGGTGCTGGTGATGAAGGGGGCGCTGGTGATGGAGCTGCCGCTGGCACTGGGGATGGAGCTGGTGCTGGTGATGGAGCTGGCGCTGGTGATGGAGCTGGGGCTGGTGATGGAGCTGGGGCTGGTGCTGGTGATGGAGCTGGGGCTGGTGCTGGTGATGGAGCTGGGGCTGGTGCTGGTGATGGAGCTGGCGCTGGTGCAGGACGGCCGGTCACAAAAGCTGGAGGAAATTCTGCCTCACTGAAAGTATCTGAATTCAAGGGCCAGATACCGGTACACTCGAACCCAGATGAAACGCTGCTTGGTGTTGCAGCTTCAGGCAGAGCTTTAGCCACAAGACTTGGCATGTTGTCGATGGTCAAAGTTCTTCCAGGGTTCATTTACATCCAATTGTCTGCTGCACTGTTAGAGTAGTGCTTCAGAGGGCCAAAAACGCTTCAGTCTAGCGGTTGAAGACGGTGGGAGCAGTGGGGTGGAAAAGACAGGAGTACAATTCCCTGTGACTTGCAAAAGTCAATAGCTGCCACAGAGAGGTGTGATGCATGATTGTCTAAGAGTAGCAGCAACTTTGACTCCGGGGTCACGCGGGTCTGTCTTGCAAAATGCTGTAAAAAGGCCAAAAAATCTGTCTCCTCCATCCACCCTGATCCATTGGAAGAACCAGTGCAGCCGGGGGGACCATCCCGGATGAAGTGGTCATGGAACTTCTTCCTTGGGAAGATAAAGTAAAGAGGAACAAAGTTGCCTTGTGTGTTGGCAGCAAAGGCAACAGTCACCAATGTCCCTCTTTCCCCGGAGGTCACAGCACCGACCTGGCGCTGCCCCTTGGTGGCAATGACTTAGTCTGGTACTTGAACTGTTGGGGTACCTGAAATAAAAAGTGAAATGAATAATTGCTGTTGGAATATACTGTTGCTTTTAAATTTATCTAAATATAAATTTTTACCTTTTTCATCCATGTTCCTGATGTAATTTGTTTCAAAATTATAGCGGGTGAGGACAGTCTTTAGGGTGTTAAAAAACGTTGAAGTGGACCAACATTCCACAGGCCACAATTGACAATCTGATAAACTCCATGCAAAGAAGATGTGTTGCGCTGCATGAGGCAAATGGTGGTCACACCAGATGCTGACTGGTTCTGAGTCCCCAGACCCCCAATAAAGCAAAAACTGCACATTTCAGAGTGGCCTTATATTGTGGGCAGTCTAAGGTACACCTGTGCACTAATCATGGTGTCTTATGAGCATCTTGATGTGGCACACCTGTGAGGTGGGATGGATTGTCTCAGCAAAGCAAAAGTGCTCACTATCACACATTTAGACAGATTTGTGAACAATGTTTGAGAGAAATGTTAATATTGTGTATCTGGAATGAATTTTAGATCTTTGAGTCCATCTCATGACAAATGGGAGCAAAAACAAGAGTGTTGCGTTTATATTTTTGTTGAATGTATATGCCTGCAGTCTCTTTTCCTGTACTACAGTAAATAGAATCAGCTGAAAGAACATTTAGCAAGTAATTAAGTTAACTGGCATCAGGTGTGTAACATGATTGGTTATAAAAGGGATGTCTTAGAGAGGCTGAGTATCTCAGAAGTAAAGATGACCAGAGGCTCTCCAACCTCTGAAGGCTTGCATAAAAAAATTGTGGAATACTTTAAAAACAATATTGCTCCACATCAAATTGCAAAGGCTTTGAAGGTCTCAGCATTGACAGTGCAAAACATCATCAAAAGATTCAGAGAAACTGGAAAAATCTCTGTGCATAAGGGACAAGGCCAAAGACCTTTACTGGATGCCTGTGATCTTCGGGCCCTCAGACGCCACTGCATCACTCACCGGTATGATTCTGTCATTGACATTACTAAATGGGCCCAGGAATACTTCAAAAACCACTGTCTGTAAACGCAGTCCACCGTGCTATGCACAGATGCCGTCTAAAACAGTATCATGCAAAAAGGAAGCTATTGTTAACATAACATAACAAGAAAGGCAAGAACGGCCGTTCAGCCCAACTAAGCTCGCCAGTTTCTTTATACTATTGTATATAAATCCTTTCAGATACTCAATGGTATCTAGCTTTAAGTCAAGCCTGCTCTTGAAAACCCCCAAGGCCTCTGCCTCAACAATATGGTGAGGCAAGCTATTCCACATTGAAATTACTCTTTTGGTGAAGAAATATTTCCGAATATCAGTGCTAAATTTACCTTTGGTCAAATTCCATTTGTGACCCAGAGTTCTACTCACAACACGTAGTCGAAGGAATCCTACATAATTCACTTTGTAAATCCCTTTAACATATTAAGAGACCTCAATCAAATCACCTCTGAGTCTCCTTTTCCTAAGACTAAAGAGATTTAGGATCTTCAGCCTCTTCTCGTTGCTTTCATCTTTTATACCAGGAATAAGCTTAGTGGCTCTTCTCGGAACTTTCTCCAGAGCCTCCATATCTTTCTTAAAGTATGGTCCCCAGAACTGTACACAATACTCCAGATGTTGTCTGACGAATGTGTTGTACAAAAGAAGCATCACCTCCTCAGATTTGTACTCAATACATTTGGCAATTTATCCCAGTATCCGATTGGCTTTTTTAACTGCTACGGCACAATGGCTGGAGCCTGTGAGGGTTTGGTCAACAATCACTCCCAGATCTTTCTCGTGTGCAGCACATTCCCGTTTTAAACCTCCCATGAAGTAATCCCGTCTAATGTTTTTATTACCCACATGTACAACTTTACATTTAGCTACATTAAATTTCATTTGCCACATTTCTGCCCAATTCTGGATTCTATCCAAATCATCCTGAATCACTTCAGTAGACCCTTACCTTTGCCAAACCCCCCAATTTAGTATCATCTGCAAATTTAACCAATCTGCTCTCAATATTCCTATCAAGGTCATTAATGTAGATGAGGAACAACAGTGGTCCCAACAACGATCCCTGGGGGACGCCACTCCCCACCATACCTAGCTCAGATGAGATATCACTGACCACCACTCTTTGTGTTCTGTCCTGTAACCAGTTTTGAACCCACTCCAGAATACCTCCTGTAACTTCAATGGAGCTCATTTTAAAAATTAGTCTCTTATGTGGTACTGTATCGAATGCTTTCTGAAAATCCAAGTGTATGACGTCATAAGCCCTGCTCATAAGTCTTGGTGGCCTCTTCAAAAAATTCCAGAAGGTTTGTCAGGCATGACTTTCCCTTACGAAAACCATGTTGGCTATCCCTCAAGATACTGTTATGTTCAAGAAATAAGTCCAGCTTATCTTTTATGATAGATTCTAATATTTTGCACGCAATACAAGTTAAACTGACTGAGCTGTAATTTCCTGTCTCGGTACGGTCCCCTTTCTTATAGATTGGTATTATATTGCCTTGTTTCCAGTCATTTGGCATTTCTCCAGTTTCTAAAGACCGTCTGAAGATGGCGAATAGCGGCTTAAAGATGATCTCACCAACTTCCCTGTGAACTCTAGGATATAAGGACCCGCCGCCTTATCTGCCTTTAGTTTATGCAACTTGTCTAATACTTAGTTATCCCGAGCCTCAATTTCCGCTAAATAATCTTGAACATTTAAAATGCCCTCTGGCCAAATAAAGACACCCTCTGGCAAATAAAGACCCCCTCTGCCAAATTTTTGAGCATAATCCAGTAGTGCCGCCATGTTCTGTGGGCCAAGGCTCATTTAAAATGGACTGTAGTAAAGTGGCAAAGTGTTCTGTGGTCAGACGAGACAAAATTTGACACTCTTGTTGGAAATCATAGGCGTTGTGTCCTCCGGGCTAAAGAGGCTAAAGATAACCCCTCCTGTTATCAGCATTGACTTCAAATGCCAGCATCTCTGGTGGAATGGGGATGCATTAGTGCATATAGTGTGGGGCACTTGCATGTTTTAAAAAGCACTTTGAATGTTGAAAGGTATCCATAGGTTTTAGAGCAACATATGCTCCGCTCCAGACAAGATCTATTCCAGGGAAGGCCTTGTGTATTTCAGCACGACAATGCAAAAACACATACTGCATCTATTACGACAACATGCCTTCATAGTAGAAGAGTCCGTGTGCTGAACTGGCCTGCCTGCAGTCCTGATCTTTCACCGATTGAGAACATTTGGAGCATGATTAAACAAAAAGTCCGTCAAAGGTTACCAAAAACTCTCCAGCAGCTGGAAGCCTGTATTTAACAAAATATCGGGATCAATATTGGGATCGAATTTCAATGCCAAAACCAAGAGACTTATCTTCTCAATGCCCAGACGCCTCCATTCTGTGTTAAAAAGAAGAGGGGATGCTACACCATGGTAAACAGGTCCCTGCCCCAACTTTTTTTGAGACCTGTAGCACCCATCAAATCTGAAACGAGCTAATTTAGTGGATAAAATTGTAACATTTCTCAGTTTCAAAATTTGCTATGTTATCTCTGTTCTAGTGTGAATAAAATGCTGGCTGGTGTGATTTGAAAGTCATTGCGTTTTGATTTTATTCACAATTTACACTTTTTCTCAACTATTTCGGAATTGGGGTTTTAATTAGTGTGTACCGTTTTCATGACCGTTCCCGTTCTATTCACTGTCATTTTGTGTGTGCTTGTTTTCTGCCCTCCAAAGAACTACTGTATATGGCCGTTCTTTTGTTTAGACTGCAGAGTGTAAAATAAAAGGAAATTGATTGGATTACATACGAGTGATATACATATCATTGGAAAGACCAATATGCAGTGTCTTCGTAAGGCCGGGGCAACGTCAAGCCACCAGCACAGCTAAAATGCACAGTGGCATGAATTCTGCAAGTTGTCTTTAACACTGTTGGGATGGAGCAGCACTATTTTTTCAAAGTTATTTCCTCATTTGGCTTTTTGATGATGGTAGAGGAGAGCTCTGTATTTAACACATTGGTCCAGTGTAGTTCACTGAGGTTACAATGGGGTGACTGGGAGGTCTTTTGCATATGACTTATATCATTCTCGTACTCCCTGAGCTATGCAGTGACTCCTTGTGGCCTACAGAAGAGGCATTAACATCCTGAATGAGACCAATTCTACCAGGATGAAAAGTTCCATCGTAGAATACAAGTTATCACTCAGAATAACTTCATATTGATTTTCTATGACCCTATCCTACAAGGGGAACTGGACCAAGACTATGACTGGAAAATGTATGAAAGAGTCAGCATGTTTACACTCATTAATCTCATTTATGCAGGTTTTCCCATTAATTTGTCGCGTCAGTATATCAGGGATGGAAACTGTCATAGGAGGAAATTCATTAAAAACAATCCCCTTTGCCATCTCCCTAGACCTGCAGTCATGCAAGGTATTGTCAGCACTCCCATTTTCACCCACCTACAGTGCAATTGGGTAGCCAGTTGCTCCTATGGACTGCAAATACAGAGAGAATGCGCCTAATCTTAGCATTGGGCGAAACGTTAATTCTTGGTTACAGCGCAATCAGTCTGATACACGCCAATCAGCCACAAGATCAGAACCACCTGCCTAATGTTGCAAAGGGCCCCCTCGTGCTGTCAAAACAGCTCCATCAAATTTCCGTCACTTGAATTCCCAAACTCAGGGCTTCCCAGCAGAACAGTACCCTGAGCATCACACTCCCTCCACCAGTTTGTCATCTAGCCTCTTCAGAGAACCCACCAGTCAGGTCACAACAATTTGGACCTGGTAAAAGATCTCAGATCTCATTTCTCACTCATCCAACATGTTGAATATGAAAACCAACTATTCGCTTACCGCGTTTGACAGTAGAGGGGTCCTGTCACTGGAAGTGTCTCCTAATAAGTACATGCCCTGGCTACCTTGCCAACGAGCCTGGCTCTTTGGCGATGCGGTCAGCGCGCATGACTCTTACCCGGGAGTCTGGAGGTTCAAGTCCCTGTCCGGGCCCTCCTTCGGCCTGCTACATTCTGGCGTAATCGGCAGGATCTGGGGCATCCTAAATGGATGGCAGCATGCGTCAAGCATGGAGCGTGAGGTCACGCTCACGAAAGAGGGGGAGAGATGTGACAGTAGAGGGGTCCTGTCACTGGAAGTGTCTCCTCGTAAGTACATGCCCTGGCTACCTTGCCAACGAGCCTGGCTCTTTGGCGATGTGGTCAGCGCGCATGACTCTTACCCGGGAGTCTGGTGGTTCAAGTCCTCGCCCGGGCCCTCCTTCGGCCTGCTACATTCGCAAATTTTCTGAACTGGCCCCCTCAAGCTCAGACCTGAACCGAACTGTACACCTTTGGGACGAAACTGAGCGACAGCATGAGGATGCCTCTCCATCGAACAAGGAACAGCTCGAGGCTCTGCTCTGGCAAGTGTGGAATGGAATAGTAATAATTTGCGCCGAACTTGTGGAAAATTTGCCAAGGAGACAACAAGCAGTGAATGCGGCAAAAGGCAGGCAAAAAAAGTATTGAAAATCGCCACAAACTCTTAGTGCTTAATGTCTGCAAATAATTCTTGAGTTGGTGAAATAATCTATGAAGCTACCACGCACTTTCCTTTATTTCCACTTGTGCCTTACTGGAAAAGCAAAAAAATCAATTGATTCTTCAATTTTCAGCAAATACAGTACATACCTCACCTGTGCATTTTTCATGGCGCTGAGTATACAAAGACGATATATCAGATGTTGCAACTGAGACGTTTCATTGTTTTTTTTTTTTTTTTTGAAAATATTCGCTCATTCTGAATTTGATGCCAGTGACACGTTTCAAAAAAGTTGGCATGTTTACCTCTATGTTGCATCATGTCTTCTTCAATAAACACTCTTTTAGTATTTTGGAGCTGAGACAAACTGCTGTAGTTCAGAAAGCAAAGTGTTTTCCCATACTTGCTTTATATAGGATTTCACCTTCTCAAAACTTTGCAGCCTCCTATGTAATATTTTTTGTTTCATAATGTGCCAAATATTGTCAGAGGGTGTCAGGTCTGGACTGCAGGCGTACCACTTTAGCACCCAGACTCTTTCACGGCAGAGCCATGCTGTAATACATGCCAAGTATGGTGTTTGGCATGGTGTTGTTCAAAATGAGCAATGCCTTCCCTTAAAAAAGGCATCTGGATGGCTGTAAATATTGCACCAACACATCATTCACCATTAATGGTATCTTCACAAATGCACAAGTTACTCATGCCATGTGTACTAATGCACCCCCATACTATCATGGATGCTGGCTTTAAAATTGTTTGCTGATAACAAGCCAGATGGCCCCTCTCCTCTTTAACCCAGAGGACATGATATCCATGATTTCCAAAAAGAATTTCGCATTTTGATAAGTCAAAACACAGGGCAGTTTTCCACTTTCCCTCAGTTCTTTTTAAATGAGCTCAGGCTCAGAGACAAAGGCCGTGTTTCTGGATCTTGTTTATATATAGTTTGAACTCCACATGGGAGAGTTTTGACTTGCATTTGAGGATGCAGAGACAAATTGTGTTTATTGAAAATGGTTTTCAGAGGTGTTCCTGAGTCCAAGCGGTGACTCTCACAACAGAATCTTGTCTGTTATTAATGGGATGCTGCATGAGGACCTGAAAATCACAGCCATTCAAAATTGGACTTTGGCCTTTTCCCATGTGAACAGAGATTTTTCTGGATTATCAGAAACCTTTAATAATATTATGTACCATAGAGGATAAAATCTCCGAATTCTTTGTGATTTTAAGTTGAAAAGGTTATTCTTAAATTGTTGAACTATTTCCCCTTGCAGTCTCTCATAGAGTGGTTACGCCCTCACCATCTTCACTTATCAAAAACTTTTTATACCCCATCAAGTTATTAACCTGTTGCAAAATCTCTAATTAGCCTTGAGATGGTCTTCCAGTTGTCTTTTTTTATCATCATTACAACTTTTCCTGTCTTTTATTGTCCTGTTCCAATATTTAACAACATTTTGCTGTTATTAAATTCAAAATGACCAGATATTTTTCAAAGATAACTGTTTCAATATCTGATATATTGTCTTTGTACAATTGTCTGACAAGCTCAAATGATTTGAAAATCATTGCATTCTGTTTTTATTTACATCTTACACAGGGTCCAAACAGCAGCAGAAGGCTGAAGAGCCAGCCCTTCATGGGGAGTGTGGCAGCGAGCAAGATGATGGCAGGCAGGGCAAATCTACTCCAGGTGGGAGAGCATCCCGGACCCTTGATCCCTTTTTAATAAAGTTGCAGCTCCTCACTTCTGACTTAAGCAGAGAGGTGCTTTGGAATCAGTCATTGGGAGTACTTAGCCTTCCATGTGACACACATGGGGGAAACCTGAAAAAGAAGATGGAAAAGAGAATATGAGACATTTAATAAGTGCGGCAAAAAAAATAAATAAATAAATACACAAGTGTTTAGGGTGGCGGGTGTGCTCAGCGCAAGAGCCTGTGAAAGTCTGTAAATGAGGTAGCGGTGTAGAAAATGGCGCCGTCAAAACCTTAAGCAAGCTGCTGACTCTCGCCGCTGGACCTGTCGTGATGAGCATGGAGTGAATACGTGCTAATTAAACCAGGGGAAAATATGAGAGGCATTGCTGTGCAACACTCCAAAGACTGAGCACCCACCTCCCAAACGTTGGCACGTGGATACTTCATCTACTTTGCTCTACACTTTCAATTTACAATTTCTCAGTAAGACCCTTTCCATTACATTCTTCAAAAATATCCTTTACGTTCTTTAATCCAACAAATTATGTGAAAATCAGGGGTATGTAACGGATCCCCTCTTAAAAGATTGGAGAGATGCCAAAGATCAGCATGTATCTGAGCTGTTCAATAAATACTTCACTGAAGTCTTGACTCAGATCTGTTCGTCGAGGGTCCTTCCTATTCAGCAGTTGAAGTTGGGAGTAAAAAAACAGTATTGATTGAGAAACAATCTAAAAGCCCTAAGAAAGAAAGTCTGAGTTTTCATATCAAGGTGAAACGTGTATTTTCTTGTGGACAAATTAATCATCAGTTGTAGTTTCCAGGGGATGGGGGTAGATATTCTGCCAAACATCACCTTAATATTCTGACTTCAGATGAATTGGACAGAACACAAGAAGCCTCAGCTTTTTATCATAATACGTTAATTAAACATCATTACAATACACTAATCATTAACATAAATTCCCTATACAGAAATTGTCTAATAATTAAAAAACCTTTAAAGCATTTGATAAATTAGCCTCTGGTGGTGCTAATGTCCAATCTATTTTAAAAAGACTCATTGAAAAAACAGGAGAAAAAAAAAGCAGAGCAGTCAGTGAAATACCTAATTGAAGGATAATTAGTATGTTAATGTATTCACGTGGCACAGTCTCTGATTGAGATGAGAATGCTGCGCTGATTTGGGACGCAGTGTTAGGAGTGTGCTGATTAGGAGAGGTGTATTTGGTTCATGTCTGTGTATTTTTTGTACATTCTGTCTCTCCCACACTGACAGCCCCATAGTCCCATCTCTGACTGTACAGGCCGGCCACTCCAAAGCAAGTGCTTTCAAATTCAGTCACCATCCTTGCTATCTCAACATTGAACATATTAATGAATACTAATGGAAATCAACTGGGAGACCCAATAAGTGAGTGGAAGTAAACGTATGTAAATGTCGTTCTTTCCCCAATGGATACTGCACTACATTCCAGAGGTAAGCAAGTTGACGATCATCAATTACAGTCCTGAAGTGGCTACTCGCAGTTTTTGCTTATTTTTTCATATCCCCACCTTTATATAATGGAACAGGCTCTGCAGTAATGAAGCTACGCAACATGCATCCTTGGAAATAAAAATTAATACCAAGACAATATGTCAAATGGAGTTGGGGGAATGGCTTCCACTAATGGATTTTCAAAAGAAAGCTTTTATGCAATCAATCTTTTCAGAGAAAGCTCAATTATTGAAGTAATTGTTCATCACTAGCTCTACATGAATTTACCTATTTAACATGATAAAAGTAAACATCTTTTTCCTTCTGTCTACCCCTCATGTAACTGTCTCTATTAACACCTTCATGACTAGACTGTTGCATATACCTAAACACTTGCTTGATGACAAATATTATTTGCGTGTGCTGGAACACACGCACACACACGCACGCACGCATGCACGCACACACACACAAATGTGGCTGAAGTTTCAAAGTAATGAGAAAAATATACATATAAACAATCCCTGTAAGCAAGAACCTGAAGTTTCCTACGGCTCTGAACACTTTGTTACCTTTGCCAGGAGGTTATGTGATTGGATGCCGTTTGTTTGTCTGTTCGTTTGTGAACAAGATAACTCAAAAAGTAATGAAGCGATATTTCTGAAATTTTGTGGGTGGGTTGCTATTACATCAGGGATGGACCCTATTGATTTTGACCGCTATCAGTGAAACAATATGGCCACCACGACAGCCATCTTGAAATCCTATGACACGCAATAACTGAACTTTGCTCCCACTCAGCAAGATTTGGACTGTGCTGCATTGGAGGAGGTTTGCACTTTAGAAGTGCCTCTAGTTTCCAATTATTTTTTTTTTCTACATTGGCGACAACATGACATCATAGTTTGATTGATGTCTTTGTATGAGGTCATCTGCTCCTGGCACAGGATAGAGTCAATGAAAAAGGCTGACTTTTATTCTGGTAAAATTACAAAATATTTAGTCGTTGACTGTAACAACCAACACAACGTTTCTGTCGGTATTGGAAAACACAAAGAAGCAGTAGCTTAGAGATACAGCAGAGTCTTGGAGCAAAATGTTCCTACGAACCAAAAGCTAGCAACAAACCACTCCTAACGTTAGCGACTGAATTCTGAGTGTGATAAAAGTTTTTTGGCAACTGCCTGTGCGCTTGTTTGTGAATGTAAGGACCATCCTCATAACTGTACAGCCTGTTGAAGCAAACTTTCCATACTCATTGTGCAGTTTAATAGCTGACTACTAAATCAGTTATCTTTATTTAGAGACCATTGCTCGTAGCCCAGAGATATTTACATGGTTGACGCATGGGTGTGGCGTCTGCGGGCCAATAACAGCATTTCATAGAGCAGATGCCCACTCAAAACGGCTTGCTTTTCAGAGTTTAGGAAAGACAGGAATCAATTGGCTTAGGCAGTTGGCATAGATTTTTTTTTTTTAAACCCTTAAACTTTTTGAACATCCACGAATATTAAAACTTGGGGGAAAAAACAGCTTAATTGTCCCCCTTTAAATGAAAACGATTATGACGTGCACATATCCACAATTTTGAATAACGTAGACCATATTGCATCAAATTTTTCATGCAATTACAGAATTACTGTATATTTCTCCTCATCCCATAATATGTTGAACTGGCCTCAGTTAGAGAGATTTTTTGAAGCTTCGCAGTCACCATACAGTAAACACACTTGTGCTCACCACATACACATAAATCAGATAAATTTTAAACTAGGATTATTTTTTTCCATTCACAAAATGATTTCTTAATGCGTAACTGCCAAAAAAAACATTTTTGTTTTTCCTTTTTTGGCATCTTCAGCTACATGGAGTCTATTGCTGCCTTTTTTAATTTAATTTCAATTATTGTTTCATATACAGAAAGCTCAATGATTTCAGCTAGCTCTGTCCTGCCCCCATATGGTCCCCTGAGTATCTCTTTAGACAGAGGGAGCGTCAGGTGGACAAATAAGATTTGAGTCTTTATTATGTGAGAACCCAATCAAATCCCACCTCAGATATGCCATACAATTATACATCTGTTTCCCTTACATTCCTATTTTAATTCTTTTCCAATGTCCTCAGCCGCGCCCCCCTGACATTAAAAAGTACATTCTTTACACTGAATGTGAAACGACTGCATCTCACAGCCATTGGCCTTCATTCTCCTGGATATGTGTTTTATTGATTTTTATTGCATATTTTAGTATTTTTGTGTGTATCTTTTGTAAGCCTGCAGGAAGGCGTCGGCTTCAAATGTAACCTTTCGTTTAACCGTGGGCGGAGCCGGACTCGCCAGATGTTTCTTCTTGGAAGAAAAAAGCAGAAGCAGCTGTCTGATCAACACATGTCAGAGCAGCTACAGTACACATTTCCCCCTACATCATTCTTGTTTATCCATGCGGAGTGCATTTCTGCATAGATTATTAACTGTTTCTGAATCATGTCTATTACTCAATCCTCCCAAGATATATGCTTTTTTTGATAGGATCAAATATTGGCAGAATCGTGCAAAATAGACAGAGCGATCTGTTTTAAGGATACGGGTCTGCAGCAGCACCTGTGCTCCACGTTCCCCCTCCAAGACCTCAGCGTTAGGCTAATAGCTGCTAGACTAATGCAGAGTAGCTCATCTTCTCAAGAGTTGGGTCAGTTTCTATAGCAACCCCTACAAATGGGGGTGGGGTGGAGGATGAGATAAGGGCCAGAGCTGAGGCCTCAGGGGGGTTGTTAAGCATCTGTCTCCTCCGCACACACCCCTTCCCACACACACATACACACACTTCTTCCTCATCTTGGGCGGCGCTGCCAAAGCAGCAACAGTTAAACAACAAAGGCTGCACCTCTGCACTCCCCACCCCATGGACCCAACCCTCTGTACACCTTTCTGACCCACTAAACCAAACACTGCTCTCAGCTGCTTGTTGCTGGATACTGCACTGCCTCGCTTCAAAGAAAGCATGCATATTTTAATATGAGAGTATGCCTTTTTTTTTTTTAGAATGCTTTTATGTTGAATTTTTATTACAGTCTCCTACAGGCTTGGCATATGTGTTTCATAGCAGTCACACCTTATTGTGCATGGGGTTGGCACAGATCCAGGTTCCAGTTCTTCACCCCTCTAAGACTGGAAGCTTCTCAGGTAAATAAACAATAAACACAGTCTCTGGATTTGTGAATGACGCATGGAACTGTCATGTGATGTGTCCTATTCAGGCCCCCTGTCCCCCCCCCACCCTCAACACTCAAAGTTATGTGGTGGAATGTACATTTTTAATATATCTCGCAATTCAATTTTTGCGCTTGTTACTGCTTCCCAGTTTGGAAAAGTTAGTTGTGACTAAATGATGCATCAGTGGTTTTTTTCTTTTTTTTACTGTTCAACCATGGAAGCTAGCCCTGAAAATCACTAGGTATATAAAAATAACTCAACAAATTGATTGCTTGACTTTAATTTTGTTTTGATAAGTATGCGAGCTGATTGACTGTATTCTCTACCAGGCTAAAATATGGCTCATGATGGGTTAAGGTTAACAAGAGTAGAAATCACTCAACATCCAGACTGTGATATAAAGAGAGAGAGAGTGTGAGTGAGTGAGAGAAAGAGAGTGGGAGAGAGAGAGAGAGAGAGCTGTCGGAGGCAAAGCTGATTAGGTGTCTGCAGGTAGCGCATCGAGCGCATCACGGCTCACTGGGCCCCAATGCAGCCGCACTTTTCAATATGTTCTGATCAAGATGTTACCATTACCGCTACAGGAGAGAGTTTAAAAAGAAGGGAAATGCCACCCCCCAGCCACCCCTCTGTCTCAGAACCAAGAGCTTATTCTAATAATGCAATGAACTGCAACAAATGGATTATTGAAAATATAAAGAATATAAGAATATGAGTGGGGGAATAAAAAAAACACACTATTTGAAAGGATGGTGATAACCGCTTCACACTTGCCATTCTCTGTTGGTGTCTTATAGACCTGGGGAGAGAGAAGTAGTCTTTCATTAACTCTGACAAGGGTTTTTATGTAGCTCCTCATTAGGGTAAGAATAGCTTCATTACAAAGAGAGTTTTTTTCTGTTACTGACAGAACGACCTCGTTAATGTCAATGGGGTGTTGCATCGAGTCCTCTAACAGTTTCGTTCTCAGTGTGCTCTATTTTTGAGCTAGTGAAATAGGCTTTTATAAAAGTTCAGTTATCCTAAGGATAATTTTATGTTTTCTCATTGTAATGCCTTTTTTCAGATTGCATGTTTATGTTCAGCTAGGACTGATAGCGTGTAGGTAAATACAAGGTAATCAGCCTTTCCTTGATGTAAACATATAGTTTACGACTTAAGTACAACGCCTTGCACAACCCCAAATAAATGATAAAAAATAAAGAGATAATAAAAAGTTGGGATCGAATATTAAGTTAAAATTAAAACTGATATCAGTGATTTGTAAATTATTGTTCACCTGTATTACTGAAAACAATACACAACACCACAACACAGCACAAAATTTACTACACATTTAAATTTTGATTCTTGCTACAAATTTTTTAAAAAGTTGAAACAATGATTACAACTTTGTAATGATGCCATTCCTCATGATGTACAATAAACATTTATGGATTGAAGACATGAAAATGATTGTTTCAGGTCTCATTTTGTACCAGTTTTCTTCAATACAATTATAATTGTGTGCAACTGTAGGGCATCCTTGTCGACACATATTGAGTTTCAAGTTGGGACTGCAGGCAGGCTAGTCTAACACCCACCCCCTCTACTCAAGCAGCCATGGCTTTGTAAGTAATGCAGAATGAGGTGTTGCATTGTCTTGTTGAATAATGCATTTGCATTCCTGGAAAAGATAACAGAGTACTTTTCAGCATTAATGGTGCCTTCACAGAACTGCAAGTTATCCTTTCCAGGGACAGTGATACGACCTTATACTGTGACAGAGCATGGCTTTTGGACTTGTTGCTGGGATGGTCCTTTTCTTCTTTGGTCTGGAGCACATGGCTTGCATTTCTTGCAATCATACCTTAAATATTAATTAATCTGACCATAATACACATTTTCCTGGTGTGATGGTACATCTAAGATGCCTCTTAGCACTGAGAAGTTGACACCTCTGAACACTGTTAACATAGGTATTCATTTTGCACAGTGAAGTTTTCACTGGCATTTGTGGATGTGACTATGTATTACTATACTTGACAAAACATTTTCCAAAGTCATCCGGAGCCCTTGCAATTATATAACCTATGGATAAATTATTGTTCTTGCAGTAGAGTCATTTGAGAGATCAAAGATCACAGATATTCAGCGTAGGCTTGCACTCTTGCCCACGACACATAGAAAGTCCACCAGATTCCTTGAATTTGTTTTTTACTCATGTAATGCACTGTAGTGGGCATTCATGGTGTATCCAAATCCCCTCCTGTCTTTCTTTGAAGAATATAGTTTTTAAACCTTTCAATGATGTTCTCACACATTTGTGGTCAATTTGGTAATCATTGACCTATTTATTCTTATTAAGAACGAGGCCTTTCCTGGATATTACGTGCATATCAAATCGTGCTTACAATTCGCTACTGACATCAGCTGGTTCAAATCAAATCTTTATGAAATTTTTACCTCATTCCTCGGCCCGAATTGCTCCCCTCCTAACTTTGTTTTAGAGTGCAGTACAGGCCTGAGAGGCAGGAATGGATGTATACTTACAAATTAATATAAAGTTGACCTGACAAAACATAAAATAACTCATCTTCATACTGTCTGCAATGAAATACAAGCCAAAGTAAATTTAGACATTGCTGCCTTGATTCAATGAGTTTTCCCCGCACCATGCCAACTTTCTCTGAGCTGGGGTTTTATTTTAACTGCAGTGCATTACACTACTCTATGAAGAGTATAAAATATACCTTAACTGCTTCAGAGTCTCCCAAAACAACTACTGAAACAATGCCTTGCCATTGCTATTCTAGTTACAGTTAATTTGTGTCATCTGGTAAATTGAATGAGAAATCTAACTGCAGCAGTTGGTGAGTTCATGTTTTCCATCAACAAATATGCAAAAGGAGGGCAGGACCATAGACAGTCATTGTGATCCCCCTTTTTGAGTTCTCCTCAGCTGTGCACTCCCCAAATTTTCCAGCCCCCAAAATCGTCATCATCTGCGTTACTCTCTTGCCGGTCCAGAAAGAAGGGCATTACTCTATTATCACTCATGAAAAAATGTTGCATGATTTGTTTTTAAATTAAATGTGTTTTGATAATTATTGCTTATGCTACAAACATTTGTTAGTCACATTTGAAATCTCTGCTCACATTTGGCATGCATTCCTCTGGTTGTAATAATAGTAATAGTGCTTGACTCCTAGGAAAATTAAATAAAAAAAACAGTCCATAGCTTAAATTTGTATATTTTCATCGTTTCCTCGAAAGCAATGATGATGGTGCAGGGGTTGGTATTCCTTGTGCTGACATACAATAAAAGAGGCGGTATTCACTGGAACGTTCCAAAACCCTATCTCAGATTCATCCTCAATAACTATTTAAAGATTTATTGTTAATGCTGTGGCCATTTTCATACGCAATTCAGCAAAGATTTGCACCTGCCTCCAGGCCAGAGAAAAGATAGGAAGGATGAAGCTGGAGGTGTTGTAAGAGTGACCTTCTGGTCTTGCCATTCTCATGGTAGTTGATATAATGATCTAACAAAGTTTATTAAACATTAAGCTATAACACGTTAATAAAGTTGACAGCCTTCTCAACCTTTTTTTCGAGAGGGAATGAGCAAGAGACATCACATTAATGAAGTTGCAATTGGCGCAGACTCCTGGGAACCAGGCGATTTGATAGAGAGACATATTTCTCTGATTCTATGAAAGGAGGTCAGCTCTTTTGGTCTCTTGTGAAGGTTCATTTATTTGGGTAGGGACAGGGAGGAGTGCTGCGAATGGTTCAGGATATCAAAGGGGAAATCATGTGGGACATGGAGTAACATACTGCGTGAGAACCTGTGTTCACTCATGAATTCTGAAATTAATTCATTGGCTTGCATTTTTGCAAGCGCAGAGGAGTTCAAAAGACAATTAATTACACTGATGCTTGCAATGAACTTACATTTTTTAAAAAGCGTGTGCACACTCACAAAATCATAGTATTGTATTGCTCTTATTCCAGCTCATTGGATTTGAAATGAAACAATGAATGGATAAGTAATTATTTTAATTTGAGGGTATTTACATTCATGTCAAGTGAATGGAATAGTGAAGCTCAGCATTCTTTTACCTCCTTTTTCTCTCTCACAAAAAATCATGAAAACGGGAGAAAAAAGAAAGAAAAGAAAAGAAAGAAAAGGAAAATTTAACCATGTTAGAATCAACTCATGTGTTTTAGGGTGCGGTTGTCCATTGGAAAGCCATTATAATGTATACCATTCATCTTCTGTTTGGCCTGCCGGATGACGAATCCTTTTAAAAATACCACAGGAAACTGTACATATTTCTTAATGCAGTGAAACTGCTGTTTATAGACTGGCCAGAACTCAGTCATTACCTCCATCTGCAGTGAATTCATTCCATGGTAGTGCAATATAAAAACTGTCTTGGTACCACAGAGGTGTGTATTAAAGTCCAAAGTACAGAAAGGTAACAAATTAATGGACACCTCAACATAAACAGTCGTAATAAGGTGTTCAGGCACCACACACCTTGGCACAGAGCCTACAAGTGCATAACTTAACTGGTGAGATGGAATTCTCTCTCCAACAAGATATCCCTCATTTGGTGTTTTGATAACGGAGACAGAGAAGTCACGTTGTTCATTAAACCCCAACATGAATCCAGTTGCTTTGAGGTCTTGTGACTGTGAAGGCAGTGGCATATGCTTTGGATTATTTTAGTACTCATAAAACCATTCAGTGACCCCTTTGTGCCCTGTGGGGCTTGGATAATGCGCTGCCAAAATTGTGACGTCACTTCGAGGTCAACCTGCCGCAGCCATGGCAACTGGTTCATGCCAAACAAACCAAATAACTTGCACAATATTTATTGCCTAAGCATGGTCCTTATGTTTATGTATGGAATTATGCTTTATTTTCAGCAATCTTAAACCAAAACTATGCTCATTATACAAAAAGAGAAAGCTTTTCTCACTATATTTTCATTGTCAAATATTAGGTAATTTGTGCTGAGTGTTAAGGGTGAAAGCAAATGTGTTGCCATGCTGTGAGCATGAACCATTGTCAAGATAGTGAGTGCTGACCCCCGCGAAAGTGATGTCGCACTTTTTCAGCACCTTGTCATCCTGGAAGAGGTCTCATCCATCATGGTATGAATGCTTTATCATCAGATATAAAGGTGTTCAATGGCAAATAAAGTATCTCTTCATTGATTTGCAAAGACCCTTCACCAAACCATGCTAGGAAAATGAACACAAGCATCTGCATCTGTTATGTTTGTCCATACATTCAAATTTTTCCTCAAAGTGCACCTATTATGGTTTTTCATTATTTCAATGCTGTATCATGAATTATATTGTTTTTATGCACATTTAAAAGGTCTTTATTGGAAAACAACTCAAAGTCACCTCCAGAGGAAGCGCTCTCTGCTGCAAAACTCACTGAAACACCCCAATCACTTCTGGCCATTTTTTTCATCAATTGGTGATGTCACCATTTGAATTTTTTATGCTAAGCAGATAGTTTGGCACGCCTTTGAATCAAGTGGGTTTTTCCTTCAAGGCTTCTAAAGCACAAATCCATTTATGGTAGGCGGCGTGACAAGGGGCACTAAGGGTGGACCAATCACGAGTGATCTAGTGGACCAATCACAGCACACTGGGGTTTTCGGGAGGGCAGGGGCAGGACTTTCAATGCAGTGTTTCACAGACAGGTACTGCAGAATTGGCAATCATGAGAAAACTTGTGTTTCTTTCACAATTATGCATTTAAACCTTTTTTCGTAGACTTCAAGAATACAAGAATGATCAGTGAAAAGTCACATTGTAGGTGCACTTTAAATTTGTCCCTCGTCTATAGGTCACTCACTGAACTCAATCTATATGCTTACATCTTAATCCCAGCAGTGCATCTTAAGTAAAACATTCAAATGAGTGAATGTCTAATGAAAGCATTGCTTCAGTCAGTGTATTCCAAAAATCTTGGCATTCACATGAATTAAGCATGCGAACAAGGTTTATCCGATTATGGGAAGTGATGTGACTGCTCGCAAGTTACCCCTGGTAGACTTATCGCTTTTCATAATATCAATATCTTGTTCAAATTTTAGACACCATTAAGGCAATTCATCCTTGTAAAAATGAATTCCCTGGCGACCTTATGCGTTCATCTTCTGCAAACCCCAATTCCAATGAAGTTGGGATGTTGTGTAAAATGTGAATAAAGACAGAATACAATGATTTGCAAATCTCATAAACCCATACACTGAAAAAACTGAAACTTTGGATCAAAGTAAAAAAATTGCGTCAATTTGTTACAGCTAAGTTTTTTAGTTTTTCTCATTTGAAGAAAATTACCTTTGTAAAAACTTTTTCAATTGAGAAAAACAAAAACAAATTAGCTGTAACAAGTTGACGCAATTTTTTTACATTGATCCAAAGTCTCAATTTTTTCCATGTATTTTATTCACAATAGAACATAGACAATAAATCTTATAAGACATTTTACCATTTCATGAAAAATATTAGCTAATTTTGAATTTGATGGCAGCAAGATTTGCAAAGATTTTAAATATCCCACCATCTATGGTACATAATGTCATCAAAAGATTCAGAGAATCTGGAGAAATCTCTGTCCGTGAGGGACAAGGCCAAAGGTCAATATTGGATGCTCGTGATCTTCGGGCCCTCAGGCGGCACTGCATTAAAAACAGGCATAATTCTGCACTGGAATTTACTGCAAGGGCTCAGGAACACTTCTCGAAATCATTGTCTGTAAACCCAGTTTGTCATGCAGTCCACAAATGCAAGTTAAAGCTGTATCACGCAAAGAAGAAGCCATATGTAAACACCAGAAGTGCCGTAGTCTTCTCTGGGCCAAAGCTCATTTAAAATGGATTGAGGCAAAATGGAGAAGTGTTCTGTGGTCAAATTAATCAAAATTTGAAATTCTTTTTGGAAACCATGGACGCCGTGTTATACGGACGAAAGAGGAGAGGGATCACCCAGCTTATTATCAGCGCTCAGTTTGCACATCTGATCGTATCGGGTTGCATTTGTGCATGGGCATAGGCAGCTTACACATTTGAAAGGCAGAAGTATATAGAGGTTTTACAACAATGTCTCTTTAAGGGAAAGCCTTGCATATTTCAGCAAGACAATGCTAACCCACATACTGCATCCATCACAACAACATGGCTTCTCTGTAGAAGAGTGCGGGGGCTTAAATGGTCTGCAAGAAGTCCAGTCCTCTCATCAATAGAAAAGATTTAAAATAGCCTTTTACTTGTTAGGAAAATGTAAATGAATCATGTATGGCAGTTTTTTTTTTTTTGCATACCAGAGGCCAATAAACAGTAGTTAATCAGCTATACTAGTAAACAGTGTCTAATTAGTCATAATTTTCTGAACAATGGGAGGCACATTCTTAAATAAAAATTATAAAACAGTATCAATATTGCTGTAAACTACCAACAAAACTTTGGAAATAAACTGAAAATAAATTAAAATTGAGATCCATTCAAGCGCAGGAAGTAGAAAATTGTGCGCATCAACAGCTTTCACAGTCCCGGACTAGTTTGATTCATCATGTATGCGATTGGGTGACGCCCTTTGACTCTTCAAAGAGTCTATGTGTTTTCATTGACTGCTGCTTTGTCCGAGTTGTGGACTCGGAGTTGGACTAGGAGGTGTGAATGTTTTACACGTCATTTTATTTCTGCCTTGCGTTGCGTGTTTAAAGTCAGTCCATTTCGGTTTATTCATAAACTGAATCGAACATCCTGTTCTGAACAAATAAGTGTACCGTTACACCCCTACTCCAACATCACACAATATTTGATGGTATAAAAATGCAATTATGCCTATCAGACTGCCCAGAGGCTAAAGTCTGTCAAAGGGTGAAAGTACCTGCAGAAAGTTACGCAGGCTTTGGAGAGCATGCAAACCCCACTCATTAATGCCTGAATTCTCTTCTACACAAAATAATGTTGTTTATGGTTTTGATTGAGGGAATTGAATAGATTCTGAATGGCAAACTGAATAACCAGCTAGACGTTCAGTTAGGTAACCAGCTGGTAAGACTTGTCAACAATGTGTTCAAAACGCCAGACAGAGCCATCACCTTTGGATTTAGGTCTGTGACAGTGTGTGACAACAAAATACTGGTTCCATGACATTGACTGATATAATCTGAAGTCTATTTACAGAGACAGTTTCCTCATTTTTATCCATGAAGTGAAATAATCACAGCTTTCATCTGTATGCTTCATGGCAATCACGCTGTTTATTCCAAGCACCCTATATTTTTCTTTGTAATATATAAATCTTTCAAGCAAAAGGAAACCTACTGTATTAAAATGGCTTGTGGCCAAGGAACAACCAGCAATCAAAATGTCTCCTGTTGCTTATTAACATTGCAAATTTCAGGTGAGGCTTTAAAACATCTTTTTTTTTTTCCTCTTAAGACATCTCCATCTATAATTCAGATTTTCTTGGTTGGTAGACAAAGCAACACAGATCTATCGTCCAGCCAAAACATTTGCGCCCTGCTGTTTACAAGGGAAGAAGCCGGTGATAATTACATATTGTAAAACCTGAGAGGGAGAAAACAGCAGCGGGTCCACGCTGAGCCTACTGACGATAATAGAAGAAGGCTGCCACGCTCCACTACATTCTGTGCATCAAAGGCTAATGCTGGGCTGTATGTGTGTTTTAATATGCCCCCCCCCCCCCCACCCCCCCCGCCCCGCACCATTCCCACCTCTGTGGACTCCAAGGATACGGTGCACCTCTGCACCCTGCACCACCCCGCACCACCCTGCGGAGGGAGGCCTGGGAGCAGGGCCGTCTTGTTTCAGACACAGATGATAAATAAATCAAAGTGCACTAAGCACTGCTTCCACATGGCAATCGCCCCCTTCATAGTGTCTGCACCTCATCAATCACACCATTGTCTGCTTGAAAGGCGAGCCTTGTAAATGTCATATCCACTCAAACCCAAGGAGAGGCGAATCAGAACAAGGCACGCAGAGGTTTTTTTTTTAATTGGATAGTGTAATTAAAGTAAAAAACCCCGCTAGACTGCCTTTTGACAGGATGGATGAAGACCCCTTTTAATAGGGCTATGAAATGTATTTGTTAAAAGGATGAGGCAATACATGGTGTATGATTGGACGCCCTTATGAGTCACGTCTTTCATTTACCTAAAAAAAAAAAAACCAGGGGGAAGTAGAGAGGGAATAAAATTAAGGAAGACAGACGAGATTTAGTTCTCAAAATGAGAAACAATGAACACAAAAATATTACCGCCTAAAGGAAATTCTTATATTGCTTGAAATTAATAATAATAACAAAATGATAATTATAGTGATAAAAAGTGAACTATTGAGTCCTGGCTGTGCCTAACACAGCTGTGTTTTTCCCCATCCCCAAAGCATCCATCTTGAGAGTAAACGATTAAGAGTGAGTATGCTTGTTGCTGATTAAAGTAACAGCCCGACGCGGTTGCGGTATAATATTGATTACAAACCTACACGAGAGACGGCGGTCGCATTTCTTGACCACATGTGCACTCAATTTAATTTCAATAACGCCAACCCCCCCCCAACCAACTGCTGCCGCTGTGACAGCCAAACGCTGTTTAAGGGTCATGTTTCTTCGTAATCACTTATTCCTTTCGTCCCCACCCAACTCCCCAAACCCTTCATCCCGAAAAACTCTGTTTTTAGATTTCCATTTAAAAATCTAGAATTTTTGGGTAACGCCTTTTGAGCTCTTGACCCAGGAGAGGGGGCGGGGGCATCTGGAGAGGCGATGTGACGAGCCCTAAGTGCAGTCCATGGGGATGGCGGATGCAGATAAATCACTGACCTGCACCAATGTCCGTCATAAAAGCAGCAGAGGCACGGCACTCAGCTTTATAGAGCCTTCGGCCGTTATTGCAATCTTTTGATAGCTTCAGTTAATTTATCTGATTACAGAGTGCCTGAGAGAAATGTCCTCAAATCAAAAATAACACGTATGGAGGGGGCAATAAGTAAATATATATAAATTAAATGGAATGAAAGCAGCATCTACTGATGAAGGACTATATAAACCCGAATTGTTTACAGGTTTTTTTTTTTGAGTCTTCAATGGTCTTCAAATGCTCACATTTTTCAGATTCCCTTTAATCATTCATCCAGGTGCATTCCTGCTGAAGCAGCCCAAGGGCCCCTTTTCTGAGAGTAAACTTTCCTCTTTTTTTGGCTTTGTTTTTATCTCAACTTTTCCCACTGAAACGAAGCGCAGAATAAGAAACCAGCGCAACGGTATGAAAGGGAGTTTGAGTCGACGGGGATGCCTTAGTCGAGGCCGAGCGAGTGAATGAAAATGTCAGCTACCTTTTTCGCTTTTTAAAATGAAACTACATAAAGGGCTCCCCTGCCACTCCGCTGCTCCCCGTCTGCCGCCCCTGAATCGTGTTGGAAATCTATTCTGGAGCGGCGGCCCTTCAATTCAAAGGGAAAAGAGTGACTGCCGTAGCGACATCAATCAAACGCCGGGCCGCGGCCGCAACGGCTCGCCACTGAAGTGGAGGGGACCAGAGTTCGCAGGTTAAAGCAGGCAATATAAAAAAAGCAAAAAAAAAAAAAAAAAAGAAGAAAGAAAAAGCAAGGAGTCAGGCAGCGGCTGAGTCGTGATATCTCCTCGGTGGAAGTGCTAGAAAGGTACCCCCTCCTGTATTAGGCCTGCCTTCATTAATCTTCATGCCATCTTCTTAAACTAGTCATGTAGAACCGCTCGATAGAAAACCGTATAATGGGGAAGGCCCACTGCCAATTACTAGGTTAACATAGTGTTCAGCCCCAGTGCAACAAAGGAATGAGATCTAGGAGGAGATCTGGGTTGCAAGGAGCAATGCATACTATTAAAAAGAGGAGACGCAGAGAGAGCGAGAGAGAGAGAGATAGAGAGAAGAGAGACAGTGAGAGAGTGAAAGAGAGCGACAGAGTGAGAGAGAGAGAGAGGGAGAGAGAGAGAGACTGGGGAGGTTGCGAGAGAAAAATAAGTAACATATTTTTTTGACCAGTAAATCTTAACAGTTGCTTTACTACAGTACATGTTTATCCGCTCTAAGCTCTAGTTTCCATCATCCATTACTAAAAGCTGAAAATTATCATTGTTCACAACAAATACCTTGGAACTGATTTTTTTAAAATGCACCCTTACTTTAATGCAAACCCACATACGGAATGAAATTTCTTAAGAAAATTGAGGAAGCCACAGAATGGCCACAGAGCCACAGAGTTTCATACATGTGGACTACCACCATCTTCCCCAGCCTGCCTACCCACCCACCCTTACTCACTCTTTCACTCTCCAACCCCTGCAGCCCCCACAGCTTCTAGTAACCAACCCTGAACAACTTCTACATTCTCTGACTCCTCCAACTATTCTAGGTGGGTGGATATTTTGTCAATGTTTTGCTGTTGACACAGTAATGAAGAAAAAATTCTGATGGACACCTGCTAACTTATTTAAGAATTTCAAAAGGATTAGGTGTTCCTGCAGCTATGGAGTTTAGAATTGTTTTTGATGTAATAACATCCAGGATCCTACAGCTACGGCGAGGAAGCAGTTGTTAACATGGTACGTGTGTATCTCCAGTCTGCTGTAATGCCAGGTGGTAGCATTAATAAACCTAAACCAATAAATATCTCAGGAATATCCGTCAGACCGAGGGGAGGCACCAATTGTGGTGGTTACTTGGAAGCCATGCATTTCAAATATTGATTGGGCAGCTGATTGGTCCTTATCGTGTCACCAATAAAGTACAGGAAATAACATAAAATGTTATCTTTTGTACTGTTCATAAAATACTTTCCAGTCTACATGATATGAATACCATATGCTTTTTTGGGGAAAAAATAGAGGTAAAATTTGCAAATTGTTCTTGAGGTGTTTGTATGCAAAACATTATTTTGGGTAGATTTTGAATGTGTTTTTAGATCATAGAGGGGTTGATTTTAAAAAGTTGACTTTGAAAGATGTGATTTATTCAAACAGAGGACTTATCTATATCAGAGGCATTTCTGTTCAATGTGCTTATTATTTAAGGTAAACTTTGAATTTGTAAAACAAAGTGCACAAAATTTAAAATAAAAAATTTTAAAAATAAATAAAAGCAAAATCTTATATTGAACTAAAATATATCCTCAATTTTCTGAACAGCATCAATAATGTCGAGGGAGCAAAAACTCTAGAATTTTGCTAACTTAAAATTTGTTCCTTAACCCTCTATGGTACGCACTATGATCCCAGTTGGTAAAAAAATGTTTGAGGTGTTTTTTTGTCTTAAAATAGACCAAGTAAACATAATGAAGAGACATTTTCAGAAAATATTATTTTTTTTCTAGTTTTTAGGGTTCGTTGCCATATGGCAACACCGTACCATAATGGAAAGTAATGAAAACAAGAGAGTTTTGTTTAAAATTGTATATAACATTTATTTTAAAACTCATGTTATAGTATAAACAATCCCGAGTAACCTGAACAGTTAATAATACATCTCATGTCAAAGTAAAAGCTTTTAAAAAGACATGATTACCATACACATTTTACACTCTCTTACTGGTGATACCTGTCACTTCACTTTCACCCTCACTGTCCTCCCTCTTATCACTGTCTCCACTGTCCTCATTCTCTGGCTCATAGTCTTCATCCGTCTCACTGTCTTCATCACTCTCACTCTGCTGTGTTTCCAGCAGCTCATTTTCCTTGTCACTGAATCCTTTGTCATCTTCACTATCATCTAGTGGGAGGGCTAGCTCAGCTTTTTTCCGTGATTTACCATAAAAAAAATGTACATTCATTCTGTATATGGAAGAAAGATGTGTCAAATATCATCATATGCAATGTGGAAAGGACTCACAAAGTGCATTATTATAGTTTATCGACTATAGAAGATCAGTGTACACCAATGCAATTGCAATGAGGGCCTATAGCTAAATACAAAATGTTATCAACATGCCAGGCTAGCAATCCATAATGGTACGGTGTTGCCATATGGCAACGTACACATTTTTAACATTTTCTATTATTTATTAATCAAGTACAGTGCAAGAAACTACATAATAATGAACTTAACTCACCTATTATTCAGTGTATATTTTTTCCTCCGTTGAAAAAATATGTTTTGTGTATTTTTTCAACTTTATAACTTCTTGATAACTTTGTAAATAGTTGCAATAGTGGCTGTTTCATATTGTTTACATTTCTGTACTGTCAGTTTACTTCTTTAAAAGACTCCACTTGTTCTTTAATGCAGGGCATTTTCATATCCAGGGCAGTCTTTAATGGTGTTAATATTTTTATTGTTGACTATAAAGAACATCCTCTCTCCCTCAAATGTAATGAACATGGCTTTCCTCTCCTTATCCTAAGCAAATTGCACTGAGTGAATGTGCTCCCAGCTATGTGTCTCACTGCTGTGGAGCTCTGAGGATTGGTAAGCCCATATATGTGTGAAGGAATCTCATGCCTCTATATTTGGCAAAGGAAGAAATGACTTCTGAGCGGTTTTGTGTTATTTATGAACTGATGAAACGTGGTGCTTCCACCTCTCATTGGGTTTGGTAATGGGACACGTCCGCCTTTTATCACCATACTGCCAACCGATTGGACAAAAGGTTACAGTGTAGTGGTATACTTTCAAAAGCCCCCCCCCCCAAAAAAAGAAAGAATAAACATAAGAATGAAAACAAATAAAATAAATAAATGCTGCTAGTATCCAGGATGTCAGTGTGTGCTTCAGCTATCTGCCATTTGTGCTCAGTAGTGATACTGGTGTTTTTCTGCAATGGGTCCTGCAGACGCGACTCGAGCTGTGTTATTAGCTAGGCTTTTTTTTCATGCCTTATGGAGTTTGTGCATCCCCATGGTCCCTATAGAAAAACACCTTTATTTCATATCATAGTGTTTCAAAACAAACCTTCACCATGGAAAAAAAGAACACTGATTGCAATATGACAGAGCCATGCTTTGAAAGCAATATAATTCAGAGATGAAGCTAAAAAAAAAAACAGCCTAAGCTGTACTGAATTTAAAAAAAATGTTTAGTTGCACCGTAATGAACCTGGTATCATCCATGAGGAGGCTTATTGTTCTCTTGTCATTCTTTTGCTCTCTTTGTCCTCCAATTTGTGTCTTTTTTATCCTTCTATGTGCTTAGGAGGGGGAGGGAGTTTTCTGTGCAATCCACTAGCCATGCCTACTGTCAGAACCAGCGCAGTGGTAATGTGCAGTTATTTAATTCCATGTGATTAAAATGGGGCTGGCTCAGATTGGGGAGGGCCCGCGGGCTAAGGTTTTATTTAGAGGACCAAGATTGAACTCAAGTGAAATGGAAATGTCACACCGTCACAGAAGATGCTGGGGGAGTAGGTAGAAGGATAATATTATTGTGATGCGAAGTGATGATTCCGCCTCATCCGCCCTTATTATCGTACGTACCGCCGTAATTCCAGACCCGCACCGCAGTCACTCGCCGAGGACCGCCTCCTGCTCTGCCCCCTCCCCTCGCTCGACGAATTTCATTCGCACAAAAATCTTATTCTGATAATACGGAGATATCGGCAAAATCATTTGATGAAATGGTAATTTTCTTATTTTTTTTTTAGAAAAATAGATGTTTGCTTAAAGTGCTAAAATGAATGTTTCACTCACAATAATACACACAATTAGTTTGAAAACCAGGTTTACCATACAGGCCTTCTAATGCCTGGCCTGCTCCCACCCTGAAGTCTTTGCTCAATTTTGAAGAGTCAGTGCCACACTTGTGTCGTCATTCTTTGTGTGTTTTATTAGTCTTCAAGCATGTTTCTTAATAAATCTGTCCTGCATTAGTAATTCAGCACTTTCAGCAGTACTAATTCCATGCATGGTGATCGTTTCTGGTTGAAACATGAATCTCGAACCAGGCATGAACAGAGGGCTGAAATAATCTTTTATTGATTAAAAAATCTTGAATTAAACAAACAAGTTAGAAAAAAAGAAAATTTTACGCAAAAAAAAAGGGAATCTGAGAAAGGTCTGAAGCCTTTCTGTGTTTACGCCACAGCAAGTATGTGCAGATAAGGTTCACTTTTGTCTGGCGAGATAAGGTGCAGAAAGCAAACATATTACAGAGCTCTCGGAATTCCATATCTGCAGAGGCCATTCCACAGCGCTAATATTTCATTCATTCATGCTCCCTGCACTGCCCCCCCTGCAGAAACATCTGCTTCATACATACATCACTGCACTGATAAAAATCTCACTGAGAATTGGTAATACAGCGTGAATAGAAGACTGTAAGACTGATTAAATAACTGGTGCGGCACGCTAAAATTGAGCCAGTGTGAGGGACTGAGGGTGGTGGGGGTGTTAGGGTGGAGGGGCTTATCAGGGACTTTACTGCGGAGGTGATTTTGGGTTAAATGTAATGGGGGTGCACTGGAGTGCTCTGACTGGCCTGGTAGAAGGAGTATGCCTCCCCCCCCACCCCCCTCCAACCTGCTAACCTCTCTTTCATCCACATTTATGTGTTGCTTGCTTCGTGTAAAATATTGAATGTTCCAAAAAGAATAATTTCAGAGATAAATAATATACAACTGCAAGCTTTTAAAAGTGATGAGCTGTTTCTTGATCGTTATTCCTTAAAAAGGGGGAAGGACATGAAACACTGCGATCTGTGTGATAAAGGGAATTACAAACAATACGAAATGTAAATAGGGAAAAAAAATGTAATCCATAAATTTGGGCAGTTAATGCTGTTGAATTAACTGCTCATTGCAGCCAAGCCCTCCCCTTAACCCCCCATCTGCCCCCCCATCCCACCCCGCCCCCCCCAACCCTGTCCCGTCTCCACACAGGACATAAATAAAGGAGATACTTCTCCTACACAAGGTCGCTGGCTCAGAGAAGGTCAGGATCGATTGAAATGGGTTTCTGTCGGATCCAGAATTTGGTAGTGGCCTTCTGATTAGTGGCTGGGTCTATAGCTACCTTCCCTCCTGAGATACCTGTGCACTTCAATATATGCATGAGGGATGTTGCGGAGTAAAGATGCAGAGAGAGGGAGAGAGAGAGTAGGGGGGATGGAGGGAGGGAGAGAGAGGGATTCAATTTGTATGATTATTAAGAACTTCAATTTCTTATCAGAGCCTGAAAGATGTGCATTCCTATTAGGCGGTGGGACAACAGCCTCAATCCTCAATTATAGCACAATATATTTCAGCCTGCCATAACCGGATTTACCGTCAAAACGTATTAAAGAAACTGTTCTTAAAATACTTAGCTAATTCTGCATTTACACCCCTACTCTTCTTATGTTGTTTCTCTCATGTTGTTTTTGAAAGAATCTTCACTCATTATTAATGTACTTTGCATATTCATTTCAATTGATTGATTCATTTATGTATATATATATATATATATATATATAGAGAGAGAGAGAGAGAGAGAGGGGGGGGGGGGGCTGAAATGACTTGTATGGTGTTAAACAATTCAAAAAATCATGGGATGATGAAAAAAAATACAATTCAGTGGAAGTGCTCCCAAAATTTTAACAGTCCTTATAAAACCTTTTGCAGAGCGTAGATGTTCTCCTTTAACAATTTTATCCCGTGAAAACTTCTCACATATTCATCTCACAGTCCTCTTTGGGGGACTGGATTTAGCGCTGTGGTATGGGGGGGGCTTTAGGGGCCAGCCATTACCTTTAGTGGGATCACTTGTGATTAGCGGGAGATTTAAGCGTGCGTTGGGGTGTCAATGAATTACAAATGGCAGAACAGGGAGGGTTCAACATCTCGTGACAGGTCGTGTGGATGTATGGTACCATCCATCTCTGATGAAATATGCAACTGGAGTAAAATTTATATGGGGCTGGGGCCACGCCTGGCCCGGGCCATTAGGAGGGCGCAGACATTTATAGCACGTCTCTGCGTCGGGGCTCGCCGGCCGCCTGGGGAATCGGGACAGTGACAGAAAGTTTCAAATCCTTTTCAGGGGATAGAGAGATGTAGAGCCCAGCTCTGGGAGATGGAGCTGCATCAGGACCCTAAATGGGAGGTCAGGCCATTGCCTGTCTGTAATTGCCATAACGTATGACAAAGGCTGCATATAAATATTGCAAGATCCATATACATATCTCCCTCACACATCAGGGAAGCTTTGTTTCTTTAGCAATTCAGCACATACAGCAGTTGTCTAATGCTACTCACAGCGAACAACTTCAGTGATACAGCATATTAGCAATATAAAAAAAGATTTAGTTACATATTTTCACAAGATGCATCGTATCCTTTCTGCTTTCAATTGCAAGCACCCACCCTCTTAGAATTTTTTTTTTTTGAATCAGGAAATGTAATAATAGCTGTCCATACTGCACACAACAAGCCAGTTTTAGTGATGTATATATTTTAATAATGCACACATAATTTTCCAGACTATATATTTTTCCTGTTACCCCTACCTTAGCCATTGATCTACTTCAGACAAACTGCTAAAAGCAAGACATGAAAATTATTGCTATAGCAGCTAAACACCCATAGCCCATAGCAAGCAACTTCAGTGCTGTATATACTGTAATAATGTAGAAATTACGTATTTTTAAAACACACCGTATATGCTTGGTTTTTTTGCTACTGACAGGCTACTAAATGTAAAAAAAAGGAGGTTTATTGTGGTGAAGGAGTGAAAAAAGAAGCAGATCAGACTCCTTCAGGAATGGGTCTCACTCCATCTTGCGGGAGGGGGAGGGGGGGATGGGGAAGTGGGGGGTCCTTTAAGTACTCTACTGTCAAACCCCAAACAGAGAAATGGAGCTCGTCGTGGAGATAAAGCAGAGAGCACTTGCTTGCTTCCATATCCACCCGCATCCTTCACCTTTAACCAAATTGAGTGAATTAAAATAGGAAGCATGTATCAACGTGTAAAACTAACCTTGTTTCCCCCGGCCTCATCCCCCCACTCCAACCCGCTCCCCATTACCCCCTCCCCCCACGGGAACGAGGCCCACTTAGAACAGCGCGGGCTCTGACAATCTGCATTCCACCAAGTTTGAGAGCAGTCAAGGGGAGCCAAACCCTTCAAACATTAGTCTTTGCTTAGGAATATTAAATTCTACTCAAGAAAGAGCGACCAGACACTGCTCTACCTCTTATTAAATAACAGCAGATAATTCTAGAGAATGTCTGCAGACTGCCTTTAAAGAATTACAAGTACAAATGGATCACCTCCATCTCCCTCCCTACTTCCCTCTTGCTGACAGTTTTATTCAAAAAAAGCATTATGTTTATACATTATGTATAGAGAGCTCAATGCTATATGAGCACCATTATTTTTTGCACTGCACTGTGTAGAGACCATGCCCACAGACTCTGATGCTGGGTTTTCTGTAGAGCTTGAGAGTTGGTGCACTCTGCTGTACAACGTACTTGTACGTTTTTGTTGAGAGAAATCGAGGGCACAGCACGATGCATTACCAAAATCCACTCAGGGAGAGGTATGTGCTCCTTAGACGAACGGTGCCAATGAACAGATGAATACCACGCTGTAAACCCTGGTAAGTGGAAACCGATTACCTCAAAAAGTTTTGTGGAAACCGATTACCTCAAAAAAAAAATGTGTTGGCCAACTTAATTGCACTGTGTGGAAGGAACTGAAAGAAAATAAGGTGAAGTTATTTATTTTATTACCCCGCCCCACCCGAAGAGTGAGTATAAGGGGTATTGTTTTTGGTTCAGGTTTGTTTCTGTGTTTGTTTGTACATTTGTTTCTGTTTTTGTTTGTTTGTTAAGACTTTAGCAGCAAAATTAATGGCCAGATTAACCCCAAATTCGGTTTCAGGATTGCCACTGATCCAGAATAGATGCCTATTGAATTTTGGAAAAGTAGGTGAAAGTTTGTGCGAGGGGCGGGGTTTGTTGTGCCTGGCACCACTTGTTTTTTTACCATGTTTTTCAGTGCAGTGAACATAAGATCATTAAGTTGGCATACGCAATTTTTTTGAGGTAATCGGCTTCCAAAAATCATTTGAGTTCACCACACTTACCAGGGTTTATGGGGCGGAATTGGCTGGCACAGAGGGAAGCGCTGTACTCCGCGGAGAGAAACCCAGTGCTTCCACAGCGTGCATCACAGCGGTGTGTCCAGCACAAAACCAATGGCAGTTGTATGGTCCAGTTTAGAGAGACACCACATGAGCGTAGGGATGTTAAATGCATACACAAAGTCTCTTGCAGAAGACTGCCACAGAAATGGGCAGCTTAATCAATTTGGCATGGATCACTATAATGACCCTGGCTTTATCATTAATGGAGATTTGTGGCCGTAATCTGTCATTAATTCAGCCTAGCTATGCGCAGTCCATTGTGGCATTTGGGAAGGAGTCTGATTGCAGCATGTGTGGGGTGCAGTTAGGAGCAGGAATTTGCACTGGCCTTCAGGGCTTATTTAAGGAGAAGAAAAAGAGGGAGAATAGTGGTCTGTTCTAATCACTCATATACATTTATCCTCACATAAAAATCCAGCATGCGCTGATATAAAAGGGATTACACACATATGTGCGCGCGCACACACACTCCCTCTTTCTCATGCACATACACACATACAAACAAAAGGGTACGCAAGAGTAGCAATTTCTAATTTATAAGTATAATTTTTTTTAAACAAGTATAAACGTAACTACAGCGCTATGACTTTGAAATGTGTACGAAATACAATATTTACCAGGTATCTGTAAACAAGAGTTTCAAAGATCTCATTACCACTCAAAAGATGCTGAAGCTCTTTTATCTGTCTTTACATGAATGAAGAATGAGGTGGTGCAGTCTCAGGCGTACGCACACCCAAGGCTGCTTGTGTTCTGAACTCTCTCTGTTCTCAAGTGTTGGGAACTGGCATGACTGCGAGCTGAATCCAATCTTCTCTCACACTAGACCAGAGGCGCTAGAACATTCCAGAGCACAACTGTGAATGTGACACGGACAACAGGTATTCCTCCCCCCTCTCCTTCTCTTCTCCTCCCCAGACCTGCTTTCTTCTCTCCTCTGTTCTGTCCTCTCGGGGTAACACGCCTTTTCCTTTTTAGGATCAACCATCCACCAAAGCAATGTTGGCAATGACCAAAAAAACTGAAGAAAGAAAACACACATTGGCCCTGATCAGCTGCAGGGGGTTGTGGGTATGGGGAGGTGGGGTTCTCATCTGCAGAATTCCAATCTCTGGTCGGGTGGATCGTAGAGGCCAGGGGAGTCACTCAATAAGCTTAATGCACCTTGTTAATTCGATGGGATTTGTCAGGTATCTCTGTCGGAAAAATTATAGAAAACCCTTCCAGATGAACACATGATAGTGACATGAATTAAAGCGATAGAACAATAGTAGAATATAAACCAGAAATGACACCCAAAGTGGCTGTTGATTTATTGCCACGCCGAGTTTGGTACTGGGCTTCCATGTATATTAGTGCTACAAATCTGGGTCCATTTACCGAGGAGATGCTCATACATACATCACCGACTCCTGCTCCAAGCCAAGGTCAGTCCTCTTGGCATCAATCTTTCCAGCTGAGGCTACTCCACACAGGAGCACTTTTGTAACTGTCGCGGCTGTAATAGAATCTTTTTTTCCTCCGCTTCATCTTTCTCTTATCATGTGAAATATATATTCAACTTCTATTCTTTTCCTCATTCTCCCCCATTCTTTTATTTTATCTTTAAAGCATTCCCGCCAACCTCATTCTTTTTCCTCCTCCTGTGGACGCTCTTCTCCCTCGCTCCGAGGATCACAGGTTTGGCTTTTTATTTTATTTTTAACTCCTTCATTTCTCTCTCTCAGTCAAACCAGATCCTCTTTTAAATATATATATTTCATATATCTCAAAGATTGATGGTTTGCGGTTAACGCTTAATGTTAGCGCATGAGCTAAGTAGGCTATTACTGATTCTGTTCTGTGAACGCGTGGCACCATCTCATTCAGGACTCCTAAATGAGCGCCTACCTGTAACTTCCTCTGACGTCCATGTTAAGTTCTCCAGGAATCTGCACCTAGATCCGATACATATGAGCTGGAATAAATGAGAGGGCAAAGCAGTGGAGCGCACAGGCAGTAACGTTATCTGAGTCTAAACACATCATTACCCAAAGTTTATGCTGCTCTGAATGAATTCCCCGAGGGCAGAGAAGGTGCCACAGAATTAAGCTTCCCGGTTTTGTCTCTGGCAGGACTGCCGCGGATGTAAGGCGGGAGATTCAGCTCACATTGCTGGGGAGAAGGGACCACGCATGTCCAATTAAGCCTTACATCCGCCCCAGAAGGTTGCAAATCCATGGCTGTCCTCCACAGTGTGCCAACGCAACCAATTTCTTCAAATAGCCATTGTCAGCATTGAGCAACCTCCAACACATTTTTTTGCTTTTTGCTAACTATATTGTGCTGAGTTATTTATGCTCTCCGTTCAAATGAGACGCTGCATATCATCTTCAATGCATAATCACCAAACTGAGAATATGTGACAAAAATGAAGAATATAAATACTCATGAATAGGTACTGTACATAAATAAGTAGCTACCCACTGTATTTTTTGTGTTGATGTATTACTTATTAATGTCGCAGGGCTGGAACAGAGGCGTGGAGAGGCATGTAATGAAGTGTTGCGGTTGAGATGCCTCTGATGACAGGATCTGTCAGTCGCAGGCTGGGGGGGCGGAGCTCCTGTCCAGTTAAGTGATCTGTCGTGTCACTCACCTTCAGGAACCTCAACTTTAGGTCCCCTTTTCACTCTGCGTTTACTTTCCTCTGTGCTGTTGTTTTGTAGTTTTTTGAGATTTCTCAAGCTGACCCAATCCCTGGGAGGATAATTCAGCAGGACCACATGTTCACTCTCTTCTTCTCTCTTTCTCCGCTCTTTCTTCCTCTCCCCCTCGCTCTACCTATCATTAACCCCTGCTCCTTTCTACAGACTGGATAGTCTCTCCGGAGGATTCAAGGGTCTACCAAACTGCATCGTACTCATACTAATGTCCATGCAATAGAGCATACATGTGTGAGCGCAGGTTACTGCAGTCAGGTGTGGTCGCACGTGTGACTGCATGTTTTTTTATACAACACGTCTTCTTGGTTTCGCTCGTACTTGAAAGCTTTGTCCAGCTTGAATTCACAAATATGAAACAAGGTAAATCGAATTCTAACAGAAGCCTGTTTTATGGTGACAAATTTTCAGAAAACATATTGAATACTTCAATTTTTCTGCGTGGATACAAAAAGCATAACATAACTGAAATAAATCAATTTGAGGTTTCTTGTTTGGAGGACAGGAATTTGTGTCTTTCACTCACTTTTCAAGTATTTCCTACTGAGTAGTGGGGGTAAATAGCTAAAATTGTAAATAAATGCAGCTCATCCCATTTCATTTGCATACAGCAATAATAAATAAATGAAATATTCCCACCTAAAGTACTGAGTGCTGTCATGTGAAACTGCAACTGTGTTTCACTGCATTGAAAAGCAGATCGTGGCAGGACCGCACAGGATTTAACTTCGCTCTACATTTTTGCTGCGTCAATATTAGCCAAACTGACTACTCATGCTAAATGTGGCACAACGGTACTTTATGCTCAATAAATAATGAAATTAATCTGTTTGCCGAAGCAATTTTTCTCCACGGGACCTTTCGGGGAATTGTAGGTGCATCGGGGTGGGTACCCTGAATTTCTTTAATTGATGAACTTGACCTGCATTTTCCTGATAACAAATTTCATTTGTTCCATAAAAATTATGCTCAGGCGACTTTATTTGACAGCATCTTTATCACCAGCAGAGTAAATAAGAGTAATTTACGCTGCTTAAGTCTGAGCGTCCTCCATAAATCTGCGCTCAGTCTTATATTACTGAGTGGAAGCGGTGATGTGATAGTGCTGGGCTAGCACTGCAGACAGAACAGTAAAAAGAATACAGTTTGTGAGCAACACAAGGGCCGCAGAGGTGCACTTCTTTTTAAAAACTTTGAACACTTACGGACACTGACCACTCTTGCTCACTATCAGAGGTGAGTTTTGATGATTACTACAGTTTTAGGGGGAAAGAGCCGAATGTTAATGAGGGCCGGAAAAAATACAAGCTTCTTTTAACGCAACTAGTTTGAGGAAGGATTACACTTCAGCGGCTCCCCAAAAACACAGCAGTACTGTGTCCAGCCACTAGATGGCAGTCATTGCTCTCCCCCCAGTTATGTGCTGGACAGAACCAATTCTTATTGCTCCACAGACAAACATAATACCATTCTTGCATTTCAGAATTTCCAAGCATTACGCATCCTACTGTATTCTCCAAAATAGTGTGAAACACAGGAGGTCCTGCACCATTCTTGCTGTCATATTAACAGTTCATCATAACATTAACTCCAAAAATGATATCCTAAGAGACTACATAACTGATATTGCAAATTTCCTGAAGTAGTCTGAGGCCAGGGCAGGGGAATATTGGGACTGGCTGGGAAGCATGCTCAAATTTTGGAGGGAAATGGTGGTGCATTTGCTCAGCACAACAGATGCAGTTCTGTGCCGTCAGACATTGCAAAACTCGTCCGGAGCAACGGCCTCGGCTGGAGGCATGAGCCAAGCTTAAAATAATTCCTGAAGCTTGAAACGCTCCGCAGAACCCTGCCAGTGTCATTCCTGAACATTTATTCCTCGTTTTTGCAAATATGTGTTGCTTTTCCCCTTGAGAATAAACACCATCCCTCTTTGATTCCTGAGTGAAATGTCTTTCAGATTGTGTGCTCCATAAATGCAGAAGAATCAGTCATGTTCGAGCAGTGAATGAATTTACCATTTTCCAACAGAAAATAGCGGAACTGTGCGGCAGGCAGTGAGCTGAGGCTATCACTGAGACCCACAAAGCATCGGTGGCTACCTCAGTCGAACGCTCTACGGAGCAGAATCGGCTTTTTACCACCTGGAACAATGAGTGATTGACTGAAAGAGAGATGCCGCTTGATTTGTTTTTCCCCGGCTACCTTAAATGTAGCTTTTTTTCTTAAATACCTGTAAAATGGACACCTCTGTCTTTAACCCTGCACATTCTCTTTCCAGCTTGCGCTGCATTTATGTAGCACTCTGTAGTGATCAGCAGGAGTTATGGCCTGGACTAAATCACGCACCTCTTTTACAAAGCCCCTCAGCACAAAACATAACCCCTCCAACACAGACTGTAAAAATGAGCTTATTTAATGTCCCAATTATGAAAGCTGGTTTATGGCTTACAAACAAAAAAAAAAAGAAGATTACATCAATTAGTCTGCATCGTTTATTATTGTGCTTGATAAACAACTAGAAAAACAACACTGCAAATCACCCGTGAAAACACACACTAAGTCATAAACAGTGGTGCCTATTGCTTTATTGTTTGCTCCGTATTTTCTGCAAGTGATGGTGTGTGCAGGTTTGAAACAGAGCGAGAGTTTGTCAAAGTCAGTCTCCCTTACCACTTAACCCTTTCGAGCCCATGAGCGGGCACAGCCTGTCATTTCAGCTGGTGTTTTTGTGAACTGAAAGTACGTGTGCTGTGGGCCCACACTAGAGATCCTTGTGTCAGAGCCGAGGTGCTGGATTTTGCGGCCCATCAGTGGTCGTGACAGGAGAGCGCCGTAGATGGAGACCGTCACGTAGACTGATATCGGCCCGGCGTGCGGTGGACGTGACAGCTGTCCGTCAAACACGCAGGCGGTGGGAGAGGGGAAGCAGCTCTCCTGCTGCCCCTTATGCAGCGTTTCACACCACGGACGGCACCCAGAGGGGAGAATCACTGAACTGCGCCATCACTCATGACCCTGAGTCAATCCTGCGCGCACTTCCTGCAACATTGACACTTCTTCAGCTCACACTGCAACTTTTCAATTTTTGGTTTTTTAATGTCAACACATATACGCACAAATTTAAACAAAAGGAAACCAAATCGTGTGTCCGTGAGAAGGAAAGCGCATATCATTTCAAGATAATTAATTGCCTTTATGTTTCAGTCAGCAATATTGGCCTTTGTGTATTCATTTTTGGAAGCAGGTACAAATGAATGACACTCAATATGCTAAAAAGCATGATGGACGCATGTAAGAACCATCTAAAGAGAAGGACGAAATGACAAAAATATTTTAAAAACTTTAGGAGACATTGAGTAGCATGACCTTACTTCCTCTCTGTGCCCTCCCGGTACTTCGCATTACACACCAGCTGCATTACCGGTGATTGAGAAAGGCTCCCTTTACGTTCCCTGCCATTTCTGTTACCATCTGCAATCGGTTGCTGTAACAAATGTTAATGCAGGATAATGACGCCATGAGTTCATATAACACAGTGCATTGGGAGGAGGAGTGAGCCGTGTGCGCTTATGTCCCGGGGTTATTCGAATTAAGATAACATATGCCTTTTCTCCTCTGAGTGGACCCTACAATCGCCTTCGATTTCTGCCTTCAGAAGCCATTAGCCGTTTCCCCTCCGATAGGTGGTAAGCCGGGAGTGAAAGAGCTGTTCCTGTTCTAACGAGAAATGACACGTTTCCAATAAGCATACTGATAATTTTGCCCATTTGTTTTCCACAAATGCAGTTAACAAGCTTTATTAAACAGAAGGCATTGTATTAATTCCACTGCCATTCTTTATCATTTTCTCCAATTAGGGGTATTACAGAGCGCCCTGTACGGATGGGGGGTGGGGGTGGGGGGGCGCTGGCGGTCGTAAGGGCGAGGGGAGGCAGTGCCCTGGCCTGGTTCTCCGTCCTGCTTTGAGGGAGGGTTCCGGGGGCCTCGCTGGGCCCCAGGACGCAGGGTGCGACTCTAACTCTTTCTGTGGCAGCAGCCCATCCTCGATCTCGCCCTCAACAGCTGTCCTCCCAGGTCACCATTTATCTTCCCTGATCCATTCTGACCTTTTTGAACGCTCATATCTGACAGCTTCCAGACACACTGAGTCAAACTTCACTGGGAGCCAGCTATCACACACACCACTAGCAGGGCGCAGGCGGCACACGCACCGCCGAGTGCATCTCACACCAGCCTGGCCTCCACCTGCAGCACCGCCCCATAAATCCTGCCGCTGCGAGACAGCTCGCTAACCAGCACCCGCTCTCTCACGCGCTCCCCTCACCATGAGAAATGGGTGCTGGGATAGAGGCTCTTCACCCAAATAGATTCGGACAGTTTCTCAACTTCGGTTTAACTGAAACCGGAGCATGCTCAGTTGCAGGGAAGGGTGAGAGAGGCGCTGAATTAAAGGGGACTGACAGGCAGTGATCTCTGTCGCTGCATGTTTCTGAAGTGGCAGATGGATCCCTCGTTGTTTGTGAGCGTTCAGCTTCAGTGTTGGGCCGTACTATAATTTTGCCTCAAATGGTTTATCAAGTTTTTTTCTTGAGTGTGTTTGTGGTCTGGGGGGGTACCTGGCTTAAAGCCTGGGAGATCCTGTTCTTTTACTTCAGATCTCTAAATAATAATGATTATGATTGTAAGGTAACTCATCAAAGACACCGTCAGGCGAGGACTGGCACTGGCACAGAAGCAGGAAAGAAAGTTGGAGTTCAAACAACGGAGCCCTTAGTCACCAGCAAGACACTCGGAGCTTCATCGGGGAAGCTAGCTCTTCGCCTCTATTCCTCTTCTTTTTCTATACCGAGGCTTTATTTTGTGTGACGTGGCAAAGGTATCTGTGCATCTCTGTGCGGTGGGGGCGCTTGGCTCTGTCTCAGCCCCTGCCATGCGCATGCTATCAGAGACAGGCAGCAGCCATGTCGGCTCCCCGCTTTAGATTTGTAGCAACCGCGTGCAGCTGTCTTCCAAGTTTAGATTTAAACACACTGAAAGAACGCTCCAAAATTCCCGATAAAACTCTGTACCTGATATAATCCCCATGAACAGTCTTTCAAAATCGAACAAGATTTCCTAAGGAGTCATTTTACTTCACACTTCCAATTTTGATAAAGGATTGTTTGTTTCATACATGAGTCTCAGTGATGTTTTCAGGGTTAAACTGCAGTTTGCTAATCAGAAAGTCAGATCCAAAGCCACTGCAAGCATTATAGATGGAAATGAGAGAAATAAAGACCCATCAAAAATAGTCTGAGAGTTAAAGTTAGCCTGGGTATGGTTGCTTTAAACAAGCTGGGTTACGAAGTTGTTTATCATCAGTCTGTATATGCAAATTAGGTATGCATTATTGACATAATCAGAAAAAAATTATCCATTCCCACCCTTTGTAGTGGTTTAGTGCTGTAATTCAGCTGTATGCCTCACTTAAGAAACATATTTATTGTTTATTAACAAAACCTAAATTGTTATTTTTTGGGAAAAAACTATCAAATATCGTTATTTAAGTTTTAGCCTGAAGGTTGAGAAGATTTGTACGGAACCCAAAATAATAATCTATAACCTCATAAAATGTTGATTTGAGTGTACAGGATGCCTTAATGAAGAGGTTTTGCTGAGTGGCTTTGAAAAAAAAATAGCCGAAATTCCAAGTGATGTGACTGCCTGTCGAGAGAATGACTGAATGATAATTACTAAAATATGATGGACAGCTGGTGGCTGCCAGTCACTGAACGCTGCCTTGTTGTTGCCAGGAGGGCATAGCGACAGACCTGAAGGTAGGGCCTCTCCTCTTTCTCAGTTGCGTTCCTCTTCCTCAGGCGGATGAGTTTGGCTCAGCGCTGATTGCACTCTCCTGAGGCCATGAGGAAGCTCGGTGCTTTGAGTGACAGGCTGCAGAAAACAGGAAGACAGGACTGACTTCCGTGAGCAGCCCCATGACCCAGCCACTTCCCATGTAACCTAAGGGTTGGCGCTTATCCTGTTTGTTTGTAAATCAGTTCACTCCACACCAGTGGGAGACCTTAGCTGGGGCTAATGCCTTCCTTGTTTTTTGGAAACGGAGTGGAAACCAGACAATTTATGAGGAACTGAACTCACCTAGAGATTTTTTTTCCTTTCCTTTCTTTTGGAGGGGAGAGTTATTTTTCACTCTGTACCAACAAATTCTGAACAGGCAATAGAATGGCAATGAGCCATTGCATGCCAGACATATACAGTCGACATGCTCACAAAAAAGTATTCAAATGGCACTTTTTGCAGTGAGTATTTTCATCGTGAGGACTATGAGAGAGATCTCAAGTTGGAGTTGAGCCGAGTTTATAGTCGGACGACAGCGGGCCAAATTGGAATAGCCAAATGTTTATGAATATTCTAACATCACCCAAAATGGATATTGGTCATTGTCATGAAAAATAACAAACAAAACAGCAAAGTGACAAGTGACTCAGTGTTGCAGAAAATAGAGAAAGAAATAATATTACAATTATTTATTTTCTTACAATTAAAAGGGATGGCACATGTCAGGAATGTCAAGGATGTAAATACAAGGAGGCGCTTGCAAGAGAATTGAACCGTTAAAAGATATAGAATTTTATTGCAATGTTGCCATCGATCATTAATGATCAATTGTTAGTTGTTACAAGATTACAACATGGACCAGCGCATCGCCAACCAATATTTCCTTGCAAGAGACTGACCTGAACCCAAGTGTAGCTAATATACAGTCAGGGGGGATAAATCTGAACAAAAAGTGCAAGCAATGAACATATTTTTGGGTACTATCAAAGCACTAGCTATTTACATATGTGACATTGCAGCTATTTACAATACAGGCTATAATTCTAACTCAGAATGCTGACCTTTAACTGCCATGTTGCCCCCCACAAGACTGCATTTCACCATAACAGGTTTTACTGAATCTGCGACAAAGATAATATTAATAATAATAATAATAATAATAATAATAACAGAGACATAGAACCCATGCCTGCACACAAGTCTCCTCATGTAGTCATCAGATTTAAAATAAACATTTATATTGTTGATGAACAATTCACTGGCAGCACCTGAAAACTGGTAAAGTGCACCTTTTTCTGAGAAATTCCGACAAAAACTTAGAATAAACCGAGGTTTACTGATGATTTGAGGCCAATTCCATTAACCTTGGAACTCACCATTCTCAAGTTAGAGCATTAAATAATGTATTGGTTCACTGTGCTAATTTTCAGCTGACCTGACGACGAAGTCAGATGAGCTTATTTCAAGGCCTGTTTGTCCGTCGTTCGTCGTCGTCGTTCGTCGTAGTTCATCGTCCGTAAACATCTTTTCCTCCGAAACCACTGGGCCTATGAAGCTGAAACTTGACAGGTACCTTCCTACCCATGAGGACACCAAAATTTGTTCAAGGCGTTCCGATCTGATTTCAACCATGGCCACCACGGCGGCCATATTGAAAATCACATCATTGGCCATCTGAAAGCTATTTTTGCACATATTCAGCTGAAATTTGCTATGTAGTCAGTAGGTGGCAAGATACATCACATATTATACGGCTTTTTCCATATTTCAAATTTTGACCTTGCTTTGACCTTCAACTTTATACAACCCCCGTGAGTTACATTGAAATCTTTCAAAATCATCTTCTCCGAAACTACAAGGCCAATGAAGGTGAAACTTTACAGGTACCTTCCTGCCTATGAGGACACTAAGTTTTGTTCAAGGCGTCTTGCTCCAATTTCAAGCATGGCCGCCACGGCGGCCATATTGAAAATCACATAATTGCCCATCTGAAAGCTATTTTTGCACATATTCAGCTTAAATTTGGTATGTAGTCAGTACGTGGCAAGATACATCACATATCATACGGCTTTTTCCGTATTTCGAATTTTGACCTTGCTTTGACCTTCAACTTTGTACGACCCCTCTAAGTTACACTGAAACCTTTAAAACTCTTCTTCTCTAAAACTACTTGACCAATGAAGCTGAAACTTGACAAGTATTTTCCCACCCATTAGGACACTAAATTTGTTCAAGGCATTTCCCTTGAATGGTCAGGTGAGCTACAGGGCCCGTGGCACTATTTTTAAAATTTGTGGTGGTAAATATGGGGTGCATTCGCGATCATTCCAAATTTATGTGTACTCTCCCATAGTGCACAGCCCACTGCTATTTTTCTTCCCTCTTCCCCCATATCACTGCAATACCAAACAATATACACTAAACTGAAACAGCAAATATTCCAAACAAATTATTCGCTATAACATTTTGGCCATGGCGGCCATATTTGAAATCGGATCGGAACGCCTTTAACAAACTTTGGTGCCCTCATGGGTAGGAAGGTACCTGTCAAGTTTCAGCTTCATAGGCCCAGTGGTTTTGGTGGTGAAGATGTTTACGGACGACGAACGACGACGACGATGACGAACCACGAACGACGGGCAAACAGGCCATGACATAAGCTCATCTGACTTTGTCGTCAGGTGAGCTAAAAATGAAACCCCTCCTCTTCCCTCTCCACTGCACTCCTGCCCCAAGACCCTCCCCCAGAGGAAGCTGCCGTGCACTCAAAGGCACGTGAGCTGTTATGCATGTGACTGTGGAGAGGTTTTGCAATTTTTCATTATGAAAAAGGCCAACTTGCCGAGGCTAGACATGACTGTTGTGAGTAGTCAACATTGGCGGCCAACAAATGAGCAGAAATAAATCATGTCGACATGAAAAGTAATCTACAGCAGTATGTATTCAGTAAAACCCCGGCACACGCTTATTTCAGTAAGTTACCCCTTTTTTTGAGAACAGAAACTGTCGTGAATCCTGCTGAATGGCCAGTAAACCATGTATGACAGCATTTAACTGTGAGAGCACAGAAATGTTACACATATTTATGAGGACAACACAAACAATAAGACTGCCAGGTCACTTCACAAAGATATTTTCTGCTACTTTCTTATAAAACCACGCCAGTTACGTTAGCCCTGGAATCGGAAACAAGCTAACGTTAGCTCGACTGCAACATCACAGTAACATCACATGCACTACGGAATACTGTAACAATTACAAGACGCTGGCAATTCGAACAGCGACTGTGCTTGTAAGCGACGTTCACTTGCTTATTTGCAGAGTGAAAATGAATTGATGCCAGTTAGGGCTGGGGTAAGTAGCAGCTGTGCATGTGAGTGACACCAACTCACTTATTTGCAGAGCATTGCAGAGCAAAAATTAACCAACGAACAAAGCAGGGGTTTACCTGTCAAGCAAAAAAGTCGACAACTCTGCGCGGGGTTTTAATCCTTACAGATCACCGAGTTCCCTCCACCTCTGAAAAGCCACTCCGATGTTCACTCTGGTTTTATCCCGGGCTTTGTCTAATTCTTTTTGTGCTTTTTTTTCTTCTGGCTGCCTCTTCATACTTGTCTTAGCCGTGTGTGCTGTTGTCGGTGAAGGTATCGATATTTTTTTCCTCGCTGATGGCTGTTGTTGCGCCATTAGTTTCTCTGAGCTCCTGAACCCTCCCTCGAAGATTTGAGCTTGACTGAGCGTGAATCGAGGAGTGAAGGGGAGGAGGCTGTCCGCAGCACGTGCATGTGCACTGTTTGACGGCTGTCAGACACCATCCTGGCTCTGATTGGTTCTTTTTGGTCGGTCCGAACAATTGTGCTAAATTGCAGTGGGTGGGTTTCAAGGAGCCTTTTTTAATTTACAGAGTACTAGTTTTATGTACAATACTGTCTGTAAACAGTGACGGTTTTAGCAAAAGTAACAAAAAGTTACTTTTATAAGATTTACCAACTGCAGCTTTAATGAAAATGTTCTAAAATCTTCTCTGAAACCCTCCGCCACAATGACTTGATATTTGTTCTGCAGTATCCTAGAGACAAGGTCTACCAAATTTGTTCTATCAGTTTGAAAATGTTGCTTTTTGAATTTAAAAAAAAATTTTCATTATCTCTGTCGTTGTTGTCTTCATTCTGTTCACAATCACTATTTCTTACATGTCTTTCAATTGGACAATTGTAGCATGTTTTTATGAAGTAATTTATCATGTGGAAATGTTGTTTATATATATTACTATTATTACCCATCACTCTCAAATGTATTGACAATATATTTGGTCCCATGACCTTTGACCTTGAAAGTGCCAAGTTGTTGCAAAATTTTTAAAAATTCTTCTACATTCTCGCTCTTTGGCAATTGGATTACAGGACCTCTAGTCCTATTTTTGCTTCATCTTTCTCCGGAACCAGATTTAGACTCCCGGCAGAGAAAAGGCTTTGTGCAGTTTTGAATACAGACTGGTTTACTCTGAAGCTAGCTAGTTTTTTCATGGGACAACTCACACAATTTCTTGCTTTATCTCTCCCTGGAACCAGAGTCCTGACTCCTGACAGAAAGAGGTGGGCTATTCTGTATATGTCGGTTATAGATAGGCGTTCTCATTAGAAACTGTTAATATAGGAAGCTGATGTTTTGTGCTGAAAGGCCATGTGATGATATAGCCTACATCTATTCACAAACAGGCTCGTATTGATAAGTGTGATTCCATTTCATTGACAATATCTCTTGAATTATCTCATGTTTCCAACACCGTCATGTCTTTGCTTAGCTTGTTAGTTTCTTCTCCCTCGTTTGAAATGATAATCAGGATTTTGTAAGTACATCTTTGATGACCTCTGGTACAGCGAAAATGAATTATCTTCACTGTGAAAGAACCACAGGCTAGGGGAAAAAATGGCTAAATACTTTCTGTTGTTTGGCCAATGGCATTAACAGAATACAATCCATATGGTTGTTAAGCCCAAAATCTGTTGTACCATTACTTGTATTTTCATAATAAATAAGATGGAATAATTACAGAGATTCAATGATTTTCACAGGTTATGAATTTTTTCTCTCTATTGTGACAGGACCCTTCACATCCTCATTGCAGGATCCAGACCCACTGCCATGCTAAAAGACCTGAAGTGCACTCAGTGGAGCAAGTTACACTCATGCCACTTATGGGACACAGACATGTTGAAAAAGCTCAAAGAAATGAACAGAGAAAAAAGATAATTGGTGAGTGTATGAATGTCTGCAATCTCATGACCAATATTAACTAGGTTATATCAAGATAGTCTTATATTTACAATTATTCATGGAAAAGCACTCCAAGTAAGAAGTTAGGATTATTAATGATCTTTAGAGAAAACATAACATTCACTAAATCACTTGCAAGCATGTCTTCAAATTACAAAAAAAAGCATTACCCTGGTCTAGATTTTTAGAGATAAAATTAAAATGGCCTCCTAATGCTCTCTTTCCTTTGCTGTCATGTCAGCGCAGAGGGAAATATTTACGACTGCAATTTACAATGCTTAGGATTCCTTTTAAGAGAATTTGAAACAGAAGAGATAACTGAATGAATGAATGAATGAATTAACACATTTATGAATATGTCATCTTGATAAACTTTCTGTAAACTGAATAACCAAGAGACCGAAACACAGTCATTTCAAATGAAAATGTGCACATATAAATATTGTTCAGAGGTTAAATAGATGTAATTGCGACCAAAAACTGAAAAATAATGGTGGCAGGCAGAGTTACGTTTTCATCTTCAATTGTTTAATTACTTTCTCACATTTACTTTTCATCTGGCATTTCAATTCCTCACCCCCCCCCCCCCCAAAAATAAATAAATAAATAAAATTAAATTAAAAAAAAAAAAATTATATATATATAATATATAAACACACCTATATATTTGTTTGTGTGTGTGTGTGTGTGTGTGTGTGTGTGTGTATTCCCACTTCCACCAGTGTAGTATAATTCATACTCTACAGAGCGGATATGCCTGTCATCAACTCCTGAAAAAACGACAAATATCAAGTAATCTGAAGACGTATCAAAGTCTAACTCGGAATCACATGTTGAACACACCCCGCCGACTGGTTCATGACCGTATGACAATTAATCTATCAAAAGGATGGAGTCAGACGTTCAACCATTAGAAAATGTGTAATATTTAAAAAATGTTGATTAGTGGATCTCAAGAAGCAGTTTATCAAAGTAATACATCACACACAATATGACATTAATCACATGATGTGCCAGAAGCCTCCTGGTCCCTTCGACAGGGGCATAATATATAGCATCTTTATATGATAACACAAGTCCAAATCCTCTTCCGAAATTAATTAAAAAGAGCAACAAACCTGGGGAGAAACAGAACTTCTTCTTAATGAGGTCGTAAAAATATGGATTGGCTGAAGGAGGTTTGTGGCGGGCGGGAGAGGGTTGCGATAACTTTATAGGCCATTCTAGAGTCGCATAATTAAAATATATCCAAGTTCAATTTAAAATTTAAAAAATGAGTCTTACTGATTGAGTTTGGTAACTTCAACAGTCCTGCAGAACATCCAAGCCCCTGAGAAGAGTTAAGGACAGTTCACTTCAGTTGATCGCCTCCCGTAAAGAAAATTTTTGTATCACAATATGTGCAAACACTGCACCCATCGGATCCGGTCTATTATAAAAGGAATGAATTCTAGACAATTAATTGTTGCTTTTTTAAATAGATTGTAAGGAATGATTTTGCTTCTGCAAATAGATAGACCAAGAAACAAAGCCTGTGCTGGTCTGTAGGAGTTCTTGGACAAAAAATAAATGGCTGAAGAAAATTAAAAAAGGACAAAAGAATTCAATTCTTCGTAAAGGAACAGGGCAGATATTGACTGTGCTCATTGATTAACAGTTACACATTTCTTTCCTTTTTCTTTTTGTAAACCCACTAATCATGTTAATTGATATTTTATTTTCCTTCACTAACACAGCTCTGATTTAATTAGAGATAATGAGAATTTAATGTGGGGTCAAGAGCAGTCCGGGGTCGTACCTAGGCGGGACACATGAGGCAATGCTGTAAGTTTGTCTCCTGCTAGGCTGGCTTTCAAAAGCTGCAAAATCCCCAGGAGACATACGAGGTGCCCCACGCCATATGCCCCTCCCGCCACCCCCCAGTGGACCTTCCAAATCCTCTCACAAAGTCAGGGTTCCAGCAGGGCATAGCCATACATTACCTGAAAACAATTCTTCCTTCTGTGTCACTTTTTTTTTTTTTTGGTGGTTGTGGCCCCAGTCACTCCTCAAACAGAAATGCTGTCCAAAACAAACTGCTGACAACCTTCTAGGTGAAAACAGCCAAAAAAAAACCAAAAAAAAACAAAAAGCTAATGTTGCCCACCCTCCTCTGCGCAATTCTACAGAGTGAGGGCATTCAGAGTGAACCTTAGTTTAATGGAGCTTTCCCACTGCATGGTACTGGCTCAACTTCGCTCAACTCTACTGGCATTGAGCATTGAGAGAAATAGGTGACAACAGAGTGGGTCTGCTGAAGTCATGTGCTTCACTCGCATTTTAAATTGTGCTTTAAACTTGTGACCATATACGGACTGGAATGTTAAAGTATTTCACTGCTAATTAGCGAGGAATTTTCCCCAGTTAGCCAATGCTGACTGTATCCTCTAACATTGATACATTTTATGGACAGACATGTTTTTTTGTTTGTGTCATATAGTCGTCAGGGAAACGAGCATGAGAAATGTAGGCATCCTCGCCCAGTGCACCCTGCCCTGCTCCTGTCATACAAAGCACACAAAAGGATATCTTCAGATATTAGTAGACACACTATTTGTCAGGTGCTTTTTGTGCACCAAGGTCATGCTGGCGTGCCGTATTGGGGACTCAGGAACCAGGAGTCCAATTAGATTCTCTGCCTTTTCTCTTCTGTGGAATGACTTGAGGGGAGAGAGAGCCCTGTGCTCAGGTGACCTCTCTGGCTGTCTAGAAACACACAGATGTAATCGTATCTCACAATGAAATTAAATAAAACTGCATAGAAAAGGAGAGGGACACGGGAAGGAAAAACATCTGAAATTGGTTTAGGCTTTTTTCTCATTCTCTGTGAGTTCGGAATGCTGTTCACTTATCAATGACGGCCTCTTTATTCAGAGGACTTCCTGATTATCCTATTGGCTGACTGAGCCGTCTGCTGGAAACACACTGGACCGCAGGGAGACACTTCACCTTCAAATATTTAGTTTACAATGTTGCCTTTTTACGAGTCACCTAGAAAAGCCTGATTGTTAAAGTTAGGCAGCTGATCATGTATGTTCATCTTGAGTGAGAACAAATAAACAATCAAAAAAAAAAAAACCCAGAAACATCTGGAAGCAAATTTAGGCCTTGTCTACTCATACATAAGTATTTTTGAAAATGTAGAATTTTAGTCCACACGCAAACTGCATTGTCTGTCTCCGAAAATGCCCTCCAGGGTGAAAATTTAAAGACACACAAGTACATGAGGACTAAGCCTTAATGTCAGAGTAAGTTTTTAATTATGGTAATCCATGCTCAACAAAAGTAGGTTCTGAATATTTTGTTGAAAGTTTAAGAGTCAAAATGATTACTGAGTGGTCCAAAAATAGTAGTCAGGTCATCTCCTCTCTGCCATGTACATTGTGCACATTTCATGAGTTCCCGTTTTTTACATGTGTGAATCACAGGAAAAACAGACTCTGTTTTACAGAATTATCTGCGTTTACCAGACACAGCTCACTGTACTGATGCACAGCTCTGGGCCAGACTTCCAGTGATCCTAAATGCTTTGAATGACAGAGTAGATAGTAACCACAAACAGGCACCAGGGGGTCTCTCTGATGTTCACACCATGCCTGCACTACTCTAAACATGCTGTAACTCCACAGATATGAGTATGATTGGCAACATTTGCGGATAAACCATTCCACGAGTTAGTTATTTGAATAATAAAAAGAATGAAGACTCATAAACGCACATGTGCTCACACACACACACACACACCCTCACACACACACACACACACACACACACACACAAACACACACACATACATGTGCACGCACACACAGACTGACACACACGCACACACACGCACACACATAAATAATATATAATGAAGTTGTCATTCTATGTAGGGCAAAGACTTTGGGCAATATTTACCCTTTTGGAAATTATTTCCAAAATGTCAGCGGAGTGTGGCCCTTTTGAGGGGGGAAGAAAATGCCTTTGACCTAAAGGGCACCTCCTATAGCGAGGATAGCATGTTTTTAATCTGGGCAAAACGAAGTGCAGAAAACCAACTGGAAACCAAGCACAGAACTGGGTGGGGAAAGCACTCATGCAGTCCCAATAATAAAGCACCACAATGCAAGAATCCCTGCTTATTTTTATCCCCCTTGCAGTGCGATTGCTGTTTTTTTTTTTTTTTCTGATGAAATTTGGAGCCAGAGAGCAAAAGAGCACAAATAACTTGCGCATTTAAAAATGACCTTTAGGTTCTACAGTCCGGTCCATGCGGAGAAAAGGTCGGAATCCGTCCTCCATCTCCAGATTCCCTTTGGCGGGATTTCTTGCTCGAAACCACACAGCAGAAGGAGTGAGGTCACGTCTGTCGGTTGTAACCATGGTAAAGCACGTGCTGACTGCAGACAGTGAGATGGGAGGCTGGGGGCCCTCACCAATGGAGGAAACAATCAGTCTTCTATTTAACGTAAGTTCTGCTGAGGGACAGGAAATCATATCATTTGTTACGTTATTTACAGTTCGGTATGACACTGCTGTGCTGTCACTGAATTTGTCACCTTCACCTGAATATCAAGTGACAGACATTTTTATTAATGACTAATGTCAGAATATCTTGAACATGAGTTTAAAAATACAATTACTGTCACCTGATTTTTTTTCCCCCCATGAGTTGTCTAAAATATTAGCAATGCAGCGAATTATTTTAAAATCAGTCCTACCTCAATCAATCACTTTAAAATCAATCCTAAGTGACGTTCGATTCTGCCAATCTGCAAAAACAAGACCAACAATAGTAAAATGCTTCCTATTCACAGAATACATAAACACAAAATTGGCAGTGACGCCTGACTCCCATTAAATTATATTTACTTGCCAACTGATGGACAGCCAGGGAAGGGCAGCTGACAAGAGCTGCAAGGCCTCATGGGTGGTTGTAGTGGTGGGCAGTCCCAGCTGTGTCTCCTTGATAAGTTTGCATTTCAAAAGACCTTGGTCCAATCCATTAGGGGAGCTAGGAAAACAAGATGTTCCCCTCCAGTTGGGCTAATTAGGGCTTTTTGAAAGAACAGTCCATATTGTTTAAATTGCTGTGGGGATCCAGATGTGTAACTAGGCTAATGACTGACTGGCTAACAAAGAAAAATGGGATCCCACTCTTGAGCCGCAATGTAAAGTCACCTTCCGCAGTTTGCCAATCGCATACTGTCATTGTCTGCTCTGTCACTGGTGAATTGCACAGCACACATACTTTGGTGTATGTTTTTCTTGTTTCATCTTTTTATTTTTACCCATCAGTTTATACGCTAAAGGCTTTTTTAAGGACTAACTTTCAAAGAGCTTATACATTGGAAACCAAAGTTTCTTACATGATCCCCACTTCACAGAAATTGTATTGGTATCACAGAAAAGAAAAAAAAAATAGAAAAACACAAACAAGAGTGAAAGGCACCCTGACCTTTGACCTCGGGGGGGTGATGATGCAAACAGAAGGTAATATAGCAGTGCAGTTGGGCGGTGAAGACTGGTCTGCACGTGTGTGTGTGTGTGTGTGTGTGGAAGGGTCCTAGAGTGAGAGTTGGAAAGCCAGGGACCAGAGACACGTGCGCACCGGCACCTGTCTCCGCTGAAGAGGAGAGCAGCTGACGCAGGCACCTCCTGAGGCACCCCATTCTCCGCCAAGCAGCTGAGGAGAAGAGGCAGGACCTGTCATGGGTCCTCTGCAACAACACACAAAGATACAGACACACACGCTTACACACTAATACACACAAACACACATGCGCATGCACACACACACTAGCATGACTACATAAGTACGCAGAGCTGGACACATCCTTACCACCTTCACAGGTTACCTGTCTCGATTGCCATTTCCTTGTTGTTCCAGGCCCGATGATCACCTTATACAAATGTCATCACTGTTAAACAGGATATGTATATGAGACAATTCAATGGATTTTAACTCACACAAATATGCGCCTACACTCTCATGCCAAATCCAGTGTCAATGAAAATGTAACTGACATCGCAGAATTAAGGATGCACTGATCCTACTTTGAGACAGAATTAATGGGGATTCTGGAAAAGCAGCTCCTGGGGATAAAAAAAGAAAAAAAGAGAAAAAACTTGTTTAAAGAGCAAAGTGAACTAAACCACTTAAAACTCACCAAAGTCTTCTAACCAAAGAGTTCAGAGTCAAGAGGAGAGGGGGCGCAGGCTATTAAGCTATCAAGCTGTAGAGAGACGTATCTGGCATCAAATTACAGTAATTATTGTTATTGTGCAGCTCTGTTAGCGCAAGGTTTGGCTTTCTGTGAGCAGGAGTGTGAGACGGTGACAAAATAAGAGCAAGGTTGGGTTTTTTTCCGGGAAAGAGAGTGAGATGGAGACAAAATCGCAGTGAGAAGAGACAGAGGGAGGGGTTTTGCTTATACGCCAACTTTCAGCAATGACGATTGAAACAATGCAATGCTAAGTAAAAAAAAAAAAATCAAACTCACAAGTAGTTGAAGAAATAGAATAATATACAGTATTTACATCCTCATTTCCGAAAAAAGTTGGGATGCTTGGTAAAATGTAAATAAAAACAGAATGCAATGACTTTCACATCATTTTAACTTAATATTTATTTGAACATAGAAGACAATATATCAGATGATGAAACTGCTAAATTTTTTTGGTTTTTGAAAACTGTCTTTTCATTTTCAATTTGATGACAGCAACATGTTTTTAAAAAGTTTGGATAGGACAATAAAAGACTGGAAAAGTTGCATGGTGCTAAAAAACAATGACTGGCAGAACATTGCACAGCTAATTAGATTATTAGGTGATCGGTCAGTAACATGATTGGGATTTAAATCTCTTTCATACGTAAATATGATGAGGGCCTAACCACTCCATGAAAGAAGAAAATGGGGGAGTAGTTCAACAATTTACACTGAACAAAAATGTAAACACCCCATGTCAAATATTGATGCCACATGGAGTTAACAACTCTAAGTGAACATATGCTGACTTTTGCTTGTACAATAGGGATATTTCTCTTGATTTGTGTTCCATTTTTTAATTCATCTTCCTGTCAGTGAGCATTTGCTAAGTGATGCAGTGATTTTGCTCAGTACATGGGTGTGGCAGATGGTGATCAGACAGAATGAGCAGTACCCAGACACTCGTTATACTGGGGACTATGAAAGGCCACCCCAAACTGTCAAATTTTGTCAAAACTCATCATGCCTCAGATGTCTCAGGTCATGTGGGAACGTGCCATTGGCATGCTGGACGCAGGGATGTCCAGGGAGCGGTCGCTGTGCAGCTGAATGTTAACTATCGGACAATAGGCCTTTTGAGAGGTCATTACCGACAGTCGGCCAGTACTGCAAATCGACCTAATCCACGTCGGCCACGTGTGACCACACCAGCACAAGATCGCTATATCCAGCTCATCCACCTGCGGGATCGGCTCAGATCAGCGACACGCACAGCGTATGAGACTTTTGGTCTGCACAACAGACGCATCACACCACAGACAGTCCGTAACCGCTGGCGAGAAGCCAACTTACACGCTCGGCGTCCTGGATCTCACCGCTGTCCGGCGTCGGAACCGACTCGCGAGGGCAAACGCACACGTTCGATGGAGAAAAATGCTATTCACAGACGAATCCAGGTTCCAGTTTTTTGTTCTCAAAAATTTGACATGGGGCGTTTGTATTTTTGTTCAGTATAAAAATAACATTTTCAACTGAAAACGGCTAAGAATTACTTTTATCCTCTATGGTACATATCATTAACAGATTGCACTGAGGCAAAGTATGAAACTGCCCTGTGGTCTGATATATTAAAATATGAAATTCTTTTTGGAAATCATGAGTGCTACGTCCTTTGGGCTAAGGGGGAGAGGGGCCATTCTGCTCGTTACCAGCAAACAATTGAAAAGCCAGCATCCATGATAGTATGGGAGTGCCTTAGTACACACGGCATGGGTAACTTGCGCATCCGTTAAGACATCAGTAGTGGTGAACAATATATACTGGTTTTGGTGCAACATTTACTGCCATCCAGATGCCTTTTTTAAGGCCTTGCTCATTTCAGCAACAGCATGCCAACCACTATACTCTGCACGTATTACAACAGCATGGCTCTGTAGTAACTTGGCATGAGTAACTTGTGCATTTGTGAAGATACCATTAATGGTGAATGATGTGTTGGTGCAATATTTACTGCCATCCAGATGCCTTTTTTAAGGGAAGGCATTGCTCATTTTGAACAACACCATGCCAAAGACCATACTTGGCATGTATTACAGCATGGCTCTGCCGTGAAAGAGTCTGGGTGCTAAACTGGTCTGCCTGCAGTCCAGACCTGTCACCCACTGACAATATTTAGCGCATTAAGAAACGAAAAATATGACAAAGGAGGCTGCAAAGTCCTTTTGTATTTAGCAGCTGAAATCCTACATGAAGCAAGACTTGGAAAACACTTTGCTTTCAGAAGTACAGCAGTTGATTTTCTTAGTTCCCAAACGCTTATGGAGTGTGGATTGTGTGGAAGACACGATGCAACGCAGTGGTAAATATGCCCCTGTAGCAATGTTTTTGAAACGTGTCGCTGGCATCAAATTCAAAGTGAGCACATATCCCCCCCCCCAAAAAAAACAATAAAATGTCTTAGTTTCAACATCTGACATATTGTCTTTGTACTATTCTAAAATAAATATAAAGTTCAAATGATTTGTAAATCATTGCATTGTTTTTATTTACATTTTACACAGCATCCCAACTTTTTTGGAAATTGTGTTGTACAACCACGGGGGGAAGGATGTAAAAGGTAAAAGGAAATCATAACAAGAAGCAAACCCAAGAGAGAAACAGACACAGACTACATTGTCCATTCACCTCACAAACGGCCGCAAGTTGCTTGGTAAGAAAAAACCCTCATCAAGCGAGCTAAACGGCTCATTCGGTAAAGATGCAAGGTGGTCCCCTGTGGCCTTGACATTGCAATTTCAAGTCTGGGCAGTACCATTAGCTGACTATGATTGAGAGTCCTCAGCGATGGGACACAATTGGTTTTGTCCTGCATGGGCTGGAGCAGGCTTAAATGGCCAGGGTTCCTCAGGGTTACCATTGGATAAGCACCCCTTGGCTCTCTGTCCCTCAGAGGCACGGACAGGTTACCAGCTGTTGTCAGTGAGAAATGTGCCCCTCTCCTGATCTCCTCCAGCTCTGCATTCCAGCTCTTTGTGGCTTTCAGGTAAATAAAGCACATCATAGGAGCTGGCCAAAACACCTTTCTGCAGCAGTACTTTAAGATACAGGGACCTAAGCTTGTAACTCAATAGTTCTGGGTTTGATTCTGAGCACTGCAGCTGCAATTAGCGCTTTGGCAAAGTATTCATCAAAGTATTAATTCATGATTATATCCTGCCCTGTAAAAGTAAGCTTCTCAATTTTTTTTTTTCAAAAAGTATCATGCTCATGCTGCTCTAAATAAGCACATCTGGTAAATATCTGCATGTTTTGTTTGAATTTATTCATTTAATTTAAAGCGGTAGCATGCTGGCTACCATATTATTCATCCGGTTGACTTGAATAGACTGCCAACCTGGGGCTAACGCTCACGCTGTTTTTCCATTTTCCAAATAATATGACACTGACATTAATGGGATAAATAGAATCTCAAATTAGTAAGCCCGAGATAACAAATTTATGAAACTCAAGTAGTCATTTTCATTTTTTTCATTATAAATGAAAATTACTTCTCTTGTTGCATAAATTTGATGTCTTGGGTTCAGTCAGTGGAGATCCTGTATGTACACCAGAGGAACTGAGACAAGAAGACACGGAAAAACAGGAACAGGGAGGCAATAATAGGGTTCTGCTTGCGAAGATTCATAAAATCACAAATTATTTCAAAAATTTAAAAAAAAAATTGGGAGTCACATTTATTTCCTTAAAGAATCTTTTTTTGTTGCAGAAAACTGAACAAATTCAGATCTTCATAAACTGAAGTTATGGAATGGCTTTTCACAATGTGTGAGGACCAGCATTAATATGTAAATCTAGATTTAGAATTAATCTCTTCAGCTGTTCATATGTTTTTAAAGACCTCACCCCAGTGTGCTGTGTGTTTGCCGATGGCTTTGTAGGTATAGCTACTCTTCCTACATCTCACATTTTCTTGATCTGAAATATGAGATAGAGAGGAAATGAATCCAATAATGTAAATGAATCCTCTTTTTTTACGTTTACCCTCTATAGGCCCTAAATACTTTTTTTAAACTGCTGTATCTTTGAACTTTACACATACAAAGTTACCACAGACCTAAGGGCATGGATGTGAAAATGTGCATTTCCTGTTCTTTTTATACTTTGCTCAAAGAAAGATATTTGTGTTTAGATAATGACCTTCCATTACCTTTTTTTTAATCAACTGTTATTGTTAAAATAGCTAGAGTTAATGTATAACTACACTCCAAGTAGGCATACACTCAGGCTAGCCTTGACTTTGATAGAAAAGGGTAGTGATCTTTTGTGTGACGTCGTTTTCATGACGTGATACCTAAATGCTTCTGGGTAATTTTCAATTCTCGATGTAGATGATCGATCGAGCGACAGACAGACAGACAGATAGATTTAAGTTAATGCTGCACACTTGTGACAACTCATCCGATCAGTGGGTAAAAAGCCACACCCTGTGTTGTAACTTCATGCATTTGGTTAATGTTGTAGGAATGCAATTAAGTCATTATTGGAGGTCCCCCAATATGTTATCAGGTGCACAGCTCATTAACTATTACAAGCCATTCAAAAATCTGTTCCTACTTGACTGAGGAAGTGATTGTCCAAAGGCAAGAAAGGCTGATCAACTTCAGGCCAACCAGTTCATCTATCTACTTTCCTCATTATTCTGGGGGGGTCACAACCCCTTGTGATGTCACAAAGGACTAATTTTGGCTTATAATGGCTTACTGGCCATGGGGCTGTGCTCCTGGTGACATAATAGGGGACCTCTAATATTTCTATTTTTTCTGCTAAGCTCATATTTATTTAAATTATTTTTTCACAGTTAGTATTAAAATCTTTCATAAAAATCAATGACATTATTAAACCCTTTGAATAATTATAACTATGAATGCAATGACAAATATTTTAAAATATAATAATTTTAAAATTTTAAAACACTGAAACACTGCCCCTGTATTGTTCGGTATGTGTGTGAGTGTGTGAGTGTGTGTGTCTGTGAAAGAGAGAGGGAGAGAGAGAGAGATTATTAAATGCCATAAATGTGAAAAAAAAAAGTTTGGAAAATTATTCCAAGTATTCTTGCCACCAAGCATCATATATGAATGAATTCAGGTCAACTATACCTGCAGAGTCCAGCGAGAACAATTTTATCTGCTCAGCTTGGCTTGACGCCTCATCTTGCCCATATCACCTAACCACCAAACATTATACAACACTTTGCTGCTAGACGTTGCGAGAGAGTCGCTTTCATTAAACAATAAACATAGACTGTTTCCAATACAATTTAGGCGATTCAGACAAATGTGCCCGCTTCGCTGGGAGGAACTCTGGCCATTCCTTGGACAACCAATTTGACTCGTTACCCCAGCAAATTGAGAGCCTTTCACCTGGGCCCCTCAACACAGAAGCCATCAGTTTTAATTTTCAAAACTTTCAACTTCTGTCAAAACCGGGGGGTGTGAAGCAGGGGGGTGGACTGAGGAAGAGAGAGAAAGTGAGCAGGGAGAGAGAGCACCCTTCTTGAGTTCTATCTGTTCAACAAAATGCTGTTATCTTAGTGTGGTGTCAAGAACTCTATCTCTTTTTTTTCTCTAGGTGACAAGCCCAGACGAGAGAGAGATAAGATTGGAAAAGAATCTCACTCCACTGAGTAAATAAATAATCAATACTCATCTAAATGTAAATGAGAGAGTAGCCCCCTTTGATAGTACGGTTTTTATCAACGACCCAATTTTCCACAGACAGTCCAGGCCTCAACCAAATCACCATCATTCAGCTCAGGCGTAATGGATAGGAAAAAAAGAAAACAAGAATGAAAAGAAAAAAAGAAACTGAAGCAGTCTGTAAGATCGGCCGAGTTTGGCAAGCTGGCAAACTAGCCAAGAAACTGGTGAGCATCACTGCATTTTGTCAAAAGTTCATATTCTTTTCTGAAGGTGCTTTTTACCATCATATGAGTTTCAAGATATCATTTTGCACTTTGCATCATGTTGTTCACACCCAGAAGTCTCTGATGCTTCTAAGAAAAAAATGTATTACAGTCACAATTTTCTGCTCTGATGGCTGGGTGAGTGGAGATCAAGGTTTGGGGGTGGCTGGATTCCTGAAGGGGGGGCTAGATCCCACTGATGGCTGAAAAACATCACGCCAATAGACCTGAATTCTGTAGACAAAAACATATAAAATTTTATCATATGCAAAAAATGCTAATGTTTATACCACTTCAGGATGAGTACTTATTACTCTAAATAAATTGACTCCTGTTACTGCTGCAAGAAACCAGCAGTAGTGTACACATAACACACCCAAAAATGTATTTTATTTTGCAGAAACTGCCATTCTGTCCTAAGATGGAGACTGATAGAGGATATTACTTTTTATCAAAGGCACTCCACCCAAAATAAAATATGATTTGGGTTAATTCCAATTACTTATTTATTTTTATTAATTTACTCCTTTTTGTTGGAGGGGGGGGGGGGGGGGGGGGACTAAACTGCTCTACACAGTTTTTACCATCCATTCTTTCTGTCAGGACTTAATGTCAGTTGCTAAGTGTTGTCTGTCAGGAGTACAATCAAACAACCAGATTGAGCAAGTAGCCATCTTGTCACTGGTATCTTTAAAAACATAATTCTGGCATTGAAACTTATAAGAAACCATATTTATGCACACAAAGTCAGTTATTTGCCTTGTTGGTGTTTATTATGTCCTTTAAAACAAGTTCTAAAATACTGGAAGCTATCTTGATTTTACTTGCCAGAACTGTAGTTTCAGCCTTAGCTCGAGCTGGATGCACATTCAGGTGAATAGTCTGATAACTGTAGCTCAAAAAGACAGTTTGTAAAACTATTGGGTGGAGTTTAATTACTCAAAAAATTAATGGGAAGGAGCCCAGATATATTTGGGAAAGTGCACTTTAAGAAAAATACTACACACCACTGAAAAAAAAAGTATGGTGACTTTCATCTGCGATCACAATACCACTCCACTGTATTTCCAAGTCAGACTCTGCCTGTGTCTGCATCATGTTGTCTCTGTACATTCCACAGTGCTGTGAAAAGGTGTTTGTCCCCTTTGTGATTTCTTCTATTTTTGTTCATTTTTCATATTGAAATGTTTTATATCATCAAACTAATTTTGATACAAGACAAAGATGAGCTGAGTAAATACAAAATGCAGCTTTTAAAGGATCTTTTTGTTCACTGAAGGTAAAGAGTTATTCAGTCTATATCATCCGTGCAAAAAAAAAAGATCCCTGGAAATCTAACAGCTGGTTGTGCCACCTTGGGTGGCAACAACTGTAATCAAATGTTTTCATTGACTGACAATAAGTATTTCACATTCCTCTGAAGGAATTTTGGCCCACACTTCTTCACCAAGTTGTCTTAATTCAGCCACATTGGAGAGTTTTTGAGCATGAACTGCCTTTATTTAAGGTCATGCCACGGCATCTAAATCAGATTTAACTCAGGACTTTAAGCAAATCGAAAACCTTCATTTTCTTTCTCTTGATCCGTATAGAGGTGGATTTGCTTGTGTGCCTTGGATCACTGTCCTGCTACATAACCCAAATGAGTTTGAGATTTATGACACAAAGCGATGCCAGCATATTCTTCCTTAGGATTTTCTGAAAGAGAGCAGAATTCATGGTTCCATGTATTATGGCATGTCTCCTGGGTCCTGCAGCAGCAAAGCAGCCATCGACCATCACACTGCCACCAAAGTTTTGGCTGTTTTTGCGATTTTCTTATTGTGGAATGCTGTGTTAGCTTTCCACCTGATGCAATGGAACCCGCGTCCACAATCATGCGTCAGTCCATAGAATACTATTCCAAAAATCTTGAGGGTTCAACAAAGCTGGCAGAATTCATGCCTCAAAAATTGAGCAAAATTATAAATTTGTTTAATTGGTTGATTTAATTACTAAAGGAGCAATTACTTTTTCACATTGGGCCAGGTTGGCTTAGATAGCTTTTTTCTTCCAAACAAAGAAATCATCATTTAACCCTTACATACTGTTCATATTTGATGCCCTCAGAGTATGGTCCGGGTCAATTTCCTCATAATAAGTGTTTCTACTAATTTTTGAACTTCAGATGTATTTTGAATGTAAAAATAGCCAATCTGACATTAGTGAATGGATGATTAATTCTTATTTGATGCTTCAGAGAGCAAGGTGAGTCTATTTTTCAGGATGTACATCACTCATTTTTGAAGAAAAACATCTAATATCACACAATATAATATCCTGTTTTACCTGACACACAAACAGCCATAATGACTGGAATAGATTTTGTCAAAAAGTGAAAAAGGCAAGAACATTCTGGAATTGTTAGGATTTATAATACAACCTCAATTCCAAAATAGTTGGGACTATATAGTGTAAATTGTGAATAAAATCAAAACGCAATGACTTTCAAATCACACCAGCCAGTATTTTATTCACAATAGAACAGAGATAACATAGTAAATGTTGAAACTGAGAAATTTTACAATTTTATCCCCAAAATGAGCTCGTTTGAAATTTGATGGCTGCAACAGGTCTCAAAACGGTTGGGACAGGGGCCTGTTTACCATGGTATAGCATCTCCTCTTCTTTTTAACACAGAGTAGAGGGGTCTGGGCATGGAGGAGACAAGTTTCTTGAGTTTAGCCATTGGAATTTGATCCCACTGTTTTTTTTAATAGAGGCTTTCAGCTGCTGGAGAGTTTTGGGTCTCCTTTGACAGACTTTTCATTTCATTATGCGCCAAATGTTCTCAAATGGTGAAAGATCAGGCCTGAAGGCATGCCAGTTAAACGCACTGGTTCTTCTACTACGAAGCCATGCTGTTATAATAGCTGCAGTATGTGGTTTTGCATTGTCCTGCTGAAATACACAAGGCCTTCCCTGGAGTAGATGTTGTCTGGAGCGGTGCATATGTTGCTCTAAAACCTTTATATACCTTTCAGCATTCATTGTGCTTTTTAAAACATGCAAGTGTCCCACACCATATGCACTAATGCATCCCTATACCATCAGAGATGCTGGCTATTGAACTGAACGGTGATAACAGGAGGGGTGGTCTCCTCTTTAGGCCGGAGGACACTATGCCCATGATTTCCAACAAGAATTCAAATTTGAACTCCTCTGACCACAGGACACTTTTTCACTTTGCTACAGTTCATTTTAAATGAGCCTTGGCCCACAGAACACGGCGGGGATCATGCAAGACAATGGCATCCTTTTTGCATGATAGAGATTTAGGTGGCATCTGTGGATGGCACGGAGGACTGTGTTTACAGAGAGTGGTTTCTTGAAGTATTCCTGGGCCCATTTAGTAATGTCAATGACAGAATCATACCGGTGAGTAATACAGTGGTGTCTGAGGGCCCGAAGATCACGGGCATCCAGAAAGGTCTTTGGCCTTGTCCCTTACGCACAAAGATTTTTCCAGTTTCTCTGAATCTTTTGATGATGTTTTGCGCTGTCAATGATGAGACCTTCAAAAAAATTGTTTTTAAAGTATTCCACAATTTTTTTATGCGAGCCTTCACAGGTGGGAGAGCCTCTGGCCATTTTTACTTCTGAGAGACTCGGTCTCTCTAAGACATCCCTTTTATAGCCAATCATGTTACACACCTGATGCCAGTTAACTTAATTACTTGCTAAATGTTCTTTCAAGTGATTCTCTTATATATTAATTGCTTTTTCAGCCCTTTTTTGCCTGTGTCTCAACTTTTTTGAAACCTGTTGCAGCCATAGATTTTGAAATAAGCTCCTATTGTGGATAAAAATGTAAAATGTCTCAGTTTCAACATTTGAAATATTATCTATGTTCTATTGTAAATAACATATTGGCTCATGTGATCTGAAAGTCACTGCATTTTGATTTTATTCACAATTTACACTTCGTCCCAACTATATCGGAATTGGGCTTGCATAACCACATAACCATTGTAACCAGTCCTCACTGCTATATCATGAAATTCACAATTTTAAGAATTACAGACTCAAAATTATCAATATTGATTGAACATTAACTGACATTCAGAACACCAAACATAAAAGAATTCTTCTTGCAAACTAGTAACTGGTCTGTGCACTGAGAGTAGGGGTAGGAACCCTAGCATGAGTGGGACTTGATTTCCCACATTGGCTGCTGGTTGTCCCTGTTTTGTTGTCCTTTTTTCCAGAGCAGAAATTGCATCTTCATCTCTTCTGTCCCCTTGTGTTGGCCTCTTATGTGACTTGTTGATCAGGGTCCCCCTCTCTACCATCCCAAATTGATCCTGATTTGTTTAATTTTAGATTATTTTGTCATGTTGCAAGGGCTTGCAGGTGCAGTTCTCATGTCTGTGTCATGGCGCCCTCTGTATGACTTCAGCTCCTTTGTATCGTATGTGCGTCATACATGATCACTCCTATGGTGTTTCACTATTTCACTGTTTGGAGATTCTCCCAGGACACTTCAAAGGCCAGCAGGGGCCCGTCTCTGCGGGAACCTGGGAAAACGTGGTGGGTCCACAAACAGTTCTTGTGACAGTGTCAAGGTCCCCCCTGAGCTCTGTCACCACTGCTCCATAAAAAAATACACACAGACATTGAATGTACAGTTTGACAGTTTAAAAAAGTTGACCCACAATAGTGGATATAAAATCCATCTAAATAGATACGGGTCAAATTTGCCCGGAACAGCCTTAATGGACAAAAATTTGTGGCACCTGTACAAAAATATAAAATTTTTTAATATTTTCATGTTTGTGTATTTTGCGTCGCTTTAGGAAAAGTAATCAAATTTCAGGCTAAAAGACTGACATTTAGGGTATGTTTATTGCTGTCAAATGTCAAAACGGGTCAAATTTGATCCAAGCAGTATGTTAGAGTTAAAGCCAGACTCTGTTTACTCAGGTTATCTATGCCTAATATTAAAATTAGTCATATGGACTGAAACATTGAGGTGTGAAAATACACAAAAATAGTAAAAAGTGGGAGGGGGGTACTTTTCCCTAGCACTGTTGGTGTAGGGTGTTGTTCGTGCTATGGAGCTGGTATAAAACTGCAAGCGCCTCACTAATTGGCTGTGGCAAGCATTTATGGCTATGGTGACCTAACTGCAGTCAAACAAAAGAGAAACTACAGCTTGGTAGCCCACAAAACAATCAGTGTTAATTCAACATGTATAGAATAATGGTCCACTAGTAACCATATGTGTTCTGTTAGAAAGAAATATACTCTGTAACTATAGATGTAACAGCAACCATTTTACTCCCTGCTACAGCCTTCACCAAACTCTGCATTACATAATAATTCTGCACAGAGCAAGTAAAAAACAAAAAAAAACGGAATGTCATTAATTTCCCAAAAAGGATTGCTTTTTATTAAAATAAGTGAGGCATTGGAGTCTGTTAAGGGCTTGTGTTTCTGACATACTTGCGCTTTTACTTTTCAGTAGAACAATTATGTAAATCTGCACATTAAATGCAGCACTTTGCTATTATTTTTTACCACAACCTATATGTGGAGTACACTGAAATTTGCATATCATACAAGGTTAGTGCTGGAGTAATATGATCATTCTCCGAAGAATTTCATTTTTCACATTTGAGGAAAGGTACTGATAAAGCAGTGACTTGTCTGTGCAGAAGAACAGTGACCAGGTGGCAAAGTAAATATAATATTAATATTACAGTAAAAGTCAGTGCAGACCGAAATTTTTAAATTCAAGCTGTTGTAAATGGCATGTTTGGGAATGGTGTATCACTACTATGTTGAAGAAGATAAGAGAAATCAGGTGATCACAACACACGATGCCCTGCCGTTAGGAGAAAATAAACAAACAGATGGAAGCTTGTCTCTTAGGTCTCAATTACACAAACACACACACACAAATTAATAAATAAATAATATTTACAAAACACAACAACGTACATATTGTGACAGGGAGGGAAAATAGCACCTGAATTTCTTGTTCAGACATCTGGCAGAATGCTGATCTTCAATCGCAGGAGGGGGCTGGCAGCTTCGACAAGAGCATTAGCAAACACTCCGACTTCAACTCAAAGTTTAAGAACACAGATATTCTTTGTTTTACATGGCTCAGTAACACGATCTAACTTTGAAGATTTACCGAAAAAGAAATCCAAAAAGAATTTGCTTTGAGCTTTTAAAATAATCAACAAATCTAAATCTTTGTTTCTGCTGTGCTGAAATATCTTGAGATGAAAGGCAACATTTATTGTAGAAGCAAAGCAAAATTTGAACATAACACTTCTGCACATAAGACAAGAGAGTTAATGCTTAAACCAAAATTACAGAAATCAAAGTAAAAGTTTACAAATGAGTACATGTTGGCGCACCCACAAACACCGTAAATCCCTCACACGTGCACTAGCACACATGCACACAGCTCATTAACACCAGAAAAGTGTGCAGTTGACAGCTCCCAGAAAGGCAGGTCCCACAGCCCTGGTAAGCTGACGAGCCCCGTCCAGCACTGACATTTTCCGCGTCTGTCCGGAGGTGGGACAGGCACTTAAACCTGGAGTGACAGCTCATCCCAGGACCTCACTGGGCTGCAGAAGAGCTTGAGTCAGGGGTCTAAGTGGTGAAAGTGATGCCACATTGGGATGCATGAAGCAATATGGGACTGAGGAGATGAAGGACAAGTCTGTGCCTGTGAACTTGTGCCATAGTCATTTTGAAGATTTAAAGACATGCATATTGTTTCTATTATATTTTCTATTTTTGCTCTCTATTTTACTTCACATTATCCAATTACAATGTTTTCCAATCCTGTACGTATTTTATTGTAATTATTTATTTATTTATTTACTATGATTACCATGTGTGAGTCTTTGGAAGTTGATAAAGCTTTTATGGAAAGAAAACACTGAAAAAACCATGTGACATTTTATTAAATGCCTGGAATGCTATATTGTCAATAGTAAGCATATGTGTACTATTCAACTACCTGCAATTAATATAATTAATCAAAAATTTACTACATGGTATAAATGCTTAAATGTGATAAAAGTATGGAATAAACTGAGATGGCAACAAAATTAATTGTTGGGGTGTTTATTAAGTTAATATTATGGTATACAAGAGAAGATGTCTCACTAAGACACTGGTTAAACATCTGTCAGGGACCTGCCATTCCACCCTCTTATGTTCCCCCCATCAAACTCACTCTCTCTCTCTTTCTCTCAACTTTGGAGATTTTGGAGTCACTTTTATGTATCAAGTGTAAAAAAAAGGCCCATGGGCCTTAAGGGTCACCTGAGTTGTATAAAAGCAGATGTTATTGATGTCAATGAACCAAGTATACCCAGAAGTATCATTTTCCTACATAAACTATAGTAAATTTCACCCCCTCCCCAGGGGCAAACATTGAGCTCGAGGGTCATGAAGTTCACAATTTTGATAAAGCACCTCAACAGCCTTCCATCTATGAAGAGTATTGTTTTCCAGCATATCTGTGTCTGGAGAAGAAGATTTTTAAAATTTCAGCAAATTTGACCACCTTTAGCCCTGCCCCTCAGAGCACCTGGGGGTGGCACCATATAACTCACAATCGGTGCATACTTAACCAAGGAAGGTTCCTGCAAAATTTTATTTAAATCAGATCAGCGGGTTCTGAAAAGAAGTAGAAAATGTATTGACCAGTTTTTCCCCGTCCCTCAGAGTCCCTGGGGGTGGGCACCAAATAATTCACAATTTTGGTGCATATTTTTCCCAAGGAAGGTCTCTGCAGAATTTTATCAAAATCGGATCAGTGGTTTTTGAGAAGTAAAAAATGAATTGACCAGTTTCAGCCCCGCCCCTCAAAGCTACTGGGGGTGGGCCCCATATAATTCACAATTTTGGTGCATATTTGACCAAGGGAGGGTCCTGCAAAATTTAATTGAAATCAGATCTGCAGTATCTGAGAAGTTGAAAATGTAAATTGTTTTCGGACGCATGACGCACGACGAACGACAACGTACAAAAGGCAATTAGAATAGGTCACTTTGAGACTTCATCTCAGGTGACCTGAAAATAAATAAATAAATATATATATATATATATATATATATATATATATATATATATATATATATACAAAAAAATATATATACAAAAATACATATATACACACACACACACACACATACAAAATCAAAACATATATTTTAAAAAGAACATTTAAGACAGACAAACTGAAAAAAACGTCATGTCGACCTCACCCCCATATATTTTTAGGCAGAAAATAATGGAGGCACGTTGCTGAAATGGGAAACACCTGTTACTTAAGACAAAGCTGTGAAGTTCACAGCTGCCCAACTTGTGGACAGCAGCCCAGCAATAGACTGATATAATCACTAATGTCCCCTGAGCTGTTGGCTCCGTTTCCATGAGCCACACTAAGCAACCTGCGCTCTTTAAGAACAGTGGCAGCAGCTGAGCTGAAAACAGAGGAAACCACAAAACGTCTGTTTAAACTAATGACTGGACTTGAACTGTTTTCAGTTATTTTCTTTGATTAACAAGTTTTTCAATGATTAGAATAATCCACCGATTGCTATGCATGCAGTTTCCTTCTTATTGCAATGTCACAGTGATTAAATGGTAAATCTAGTTCAGTAAAAATACTTAATTCACTCATTATTTTTGACAAGAAAAGACTAGTCTGTTAACTTTTGTGTTTATTTTCATCTTACCAAATAAGCTATCTAAACAGCGTGGCATGACTGCTTAAACTATGACAAAGAAAATTAAAGGAACAGTGTGTAATATTTGGCATGGTTTATTGGCAAAATCTGATAAAACTACCTATTAACATGTTTATATAAGTGTATAATCACTATAAATTAAAATTTGTTTGGTTAATTATGTGCTTATATATACGTACAGCTAGGGCCTTGCTTTAGAGACGTCGCCATCTTGCACCGCCATGTTGGTACGGCAGCCCGACCGGACAATCAAGCCAGCTAGAGAACGTGTTTTGCGTGTATAAATCCCTTGGAAGATGCCATTTCCGCAAAAGTGTTTTGGTCCTAAGAGGCCACCGTGTTTTTGCCGACTGGAGGGGTGAGCGTAAGTGAGCGCTACAGTCTAGAATCTGAATGTTGGATGTCACAATTTCTCCCCCATTTTACACACTGGTCCTTTAAATTTAGCAACATATATGCACAATTTTGAATAACAGTGATGGAAATGAAATTTCGCATGGAAATGAAGTGTTTAAGAGCCATTCCACAAGAGATTGACATTCGGTGCGCAGTTAACCCCCCTGGATTGTATGAAACTTAGCACATGGGTACAAAAGAGTGTCTCACAGAAAAAGCCGAATTTTTAGCGTAAAAAAAGCCGTATTTCACTGTGCCTGCCGATAGGGCCATCTCGAATCGACTTAAGTGGCTCAGTTTTGCTTTTGACGCCACATTTTACATCAACTATCATGACTTAAGGGTGCACAGTACCAAATATGTTATACTTTTATCATGACCTAAGATGCTTCAAGTCCGGTTAGCCTTTAGCACCACATCAGCGCCAAGCTGGGTTAGTACATTATCGAGCCAGAATTATTTCAGAAATAACAATAAAAATTGAAAATGGGAATGGGAAATAATACCCCAGACGTATACCAAACTAGAATACTTTATTGTGTGTTTATGCATAAAAAGACCATCATTTTCAGTGAATAGCACCTTGGTATCTTGCTGTGTTTGTGCAATAGACAGCCAGAAAGATCATTTTTGATCTTTTGATCTGAAATTCATTTTTGGTGGATGTTTACGGAATGTTTTCTCTGTAACCCAGATTTGTAATGTGAGGGTAAATGCTGTTTGCTGGGCTTTTGGAACTCTGTTTTCAGGAATACCAATAATTGGTAGTATCTATGCTTTCCAGCTAGACAGAGCCAAAGTTGGTGGAAAACTCAAAATGAACCATTTCATGGCAGATTGTGTCTATGTTTAGGTGGTATTATTTTGTTTACCCGGCAAGATCGAGATCTGAAATTATCTGGATACATAGTCCCTTTGGAGTACATTACAGCATTATTAAAATCTCATTGGTAGTATTTTCAGTGCAGATGATTTTAAACATCAAAAGTAGGAAAAATTTGCCTCCAGGGGGCACTGTATGCTGGATGCAAGTACTGCCCATCCCCAGTGAAGTACCAAAGAAATTGTTTTTGAATTGTGATGCACACAGCTAGTTTTCTCTGAAAATGAGAAGTTTAGCTTGGTACTATTCAGGGGCGCATTTCCCTAACTGAATTAGCAACTTACATAGTTTGTCCATTCACCATCAATGGGCCCAACTATTTTAATTAGCATCTGTGATTTTGGGAAACGCACCCCGGGGTGGATAGCTATCTGACCAAAAGTAGTGCTTTGAAGACCTAATATTTTACCGACCTAATATTCCATATTCCCAGACATATAACAATGTTCTGTCTTTTCACATATATGAAGTATGTGCGCAGTTAAACATTAAATTTGTAATCTCTTTGGCATAAAGCTGGGTTGGTTGTACATTGGAAAATAAAACTGGTGCATGCCTTCATTCCTAACACCTGCCCATGATATCTAGCTGATGCCCGCTGGGTGGGAGGGTGGGGTTTCTTTTACAGACTTCCCATCTTCGTTCGTACCAAGCCATAGGTGTTGACACAACTATTGTGCCATATAGGTTACAGCCCGCTATTTAATTCAGAGACAGACATGCTCACTATCAATGGCCTGTAAGCAAGCCTGTAGAGACCTAGGTCGCAGTGTAGTAGGGTTTGCCTTGGGCTCAACTGGCTCCGTGGGTAACATCGACCCAGATCCAGTGAAGAAGGCCATGGATGGCTGCTCAAGGCCAAGGCCAAAGAGCACCTCTGGTGCGTACTACCAGGTGCAGCCAACCTACAATCCAAGTCCAAAAACAGACTGATGGATAGAACTAGTCACATGCTGTGTTGACATAATTTTACTTTGGATAACATGAAAAGTAAAAAACAGTTTTAACTTTTGTACTATACATTCTGTCTTCATGTGCACGGTTGTGTGGCAAAGATTTTTTTTCAGAGTTCAAATTATGGACTGTTATTTTATGTAAGTGTACGTATACTGTTGACGCATGTCTGCATACGTACTTATGGTGGTACGCCTTTTGCATTAGTTCTTTTTTGGCATTTAAAAATTTTGGACTGGTGGTGTGTTATACCATGCTGTATGTTTCTGACTGCACTGTACCCGTACTTGGTAATAACGCATGTGTTGTGCATTTGTAATGCTCATAGTCACCACCAGTTTTTAACCAAACAAGCTTTACGCCAAAAGGATTACAAATTTTACTTATAACTGTGTATGTGCTTCATATATTTCAAAAGACAGAACAGGTATATGTCTGGGAATATGGAACCTTAGGTCGGTAGAACATTTGCTCTTTAGAGCGCCACCCTTTGTCAGAAAGTGATGTACCCTCCATAGTACCAAACCAAGCTCTTCACTGTCTGAGAAAACTAGCTGTGTGTATCACAATTCAAAAAAATTTCTTTGGTACTTTGCTGGGGATGGCCAGCACTTGCATCCAGCCTACAGTGACCCATGGAGGCAAATTTTTCAGAGTTTTGATGTTTAAAATTATCTACTCTGAAAGTAATACCATTGAGATGCAGTAATTTACCCCAAAGGACTATGTATCTAGAGAATTCAGATCTCCGTCTTGCTGGGTAAACAAAATAATGCCACCAAAACATGGGCACAATCTGCTATGAAATGGTTAATTTTGAGTTTTCCTCCAACTTTGGCTCCATCTAGCTTGAAAGTGTAGATATTACCAAAGAAATTCTTAATATTCCTGAAAACAGAGCTCCAAAAGCACAACAAACAGCATTTATCTCCATGGAACATATCTGGGTTACTGAGAAAATATTCCGAAAACATGCACCAAAATCAATTTTGACCGTCTTTCCAGCCATCCATTGCATGAACACAGCAAGATACCAAGGGAATATTTACCGAAAATGATAGTTCTGTAGTGAGTAAACACATAATAAAGCATTCTAGTTTGGTATATGTCTGGGATATTATTTTATTCCTATTCCCATTTTCAATTTTTACTGTGATTTCTCAAATAATTCCAGCTCAATAACATAGTTACCCAGCTTGGCACTGATGTGGTGCTGATGTCAATCCAGACTTGAAGTGTGACAGGTCATGATAAAAGTATAACTCATCCAGTACTGTGTACCCTTAAGTCATAATAATTGATGTAAAATGTGGTATCAAAAGCAAAACTGAACCACTTTAGTGGCTTTCCAGTGGCACCCCTGGCAGATTTCTTGAGATACAGAAAAAAATCTGCCAAGTTTCATTCAATTTCAAGGGGGTCAACTGCTCAACTTCTTCAAAAAGTACCATTTTCTCATGGAATGGCTCTTAATTTCCTGTCTGAAGAACTGGCTGCACTTGATAGTGTTGATTGTTATCAGAATTTACTGCATGATAATTAAAAATAAATAAATAAAAGATCAAAAACAGTTCACAACTAATTATTTCTTTAAAGGGATGTTGTGTGACTGTTTTATTTTCAGTTCATCACTGTTCAGGACACCAACTTTTGTCATTAAGTGCTACATGCAATATGTATAGAATGTCAATGAAGACGCTAATTAATTCGCAATCCTTACATTAGACCAGGGAAGACCGATATGGTATTTTTATGGTATATGATTATAGTATTTTTATTTAAACCTGATTTTAAAAAGACCTGTTGTATGCAGTACATACAGTGCCTGGACAAAATAAATAAATAAATAAATAATGCTGTTTGGATTTAAATAATCAAATACTTAAGTAACTACTACCGGATTGTTTTTGCATTGAATTATATATTTCAGCTGGCAAAAATCTTTCAACAAACTCATGGAATATGCAGCTTCCCATTTTTTAAACATCCATGTTGGAAGATGTATCTAGTGGACGTGCTAGAGCTGTTACTCTGTTTCAGAAGGGCAAATTATTCACCTGCATCAAGCAAAGAGAAAAACCAAGAAGATTTCTGAAATTTCTGGAATTAGATTAAGAACTGTCCAACACATCAATGACCCCACTGAAAGTTTGGACCTGCTGGAAAGGACATTACGGAGTGGTTTGACTCTCCTGTCGTCAATACTAGATCTCGACCGAAAGAATAACGCAACTGTGGATGGAAGTAAATGTTGTGACTTTGCATAAGGTTGTCGAATCAATGCCATGATGAGTGTGCACCATAATCGAAGCTAAAAGTGGTCCAAGTAAACATTAGTGACGGTAACTTTTTTTGGCCAGGCCATGTATTTTCATAGAAATAAACAACAAATATACTGCTTTCTACAATACATTCTGTGATTAGTCAAATTTTAAAGGAAAATACTGGGTTTGAATTTTAACTTGGAAGATTTAAACAATGTCAACAAAATATTGTCAAACACAGCAACTTTCAAGCAAGCTGCTGTTTTCTGCGGATAGTTAAAAGACAATTTTCATCTCACCGCTTTCATTGCTCAAGTGCATAACCTTCCCAATCCAGATGCAGTCACATCTGAAAGCAGGATAGAACAGAGTGAACTTGTTATTGCAAGAATTATCTATCATTACCATTAATCACACGCAGATTAGGCCAGGGTCCTATTTCTGATTCTGAATAAAGTGCTGTTGGGCTAAATCCAATAAAACAAGGGCCAGAGAATAAAAAAGTAGCAATCTGAGACGCCAGCAAAAGGACTTACACAGAGTTTCCACTGCATTTGCACAAGCCCTTGCTGTAAGTCCCTCTATCCTAAAGGGAACATATCCATCTAACGGCACAGCACTAGGCTGGCAGTGTTTCTCTGCAGAGTGCACTAAGTAGACAGGTTTGATGAAATAAAGGGAATCTTCAAAAAATCTAGCAGCACTAGCTTCACTAGCAGCAGCTCCCGATTGGTGCAAAATGATACCCAGCTGCCTCTGGGCCCAAGCAACAGACAGTGATTTATCGAGAGACAAACTCATATAATTACACAACTACAACCACACTAAAGGCCAGCCCTGCCACTGACATCCAATGCAAACCAGGCTTATTTTCCTTCACGTTAAATGAGCAATTGCCGACATTAAGTTCAATTAGATAATTTCAAACACTTGCAGGCAATGAGAGGCAGATCGGACAGGAGGGAGATGAAAAAAGCTGAGAAAAAAGGGCTTTAAAATAATATTTATGTCATAGGCACTGTCATATCTAAGCAATTTAGTTAGCGGTTAGTGGAAATGGGTTCAGTTACTTCTCCAGCTTTCCCCAGACTCTGACTTTAATCCGCTCAGGGGAGATTTTCAGACGATTCCCAAAACCATTTTCAACTACAAACGGGGTGCGGGATGGGGGTGGGGGACACTCAGAAAAAAATGAAAAGCTGAAATCCTGACAGCATGAAGCAAACCTCAACACTATTCCACAGCAGCTGTTTTCATTTAAACGTGAGGTATTAATTGCTCATTGCTCAGATGGAAAAACAAAGGTCTTGCCAAGGAGCTGCACAAGGAAATGTTCTCATCTGTCCTCTCAACCATTTAAATATTTTATTTTTCTATCATTTTGTCATTATATTATTTGTGTATTATTCACATGACCTCATAGGATTCCTCTGACTTTATATTTATGCTTTATAGTAATGTTATTACAAGCCAAAAGCTTCTATATACCATCTCTGTCTTATGGACCTCCATTTTGCATCTCAGGGTCTGTGTGCCTTACATGAGTTGAGGCACAATATCCCAACAACACCTAAGATTTGCGACATCATCCTTTTGGGCAATGACTTCCTCCATGTGACTCTGTACTCTCAATAACTTCTCTCACCCCACAGCACCAGCACAGATGTAATCTTTTCTGCTGTGTAATGCGAGAGACAGTATTGATCGCATCTTCACCTGCGTGTTGGGCAAGGAAAGGGAAAAAACAGTTCCAATAAGTCTCAGTGTGTATCTCTTTCTGCCCCGTCCTTTCTCTCTTTCCTAGTTACTCAGTTGTGAAAATCCTGACCCCAAGTCATTGAAAGACTTATTTCCACTGACTATAATGGACCCATTACTAGTGTATTAAACCTAACTTTCAAGTAGCACTTGGTTTTCGGTCACGCTGCCGCAGGTACAGAGTAACCGGCAAGGCCACAGTCTCGGTGTCCCTTCCTCCAGCTCTCTGTCCATTGACACCCATTAAAGTGCCTGAGTTTTCCTGAGGACATGAATGAATACTGTTTTTGCTCAAAAAACTGAAGTACATATCATTTGTACAGCTCCCCCCCCCCCCATTCCTCTATTTAGCTGTAAGTCTGGCCTGCTCTTTACAGCTGATAAAAGGCCCGGCTCTACTCTCCTCACTCACACATCTCTGTACTTCAGAACACTCTCTTATGATCCCCGCAGCAATGAACTTTCTCTCTTACAGTCCGAGCACCAGAAAATGCGGACAAGGTCAAAAGCCGCCCCAGTGAGAGGATTTTATTGAGGTTAGATGGCAGTAAATAAGCTTTACAGCCAACCTGAACCTCAGGGATTTCTCTGCTGTAAGTGGTCAGCCTCATGGTAAGCTGCACTATTCAATGGCAGAAGCCCACTAAAAAGTTTGTGGAAGGTAACTTCTAACCGAACATCACAAAAATGTAATCTCACACAAGCACCGAACCTGCGCCAGCAGTTTAATGAATCAATGGTTGAAATTATAGGGCTGTCTCAACACAGACTGATGTATCTGATATCGAATGACCTCATTGTTCAACAGAGCCTTCGAGGATTTTAATGAGATATGCCCAGTCATTGCATTATTTCACCTTTCTTTAAGGGTCAATACTAATCTTGGGTAAAAATTCAACATGGTTGAACAGTATACAGGGCACCCCGATAGCACAATATTAATTTTTGGGAGTGTGTTAGCTTGATGCTGGAGCTGCATGTCTGAGCGGATGGAGAGGTTATCTTGCTGTTGACAGAGAAAAGTTGCACACCTTACAGCCCCCCTGAGTCCATAAGGTGGGTCTTGCCTCCCACAACGCGGAAAAGGTGACCTGGTCTGAAACGTACTCCCCGCTGGGGGGAATTCCCATGGGAGGCATTCAGAGCCCGCGATCTTGAGCAGCAGCCACTCAAGGACACTGTGGGAAGGTCACTTATGAGACCATTTAATAGAATGTGCAAAGATGAACAAGGTAAAGACATCGTGGCACAATTAACATTTTCAAAACACAGATTTTAATGTTGATAGGTAAAATTATAAAATATATAAAATAGTATATCGTGAATTAATCCATGTCTATATTTTTTAACCTAACTGCAGTGAATGACTTGTACTTTCATTGGCTCATAAAAGAAGAGGGTGTTTATCACAACTCATTGTTTTCACAGGTTATTGGCAAAATGAATTCAATTTAGCTGATTACTGTCACATTTGTAACGTAATGTATGCCAAAGGAATGTATTATATTGTTGTCTGCCGCATATGCAAGCAATGAAAACAGGAATTTTCATCGTAAAGAAAGGCACTACCACTAGAAACATTACAAAATGTTACATATTTAAAATATAAAATGCAAGGAAATGAATCAATGATGGCGCGAGTGCCTTCACACGTCACCCGGTCTTCAGTTTTCCAGGCCTGAACCTGAGAGCTGGGACTGCCGCTGCACTTGTGTTCCGCAGTAATTGAAAACACTGCCTCGGGCACTATCACATTACTGTTCGCCAGAGACTGACGTTGGGATCATTTTATGGAGTGTACCCCAAAAATAGGTCTGATAACTCCTCCCGTTTGCCATCAGAGGGCCAAACTGGAATTAAGCTCAGCGGGAACCACATGCAATAGATGTAGGCTGGGGACACCCCCAGTCATTTGGCACCAACTGTCCACCAGCCCTTTAAGTCAGTATGAGCCTCATCTGGCTAGTCTGGGCACGGCTGCAAGGTAATACTAACGGTAGGGGAGACTGGGGTCCGATGAGCCATGGGGACCCATGAGCCATGTCACTATTTTGCGATCAATCGATGCCAAAGGTGTTTAAAATAGGTAAAATAGTGATATGGCTCATATATCCCCATGACTCATTTGTCAATGGTCAAATAGTTTGCCTATTTTAAGCAGCTCTGTCATCAATTGATCGCAAAATAGTGATATGGCTCATTGGTCCCCATGGCTCATCGGACCCAAGTCTCCCCTACCGACCAAGCATGGTTTAATTTGGAATACAAATGCCAAGATACAGTTTGAAATATTCTCTTCAAAATGAATTTACTGATTGTCAACTGATACAATCACTTTTGTGTGTGTGTGTGTGTGTTTGGGGGGGGGGGGGGGGGGGGGAATAACACTACTGGTAATTTGTCATGCATTTGGAGCTGTGAAATAAAGTTCAGAGTGGGCAGCCAATCATGAAAAGACTCATTAACGAATTCACAGTAAATTGTTGCCTATCTGCTCGATTGTGGTCAGCACGGCATTTATGGTAAAAAGGCTAATGTCGGTGAGCTGACCTGCACCTGGGTTAACATGGACTCGGTGTAGAAATATTTACATAATGAGTTTGAGGTTAGCAAGGTTATGTTTGTGCTTTCCTGAGAACAAAGAATGCCTTTAGGAGATGACTAATGGCGAGATCAGAGGTGGCATGAACACCAACAGTTCCAGACAATGTGCCAAAAGGTCATGAGGGTTATTTAATGGTCGTGAAGGGAAGGATTTGCAAATCAGGGCACAGCCGACACTTGATATAAGGATGTCTTAAATAGCACATTACAAAGCAGTGAAGAACATGTCTTGTAAAAGCCCCACTTTCTTGGTATTAATATGCTCTATGAACAGTTCTTATGAGGCTCTTTTCATGAACCACCGGAGACAATCACCCGAGGGGGGAGATAAGTACCAGCAAAGCATTCCTGCATATTCCTTATCTGCACTTTACAGGTTGCAGCACTTATTACACAGCTGAGACCAGGAAGTGAAATACAACAAATGAGGAACTGCACTTCTAATTGATATAAAATAGTGTCCAAATTACACCAAGTGCCTTGAAAAAATGCAGGCAGAAATTTGAATTTGAGGATTTCCGTTAAGATCTGAGGAGTCTTACAGTTGCTTCAAAATCCTCATTGAGAATGAAACATGTCAGTTGTCAGTAACCAGGAAAAGCCAGATGCCAGTCACTGCTTCTGTGTTAAAATAGAAATATACATTAAGCAGCCTCATACAAAGCTACATTAAATTATTATCTGCTCGGTATTTTCTTCTTTTTTCTGGCCATAGATGTCTCATTGAGGAAAAAGCAATTTTCATGAGGTTCACTGGTAAAGTCAAAGGGACCTTGCAAGTGTTTCATTCAAATTTTATGCATGTGGTCGAGGCTGTTTTTGATTGCCTGAGGGTGTGCAGTGTATGCTATTAAATTCTCTAAAACGGCTCCCAATTAAACTGAAATTCAAAATAAAGGGCTCTGCTAAAAATTGGAAACCCGTCTGTCGTTTCATTGTCATTAACAGTAAAGCGCAACACAATGAAATCTGAGCATCAGCCAGTGCGTACTTTGGAGATGGAGCATCAAAAAAAGAGGGGAAAAATGTACCGCAAGCTTGATATAGAATTCAAATTATGGCGTAAGAGCACTCAAAGAGCGCATAACTCTGCCAACACCCAACAGTCCCCCACATCTGGGATACCAGTAGTGTTATTATATACCACCACACAAGTAAAAATCCTGGATCAAGATTTCGATCCGGACTACTCCCAAAATGAAATAACTTCTTAGTCGGGCCAAGACACACCTGTGGTAAAAACCTCATAAAAATCTGTCCACAACTTTTTTCCTTAATGTTGCGAACAAATAAATATACTTACCAAGTTAGATCAAATATAGCACAAAATACTACCAATGCACCTTAAAGCAGGACTAATCAAATTAACAGTTTATGATGACAGCAAAAATTAACAAACATTCATGCATCATACAAAAATCTATTATTTAACCATAAAAATAATGATAACTTGTACCTTTTAACTACAGGATAATTGAACTGGATTATGGATACCGGAATCGTAAAGTTACAATAGTAGGCAGATATGCAGTTTATGCTAAGCTTGGGTGATCGCATTCCTTACTGGGATGTTTCTTTTCTGTGAATGCATTACAGTGCATGGCACAGGGATCCATTGCTCCTCTGAGCTCCTCTTTTAAATGCTGCTGCTGCTGCTGCTGCTGCAAAAATGCAACTTCTGTTCACATGGCAAGCTCAGAGCGAGTGGGAGTGAACACGCATTACAATTAGCATAATCGGAGGCCACTGAGTCTGCTAATATGGCTTTCTAGATGACGGGACTTCTAGAGCTTCAGGGAGAAACCAGCCATCAAAACAAACAGAGACTGTAAAAAAAGCGACAGTCTTCCTTCCCGTCGTTTTTGTTTACTGTGTGTCGCCCCCCCCCCTTTCCTCCCTAAGCAACCCCGCCTAGGACACGGGTGCACGTCACCCTAGGAGTGGAAAGGTTACCGCCACATCTGGTGAAGTGTAGGAGAGGGCAGGTTTGGGAGGGGATGGATTTGACCCCTGCAAAGGGCGCAGAAGTCGTGCCCCGAACGCAGCGAACAAAAGCAGCGGTGGCGAACCGGAGCCCATCGCGCCATTCATCGCGGCTAATGACTTGTTCATTAAGAGTGATGATGGATAAAGACTTCTCACGCTGAGATGAAATCAAGATTTATACGCGTTGTTTCCTCGCCCAACTTGTGGGAAGATCATCATCATTTAATTCTATCTCTGCGGCCGGTGATGGGCATCCAGAGAGGGGGTTATCAAACGGTGCAGTCAGCTGGCAAAACCCGAAACGTGCCTTTGGCACATCTGGAGCTCGCCAGCACAGCTGAGGGTGAGCAATGGCTGCTGGCGGGAGGCCAAATTGCAGGGGGAGACGCTTCAGGCCTCAGCCGCACCCGCCCCGACTTCTCCCTCCTTTGGCTCATCATCATTATTTATTTGCTTATTTTTTTCTCCCTCTCTCTCTCTCTCTCTCTCTCTGTCTCTCTGTTTTCCTCTGTCCCCCATTATGTGTGTTGCATTTCAACTGCAGTTTTTTTTATTTATTTTCTTAGATTCGAGGGTGTTGTTTCACGATCCCCCAACTGGTCCCGGGCTTCCGCCCCCCAACCCGCACCCCCACCCCCCCACCTCTCTTCCTTAGCCCTTATCTCCAGTAGGAAATAGGGCCCCGAGACACTTCATCAGTGTCCTTCACCCAGGCGATATCTGCTGCTCCCAACTTTTATTAAAACTTCAGCTTTTATCAGCTCCCAGGTAATTCAGGCGTGACAAATTGGGCACCAGATGCCACTATATATGCCACTGCGCCTCTCCACCTCTCTTCCTGCTGCCGCACTGATTTTGGAGGCTGTGTTTACCTTTACCCCAACACCCCTGTCTTATGCCCAGACTCTGTGCTCTTCACTTGTGAAAGTCAAATTTAGCTTAAAAAATGTGAAAACATCAGTCTGTTCAAAGATCTTGGACATTCATTCCATGGACACCCTATAAAAGAATAAATAAACTGAAAATAATTAACTTAAATTATGCAATGTCCTACTCAGTAATAACAATTAGCCGAATTTAATTATGAAGCTATACTGATAGTTTTTACTTTTGCTCTTTTCTAGTAGATAGGCTCTTTCTTTTTATTCTCAGAAAGGTATTTAGCATCACCCAGATCAGCAGCTCCACCTATATGAGTGAACTGTGTCACTGCTGACTGCTGACAGTGAAAGAATAGACACATTTCTCATTATACTGGATTTATATAGTACATAATTCTGGGCTTTCCTCATGAGACAGTTTTGGCAAAAGAATATTTTGTAAAGAAAGGCTTCTTGACATGACAGTTTGATTATAAATTTCAGTTGTAATAGTCCCTATATTTATTACGTTATAATAAAAAACATAAAACTTAGCTTCCAGCCGTGGGGTGGCACATTAATGTGGACTAACAGAAATCAGTTCTTTGAAGGACAGGAATACCCCTGTTTACAGGCAAGGCTGAGAGCACTTGTAACGTTCCGAACAAAGTGTCCAGCTATTCATTGTTTATGACAATGCCATGAATTGAATTCTATTCCTCCCCTGAAGGCACACCTGGACTCAAGCCTTCCTGCAGTACTTTCATCTTCCTTTGGTAAGGTCTCACAAATAGTCTCCTCCACAATGCTCACAGATATGGAAAATCCATTCCTTGTTTACAGATAAAAAAAGAGATGGCCAGGATTTAGAAAAGGTGGTGATAGGAGTATTAACAAGTAGAAAGAATTTCTACGCTACTTCAAACCTTGGAACAAGGTAGCATTTTAATCTCAATAACAAAAAAGAAAAAAATTAATTGAACATAAAGGCTGTAACGCTCATTCCTCTTAAGTATTGGTTTTCAGGTACATTAACTATGAAATCACTGTTCTATCCGTGTGCTATTGTTGTTCTAATGTTCCTAACATGTAGTTAATGCATCATGCCACATTAGCTCCGTGAGTCACTCAGGACATAAATAAGAACAGTCTGGGCGGGGTCATGATGGAATGAAACTTGGGGGGCCAGTTTAATTCAAGACAAGCCTTGTACTGTCACTTGTCAACAAAAAGACTTTACACATTGTTTGTCATGGCAAGGGAATTCATTTACTGGTGTTTAAATTTTTTTTGTTTGCTTTTTGTTTGTTTATTAGGTTAAAAAGTTTTAAAATCTATTGACCTTATTACTTAAATAACCAATTAATTCAATTATTTAAAATGGAAATATATTGTTGATCTAACACCATCTGGGATGGTTGGAGTAGAGAGTAGAGGAGGTTTGGGCAAAGGAGGAGGTTCTCAGAGGGGTGCAATGCTGTTTGGCTTTAAAGGAAAATCAAAACGAAAATAGCTTCTAAACAAAGATAAAGTTGTCGAGCAGTCTTTAAAATATGTTTCATATTACTGAAGCGCAAATAGAAAGACTTAACGCTGACCTAACTCATATACAGGTTAGTGAATTATGATGGAGATTTCAGTAAACTTCTCCTATGCAGCAGATGCATCCAATAATTTTGCTATTGAAAAACTGATACAGTAAGCAACTATTGCAAAAGGTAACAATCTGGAAGCTGAACCAAGAAACGCTGCTCCTCATGATCTTCCGCTTCACTGCAGGGCTGCAATTCTTGATAAAATGAGTCACCATTTTATTTATTTTAAGAATTGAGATCGCAATTCTGTCAGGATTATTCGTGCAAATGTTTAGGGTATAATCTTTATTTGTGGACTAGAATGCAGCTCATATAAATTATAAGGGACATCACTTCTTTCACGAACATTGCAATTAAAATGTCAGTCTAACAATAACTTAATGGACTGTGGTAAATAATTGTCCGGATATTGAATTGAAATGTGATAAATGGGTTGTTGTATGGCTTTCATTCACATATTTTCACATTTCATCAATGCTAAGAATATGGGACACTGATGGCAGATTTCACAGACGATCTCATAGTTTACACGATGAAACTCTTACATTTACATGACGAAACTCCTTCATAACTGTAAATTTACTGTTGATTTTAGGCATTGAATTACAGCAGCTGATGGTAAACTCTGAAAATTCTGATGGCCGGGTCAACATTTTCACGGGACTGTCAAGTATATTGTCCCAAATACCAGCTTATTAGTGAATTTTTAAACAATTCAATTTCATCCTTATATGGGACTGTTTCCATTTATTGAGAAGGTGCTACAGAAAATATTGGTAAACCTGACAATTGAATGCTTTTAGAGTTGTTGCACTGAGATCGCCACATTACACTAATCCCATTCAGGGATCGATAAGGGCTAACAATACCCAAGCAGTTATTGCTCATAAGTTTTGTCTCCACCACAACAAAGTAAATAACAGGACAAACTATGATTTCTGTAAGAAATGAATTGGACCACAAACAGACAGCAGTCTACACTGTAAAGTTCTGTTTTGCCCTCCTAACTGTCATACGGCCTTGTGAAAGCAAATGTGGTTCCTTGTGCTTGCACAGCAATTTATGGGGATAAATTAGGAATGTTTCTCTTAGTGCAGCTCCCTAATGCAAATACAGCAGTGTTGACACGACAATGAGATGGCATAGGTGGCTAAATTGAGAGTGCAATCTTTCAACCATTAATTGTGCAGGCCTCCTACACAGGGATGTAAAAGACTAGTTAGCAATGGCAGATAACCAGGGAAACAGCAGTTGAACAGCTGCCTGCATGGCTGTCGATGCATATAGTCCACAAATAATACACCTGCCATCATCCTGAGGCACCCTGCTGGCACATGGGCCAGTCAGCAGGTAAAAGACCCACATTTGAAACACACACACACAAACATTTTGTTACTTCCTTAAGGCCTTGACACACTGGATGTGTTTTTTTTTTCAAGCGAATAATGGGCAATATTTTTTGAACTGCTAATCGGGCATGAAGTTTTACACACAGAATGCAATCATTACCCTGAGAAAAAGCGATCCTTTTATTTTTCGGATCGAGGTTGATTTTTGCGAACATTCGCACTGCGAGCAAACACATCAACCAATCATATTTTAACAACTTGCCTACCTCAGACAGACTGCAAGATCTTCCTCCAGGTCAATAGCGGCATACCGTCAGGTGTTCAGAGGTTTACCGCTCAATTGCTCTCAGGCTGTTCGCGTTTAAGTTTGCCTTATTAACAATCAAACAATTTATTGACTGAACGACTAAGACCAAAGCATGACCTGTAATAAGAATTAATAATGAAAAAGTGAATGCCTATTGTATACATTTATAGAATTGATATGACATGCATTGTAAGGATGGCAATACTATAGATACAAAAAATCTAAAACTTTTACTGACTTCGCAGCATTTATTTTTGTCATCCTTACAACTGTCATTCAGCTGTGCTTCGTGCCTAACAACGCCCTTCAGCCATGACAACATTCAGAATAGTTTAGAATGGCTTCTCGATGCTTATTACTTAATGAGCCTCGCAAACCAATTTACTCAAATCTGTTCAGTTTCATGAGCGCGGAAATTATACAAATGTATAGATATTTTACATCATCATTTATGTGCAAAAGAAAATGCCTCTATTAGGAGGTGAAACTTTCCTTCTTTATTCCTTCTTTGTAACAGAGGATGTACCCAAAACATCCTGACATCCTGAACAATGAGGAAAAGATCGTCATCACTGGAGGATGAGTCCATTTTTTCCTCTTCTTTCCTGTTCTTCCTCTGTCCTCTTTTTCTACTTCGAAGTGAGCTGTCAAAACTTCGTAAATTCGTTTTACCGAGTTTCTGTCGCAAATTTGTGTTGGAACCAGTGTGAAGAGTTTCGAACCCAACATTTCGCATCCAAACATTTCATATTTTCGTGTCGTTTATTCACGACAGATTCGTTGGGTCAGGGCCTTAAAAATCTGATTTTTCTTGAGTACGAATTCTATCATCATTACCAGCAAGTTGTGAATAATTCTCACTTTTACCATCCTGATTTCCAGTCTTTCACCCCATCCCAAGCTTACTGTACAGCCAGGGAAACTACAGAATGCATGGCTGGGGTTCAATGAAACAGCATCCAACAAATCGCAAACCAAAAGACACACAGGGGAAACCATGAAAGGATCAAAGGAGGACAAACCCAGAAGGAAGAAGAGGAGAGAGAGGGAGAGTAAACAAAAGAGACTGGCTGTGCATCTGCAAAGACCCCTGTCCAGTTTTATCTGGCGTGCTGACCACTCAGCAGCCCAAACATTTCTGACACTGTCAGTGGCATGCTTTCACATTAGCTTACGCCGCTCTGGCCAAGAGGCCTCTATCTGGCTGGCTAGCCGGCACGGGCAGTCTAAAATAATGTGGCCAATTCTTTCTTGGCAAGCCATTACCCGGAGTCTATCGGCTTGACTTCAGCACCTCGCGCACTGGCCAGTGCCAGATGAGCTCAGGATGGGTCTTACCTCAGGAACTGGAACCAAGCCCAGAGTCCTGAGTCCTGAGGATCATTCACTCCAGGTTGAAAGTTATGGAATGATATGGGTCATAAGAATATTAAAATGAAAACATAATCTCAGAAATGCTTTGTCTTTTTCAAGAAGCAAACTCTTTATTTGTATCATGAGGAAAATGAAAATATTATACTCCATTTTGTTTTCTTCTGCTATTTTCTAATCCACGCATGGACTTTTTTTTTTTTTTTACAAATTGAAGATTGAAAAGCATCTCTCATTTGTCATTTAATTTTCAAAAAGGGCCCCGCCATATCGCTTACAAAAATAAACGAAAGTGCAAAACTTTAAAAATTATAAAAATTAATTCTCAAAAATACTTTTCTTTTTTTGAGAAGCAAATGCATTATTAATATCATAATGAAAATGAAAATATAATCTTCAACTTTGCTTTTAAATTTTCAAGTCCATGTACACTTTTTATAACTAGTTCGAAACAGCATTGCCTGTTTGTGACTTTATTCTCAAAAAGTGACCCACCATGTCGCTAACAAAAATAAATACACAAATCTTATGATACAAATGCATTCTCAAAAATGCTTCTTCTTTTTCAAGAAGCAAATGCATTATCTGTCCAAAAGCAGCAATGCAGTATCCCACATTTTCATTGTCATCTTCATGAGAAAATGGTACAGACTGCTTTGTGATTTTGATTAAATGGTACTACAGACTTTCAGTAACACTATAAAAATGAAAAGGCATTCTCTGAGACGGTGGAACTTCCCCCACAATATTGCCTGGATTTTATATTGCTTAATACAAAGCAGTGTCACTAAATGCCAATTGACCCACTCTTGAGCAGCGGATCGGTTGGTCAATTGATAGGCTGATGCCACATAAGCCTTGTCGTTTCATTAAATCTGTGACTTCTTTTATTTTTTTTACAGCAAATCTTAAATCTTTTGTTGTTCAGCAAAAGAAAGAAAAATTGTGCCTTAGTTCAGAAACATTTGTTAATTATTTTGTTGATTAAATTAAATATTTGTTGGTTAAATAGGGGCGCAACCGTGTCCTAATTAATAAGTTGTACTTAAAGCAACTTTCAGCAGCATTGTAACTTAGCGTTCATTGATTTTACATTTAACACATCAGAAGGGAGAACAACAAAGCAAGATTAGTGGGTTAAGGTGCGTTTACTGGCGCTCAACTACGCGGCTACGACTATGCAACTACAACAAAAAATATTTTTGTCGCTAGGCGTGTTTATTGAGAATCCACAACGACTACACACGACAACAAATTTCTGGTTTGGGCCTGGGGTCCTTAGGCATTTCCATCATGGCACCTGTCCATTCAACACTAGTATGTTGGTTGACTTAGTACATTGCAAATATGAAGAGTGAATCCACAAAACTTGTCACACACCCGATTTAGCGCTTGAATTGCTGTGCTCTCTCAGTGCTCATGTATAATGGCGCAAAAAATTTCAGTCAGAAAATGACTTGTTGAATATTTAGTTGACAATTATAGAGATAATACTAAAAACAAACCAGTTAAGCCATTATATTGTTGTGCTCTTTGAGTACATGTGCATAATGCTGCACGGACTCTCAATTAGACGCAATGGGAATTAAATCTCTATCTCAGGCTAGGTTTGTGCGTTTACGGTGGTTGAGGGTTCATTGGAAACGTCAGAGCCAATAGAATCAAATGGCAAAGTCAAACTGACAGCAACACAAGCCGATCATAGGGAAGAAAATACGTTGTATGCAAGCAGAATGCTTAGGGCCTGATATCACTGGAAGCAGTGCCATGGAAAAAAAAAACATGCATGCAGATCTACTTTCAATATAACTGGGACACATTTGGCTAACAATAGCCAGCACAGATGGCTTTGAACACAATTTTTAATTATAAATATTAAAAGTAAGAAAAATATTTGTTAATTCGTGTAGAATGTAAAGTATATGCCTGCTGTTATTTGAGTCTGCTGACAGTTTAAAATTATGTGGCCTACATCATTAGATTCTGTAGACCTTCCTCTTTCATATTGATGTACTATGCATCGTTTGTATGCATAGCACAAATTCAATAGAAACACTAGCGATTGAGCTCTGATTTTATTTCATTTTCTGTTTTGCTACATGCTTATTTACTTGCTTGTAGCTAAAGCTATGTTCGGTTAAGGTAATAATGGTCAGCAAAAGCTTTTCGCTGAGTTTCTTCCCTTTAAGTCGATATGTCACATTATGATGTTGCTATGAAGAAACATGCTGTGTTTATGATGTTTATTGATTGCCCGTGGTACTAGGGGCATTGGTGTTTAAGAGGTTAAAACAGAATGGCTTAGCACTGCAGTAAGCTAGCTAAGTGCCACTCACATAACCTAGTTAGTGGTATAGTTGGCGATCATAATCCACACACTTTTTGTCAAAATCACTGTATTTCTACTCACGATCTGCAAGCTGTCGCTTCTGAGAGCATGCTGAAAAAAAAACCGGTTTCAATACACAGCCTGGGCTCTGAATTTCAGCAGGTAAATCTGTGGCTCGGACCGAGCCACCAGAACATGGGTTCATCCCTTCCACGCCCAGGGGCAGGTTCATACTCGTGCACAGATCAAACACAAGGGGGGAGGGGGAGTAACAGGTCGCGTAGCGTGCACAGTTAGGGTAGAGAGAGAGACACGGCATTGCAGCATTTGCGATGATAAGCGTGATAAGTTTAGCAAAAAGTGCTGATCTACATGACATTGTTAGTACTCATTTTATAATACCGCGCTAAGATACTTGTCAGATACCTTGTTGTAGCTAGCACTAATGGTGTAAATTTATTGTTAAAAATCAAGGGTTAACATCGGGCTAGCCTTCACCAGGTGGAAGGAGCTAATGAAGGAGAAAGATTTTTCAAGTTGCCAGCTTTCTCCTCGACAAGTAAGTCAACTTTACTGCTTAAATTAGCCAAAACGCAACTTTTCATTCAGTTTTGTTACACAGTGTTGCTTGTTACCATAAGCAGCAAAATAGTAGATCTTGCTAAAATACGGCATCCTCATTGTTACAGGTGGAACTGTATGTTTACATGGTTTCAGTAGCTTTCATAATCGCGGTAATCGCCAGCTTTCGAAGCTTACCCACCGGCTTTTAGTGGTGGTGAAGCTGGTGGGTAGACTTTAGAAGCTGGCATTTACTGTGACTTAAAGCCGGCGTTTATCGCGACTAAAGCTACTGAAACCACGTAAACATACAGGCTCATAACTACGAAAGGTGCTTATCTCCTATGCGCGAATGAAACGGCTAAACAGTTCCTAAAACGTGCTTAATTTTTGTCATATAGGACTTAGGAATAAGCTACGCTTATGGTCATGTTTTAATAATGGGAAGGTGCCACCACCTGTTTTCAGTGCATCAATTTTCTAGGCTCGATTGGCAGACTTAGTTTTATTTTTCATTCGCCGCCAGAGTTCTTTGTACTCTTTGACATTTCTTCTTGTGCGGTCAGGAAAGACTGCTGTTATTAAGACTGCTGGGGGGGGTGTTATTTAGTTAGACAGCTAGTTCACAATCCTTTTCCTTTCCTTCACGCATTTTCCAGTTATCATAATTGGCAACTGAAGACAATGTTTCTCTCCATATGCGATCTAACAGCGATGGAATCGTGGGATAAATTCAGTATACAGTGGTATAGCCAGAACTGAGAATTGGCTTGCACAAAATATCCATTTTAAACAATTATTAGTTCTGACCTGTTCTCAGTCATTTTCATAATAAAAAAAGGTTCACTCCGAGAGCACGCCGCGCTTAATCGGAGAGAACATGCAGCATCTGTTAAGTAAGACGACAATCATTCATCTGGACGCGTGTTTGCTGCATCTAAATCGTCGTTGTTAAAAATTGTGTACCTGCCGACTGTCACGCAAGTAGCTTGAGCCACACGCTTTTAACAGCCAATTTAACAGCAGAGTGCCACATTTTTTATCAACCCATGCAATACAGAGAGCGAAAGGCGATATTTCATTACAATGCGGACCAGTTCAATCGAGGCGAAGCATTAGCCTTTTAATAAGTACATTATTTCTCTGTACTGAATTAAGCCCATGATTACATCGCTGTTAGATCACGTATGTCATCAGTTGCCAATGAGATAATTGGGAAAAGCCTCAATGAAGGAAAATGATCGAGAACTAGCCAGGACTAATTGTTGTCATAAAGGACGTGTCTGTGTCCCTTCCTATTCTCAGTTCGATTTGCACTTCTGGATTCTGGTCCATGCAGCAGCCTTCTTTTCGTTAGACTTTGCATCAGCCTTCCTGTCACAAATATGAAAATTATTCCATAAGGAACAACTGAAAAAGACACTCTAATACATCCGTGAATACATTTTTTGACTACCGCAATTATAAATTGTTGGTGCCTTTTTCCACAGCAAAGACAATTTTGCCGCTACGCAAACACCAAGGGGGCCTTGTCTCTAAGAGCATTCTCGTAAGCTGCACTGCTGCGGTTTTCTGCATGTAGCACTGGTCAGGAGATTCCTTGCTGTCAGCTTATGTCATTATCAAGTCGGTAAAGTGAGCAGATGTAACGACACCAGTGGTTTCAGTTATTGTATTTGATGAATGGCTTTGGTATACAGCGACTCGACTGCTTCACCTGTCTTTTAAGTAACATTACAGAATAAACAGTGATAAATAATCAGAATAAACAAAGGCTGTTGTTCGTTAACTTGGGTTGGATGACGGGTATGTATTCGGTAACTTTTGAAGGTGACATCCTATAAGTGCGCATGTAGCTAACGTTTGCTTTGCTTTTTCGTAGTATAAAATGTTCCAGATGCACCTAAGCGGAGTTGTTTATTACCATTACTTTGAATATCTTACACCGATTCACGGTACTGTGTTTTGTTCATGTATTATATCGAGAGCTGACTGCAATAAACAGTTATGTCCGGATCTTATATACTGGGCATAACTGTTTATTGCGGTCAGCCCTCAATATGCTGGCTTTCGGTTCAGTAATACCAGTTCTATTAATACATCCATGGTTTCACCAGCATTGACAAGGCTTTTTGATATACGGTGGCTGCCATAGTTGCAATATGTGTTTAAAAAAGTGAGGTGCTAAAGTGCATTATTTGTTTGAATGTAATACACGATTCCAACGCTGGATGGGAGTAATTCCTACCCAATGTCCCTTTAAGAAAAGCGCGTTTATGTTCCAAGCTTCAGAAGGGGATGGGCGAGCGGCTCTGTTGTGTTTTGAGAACTTTTCAACTGTCAACAACAGTGACGTCATATCACTGATACACCCTTTAACGTTACTTGGCTTGCTAGCTAGCATGCACACAGTCATTTTTCATCACCAGTATGTAACAGAATTTTGTTGGTTGGTGAGCCAACATATGTCAGTGACTCAGTAACTAAGTTAGTAGAGTGATGGACTACCGCCCGAAAACAACGTAGAGTAAAAATAAATGGTGATAATTTAGACAACCTGTTTTGATTTAGTTTTTGTCTCGGCCTTTTGACTAAAATACCATTTAGTTTTAGCCATAGTTTTAATTCTGATTCTTTTCAGTTTCAGTTCAGTCCTAGTTGGGAAAAATCTATGGATTTTTAGTCAACTTAATCTTCAGTATATTTATTCAATAATAAATAACAGGTTTTGTAATCATGCTATACATTCTAGGCATATTTCTCAGAAATTTCCCACCAAGCTTTTATTACGGCCAGACAATTAGCCTGCACGTGCTCATTTTTCAGACACTTCTGTCGGTTGTAAAGGTTGTTGTATGTAGTATAACAGTGATATCAAAGTTGCCTATTGAGGGCTTTAATTATCGTATTAAAATCCAAGTAAAAATGAAACAAAAAATATATCTTTTAGCAACAGAGTACTTAAAGTAACCAAAAACAATCCATTCTAACTAAAATTAGAACAGTGATTAGAATGTGCACAGCATTTTCCATTCCTCAAAGTTCAACACACAACTTTTAAAGATAAAACTGGATAGGCTGAACACCATCAGTTCATAAAACCTGAATAAAATAATCCACAGTAATTTGCAAAAATCAGACAATGTTTTTTAATTTGTAAGTTAGTAGTTTCAAGCTCTGCAAGTGTTTCTCTTTGGTGCAACGGGCATTCAGAAAATGAAAAGAGGCCACTGGAGTTTTAATGTAAGTCCCCATGCACCCAGATTACAAATTCTAAAATGGTCAGGATGCAGCGTCATTAAATAGAATCTTTAAAAGTGCAGTAGGTAACATTTAAACATAGTGGGTAACATTGGTAACATTAAAAAAAAAAGTTATTCAAAGTCATATTCACAGAAACTGTTACTCTGTAAATGGTAATCTTTAAAAAAGCAGGTATCCCAGTGCTCCTAATGGCATTTGCAAGAATCCACCACGCCCAAGCAAAATCTGCCAATCAGATCCAGGAGGAGTTATTCATGCTGTATAAATAACTTCTCATGCACACACTGTTCAGTCCCCCTCCTCCATGCTTGCTCTCTCCCCTGGGCCAGCCCAATATTGCTTATGCCTGGTTTGTAGAGGAGATTTGAGATGAAGTAGCAGAGAAACCATCACCTGAAAGGAAGATTTCTCTATTTCCCATGCCTCCTTGCCAGCTAAAGCATACGTGACAAAAACAAGCAAGCAGAAAAAGACCAAGAAATACAAGCTAAAATGAAAGATTTAAATTGCAACTGAGACAAAACCAGTGCTAATATGAACTGTTAGAGCCACTTTTCCAAGGTGGAGACAGTTAACTGGCTATATACAGTATGTTACTTGACCTTAAAAGTCTTAAAACGGATGTGGAGTCATCAACATGTCCACTAGACAGGCAATTAGCCCTGCTTGATTTCTGTTTGATTTGATATCTGAAAAGGGCAAGCGTATTGCTACGATGGCTTTGGTGACTGTAACATTCCATTTCATAGTCCTCTTCTTCTGTTACTGTGATGTTGCAGTTGGGCAACCATTAGGTTGTTCGCAATGTTAAGGCTTCTGGAACCAGTTTCACAAAGACCTTGCAAAGATCCTTTTGCGAATGTGCAAAGTCCTCTTATTGCTAATTTTGTAATGCACGAAGACCACGCATCGTTCACGGGTCAGAAAGAGCTGGTTGAAATCGGAAAATCACAATTGCATTGCGAAGCCCCCGCTAGATTTTGGCGTGATTTCACAAAGCCCTTGTTAAATAGGGCAATTGCAATCAGATTGCTATGCTTCATGAACTGGCCTTTTTTAGCAGGAGCTCCTGACAGCTCTCAAAGTGCAGAGAGGCTAACAGAATGACAATGTTTCTTGAGCTGGAAGAGGAAGCTCCTTGTGTTTTCGGCCAAGAAAGGGTTATTCTGAGAGTCTCTGAACGACACAAAGCTTCTAAAACAATTTCAGTTACCGAGACATATCATCCTTGAATTACAAACAACTTATTAAGGATGATCTGGAAAGCCCGACACAAGGGTCCAAAGGATTCCCATGCATTTGCAGATGTGTGCACTTTGGTTTTATTTCACAGGGCATTTCCTGTACACATGCTGGGATCTAATGGGCCCTAGCCACGCGTCAAATATCTCGTGTAGTGCTTTGCGCATTTCCTGCAGGAACGAGGAAGGCGCATCTTTTCTTCATGCACGAACATGATCGGGGGGGGGGCGTGTATTTCGATAAACGGCGTCGGCGAATATCAAACATATATCGGTTGTATTGATGCCAGCCTAATAGCTAGTTAGAAACCGTCCCAAACTAAAAACATTTTAATTGGTCACAAGATGTATCATGCAATTAATGAACAATGGACTAGCTATCATCAATTTTCTTAGCCAAATGTTTCTCCATCATCCTCACGACCTCATCTATGCTTGGAATGAACTTAAGTTGTGTAGGGCTGTTGCAGGTACTATGTCTGCATCAAAGGGGCGTGATGTGACAACACATTCTCATCCCAACTTGTCACATAATGACCCTACTTGATCAAGCGTCGATATACAACACGGAAGCTTTTGGCGTCTTTATTTGATGGGGTTCGGATTAAGAGTTTAGGGTTAGGTCTTCGTGAAACCTCTCCCAGGCCTCTTTCGTTGCCTTGATTACTAGCCTCTGTATTCATGATAGCCACCACTGTGGGGAGGGGCCTTGGAAGCGGAAGTGCAATGGACAGAGAGAGGGAGTGATCTGGAGGTTGTAATTTTTCAAATTATCAAGCAAATGGCACTTTCCTCTCAATCTTATGGACTGAATCTTTAATGATTTCCAAGAAAAACAATCCAGTGAAAATCAGCTTTTAAACTGACTAATGCTGGTAAATTTTGTGCCACTCAGCATTACATAATGTAACGTTACTATTGAAGCCAATGTTGGGCTTTCATATTAGTCAGTTAAGCAAGATTCAGTATCATGTTACCTTTGTTCGCTAGGTCGTTATTTGTTAATAGCCTCTTCCACTCTGGACTTGCCATCGGAGGGACTTTGCTACTGCTCTCACCTCCCCTTAAAGCGCATTACATCTCCAAACTCACTCCAATTTAGGTTTCCTACTTAGCACCTGAGTGTTAATTTGTTCGTTGCAAGTATCAATCTGTATCCATTTCATGTCAGCTTGCATTATTGTTCATTGCAATAATTATCAAGTATTTTTCTATCCACATCAATGGTAACATAAAATGTCAATGTCTCGCAAAGCTTTTGAATTCTTGCAGCTCGCAAAACAGCATATTTTTTCTGCGTTTGCATCCGATGAGCTGATACGCTCGCAAACGTTTCTAAAAATGCCGTTTTACCGACTCACGTCTGCGTGTCAAGTTTGTTTATGTAAAATTAAAACTCTGTCTTCAACCAGTGCATATGGATACAAATGCATATGGAAGGTATGGGAATAAGTTTGACAATGATTCATTGTTTCAGTGGTTTCTGGTCGGGGGGGGGAGTATTGTCACTTCATCAAAGGAATTTTGGAAGCAACCTATTATGCTTATATGATCGTCCACCCGTGCTGGGAATTGGAGTATATTGGAGTGAAAATTTCCCACCAGAAAGAATGTTGTAAAACTACTGTAAATACAAATGCAATCATGACTCAGAACACAGGGGAATTTGGAGTTTCCAGAATTTTTTGTTGAAACACCTCAGGGGCTCTAAATTTCTTGACCAGGTGCGATGAATGGGGGGAGCGCCGCGCCAACAGGGTGTATCCGGGTGTATTTTGCAATTTTGTGCCCGGCGCAAGTACTCCTCTGTCCTGCCTCTGTCCCTCCTGTCAGCGCAAGTAGCAAAGAGGGAGGAGAGAAGGCATGAGTGGGTTTAACACAGCTGAGTCAAATCTTCACCAATTAAATGAGCTCCTCTCCTCACCTTTAAATTGTTGGAATACATAAGCCTCTGTCCTATATCTGCATGATGCGTTAATGTTGCATTTTACTTTGCTGGTTTAGGCATGTTTTCTGTATCACTTACGTCTATATTAAGCATTACGAATATGACGTAGCTGGCTAGGGCATTCACAAATTATTACCATTAACAAACTTGAATGGAATTTCGAAATGAAACAAAGTCAAATCATTCAAACTTATGAATTTAGGTGGAAATTTGACAGTTGCTCATTTATTTCTTCTGCCTGCATAATTGGGATGAGAAACGATGGATAGTGTGTTCCTAATTACACCCTGTTGCTGCATAAAATTTTGGGATTAACATGCATGGACAACAATGCAAGATACATAACACATTTATTTTCAATATGTGATCTTAACTCAGTACAAGATCATAGCAATCAGGCTGTATTCCTTTCCCCCTCTAAAAACGATAAAACCTAAGTGACAATAATAGTATTGAGCTGCTTGCACCCTGGACACGAAACAAAATTTTCGCATGACACATTACATTGAAAGTCAATGCAAAGACGCGAATACACGCTTTACTGAGCATAGCATTTACTGAGCGGCTTTACTGACCATAGAACGAAAGTATTATTTTGCACTACCTGATGACAAGGCAGTTTGAGGTTGGCTGAGAAAGATGTGAAGTTGGTAGTTTGCATCACAGATTCAGCTGCGTTGATTAAGCCAGGTGGAGTTTCCATTACGCATGCCAACCGCCTTTGATCTGAGATCAGGACAATCGATAGAGATACCATAATTTATGTCCTGATTCAGATAGTTACATCAAATAGTGGGTGCTGTAATTATTTATTGCATTGAAATGTGCCTGACATTCTGGAAACCTGCCTGTGAGGTTTTGGTGACGTGAGCGCAATATGCGCCGGTCAGCCAAATTAGCACTGCACAGAAAGTAAACCAGGTTGGAGCTGGCGAAGTCTCTGTGCACTTTTGGCGGAGCCTTTTGGCTTGAAATTGTCACTGCATTATGATGAATATGTGACACCTCCCCCTACTACGCCATCACACCCATCTCGACGCACGTCTGTCTACCAAATTTTTTTGCACCACACAAAATTACCACTGCGCGGGCTGCACCGGACGAAATTACCACTGTGTGGGCTGCGCCACGCAATGCCAATGCTGCGCCACCGTACGCTGTGCCAAGAAATTAGATTAAATTAAATTAAATTACCTGCAAAAAAAAAATCTGTAAAATATTCATTTTTGGTTGCAGTATTTAAATATTTGAACAGGCAGTTGCTTAGGCATAAGGCTTTATTATTGTTCGAGGTTAATGAGGCTAAGTCATAGTGCACTGGGCCAGAAGAAAACATATAATCTTTTTCTGCAAGACAAAAACTTACATTTCCAGTGTAGTTACTTAATTTGGGTAGTATGCTCCGCAGTTTAAGCATATTAATTTGGGTGAAAATTTACCCAAATGAAGACAGAGCTTTACAATTCTGTATTGAGGAGTGGGCCAAAATCCCTCCATAGTGAATGAAAAAGAGTTATTTACAGTTCTTGCAAATGTTTGATTACAGTTCTTTACTCTAAGGGTGGCACAACTGGTCATTAGGTGTAGGGAGAGGCAAGTTTTTTTATTTCACATGGGTGATATAGGTTTGGAATAAGTCTTTAATTTTCAAAAATGAAAATGATCATTTAAAAGGCACACTTTGCATTTAATCATAATGCTTTTGTCTCAAATTAAAATAGTCAGAGGATCTGAGAAATTTAAACATGAAAAATCAGCAAAAATAGGGGGAAAAAGGGGCAAGGGGCAAATACTTTTTCACAGCACTTTAATATGAGGAGAGAGAGGAATTCTAATTGGACTGCATTGTTTTTATTCCCTGATGAAAATGTCAATGCCTGTCGCCATAGTTTTCTTCTTCATTGATCACATTTTATTTCATTACTAAGCAATGTTCATTCATGAAAACTGGTTGTTAAGGAAAAATTTTTGCTATAGTTTCTGTCAACAAAAATAACATTGAAAAGTAAGGGGCCAAGCACAGAAACGAGAGGGACACCACATCTCATTGTGCTGTGTGCTGGAATCTGAAGCCACATTTGACAGTTATTAAACTAACATTGCATGTATTTGGCTCTGCCAACCATATCAATAATTCATATTTTACTCTGAAATGAAACACATTTATTATGCAAATTCGTGCTCAATTTATAATGTAATGGCTTTCAAACTAATAAACCTCTTCTTGACCCTAAGAAACACCCCAGGGCGACAAGTGTAAAAAAAATAAAAAATCAAACACGATATACATGGCTTTAATGAAAGGAAAAAACACATACTCAGAAGTGCCCTTCTAATGACACTTCACATACCACTTGTTCAGTCAAACGAAATGGTGTTCTATTCGTGCATCTGCTTAATTGCAACGCTTGGCCTTCTTTAAGGAAATTCATCCAGCATGCATTATTGGACATTATCCACTGTCATTATTTCATCAAAAATCCATTTGATTCATTTTCTCTCCTCACCCGCCCAGCTTGGTGCCTGCTTGCCCGAGACGGTGCTCCCAGCCAAGATGCCAGCTGTTTTCCTGGGCTAAAATGTGTTTTAAGTGCTGCAGCAGGATGGCGGGGTGCTGAGAAACCTGCCAGCCGGCAAGCATCCTCAGGCAAATGGGAGAATCAGTGGTTAAAAAGCAGGCTTTCTTGGTCCACAGCCAGAATGTAATCTATCGCATAGCGGAAAGGCATAACCGGGAGGCTCTGGGTAATTCTCCACCCCCACCCCTACCTCTAAAACCATCCAAGTAAAATTTGTAAAAAGACTCCTCATCAAGTGCCAATGCTCTTTGGCACAGGAAGCTTCTACAGACTCGATTAACAATTATAATTAAAAAGAGCTTCAGAAAGCTCTTTAATATCAATTAATAACTGATTAGTAGTTGTTGGCCACTCTTCTGCAAAAATATATGGCAGTGAACTGGAAAATAATGAGAGAAAACCAATGTTTTTTTTTTTTTTTTTAATGGGAGAGATATTGGCATTCAGCAGACACTAACCAATCACAATACTACTGTAAGGAATAAGCAGAGCCTTGTTAGGCTGATCAGGCAGGTTAAGTGCCAACAAGATTCTTTCACAAAAAGAATCAATCTGTTTCCCTCCTCTTGATATTAGGCAACACTATGGCAGAACCAAATGTCACTGGAGTTTGCACCTGATCAAGAAAAAAGTTTAGAATGAACGAGGGAGAATGCTGCCAAAACTCAGAATGCACACAGATGTTTATGAAACTGTGGCTGATCAAAACCCATCTGGGGTTCTTGGCTTCATTATACAGAATGCAGACCAAAGGATGGCACATTTGTTACATCACTCAGGCATTCAAAGGAACAGAGAAAAAAAAAACTGTTCTATTTACTCAAAGGTCAAAGTTCACCTCACTGGTTCTCCTGCCCACCTGCAACTGTGATAGAATACAACAAAAACAACCACCCCCTCTCCCCCACCACTCATTATGGTGATCTTTATAACCTTTACAATGCCATTTTAAAGTATCGGGTAAAATATCCTGACGCGTGACTTTGACGGCCAAAATGTGATTCCAGCTTCCCGCTTTCTCGTTTACCAATTCTGTTGAAAAATAAGCCAATTCCCTTGCTGAAATGCTTTTTATTTTGGCAATTTGTTTTGTCTCCCCAAGTTTGCCGAGTAAACCTGGACTTGGGGGTAACAAATCCTTTGATAAATGGTGTCCATTAGGCCAGAATCCAGCAAACCTTAAACTAAAAACATACTGCAAACAAGAGCATCATTAGGAAAATGAGGAAAGACCTGAACCCGGTCTGCCTGTGAGAGGAGATAAATGATGGCTCTTCACTTCAGTGCATTATGGATTCTATTTATACAACGGGCCAAGGAGGAGCAACACCAGTTGAGCAGCTTGTTTGGAATTAGGTTATGAGAATTTTTCGGGAGGTTTGCGATCAAGAGTAAATGATAAATATAACATTTTCACAGCGTACATGCAAAGTCTTTGGTCTTCCGTCTTGCAGTACTCATTCACCCACCCTTTCTCCTTTAAATCTTCTCAAATGGATAAAAAATATCTAAATTGCTTGTTTAATTAATACGATTACCCATTACGTTTGTGAACATTATTGTTGTTATTGCTCATTGTTTTGTAATTGACCTAGTGTTTCTTTTCTGAATCTGCTCAATTCAAGATAAAAAAAACATTCTTGCATGCTATTTTGCTTCAAAGTGGTGACTGAATACGTCTACAAAAGAAATAAGACAAAATTTGCACTTGGACGTTCTGTCCCGTCTCTCTCAGTGGTGGGCAAATGCAGCATGTTCATGAGTCCTCTGATATGGTACTTGGAGCTTGGTGGAGCGAAACAGCCCCTGAGATGATGCCAAAACCCCCAGTGTGGGCAAACGAGGTCCCTCATGGACGAGTGACCACAGGGGTTAATGCAGGGATGGAAAGTAAAGGAATTCCCTGGCACCTTGCTTCGCTCGGGCACTGCGGCCCCACATTTGAAGCGGCACAAAGAATAAAGGATTGCCCTCTGTATTTTTTCATTAGACTTTTCTTTTGTTACCGAATACATAAATCCATTGTGGCACAATGCAATATGTATCATAGTGCTACACCTGCGGACGTCTCATAATGGCTGCCATGTCCCTGCAGTCGGGGATGATAAGTGAACCCCCCATGAATGTTAATGATAGTGATCAGTCTGAGGCAGCCTGCCTCTCCATCTTCCCTTACAGCCTGCATGTCACAAACAGGGTGGCAAGGTTCAAGGAAGTAAAATGAAAACAAACCCTCCACATAAATAAAATAAAATAAAATAAAATGAAAAATAATAAAATAAAAAATGCATCCTGGATACATTCTACAACGTGGAATAAATAAAAAGAGGGGTACATGCACAACATGTAGTAATGTTTAGAGCCAGCTAGATTAAATACACCATATATAAAAATAAATATTTTAATTGTATTTTGGAGATATTCTATCCAGAATAATGGTGTTAGAGTGATGGTCCTGATCTTTGCCCTTGATGTGAATTGAATGGCAAATACGGGAGCAAGTTAAATGTCCTCGAGGGTATAGACTAAAAATTAAGTTTAGGATTGACCTTAGAAAAATGAAACAATCTGCAATATGCTACTCAGCCTTCAAGTCACCACCACCCCATGGATCTGTTTAATGTTTTAGTTTCTAATCTTTGATTAATCATCTTCTGCATTGAGAATTCAACAGAATGGCTTTGAGGGCACGCCAGCACGCATCAGAAACAGGTGGACAATGTCAGACATGGCCATTTACATTAAAGAGAAAGCCTGGGATTCATATCTGTTCATTGTTATAAATAGATCCGACAAGGTGGTCTCTCTCAATGAAACAGCCACCTTGGCTTCTGTTAATACAAACTGGCACCGGTCATTGATTTTACATCTACAGATTAACGGTTATCTAAATAGCATGCAGAGTCTGGCTGTATGTATTCAAACCCAAACCAAAATATGTAGAAATCAATCTTTTAAAATTGCTGTTTTGAGGGGACATTTTATCTAAAAACAAGGAGAGTAATCATCTTTGCATCAGCAAATGCAATTGCCAAAATACTTTCCTTGAGATTCATTAGCCAGTTTAATGGCATGTGTAATTTGATCAAACCCAATGTAAGTTTTTCTTCTCTCTCTCTCTGTCGGTTCCTCCAAACAAACAATAATGTGATTTAGGCAGAGTAGTCCCCAAAACAGAAAACAATGTTTTGAAAATTATGGTTCTGGAGCTCCAGGTGAAATGAAAGTTCCCCCGTCCCCTGCATGGCTTCACAGTCCACACTGTTATATTACAACACAACATAATCAAAGAACATACTGAATTTAACCTATATTTTGAATTGATGTTACTGCCATTTTACTTACATATAGTCATTCTAAGGCAGCAAAAGTTATTGTTCTGACTATTGAACAAAATCCAAGATCATCACAGTTGGTACTAGGCTGGAAATCCTTTAAAATCAATGACTGCTTTGAGTCAGTAATCCACAGTCATCACCTGATACTGCATGATGCTCTGCCAGGCCTGCACTGCCGCCATCCTTATTTTAAATGCATGGTCATTTTTTAAGATTGACTTGTCCATTCAAGAACTTTACACTGTACGGCCCAACTTTCACTGTATGTTTCATGTTTGGGGGAGCCCAATCTTGTCCTGACACGTCACGTATTGACGCTACCTGAGCAAATGTTGATACATGATGCAAAAGGAGGATTTTGGCATTATTTGCTGCCAGTTTAAAATGAACCCTACCCACTAACCCTTAACCCTTAACCCAAACCCTAAACATCAAATATGGACCTCAAAAGCCTCCTTTTGCGGTGTATATCAACGCTTGGTCAGGTTTCGGGACTTTATGATGTCTGGATGAGAATGTGTTGTTTTGCGTCATTCTCCTTTGACATTTTTGGGGTACCATTAAATCAGCTTTGGGAGACCTGTTTGGATGTAAGCAGATGTCAGTGTATATTTCAGAATTTACTCCGCTGCTGTCGTCAGCATTCGCAATAACATTACGTCCTCAAAGAAGGCAGCTCATGTTTCACAGAAGGCGGATTTATCGGACTATAAGTGATTTCTTTTTCCAAAATTTGCTCTTTCTATTACTTTGGCACAGTTTAGCTTTTACAACTTATAACATCTATCTTCTCACATAGCCATGCAGAACACTTCTTAGCTAATGGTAACCTGGCTGTACTATTCTTGTGGTCAGCCAGCTGTTTTCATCTTGTGGTGAACCCTCTGTGGTTATGCTGGTGTGTCGGCTGTAAAGAAGTTTTTCCTCTGAACTACACATATTTTTCCTCATCCACGAAAGGGGTTTTACTACACAGCTAAGACTGGCCTTCATCATTTACTACAGAGGTCTTTCGTGGTTTATCACGTCGATTGCTGAGCTTACTACTGCCCTCTTGCTTCCTAACATATATCAAACAGTTAACACAGCCAGTGTTTTGACTTCATTTTTGATTTATTATGATATCCTGATGGCCAGCATTACTGGCATTGACTCATGTTTTATCTCCATGTCAGATAGGATAGTCAAAAGCAGGGAGCAAGGGAGGTAAACACAGGTAAAACTTTGCTTACAGGCCAAACAGCAGAATTTTCCCTCAACTTCGACCCTCCAGATTCAAGTCTTCAGATTATTCAATTCATGGCCATCTATGGCACTGTCTTTCCCTTTTTATGGCCATTCATGTAGATATCACTCTTCCTAATCATAAGTGCACGTCGCAGTCTCATTCCTCTAACAGAAACGCTACTATAGATATCAAACAACTGTCTCCATTTTTTCATATTGAACATTTTAGACTAAGATGGAATTTACTGCTTCTCTCCACCATAAAGCTGTGTGTTCTGATCATAGGTTTTAGAACTCAAAGCGTTGTAAAGTACCTGTATATGACAGGTGAAATATTCTGCTAACATTCAGTCTCAATTGTGGTAAAAAATGAAAATAAAATAATATATCATTTTAATCTGTCTTCTGGACAACTATAACTAACTGAAATTTTAGAGTAGCGATATGCACTTCAGAGTAAAGTCATGTATCTATCCATTCAGTTTCTTTCGCTTATCTGGAGCCAGGTCGCGTTGGTAGCAGTCTAAGTGGAGTGGTTCAGGCTTTCCCCTCCTGAGCCACTTCTATCAACTCTTCCTGAAGACCCTAAGATGTTTCCAAGCCAGCCAGAAGATATAATCCCTCCAGCGTGTCCTGGGTCTGCCTCGGGGCAGTTGGACATGCCTGGGAAACCTCTAAAGGGAGGCGTCCAGGAGGCATCAGGACTAGATGCCCGAACCACCTCAGCTGACTCCTCTCGACAGAGAGGAGCAGCGGTTCTACTCTGAGCTTCTCCCGAATGATTGCGCTCCTCACCCTATCCCTAAGGGTCAGCCCGGCCACCCGGCGAAGAAAGGTCATTTTGGCCGCTTGTATTTGTGATCTTGTCCTTTCGGTCACTACCCAAAGGTCGTGACCGTAGGCGAGAGCTGGAACATAGATTGACTCCTGAATTGAAACCTTTGCCTTTAAGCTCAGCTCATTCTTCACCACGACGGACAAGTACAATGCCCGCTTTACTGCAGATGCTGCACCGGTCTGCTGGTCCATCTCCCGCTCCATCCTACATTCACTCGTGAACAATACCTAAAAATACTTAAACTCCTCCACTCCTATTGCATGGATGTAAAAACGGCTCCCTGCTACCCCCACAATAACAGGAGTAGCTAAAGCGTTGTTTGTGGTAACACTACAAAGTACCTGAAGCACTAGTGAATATTTTGGGTGTAAACAATCTATAACAAGGAAGACAGAGAAAAAACTGAGAAACTCAGGTCAAACACCAAATCAAGGGTAAATTGGTTAACCTAAATTTATTATGTGAAGACCATTAATATGTGCATGATGAAATAAAGACTACAATGCCCAAATAACCAAGGCTAATTAATTTTAGCCAGCCTACTGAACTCAGGCACTTTGTAAATCGGAAATGTATGGAAAAAAATAAAATCATGAATTCTTTTGGGACTCTTCACGTTTTAACTGCCTGTTACTGAGGCGTCTAAGGCAGCTTCTAATCTTGGGGTATAGCAATATTTGTATAAAAAAAAATAAATAAAGAAAGAAAGAAAAAGCAAAACCATTCACCAGGGACTCGGAAATGCAAAGCAACGCTGTCTGCACCAAGAATGCTATTCATATGCTGGTTCTCTTCTTCTATGGTGAATGTGTCCATGTCTTCCCGACATTGTTTCAAAATGTCGGTGTCCTGGCTCCTCGCCCTGAGGACATAATGACTATATTCTTTATAATAGATTAGAGAAAAAAAATTTAATCTTCATAACAAAGTAAACAACTTTGAGCCAATAAAATTTGTAACACATTATTCATTTTTATATTGATAAATGTTGTTTTTTGTTTCCAGAATTCCCGAATGGAGCTTTAAAGTCAGCAAAGTTTATTATATGAAGTATTTAAAGTTGGCCTATATAAAAAAATAAATAATTAAAAAAATTTTCACATTGGATTTGTCATACTATAAATAAATAAATAAACAAACACATAAATGATAAAAATAAATGAATGAATAAATATTTGATCTGAACATATTTCATGCCATGGAATCTGTGCTGCTCATCATCTCAAAATCTCTGTCGCTATCATGCATGACTGCGTAAGACTCTTCCTGGAGTTGGCCTCAGTCTCTGCACCATTCATGGGGCATGCTCCGTTTACAAGACTAACAGTTGCTGTGTGAGTAGTCTTGTGTTTTGAAAAGATTTTGTGATCTGCAAGTGCCATTTTTGCCAATATTTTTTATGAAATGAGCCACAGAATCCAAATCCCCTCTGTTCCTAAAATCAGAAACTGTACAGTTGCTCCTCTCGTAGCATACCTTAAGGCTACCCCACCACCCCACAATGTGGCACTCTCAGGAATCATGGAAAATGTCTATTCAATATATTAGTAATAACACATATGACACAATTAAAGACTGAAACACATCCTTCCATCCGTACATTATCTAAACCTTGTCTTCCTTATCTGGTCACAGGACAGCTGAAGTCTATCCCAGTCCACCATGGGCAAATGGCAGGAATGCACCCTGGACAGCACACCAATTTACACCATTCACTCACACACTCACATTTATGGTCAATTTGAAGTCTCCCGGTTTCTGTTTAAATACTGCCTCTGTATTTAGATTAGATCATTGCTTTTGAATAGACAGTTTAAATCAAATCCATAAATTCCAAAATGAATCATTAGGTAATGACATGACATTTGGCTATCAGGCTGGACAAAACTGTGGAATTCATGAAAACAATAATTTCTTTGCCCTTGCTTAATATAATCACAGAAAAGTAACCACTTAGGGCACAGCCTACTGTATGATAAGACTATATTGTTTGTAAACTGCGAATGCACCAGAGCTACTTTTGCCTGTTGTCATGTCTTCTTGGTAAGAAAAATACATATGATGTTCTCCATACTTTCTCAGGCTAAAGCACACCTCATCGTTTTAATTTTCCTCATGCACCTACCCTCATACAGTGTGCCTGTCTCTCACTGCCATCACTTGGGCCTTTGTAGAAGCACATTAAGCAGCAGAAATACTAACAGGATTCTTCCTTCCACCACAACAGCGAAGTGCATTAAACCCACCCCCTAGTGACACAGAAAATTATCCTTATGTCTGATGGAGAGACTCCACTGATGCACCCGCCCTCCGCCACCTTCAGAAACCCCCTCTTGTCGGTTCTCATTCAAATTGGCTATTCCCCTGTTAAGAGGATCCCTTTTCATCAACAGCAAATGTACACCACTCTTCAAGATGTGAACAGATGCCAATTTCCTCCTCCTGACAATTTTTTTCTTCTCTGCCTTCTTTTCTTTAAACCAAATTCTCACTTGCATTATTTTCAGCAAAACACTCTATTGACCAAGCAAGAAACTCACCAAAGCATTAGCTTAAGGATAATAAGCACAATCTACGATCGACTCCCTCACCTAAGCCCGACCCAACTCCCATACCTCCTCCTTCTCAGTCTTCTCCTTGCAGAACTTTGCCAAAGTCCTTGGAACCCGCCGAACACGGTCATGCCTGCTTAGCTCGCTCAACTGATTGAGCCAGAAAAGAAAATAAGACACAGATGTATACAAACTCATGGTGGTGCCAGTAAAAAAGACAGTTAATGGCTTCATCTCGACCCTCCCCTTTGCAGCTGGGCACAGGTGGGAGATAATTAGAGATCCCTCCCTGCTCAAAGTCAATCCTTTACGAGTTGTGACAACCACAAGGAGGCCCATGCACCCCCCACCGCTTCCCCAACCGACCGACACTTCACTAAAATAAACTGCGTGAGAAGAGTGCAAGTTGGATCCCATGTGATGCTTCTGGGCACTGTTCACCAGCTCAGGCAGGCTACAGTTTGGCTTGGCATGAGTAGCTCCACTGCAGAGATTCCCAAACAGATACTCTGCTTGTGGACGCCCTGCTGACAAGCAGAGTCCCAGACCAGACCTTCTGCTGTCAGACCACAGCGTCTGAATAGAATGGAAAAAAACTTTTGATCTCAAAAAGGAAGCCCTCCATAAAATCATAAAATGCAAAATTTCTTGATAATTTAAGATAATGGTAGTAATGATAGTGGTGTTGCCACCACTGCTACTCCTACTATTACTGCTGTAACTACCACAACTACATTTGCAATACTACTGCTTGTAGCACTACTGCTACTACTGCTGTTACCTTTGCTACTACTGCTAATGCTACAGCTGCTGAAACTACTACTACTACTTCGACAATCTCTCTCTCTCTCTCTGGGTGCCATAGTCAGTCCGACCCTTGGCGACTCATGACGACTTGAAGCGAAGCACTCGATTTCTAGCAGCGTCCCAGATGGCTCGCGTTGTCTTTAATCCGGTGTATTCCTTGAGTTGATTGAGGAAAAGGAGCCTCTGTCTACCGCGCGCCTTCTTTCCATTGATCCGGCCAGCGAGACACAGTTCCTCCAGTTCGCCTTTCCTGATGACACGGCCCGTGAATTTTGTTTCTTCGACCAATAATAATATTAATAATTATAATAATAATGATAATAATGAGGGGAAGAGGAAGAAGAGGAAAATAAAAGAAGACTAAGCTGACATGCCCGGCACTTCCAAAAAATTGATACTGCCAATAACACAGCAGCTAAAATAGCAGATATATACATCCGCAGCTGTAATAGGTAAAATGCTCACAAAAATAAAAATACAGAAATGATATTCCCCCTCATTACACTCCAGTTTTCCCAATTTAGTCAGAACAAACCTTCAAAGGCAACCGTCTTTGCAATGTGCTGTGACACTTCAGCTCTGGCCATCCCCATAATCATTTCATCTTTGGAGCTGGAGAGCCTTTGAAAGAAATCCAAATGTGAATCTCCATCCTCCCCCCACCCCCACCCCCCACACAGGCCATTCAGGCTCTCTCCCACAGAAAAGGCAATGAAATAATCTTGTATGGTCTATTCATGAGGTAAAGTGCATTAATATCATAGAGAGAGTGGTTTAAAAGACTTGAAAGCCTTTTCCTTTGTGTTGGTTTGACTGACAGCAAAAAAGACATATGTGTCTTCAGATGAGAAAAGGCGAGTCTCATTACGCTGGGTTTGGTTGACACTGACTGATTCAACTGTTCCCGGACACTTCAGTCACCCAGATATAAAACACATTAAACGTCTTTCACAGCACTTTACCTGACACTGTTCATCTACACTTATCTATTATCCTTGATAGTCCTCCTTTTGTCACTGTTTAAAGTCTTAAATAAAAATCGGGATTTCTGTAGAAAGCAAAGGGGTAGGATGGAAAAGTAGACAAATTTCCCGACAAGAGCTTGTGCCAGAACAGAAAACAAGTCAGAAATTTGAATTATAAATCCCAATCCAACATACATACACATTCGTCATGACATACATCAGGATTTTAATAAACTTGGTTTGCGTGATGAATGTTTACAAAGGCTAAACAGTCTGGCTTTCCCCCCTCTTGCATTACCAGCTATAATGACATTAATGTTTATCAGTGCATTACATGTTTTTATATACAGTGTGTGTGCGAGAGTGTGTGTGTATCCAGGACCCAATTTCCAAAAAAAAGTTGTGTAAAAAAGTTGTACCTGTGTAAAATATAAATAAAAACACAATGTGATGATTTGCAAATCATTTAAACTCTAATTGAAAATAGTACAAAGACAACATATCACATGCTGAAACTGAGAAATTTTATTGTTTTTTGAAAAGTATATGCGCTTTAGCTAATGTTAACAAGTAGACTTGATATATTCACCATTTTATTCATTAATTGCATTGCATTATGCAGGAATATTTTTATTATTAGTATTTGGCCACCACACTGTTATACATAAATTGACTGAATTCAACGTTAAATTCATACATTGTCTTCGTGTTATGTTAACTGATTATAAAATTACAGTTAAAATAACTGGCAAAAAAGGTACCAGTTAAAATAATTGGCAAAAAAGTTGCCTGTTTATAACTGTACATTGTCAGAAGGCTACCGAGAACATGGGTTCACTTATGGTAATTTGGCATTAAGGACATAATGTTGCCTGAGTCCAAATGCCAAAAGTTCCTTCAATACAGGGCATAAAAACAAATAACAAGGAAATTAGCCAGGGGTCCCTCTACTGTTTCTAATGAGGGACAGCTGATAGATCCCTGTTTCAAGCTTTTTCAGAGGGATGGACTCCGTCAGCTGCAGTAAATACAGTTCATTTAATGAGGCACACCATGCCTACCTTTGTTGAATTTAAGCCCAAATTATAAGATAAAATCATATTGTATTTTGATACGTCGGCAGCCTTGTGTCCATTAATGTATATGTATTTTCGAGCACATTTTAATGTACAGCATTAGAAGACGTTGAGAGAAATGGCTAAATGTGGATAAAAAGAAAACTTTTTCTATTTCACAAAAAAGTTTTATATTTGCTTGATGTTTTCACCCCCTTTCAAAAAAGAGTTATGCACTGAATGGGAGATGAAACCGCCAAATAAACTGCCCGGCCAAAAAAAAAAATTCACCGTTTGGATATCAATGAACAAATTCTATAATTGGATCATTATTAATATGTTTCAGCTGGCAATAATTATTTTAACCCTGACAGATGAAGCGCGTCGCAGCTCATTTCTTAAAAAATCATGTCGGAAGACACATCCCTGATGGTGGAAAAGATGTTACAGTATTTCAGAACGGGCAAGTTATTGGCCTGTATTTAGCAAAGAAAACCATGAAAGACAAAAACAAGTGTGAGGAATCATTTTAATAAACAAATTTGCCACCACAAAATCCTGACCTTAAACACATTAAAAGTTACTGGGATGTGCTCAAGAAAGACCCCCGAGTGGTTCAACCATTATGTCGAGAAGACAAGATCTCGGCCAAAAATTATGGCATTTCTGATCTAAAATAAATGCTCTGGTATTGCATATAGTTGTCAAAACAATGACATGACGAATATGCACTGTAATCAAAGCTAAAGGGGTTCCAACTAAATATGAGTGCGCAACTTTTATTGGCCGGGCAGTGTATGATCTGATGAAGCAAACAATAAACTCACATGACTGTTTCTTCAACTCTGTTTATCACAGCCACTCGTATTTTACCACCAACTTCCGGCAAAACTAAACTTTGCGTAGCATGCTTTATTTGCTTCAAACCTGTTGATGCTAATGCACCTAATTTTTACATTTTTTTTTAGGGGAAAAAAAATTGCCTCACCTTTTCAGGCATGGGTGTGACAGGATTTTTACAAGTCAATAAATGTAATCATTTTCTAGTAAATAATTTGTAAACACATCAATATTATCCAGTAGAATCCATCCTTTCTTGAAAACCAAATTATTGTTCGCCTCAAAATATCAAGTTATAGCCTTGATCAAAATATTTTAACTGCGGTGTTCACTCACCCATATTTACTGCAGGTCTTTGCCTCTCCTACTTGCCCCATTAAGTGCTCCAGGATCATAACAATCCACAATACTTGGTTTCAAAAATTGTTAAGCAAATGGGCTTCAAGAAAGACCATTTAAATTTTTTAGTTAAGTGCAACTTACTTTTATATGATTTTCCGAAGGTAATCGGCAGACACAAGGTGAATTGGACTGAAGATTACACACCAACATTCAAAATTGTTTAAACCCACTTTGTCTAATTTAAGAGCTTCATTGGTTTTACAATGGTTCATTGGTTTATTGTCCCAGAAAAGGACACTTGACATAACCAGGCCCCCTGAAACAGGGCCATGCTGCACACCAATGTTTGTTCAGTGGTCAACCGTAATTTTGCTAGTCACGTGATGCCATGTGGGACAAAAAGTAATCTCTCAATAGAGAACCATTAAAAAAGACACTGCCAAATCAGTGAATAAATTTTCTTGAGCAACAAATGATTGATGTACAATCTATGAATTTTTTGCTTTCAAATCATTGGTAGTGATAAAAAGTTGTATTTCTGTTAAGGCTATGTGAACATCAAAGGGCCCATTCTCTAAGCGCATTCTCATAAGTAATACCAAACTCAGTAAAAGAACAAGCCACTCAAGAGTATTACAAGAGTAATTTCTTGTATCAGTCATGTGAGTGCCCCAACTACAGTCAGTTCCTGCATCCATTACTTCCCTTGGGAGAAGTGATCGAGAAACAGACTATAACCGGTTCTTTTGGTGAATTATGAGTAACGTGCAATTTAAAAGGTCTAAAGTCATAATTTGGATCAGAAACAGGAGCACACATCTTGCATAAGCCTGAATAATGACTGAACTGATTTTAAAACTATGGTCAAGCTGGAGCTTTGACTGGAGACTGTTCTAGAACCTGGGTATGCAGTAATCAAATGCTATGAAACCACTATGATTCTGGGGACAAGAAGAGAAGTCTTCAGTTTTTTTTCACTTAAGTGCACTGATTTAAAAAAAAAAAAAACCATTTAAAATATTAATTTTCTTTATTGATGAAAAAATACACATGCGCATGGGTGATGAGTAAAGTAACCTAAGACCAGAGCTTTGAAAGACAGTTTGGCAGCAAGAAAAAAGCTGATGTTTTCTCTGTCTTCACAGAAGCATACCCAGATCATGAATATGTTCTGTTAGAAAAAAATTAATACGTAATATGCAGTACGGGAGCAGAGTGAAGGCAGAGAAGCTGTGTAATGCAAGAAGACACCGGGAACTAAAATGTTCCACAGGTTAGAATTAAAATGGTCATGTACAGAATTATGTTGATGTGATGTTTGCAGACATTTCATGCAATAAAATAACGCAACCAAAAATATACTGAATTTGCACTTCTGGTTTTCCTAAAAATATTTAATATTTGAAATTAAATGCTAAATCATAATAAATGCTCAATGTAAATGTTACATTTACCATTCAACTTTTACATTTAGTATTTCACTTACTTTTCACACATACTATTAAGATTTAGCATTTTACATTTAATTTTAGTATTTAGCATTTACATTTAACATCTATTATTTAAATTAACATTTAACATTTACTTTAAGTGCTTAACATTTAGATTCTATATTTGATATTTACATTTTAAATTTAGATTTAGTTTTAAATATTTATATTTAGCATTAATTATTGAGAATTATTATTCAACATTTACATTTAGCAGTTAACATTTGGATTTAACATTTACAATTTAGATTTAGCATTTATCAGTTACATTTAACGTGTAGAATTAAATCTAGCATTTAAATTTAGATTTCACATTTAACATTTAAATTCAGCGTTATCACTACATGTGAAATATTTTTAGATGAAAATTAAATATGACAAAGTTCACAAATATTGCTATAAATCTGATGAAAAGTGCCGCAGAAAATGCACCCTAGTTTGTTACAATTGTTTTTGGAGCTAAATCTGGCTAAATCTAGCTGTTATTTCCAGTATGCACCATTTTAAAATTGGCGCCCCATAAGAACAGTGTACAGTTGAGGACAAAATTATTAGCCCCCTGACAAAAATGTTGTTGGTTTTTATTCTTTATTTCGTTATAAATCTGTTCTCATATCAATACGTTTACTTTTTGCTGGCTGGTGGACATGGAGTATTTTGCATTTCGTGTCGGACAGTCTTGATCGTGCATGTGATAATTTCTTCACACTGTCAATGGTCATGGAATTGATTTGCTCACCCACTATTTTATCTCTGCTGTGGAAATAAACCGTGAATCTATTCGGTCCATCTGACTGATTTTCAAAAGAAAGACCGAATAAAGACTGCCGTCTATCTTCAACGGAAGAAAACAGTCGAATAGGCTAAAAAGACCAAGAAAAGTCGATAGCTATCAATTTGCATTTTGTGAAGGTCGAACACAAACATAGCCAAGTTTGCACGTCTAATAATTCCTGGAATACTAGGAAAAATTAGAAATTTTATGTCTTTCGGACACGGAGCTATATTAAAACCCTGTCCAACGATCGCGTCTTTGCATTGACTTTGTCTGTAATCAGTCGTGCGAAAAATTCGTTTCGCGTCCAGTGGCTGCAAGCGGCTTTAATGAGCATAGAACGCAAGCATTCGATATACAGTATATATACAGTTTGTGGTTGGCTGAGAAAGATGTGAAGTCCTTAGTTTGCATCACAGATTCAGCTGCATCGATTAAGCCAGGTCAAGTTTCCATTACGCGTGACAACCGCCTTTAATCTGACATCAGGACAATCGCTATACATACTATAATTTATGTCCTTATTCAGATAGTTACATTAAATAGTGCTTCCTGTAATTATTTCTTGCATTGAAATGTGCCTGACATTCGGTAAACCTGCCTGTGAGATTTCGGTGACGTGTGCGCACTCTGCGCCGGTCAGCCAAATTACCACTGCCCGGAAATTAAACCAGGTTGGAGCTGGCGAGTTTTCTGCGCAACTCCAGCGGAGACTTTTTCTACGAAATTGTCACTGCGTCTTGATGAATATGTTACACCTCCCCCTACAACGCCGCCACACCCATCTCGGCGCACCATCGTCCACCGAAGGCTGCGCACCTCACGAAATTACCAGTACGCGGGCTGCGCCGTACGAAATTACCACTGCGCGGGCTGCGCCTGGCTACGCCACCTGCGCTGCGCCAGGAAATTAGAGCCCCGAGAGTCAAAGTGTTGATACTCCTGGTAAAATATTACTCCAATACAAGTGAAAGTTGTGCAGGCATATTAATACTTGAGTTAAAGTACTGGAGAACTTGCTTTGAAAAATGCATAAGAATTCAAAGTACTTTTCAAAAATCTTAAGATGTATTTTCGCAGTGCATGAGTGCAGTAAAGAATACATGGGTGTAAATTTGGCAATGTTATGTTTATTTAGACCACATTTACAATTTTAACTGTAAATGCCACAGATTTGCAGCACCAAAATAGCCCCCTTCTCACGAAATAAAAACCCCCCAAAATACATTGGAAATCGTTCTGGCAAATAAAATGCCAAAAAAAGCGGAAGATGGATATAGAATTCTTTCCGAGCTAAGTTACTACAAGCACAGGGAACTTCGTTTAAAATGCTCACATGGAATAAAACAGATGGTCATATCTTGACATGCCTTCTCAGGTTGAACAGTGAATTCTTGTAGGCTGTGATGAAATTTGTGCTTGGTAAACAGAGCGAGTATTTAAAACAATACAAATTATCCTTCATTTCAAAAACATGGACTTGAGATAAGACCATGGGTGCTCAGGGGGTAATCATCTTTTTCTGTTGTAGCCATCACACTTGCATGCATAACACCACTAAGTAAACTACCTGATGTGAGTGAGGTTTGATATTTGTTCAACAATGGAGACACCGCGATGTATAGGTATGGCAAGAACACTTAAACAAAGCACATGTGGTACTAGGGAAACAGGCTACATATGTCGTCTTTAAAAATAATACTGAAGAGAAGTACAAATATTCAAAAAATGTACTTAAGTACAGGACTTCAGTAAATTTACTTTGTTTCTGTCTAACCCAGGCAGTATGTATTTCGCTCTAATTTCCAGTGGCCACAAGTCGCTAGATTGCCACAGACGCCAGCATGGTCATAAGGGTGACAAAAGTCACAATGCATATGTCTGAGTGGCTACAGAAGTAAGGCCCCACTGAAACGAATTGGTGGCCATTTTTGTATACCGTATCCAGATCTTATAATGTACCTATGGACATAACTGGTGATTTTTCTGAAAAGCTGTGGCAAGTTTGCTGTGCTTCCTTAGCTCAAAGGGACTTTATCAAACCCATTACCATGATGGTAGTGGAAGCGTTTTCCATTTGCATCGTTGCTTGGTCAGTCCTTTTCATCACTTCTTGTTCAGCCAGATCGCTTTTTACGTTGCACCCAGAGTAATCAATGCCATCTGGGCTTGTTTTATGTGAGAAATATGGGGTGTCTTTGAGTAGCTAAATGCGCAATTTTCTGTTTTTACAAGCAGTAGTGTCTTTACTTCAAATGTATCTCAGTCTCATTGAGTCAGTGGTGTATTTTATAACTCCTTTCCATGAATAACACACAGTGTATGGAGTTTTAAGAAGGTGTGCTTTGTTTTCTTGAGGAAATTCTTAAAACTTTAGAGTTTTGCGAAATTTGCTCATTGTGATACAAGTGGTGCCTGCAAAAATAGGGGGGGGGGGTATCTTGGGGTGGCACAATAATGGAGGATAGAATGATTTTCCTGGTCCTCAAATTCATAGAAAGACAATAATTTGATAATAATTTATATCACAGTAAATTGCATACAGTTTTGGCTTATCCTATGAATGTCAGATTATGATATTCACATGAGATTAGACCCTAACCTATCAAATAATATTTTGAATGCATCACCACCAATCAAGTTTACGTAAATGTAAATATTAGCTAAAAAAAATGTAATTTATATTCAGCACATCATACTTTATATCATTTTCAAGTATCTACCCAGATAGTAAGCACCTCCGCTCCGGATCTGCCGGATCAGCAGGAGTCGGCACTGAGCTGGGGCAGGTCCGGAGTGGAGGTGCTTACTATCTGGGTAATATTAATCATACCCTTTCAAATGTCAGGACTAAAGACAACCAAAAATTTGACATATGATAATTGGTAGAATAAAATTAATTTGGATGCAAAAATGTCTTTAAATGATTTTTACAATTTGTAATCATCAACATGGCATTTCATTTCATAGTTTTATCTCAAACTCATGACATAATTTCCTTTCTTTAGAAAATTCCCTTTATAGTCAAATCAATAGCATTGTTAAACATTGCACCGCAAAATTGAGGCATTTTCTTCTGCACATATCTGACGGCATGAAATATCAATATGTCTTTATAAATTTGGCACCCATGTAGCTCATGAAATGGCATAGATTTGCATAAATTCTTTTACAAGGCTCATGAAGCAATATGTAGTCATGGCTTAAGGGAGTTGTTAGGCATGATATGCAGGTGAGTGACAATTGTAAAGATGGCAAAAATAAATGCAGCGAGGTCAGCTAAAATTTTGGATTTTTTGCATTTATATTGCTCTCCTTACAACGGCATATCAATTTTATAAATTTCTCACGTAACTGCGGTAGTTTTCCCATAGCCCAGCTCATGAAATATTTTTGATATTACTCTCATGTAAAATTACCTTTACAAAAATTTCCTTGGCTGAGAGCATGGAGAAAAAAATGCTCCATATTACATCATGCTCTAACTATACAGCCAAACTGATTTCCAAGTGTAATATTGATTAAATCATTTTGGCTCAGTCAAGCCAGATAAGTAAGACTCTTATAACTAAGCTACCGTGACTGAGCTAGCGAGTCAATATGCACGGAATGGGAATACCTTTAAAGAACCAGTATGTAACATTAGTTTGTTTGCAAGCTAGCTACTCAGTTAACTGTGAATTTGAAAAACCATGGCTAGTTCAACCGTGAATGTCTGTGACCCCATGACTTAGGTGATGAGTGATGGTGTTAGCTCAGTGCTAACATAATGGCAATTAGCTACCATTACGGTGCTAACAGAAATTAAGTTTGTTTTCTATTAAATTACGAAATTCAATCATGTGATAAATAGAATCTTATACTCTTGGTTGCGTCTTATGAAATTTATGAAACTCCTAGAGTAAATTTTGGGTTTGTGGGGCGATTTTTGGGTTTGTTGGCTTGCAACAAACGCAAAAATTACTGAACTCATGTTATAACTTTCATATGACCTGCCCACTCATGTAAAATCCTCTATGTAGCAGATTACATTCAAAGTGAATGCAATGACGCGAATACACGTCTTTATTATTCGCGGCTTTGCATGGACTTTGAATGTAATCTGTCTTGAGAAAAATTAATTTCACGTTGGGTGTGAAAGCATAGAAAGAAGGCATGGCTTTGGTTGATACATATTTGTTGCAATAGATTACTCAATGTTGTTTATTTTCACAAAGGTGACTGTTCAGGTGGTAAGAAGGGGGTATTGTGTTGCCCATTCTTCATACCACATTTCTTCATGTCACATTTGTGGAAAACCAACAACACTGAGTAACCTATTGCAATAAATATCAACCAAAGCCATGCCTTTTATGCTGCATTCACACCAAACGCAAAACAGATTTTTCGCACAACAGATTACATTCAAAGCCCATGCAAAGACGCGAATAAGAATGAAGAATAAGAATAAGAATGAAAAAGAATGAATTTGCATCTTTGCATTGACTTTGAATGTAATCTACCGCGCGAAAAATTTGTTTTGTGTTTGGTGTGAAAGCAGAAAAAAAGGCATGGCTTTGGTTGTTACATATTTGTTGCAATAAGTTACTCAATGCTGTTTATTCACAAGCGTGACTGTTCAGGTGGTAAGAAGAATGGGCAACACCAATACCCCCATTACTTGCATGATTCTCCGCCCGAGAATAGAACCAGTCTGTCTAATACAAATATATATTTAGAACCCTAGATTGCTGATGACGTCATATTTACAATACCCAAAGTGAAGCACCCAGCCACCATATTGATACACCCAACGTCTTCATAAAAATGAATGGTTGCCTATGAGGTCAATTTCAAGTAAGTCAATATAAGCATTAAAATTCCGAGATGTGTGGCTGCCTTCTGCAGCAATATTCATTTGAAGGGCCCTAATAAAATTTGTTATGCATAAATTAACGTAGAAACGCAAATTTGTCTCTTAAATAGAAAAAAATTGCGTTCTCGTGCTAGCTAGCTAATGAGTCGTCCCATTGACTTGAATAGACCGCTGACTGAAAGCAAACGCGAGTGCCTGATAACGGTCACCAGCGAGCTATCTTAATACCCCTACCGTCGCGGGGACTTCATTGACTTAGCAGTTAATAAAATTAACAAGGTGGCTAATTTGATAACGTATACAGACATTCATCAACATTTCTTGTAACGGTGAAAACGTCCAAGCAATTATCTTATCAGAGGGTCATTAAAAGCCTCGGTCACGTTAACTAAACTTTTCTGCTCACACTTTAACGTTGACACCGAGTCACATTTCGGTCTTCCCTTTAGCAAGTGTCCCGCTTTCCATCCTCTAAAAAGCACATATTTAGGGAGACAAAATGTTGCACTACGCAGCGATACCAAAATAATACCGTCTCACACGCAAGTGTTTTTGAAAATGCAATTTTCAAGTAGGCGAAAATGAATGGGAGTCTACGTGCAAATTTTAATTCCGGGTATGTAAACAGATGCTTCACTGGAGCGTACCCTATCAGCAATCTAGTGTTTTATATATATATATATATATATATATATATATATATATATATATGGTCTGTCTCAATATCTATTCTTTTTAAAATGCTACTTCCTGCTGGCTGCCAATGATTTGGTCAAAGTGGGCGAGACCAGGGCGAGACCATGAATAATAATTATGATTATTAATTAATAATAATAATTCACAAACCTATGTAGGCTCATTGAGGTTTTCTGATTCGCCCGTTTTTCCATTTTTTTTCAATTCGCTATTACACAGAATGGGGGTTGATATTCATGTTCACACGCAGCATGCATACACAACTCAAATTAACCGATGGAACTTCAGAAAGAACGCGTAAAACACGGTTTCCCATGGGATGACACCTTTAAGCATTGCAGCACCGTCTGCCCTGAATCCATGACTACCTTTTTGGCAGTTGAATTTAAAAAATGATAAAGAGTACAGAACGACTAGCATTATGTTCAATGCAAAGTTTATTTACATAAGAGTTGCATTTTATTGATTAAATTAATCTATTGTCATTCCAGTCCTGCTCACTCCTGCTGACTTTCACTTCCTGTCCATTGGGCCTCATTGGGGGCATCAAGTTTAATACAACAAAAAAGAACACACACCTGTTCATTATTGAATGTGCAATAATACGCCAATTGTGCTTTCACATTTGAAAGGTGAGGAGAATAATATGAAAATAAAAAGTATGGTCGCTGAGCGAGCTCACAATTGACCGGCCAACAGACGACCGTTCAGTCTTTTTATAGCCTCATTGCGTGCATCAAGTTTAATACAAAAAATAATAAAAGAGAAATAAAAGATTGAATTTTCATTAAAATAAGAGTTTTGAATTAAAAGCCTACAGATGATTTTCTTGAATTTTTCTAATGTGTGACACTGCCACATAAATTTTAAGTGTTCTCTTATTCTTTGAATTATATTTAAATTAACGAAATATGGTTGTAATTGCATTTTACGTGTTTCCCGTTATTCTTACTCGAACTAATGTATGAAGCTCTATTGCTCTCTAATGACGTCTTTTATCTTCAGTTTTGCCTCATCATTGCGGGGTACTTTTTTGTGGCTGATTTGGGACTCACTTGGTGGACTGTCACTTTATATGTCACAGACAGATTTTTCCAAGGAGCTCCTCCTTGGATTTTTCCCTTTGCGTCACTTGCTACTGCAACCTCGCAGTTCTGCGCTAGCACAACCCTAAAATCTCGGGCTGTTTCCTTGCTCATATCTTAAGTATCTTCAGAAATCATAAAAATAGATGTATTTTCAGTGCGCATTTCGACCTGTAAGCGTGCATATATTTGCATGTACATGCTGGGTTTTCCTGAAAATGCGGAATATAGATTATAATGGCGTATATGGGCATAGCTATATCTTTGAATAAACTTATCCAACTCGTTATTAAATCTGCTTATGTAATGATAAGCTAACAAATAACAAAGTTACTACTGTTAACTGATTCATACTGCAATATCAAGTCGAAAACAAAGACTTTACGATCGATTTGCATTAAGGTAGCATTTTTTGACAAGGGAGCCAAATTTGACAGAACACCAGCGTTGCCACATTGACTGTGGAAAACACATATGCGCGCTAGAACTGTCTGAAGGTGCGCGTTTTGTGGGACTGAAACAATGTTTTGAGCGATCCAAATTGAGCTGTTTGTTACAAGTGAAACGCCATTTGAAATAATGCATGATTTATTTATTTTTTAGTAAAATAAAACACAATAGGCCGCCATTACCCTTCTCATGTCGCGCACCACCTAGCGGCAGCTTGCGCACCACAGGTTGGGAATCCCTGCTTCAGAAGAACTGACTTTCCTTGCTCCGATAAACCAATTTCTTCCCCGCTAATTTACGTCGATTTTGAAAAATATTAACTCAAATGCTCAAATATTTCTCATTTTCTATGGAATGACTCTGCATATATATATAGTGGCGCTTGAAAGTTGGTACCCTTTAGAATTTTATTAATTTCTGTATAAATATGACCTAAAACATCATCAGATTTTCACAAGTTTTAAAAGTAGATGAAGAGAACCCAGTTAAACAAATGAGGCAAAAATATTATATTTATAGAGGAAAATGAACCAATATTACATATCTGTGTGGGGCAAAAGTATGTGAACCTTTGCTTTCAGTATCTGGTGTGACCCCCTTGTGCAGCTATAACTGCAAGTAAACGTTTCCGGTAACTGTTGATCAGTCTTGCACATCGGCTTGGAGGAATTTCAGCCCATTCCTCCGGACAGAACAGTTTCAACTCTGGGATGTTGGTGGGTTTCCTCATATGAACTGCTCGCTTCTGGTCCTTCCTCAACATTTCGATTGGATTAAGGTCAGGACTTTGACTTGGCCATTCCAAAACATTAACTTTTCTCTTCTTTAACCATTCTTTCTTTGAATAATTTGTGTGCTTAGGGTCGTTGTCTTGTTGCATGACCCACCTTCTCTTGAGATTCATTTCATGGACAGATGTCCTGACATTTTCCTTTAGAATTTGCTGGTATAATTCAGAATTCATTGATCCATCAATGATGGCAAGCCGTCCTGGCCCAGATGCAGCAAAACAGGCCCAAATCATGATACTACCACCACCATGTTTCACAGATGGGATAAGGTTCTTATGCTGGAATGCAGTGTTTTCCTTTCTCCAAACATAACGCTTCTCATTTCAACAAAAAAGCTCTATTTTGATCTCATCCGTCCACAAAACATTTTTCCAATAGCCTTCTGGCTTGTCCATATGATCTTTAACAAACTGCTGACGAGCAGCAATGTTCTTTTTGGAGAGCAGTAGCTTTCTCCTTGCAAACCTGCCATGCACACCATTGTTGTTCAGTGTTCTGCTGATGGTGGACTCATGACCATTAACATTAGCCAATGTGAGAGAGGCCTTCAGGGGCTTTGAAGTTACCCTGGGGTCCTTTGTGACCTCACCAATTATTACACGCCTTGCCTTTGAAGTGATCTTTGTTGGTCGACCACTCATGGGGAGGGTAACAATGGTCTTGAATTTCCTCCATTTGTACACAATCTGTCTGACTGTGGATTAGTGGAGTCCAAACTCTTTAGAGATGGTTTTGTAACTTTTTCTAGCCTGATGACGATCAGCAATGCTTTTTCTGAGGTCCTCAGAAATCCCCTTTGTTCGTGCCATAATACACTTCTACAAACGTGTTGTCAAGATCAGACTTTGATAAATCCCTGTCCTTCAAATAAAATAGGGTGCCCACTCACGCCTGATTGTCATCCCATTGATTGAAAACACCTGACTCTAATTTCACCTTCAAATTAATCACTAATCTTAGAGGTTCACATACTTTTCCCACTCACAGATATGTAATACTGGATCATTTTCCTCAATAAATAAATGACCAAGTATAATATTTTTGAATAGTTACCACTTACCACAGTGTAATTGCTCAAATGAATCATAAAATATTGAAAATTATTTAGACCACATAATTTAGTCTATATTTAGTCTGCTGGGAGAAAAATGTATAAATAAAAATAAATCATATTCCATAGCAGACAATTTTTAAAATCTAGCGCCAAGTATATTCATATGTCTGACTCTATGCATGGCTCATTTTATTTTGTCTAAATGAAATATAATTATAAAATACAGTCACAATTACTCATTTAAAGAAATCATTGCCAGCTGTGAAAAATGTACTCTGAAAACATTTTAGTTCTGCATGTCATTCCAAATGGTTTTCAGAAGCAGTTCTGATACTCTTGAAAGGCCGAAATTACAAAGGTTCTAATCAAACACATGCAGCGTCCTATGCATCTTATTTTAAGAGTAAGAGTAAAGAACTTTTTCAACAAATGAGCACATTGACAGTGCTACATTATCTCAGAAGAGGTAGTTGTTATATTTAAACTGTGTTTACACCTTTAATAGCCAATTCATTTTGGCTTTCCATGTATATAAACAAATCAAAACCTTGCAGATCTGAACTCCAGTGCGCCCTTGATACAGTTAAACAACATTGTCATGAGATCTGCAAACTACCCAGCAACTTGACAGATTTTGGATTTTACTCCACCATGTCAGTCAAAAATTAAGTGTGGTGATTAATACATAGTTCATAGATAATTTTTTTTAAAAAAGCTCCCTCTCAGCATTTGGTTCAAGCTATTTTCTCTGTTGTCCCAGATAGATAAAAATTTATTTATGGTTCCATATATTCTATAACACGTCTACACACACCTTGCTGTAATAATACTCATGGACCAGTTGTGAGCAGCTCTTAGCTTGAACATCAATCACAAACCTTAAAAAAGTCCACTGCCAACGTGGCCTTGAAAAATCAAACTCAAACCACTTCTGACAAAGTTAAAAAACCTCTAAGATCAGTCAGCTTTGCAACTTTCAAAACGATCAGATGACTAGATGTTTGTCAAACCGAAAGCTTTCACTTGTTTTACTGTTAGCTTGAAAAGCCATAAAGTTGTACAGAACAATATTTGTAGCACTGTCTGACGGTAAGTTTTATTTGGAGGTAGTGCTGAGGCAATGTCTTACCATTCTCCTGTTGCACAATTCATTCATTGCGTCACGTCTGCTTCTTGTCTGCTTTTTTGTTGTCCCTCTCACTGGTCTGTAGCAGCCAAGCCACAGACCTGAAGACTGGAGGAGAAAGAGTGGAACCATCTGTGACAATGGCAGGCTCCTGGCACTACATACAGGACAGAAAACGTTTATTTTCCAAAGCTGTGTGCAGCAGCGGCATTTGGCAAGCCAACATTTTCCCAGAAAACTTTGATTCCATAGTTTTTAATTTACTATTAAGATGATGATGATGATGATGATTTTTTTTTTTTTAATGGGAGGAGTTGAAACATTTCTACATATCTGAATAAAGGCACACTGATAAATGTACATTTTCTGACTATTAATAGCATGGCTGGGAGGGACCTCTGATGGCGATGAAAATTTTTAAGATTGGGTGTCAACTAAGTGGAAAAACTGTAAAATTAATCATTCACATGATTTCAAGTAAAACAGGGAAGAAAAACGTCATCAGCCCTTTTCAGAACATCAGTTCAGAGCTCCACAATAACTTTTTGCAACTACTACTCATTGCTACTGGTCATTTCTGTTGGAACTGGAGAACATTCTCCTATTTCTGATTGATTGACTCACTTCAGGGCAAAGGGAGGTAAAAAGGAAGGTAGGATTTGGGCTGAGATATTGGCTATGTTGTAAGGCTGGCACAGGCCCTACATAAGCAGGGCAGCCAGTAAGACAAAGCCACTACGAGACAAACAGATTCTTTTACATTTATGATATGCTCGGTCTTGGTCCCCTCATCAAAATGGGGTCTCCCACTGGTGTCCTGAATAGTCAAGTCATTTCATTTAATTATCTTTATTTTTTGATGAGGACTTCTCATTCTTTTACTGGTTGTATGATTATTTGTTCATAGGCCTCAGAATAAGCTCCTCTGATTTGTAGAGGCGGTTTGACCGAACTGCACGATTAGTCCAAAGTAGTGGAAATGATAAAGCCAAAGACATTTATCGTGAATCGATGCACAGTATACAGACTGCATTTAGTAGTGGACGATTACATAGAAGTAAGATAGTTTTCTTTCCTTCTTGAACCAAATCATTCTGAATGGAGAAGGGCTTGTGGCTTTGAGAGTAATTACCATTTCTCCAAATATGCATTTACAGCAAAAGGCCCTAGATAAAGAGAACCGTTGTTCTGAACAGCACACCCCACGTGCTACCTAAGCCCCTGACACCATGATTTCAAAGTAATAATCTCAAAGATTTTCATTTAAATAAATGTCTGTTACATTGCAATCTATTGCTGAATGAAGGAACAAAATGATGATTCAGCCCACCACTTTCTGATGAAAGTCATTACATTTGCATTATTTACCAATATAAACAAATGGGTTTTAGTGGCAACATTCCCAAGGAAATCATAAGCAGTGCAGTATGTGACGCATTTTCTATCACTAACTGGTCTATCGCCAGTATTTAGTCAGCCAGAGAAGGTAGGCGGAGCTGACGCAACAGACTGAACTATGGGAGTAAACTATGGCTTATCAAACAAACACAAGGTCGATGATCATGGACAAGGGTACTGCAAAGTGCAAATCCAAAGAGAGACAAAAAATTCCACATTCAGAAAAGGACAACCAGTTAAAAAAGAAAAGCGGCCATCAGTCAGCAAAAAACAGAGTTACCATTGGTGTTCCTTTGTGGAGAGCATAAAAATAAGAAAAGACGTGAAAAGACAGGCGGGTATGTCTCAATTTCTCTTGGACTGGTAAGTGCTGCTTACATTTATAAAAGAAAAATTTACTCTACCGTAATCGAGGACCACTGTTTTGGGGTAGTCGATTTGCCTATTGCATGTTTTTTCATTACCAGGCTTGAAAATGGTGAACGGTACTGTTTCAGGGCTGGTTTATTGTTTATGTTAGCAAGCTAGCTATGATCAAATTACATCAGATAAAGTAGACAGAATCTATGAAGCTAGAACCTATCAGGCTAGTTGGCTATCTGGTTGTTCCAGTCCCTTGGTATCACTTCTGGTGTTTGTTGGGGGGATTTTCATAATTAGGATCATCCAAAGAATGACAAATTGGATTGTTTCATAATTTGCAACTCTAATGCTAGAAGATGGGCTTATCAAGAACAGCAACATTAGTTCAGAAAATAAAGATGTCATTTGTTTCAGTTCAGTTAGCCGTTACATTTGCACTTTGTTACAGTTTTCAGACGATGACGGTATTCATAGATTAGCACGCTTGCTAGCTCCATTGACTTGAAGTATTGTTTCAAATGCCCAGTTACTTTAAGTTGCTCAAAGTTTCTTACTTCGACCATGATGTACACTGTTAAACTTGGACACCAAAGTTATTACTCAGAATTATAGTTCATCCATGATGGCAAGCTGCCTTGCTTGTTGTATTCACAATGAGGGCATTTTTTTCCGGCTGATCAGGGACTAAACCTGCATTGGAGACATTTATTAAAGCTGGTAAGCAGAGATATAGACTGTTTGCAGGGGACAGAAATTCCCCCTGGTGGTAGAAGTTTTCATGAGTGCAATAGTGTTCCTGTCTGGTTGAGCAAACTCCAGTCATGTCAGGGGGCGGAAACAATTCCTGACTCAATTGCTATCTAAGTAGAGCATCTGAATAACCCTTTCTCAAAGTTTAATTTTGATTAAAACACTGTCAACACTAACAGTTGTCTTTTCCGGCAGTAGAGAGGAAGGCAGAACTGTTGTTTCTGAAATACTGCCAACATTGCACCTAGTAGCCATGTCTCATATAAAGTAACAATATGTTAGCTAGCCAGCTAATGTAACTAACACAATCTAGTGTCAGCTCATTGTTAATAACAAGAAAAAAAACACTGGATAATTCTTCTGACTTTGTGAACCATTTTCCGAATTCACAGCCCTTTTAACGGAAATGCTACTTGTAACATTGCAATATCTTTTACATCTCCTCAAATTCATCAATATATTATTATGATTGGAATAAGATGTCAGACAATTTATTTATATGCACATAATGCTACTTTTATGAAAAATATTTTTTATTTTGTAAATCTTGGTGTAATGTTTTCTGTATCAGAGGTCATCATTCCTTTTTCGCTTTCGTGAGTGTACCAGTGAGTGAAAAGGGCTTGGTTTAGAGGCGGGGACCTAGAGTCAATTGACTGATGTCACAATGGCAACACTTTTTTTTAATCTCTGGGCAGTGAGGTCCAAAAACACATCAACAGTTACCCCTTATTGCCATTTGTGCCACTAAAGACAAATGAGATTTTTACTTTAATTAATATAGGAATTGTGCCTCCTTCTCCCAACTATACGTTGCTCTTTTATATCCGTGGTACCATATGACACATAAAAATGTCACTCAATAGCTATGCTAATAAGCAGAGAGGCTGAGCCAATCCTTCGCTGACAATGAGAGGAGATGTGTGATCCAAGCCTGGGTGGGCCACTCTCACATGCACAAAGTGGATTTGTTTTGCTGCCAGCTCACGCATGGGCCCCTGTTCACTTCTAACAGAGCACCAAGGTCAAAATAGGGAGCAAGTGCTATGGAATTCATTGGGGGTAAGGACCGTGTTCACTTTACAGGTTTCTGCAGCAACTTGTTGAAAGAGATCAGTACGATGGAGCAAGAGGGGTGGCAGTTGATGGTGGCCAGCATTGATGGGTACTATAGCATAATGAATAAGGAACTGGGCTTCTGCCTTTGAGATGGCTTTGATGTTGTCCAGTAGAACACTGCCGTTGTACCTATTAAGAGTCTCTAAATCACATTTTAACTTTCCTGCAATAGAGTTGTTGGTGGGTAAAATTATAAAATGTGTTACACATTGCTCCAGATAAGACTGTCTACTAAATGGCTGCAGTACATATGTACTCTGAACACCAGGGAAGGTATTATGTCCATCTACTAGAAATAAAACTGGTCAGCAAATTAACACTGAAGCCACTCAAGCAGTCACAGTGTCCAACCCTAAAAACTTTAACAAAGCTCTTTTTTTCACCGCAATTTTTGCTTTTTTTTTACAACCACATCTTAAACCTTACATCTGTATTTTGCTATAAGGTTTATATCCTACATAAATTGAAAAATAGGAAACACAGACCACTCCCACCTTCCTGCTCTTTTCTATTTTCCCACACGCAAACATGACCTTCCCTGTTGTGGTCTGGCGAATATCCCAATGGTTTCCAAGTGAACCTCACGCTGGGGGTAAAGCAATCTTCACCACCATACTAGGATAAAAACAGTAGATACGATTTATGTTGTCGCGCAATTAAACGAGAAGAGAAGAAGACTGTGTTTTATTGCAGGGGTGGGGGGGTTAATGTCTGGGAACCCTGGATGCCCATGGTTGGGAGGGACATGAATTTGGTTGGTGGAGGAAGGGGGGTTATTAACATTCAAAGCTCGACCAAGTTCATTTGTTACTCAAAAATGTAATGGGGAAAAAGAAAAAAAAAAACTTTTTATGGCTTGTCTTTGGAATCAATAACCCCTCAATTAAATTCAGGTGATTAGACCTGCCAGTTTAAAATTCAGTTCCGTCAAAACCAACATTCATGCAGTGCCCTCCTCTAATACTGCCCCCCCCCCCCTTGGAAAATATGAATAGAGGTGGTCATGAATTAATAATTAAATTTTTTATCTTCTTGAACTGTAACTTTAAATTATTAAGGTAAGTATAAGCTTGAATTGAAAAGTAAGAACTAAAAAAATTATGATGAAACAAATATTTGCAAAACGTGTGCAATAATTATGAAACACCCTCATTTAATACTTCGTTCAGCAGGTTTTGGGAAACCTCTCCTTGCTAAGATAAGAGCTCTGAGTCTGTTGTTGATATGAAGTATGATATGAAGTCGGTAAAGACGTGGCATGGTATCTGAGACCATTCCTCAATCCAGAGTCTCTCCAGATCTTTAAAATTCCCAGGTATGTGTGGATGGACTGTCTCGTCAGCTTGTCCTAGTGGTTTTATATTGTTTTAAGGTCAGGGGACCGGAATGGCCATGGTAAAACCTTAATTCTGCAGTCAGACAACCATTTTTGAATTGATTGTTATTCGGGATCACTGTCCTGCCGGTACTTGATGGAATCCGTGACACCAGGAATTCTAACGAGGTACCCGGGGTCTCTGTAAGACAAACAACTGAACAACATCAAACACTCCCCACCATACTTAAAAATGGGGATGAGATTAATTACAGAATTATTATTTTTTTTACACCAAACCTGTATTGTTTGGGAAACTGGAACCATATAAGCTTGTTTGTTTGTTTGTATGTTTGTATGAGAACATTTTTATTCTAGCAATGCTCCGTAATATCTTGCAGTTTCATAGATGCTGTCTGGTCTGTGTGGAGTTTTCTTCACCAGGTGAACCATCTTCCTGACGAAGCGGGCATTGAAAACAGGCCCGGCGCTAGAACAGGGAACTGGGGGGGGGGGGCAAAGCCACATCCCTTTATGACAAGAATTAGTGCTGACAAATTCTCAACCATTTTCCTTTATTGACGCGTTTTCCAATTATTGTAATTGGCATCTGAAGACACGGTTTCTCTCCATATGCGATCTAACAGCGCTGAAATCATGGACTAAATACGGTACAGTGGCGGAACCAGAACTGATAATTGGGGTGCGCAAAACATCCATTTAGAACAGTTAGTCCTGACCTGTTCTCAGTCATTTTCATGATTAACAAAAGGTTCAAAATTACTTTGAAAGTAACAATATTTTTTTTACATGAATCATTTTCCTGGACATAAAGATTACATTTTTATTATTATTTTGAATTAAAGATTGGAAAAGTTACCAGCAACCAAAACTTTTCAGCTTATGTTCAAGGTGCCAACCTTAAAGCATCAGGCATATAATGGGGCCCAATTATATGAAGTTGTTCAGATTAAGACCTTCTAGAATTCCTTGATTTACGTAAGTAACAGTATTCCGTGAGGGAAAAAAAGGATAAACAAGCACCATGTAAAATACAAATGCAACTATTATAAATTGACAAACTAAAAACTAAAACCAACCAAAGCCAAAAAAAAGACCTTACTGTGGATGCTGATTTGTTTTGTTTCATAGTGAATTGATGTTGTTTCAAAACAATAAACTGAGAAGAAATACAGGTTTAACTTGATTACGAAACAAAAATGGACTAAAGTTGGCCTGCATTTATAAACAAAATGGCGCAAGCACATTTTTCGTTATAAATGTCGAGCAATGACTTCAAACAATTTTGAAATTTTGAAACTTAAATTTTTAGTTCAGCACATATATTGAACATTACACAGAGACTCCTTGACTTTGTAAGGCAGCTGGTCTGCCTGGCCTATTGAGATATCCTGAACCCTTGTACGAGGATCATGTCACAGTCAAGACTATGGGGAAATCTTGGTGGTGTTGTGATGAGTCCAGGTATTAGGACATATCTTAATTTCTCCTGACAAACAGTCCCGGGCTGGACCTGGAAACTATTTGCTGTCAAACAGCCTGTCAGCTCCTGTGCCTCACTCTTCTGCCGGGAGAGTGACAGAGTCCAGGGAGGCATGTGTGAATGGAGCTCATCGTTCTCCACCATCACCGTGCTACTATAATCTCACTACCTCCGCTGTGCAACCCCCCAAAAAATGAGAGGATGTATAATCACACTGTGCCCCCACCTCCCCCCAGCAGACATTTTACTGACAGCTGCGTGTGTGCCTCTGTCAGATTCTATCCCTCTCAAAAATCTCCGTTATTACAGATTAAAAGAAAGCTAGATTATTGCTAACTGTTAATATTTTCAGGAAAGTCCAGCAGACTGAAACAAGAGGGGTGTGAGTTTGGGGAACAGGTAATGACTCGAGACCTTTTAAAATCAACTTTGCTGTGATGACATAGGTGCATTTGTTAAATACAGCTGCCTTTTTGAAACCTCTATTACTTAGGCCTATTTTAAATTCTAATGGAGATCCCAGGTTTTCCAAAGATCCCAAATATGTCCTGCTGATATACAAGGAAATGAATATAAAATGAAGTACAAAATATGGATATATTCTATTTGATGTAATGCCGTTGCCATAAAACATGGCATCCTGGGATTGAATACTTAAGTCAATATAATTGCAATATAGCTATAATGAAGTGCTACAACCAGCAGATACAGAATATGTAGGTGACATTCTCATACAATATGGGAAAAAAAGCTCTTTCTGACTTTGAACCCTGAAGGGAACATTCAAGCAAAAATAAACTTAAGAGGTTAATGCTTTTGATGTGATTCGAATCAGATAGTACAGAGGATTTTTGAAGTGTCCTGCCTTCTTTTAACAGGGTGTAATTGGAAAATTCACTGACCACATATTGTGGCTCCTTCCATTTTAACCCCGATATGCAAATTCCAGATCATTTCAATCCTTGACTGTTGTTATGACCCTATTTAAAGCTTCATGACTCAGGATTTGTGTAGGAAAGACTGGAAAAAATATTTTAGTGAAGCAAGACACTTATCTTGTTTGGAAATTCATTTACGGAATTATTTAGCAATTAAACTTTGGAATTTTGTTGAAGACGGCATCTACTATGCACATATGGGTTAAATTTCAGATGATCATGCACCCAGCTTATATACCTTTCTGCTTTTGGCATAGCTTTTTAGCACAGTGAATTTGAAGGTGCACCTAGAACCTTTCCTCTGGTATGACACAAATGTGCCATACAGCTTCCCAAACTTACTGGCTTAAAAACTTGAACTTTAATTGCATGATTAATGATAAAAATAATCAATTGCTAAATGTATGCTAATTGTTTAATTGGTCGTTTGATCTGTGTAAGATCATTTATAAATTAAATGAGCTGATTTACAAAGTTTATTGATTGAATGTGACAATGAATTATTCTGCCTGCTACCTGATTTGCAATTTCTCCAATTAATTGGCAAATCATTCCCGGAAAGAGAGCTCTGTTAAGTGGATTGCATACAGGTGATCTATGCCAGCATTGTCTTAACTTCTCTTATTTACGACACCGGGAAAGAGATAATGATGTATTAATATTAATGCAAACTGTAAATTTTCACAAGGGATGGCTTTCAGCAAAGAAAATCTGGTAGCATCTGCCCCAATAAATCTACACAAGTTTCTACCGAAGATAAAAATGGAGGTTTGAGATGGAACTGTGCCGACCGCTAAATCAGCAAGGAAGTTTTTTTTTTCTCTTTCCCCGGCTTTCAGGTACACGAAGGGAGTGGTGAAGTGCATGATGGATGCTTTGGCTAATGTACCCACTAAATACCCGTTTCCCTTATGGAGAGACACGCAATATGTTTCTCATATGGCATCTCATTTAAAGACAGAAAAAGGCTTTTTTTTATTGCCCTGTGTTTTGTCGATTCAGTTCATTTTTACTGCTCAGTCTTTTGACCAGCCAAAAGAAAAAAAACCTGCCAAAAATAGCAATGACAAAGTGCTTCAAAACACTTTTGAAAGCTTATTGCTCTGCGTACATTAAGGCTTATTTTAATATTTGTTTACAAGGCTTTGAGCTGATAAATCTTGATAGGATTTCTCAGCCACTGATGTATGGTGGTATTTTAAAAATACTGCTCAAAAAAAAAAATGGAGCTGGCAGCCCTTTTGACCCCACAGATCTATAGAAGCAAGACCTGGGAAAGATTAAATAAAGGAGACTGACACTTGGAAACCTCTGACTGTACTGTTGTCTGATGGGCGAGGCTCAGCCAAAAACAACAAGCTGGACATGACCAAACCATGCACTGCCAATTTGCTCCTTCATCCTCCTTCCTCTCTTCTGGAAAATGCAAGAATCTATCGTTTAAATGGCCTGTTCTCTCACAACTGCCCCAGCACCCCCCCCAACCCCAGTGGGAATATTTCACCCTGGCCTGTCCAGACCCACTGAGCCAGTCATTCCAGCACTGGCACAAGAATCTATGCCATTCCAGCTGAGCTGATTCCAAGGATTGTCATAAAAAAAGAAATAAAACACTCAAAAAGCAGAGGAACTGCAGTGGAGGAACAACAGTCAGTGGCAAGTTGTGCTCTCATTGGCCACTTCGCATGACTCTCGAACATGTTTACTCAGGTGTTCCGAAAGCACCCGCTCAACCCATTTTTGGCTACCTTGATCCAAGCTTAAAGTGTTCTTTTTCTTGACAAGAAAAAATACTTTCTCTAAGATTCTAATGACTCAAAGTCTGACATTAATTGGTTCCTTCAGCATCGAAAAAGCAAGCATACCTCATGAGATCAGCGTTTCAGAGAAATCACAAGCTCTGAAAATTTGCTTTCCTGCCCTAAGCTGGCTCTGGACTTTGGTGAGATTGTATAATAACAGAAGTGGAGAAGAGTCACCCAATCTGTCCAATTCCACTTGACTTTAAGTTGAACCAGATGTTCCCAGATGTTTTTTGCTTTCAGACCCAGCCTCGGAACCTCAGGGACAGATGGAGGAGAGGCGCATGAAGTGATGCTCTGATGTGCTCTTCCCTGTGACAGCCTCTATTGCTCACTGTACTGAACCCACTTTTCGAGATCGAAGCAGGGATGGACAGTGGATACATTAGGCTGTGACTTTGCTGCTATATTGTGCAAGCAATTATTACACAAGCACATTCTTTTCAGGGTGACTTTTATTACTGAACATGTACAATTAAAAAAAAAAAAACAATGTGTTCCAGTTTGTTCAGAAACAAATCTGCAGAGTTATCAGGCAACCAACAACAAATTATTTTCCTAAACTGACTAACAAAAAATAGTTGTGTTTAACCAAAAGTCTTATTATATCCCCGAACGCCGAATGGCGTTTCGGAGATAATATGTTTTTGGTCCGACCGCCGCCGGCAGGCCGCCCTACGTGTTAACGCGATAACTTCAGTAATATTTCAATTAGAAATTTCATGTTTTGCATATAAGTAAGTATCATAGAGAGGAAGAACTGATTCGATTTTGGGAAATTTACAATTTCTAGATTGGCCACCAGGGGCCAAAAACTGAAAAATCACTGCTTTTATCATATCTCTGGAAATATTTGTCCGATTCACTTCAAATCAAGTGCAAATAAAAGGTCATGACCTGAGGATGTGTCCCACGATGACATTATACCTGTTTGGTTCAAAATTTTGACACAAGGTGGAGCTTTGTCACATAAAATTCACCATTTTTGCTATATCTTTGGAACCATTTGTCCAATTGACATGAAACTATGCGCAACTGCAAGGTCATGACCTCACAACGTGTCACATGAAGACATCATACCTGTCTGGTTCAATATTTTGCCACTAGGTGGCGCTTTGAGATGGAAAATTACCATTTTGGCCATATCTTCAGAACCATTTGTCTGATTGACCTGAAATTAAGTTCAAATGTTATTAATAATAAAAACATAAACAAAATTTTAAAAAATTGCTTCCCTCCCAAAGAATGCCTATTCATTTGGCAATAAAGCTGCTCTTTTTTTCCAAATTACTAGTATGAATCTGTATGTTTTTGTTAGCTTCTTAATTTGCTCTGGACTAATCTTTGCTAAGGCAGCCACCAAAGCTTCCTGGATGCTGCTCAGAGTTGTGACTTGCTTTTCTCGACTGAAAATCACATGCTTAAGGAAGGCCTACAAGTACTCAATAGGATTTAATCAGGCGGAAAAGAGAGCAAAATTGTAATGAGGTCATCCGTGATGCCTCAGCCCATTCCAGGTGCTTCAGCTTGTGTCTCATGTCACGAGGACCATTTAGCACCCTTCCTGACTTTGGCCATGGCTCTGAGCTGTTGCCCTCTCGTAATCAAGCACTTAGGATTACTAGAAAGTGATTCCACAAAGTGAGTAAGGTTGATGTGGTTTAAAGATGGAAAAATGTTTTTGAAAATATTACATGGTGTGCACAATCAATCAGTCTTTACCTTATCGCCTTATGGCCATGCCTTTCTACTGCACTGCAGCACTCTTTTATCCTACAGTATAGAGGAGTGAAATTGTTCCACATATCAGTTGCATTTTATATTGAGTTAATCAAGTTACCATGAATTTTAGTGGTGACAGGTTGACTGCTATATATCAGACAAGCTGATAATTAGATCTGACAGATAGGAAGATCCTGAGAAACATTACAGTGCATGGAATCCTCAAACAAAATCAAGTATTTTCTATTTCCCAAAGAAGAAAAAAATAAGCCTAAAAGAAAGGGCATCCTATATTTATCTTGTTCCATCTCTGTTCTCCCGACCTGTTTATTCCACTGCTCATCGGCTCCATTACCAACATGCCCGTCAGCTCTCTTTGGAGGAAAATGAAAAACAGAGTCGTTTTAGGTGCAGGCTAAAGGTCACCTCATTTATAGTGAGCAGACCCCCCTCTGCAGGAGCCCCCTGGGGGAGCAGACACCCCACCTTCATTGCTACACACCTCATGTCCTGATTCACTCCAGCCCACTCTGGGCCTTTTGTTGCATTTTTATAATGCAACTGTAATCCGGCTTCAAAAATAAATCTCCATCTCAGCGTCGCCACGGCGCCATGCTGTCACACAATGAATGAGATTCCGTCAGTGTTCGGGGTCCTGACCTGGTTTAGGAGGAAACCAGCCTAAAAGGCAGCTGAAGAAAGACGGCTGAAACCTGAATGATCTGAGAATTGGACAGTTAACTTAAGACTACAGCTGGTATCAAACTGAACACAGCAGGTAAAAAGCACCTCTCAACTTTTCTGCTTATTCATGAATTCTTCTTGTCAGAGGCAAGCGGAACATATTATACTTCTTATTGTTCTTTTACAGTGTAGTAATAATAACAATTTTACATGGCATGTTCCTGTGCAGCACCACCTCTCTCCTTGTGACATCATCACCCTGCTCCATTTCCACTGAACCAGCACATGACCCCACAAACAGCTCTGCCACAGCTCCAAACTACTGAATATTAAACACAGATTTGAAATGGATGAGTTTCCCAAATTAGCGCTTTCAATAGTGTCCTACACCAGGTACTGGAGTAAAGGGGGAGAGGGCAAGAGAGAAGGGGTAGGGGTAGGTGTACGGTGTGGATGGAGGGGTGGGTGGGTGTGAGGGCTATGGGAAGGCTGAGGACTGGAGGGAGAGAGTTTGGGGGTTAATAAATAAATAAATAAATAAAAGTATAGGGTTTTTTCGCGGTTTCTGGGAGGTGATGGATGGCGATGGGTGATGCCAGCAGCAGGCTCTGTAGCAGAGGCTCATTCTGACCTGACGAGTGTGATTTATGACAAAGGGGGCACTCTGCGACTCCGCCATTTGCCATTTGGCCTCCTGCTCCACTCAACAGGGTCTGTGAAGGGTTTGGGGGCGTCCAATTGACACAGCGGCTGCACACATTGGGCTGGAAGCAGGGCCGTCTTCAACCTGCACTGAGGGGGTCAGGGGCTGAATTTTGGTGTCTCACCCCCCCCCCCCTCCTGCTGAAAAACACACTGCCTGTTGCAGATTCTTGCACCCACATTTTAAATTATTATTTTTTTTTTAATTAAATAGTGCAAAATATAACATGGGATGCAAAAATAAATCTATATTCAATATCTATGCAGAGTAGTCCATAGGCAATTTAATGTGATATCAAGCTCCCACAGATTGCAATTGAAATGAGACAATGTGTCAGGTTACAATATGAACAGCTTTAATTTGGGGATGGTTGTATTGACAGAACTAAGCAATGTATGAAAGGGCTGTACCATTGTAAACTAAAACACATTTTGTTATCTTTATTTAACCTGTTTGGTATAACTAAACTGTAAATTAACTGATAATTCAAAGGCTACATGCATCTCTTTAGATTTTCAGTTGCCTTATTTCAAAGATCTCCTGTTACAGTGTGGGGAGAAAGGGGTCAATCAGCCCCTGATGAAATGACTGACAGTGACAGGGAGTACAGTCACAATGTAGAAATATATCAGAAGTGGAGTTAAAGGTCAAAATGAGCAGAAGATGAGAATGAGGGGAGGGTTGAATCAAAGTTAGGATGCCATGGTCACAGTATTTTGCTGTCTTCAGGTGAGACTGATGAGGTCACTGCCAGAGACAGTAGTCATGGTGACAACCATCTTAGGGGACAGATTCCCCTTAACCAGCTGCATTAGGATATAACACAAAAACAAGGTACAATGTCTGTCCACATTTTAAGCAGTCTACACTGTAAAAGCTCTTTCGTTATTTCGCAGTTGCTGTGAAATAACGCAACACTGTATTATTTTTAATCTTGCAACACTGCACCGATCTTTGCTAACACCCATAACAATGGTAGGGAAGTAATTCTACCAGAAAGTCAGTTTTGTCATTTAAAATTTGCAGATCTTTTTTTTTTTTTGGTGATCTGGTTGGGCCCTGGTAGTATTTACAAACAGAAAAGTGAGGCCACTGTGGAAAAAAAATGACAGCATTTATTCAATTTGTTCAGAGTATTTAACTGTACGATTAGACTGATATGAGGAAGTCGACTTGCAAAATCAAAATAAATGAGTTATCGCCCTTAGCCTCTCTTTCAGGCATCTGCACAAGTCCCACTGATAGCACCACTTTCAAAACCTACTAAATCATGTTATAAATTGAAAAGGAAAAAGCAAAACTCTTTCGAAACCCACCAAGTCAAGGAGGAAAACTGTCAATTCTTCTGTCATCAGCCAATATGGAAACGTGATTCCGTTTCATTCACAAGAAGGAACCAATCACAGTCAAGCTTTTATAGCCTGTTCAGCTTTTGCTTTCGCTAACTCAAGACACTATCATATTAATTCAAGAAAGTTTCAAATTCATGTTAGGGGGCATCCCGACCGCTGAAGCAGTGTTACTACTGCTTAACCCAACAAGTGTAGAAGCGAGCAGAGCTCATATACCCCCGCTTTTAAAAAATGGACCAACTTGACTTAAGAAGGCTTTGCAAGTGAACTCCTCATATGCTTTCAATAATTTTATTAACCACTGAACATTACTTTACTAAAACACTGATTACAGAACAGCCGCTGTATTGGAATACTGAGCACTGACCATTTTCAACAGGAAAAATGGCCATCTCTAGTATTTGTACAACAATATTCCAAAGCAATCTCTAATAGCGCGTCAATATCAAACTTCTTTATCATGTAGGACAGGCAGTTTATGAAAGCAGTTGGCTCTATCCTGCCTCTCCAGTCAAATCAAACCAAAGGCAGCACTTCTTCTCAGAGCTGTGGAGAAACAGACTGTCACACAGCTCCAGAGAGCATAATTGCTACCTGTCAGAGGCGTTGTCAATTCATCGTCATCTTCCACACAATATCTGAAGCATCATTTAGTTTTGAGATTTTTGTTTTAATATTACCATTGAGATGGGCTGGCAGTAAGGGGGAGGGCAACTTCTCCAGTAATTATCAGGTTTGTGCTGTCAGTGCGGTTGATTAGCCTCCCTCATAAAAACATGACCCACAGCCCTGCAAACAGGGCTGCTCATGTTTACGTGGCGTCCATCGCGATTCCGGGAGGTGCACCTGAGCTGTTCATTAGCTTGTCACAACAGAATCTTGAGGACTTGCACTGTTTTTGAGAAGAAGAGGCTTTCTTGATGAACTGATGGGGGGGAAAAGCTCACATTTTAAATTAAGGATAATTTGAATGCATTCTAGCTCTTTCGAGTGGCATTGAAACTTTCATTACACCGACAACAGCTTGGTGGATGAAGTAAACAAATGCTGCACTTGAATGAAACCAGAGATACCCTGAAGAAATATTACTCTAGTAAAAGTAGAAGCACCCCTTTTAAATTACCGCTTGAGTTAAAGTATAAAAGCACTTACTTTTGAATGTACATAGGTATCAAAAGTAAAATTGCTGATTTATTCCGAATATATTTTAAAAATGTCAGGGCTTGCGTCCATATTGTTTTTTCCCGAAGTGCCAGCATCTTTTTCTTTAATTTTCTGAATGAGGAGAGAGTATGTGGCAGTATGTGGCTGCCAAGAAAAAGGCCCCTCTAGCTGAAAATCTAGGAATTTTTCAGAGAGGTGCTGGGGTCGCCACGATTGCTCCTTTTCAGGCAAGCATTCATACTGCATATTAGATTGTGCGGGACATGTCACCCTGGTAACCAAGAAAATGAGGAAAGCTTGTTCTGGCCATATCTGTCCACCCCAAGCTTTATGAAAAGTCTGACAGAAACTATCCCAACAAAGAAAGAGAAGTTCATTTGAGGAAGCAGACCCTGAGTTTTGCTTGTGAGGGCTGTGCTTTTACTGTCCCACCTTTAAACTTGTCGTTCGTCGACACAAATATAGCTTTACCTGGCTTAAGTCAATCTGCCTTCTTTTGCATAAAAATCTTCATGCACTGTTTTTTGTAATCGGAAGAATACATGTTTTGATACATTGAAGTTTTGTTGAGATATGACCTCACTTCTCGTTTGGTGGCTTTGCCACCTTTTTCAATTGACTGTGATAGGCGAATGTTTTTGATAATCACTAATCAATTTCATATATTTTGTCAGATTTGGTCTGAAAATCATCTGCGCCAATTTTGGTGAAAATTGCAAAACAAATTTTTGCCTCTGAAAAATTTCTAAACCTTAAACCACCACATTAATTAGGTTGGCATAACAAGTTGCCCTGGCTTGGCCTTGGGACCATCCACAGCATTACCAGATGCAAGCAATTTTTTTAAGGCTGACACATCAGCAGTTATTAGCCTAAACAGATTTTTTCTTATTGCAGCACCTCTTAGTGGTCAAATGATGCAAATTTTCAGCATTGACAAAATGGGATCACAAGCGCATATTCCAACTTCAGTTTTGGCATCTCAAAGAGTAGCTGAGATAGGACCTCACTTCCTTTTTGCTGTTTTACCACCAATTTCGTTTGGTTGTGATTGGCAAGTACTTTTATAACTTTTGTGTGACTTGGTCTGAACATCGTCTGTATCAATGTTGGTGAAAATTGAATAAAATCTCTGGCCTGTGAAACATTTTAAGTCCAAGAAAGTCCAAGAAGTCAGAAATCTACCTCACATAGTGTGTTGAACTCGGCATGATCCAAGGAATCCGGCAGCACCTCATTTTTGAAAATTAGGCATACAACTCATATGTTGTGTGCATAAACTGTCCTCCAACTTTGACTCATTGGTAATGCTAGAGTACTGAAAAATTGGTGAAAAGAATGAGGGGAGCGTCCCCAACCATTGTGCCAAATTTCAAAACCTTTTACCGTATGGTTCTAGGGGCTGCCATTGACACCCCGGCCAAAAAAAGAAGTTTTTGAGGATGAATAGGAGAAGGTAGAAGCACTATAGGGAGCTTACGCAGCTTTGCAGCATGGGCCCCAAAAAAGCTTTGTAATGTTACCCCATATTTCATCAACACCATGTGAATGATGCCCTCTGCATGTAAGCGTAGAGAATGATGTGGAATTAAGAACACCCTAATACACTGTGCACCATAAATAAAACTGTGGTTGACTTGACTGTCTGTTGCTTGCATTTTGGTCACCACAGAAAGTCTAATATTCTTATTAGCAGCTATCTTCCCTTACCTGAATATCCATCCATTCATCCATACATTATCTACACTGATTTTCTCAGTGAAGGGACACTAGGAAGCTGGAGCCTATTCCAGCTGATCATGGGCAAAAGGTAGGGACACGCCCTGTACAGCTTGTGAACCAATCGCAAGATGCATGCTCCATTCCCTCACACACTCATACCTACAGGTAACTTAGGGTCTCCAATTAGTCTCACATGCATGTCAGTGGTCTGTGGCAGGAAACTGACGTACACAGAGGAAACCCATGCGAATGTAGGAAACTGCATGCTAACTCCACACAGAAAGGCCAGGGTTTGATTCAAACCCATGACCTTTTTGCTTTGAGATGCCAGTGCCACCCACTGCACAACCATCCCCTCTCCACGCACTTTTCCCTTTGCTGTGGTCTGTGGATTGGTTGTGAGGGACGGAAATTAAATCAGCTGCCCCATCGTCCCCAAAAACACTGATTTGCTCATCACTAGTGGTCCATAAGAGGTGTTCGCATGCTAGCTTGGTAGCCACGAGGTGAAGGTTATTCCAAAGAATTAGAATTAGAATTATCTGTATAACTCATTCCGTGCTGCATATTGTATTAACTTTAGGGACGGCTGCCTTTCACAAATGTTTCTAAAGACAAAAAGGTTTGTAGTTCAACTGCCAGAACTGAGGGTGCCAGCAGTGTTCTCAGCAAATGAGATAAGACACCAATGCATAGTTCTATCAGCAATCAAGAAGCCATACAATAACGGAACATGCAAAAATATAAACTGCGTGTCTCACTCCAGGGGAAGGATGCTAGCCAGAAAATAAACGCTGGTAATGGGATTGAATAAAATTTGCCAGACATGAAAAAAAATGGAAGGTATGGGGAGTAGCATGCAGATGAGTGACAGAGATAAACAGGGCTCTTCTGCATTGTGTTCCGACTCTGACAGGTAGTGTGTCACCCAGTCCAAGAAAACCCGCTAATTAAGAGCCACACACTGGGGTGGTGGCATTGATGCCTGGCATAAAACCACATCAGCACTGTCTTGGCAGGAACCAGCTGCAAACAAGAAGGGCTAAATAGCAAAGAGAGAGGAAAGGGGAAAAAACACAGACAGCAAGATCAACTCCACCGGAACCTTCCGTCTCTCAGACAAAGCAGCGACCACAAGGTGTCATTTCCATCGTCTGCACGCCACTGTATTTCCCCCCCTTAGTGCTGGGTGACAATTTAGTTTCACCCTGTGTCACCCCTATTTTTGTGCACAATATGAAAAACAACATTTAAAATATACTGTATACATATATATCTTCTTTTTAATCTGGAAAAAAAGTAAAAATTATATAGATATAAAATTTGCAGGAATAATGTTTTCTGTACTGGATCTGGTACAGGGGTTTTATAAAAGGCCACACGGAGAAATTGGTTGTCTCTCATTTGTATGAATTATCTTTTTATGAAATTGTGATTGCTTAGGCTCATTTTTTTCACAAATTGTAAAAGAAAACTTATGAATCAAATCAGTCTGGCTTTAATGGCAGTTTTTTCCCTTTTTTTTTTTGTCAAATTTAGCAGGACTCAAAATAGTCTATGCCGTCTGATTTGTTTTTACCAAATTCAATGTATGCATGATTAGACAACAAAAACAAAAAGAGACCTTTTACTTATGAGGAATCCAGCAAGTTATGCCCATGTTCATGGATAGAATGTCTGTCCATGGTCTACGATTGAATAAGATCAAACAACCATTTTGGGGATGAAGGGTCCTGGTCAAACTTCCAATATCGAAAGAGCACAGCAAAAATCCCAGTGTTAATTCAACTCCAGTAGAGTTTATATGAGACCAGCCCATCCATCTTGGACTCAAATGAACTCTATTGGAGTTGAATTAACACTGGGATTTTTGCTGTGAGGCAGCCAATCTGTATCAACATAAGTGGAAATGCTTCATAGTTGATGGACAGGGGGAAGCTCTGTGCCAAGAGCCCACCACAGAATAAGAGTCATTGCTTCGAGACCTAATATGAAGCTTAATAATTAATGAATTACTTTACGTATTTTTTAGCTGGCATCTCAAGAGCAAAGGCATGGAATGTCAGTTCTGTATCTGGTCATTGCCGCTCAAACACAGGGTGAAAAGCTAAGTGGATTTGAACCCCCCCACCCCCACCCATTCAAAACCAAGCCATCAGGAGATGACTGAGAACATAAATAATTCACTCCACAAGGTGATCTATAATGTTAATGCCAAATTCTATACTAATGATGCAACATCACTGCCAATTGATTTCAGTGGAGCATTTTTATTATTCTGACGCACTTTTAAGGACCCCTGTCTTATTAAATCATATTTATATAATAAAATCAATGCCATTAAAATGTTCCAGGAGGACTTTAACACCATAAGGATGAATTACGCATTCTGAAACTCTATTAATTTCAACGGTACATGGCGTCATATTCAGATTTAATAGAAAGTTTTTAATGAAGCCGATTGAAAAAAGAACCACTCCTCCATTACCGTATGATGTATTAACCGGGCAAGGTTACTAACCACTCATTAACACTCTTTTAAATTACAAAAGTACTCCAGTCTTTTTTTTTTCTTTCAATTTTTTAAGAATAAAATGAGATAAAATAATATTGAGGGAAGTGTGGGGGGGCTGAATCTCGTTCAGGCGTAATTAAATCCAGTGATGAGGTGAAGTGGGTTTGTAGCAGTGGTAGCAGAGAGTGTTGTTATGAATCAAATAGAAATGTTGCGTTTATTCATCACTGGAACATAATGACCCCACACGACAGCTATTTTCCTGGTTACTAAAGGCCACCATCAAAAATTTGGGGGGTGGCATTAGGATTTTCTTCAGAGGTAGTGAAGAGCAGGGACACTGTAAGTCCATCACCTCCCATTGCTATAATATTGCCCCGGTCCACCCAGAAGCTGTTATTAAGGCTTTAGTGGAAAAAGGCAGGTGGGGTTAAGCGTATCTCATGGGTTAGAGTAACTTTCAGGTTTAGAGTCAGATTTTACATTTTTTTCTCTTTATTTTTTTGGAGCGGGGCACAGAAATATGGTGAGAACTGAGAGAAGAGAAGTGGATGAAATGGCTTTGAGGATTATTTTACTTATGGGTTGCTGAATGTTTCCCACATCCACTGTGCATTGCAAGTATGATGATACAGTTTAAATCCTTTTTTTTGTAAAAGCCTACAGATTATTTTACAAGATTTGGGTAAGAAGGTAATGCATAAAAATAATAAAAGAAAATTAATAAAAGAAAAGCACATATATGAGTACTTCACCGTTGGATTTGTAAGTCTTTATACACATCAGTGCACTACGCTGCCAAGATGGGGGAACATAAGTGTGCCTAAGTCTGCTACTGTGGCTGACAAATGGAGAAAATTAATGGCCTGCACCAGAAGTATAATTAGAGAGACACTGATGGCGGAGTGGTTCAAATGCATTGTCTGTGTAACACACTGACACACGCAATCGCACACTCACTCACATACTCACGCATGCGTGCAGAATGTGTGCACGTGCTTTCACACACATACACACATGCACGTGTACACATGCACACACGTGTATGTGCAAACACACATATGCGCACACACATATATTGTGTGTGCATTTTCTCACACATAGACATACGTGCACACACCTATAGTGTTGCATTGTTGACCTATACATTCTGAGTGTTCTATTAATATTTTGCTTCAGGCTATTCAGTAGGCTCCTCTTATACTCCTGGTCCAAACGTGGTTTTCTGGTGTTAATACTGTGTGTGAACTGTGTGACATGTTCACTGTAGGTGGGCTTTAATAATCTATTTTACTGGTTAAAGCAGAAGTAGACTCTAAAAATTGGGGAAAATGGAGAACAACTGTAATGTTAAATGAAAGATTATATTTCCACCAGAATCGTAATTCACCAGTGCTATTGTACTGCCCATCAAATGCAGGACCACCACTGTGATGTCTTAACTCTGTGCTTATGTCACAAAAGTTTCCTTTAAGAGGGAATTTTCTCAGGTAAAAAAAAGGAATGTATACTCGTTTTTGGTATCATTAGTAACTTCAGGATGATATTGTATTCCAATAAACCTATTATGATCTTTCTTCTTGGCTACTATGGATTGTATCGCATCATACACAAGTGGGTTGAGTTTCGGACACCACATGTGCATTAATCTGAGAGAGCGCCAACAACCGAACTCCGTCTCCATAGCACCCGGCCACCTCTTCCTTGTACTCACCAGCTGAGGGCGCTGGAGGAGACCGCTTACTGTAATGTGCATCTTGTAGGGGTATAGAGCAGGTGACTGGTCACACAGGAGGGATCCCTGGTGTGCAACGAGACAAGGTTAAGCCAAGGTTAAGCACTGCCGACAGGCAAGAGTCAGTGTTTTAGCCAATTACATCAGAGTCAAAGCTCAGGCCTCAGTTCTAAAGGAGGTGTTCCCCAAGTGAATGTCCATTGGCTATAAGGATGGGCCCCATATGAATCTGAACGATGATCATTCTGCCAATGTTCTACCGTGATCGAGGCTAAGGATGTGCTCTCAGCCAGTTCTGTAGTTTGCCCAGAAAGACAGTGTTAAAGTGCTCGTGCTAAAGTTGAGTGCTAAAGGAAGGGGTTGTGGGTGGGGGGATGGGGGGGTGGTGGTAAGGGTGGAGTTTTGACAGAGTGTCTGATAAAAATAGAGGTCATCCATGCAGTGTTCTTCAGATTGCTGAGCGGTACAGAAACAGGGGGCTCACTTGGGACAGTGGAATATAGGACACGCGCGGCTAAAACAGTGCCGTACAACCCCCATGATTACTGCTTGATCCTTCCTCTGCTGAAGGCTCACGCCAGCGGAAACCAAGTTCCCCGCGGGCTTACACAACGCAGCCTTCAGCTTAAAAGGTAGCGGCATGAAATATACATACACGGGCGAGGGATCTACGTTTTGTGGGTGTGTGTGTGTGTGTTTTTGTGCTTGTGTATGTGTGCACACGCTTGTAAATCGGCGAGTACATCTGCAGATGGGTACGTGCAAGTCCGCTAGCGCTCGTTTTATACATATCTACATGCATGGAGTAAGTGTGTTTGTGTGTGCATTTCGAAACCGGGAGCATGCTTATGTTTTTATACATGTGTGCATGTGTTTATTGTGCATATGCGTCAGTGCGTATGCACGGATGTGCGTGGGGTAATTTATGAGCGCATTTGCATGCGTATGTGTGTGTTTGCGCACATGCCCGTGTGTTTGCTGCAGCCAGCCTGCATTAAGACAGCACGGCGCTGCTACAGCAGGGGGAGGTGATTAGAGGCATTAGGGGAGGGCCCCCTGGCTGAGCCAGCCTGCAGGTCATTACCAGCCTTCCTCAGCCTCCCCGCATGACAGTCTATAGCTCCTGCCTCCTGTCAGGGGATCGTTAAGGCTTTGATCATTAACGCCGCCGCTTGTGATGGTGAAGAAAGCAATTCCGCGCCCCTTTTTTGCTACGACTGAGGAATGGCTGCATTCTCCTGGCCCATGAGCCACGGCGAGCGGGCTCACGGCTGAGGGTCACCCAAAGTCCGATGTCTCGGAACGGCTTTCCTCGCTGATCGAGCGGGGCTGGTGGAGGTGAGGGGTGCGACTGAGACTGTGACCCCGTGTTGTTCAGGAAGAGTTTTCATTGTAGGATGTGGCTGGGGTCGTGAGGATTGAGCTCCTACTAGCCAAATATTCTCCCTCTATTCCTGCCCTTTCTGGAACAAAACCAGCAAAGACCATAAAAGGTGCTCCCTAACAATCATGCGGATTTAAAGTACCTCTCATACATTGAACTGTCTCCTCTACCTCCAGGCAATATATCCGACCTTTATCTATCTCTTAATATTAAATATTAAAAACTAGCCAGCTTCAATAATATAAGCTGTAATAAAGCATGAATAAGTGCCCGATATCATATGAAATCCTGACGTTGCAGGCCTAAATGGATTCTCAAGACAGAGCGAATATTTTCAGTTTCAGAATTAATTCTCAGCAACCTTTTAGTCAATGAAAGAAAAAAAAGTGTCCAATCGCTCACCCGCACAATAGCTTAATTTTATGCAGGCACCATGTTTCTTCCTGAATGAGATCATTTTCCAAATTTTGTATTTATTGTTATCATTTTGTTTTGATGCCACCAGTCCTCGACCCTTTCCAGCACCCCATAAATAATGACGTATAAAATTTTTCATCTGCCTGGAAAGCCGACTAATAAAGCAGCGCTATTTTATCAATTATGCTTTTGTCTTAATTGTTGACTTCACTTAGCACTGGCTCCCGCTCCATAGAGCGCCGCGCCATTTTTCAATTAAAAGGTCCAGATGTTTTTGGAGGCTTCGGTAGACACCGGCAGTTATGAGAAATGCTTTATCGGCACTGTAATAATCACTACAACATCAGCTCCGGGCTGCATTTACATACTCATGTTTTATTCCTGCCCCTTTTCTAATGTACCGCTTAATTATACCCTACGAAAGACAATGCCAGACCTCCGCAGCCCAAAATTTATTTACTCTGTAATGTGGGGAGGCAACCGCCACCCAATCCGCCATCACCACTGCGAAAAAAAAAACAAGGCACTCTGGGCGGGCGCAGGCCCGGTGGGGAAAAGCAGCAGGGTAAGGAGCCATAACGTGGAGGGATGAAAGGGAACCAGCCACCCTCTCGCCCGCAGAAACAAACACACCAGGGATAAGAAAGAAACTCTTCTCCCTGTGAAAACAAGCGGAGATATTTGGTTATGTAAAGGTCACAGGCAATTCCAGTTGCGTTACAGTGAACGGGCAAGGGGCCCGTGTATGCTCGCGCAAAGTCAAACAACTGGAACCAATTCGCCGGCTCACCCCCGTCACCCGCCCAGTACCTTTTCCTATAAAACAGTGAAGCGCGAAGCGCTAGCTCCTCGACACCGGGTCTGCAGAAAAGAAGCAGCATGCGCATAGGCTCGTGGAGGGTGAGGGTGGGGGTGGGGGGTGGGGGGAGACAGATCCAAACATTCCTCTCTACAGAAAGGCAATCAAATCTGCTGCTCAACTGTAAAGACACTTATCTGCTTCGGGAGTATTTTAACATCATATTTCCCAGGGAAGAGAGTATCAACTCTGACAGCTGGGCTGCCTCAATACCCTCAATACATCTATATATGCAGGCTGCACCGATACGGCCGAGAAACAAAGGACTGCAAACCATCCTGCTCGACAGGCTCTGGCTACAGTCATGCCAAAAGTTCAATTTAATATTTTATTGGCATTTCATCCCCCTGTTTATGACATTTATTTATTAGTTTGTTTGTTTGTTTGTTTGTTAAAGTTGGGAGGCTGCATCTGGCACAGTGATAATGATGAAGTTTTTAATCAGGGACTCTCCATTTCATTGGCGCATGTTTGCCTCATTCTTGCTACAGGCGCCTTCTTTTTCATCATTTTCGCGAGAATAACAGTACCCTCTATTATCGCCGAGCAGGTAATATACCTGTGTGCAGCACAGCTCCGAGGCAAAGCAGACTTAATGCATTCCTAAATTTACAAATAAATAGCCTCTCCGTGTTGCCGCTGCTTCCGCTCTTGTTGTTGTTTGTTGGGAGAGGAACATTTCTATCAGCAGGCGTCATGCTCCCAAAGCTCATCAATGGAGTCAACTGTCATAATTAGAGCACCATTCACCTGCTAATATCACGGAGCTCTTTCAGGCGACATCTTAGCTGATGTTGATGAGATAGCTATAATATCATAGGCATGACAGAAATTGTGCTATTCTCTCATTCTTCATACACCCCTCTGCCCCAAAACCTTACTAACTAAAATGAGTTCCTATATTCGTGTAACTGAGCACCAATATAATTTTCTTGACTCAACTTAATGGCCTGCGTAACTTTTCAAGTCTAATAGAGACTCCTCCTTTGCCGACTGCTCCATAGTAAATTAGCGCAATAGGGCCTTTCCCCCCAAAAAACAATGACTAATACTACACTTAATCTTGGAAATGCTTAACTCTCATGAAAAATGTCACACAAGTGGCTGGAACGACACTGATGCATTGAAGCAAAGCCACAAAACGCATTTATCACGTCTCATGCCAAATTAATCTTGATAGCCGAGAAAACCAAATTACATCAGTTCATGTTTCATGTTCTGTCCAGAAGTTTCAAATAAATATTTGTTGTTAATTGTTCCACATTTGAAAATGTGCCACCAACATAGGAATGAAGTCAGATAGCAATTGGGGTACACTTAAGAGTTTAAATTAGACCCAAATCACATTTGATCATTTTCTAAGACAATGGAGCAAAAAAGTTTGATTTCTCCTGAAAATTGCATTTTAACCTCGTGCACAACTAAGTAATCTCTAAATCCACAGCAAAAAAGAACATTTATTTTTTGTGGAAACTTAACAAATGCATACTGATTATTATAAAGTTGGTATAAACCTTCTTGCTGTATAATTTGTAGACATGAAGAAGAAATTTTTTCATTTTGCTATTGGGTTACATTTATACTCCATTGTTATAAATAAGGCCACACAAAATTTGTACAGATATAGCGGGCGCAATGAAAGTTAAACAAAATATATGCACAGACATCCATACAAACATAAACACGGTCTCTCTCTCTTTCAAACACAGACACACAGACACGCACACACACGCACGCACGTGCACACACACACACACACGCATCTATAACTACAGCCAATCATTTATTGGTGAGCATCACTTTGGGCTTGCACAGTTGCAAAGTAGCTATTATGCACTTATTTGTGGTTCCCAAACTCAGTCATGGGGGATCATTGTGAATGCTGGTTTTTGTTTCAACCACAGTTGTAATCTTGGGATTTTAATATGTTTTTCATTGTACTTAATTGCACTATTCATGTTTATTGGGATTATAGGGATTAGAAATAACTATACACAGAGAATAAAAGTTTAGTATAGTGTACAGCATGAGAAATAACTTTTAATGCATTATTTATAAATAATGAAATAAACAATGAATTGCCTTTAATTTGATGAGATTAAGGGCACTTGAACTAACCCAATATGAGGTCATTAAGAATTTATACACAAAGTAAATTATTTTTGTTTCTGAAAATACACCTGCATTTGTGAACCTGATTAGCAGCTTTTTGATTCACCACAGTTTTGAATTTGATCAGTTCAAAGACATTTTTCCACCTTGGCCTGGCTTACTTAGTTAAAATATTGCAAAAATAACCCCAATATGAACATTGGGCTTTTAAACATGATGAAACGCATAGTCATTTCTGTCTTAGCACAGTTTAAGAGTGTGAAACATCTCTCTAACCAGAAAACAGCTAATTAAGACAAAATTAAAAGCTTGTTAAAATGCTGGGATTGTTATTGCGGTTGGAACAAAAACAGCATACTCAGTGGGTCCCCAGGAGTTTGGGAACCACTGTATTTAATTATTTACTTGCAATATTACATTGTTAAAGAAGATAACATAAGTGTGGGTCTCAGCAATGTGATACACAAATTTAGTGTTACTATATCAACAAACAGGCAGAGAAGGCCCGTCTATACTTAAGTTTGATGTTAGCTATACTGACAAATAAAAAAACAAAAAAAGCAATGTACCCTAGCAAAATAAACCTCACTATGTAGCTTTCCTTTGCATTACTACACGTCAACCATTGCGATCTCAGAATGAAACTGAAAGAAAAAAATGAAAATAGATGGCCTGAGAATGATGACAGTCTGAAAAGGAGGATATTCCGTTTGCGCAAAGGAGGGATCACCGTGGGAACCATCTTTCACCACCGGGGGGCACAGACAATTGCATATCATAAATACCAGCCCCATGGAATAGAGAAAAACACACACACACACACACACACACAATACATTGAATTTCCATAAGCATCACTGTTTATAAACAAATCAGCTTTCTGTGTTTCCAGTCTGATCAGAGGAAACACAGATTGACTCCTGCTGTTTCAATGAATTTCAAAACTAAATTTCAATAATGCATCTAAAATAAAACTAGCAAATTAAACACAGACCATTGAAAAAAATCAATAGAATAAATACTATAACCAAACATGTTTTCATTATTTTTTTAAAGTAGGACTTGTGAAAAAACAGTTTTGTGATATATACTACTGTTCCACCATCTAAAAACAGACATGCTCACCTCAAGTTATTTGTCTTCCAAATGTGCTCATTTTTCAACGCTAATTAATATATGTCATGTGAGGGAGGTATAACGAACAAGGGAAAACACTTGATAATAAATCGCATCATTATTCATTCAATTTCCTGTGTTCAGCCTTTAAATCTGAAATTCATGTATAAAAGTAAGTATTTAAAAATTCTATGGTAATCCAAAGATATTTTATCACAACCAAAGATAGCAAGGAAAATTTGTGGATATCTGCAGTGGCTGGTGCATTTCAGACAGAAAAGAGTGACAAGGACTAAAAATATTGGGACATTTGCCAGCCTTCACGGGTGCCATCTTTTAAAATACATCACCGTGTCATTCTCTTAATGTGCCATAATCTATTAAGCACATGGCAAACTAACAAGATTTTTTTTCCTCTGCTTTTTTTCTGGGATGAGTTTTATGGCTTTGTGTTGGTGATTAATTAAATAAATAGTCTGCGTTTCACAAATCATGGTGTTAATTAGTCTGCTTAAGTCACCGTAGCGGGGCTGGTCTGAGGAGAGTGAAGGCAGGGCCAGTGGTTTTGGGAGTGGGAGGGGGATGGCACAGACCATAGCTGTGTTTGAACTGGAGGGGCCACAGGCTTGCGTGGAGTGAAAGCACTGATGATGGTGGGAGGGGGACCGAGTACTGCGCCACCCCTGGGCCGGCTGCGTTACACACACAGGTGCTTGTGTCAGCTGGAATTCAACTCCAGCTGCTCAGAGAAGATGTTTGATTTAATTATTGTCTCTCCATCTCTCTGTTCTTTTGCCTCTTTCTCTCTCACTTGATCATTCATATTCCCATTATCTCACCTAAAAAATAACGGTTGGGATTGGTAAATTACATGACCAATCAAAATCAATTATAGATGTCCAAAGTACCTTATCATACGTCATACATACTTTTCCAATCAGAAGTTCTTCCATCCCATTCACGCTAAGTAGTAATCTGTGGTAGTACTCTACCACAGAAAAAGTGTACGGCATTCTTTCAGTACTCTTGCAGTGCAGAGGACTTTGATACATCAACCCAAAATTCATCACTTCCTCAAAATTGGAGTTGATGGATGGAAAAAAGCACAGACTGCTATCTTAGCAAGTCTATACAAGACAACCATAAAAGTCATGTTCCATCTGCATTTCTTTACAAATTGCAACCAGTCTTCATTTAGGTCTCCAAGTCTTTATCCTCTTCTTGTCTTAGGCTCTAGTGATAGGCAGATTACCTCTATTTCTGTATTATTTGGTTTTGCAATAGCTTTATTGGAGAGGATCACCAGCTTAATAGCTTGCATGATAATTATAGCTAAATATGACGCTATGTCATTTTCGAAAGAGAAGCGTTTTGGAAGGCACTACCTATAAGGTTATCATGGTGTGTTTGTAAATTAATGTTGTTTCTGCATTAGAAACTATTCAGTCACTGACAGACCTTGTTTTCTATCCTGGCCATAGCAGACAGTCATAATTATACGATTAGAGAACTCCTCTTAGAAATCAAGGTCGTGGGTTTGATTCTGCAAAACCCGCTTGGTTAAACAGATTGCTGGCAAGTATGCAGCTTGTGCATATGCAGTGGGGAATGTGCTTAACAACAACAACAACAACAACAATAACAATAGGTGCCAGGCACAACAAACCCCGCCCATCACACATACTTTCACCTACTTGTACGACATTCAATAGGCATCTATTCTGGGTCAGGGGCAATCCCTATACTGAGTTTGGGGTGAATATGGCCATTAGTTTTGCCGCTAGAGTGTTAAAAAACAAACAAACAAACAAACACAGAAACCAACGCACAAACACAGGAACAAACGGAACCGAAAACAACACCCCTTCCCTCACCCTTCGGGTGGAGCGGGGTAATAATTTCATTTTAATAACATTTTATGAAAATAAACCCATGCAAAACATAACACAGAAACAATCGCATCACCATGAATGTGACCGTGGCCAAAGGTTGCACTGTGTCATTGGCCTTCAAGAAGTAATGAAATATCCATCAAATCATGTCATCATACCCAACTAGCTAATTTCACACAATTTGGTTATTGCACAAGGTCATTGTTCTATAGTTTTCCAATGTGCAATGCAAACTGGAGAATCCAAAAAAAAAAAAAGTGGGACTGATTGAATTTACAACTAGAAGAGCACTCGGTAGAGTGCATCCCTCCGCCATGCCATATGTCAGTATTATTGGTTTCTCCAGATCTAGAATCAAGAAAATGTTCCAGATCACTTTCAAAATTCAAACAACTCATCCTTGGACTACCACCTATCAGCCTACCAAATTTTGTGCCAATCAATTCATAACTTTTTGAGTTTTCCTGTTAACAAACAGATAAACACGGGTGAAAACAATCTCCTTGGCGGAGATAATTAACTGCCTTTTTTGGGGGGTGCACTTTGCCATGAACTCCTCCACTGTCAGTTCCTTCAGGGCAATTACCGGAGTACCTTTAAGCATGCTCATTGCCAGAGTAAAAGGAAATTAAAAAGACTGAGACAGCGACACAAAGTACAAAATATGAGAGCAAAATATATTGCGCATTACAGAGAGTGCATTATTCGACTCATACGTCGCACACGCACGCGCACACACTCACACAGATGCATAAATACACTCTCTCAGACAAGTAAAAACAAAAAAGAAAAAAGATAGGGAGAAAGAAAGAAAGATAATGGGTAGAAGGGGGTGTTTGACAAGAATAATAAATAGAGGATATAAGAGCTTTCGAGATAAAGGTGGTGTATTTGTGAAGTAATGTTGAGTTGTGCATTTAAAATTGTAATGAGACTGACCTCACATGAATAAAAAACATGTAGGAGTACCTGATAAATGCGTCAAATAAATGAAGTATTTCTTCTTTGTTAAGAAAAAAACTGATTTGGGATGGAAACTAGGTGTTTCAACATGAGGCATCCAAAGGCTTAATATCAGAAACAACACAAAGAGCATAATTATCCTCCTAAAGGAGGTAGCAAATTAATGCCCCTTTCTCTTAAATCTCGACTAATATCCCTGTTACATTACTAATGAAGGCCAATAAAATGAGTGCTTTTATAAATGTCACTGATACATTCAGCCACCAACATTTTCAAGCTTTTAATTTTACAGATTTATTTCATCTCTCCCTTCACTGAGATGAAACCAAGATAACACTTTTCTTAGAGGATCAGTTCTTCCGTTCAGATCCCTTCCACTCTCGGGAAAAGAAATTTATAATGGATGAAAGATTTCAAAATGGCAGAGGCCCACAATAGTCAAAATACAAAATGCTCGGCGAATAAATTCAGAGGAAGTGAATCTTACATTTTCAACAGAAGGGCTGAAAATGATTTAACTGTCTTCCCACCAGCTGCCTCCAATCCTTTTTTTCTCTTTCATTGTCTTCATTGTTTAAAACATTTTCTTGTTACTTAAAATGTTTTGATGTTACTAACTTTCATGAAGTTCATATTCATGGTAGAATTTTCATCACTTAGTCAGGCAGTGATGATCACACAAGGACCAGGCCCATTCAAAAGCAGACTAATGTAATTTCTGAACGTCAAATAATATCTCTCCGTGTTATAGGTCATTCAAATGGTGTAATTAGAGACCTCTTTTATTGTATTTGGCTAAGTTTTCTGTCTGTCTCCTTTTTTTCTGCGAAGACGCTCTTCCCTGAACAAAAACCCTCTCCTTGCACAATGATCCGTTCTCAATCACAGTTAGTGTTAACTTCATGTACACATAAGAGGCTTGATAAAGATTCATTAGAATCATTAATGGAATAGTGAGATTCAGATTTCACATTCTTTTCCATTGAAAATGGTTCTTAATTTCAAAGTTGTTCTGCTTTATTAAAGCTCATTACCATTTCTCTTTTAATAAGCACTCTTTAAAGCCATTACCTGCAGTGGAGTTAAAGGCTGAGCTATTAAAAGGTTACTTTAATGTGAATTACGGCCTCCCGATATACTCAAGTTAATTACTATTGGAAACTGGTTCTGGTTTAATTTAATGCTGAAAGCTTAATGAAGGATATGCCGGAGTAGCAAAATTGACAAAAATTATTCATGGTCAACAGACCTATTTATGCCATCTCCTTTCACAAGGATAATATTCTCTCCTGCAGTGAAAGAGACCTGCCGCTTTCACACCGCATCGTTCCCATTTTTCTTTCCCTATCAAAAAATTGGATGTGATGAGCATTATTTTTAAACAATTGAACAAGGGTGTCAGATGTTCTTTCCTTATCAGTCATATTCCCGTTTTTCTTCAAACTGCAATCATAGAGGAGTGGGTAAAAGAAAGAACACGTTAATGATTTCCATCCTCTTCATCCTCTGCTCTTCCAATCAACTTTTCCACAACGCTATATCCCCCTTGTCAAAGAACTCGGTAATTCAAGAATTCAATCTTTTACGTGTTATCAACCCCACCCCCGTCCTTTTCTTAAACCAAAATACCAGCCTGGAACAAAGATAAATATATGTCTGATTTTAAACTCAGCAGCACACTGATAGCAAAGGCTATTTTCCATTTGTGCCGAGTTGAACCCACAAATCGCAGAAAATTTACTGGTGTTCATATTTTTATTACTGCACCGAGGGAGGATAAACATCCAACAAAATACAGGACATGAAAACTATTTAGAGATCTAAGAGAAGAACTGATACTTAAATTTGACATGATTAAAACCACAACAAAAATGAAAACAAATCAAAATAACCAGAAAAGAGAGGATATTTGTGCAGAACATTTCCTTTTGAGGCTATTAACAGCAATGAGGTCAAATGATTTTTTTTTTCTTTTTTATTTCATGCCAGTTACTGCAAAATAAGCTCCAAAAATTAGGGAGTGTTTTTAATTTATTCAATCATTTCTTTTTTTTTTCATCAAAAGTGATTTGGGGGGGGGTTTGTATACACATGGAGTCAGGACAAATTTTCAAAGCTCTGGCTGCTACCTGCCCTATCCATAAATCTGGAATGCAGCTTAATTCAATCTGGTAGTTGCATCTGACTTGGCGCACCACAATTCGATTACCACAACTGTACTTTCTAACTGCTGTCAAAACCAAGTGCGCCTTATGTAAACATCTGCCAAGGCGCATGGCTGCTTCCGATTAGGCCCGGCCTTAAATCAAACCACAGCAATGAATCTCTATCTGACGCTAATACTTTTTAACTTCATGCGCACAATTAAAATGAATCGTGGTCAAAACACACAGGAAAAAATTGCATTAAGGTCCCATCTCCCAGTCTATAGCTGAACCATAGACCTTAACCATTCAGATGGCTGTCTCCACTCTGATATTACAAATCTGTTGGTGGCGGGGGGTGTGCAGAAAGAATCTTTGCGGATATAAATTGACAGGACTTTCGATTTATAAAATGGCGATGTAATACAGCAACTGAGTGGTATAAGCTACTGTTGTTCCAGGAGAACACTGACATCGTCACATTGTTCTTTTCATTCGATGACTCAGGTACAATACTGTCCACTTACAGGTTGATAGCAATGTTTTTGTTGGTACTGTTGACAGAGTTTTCTTTACTCAAATCCAAACCAATAAGCAGGAAATGAAAAAGCCATTTATATTATAGCCAGCAGACTGTGTGACCAGCCAGGCTCAAGACTGACATTTGTGCTTTCCCACCAAGTTCTCAAAATATCAGAAAAAATGGGACAGAATTTAATAAGCAAACCACTGAATAAAAAATATGCCAACATATACCTGTTTATTTTTGTATTTATTATCGTATTTATCTCAGCAAACCACTGCTTTGACCAGATCTTACCCTATACAGCAACCTGAATTGGTGTAGCTACTTTGAATTCGGGAAATCCTTGACTGTAAATTTTACATCTTTTAGTGTTGTGTACAGTATATTGATGACATTTTGGGATTATGAAAACCATTCTGTTAGTCCGTGCCAAGGTTTAAAGTTTTGGAGGGAATACTCTCCATCTCAGTGAAAGTTTAAATAAAAGGTTTTCCCTTCCTGCAGAGAAATATACAAGGACAATGGCAGTAACACAAGGGCAATCACATTGCATATTTGATTTGCACAAGACTGAACATTGCAATACAACTTAACCAAATAAATCGACTCATCAGCAATAACACGGGCAAATGAAAATCAGACTGAATATGAAACCCGCTCATAATACGCTGCAGGTGACAACAGCAGCTGCAATCGCTCTCCGTCTCTCAGAGATATTCTGAAAGAGGCATGCACTCGAATCAGATTCATCTTCATAGCATGTAATTACGGCGCATCAAACAGGAAGTGTTGTTACAACAGCAGCCGTCCGAAAATGCTGCCGAGAGCATTTCTTCTCCAGCCTGTTAATTGCCTTCACATTCATATTCATTCAACCTGCGAGTCTTGTACTGCGCAATATCAAGCCTGCCAACCATTTCTCCCCTTTTATTTGCTGCAGTTTTTTTTTTTTGTCCACGAAAATGTTTAATTTAAGGACCAGTTTCAATGAAATCTAATGCTAATATACAGAGGAAAAATGAAACAAATGGGCAATAGATTCAAGGCAAATGTCTCTTGCTCTTTCACTTCAAAGCTTCCTACATCAGTTTATGCAACAGGAGACCCATCACCAACAGATGAATCTCACCAAAGAGGAGGAAATCTTCAAAAGCCAGATAAAATCCAAAAGGATGGACAACAATACACTGGATGAAATATATAAAAATGTACTTTTTTCCTACTGTGGTCTAGAAATCATGATTTATTAGAAATTTATTATAAATCATGATTTATTTTTATGATGGGCTCTGCCTGAAACGCTTGATGCCAAACTTTGAAATGAGTGAGTCTTGCATAGGGAGGAGGCCAGGGCCTGTTTTGAGGAGGGGGAGATAAATCAGGAGGAATGGCTACTCTGAAAAGGACATTTATATGACTGTCTGCACTATTGGCAACAATCCACTCCCATAGGTTTACTGTAGATCTCAAATATCAGTTAGACGCCAAGGACTTTCTAACCAAGGTGACAGTGCAAATATATTCCACCCTTTTGCAATGTAATTCTCTAATACCACTCACGTACACTTTCAGGTCAGTTTTGCTGTAAGATATTGACCTTTGCTCAAGTAGCACAGTCTTACTTCCAAATCAAGATAAACCTGGAAATTAACTTATTCCAGGTTATATTTGAGCTGGTATTCATGCCAGATCTGCAGGGAAATAACCTTTCTCAGGGTCACTTTCTCAGTCGGAATTGCTGGAAGCTCACTGGCAGCCATTACTGGTCTCGAAAGGGCCTTTTCAAAAATGCACGTCCGTACAAACACAAAACAAACAACAACAAATAAACAGTGCAAGATTACAGAAAGATTTTAAGTCTTTTACTTTTTTAGAATTTCCCAACGGTGGCTATTCAGCATACATACTGAATGTATTGTATTGGGTTCACCTAAAATATTTTCATCCTTTGCACATTGAAAAAAAAAGGAAAATGAAGTTTCACAAGAGAGTTCAGTCACGGATATTACAGTCATTCGCATTAGAGCATAACCAACCAGCACCACCCTCTTTTGCATTAATGCATAGAACAGAATACAGCAATTTCATAAAGGAGCTTGGCTGCATCACAGGGCAGGTCAGCAGGAGTCTGACCACGGAGGAACCTTTAAACTTTTTCTATCTTTAAAATATTCCTCTTGAGCCAAATCATTCAGACAGACCCCTGCAAGAGTGCTGCAGGTTATGTTTGCAAAATGTTTTGCTTTTAAAAAGAGCTGTCACAATTAATCGGTAACGTCACTCTCCAACCAAACCACCCTACACTCCGACACAAAACTAATTACAAAGAGGACAGGAGACAAGAAATGTCAGCCACATATGAGAATATATAACAAATGTGCATATGAGGACAGTTATTAAGAATTTTTTAATGAATTTTTGCTCGTTTTTAAATATGTGAGGGAACTGGGAAGGCACATCAATCCCTTTTAGTGCTAAATAATTGAACAAAATCAGTGATTTCTTTCCATCTGCCGTCACACTCTTGTTTGTGAAAGTCTATGAGTAAATTTAAATATATTCATTACACACAGGGTGTGCTGATTTATTCATAAATAAATTCTTGCGGTGTTCTAAGTCTGAAGTGAACTTGTGGATGCTACCTTCTGTCACCGACGTCGAAGTAAGTTACCATCCACTCCGCATTCACTTCAAGGGACTGTTTCGGAACAGCATTGACTGGGGGGGGGGCAGGGGCAAATTTCGAACAAACATTGTCCTTAATGGAATGGACGAGTTTACATATCGATCTAATCTGATATGCATTATAACACTGATTGGGAAAGATTCACTGAAATAATTTGGATATCCCCCCTTTGTGTCTCAGACAGACGGCACTTTGACGTTCAGAGGTTGTTTTTTTCCTCTTATTTCTAAGCCAAATTTCCAGATGCTGGTACCAACTGAGTTCCTCTCTCCACAGGATGACAATACCCCCCCACTCCACCACCTCACATCACACCCAGTACCCCCGCCACCCCTTCTCTACTCCGTCAGAGACTGACAGCTGGGCTTAATTAGTGCATTTTAAAGATGCGCTCACCGGCGGGCCACAAAGCTTTCAAATCAGCAATTTTCTTTTATTCGCCTAACACGAGGAAGAAAAATAATAATAGCAGTATGATATCGGAAGGTAACAAATTGAAAGGGATTTTCCCCCCCGTTTTTTAACGGCTAAAGTGCAAATTTGCTTAATGTCCGAGATAGTGGCGCATCACTCTTAAATTCAATTTTTATTTGTCTTTTTGGAAATATATGAATCATAATTGCCTTTTTAATTAATCTGAGGAAAATGTGCCAAGCTTTTCAGCAATTTCCCCACTGGCTCTCAAGGTTGCCTCGCTTTAACTCTGAGCCTAAGTGAGACTTATGAAGACCTGGGTGACCAACATCATAAATCTAACAACCTGTTTTTCAAGATGCTAATTACTTGGGGTCATCAGATCGCTTTATTCAAAAATACTGCATTAAAACAATGAAAATTAGGGGTGAAATTCAGTGAATTAACTTATGCAGAGTTATGTGGGTTAGGGTCAGGGGTTGACCTATGTCAACATCAAACTTGGAGTACTCCTGGAATTGGCTTTTGAGTTGTTGGGGATTGAGGGAGAGGACAATCTTGCAAATGTTCAGTTTGTCCTTGAAATTCTTTTCCAGAAATGGGACCTGAGGATTTCCACTGCAGGGTTAGGTACGGTAAGGAGCAAACTGATCCTATCCACGCTTTCAACTGGAAACACTGCATTTGGATTCTCGCAGAGGACAAGAAGTACTTTAGTGTCTTTTTCTTGCTATAATTAGAAAGTGTTTATTACAGGAATAAAAGTAGTAAGTGTTTATTCTGAGGATATAAAGGAACACTATGAACACAACGTCCATTGTTTGATCGAACATTCAGTTTTACCTCATTTGCAATGTGATACATTCACTTTAAAAAGGCGGGACCATCACAATGACAATTAACCTGACAGGCCCACTCATAAACAGTTAACATGGTTGAAGTGAGATGACAATAAACACTTTTTTTTAAATTCATTCTATCAATTAGTTTACGGTGACCAAAGAAAAGGGTGATGCTTTCATGTGTTTTTTATTTCAGTAGTCAGCACAGTCGACAGACCTATCTGTGACGTGATCCACTCCTTCCACAGAAGTTTCTGGCATCTGGTTCTGTCACTCGCGCTTCAGCCTTTCAACTTATCATACTTTAAAAAAAAGTGGGAGAGTGAAAACAGAGCGTAAAACAAACAAAAGAGAAAACAATAAAAAAAAATGATCACAGGACATTTTCATAACAAGTATATTCTTTCATATTCACAGTCACTGATACATATTCCTTCTCCTGATTCTCTCAGTTGTGAACGCAGGTTGTCAGTATACAGGGAAAGTGGGATCCTGTCTGTTGCTGCATGTAAAGAGACATCGTCTGTAGGTGTGTACCCAAGAGAGACGGGCACTTGCACTGGGCCTCAGCAGCTAAACAAATTCAGGGTGCCACTCTGTGTGAATTCTGAGGTCATCTCCTTACCTGACACAATCGATGGATAAACTTTTGTCTGCAGTAAGAGAAAGAGACAATCCTCCAAGCAGCATGTGGACCAAATTATCCGACTCCTTGTTTTCAAATGAAAATGAGAAATCTGGAATAGGAAGGGAGTAGAGGATCAGTTATATCGTCAGTCTAATTCTGTCAGATGATTGCTGTTCAAGAGTTTCAAACTAAATGTATATTTTGATGCAAAATTATGCAGGCCCCATACATTAGGAGCACCTCCGCTCCGTGTGTTCACCAGATAAGCATGTGGTATTCATGAAAATATTTCCTCATTGTTAACATATGGACTTTACCATTAATTTCAAAATAACAGTTATTAGATGTTTACTGGCTATTAGACATAAACAAACACTGCCATTCCATAAAAGAGGTTGGGGGAATTATATGCCACATTGACGATTTAAAAAAAAAAAATCACATAAAACAAATAAAACAAGATGTCGTAATTTATCAGATGCCAGTGCTAAATCCATACTCTGATAGAGACTCACATCAAACACGTTGTTTGGAAGCTGAGGAATATTCTCCTTGCTTACGAGTAGCAAAAAGACCAAATATCGTCAGCAGTTGTATTTCAATAATGGCGTTATCCTCTTTTTCAACTTGCATTTTTTTTTTTGTATTAAGATTTATAATTGACATTGAAAATCATAAACCATTTCAAGATATCATAAAAACAATATTAACACAGGGGAGAATATTAAAATGTTAAATCCACAGTGATGAATAGGAATTGAGGGACATAAATCAATATTAATGGCCTTTAGAAAAAAATGCTAATGTACATGAGACCCCAATGAATTTTCACATCAAGAAATAAAAATATATGTAAGTTATGGGGTGAGCATCTTTAAATAGGGAAGTCACCAATCTTTCACTAAAATGTCTCAGCACTGAATTTAGCTAAATAAATAAAACCACTTTAAAGATCACAATATTTAAATCAATAATTAGGCAATAACCCTACATCACTGTGTGCTTCTACATACTACCTTATGCATTTCTATTAATGCTACTTCACATTATAAAACACAAATACACACATGCACACTTGTGCGCGCGCACGCACACGCTCACGCACACACACAGTGTACCAGCTCCATAAAAAACGTCCTCCTAATTTTATATTCATCTCTTAATTATACATTTTCTCTTTTTTAAGGCTGAGACTAAATTTGGCAAATGAAGTTTCAAATGCATTTCTTTTTAAACAAAGGATAATATCGAACCTTTATAGCAATGAGTGGTGAACCTTTGACTCACAAATGTGATTGCAATAAAAAGAATACCGCGTCGCACACACTTTTAGATGACGAGGCCACACATAATCTTCAAGAGCTAAAAATAAAAATGTACGACTCAAGAATGCACAACTGAATAAAAACTGAGCCTCCACTGTAAATAAATATTTATACAGATAAATAAACATTAAAAAAAATAACAAGCCAGACAAGGGTCAAAATGGTTCTGTGTGAAAAAAAATTCCTATCCTCTCATGCTCATTTTTAAACATGCACGGGGACTACCGCAGACCTAAACCATGTCCACCAGGTCAGCAAGTCAGTAGTCAAGCCAGGGCCTAAAGCAGGCGACCTCATCTGCCTGATCAACAGCCAGCACTGCCAGATTACTTGATAAGCAGCACAACCCCTCAGTAACATAACACAACCCCAGATTGCTTTGTCAACAATTTATGGTACTATTTATCAAATGACCATCGCATTGCACTGAGTTATGGCGTCATATCTGGCATTATGTCAATAGGCTCCACTCTACACAACCTGTGCTGGGGATGGTCTGGTGGAGGTGATTTAAATGCATCACAGTATGTCCTGTTAAATTCCTTTGAAATTTTGTTTAAAAAAAATCACACAGAAACAATGACAGGCGATATGTTTTGAAAATCAGGTGACAAATAAGTGAGATTGAGTGATATTTCACTCCTTCAAATGAAACCTGTGAAACATCTTGCTCTTATGTCATCCAGAAAATGGACCTGCCTGCATTAATGGTATTTTATTCTCTTTTCTCAACAAAAATTGATTCTGGGATTCTGTTTACAGAATGATGTGGAAGTGACAAAGTTACAGTATACTTTGCTTTCACAAAATAGTTTTGATTGTATCACCGTGGGTCAGCAAGAGGCAAAGAAGACAATCTAACATGTCCCAGAGGTCTAATAGGCCTTCATTGTATGTAGTTGTTCTATAAATGCTTTCTATAATATACAACCCATAATTAGACAAAGTTGGATCAGTGAGTTAAATAAAAATTAGAACTGAAATATTTTTGAATTATCTTTTACCACTATTACATCGGTAACAATTCAACAGCACATTATTTTCTGTTTCCCCATATGAATTTTATAGATTTTTCAAAATAAACACATTTAAATAGTAAGTCTTGCAGCATATTTCAAAAAACGTTGAGACCGTTAATGTATTTACCTCTTTGTAATGTTGCCATTCCAGTTACACCTTGTTTAGGGACTGATGACTCCAAGAGTTGTTTAAGGTGCAGTTTTGTCCCATTCTTCCTGCAAATGATTTGTAAGGTATCCAACATCAAGGGTTTATCTTCGTCACATTTTGCGTTTCAAAATCAGCCACACGTTCGTTATTGGGGACAATAGGCCATTTGCAGGAATTGATCACATGACAAATCACTCCATAGCAACAAGACCGTGGTGTGCAACCAAACTCTACATTGCTTACCAACCATAAGAGTTTGACTGGCAGTGCGTGACATTCAAATCCTTCAGTGACTGTTTTGACGCTTTGTTCTGTCTTCTTTTTGGCCGATTTTTTATTGAGTACTTAAAAGAAGATATATTTTATTGTTTGGTGTTTATGTTTATGTCTTATGAAAATCCTTTTTAGCCTTAAATATTCAATGATCGTTAGGAAGATTCATAAAACAAAACTAGGATTATCTGTAGATGTGTTTTGTGGCCATATTATTCGAATTTGAAGCCATTTTAGTGATGCATCCGTCCGAATACGATGGAAGGAAAGCTCCTTGTTGTAGCGAGAATCACCGGTACACGTTGGAACGCAAGAATGATGATGGGAAGATGATGTCGCTTTACTCCTGCTTGGAGTCGGTTGCTGTTCCAATGAAAATGTCATTTCAGTAAACCTTGAGAGATCGGCCAAGTCGTCTACAAGAAATAAACATCAAGAAAAAGGCAACTTGAGAGCCGGATTTGAGCATAAAGACAGCTTAGCACGTTGAAATAATATTTGCACTGAAGCCAAAGATTTCGGGCTTAAAATGGCCTTAGATGCAAATAATACAGCCACAAAACACATCTACAGATTATCAGAGTTTCGCTTTATGAATCTTCTTAACGATCATTGAATGTTTCAGGCTAAAAAGGAGTTTAATGAGACGTAAACATGTATTATTACAAGACATAAGAAGACATAAATGAGTAGGCTCTTTCTGGGTGCTGCATTTATTCTAAATCATGATCACGCCACCTTCTAAATCAGCTACAGTGGTGTGAAAAAGTGTTTTACCCCTTCTCAACTTCTTCTATTTTCACACATTTATCACATTTAAATGTTTCCAATCATCCAACTAATTTTAATATAAGACCAAGATAACCTGCGTAATCACAAAATGATGATTTTGTTTATTAACGGAAAAAAGCTATCCAACCCTACCTGGCTCTGAGAAAAAAGTTATTGCCCTCTTAGTTACTAAATCAAAAAATTAAACAAAGTGAATTAATAATTTGGTTAAATATCACCGGATACATCCAGGCATAATTACTACCAGCCCTGCTGAATCTAAATATAATTAAATAGAACCTGTCTAGAAATGTAAAGAAGGAAATAAGCAACATATGATTCTACAATGTAAAGAAATTCAGGAGGAGGTGAAAAATGAAATCTTTTGCATCTATCATTTTGTAAAGAGTTACAAGGTCATTTCTAAATCTCCGGGACTCCAGCAAACCATGGTGAGAGCCATTATCGACAAATAAAGAAAACTTTTAACCGTGGTGAACCTTCCCAGGAGTGGCTGGCCAACCGAAATTCCTCCAAGAGTGTATTGATGCAGGAGCTCAGAAAAGAACCCAGACAAATATCTAAAGAACTGCAGAACTCACTTTGCCTCAGATGAGGTCAGTGTACATGATTCCATGGAAAGACAGTGACCGGGCGAGAATGGCATCCATGGGAGAGCTGCAAGGTGAAAACAACAAAAGAATGCAAAGGCTCATCTCACATTTGCCATAAAATATGTAAATAACCCCCAAGACTTTTGGGATAGTATTTTGTGGTTCGATGTGTCAAAAGTTGAACATTTTGGAAGACAAGGTCCTGTTACATCTGACATTAAGCTAATACAGCACAATAAGAACATCGCGCCAACAGGCAAACGTGGTGGTAATGTAATGGTCTGGGGCTGCTTTGCTGCTTTTGGACCTGGGCACCCTGCCATAATTTAGTGAACCATGATTTCTGCTCTCTACCAGAAAATCTTGACAGAGAATGTCCAGCCGTTAGTCGTTATCTATGCATCAGGAATAATTCAAACCCCAAAAGTAAGTCCATGTCTGAATGTCTCAAAAGAAACACAATTGTATTGTGTATTGGAGTGGCTTGACTTGAATCGGACTGAGATGCTGTGGCGTGACCTTAAATAAGCAGTTAATGCTGGAAACCCTCCAATGTGGCTGAATTAAAACAATTCTGGCGAGAAAAGTGGGCAAAATTGCCCCACAGCAAGGTAAAAGACTCATAGTCAGTTACTGGAAAAGTTTGGTGGCAGTTGTTGAATAACTGTTTATCTTCAATAAATGAAATTATCATGTAACAGCTGCATTTTATTCATACTCGCATTGTCTTTGTATTATATTAAAAATAGTTTGATGATCCGATTAATTTAAATATGACGAATTAGTAAAGGTTGAAGAAACAGCACAACATATCAATCTCATTATAATGACCTCAACATTCTACACATTTTTTTTCACCTCCTGACTATCCTTAAGTTGCCCCTCCTCTGACATTTTTTGGGATGTTTTGCAGGCCTGACCGACAGTAATACATGTTTATTTACAAGTAAAATAAAGTTGATCAGACAAAGCATGAAATATTCTTCATTTAGTTTCTTCATTTTATTTCAAATAGTCTTCATTTTGTCTGCAATGAAATATGAGTCAAAGTAAATTTAGAAAAAAATAAGTTTTCATGCACATTTTCTACACCGTCCCAACTTTTTTGGAGTTACGCTTATATGTGTCCTCCGGATAGGCGTCTTGGCATTAAGCAAACCTTAATTTTATTTTTGTGTGAAAGACTTGGAGTGGGAAAATTCATCTGCATCAATTAAATTATCTATTTTGCATGTTGCTTAAGTTTGCCTCAAGGCATATCGAATGATCCTCACAAACTGACCAGAACTTTGATGGTATGGAAACGGCATTAGTAAGATGCAGCACTGATCAGATCAGTGTGCTGTCTGAGCCTTCTGATGAGTCTTTTCCAAACACTTTTTCCGATCAATCTACTAATCTGAAAAAATGTGAATCCTGAAAACTGTACAAAAGGAGACAAAAGGAGGCCTTGGTTAAGAAGGGTTATTGAATACTTTGCTGCCCTGGTGCTGCTGTGGGTGCTGATATCTCTGCCTGAAGAGATGTTGGCCACAGGGCCCCTTGAAATGGTTGGACCTCTCCAGGTTCATAGCCTGATATGTGTCTGGATGGCAGGATTGCATCTTCATCGAATTGTGCTGTTCCTGAGCCTGGAATCTCCCTCCCTCACTTTATTCACTTTCTTTTCCTCCAATTCTTGTTTACTGATCATCTTGCAGATCCATTGGGTCCAACCAACTCTCAGGTAAAACAGGAGAAGAAGAAGTTTGCTTCACCAATGAGCACATGCTCTTGCAGGTTTTCTTGTATGGCAGTAATGGTAAAACCTCTCCATGCAATTCCCCATATAACCTGCAATACGAGTAACAATGCTAGTTTCATAATTTCATTTGTTATTACTGTGTTAAAATTATAACCGGACCGTGTATAATTTTAAGGTTGAGCATAATTTCCCAAAGGCCTAAGGAACAATACACAAACTCCTTTTCATTTTCATGAAATTCCTTTCCAGTTTTAAGTGAAAGTGTAACTTCATTCCATTACAATTAAGTAACGATCCCAGTAAGGCCAGCGGGCCACGAAAAGAAGCGACACCTTCCAGGAGCCCCTCCTCAGACATGCAGTAATTGGCAGAGCACTGCGACAACACTATCATGTCCAAGAGGGAGAAGAGTACGTGATTAGTGCTTGGAGCCCTCCCTCTCATGTGCCAACACTGAAAACCAGTACGATAACTCCTCACCAACGACCCATTAAATCAGGGGGCCACCTGTTTTGGAGGGTCGCGTTACCTGCACCCCGTCCCCAATCAAGGCACTGGGCTTAAAGGTGTACAGGATGAGCAAGCAAACTCCCAATCAAAAATTACTGCTGCCCCATGAATGTGTCATATAAATGTCGGTATGCTAATTGCGCATTTATAACGCTCTTAATGGCGTGTTAATTTACCTCCTACACTATGATTGCACTTGAAATGAGTTAACGACTACAGAGGGAGTTAACAACATGTAGTGGCAGATGCAGTATTTCCCATATATTTATCTACCTTTGCTGGAGTGTGTGGGATGGCAGTTCGGCTGGAAAGCCCTCAGACCAAAAGCACTGGCAGCACTTCATTCGATTTGGGCCTTCATGCACTCCTTTTTAAAAATATATTTTGTCAGCACTGTTTCCTTTATTGCCCAATTTTGAATCCCCGGAATAAGCCATAATCCAGGCCCTTTGCAGACACATTGCCCCATAATCATGTGACGATGGAAGCAGGCGCCACTGCTTTTCACTCTTTGGCCCACGGGCTGAGTTTCAGAATAGAACGTCTGTTTCATGAAGCTCTAAGTAATACATTGAAGCTTGCTCTGCCTTGGCGGGACTCTTGGCCACAGTCAATGATGCACTTGCACACTGGGGCACACTGCTCCAATAAGAGCAGGTATTCACATATCAATGGTACACTTCCACTTACTAGCATGATCGTATTTGCTGCACGCTCAACTGTAAGTGCTCTCTCATAAGTAGAGCGATACAACGAGTCACTCTAAAATACCATCAGTTTCTTTTTATTGCTTAGCCAGCTTTCCTCATCCAAGGAGAATGACATAGCACATATATTTCCCTGCTCATACATATACATATCCATATCTATGATCTATACTGTACGCAGTGTTAATTAGCCAGGTGCAAAAGCAAGGTTTTGAAGGTTCAAATGCCAATATCTGCAATAATCTTGAAAAAGCCACAGCCTCCAAACTATACACATACATACAGTACTAGTCAAAAGTTTGGACACACTTTGCTCATGTCACAGCATTCGGTTTTGAGAAAAATTCAAATGGCTTAACTTCTCTTTGTAATCTCAAATGGAGTCTTGTGAGAGTTAAACAGTCAGAAGTTAGAGGAGAATAATTTACTTGTATGAATAGTGTCCAAAATGTTTGAATTCTAAAAGAAGCTATATTTTGCAAAGTAAACAGACAATGGAGCTCCTCCCATCTTCCAACGGAAGTAGCTGTTTTGGAACTTTTTCCAAGCTTCCAAGCTGTTTTGGAACTTTTTGGGCAAAAAGGCCCACGAAAAGCTCACCACAAGTGCAGCACATATTTGCGAAGTTGGACAGCTGTGGAGCTGCAAACTCATTATAGCCATATGACTTATGTCCTTGTGGGGGGATATATACAGCGCCCTCCATAATTATTGGCACCCCTGGTTAAGATTTATTAGCATCTAATAAATTAAGTGTTTTTTCTAAATAATATAGGACCACAATGAAAAAAGAGGAAAATCCAACTTTTCATTCAAGGGCATTTATTCAATAGGAAAAAAATTTCACACTAAGAAATAATTCTATTACATCAAATCCTGTGTGCCACAATTATTAGCACCCCTGATGTTACTACTTTGTACAACCCCCTTTTGCCTACAAAACGGCACCTAATCTTCTCCTATAATGTTTCACAAGATGGGAGAATACAGAAAGAGGGATCTTCGACCATTCCTCTTTGCACAATCTCTCTAAATCATCCAGCAACCTGGGTCCTCTCCTCTGCACTCTCCTCTTCAGCTCACTCCACAGCTTTTTAATGGGGTTGAGGTCTGAGGACTGAGATGGTCATGGGAGGAGCTTGATTCTGTGTCTGGTGAACCATTTCTGTGTAGATTTGGCCACATGTTTAGGGTCATTATCTTGCTGAAAGACCTAGTGACGACCCATCTTCAGCTTTCAGGCAGAGGCCACCAGATTTTGATTTAAAATGTCCTGGTATTTCAAAGCGTTCATGATGCAATGCACCCTAACAAGGTTCCCAGGGCCTCTGGAAGAGAAACATGCCCAGATAGCGCCTGGTGGTTGTTTTGCAGACTTTGTGACCCCAAAATGCTACCATTTGTTGCAATTCGTTAACAGTGAGCTTTGGAGAACTTTTTATTTCTCTTACCATCCTCCTCACTGTGCGTGGTGGCAAAATAACCTTGCGTCCTCGTCCAGGCTTGTTTACCACTGTTCCAGTTGTTTTAAATTTCTTAATGATTACTCTGACAGTAGATATGGGCAGGTGCAGGCCAGTGGATATTTTCTTGTAGCCATTGCCTGACTTGCGAAGGTCGACACACATCTGCCTTACTTGAATGGTGTGTTCCTTTGTCTTTCCCATGTTGAAGAATGGATAAGAGAAATGGCCTCTGTGTCACGTCATATTCATACCCCAAAGGAAACAGTATGTGATGAATTGCTAATTAAATGTTCCTAGATACTCTGATCAACTTTGTAAACTACTGTAGAAATGACAGAAATACAATTACATTTATTTCCTTAGAATTGTTAGGAGTGCAAATGATTGTGGAACAGGTGATTTTATGAAAAATAATTATTTCTTAGTCAGGGATTTTTTTTCCCCTTAAAATTCACTTGAGTTGAAGGTTACATTTTCAGTGTGAGAGTATGCTTCTGCAATAAAAATTTAATTTATCTTAAGGCTTTTAACACATCTTAACCACGGATGCCAAAAATTATGGAGGGCACTATATATATATATAAACAATGTATAAACAACAACAACAACAAAAAAAAAACAAATGAATGTGGTGTTACGTCAATGTGTGCCAAAAAAAAAAAAAAAAGTTTTTGATTCAACAGTCTATTAATTAACATGTGAAGCACTGCAATTCCCTCATTTTGAAAATAGGCTTTCATTTGCATGGGCCAGAAGAAAACAGTAAAATTTGAACTTTTCTTCTGAGCCATATTCAGTGTTCAGTAGCACTAAGGTTCAATACTTATTCTCCCTGACAGTACTCGTTTATGCAAAAAAAAAATAAAAAATCTAAATTTAAACACAGTAGACTGTACAACAACCATAGAACAACTGCAAGCTGAGGACTGTCCAGGTATGAATGTAAATGCAGTTTGGTGGGGGGGGGGGGGGGTGATGTTCAACTATTTGTGTTTGGGGACTTAATTTCAAACTAATAGCACTCTGAATCAAGCCAGAAGTAGAACTTCTTACAATGCTTTCACACCTGACGCAAAACAAATTTTTCGCACAACAGATTACATTCAAAGTCAATGCAAAGATGTGAATACAGGCGAAACACGTGTAGCATGGTCTGTGATATGTGTGTCTCGTTACATGGTTATTTCCTAATGGCTCTGTGATATGTGAGTTCTAAGTTGCTGGATTGTAATTTGCTGTTTATGCTTAGAACCAGTCAGTATTCCAAGAAGAAACTATGTCTTTATCAAGCATAACTTCATTTTTAATGCCAGCAATTCACAGTTTTCCTCTTTACTGAGTTGACTGGAACAAGCTTCCAAGCCTACTCAGTATCCAGGATTGGGACTGTGTTCAAGTAAATCAAACTGATGTCATTCCTCTCTCCAGTTTCATAGGAACGTGCTCCCGAACCTAATCAGAGTCCAAGATTTGGGACCATGCTTTTGTTAACCTGTTATGGCCCCAATTTGTTATTACATTTATAACACAACAGCAACAGCAAGGGATGACAAACACAGTCCTAACAACTAAAACACATTTAATTTTTAACAAAGACAAAGACTAATAACAACCTACAACTAAAGACCAAGATTGATAAATAAGAAAAAACAGAAATAATTACAGTCCCTTTTTGGTGGGGTGGCTTGGTGATGTCCTGGATGAAGAAAATGCTCAAACACAGGCAAAGAAATCCACAAAAGAAACGTCACAGGTCTTGAACAGAATGGCAGGTCTGGTCATCTTCTTGCAATTTCTCCTACTACTTTACTGTCTCAATTCTTTTCCTTATATACTCTTTTGCAGACCACACCCACATTTAGACCTCTTTTTTTTAATTTTCTGAGACTTGCCCCAGACATGTCCAGGACATGTCTAAACATGACTCCAGTCTGAGCTTAACAAAAAAGGTAAATACTGCCATCTAGTGGCCTATATTCACATTACAACCAGTCCAAGTTTGTTGGACTGTCCAAATCCTCCGGTGGGATAGTTTAACTCAGGCATAGTGTGTTACCACTTTGCTGGATCCTGGAAGCTACTGGCCAGCAATTGACAGCCCAGCTTCACTCATAACATCCTTGCTGAGATTTGCTCTCTTCCTCAGGGGTTCTATCTCCACGTCTTTCTGAGGCTTTGTCCACAAATGTTACCATGTTACCCGTAGGCTTATACTCTGCCTGTGCATTTTATTCCCTGGTTTGGAACATAACGATCCAGCCACAAGATGGAATCAGAGGAGATTTCAAGCCTGGTTGAGGTCCTGAGGTACTATGGCATGCAAATTAGTAAGCAGATGGATAAACTCCAGCAACACTGCCGGTCCATTGGAACTCTCTCCAATCAATTTGTGGCTGTAACAGAAATTTAATGAGACTTCGCCACCACTGCTCAAGCAGTAAGCACCCTTCTGAAAGGCACCTTCCCTGCCTGCATTCCAGGATGCTGAACTCAGGGCTGATTTTCACCTGCCTCTTCCGGCACCTCGGGCTGTTGACTGGGCTCGGCTTCACGAGCTACCCCCTGAATAATGGCTGAGCTGGATAAAGTAGAATCTCTGCCTGTATTCTAGAAGTACCAGCCATACCATTGCTGAATGCCAAGTTCAGCAGATGCAAGTCTAGACTGATCCAGAGGTGCTGTTTGGTGCTGCTGTCTGAGCATCCTGTCCACTCCTTCCTGTTTGCCTGACCTGTCAGGGCTGCACAGTTACCACCCGGGCTGTAACTGACTCTGGCGCTGATAATAACTTTATCCATCCTGATCTTGTTTACCGGCTGAAAGTCCCAACTGTGCCTCTGCCAGCTTCTCTCCTGTGCAAGGGTTTTACAGGGATTGCCCTCCCTGATGTCATTGAGGTAACTCAACTGACCTTTGTTAACTAAACTGATGAGTTAGCATTTCTCATCAAGGACTCAATAAATGCCTAGTTGGTTTTGGGGAGGCCCTGTCTTGAACCTCACAACCCTCATGTGGACTAGCCTTTGGGATCAGTACTGAAGTAGAGTTTGTCCTGTTCACAGACTTGTCTTTGAGCAGCTTCTAGCCCTGCTGCACCTCCTTCCTCCAACCACCAGGAGAAGCAACTGGAACTGAAGGGTCTTCCCTTCATCCATGTCGATGGCATTCAGCAAAGCCCCAGCAACTTATCTTCTGCCGCACGGACCCTATAATCATGCCATTGACTTACCTCCCAGAACATTACCCCACCCTGCTGGGGTCGGCTGTACTCCCTGACCAACCAGGAGTCCTAAAGAATGGAAGGATAAATAAATCAGTCCCTGGCTTCCAGAGTAATTTGAGCTTCCTCATCGCCAGCCGGACCTGGTTTCTTCTTTGAGGTCAAGAAAGATGGGTTTCGATGTTCATGCATCAACTACTGGGGACTAAATGCAATTACAATACAGAATTATAATCCTTTACCTTTACTCGACTCAGCATTCTCCAATCTCCAGGGCTGCAGCTTCTTTATCAAGCTGAATTTGCGCAAAGTTTACTATCTAGTACACATACAGGAAGAAAATGAGTGGAAGGCAGCGTTTAACACCCCCTCTGGCTGATATGAATCCCTGCTGATGCTGCCTGGGCTGCCTACTGTTTTTCAGAACCTCATAAATAATGTCCTGCGAGACATGGTCTCCTGGTTCATCTATGTCTGCATAGAAAATATACTGGTCTTTACTTTGAAACTGGAGGATCCTGACATGCTCATCCAAAGACTCCAGGAGAACCAATTTTATCTGAAGCAGGAAAAGAGCTAATTTTATTGCACTACTGTCTTCTACCTGGGCTCCGTAGTGATGCAGCACACCCTGGATTTGGATCATCAGAAAGTACAGACTGTACTGAATTTGCCGAGCTAAAAGATCACAAGCAGTAGCAAAGTTTCCTTAGGTTTGCAAGCTTCAACTGGTGATTCATTCAAGGTTACTCCACTGCTGCTGCTTCCCATACCATACTGACGTCCACGAAGGTTCCCTTTTCCTAGACCACTCAGGTGACCTCGTCCTTTAACCATCTTAAGAGGGTATTTACCACCGCTCCGATTTTCAAACATCAAGATCCCCCGCGCCAATTTCTCATGGAAGTTGACACCTCTAAGATTGGGGCTTGAGCTGTCCTATTGCAGCGAGCTGACAATGGTAAATTATATCCTTGTGCCTATTTTTCTGCTGCAGAGAGGAACTATGCCACTGGTAACTGAGAGCTGTTAGCAAGGAAGCTAGCCTTTGGGGAGTATAGGCACTGGCTAAAGGGATTCTGGCTTCTCCTCCTTCTCTGGACAGACCTGCGGAACCCGTAGTAAGGCTCCACAGCTAAGAGGCTGAATCCCGGGCAAGAATGATGGTCTCTTTTCTTTGCAAGATTCAATTTCATCTTAATGTTTAAGTCCGGAACAAAAACTTTAAGACCTTCTCCTTATCACATCTATATCCTTCCATACCCTAAGACCTTCCTGATATAAATGTCCCGGATAATTGTCTCTCCGCTGTCAGCAAGCTGCAGCATGAGAGTGAGGTCAAAGTGGCATTGCAGTTGACTCTTCATCCCTGAATGTGCATCGGCACTTTTAGTGGCCCACCATCTATCAGGACACCCAGTCATTTGTTGCAGCCTATATGATGTGCACCCACACAGAATCAAGTAACTAATGACCCTGCAGCCCTTAGAAGTTTCAAACCGACTGTGGGCATGTATAACCATGGATTTTGTCATGGGGTTACCTCCATCAGATAGGAATATAGTCATTCTTACCAATGTTGACTGTTTCTCAAAATCATCCCACTTCATGCCAACAGCTAATCTGTCAACTGCTAAGGAAACTGCTGATCTACTCTTTCAACATGTTGTCCACTTTAATTGTGTGCCCCAGGAGGTGGTCTGAGACTGTGGTCCCCAGTTCGAGGCACTTCTGAAAGGCCTTCTGTACCCTGGTAGGCGCTGCCCCACGCCTCTCTTCAGTGTTCCACCCAGAAAACAACAGGCAGATGAAGAGGCTAAACCAAAAACAGCGCAAAACTCTCCCCTACCTGTCTGATGATAACTCGGCCAGGTGGTCTCATCTGTTAATTTGGGTGGAGTTACCTCAAAATTCTTTACCATTAGCTGGGTTAGCATGTCTCCTTTTCTCTGTCTTTGTGTCTTTGTTACCAACAGCCTTTATTCCAGAGAGGTGCAGTTCTATCCGCTCAGATCCTGGTTCAGCAGCCTGCTGGGATTGAAAAGCTGCTTTATTACTCGGACACAAATCTACCTTCCGGAAGCAGGGGAACCGTTGTCGTAGTCAAGTGCCTGTCTACCATGGGTGGTAGACAACCCACCACAACGGACATCTCGCTCCAGGAGTCGTCAAAGAAGCTCACCCCCAGTTCATTGGCCCCTTCACTATGTCATGAATCATGCCTTCATCCGCTGTCAGCCTTCTGCCCCACATTCGCTTCATTACATTCACCCTGTTTTTCTTATATCCAGAATTAAACCTCTGCCTTTGCCCCGCAATTGTCAGCATCTGGAAGTTTATTTTTGGGAGCATTATTAAGATAGTATTACAACCCCAATTCCAAAATAGTTGGGACAAAGTGTAAATCGTGAATAAAATCAAAATGCAATGACTTTCAGATCACATGAGCCAATATGTTATTTAAAATAAAACATAGATAACATTTCAAATGTTGAAAATGAGACATTTTACATTTTTATCCACAAAATGAGCTTATTTCAAATTTTCTGGCTGCAACAGGTCTCAAAAAGGTTGGGACACAGGCAAAAAAAGGGAAAAAGGAGCAATAAGAGAATCAGCTGAAAGAACATTTAGCGAGTAATTAAGTTAACTGGCATCAGGTGTGTAACATGATTGGCTATAAAAAGGGATGTCTTAGAGAGGCTGAGACCTTGTCCACACGTAGCCGGGTATCTACTAAATCGAAGATATTTTCCTACGTTTTGACCTGTCATCCACATGACAATGCATCAAAAACGGATGTTTAAAAAAACTCCGGGCGAAGTGAAGATTTTTGAAAACTCCGTTTATGCATTTGCTTGTAGACAGAGATAACCAGAGTTTTGGGTTTTCGAACGTCACAACCTGCGCCAAAATGACAACAAATCTGCTCTGACGTCAAACATGCGACCTTTGTTTACTGCAGAAGCCAGAGCAGAAGCGTGGACAAAGAGTAATGGATCGGAGTAGTGTCTTGAAAGATGTGATAGCGTTAATTATTGTACAGGCGCTTTATACGTGTTTAATTTTAGAAGCCCAACTACTGCTCCAAGAGCACAGGCGACGGACAACATTGCGGTCAGTGTAACGCCAACAGAGGGCTGTGATTGGGTAGGATTTGGGGAAATAATGCCATCTACAGATTTGGAGGCTTATTCAAAACGCAGATGTTCGGTGATGTGTGGATAAATTTTTTATTTACAAACGGAGGGGGGGAAATATTCGTTTTTAAAAATACCCGGCTACGTGTGTACATGGCCTGAGTCTCTCAGAAGTAAAGACGGCCAGAGGCTCTCCAATCTGTGAAGGCTTGCGTAAAAAAATTGTGGAATACTTTAAAAACAATGTTCTTCAAAATGAAATGGCAAAGGCTTTGAAGGTCTCAACATCGACAGTGCATAACATCATCAAAAGTTTCAGAGAAACTGGAAAAATCTCTGTGCCTAAGGGACAAGACCAAAGACCTTTACTGGAGGCCCGTGATTTTCAGGCCCTAAGACATGACTCTGTCATTGACATTACTAAATGGGCCCAGGAATACTTCAAGAAACCACTGTCTGTAAACACAGTCCACCGTGTCATCCACAGATGCCACCTAAAATTCTATCGTGCAAAAAGGAAGCCATTGTTGAGCATGATCCAGAAGTGCTGCCGTGTTCTGTGGGCCAAGGCTCATTGAAAATGGACTGTAGCAAAGTGGCAAAGTGTGCTGGGGTAGGACGAGTCCAAATTTGACATTCTTGTTGGAATAAATTGGCTTTGTGTCCTCAGGGCTAAAGAGGAGTAAGACCACCCCCGTGTTATCAGCATTTAGTTAAAAAGCCAGCATCTCTGAGCCAGCATCTCCGGTGGCGCTGCGCTGTGGCGACCCACATCCACAGAGCTCTCGCACAAATTTGATGTTTTATTTGTTTTCAAGAAGTTTTACATGAAGATTTTTGTATACATAATGTATGTGATGACTGGCCGATCGACTGGAAGCATGCATATTTTACTTTGGATTGTGATGTTACTGCTCAGGCAAGAGTTTTCAAACTTGGGCGGCTTGGACACAGGCCGCCATGACGGTGGGACACTGGTCACATACGGATGAGAAGAACTGCTCAATCTGAACAGACTCTGTCAGGAGTGCGATCTGTCATTGGATATACCTCAGGAATGTGTTAAAAATTTCGCAATCGGATTATAAAACACAGAGGAAACGGCGCAAAAGAGGTAAGAGAGGTGGAGTACGTCGAGTAGAGTCAGAGCAAGGAAGTCTCGACCCCCACTCCCTAGTATTCTCCTCTCCAACGTCAGATCCATTCGCAATAAACTCTCTGAACTGAATGCATGTGTACAGTACCTATTCGAATATCGGGAAAGCTGCATCTTATGTTTCACAGAGACATGGCTCAACGACACAATTGATGATTCTACTCTCACACTATCAGGCTTCAGATCTCCCATATGTTTGGACAGGAATGTGATAGAAACGGGTAAATCAGTTGGTGGTGGACTGTGCATGTACATAAATGAACTCTGGTGTAAAAACTATGTGATCACGGAACGAATATCGAGCTTTTGTCTGTATCATTCAGGCCCATATATCTTCCACGTAAGTCTGGACAAGTTCTTGTTTATCTCGTTTTTATTCCCTCGAGTGCAAACAATAGAGAAGCTGCCGACGTAATATTCAATCACATCCAGAGACTTGAATCTATCTCACCAGAAGCTCCAAAACTCATGTTGGGCGACTTTACCGGTTGTACTCTGCATGCTGCTCTGCCTCACTACCAACAATATGTGTCATTTGCAACACGGAAAACTAAGACAATAGATCTGTGTTACGGTAACGTAAAACACGCGTACACAGCAACCAGTAAAGCTCCGTTAGGTGGCTCAGATCACAACTCTGTGTTGCTCCTACCGGCCTACCACCAGAAACTAAAAACCCACAAAACCATCACGAAAACAGTGAGAGTATGGAATGCGGATTCAATAGAAAAACTAAAGGCATCATTTGTGTACTGATTGGGAAATGTTCTTTAATGACTGCTCAAGTCCTGACGTGTTAACTAACACAATAACAGATTACGTAAACTTCTGTGTGGACTGTGTAGTCCCTATGAAAACTATTAAGATATTTCCAAACAACAAACCATATATAAGTAAAGATCTCAAAATACTCCTGAATGACAAGAATAGGCCTTTTGCGCTGGAAATCTATCTGAACTCGAGAATATTCAACGGGACATTGACAATAAAATTAGAAAGTGCGAGGATGCTTTCAAAGCACAAGTTGAAGATCAGTTAAAGCAAAACTCTCGTAAAGCTTGGCAAGGCGTCAAGACCATGATCGGGAGTGAGCGTAGTGATCAACGCATATCAACAACAGACGACACAGCATACGCAAAGGAGCTGAACTCATTCTAAGCCAGGTTCGACACATAAGACTTCTCGGAGCAGAGATAAACTTTCTGTGAGAATAAGGACAGGATTGAGATCTCCATAGACAGTGTCCTAAATGCTTTTCTCAAGATTAATATTAGGAAAGCTTGTGGCCCAGATCACCTACAAGGCATTGTTCTTAAACAGTGTGGTGTTCAGTTGAGCCCCGTATTCAGTCAACTTTTCTAGTTGTCATTGGACTGTCATGTTATTCCCAAAATCTGGAAAACCTCTGAAATTATCCCCATTGCTAAAAAAAACGAAACCATCTGCCTTGAATGACTATAGACCAGTGGCATTGACATCTATTGCAATGAAATCCTTTGAGAGAATAGTGTTACAATATCTGCTCAACAACGTCTCGGATCAGCTCGACCCACTGCATTTTGCATATCGTTCCAAATGTGGAGTGGAAGATGCTACACTGACTATTCTTAACAATGTCTATAAACATTTAGAAAAGGCACGATCGTACGTACGTATTTTATTTGTTGACTTCTCATCAGCTTTTAATACAATTCAACCGCATCTAACAAAACTGAAAAACTGTTATCTGTGAATGTGAATTTTAACCTTTTTTTTGTGGATTGAGAATTTTTTAACTGAAAGACCACAATTTGTTAAAGTTACCGCCTGGCACTCAGAGACACTGATCACCAACACCGGAGCTCCGCAAGATTGCGTAATCTCACCAGTATTGTTCATACTCGATTAAAATGACTTCAAAAGCCAGCATGATGATAGTCCTTTTGTCAAGTTTGCCGACGACGCAGCTCTCGTAAGCCTGTTAACCAACACAGAGGACGCCTACAGACTGGAGTTTGTGAATCTCACAAGTTAGTGTAGAGACAATCACTTACTATTTAATGTGTCGAAAACTAAAGAGATGATTATCGATTTCAGGACTCGTAAACCAATGTTTTTACCTGTCACCATCAATGGCTCAGATGTTGAAGTCGTCGAGAACTACAAATATCTCGGGACAATAATAGACGACAAGTTGAACTGGAAGGAAAATACATTTGCACTGTACAAAAAGGGCCAACAGCGCTTACATTTTCTACGTAAACTGCGCTCTTTTAATGTTGACAGAACCATTCTTTCTTTGTTTTATTGTACTTTTATTCAGAGTGTTTTAACTTTCTCTATTCAGTGTTGGTATGGCTCTCTATCCATTCAAAATCGAAACAAGCTCAACAAAGTTGGTAAATTAAGCAGTAAAATTGCAAACGTTGTTTTTGATCCTTTGGCTTACATTTATGAAGAAAGAGTTTTAACTCTGGCAAATCAAATTATCCATGATTCCACTGACATTTTGAATAAAGAATATAAACTTTTACCGTCTGACAGACGTTTCCAAATTCCCAAAATGAAATCAAATAGAGCTCTGACATCTTTTATCCAATCAAGCATCGTTATTTTAAACAAGCAATGATATCTTTATGTTCTTTTACCCATGTACACTTACCATAATTTTAATTTAACTATTATCAATTGTATATTTTAAGTTATATCCATTAAGCTATATTTTATGCATTATATGTCATTTAATGTGTATGCTCTGTGATGATGTACAACAAATTCCAATCTCGGGTAGTAAAGTTTTTTCTTTCTTTCTTTCTGATGGTATGGGGATGCATTAGTGTATATGGTGTGAGACACTTGCATGTTTTAAAAAGCACCATGAATGCTGAAAAGTATATTAAGGTTCTAGAAAAACATATGCTTCCCACCAGATGACTTCTATTCCAAGGAAGGCCTTGTGTATTTCAGCAGGACAATGCAAAACCACATACTGCAGCTATTGCAACAGCATGGGTTCATAGCAGAAGAGTCCGTGTGCTGAACTGGCCTGTCGGCAGTCCTGATATTTAACCAATTGAGAAAATTTGGTGCATAATTAAAGGAAAAGTCAATCAAAGGGGACCCAAAACTCTCCAGCAGCTGGAGCCTGTATTAAACAAGAGTGGGATCAAATTCCAATGGTTAAACTCAAGAAACTTGTCTCCTAAATGCACAGATGCCTCCACTCTGCGTTAAAAAGAAAAGGGGATGCTACGCCACGGTAAACAGGCCCCTGTCCCAACTTTTTTGAGACCTGTAGCAGCCATCAAATTTGAAATGAGCTCATTTTGCATTGTAAAATTGTAGAATTTCTCAGTTTCTACATTTACTATGTTATCTCTGTTCTACTGAGAATAAAATACTGGCCGGTGTGATTTGAAAGTCATTGCATTTTGATTTTTTTTCACAATTTACACTTTGTCCCAACTATTTTGGAATTGGGGTTATATAAGCCTTTATAGTTCAGTACACAAACGCGTGAATACGCTGTTTGTTACACACTTGTACAAACAGCAGTGCACTCAGATGCAAACAATTTTTTAAAAAAAACCTTGTGAAAGCTTATTATTGTGTACATCAAGATATGAAAAAATATGTTACGATGGTGAGTGCGAATGATTGCACGCCCTTGCAACTGCATGCTGCTACACATAAGGCTCTTCATTTGAATTCTTAGGGAAACAAATGAAGCAATATCCATGTGATTCGCGATTCAAGGTGCAATGTTACAAATGTAGATATTTGCAAAATTATTCTGGATAAGTCATTACTTTTTTAAACTGTTGCGCAAGACTGTCGTGCAGTTTTCTATGGGACTGCTCCTAGAGGGGTGGCTGTTAGGGGACAATGGGTTATATTTACGGATTTACCGATTTATGAGCACCTTTCCACAATCCACAGCATGCTGCCATTTCTCTCTCCAATGCCTCTAAACCACTGCAGTAAACAATAATGTATTACGACTGCAACAACAAATATACAAAATAGATTATTTGCTTTCGCATTTATTCATTGGCTTCAGACTTCATATTAGCACCGTGGAGTTTCAAATTGGAACTAGCCTGCTTTTATTTTTGCAACACCTCAAAAACCTTATCCCGCAAAATATGACAGTTAGCTACTTACCTCGCTAGGCAGCTCCAAACTTACAAAACTTCTTGCTTCATATCTCTGTGGAGTCAGGATTCTGACTTTCAGCAGAGAAAAAGCATTGTTTAGTTTCAGAACAGGGAGCTGGCTAGCTAGTTCTTTCATGGGACGAGCCCCAATTCACTTGAATTCTTGCTTCATCTCTCTCTGGAATCAGAGTTCTGGAATCAGAATCGTGACAGAATACGGTATGTTATGCTTTTTGTTGTTGTTATAGATAAACAATCTCACTGCAAAGCATCAATGCAGGTAATGAATGTTTTGAGCTGAAAGGCTATTAGTGAACAAGCTAATATGGAAAAGTGTGATTTGACTTCTGAGACACTGGGCCTCATGCAGCAACATTCTCTTACATTTCTCTTATATTTTTGCTCAGAGAAAAAATCAGAGAAATAACCTCTGGATGCACCAAATGCTCTTACCCTCCAAATCAGCTCTTACCCAGGTGTGCTGAATGGTGAATCCCACTTGATTGTAAATTGGAAGCAGTGGCCGGTTGTTTTAAATTTGCATATATGACACCCATTAAACACCATATAAGGGCAGGTGACATGTGCAAAGAGCCGATTACTCGTGGCAATCTAGGGTGCTTTCACAATTGGTACGATTGTTCCGTACTGTGTCACAGTACGATTGTCCCCCCTCCCCCCGCTGGTCAGCTTTCACACTAGGAACATCGTACTGTACCCGAGTACACTTCCATACATGTCAAAATTCCGATACAGTGCGTTGCAGTGCGAACCTCCCTGGTTTTAAATGGGGAACGATTTTAAAAGGAGGCGCCAATAAATTTTTCAGGGGGTATTATTTTTGAGAAGGGATATTAATATTGATATTGGGATATTAAGGGATATTAATATTGAATATTAAGGTCCATGGCACTGGTCCGACCTCCCATTGGTCTAGTTCCCTTGCGCGATGAATAAACACACAGGGCCCTCAGAATTCTTCCAATCAAGTGTGGAGCTACTATGAGCCTTGTTAATGATGAAACAGCAATTTCTTTGCATGGCAACGCTATTCCCCATTCACTACCATTGTAAACCTTTTAGAAGCTTCGGCTAAAAGGCCATGTATTTCGAAATGTTGAGTGCGTACGGAGGTGGGGTATCCGACAAAAGTTACTACTTGTTATCTTGTTTCAATGCAAGTCAATTTCACACCGGAATTCTCCATTAAGAACATTCAATTGTTTGTACAATCACGTGGATATTTGTGTTATCCACACTATAATGCTGTCCAAAAATGCTATTGAAAGTCAAACGGTGTGTTATAAATGTTAAATGCACTTTAATGTTCTTTGATTATTCCAAATTACTTTAAAAACGGTGTTAATGCCTTTCATATGAGCGCAAAAAAGCCGCTCTGGGGCTTCCCTGTTCTGGTTACTTTGGCCTATCCCTACTAACTTCCCCTTGCTTTGCATACAGACCCGCTAACCAGTGAAAGGTTGTAGTAGGAGGCGAAGTAGTTTCGGAAAGGGCTGCGCTGCTACGCTGAGGTGGATTTGTTTATGGGCGTTACTATGGAGATCATGACGGTAGCTCCGTGGAGGACTTCGCAAACCTTGTAGCTAGGCTCTTAAGTTATTTGCACTTGAAACATTTAAAAACACGATTTAAAAAAAAATTCAAACAATGAACACTGCACAAGCTAAGTTGTGGTGATTTTTGATGCATCCCTTTCAGCCCTTACTGCTCCCCTTGAGAAACCCTAATTTAGAGTGTATTATCCTTGCTTGCGTGAATTGTTCGCAGAATCTGGGGGACGTCATCGAGTTAGCTAAGTTTAAATGACACTGACATGACATGTAACCATTTAAGACTGTAAGCGAGGGAAGGTTTCATAGAAAAACAAACCGAGGAAAAGTTTCATAGAATAGCTTTCTTTTGTGTATAGATCTTCTTTTCATATAAGCGATATGCAAAATTGTTAGTGCATTCGTCAGGAGGCCCGCGCTTATCGCAGTCCAGAAAAAATGTTTCTTACTGTGCTGCAAACAAATTGTTCTCATTAATGTGCACATAGGCCTACTTTTGAGACCGGATACTCAGTCTGTCAGAGCTCCAGTGTTTCTCTGTGGAGAGAGGAGAACCTTCCAGAAGGACAACCATCGCTCCAGCAATCCACCAATCAGTTTCAGAGCAGTTTTTTTTTGAGTAAATTATTTTTCTATTCTGAGTTTAGCCAATTTTTTAGTCACCAATAGATCGCTTGCCAATGGATTGTTATTTATTATACAAAACCCAAAACCAGTGAAGTTGACACATTGTGTAAATCGTAAATAAAAACAGAATACAATGATTTGCAAATCCCTTTCAACCTATATTCAATTGAATACACTGCAAAGACAAGTTACTTAATGTTCAAACAGGTAAACTTTGTAGTTTTTTGTAAATATTAGCTCATCTGGAATTTGATGCCTGCAACATGTTTCAAAAAAGCTGGCACAAGTGGCAAAAAAGACTGAGAGTTGAGGAATGCTCATCAAACACTTATTTGGTACATCCCACAGGGCTAAAACAGGCTAATTGGGAACAGGTGGGTGCCATGATTGGGTATAAAAGCAGCTTCCCTGAAATGCTCAGTCATTCACAAACAAGGATGGGGCGAGGGTCACCACTTGCTGAACAAATGCGTGAGCGGATTGTTGAACAGTTTAAAAACAACATTCCTCAACGAGCTATTGCAAGAAATTTAGGGATTTCATCTACGGTCCGTCAAAAGGTTCAGAGAATCTGGAGAAATGACTGCATGTAAGCGACAAGGTCGAAAACCAAAATTGAATGCCCGTGACCTTCGATCTCTCGGCCGGTACTGCATCAAAAACCAACATCAGTGTGTTAAGGACATCACCACATGGGCTCAGGGACACTTCAGAAAACCACTGTGAGTACAGTTCGTCGCTACATCTGCTAGTGCAAGTTAAAACTCTACAATGCAAAGCGAAAGCCATTTATCAACAGCACTCAGAAACGCCGCTGGCTTTGCTGGGCCCAAGCTCATCTAAGATGGACTGATGCAAAGTGGAAAAGTGTTCTCTGGTCTGACGAGTCTACATTTCAAATTGTTTTTGGAAACTGTGGACGTCGTGTCCTCCGGACAAAAGAGGAAAAGAACCATCCGGACTGTTACAAGCGCAAAGTTCAAAAGCCAGCATCTGTGATGGTATGGGGGTGTATTAGTGCCTAAGGCATGGGCAACTTACACATATGTGAAGGCACCATTAATGCTGAAAGGTACATACAGGTTTTGGAGCAACATATGTTGCCATCCAAGCAACGGCTTTTTCATGGACGCCCCTGCTTATTTCAGCAAGACAATGCCAAGCCACATTCTGCACATGTTACAACAGCATGGATCCGTAGTAAAAGAGTGCGGGTACTAGACTGGCCTGCCTGTAGTCCAGACCTGTCTCCCATTGAAAATGTGTGGCGCATTATGAAGCGTAAAATACGACAACGGAGACCCCAGACTGTTGAACAACTGATGCTGTACATCAAGCAAGAATGGGAAAGAGTTCCACCTGAAAAGCTTCAAACGTTGGTCTCCTCAGTTCCCAAACGTTTACTGAGTGTCGTTAAAAGGAAAGGCGATGTAACACAGTGGTAAAAAGGCCCCGTGCCAACTTTTTTGCAAAGTGTTGCTGCCTTTAAATTCTAAGTTAATGATTATTTGCAAAAAAAAAAAGTTTCTCAGTTTGAACATTATACATCTTGTCTTTGCAGTGTATTCAATTCAATATAAGTTGAAAAGGATTTGCAAATCATTGTATTCTGTTTTTATCTACGATTTACATAATGTGCCAACTTCACTGGTTTTGGGTTTTGTAATTATAATTGGAAAACATGTCAATAAAGGAAAATGGTTGAGAACAAGCCAGGACTAATAATTGTTGTAAAGGGATGTTCTGGGCCCCACCAATTTTCAGTTCTGGCTGTGCCGCTGCATTAGTTTTGCACGCACCATGGGTGGTTGCGATGCGTGCAATGAAATGACTTAGGCCGGACCCAGTTATGTCGCCTCAGAAACAGCCTAAAATTCTTGGCACAGTATGAAAGGGGTGTGTGACAGCCCCCTAGCAGTGCTCAATCCTGCTCCGGGTTCCCTTTCTTTGTTTTTTTGTTTTTTGCCTAGCAGGTGTTGAGTGGGCAGGGTAGTGTTGTACCAAGGAATGCCTGACCAGCTCTCTCTCACTCGTCTCTGCCACTGTGAGCCACGCGCATGCGGTTTTCCTTTGTTGGCTTTGGCCCCATTCCATTATTTTACACCGTACAACATCTTACACACATTACTCACATACATCCAACAGCTGACACAGGGGCGCAAATCCCGGGGGGATGCAGGGGTGCCCCCCTTCCCCTCAAAATCCTAAACACAAATAAAAAATTTTATAATATTATACTAACGTTTGTTTTCAGTACAATACAAGTCACGCTTCTTAAAAACACATTGCTTGACAATTTTAACTATTGAAAGATTACCACCACCCCCCCCCCCACCCCCCCAATGCATTTTCTCAAATTTCATCTGAAACTAAATCCAGTGCTTTCACGGTTCAAAGTGCTTCTTTAATACCACATTTGCTATTCTGATCTGTTATGAAATTACTATGAAACTAACTGCACATTGCTTACACAACTGACTAAATGATAAAGTAAGAAACCATATGTAGACTACAAATGAGGAACTATAGATTACACAGCTGTGAGAGATAGTTTGACACTTTTTTTTCATGCAGAGACGCCTCCTTTGCAAAGACATTGGCTTCCCCTCTGCGATTTCAATGAATACGTTTCTCTGTCGATTCACTGATGAACTGTCAATTTTAGTCAAGAACTTGTCTTATTATTGACAGTGACATTTTTCAGTGATGCTGCCATACATTCATTCTTTTAAAATAAAACAGAGAGGTCAGTAAACATTTGACTAACAAGTTAATTCCGCTAAAGTAGAGATGAGGCTGTGACACAAGCAATCTGGTTTCGTCATCAGCTGTGCTTTTGTGTAACAGATCACTCTAAATAATGAGGAAAAATGAAGATGTGATCGTTTCAACAGTCCTGGTTTGCGTCCACTTTTTTAATTTCTTCTACTTTTTTTTGCCAATTTTGTGACAATTTTGTGATGTAGGTTTGTAAATAAACTGGTCCTATGTGGAACATAGTTTTAAGGGGCACCGTCATGGCAGAGCTTGCAAAATGGATGCTCGTAGATTATCAAAAGAGGGTGCTCAGCTGTCATGACCTCTTGTAATATATCTGAGGATGTAATGCCGAGGAATAGTGGCAATTTTTAATCTTCTGGCTTCCTTTTGTTTATTTTCTAATAACTGTGCATGATAAAGTATTATGGACAGTGAAGTTAGGGGAGGTTCTAAGGGGGCAAGTTTCTCTCAATTATCCATAGCCAGTCACATCAGCACACAAACAGATTTCTCAAAGTTTCTGCAAGCAACACGGATTAAAAAAAAAAATCTAAATCTGAACCAAAATACACTATACAATGAGTCCTGCCCGAAGTAAACAATATGAAAGAACAGTTATGATAAATAGCAATGATTAACCACAATATAATGCTAAACTATTCAATTTTATCAAGTTTATTATGTATGCTCAGCCGTGACACTGCCCCTTTAATTAAGTTGAATAAAGAATGTAAAGAATAGAGAACATCACAGAGTGTCCAGTTATGAAGTCTTGTTCCAAAACTGATCGCATTGTTGTCCAGTCTAGTTTTATTGTACCTGAAATATCAGAAAATCACAAAGATTATTTAAGTTGATTCATTCATTTATCAGTTAGTCAACAGAACTGATTGGAGTGCCTGTCTGAATTGATTGGCTGCCAGTTGAATAACCCTGATTTCAGGATCAAAACTGTGAAAACTGCCTTCATGGTTTTGCTTTCTTGCACAGCCTGCCTGTCCAGCAAGAACAGCAATCAGATCATTTTTTTAGCGTTGGTAAAAAAAAATATTTTAGCAATATCTTTTATTGCAGGCAATTTGCCGTATGTTAGGCCTCTTATGATCTTATAAAGAGGAACTAAAACATACCTGACTTTTTTTTGCAATTTTTGCTGTTTTAGATACTTTATATTACTCTTTCCTTGAATATATTTGTGACCGAGCTAAATTGTCCTATTTCTTTTGAAAAAAGAAAATCAAAAACCAGGCCAACTGCAATGTGATTTCCCCAATTTTCGAGAAGCTAATTACGCATTAATTTATGCATGTGACATCGTTCTGAGACTCATTGCAGCTGATTCAACGTGGATATACAAGTGCGTATGTTCTGTGCGAAATATCCAAGGTAAAGCTTCACCTTTGGGTTTTTTTTAAATACATTTTAATTCGACAAATATAGAATGCCTCAATCTTGTGTAGCTGGAGGCTGTACAATGAACACTGTCAATAATCTCACTATCAATGTCGGTGTGAGATCTTGCTCACTGTGAAGACATTTACTGTGCCAAAGACTGAAACAAGTATCACTGATGACCAGCAGAAACATCGACAACTCCCAAAAGCCACAAGCTCATATTGATTTTATCAGTCAGTGCTGTAAAGGATTTATCGAATATGGCTTGCGGACTATTAAACCGGAGAGTTGACGATGTACAGAAATAAGTGCATTTTATCCACCTTATTCCCACGTCCCATGCGCGAATTATGGGCGCAACTTCCCCTGCATCCTGTCACTGAACAGCTTACCATGGTAACGGCTAACACCAATAATCTTTTTTTTTTAAGAAATCGGTAAACAATATATGAGGGGACATCACCTTTTACTCCTCAGACGGGATATCGTTACAGTACCACTGCCTTCTACTATCGAGGAATAGGAGAACGACCTGAAGCAGTGGCCACAGATAACGAACACTAGCATATTTGCCTACATTAGCGACACCATTGCCACAGACGGCAAAGCTATTCTCGCAGTCGGACATACCACGTGACTTCCATGATAGCAGCGGTGGCCATGACAGTTGGGGGATAAACGTAAAAAATTGAGGACAGAGTTGAGGTGTTTTTCAGTCCTGGTACAGCGCAATAATGCTAAAATCTTGCTACGTTCACGGCTGCAACGCAACCAAGAGTAAAAATCCAGAGCTTCAATTTTACGTAATTGTAATAGTAAAATGAATAAATTAGTGTGCTCAGTGTCAGGACGATATGACCATGCGGGTTGTCAGATTTGTCTGTGGCGTACCATTTCAATGAGGAAGCACTCAAAAGGTTGCACAAGCAGGGGTGCGTTTTCCCAAAAGGGTAGTTGCTATCTAAGTTAGCAACTTATATAGTTTGTCCATTCACAGTCAATGGGCCTAACTATGCAAGTTGGCATTTGTGATTTTGGGAAACGTACTCCAGAACAGAAACGAACAAACACTTATGAGCGGAGTGGCATTTCACAAACGATACATACGCGTCAGGCATGAGACGACAGCCTGACCAGGTATGTCAACAAAAATGCTAGAACACCGCAGACGAGATGGAGCGACTTCAATTTTTGCTTGCAACCACCCAACCAGCGCATTATAAAGGAGGACAATGAACTATCACTAAGCTGTTACTAATGTGTTATGAGGGTCACACATGAAAGGTTGAATCTGAGGATTTCCTTGTTAACCTACCGTGATTCTAACGCAATACATGCTGCTGTTACATTTTTGTTTTATCTGTATTGCCCTGCTTACTAACTAGCTATCGTGAAGCTGAGAAATATGGGAGCCACTGCTACTACTGCTGGGTCTGTCTAGCCAGATCGACCAACTGTCAAGCTCGTTTGGTTTTTGCTCTTAAGTGCACAACACTGCTAGGAGAGACACTGACGGCTAAGCTAAAGGGCATGACAGCAACTTTTTGCCATTCAGCTGAATTTTTTAGGAACGCAATGGCAAACGTTGAGGGCACAGTGGCTGTTGCCGTTATGTCAACCCTGATGACTTACGTGGTGATTTGAAGCGATAATGGCAGACATATGTATATTCACACACTAGGTTTAAAGTGCTGGAAAGAATGAAAAAAGATACTGAAACAAGACCTGTCATTTTGTCGGTCTTAGTGGACAGATAAAGAAAATGCAAAAATAAAAAAAATCTCTTGGGAATTTTAGGAGAAAATCCACTTTTTCATCGGCACCCAACTCGAAATTTTCAAATTTACGTTACATGGTTAAAAAACTTTTGCGCTTTGCTGATTTATTTCTGAAAGTCTCCTCTTTGTTGTCGATCAAAAGAATGTGAAAAATAGTAATAGAAGTCCATCTCCTTTCTTTAACCCTCACGTGGCAAAAATGTTCTATCTAACACACAAGAAACGAAAAAATGAAACCGATAGCGTCGTTACGTTACCATACATAATACATCGCAGAGCGGATTCAACGGGCCATGAGAAAATTCCACATCAACACCCCGCTAAAACCATACATAAAATTACAACAACTACTGGTACACCCGAAAGACCAAATTGACAACTGTAACAAATGTGGCGTCATATATGAAATCCCATGCCGGTCTTGCCATAAAACATACATTGGGGAAACAGGTAGACCTTTTCACACACGTAAAAAAGAACACCAAAAAGAATGCGAGAAAGAGACAACAGTAAGACAGACACGCTCAGTAAAAGAACAAGCACTACAGGTAAACCGTAATCAGCAATCACAGACCATTGCAAGAGGGAAAATCATATTATGGACTGGGACAAGGCTAAAATCATCCGCATTCAGAACAACTGACATGAACGCTGGATCATGGAGGCAATTGAAATCAGGAAGCGGGCCCACAGGACTACGAACCGCAGACGAGGGGGCATACATGCTTTCCCACACCTGGAGTGCCATCTTGGAGGAGCGGCCGGATAGCAGGAGGCGTGGCCGCCCTGTCAAATCTGACACGGCGGCCACGCCTTGCTAACATCAGGTGATAAGACACGTCACTCGTAGCATCAGTGACTCTTCTGAAGAAAATGGGAGTATCCCGTCGAAACATGTCAAGGCAGGATAAAACCTTTTCTGTCTGAAAATAAGAATGTCAACGCTAAATGTTTTATCTAGTTAAATGTAATGCTTAGACATGTGCGCTATTGTACTTTTTGACGGCTTGCTTTAAGCGCAAACCAGATAGTTTGTTGCTGCTATCCCTTTATCTGATGCCTCTCCCAGAATGTTGAGAGGTCAGCGTGAACTGCTTCGAAAGCTTGGTTAGAATATCTAGCCAATCCACAACCATGGCACTTACAGAACTCACGTAAATGGTCTCTGATGATGTGGAATTTGGGTGTGATGGAGATGCCAAGTTTCGCATAGGCCTCGCAGAAGTCGGAAAAATGGTCTTCCCATCCACTGTTTAGGCTTTGTCCGAAGCAGGAAGAGACCATCTTTCCCATTGTAGCAAATGCATTTGTGAAGGGTGTGGCTGGGTGGCTTGCTGGTGTTTTCGTTGTTGAACTTATGAGCTGGACTAAGACATCAGTTCTGCATAGTAAGGTGAAGCGTTCGTTTCCCTCAAACTATTTATGGTTTTCTTCCTTCACCAGATGTAGCTTCCTTGGCCACTGGATTGCTTCTGGGTATCTTGTTTCTACTTCCACTCCAGCTGAGGTAATGAATGAAAAGGCCTATTATACATGATGTCATCAGCTGCCAATTGTTCCTACCACACAAAAGGAGAGTTTTGGACTATTGGACTAAAGCTGACCAATATTTTGAGCAACATGATGGGTTATATTCAGGGATTTAATATTATCATATTTTTGACAATAAATTTGGTTACCATGGTAACCATTTCGTATTTTCACCAATCTGACCCTGTGGTATGATCATCTAATAAGTCAAACTATCGAAAAAAACATGATGGCTTGCAATTATTAACTCCTTTTTTAGGATTTTGCAATTCAAGATGACTGCCGCATAAAAAATGGATTTTCTCCAAAAATTCCCAACAGATTTTTTTATCCCCCCGGCATATAATGCGGGGGGATATACCGATCAGTGTGTCCGTCCGTCTGTCTGTCCGTCTGTAATAAAATCGTTTCTGGACCAGAACTCGAAAACTATACCACTTACAAACACCAAATTTGGTATGGAGCTTCTCCTTATGATCTAGTTGTGCCTTTTGGGGTTTCGGTCCGTCCGTCTGTCCACACAACCTGTAGGTTACACAACCTACACCCGGGGGGATCCGCCATTGCCAGATGGCTCTTGTTTTATTTTTGCATTTATTTATCTGCTCACTAAGACCTACAAAATGACGCAGGTCTTCTTTCAGTATCTTTTTTTCAGACTTTCAAGCACTTTAAACCCAGTGTGTTCAATTCTTGGCCATCGCTGAGGGTTGTCGACCCATTTATGGGCTGGTTCCTTATTGGCACTTGCTGATTCCAATTAAATAAATTTTAATTTTAAATTTTAAATTTTCTAAATATCGCGACTGTGCTTCGGGAGGTAATTTTTCCTGATATTCATTGGACATTGTTTCAAATAATTTACTTAAATGCCCATAAAATGTGTGCCCGGTGAATGCATGTTCAAATTAGTGCTATTCCAGCGAAGTACATTATGCAGTGTGAAGCCATTTGCTAATCCAATGCTGTATCATGTAAAACATTTTGCCCATATTTTAATCTTAGTGAATTGAGGTTTGGAGTGCAAGACTATTGTTTGAAACAGAGTTGGCTGTTTTCATATTGTAGTAGACTTTTGCTACTTCTACAGCCTCATCTTAAACTGTACAGGATGAAACATTAGTTGCACTGACTGGCATTACCGGACGAATATAACAATCTTCTCTCCGCCCTGCACGTGATATCATATCTGGTGCTCTCCTGACACTGCTGTCAAAATGCTTTTGAGGACCCGGCATCTCCTCTGCGGCGGTCTGTCTAAGACTAGCCATAAATTTGGAATCGCTGTTTGTCAACATAATAAAATGAGCACCTAACGTTTTTGGGGGACTATTCAAAGTCAGGTTTTTTGCCCACATTCTGGCTTCCTCTTCTGTAGGTAGGCGATGGAAACCGTATCACTGAACACCAGAACAATCCCCTATGTTCTGGGTACGTATGCAAAACACTGTTGATCAAGCCACAAATTTAACTTCCTCTAGTTCAAGCCAACAGTTTTTTTATTACTTAATCCATAATCTACCACTAAAACACAAAGATACCAAAACCCCTTTTTAGTTCCTCTTTAGTATTTTAGTATAATGTTGTATTATCAGCTAGGTGTTGCTAAGAATGGTGTATGCTTTGTTGTCTGATAGATCTATTGTATCAGTATTCCCTTGAACTTGTCTTTTATGCTTTACAATTCTTTTTTCCAAGTTTGTTTCAGTTGACATGGGGCAACATCAAAACTCTGGAACCAATATATCCTCTGGGGGAAATAATTTCCTTCAGATTGATTGGGTGACACTGCAGCAAAAAGTAAAGTTCAACTTCATTCCACTGGCTGTAGATATTGTGTTCTCTCCTGACAGTCCCAAAAATATTTAAGATTTAAATTATATGTGCAGCAATTGATTGCCCCCAAAACTCATGTGTGTAAGTGCACATCCCAGTAGAGCACTTCAAATTGAAACATCTTCACCCCGCTCGATAATACATATGGTTATGGACATGGCTTCGAAATGACATCAGCTATTAAAGCCTAGGACTCGTGGCCACGAGTTCAGCCATCACTTGTCGATGAGTAAAACAAAATCACTAATCAACCTCCTCACAGTACATCCATTCACGAGCAAAAGTCCATTTCATTAGAAATACGTGCTTGGATGTGACCTATGACTGAGCAAAGGCCATAATTTCACCTAAGATTTTTAATATATGCACCCTGTAAAATATGGATTATCTTTTTAATGTGCCTTTTGTTCATTTGAACATTTTCAACACCTTCTGTCTGGGCATCGGGTCAATGAGTGATGAATATACCTATCATGTCACAAAATGTACGACTCGCTCCATGTGCCCCTTCCCTCGGTTGCAGAGTAAGGCTGGCTGCAGGGCAGTAATGATGACAGAGGGCGGAGCATGGGCAAAACTACCGGGAAGCGATTAAGTGAGTGTATGAAAGGGCTGAAAGACTTGCTCTAACTTGGTTAGATGATGCTGTGGCGCTGCCTGTCGGCTCATTTCCTCCAATCTCCCATCAGAAACAGGAGATCAGGCAGGCGACACCCAGACCAGGACAGACAAAGTGGTCCAGCTGCCGTTGCCATGGAAGCGCAAGAAACGATCAGAACACCGAAAGCCCTGACTCAGCCTCTGATTTTTCATTGACTTGTTTTTTTGTTTATTTCAAACTAAACCATGAGTAAGATAAGTAGGGCACATCTGAAATTTGTTTGAAGCGGGATAACTTTGACAGTTCAGTACTTCCACATCAAAGAAAACATGCACTTACATTGCTACGGTGCTGAAAGGTGGTACAGGTTAGACACTTATTCACATTGTTTGCAAAGAGTGCTGATGAGACGACAGGCATTGTCAGGTTTCTTGTTTATATTTTTCTTCATTTAGAGTTGATTTAAAACTAATTGAATCGCAAAAGTTGACAACACCTGACCTCAGGAACTGGGCTGGGCAAATGGGGGTGTCAGGAGGGAGGAATGTGGGGTGTAGTCACCAGCTTTCCGGGAACAAACCCCAACTTCCACACTTAAGCCATATCCCTGCCATCATAACAGAGCAAGACATTCTATCAGTAAATGCTAATCTCCTAATTAACAAGCTAATTAGGTAATTATGGCTTTGCAGAGGGATGCCTAAATGAAATATGACAACACAGTCACTGCTTTCTATGGCACCTGTGGGTCTACTCAGCTGTCAAGGAAAAAAGCACAATATCAATTTCAACAGATGACAAAGTGTTGTCTTTCTAGATTCCATACAGTATCCATGCACTCGGCTGTTTGGACTCCCTTCAAAGGCTTAATTTTATTAGTAATGATGGTGGAGGCTTTAAGCTCTGTGTTTGATTCCTTCACAGACGATGAAGGCCATCATTTGAAATGTCTTCTTACCCCCCACTGTGCTGTGTTTCCTAAGCAGATTCAAAGCCAGCTACGTACGGAGGCGGCCTTGCCAGTAAAAATTGAGCAGTCTCACGCAGCAAAGGGTTTTTGTTTGTGTGATGCATGCTTGATGTTTATGTACGAATCCAGATTGAAAGACAGCCTTGTCAAATCTGACACTTAATCAGGGTGATAATTACTAGAGTAGCCCTGGAAGGAACTGACATTCAGCCAATCAACTGCAACTGAAGGTAGGCAGACTGAGCTTGCAGAGCAATGGCTGAGTAATATCAAATAAGTGATAGTGACCTTATATCACATCTTTTTCAGATTGCATTTTACATTATTCGCATGAAACTACCTGTCAACCACTGAAACGACAGACAGGAATAAATAAATAAATACATTCTTTAAAGGTCAACTAAAAATAGCAGCCTCTGACTTCACTGTCCAAATGTCATGAGACCTCTTTTTGCATGCAGTAAGTTGCAAGCAGAATATTATTGGTTATTAAAGGGGACCTAATATGCTATTTTTCCAGGTTTATATTTTGGTCTTTGACTCCCCTAGAGTACTCCTGATCGCACAAAGTAAAAAAAGGGTATTATTTCACTTGTACTGCCATCCTCAAAAAACCCCATTTGTAGTCCATAGCAGTCTATGCCTGAAATGCCTCATTGGGCTGGCTCTTCCGCTATTGCCCCCACTCCTTGTGTGCCCACTTTTTTCTAACTGGCGAGCTCTGTGGAAGGCGGATCTAGGCGGGACGATGCAGTGTCACAACGAAACGTGAGACGCGTCTGCCATCTGAGCGAAGGAATCTGCAGGGAAATTCTGCTATGAAACACAGTACATTTGTATAGGTCTAATGACATTTACTTGTTCTAATAAACGAAACGGCGAAAGTGGAGGACCCAGTGCGAAAGTATGGCAGCTCAAGCACAAATTTGCTATCGACTACAGTTTGCTACAGCAACAGTTGGTGGGTACAGTGGTTTTAGTACTCCTAGCTAGGATGCAGGGGCAGCTAGAATCCAGCCCATATAGACACATTTGTAGAACGGGTCGACATGCCCAAGTGTAGACCGGAGACCGTAGAAATCTGGTGGGAGTTTAGAGGGAAACATGGACAGTGAGGGGCAGCTAAAAGTGGACCAACAGCTTATGGACTGCTTCGGTGTGTATTAGGACCTGCTGGTTCGTGTGCATAGCTGTGTTGTATTGTTAGCATGGAGAAACTAACCGCTTCCGCGCTGGTATATGACGGAGAGGCTTTTTCAGAAATTGTCCGTGGTAATGGTTTACTTATTGCTTCGGAATGACCAGCTTTTCCTCGCGGAAAATGGGCGCATTATGGATAGCGTGCAAGAGCTAGACAGAGCTCTGGTTATGTCATGAACATAATACAGGTTTTACAGACCGTAAGTTCCGTCTGCGTGAACCGTTGCTTATGTGGAGCTAGCAAATTGATCACTTTTACAGGAAAGAATTTAATATTCAGTCAATGGCAATGCGGCGTTTGTTATACCGAACACGTTAGCCTGTGCGCTTCCCTATTGCTTTCACCGGTAGTATCAGAGAGCTCACCCAGCCATTGGAGATGCATGAGGCTTACCCCGGTCATGGATAAGTGAAGTGATCGTTTCATAAGCACCCTAAAACGCACCCCAAGCTCTGCAAAATACACGTCTGGTCTAACTGCAGCCCAACTCGGCAGACACATACAGCACCTCTCCGGTTAGCTTCAACTGTAGTGGCTACAATCAGGCAACGTCATGATGAAACTGCCACATTGATGCTTACCGAAGTAACACAAGCATACCGATCATAATTGCTGCATATAAGTTAACCAGGAGCATTTTTACTTAGCAGAGCACGACAACTAACATGAAGTAGCTGATAGGCGGTCATGACTTTGAATGTAATCTGTCGCGCAAAAAATTCGTTTCGCGTCCGGTGTGAAAGCTGCTTAATGCACCTATAACACCTGAATTTGCGTCTTTGCATTGACTTTGAATGTAGCTAATCTGCTGCGCGAAAAATTTGTTGTGCGTCTGGTGTGAAAGCAGCTTGACATGCCCATAACGTGTATTCACGTCTTTGCATTGACTTTGAATGTAGGCTAATCTGTCCTGTGAAAAATTTGTTTCGTGTCTGATGTGAAAGCAGCTTTATGGATAGTACGCGTCAGCTAGAGAGAGCCCGGTTATGTTGTGAACATAATACAGGTTTTGCAGACCGTAAGTTCCATTAGCGCGGACAAGTTTCTTATGTGAAGCTAGCAAATAGATCACTTCTTCAGGAAAGAATTACCAATGTAATCTCTGTCTTTTTTGGCTTATGATTAGCCACAACAATTTCTTCAGGGGGATGAAATTATGTCAAGGTTGTGCTGAGAGATCATTTGTAAACCAGTAGAGCTTCTGTGTTTCGCATTGCTTTCATGGTAGCACCAGAGAGTTTGCCCAGACATTTGTGAAGTATCCGGCTGATCCCAGTCATGGATATGTGAAGCGATCACTAACTGTAGGGCTACAATCGGGCAACGTTATGATGAAACTGCCAAATTGATGCTTACCGAAGTAACACAAGCATACCAATCAGAATTACTGCATATATGTTAACCAGAGCATTTTTAATTAGCACGGCACGCACACTAACATGCAGTAGCTGGTAACCGAGTGGTCATAACCACCGAGACAAACCCTTGTAATACAGGTTTTACAGACAGCAAGTTCTGTTACTGTGTACAGTTTTACCAAGCATCCAAATTACAAACAAGTATTAAAAGTTAGCTTCAAATGAGGTTTATGTTCACACACCTTCTGAAGAATTTCCCCTGATATCACTCTTGCATATTTAGGACACAAACATTAGCAACAGTAACTTGGCTATGCTGGCCACTGTGCTACAGCCACAATCAACTGGCTATCGCGTCAGGTTGGCTTATGCAGTAAAAGCAACTTACAGCTTCTTTGTCTGTGAGTCACGAACAGTCGCGACCGATACAGGCTTTATCTTCAGATATTTTACAAGGCCTGCGTTTGAGGCTTGTTGTTAGTGCTAACTATCACTAGCAGGCCTGCTAGCCACCCGTAACACGTTAGTTTCATTTACATTATTTGCTGTTATTTGGTTACTTCCAGCTTGTGGCTCTTTCTTTGCGTCCAAAATTAAACGGACAAGTAGCTTTGGGAGAGATACTGACAAAATTGCACCTCAAATGATCTGCAGTTCTTCTATTTTATTTCCAAAAGTGTAGACGCTACTAAGGCATAGTATGATCTGCCATTGTTAGTGCCTGCTAGAATAGTTTTCGGTGTGGGCAGGTCCAGCACAGTGGTTGGCTCTGGCTAGGTCTGTACTAATTGGACGGCACAACCAGACGTCAGGTTTTGCCCAGATTTCGTGAAGATCTCAGGAGGAGCTGTTCAGAAAGGAAATCACGTTCACGAAATCACATTCTTGGATTACGGCAAAATCCCTGAATCATATGTTTAGAAACTTTTCAGAGGTTGAGCATGGACAACCAACATTATAATATTACTAATATGTATTAAAAGAAGGATCAGCATGTTAGGTCCCCTTTAGAGAACAGGATTATGCAGCTTTTATTAAAACCTCAAAGACTGGTCAATGATTGTGTGATTAAATTGATGAGGGCACCAAACCCTTCTTTTTGGAAGATTCAGCTTCAAGTCATTGCTACTCAGATGATCATATTTTAATAACAAATTACCCTCGTTTACTTGCTCCTATCAATAAATCGGTTCAAAATGTAGCATGCACACACTGCAGTAAACAAACAATGATCAGATGCTTCTTTTCATGGCTCAACTCAACTTGCTGCTGGCCTTAGTGGACCATTTATCAGAGCTACTGCTCAGCATACATATGGATATATAGACTGTATTAAACAAGGTACTGTCTGCACAATCGTCAGACAGTTGCATACATATAAACACAAAGAAAATTAACAAGAGGAGCTTGGTTCTCCAGGCTGCACAGCACGGCAATCACTGGACTTTACCTCTTTTCTCATGATATACGAGTGGATTGATAAGCATATGGACAAGAGATTAGTGATTAAGGTCAAGATTTTCAAGAGTGGAGTATAATTGAGGATCCCTGACTAGCCCCGGTGTAACATCAGAGCGAGCATCTCAATTTTCATTGTCCTGGATGAGGCTTTGAGGTTTTTTATTTTCATGCTTGAATAGAAAGCTTTTTTTGCTTGTAAAAATATTTTAATAAAATTTTCACACTTCATTTATAATTTGATCAATGAAAAATAGTTATAAAAACTTTTTTTTTTTAATTTTGGCATCTCCAATCCCACCCGAATCTGGAATGCCCCATTGATGAACTATGTACAAAGCTTGCTCGTATGCGACTCCTTGCTGCCAACTCAGGATAGTGAAGACAGTTTACGACTCTCCTCCGAAGCACGTGCTCATCAGCTACTGACTCTTATACACCCATTGGTCGAATCCTCGTAAGTTCAGAACAAGGGCGGAGGACACCCGGACATGAGCAAACCCAGAGTCTCCCTGACGAGCGCCCGTCTGGCCAGCAGAAGGCGCTGGAGCAACGAACAAAGCTACTATTATATCCCCAAATCCGGCAGTCCCTTCCCAATTTGAAACCCTGTCGTGGGATGGCCAATTGTGCGCTACTCTGAAAAAGCTGCCGACCCCTGCCGGTGGGTACGCCGGGGCGCGAACCCGCCGCGTGATAGTCACCTCTGCACTGCAGCACAGTGCCTTAACCGAGTGAGCTATCCGGCAGCTTTAAAAAATACTTTTAAAAAATCTTTCTGATTGTTTAAAGATTTTACGGATTTTTATTGGAGATAACGCAGGTGGGAACCCAAAGAGGTTGTCATGTATGCTATTATGCATTTTTAAGTTCCTAAATTGAAAAGCACCTTTTTGTACAAAACAGCTGCTTTTCTCGCATTATTTAATATCTAATAATATGATAAAATTTGTAGAGATGATAACAAGTGTGGTATTTCAATTTGGAATCTTTTAACTCGCATTGTTAAATCCAACAAGCTATCACTGCCAGTTTATTATGGCATAAAAAGACAAAAAAATAAACAGGAGGACCAGCAAAAGCTCATTTTGGCCAAAACAAATGTTTGCCATTTTCTTTAAAAAAAGTAGATAAATGCATTGGTGAGCTCGGGAGCCCCAAGAGTTCTGGATGACTATGGGTTATCCACATGGGTCATCCACTGTGGTGAATGACATTCAAGAAAAAGCCCTTCTCAACAGTTAGCCGGGTCAAGAATACTCTCAAGGAGGTAGGTATCTGTGTTAATGTCACTGAATGAAGTGAATATGTAGGTTTTGTGACAAGATATAATCATTGTTATCCCTCCTAAACAGAAAGTTTGGGGAAAAAGGTTAGGAGAGAAAAAAATAATAATCTTGACATGTTTTGGAATCGCATCCAATGTTAATGTTTTGGAATCGCATCCCGAGGAATGTTGAGACAAAGATCAACTTGTACCACAGTTATGGGAAGAAAACGTTCAGAAGGAACTTCTCATGAGCTGAAGCGTCCACCTCTTCTGGGAAGTGTAGGCATGTTTGGCTGTCTACTATTTGAGGAGTCAACTTGCAAAAGTCAAGTTTTGAAAATAAATGAGTTATCCTTCTTAGCCTCTCTTTCAGGCACCTGCGCATGTCCCACTGATAGCTCCATTTTCAAAACTTACTAAATCATGTTATAAATTGTAACGGAAAAGCGAAACTCTGTCAAAACCCGCCAAATCAAGGAGGAAAACTCTGTCAAATTCTGCTATGTCATCAGCCAATGTGGAAACCTGATTGCGTTTGTATTCACGGGAAGGAACCAATCACAGTCGAGCTTTTAGAGCCTGTTCAGCTTTTGCTTTCTCTAACTCAAACTGTTTTGGGCAGTTCAGAAAAGTGTTAGGATAGTGATACCATAAAAGGGGGATTTGAACCCATGGACTTATGTTTATGTTGTCATTGTCATAACAGCTATTCAGCCACTGTGCTGTCTTTTGCATTGAGTAGTATGTGGAGTGGGTCCTGAGTCAAATACCTTCACCTATTGAGCAACAGGGCTGGTTTAAAAACTGTCAAAACCTGCTAAATTTCCACTCCACTTTCAAAACCTGCTAAGTCAAAACTTTGTGTTGCAAAATCAAAGTAATTTCTTCTTCAAAAAAAAATTAATTTCCTCATGGATTTTGCCTGCAAGGCTAATAGTTTCAGTGTAGTGAAAATTGGTATCTATGGAAGATAATTCCTCTGCCTACCAAAAAATGTGACTTTTCTCAAATGTGGACCACCTTGACATAGAAGGCTTTGCAAGGGGACTCCTCAATTATTGATGAGGAGACGAGCAAGGAAAACATCAGGGTGAAATCTGAATTGTATTGGGCTGTATTATTGGCTCAGATTTAGCAAAATACATCAAAACTCATTGAATGGTGCTTCACTGTGCTGAGGAACAATAGTCTGAAACATACTGAGAAAGCAACCTAAGACACACCTAATTGTTAATGTGAATATTCTACTTTTGGCAAGTCAATCACTTGACTTGAATCCAACAAAGAATACATGTCACTTTCTGAAAGCAAACCAGAGGGCAAAATGCCCAAAGAACAGGCAGGAACTGAAAACAGCAGTTCAGGCTACATTATCTGATTGAATTAATGAACACACAGGGAATAGGAATGCTTATTTGCCAGCAGGTTTAAACCATGGCTGGGTCAAACTCATCATTTTTGGTCTCTCAGCCTCTCATCCATTGGCTGAGATGTGACCTCAGGAATGTTCAGTCTTGTTCTCATCTGAACACAGCACCCTTTAGTCAGATAATTGCAGTCAACTGTGGTTAGATGATACCAAAATTTAATTGTTTGGGTCAGATACTGCATCAGTATATTTGCCTTTGAAATCAGAGGCAAACAAGAAAGGCACTGCCACCCACAGTGAAATATGGCGGTGGATTGGAGATTTTTTGAGGTTGTTTTAATTCCAGAGGTCCTGGAGCACTGATTAAAAAATGGCTAAATGGACTCCCCAACTATCAGGTTCTTTTGGCTGACAATCTTGTTATCACTGACAGAAGGCAAAGACTTGGCCATAGATGGACTCAACAGGAAGACATAACCCATGGTTGCAGGAATCTTTGTGCCTGGATTTTTTGTCCCTGGACTTTGCGTTCCTAAATTTTTCATCCACGGACTTTCTCCGGAATTTTCATCCAGGTGACTGTTTGTCCCTGACGACTTTTTGTCCCCAAGGACCATATATAAGGGTTAGGGATAGTGCCATAATGCAGGAAGAGGGCAAAGCATTATTGGGGATGATCCACCCAGAGATGAGGAGTCCGAGGGCGAAAAGTACATGGAGGCATAAAGTCCAGAGGTGAAGAGTCCTCGAGCAGTAACCCACATCACACCTCAGATGAAAAATCTGTTCCGCTACTGCCATGTCAGTCAACAGACTCAGTCAAAAACCTGTTGGCTGCACTGAGAGCAGTTGATCAGTGCAAACCCGGGAATTTGACTAATCTTACAAACGTTAAAAGATATATTTTGTGTAATGGTCCATAATCCCACCGAATGTGCGTCTTAAGTTTGCCAAACAGTACATGCAAATATTCCGTGCTGTTATCCTAGCCTGAAGTGGTTGCACCAAGTACTAAACTGAGTTGATATTAACGTAGTAAACCTGATTTGGAAGATATTGAATTTTTATGTAATTAATACATCATTTTGGTTGGCTCCACTGAAATATTAATAAGCATTAATACAATATCTCTGACATTTTGGAATTTGAAGTTAATCTGTGTCATTTTACTTTTTAAATAGTATGTGTGTATTTCCTGTCAGGGGTGCCAATAATTAATTCACCCTCAGTATGTGCTTATGCTACAGTTTTGGTGGCAAATTAACCATATATCAGACACTAGAAAACTACATATTACTACTCAGTTAGGTTTAGTTTCTCTCAGGTTGGTCTCTCATTACATTAATCTAGTCTTTCCCTATCAAAAAAAAAAAAAAAATATATATATATATATATATATAGTGTTTAATTATGGAAAAGAGAGGAATCACATGTCACTCCGGAAACACCACCAAGCGCCTAATTTGACCATTTTGACTAAATAAATAAATACATTCATACTAGTAAATAAACAGGATACCAATATTAATACCATTTCTGCGAGGTTGATGGAGTTGCCCAAGAGGCTCATGAAAATTCCTATGCTGTGATTGGACCATCAATGACATGCAGGCGGCATTTAAGTTCATTACTTGATGCACTTGATGTGACAGAGACAGTGCTTGGCAAATATATTTTTAAAGATTATCGCCAAGTTAATGTTCATCTGTGATCGGGAACTGACAATAATGTAGAAGTAAATAATATAATATTCCACCCTATTCTTTTTATTGTGTTTTTAAAATGACAGGAAGCATTTATTACAGATCATAAGAACCATATTATCATTGACTACATTGATTCCACAGCTCTTGGGCCAACATATTCTTTTAGGTCTGATATGCTCAAATATGCTGCCAGTCAAAGGTTTTTGATCACCCGCACTTTACAGGCAGTTAAAGATTTACCTCTGTTTAAATAGATATGAAAATCTTGGATTTATATAAGAGTTATCTTTTACAATAACTGCTGAGCATATTCATAGCACCGTTTCTATGAAGAAATTAATGTTTCAGGAACTTTACCCCCAACCCTACAGCAGAGGTTACCATGTAAATTAGACCGCGGGCCGAGGGTCAACGTTCTTAACTTTTTGTGACCCATATCGAGTAACTAATACATTTGAATTAATATTGTCCAGAAACATATTTGTAATCTCAGAAATCCACCATTATTAAGGTAAAAAAAACTCAATATTTTTGATGAGGAACTCAGAAAAATTGTGCAATTTCAGCGGCCCTTCTATAAACGCGTCAGAATATCCTGTACATAACAACCAATCACACTGTTTGTTTTAACAAAGGGACTCTAGCAAACAGGTATGCCGTGGGATTCTATGACAACAACAATGTATTAATTAACGCATAAACTTGCTTATGTAACAAGGGATTGGGTGCTTCTGCAACTGTGCAAAGAAAGAGGACGAGACAGTTTTTTTATTTGACATATCTATATTATAAGTATGTTTAATAGTGTTGCTGCTTTGCCATGATAAATTGAGCATCTGACACTCCCAACTGAGGAGATTAGATTGTGATCAGCCTGGTTTGAACAGGTGTATTGCTGCTTTGATGCAGTTTTAAAAAGTGAATCCTTGAATCATTTTATAATAAATATTTCATGAATAATATACAGAAGTTGTATGCACGTTTTATTTAGCAAAATTTCATAAAATAGACAGTGATAGAATGATCAAAGTGAAAACACATATTGTAGAGGCTTTTTTGCATAGATATGAATGCATGTGTGGCTTGAGATATGGGCTCGCTCTTTGGTGGGCCTTGGGCACAAAAAGTTTGAAACCACTGTGCCAGGAAATCCTTCAACAAAAGGTCACATTAAGGCTTTTTCACACCAAGGTCGAGCGAAAAAACTAAAGGAAAACGCTTTTGTTTTATCGGCACTCAAAGATCAAACTAACTGCGGGAAAAAAGAAATCCGTTGAGTGAATTATAGCTTCGCATCACATAGGCTACATGAGTTCACATGCAACGTTCCAGAAGTATAGAGCATATTTGGTAGGCATTTTTACTATTTATTTTGCTCTTCTTAATAGGCATTATTGTCAGAACTGGAGCGAAAAGTAATCAAATGCTATGAAATAGCTACGATTCTGCCCTCTCGGGACTAGGGGTACGGCAGGAGTCCATTTCTGTCCCCCAAGGTACATTCAGCACTTTACCCCCAAGGGCTAATTTTAGGACCTCTAGGTACCTGTGTCAACCTTTTTAGGGTCTAAAAGGTACTTTTATGTTCCAAAGCAAATACGTAAGTACCCACTTCTGAGGGTGCAACAGGGTACCACCCCAGTGACAAGCCTTTTACCCCTGAAGGTGCAAATAGGTACTTTTTTTAAGAGTGTAGGAACAAGAAGAGAGCAAGGACTATGATTTTTAGCCATAGACATGGCTGGATATTTGGAATGGTCAAGTAGGAGGGCAGCTTATTCAGTGTCTTGATAACTTTTTCCAAAAAGTACATGTATTTCAGTTTTAGACACGTGAAGCATTTATTTTCTTTTGTGATGAAAAAAAACACTCGTACACAGGTGATGAGCAATGTAAGCCATTTAGAAAGACTGACATTTCTCAGGATAGGAGCACACTTATGGTATGAAAGCCGCAAAAATACAAGGAGATGGCATGACAGCTAAATGGAAACTTTCACAAATTAGAATGAAAGAATGGTTTGTAACTCTTGTATGCATCGTCTACGGACCGGAGTTGATGTAATGTCTTGCGAACACTTCATGCAATAAAACAGCTCGAACAAATCTGTTTTGAATATGTGCTTCCGTTTTTTTTTTTTTTTTCAGAGGATAATTTTGATTAACGTTGTTTGTTTCCCACACACATTATCCTGTTCAAAACAAAGCAACTACTCCAGAGTTAAGGGTAGTTAGCCAAAGTAAAATTAAGCACTTCAAATAACATTTGCGAATTCCCGCGCTAGCCAGCTAACCCACATTTGTAATGCAAAATATAGCCCTTAGCTGTACATCAAAATGCCTCATGTAGCAACGTAAAAAGAAATATGAACGCATCATTCGGATATCAGATAGATACTTGTATATATCACCATTTACTCTCCAAACACAACGCTCAAAATACTTCCGGGACTGCACCCAGTCTTACAATGGGGGTATATTTGGGGTGCGAAGTCTTCCTTCCTCCAGTATTTGCTGATTAGTGTGCAACTTTTGGCCTTGCCGAGTCATAAATTCTTGTTCAGTGATTTTTTAAAATCTCCTATCACACCAGAATTCAAGTAGTTACCAGATGGGTCGCGAAAATGAAAAACTAGAGGAATTTTCACTGCGCGGCCCGTGTTATATTGTGAGTAGCTTCTTCTTGATTATTCAGTCTAATATGTCACAAAGTAGCTTGATTAGGTTGCTGGAAATGAAAATAATTGAAGACCACAAAGGAAAAATTTAGCATTTTTGTATATTTTATGTATTATTGTATTTACAATAAAATATAATATTATATATTATGATGATATTTATATATATATATAATTATTTTTTGCATATTTTTTCAGTGCTTTGTTTCTAAGATCGTTTTCAATTTTTAATTCATCATTTCTCCACAACATGAAAATGTGACTGATCATTTTTCCACTGTGGTCTTCAATTAATTAATCTGTTTATTGATGGAGTATGGCCTCTTTTTTAACTCCCAACTGCAATGCCTGTGAATTTAAACTTCTTTTTTGACTTTTACCATCAAAATCTTAGTCTGCCAATTAAGGTTATTTAAATCAGTCAAAACAGCTTATATTTTGCTAAAACAGGACTAAAGTACACAATCTATGACTGGCTTGTCAATTGGCTTCCCTCTGTGTCAGTTTTGGTTTTGTTTTAGAGATTGTTTCTTCGTGCTTTGCACACCCATCTCAATTTTCTTAATTGCTGTCTTTGTGCATTTAAGTTCATGACTTGCATGTTCCCTTTGCCTAGACTGTTATCTCCAGTCTTTGGTGTTTAACTTATGTTGTAAAAATATATGGGGGATTCCATTCCCAGTTAATTTTTTTCCTGCCGAGTTGTTCTTCTTTCAATTTCTTCTTTGTTCAAGACTGCAAATACTGTGCATCAGCACTATGTGTCCTAATCCCTTCAACCTGACACCCTGGCTGCAGACCTTGGACCAGCCCTTTCTGCTATGCATAGCCTGACCCTCTGTGGTCCTCTTTCCGCCCCCAGACCTTGGAGCATCTTCCGACTACCCTCTTTGCTTGTGCTTAATTACTCCAGTCTTGTATTAATTAAAGACACCCTTTGGGATTTTGTTTATGATCAGCGTTTGGTGACTGTGTCCTGTTTTGTGAAAAAAAAAAGATCTTAAACTAACCCTGCTGATGAGCATTTGCAGTAAATTTACACTCAATTTTCAACTGTATTTTATTTTGTTTTTTTTTTTTTTGGGGGGGGGTTATGAAGAAAAATTACTGTAATTCTTACAAGGCCCGCACAATATTGACATAATCTCTGAATGAAAAAAGTCCATGCTTCAAACAAATCTTGATTTTTTTTATTTCTAGTAAACAGCGAAAGGTACAGGTGAAATTGTCATTGTCTAAAGACTTATAGACCAAACTGTTCATACGAAAATAAAACACATCTTAAATTGTTTTCCAAGTTTAAAAACCTTCAATGAAACAGACTACCTTGTTTAAAAGGCTATATTAAGATAGCTAAATTCAATATTTCAGAACAATTTTCACTCTGTCACTGGATATGTAATGTTACCATTAAAGTCAATTCTGCCGGTTCAATAGAAAATGTCCTTTCTAATGAACTGTAACTGCTCTGTATTGGTGTTTCCATTAAAGAAAATATTTTGCAGAAAATGTTCTGTGTTGTTATTTTCATACACACAGAATGGAGTTTTCAATCCAAAATGTTCTCCAAAATCGTGATCGTTGCAATTTTGTCCTTTTTGCATCGCAGTTTTAGTTGTTTTTTTTTCATCTTCTGCTGCTATTCTTTAATCGAACACAGGATATGCAGCTGATTCTCAAACTACATGACTTGCATGGTTGTTGTGAGTATTCTCAGGGTGCACAATCAGTGCTCCTTATTCACTTTTGCCCACAAACATTCAGAAGTGCCTGAAAGCATTTTCAAAAAGGATCAAGTCTTTGCATCGAAATGAATTATGCTGACATACAGCTGAATATGGCAGTGAAAAGGCATGCAATGTAATGCAATGAAGAATCATGCACTGCACCAGCGGAGAGGTGCACAGTACCTTTGAGCCCTTCCTGACAGGTATGCAGTGTGACTTGACAGCTCAGTATTTCAGTGATAAATGCAGCCGTCCTGGGACTCCCATGCACTAAACTCAAGAGTGTGTCGAGCTGATACTTCAAGGTCAAGTGAACAAGAAAGAGTGAAACCACACAGATGGTTGCAGGGTAAAAATTGAAGAAAAAAAGAGGGCAATGGCCCAGTGGCAGATCGTCTCACTCCTCATGTCTACAGCCACAACAGTGAGGAAAGCGTTGCTGACATTCATTTACAATGTTCACACACCAACTAAACATACTGTGTCTCGACTTCATAAAAAAGAACAAAGCTTAAAAACTGAGTAAATATTCCGAAAATTCTGAACGGAAACTATACTTCAACTATTCTGCAGGGCACATCGGTTATAGTGCTTGTTGATTGTTACAAGTGAAACAAAAACAATTTTTGTTCAGGTTAAGGCTAAAAATAGAGTTGTACACTGTCTTCTTTACAACTTCCAGGAACTTTCGCCTTTTTGGAGAAGAATGTGCTGTCCAAATACATTTTATAGATAGGAAGAGGTTTTTTTTGTTGTTGTTAATTTTTCCTGTGCTCTATTTTGAAAATTGTTTTCTGAAACACATTTCATACAATTTGTTCATTAACCTCATTCAGTAGATATTCAGAGGGGAAAATTTACATTCCAGAACTCATAAATTTCAACATAATATGAAGCCCTATTCTTTGCGATTCAATTGTCTCTTTAATGAAACACAGAATGGCAATTATCCTTGACCTGTAAAATAAACAATAACTGTTAGCGGGAAATGAACAAACTGGCTGGGCCCCTGTAATTTCCTGTATTTAGGATCTGTCCACACTGCCATTTCTGTGCAGTTATTGAACACAGGCCCATTTTTTCTGTTAGACAAATCGACATTGATTACAGTTTGTTAGTTAAAAATTGATAAAGATAAATCAATAACTTGGACTCTGCCGCTTCTTTCTTAAAATTCTTGCCGCATTCGTGGTTGGCAGTCTCATTTAAGTGTGTAAGGATACAGCATTAGGGCATTCTCAATGTGGCATGCACCCCCATTCTACAACCACATTTACTGTACCCCATTTTGCTCTGAAACATGTCTGCAAATTGGTAACATGGTCATGTAATTAGAACACTCTCTCTGTCTGCCTCTCACAGACACACACGTACACAATTCTACGATTAGACACATGCTCACTTAAAAAGAATTTTTAATGTTGTAGTATGAACTTAAGCATGTTTAATAGTTTGACAATGCCCTTTTGTCTCTGAGGATGAAATGTGACATGCAGAGTAAAAGGTGAGCACATTATTCTTCTTCAAAGCACAAAAACAATACCCTTTAACTAATTGCCTAAACATTTATATCCCTGATATTTTGAACTCTTCGGTCTCAATAAATCGTAGTGCTTGACAAGAAATATTTGTAAAGATGTGTGAAAATTCAAAATAAATAAATAAAAAAATGAAATTAATATAAATAAACAAATTACATTTTAAAGCAGGTTACTATGGCAAGCTGGACAACTTCCTGTATTTGGTAGCACTTCAGTGTACCTTATCAGCAACCAGGATCACTGGGAAGTAACCGATTAAGAAAGAAAATTAACACCAAGCCCTTGTAATCAAAGTGAAGTCGTTCCAAGGATTTAAAAACAGCATTTACGTACATACCTTAGGATACAAGTATTTTTCTTTTATCGTGTCTTTTCTTTTGTTTTTCATCTCTGATATTTCCCAAAAGGAAGCCCCATGCCGTGCATACCTGATTATTTGCTATTTAATTATCAAATGTTAATTCCCCTTGTAACAATGTGCTAGAATAGACAGCCTACAGGGCATAAGAATCAGTTCATTCAGTTCATGCACCACGGAATGTGACTTGGTGGCAACATTGACTAATTCGCAGTGCACCGCTGTGTGCTCACGCATCTGCACAACTGTATGACTGACTTTCCAAATGTATTCAATTTAATAACTTTATTTTCTCTTCCCTCATTCCTCCACCCTCCCCTGGTTTAAGATAATTATTCCCACCTCCATCAAAGCCTGTCACCATGGCTATGTAAGAATGGTATAAGCAACAATTAGGGGGCATTGTGACTTTTTTTTTCATTTACTCCTTAATATGAGTGTTCATGTACAAAAAAGTCTGCTCACTAGAGAATGCAGAGTCACTATGCAAATTTTAAGACATCTGTTTTGTTACTAAATATTATCCCCCCAGAAAAGTTTTGTATACGTGTCCTTAAAATAATAGAACTACACATAATATGTTCATAAAAATAAGATGCCAAGCATTTACTTAAGCATTTTGGAGTGTAATAAAATGATAATATGCTTTGCTTCGTGCTATTTGCAATTGTCTAAGCAGGAGTAAAAACATTAGAATGAAAGAGATAGGAAGCATTTCTATTTCTCTTGTGAAGAGAGAATTTAAAATGAAAAAATGGTACCGTTCTTGCAACTTATACAAGGGCACCACCAGAGACTATCAATGTTGCTCACTGATGGCTATATTTCTTGACATTTCAAAACTGCTGACTTATTAGTGGCATGTGAGTGGTAATGTCCATCATTTTGAAGTAGGGCTCAAAGACAGGCTCAGTAGATTTCAGTCTTCAAGCAGTAATTATATTAAGCAGGGCCAGCATATTGCATATAATGTCTACCTGCCATCACCAAATGTTTCAGTGGCCGGTATTTCCCATTTTAAGGACTAAGAACTTCATATAAATAAAATATGTTCTTTCTATTTTCCTCTGATTTTTACGCATTCTATCCTCATCAAACACACTTTAAATGCAAACAAGAAGTAGTATTTGTGACTTGAAATCTGACATCGCAAATACACACCTGTATGGTACTAAAATTTATCTTAGCCTACAATAAGTCATTGCACATGATCCTCACAGTGCCCTGATACATAGATGTGAGCAACCACTTCAGTACATGCTGCTTCCTTCACCTTAAACAAAAAGAGAGAATAGTACATTGGTTACCGAGAAGACAATATAAAGTAACAATAACACCATAGGCCTTTATGAAAATGAACAGTAAAAAGGATGTTTTCGCTCTCTAGCGAGTAAATAAATAAATAAATAATTGTATCAGTCCGTGCAATTAATGCAAGTCGCGATATTAAGATGTTATTTAAATTTTAAAATGTATCAAGTATACTGTAGCCTAGTATTTCCTTGTAGCAGAAGTACTCAATCTATGTGTAAGCCACAGTTAATTTTCATGATCAACATAAGTCGTACTGGCATACTGGCCCATTTTTTCGTTTTATTTGTAAAGTTTGAGAAACGTATATCATAGTGTCTTTTGTCATTCAATATGTTGACATCCGAACAATTTGAGGCCAGTGGGGGTGAGCGTGCCTCCACTCCTGAATGACAGCCATTCCGTCCTACCTTAATTTACTGAACGTGCAAATAGCCAAATGTGTTCTGCAGAGCGGTTAATTTTTCTAAGGCCTCAGGGAGAGAGCGAAGTTTTCCCACCAGTGAGTGACCATGAAATATAAAGTGCGTTTGCTCAATTTAATAGCCCATTTCAACATACCCCCCACCTACCCACAAAAAAAAAAAAAAACAATTAGGCCTAAAATCATTCCCCACGCCCAGATTCAAATATGATATTTCAGGGGCTTTAATCTCCGCCATATCCTACAAACCTTAAAGAAGAAAAAACAAATAAGCTTTGTTTATACGAGAAGATACACAACGTTACCGCTCAGAATCTTTCGCTGGATATCTCTCCCTTTATGCGCACCCCCAAAGTGTTACGGACACGTGTTTTCTGTGAATATGTGTCATCCATAGCCAAAAGTTTCAAGGAGGTAAACGCAACGTGCAAATCAACAGTCAAAAACATCTTCTCATCAACAATATCTTCTCTCTCCGGGCAGATCGACTTTCGAAGTTGTCCACTCAGCTGACGAGCTAAAAGTACGCAAGTCTAACCATAAGTGAGACGAAATGCGCATCGGATAATCTAAACATATTTTCTTTGTGAAGAAATATAACCTATATTAAACTGCTGTACGGAATGCTAAGTCACTTGGTGCGACTTAACAATTATTCGCGAGCATTTTCCCACAGTTCGCCTAGAACTAAGCGAAATACACCCCACATTTATGAGATGCTTATAAAACGTAGCCTCTGTATCCTTACATCCCGCTCATCGACTTGTCTGCTGCCATAGCAACTATAGAAGAGGACAAAGCAGCGCCGCCTGCTTGTGCAGTGTATGTCACCCGTGGCAACGGCCAATCAGAAGTTACTGGCTGTCTCCACAACCATGTTGAGGTAGTGGATTTTCAGGGCGGGATCTAAAAACGAAATGCAGAGTTCCGACAGGACAAGTCTACCGCCATTCTTACTAAGCTATGGCGTGGATTGGTGAAAGAACACTCAGTTCCAATATTATAAACATGGCCTCTGCCTGCCTACCTTGCGAGCAAGGCTAGGTAGAGACGTCTGTACCATGGTCTTGGAAAGCGAAGAGCACGAGCAATTCATTATCAGTTTGGTATCAAACAATATAAAACTGAGGGTATGCACTTTCTTTTGTTTGGTGAATTTCAAGTTTGTACGGGGAGTGTAATGTGATGGCATTTTACTGTACGTTCAAGTGAGGCTAACGAAAAGTGGAACGCGGGTGATTTTTTATTTTATTTTTATTTTCATTTTTAATTTTATTTTGGATCCTTGGTTCATCTATTATCATCACTGTTTTCCATTAGACTAGTATTTTGTTTTCGGTGTTTTCAACGAGAAGAAATGTCAAGATCATAGACCCCTCCTCTCATGGGCGGAGCGTGCATTTTTATTCCGATTTAGTATTTTTTTCTGGTCCTGATCTGACACGTCTGCATTGAGTGAGTGGCATTGGCACATTGTCAATCGCTCACTACCGCTGCCATCAAACACCATAAAGCACACAGTCAGAGATTCGGACTCATAAATTTCAAAAGGCAGATATTTTGCGCATAGCTACAGCGTGTAATCAATTTTTCTACTTGTTTTATTAATTTTACAAGCGAATCCGCGAAACTTTTTTTATATTGAATTTGCATTTTTGAGTCAATTTAGCAGCCGGTACTTGTCATTTAATTTTTTTCGTCTTTTTTTAACATTTACATGCTGAGTTTCTGAAGTATTAAAGTCAACATAGATAGCCTGCTGAATAGGTTACTTTGATTTGCATTGTTGATTTATTTTGTTTTATTATTTGTTTCCCACTTAGCGTCGGATGTTTTGTTTCCTGATGGTTTAAATTGGGATTTGACCAAGTTTGCAAGAAGAATTGCACGGGGAGACATAATCGCAAGAAAGGTTACTAGCATATGAAAGAAATCTGCGAGGAGCTTTAGCAGTCATATCTAACACATCAAATCAAAGAAAAAAGATCAATTGGGAGGAAGATTCGAAAAGGATCAAAGGGACACCGGCTGTCATATGAATACCGAAGTGTCAACAATGAAAGTATAGATATTGAAACTGCAATTACGAACAAAATATTTATCATATATTTATAAAACGGTGCTTCGATTCAAGGTGGGAAGAGTATATTGCAAGAAGAAAGTGTTTACTGGGACGCACATTCGTCATACTATCTCTTGATAGTGACTCGTATAAATTTATCGCTCTTTCTTATTTTTGTGCGCAGATGTTTTAAGAGTTAGCATTATTCTTTGATCGCCGTAGTTCTGCAAAGACTTAAGAATTGCCTTTGCATGTGATTTTCCCCCTAAGCTCCATTTCTTTGCGTTGGTTCGTAAGAAGTGCATTGATTGTGTTGCGGCAGACTATGGACGAACAAGCCCGGATAATGCAGGCTCTCGGCGGTGTCAGCCTTGCTGGTCACTCGGTACAAGGAGGCATGGCACTGCCGCCACCGCACGGACATGAAGGGACAGATGGAGACGGAAGAAAACAAGATATTGGGGACATTCTGCATCAAATAATGACCATAACTGACCAAAGTCTGGATGAGGCGCAAGCAAAGTTGGTTCCTTTTTAATGAATTATTTACTGCACAAATTGTTGCTCACGGCATTGTGTTTTTATTGTACAATTAGCTTTATGTTAACCTGCCTTTCCTGATGTAGGAAAATATTAAAGCATGCATTTAACATGCGTAACATTAAAACTAGAGAACGGTTGTAAATAATAGCACTGATGAATGTGAAGGAGATAATGACATATACAACAGAGTAAAATGATGGCATTGTGGCGTGGTTGGCCGCTTGCCTTTCTTGATATCGTAACATTCTATGTGAATAATGAGCTAATTTTACTCAAAACGTTTATTATTCGAAGTATGCAAACATTCTGGCATTGCAGAGCACAGAAGAGGCTATATTTTTTGAAATATGCATTAGCAAAATACGCACAAAGCCGATAAATTTAGAAAATGCATAACCGTGTTTAATGGACATTTTCAATTGTATTTAGAGAGCATGTTTTGGTACGAATTCTTGGTAACATCGGATGAGCAAACTTCCAAACTGTTAAAGGATAACTTCACCTAACAGCAAGTAGCTAGACGTCCCCTTCCTTCGTGTAGATGATGGGTATTGCAAAGTATCCTGTGAAATCTGATGTAATTGAATACATCGTCGTAGAGTATTGGCATATTGTGCATTTATACGTGCAATATGGTATATTGTTTTAAACATGCGAGTGTGAACAACCACTTCAAATAGCAACATCTCAGTTCCATTATACGTATTATAAGGACATGTTCTGTGGTTTAACTTACAAAAAGCTTGCCCACGTTTTCCAGTTGTCGAGAAAAAGCCCAAACACACGTGTGAGGATGAAAATAGGGATGCATTCATCCTGTAGTTCACACGCACACTGTTATTTCAATAGCGTAATCAAATTCTATTTAATTTCTTGCGTGCTTTAAAAAGTAGTGATTTATATCCATGTTTTGCTTTTCCCTGTACTGAAACAGGAAACATGGACTGAATTGCCACAGAATGAAACCAGCCCTCTTCAGTGTGCTATGCGAGATCAAAGAAAAAACAGGTAAGACCGATACATTTTGTGTTAAGGAAACAATTATAGAATAGTGCAGTATTGATACTAGACTACATTACTGTGGCACAATACGATTGCACACCGCCATCTTTGCTCTTTTTGTCCCTTGCACCCTGTGGTCAAACATGAACACACACACTCACGGACGATCTATCCCCATTCTTGAGTGTAACCAACGCTGAAAAATACACGATGTAGCTTCTGAAAAATAAACATACATACTGGGTCATATTCAAGCGACCACTGATACCCGTGATTTAAAGAAAATTGTTATCATTATGATTTCTTTGTCGGGAGGCGCAGGCAGCACTGTCCTGTCCTCCCATACCGCTTTCTCAACGTCAAATGACTTGGTGAGGAGGCGCCGACAACTGGCATGTTCGTGGTTACACTGAAGTATTCTTGTATTCTACTAATCTCATATAAAAAATGCCAGAAAAAATTGCAACGCGTCTTTTGATTTACCATACTTTTCGCTGATAATGTTGAAACAAGCCGTTCCTCACGCGCTGTGTATAGCCTATCTCATCTGAAATAACCAATTGCAGAGTTAATCAGCCCGAGGAACGTGTCCATGTATATTTTACAATGTGGTTTTGCTTCCTGGTAAATATTTGGGGGGCTATTTGCTTTTGAACTTCAGGCTAATTGATTTTGCTCGGTCGGCAGCGAATATTGGCACGACGCGTAACTGCACCTGACTCGCTCCCACATGTCTTGCATATAGGGTTCAATGAATCAATAATGTGAATTGTTAGACGAGTGACAGTCATTTTTAAATGCGGTCGGTTATGTATGCAAATACGGAAAGCTTGTGGAAAAATAATTTTTGAACTCTGAAGCTAGTACTAAACATGCACACTGACGCCAACAATAAGACCTGTTTGGGCAAAGTGGAATTATTATTATTATTATTATTATTATTATTATTTACGGGGAGGGTACGAGGGGTAAAAACATATAGGTAGTCAACATATCTGTTTGACATTACATTCTTGTAAAATAGGCTACATTATCCGAATGGCAGTGTCGACAAACGCGTGGCTATGTTGCCCTTCACTGACATGTATCCAACTGTATTTGCAATGAATTGGAGTTACTCCATTTAAAATATTAAAAATTGTATCATTGCTATATCATCTGAAGCTATGTCATTTATCTAAACTTGCCTATAGTCTTTATTAGCTGTAGAATGTAGATAAAGTACCAGGTAAAAGACCTAGGTTTTTTAAATGCCACAGATCGGCGACATGATCATTAGAATTGTGCGTGCGCATTTATTTCATTCGGTACCATGAAAGAAAGAAATGTTACACACATACTCCACACACAATATATATATATATATATATATATATATATGTGTGTGTGTGTGTGTGTGTGTGTGTGTGTGTGTGTGTGTTTGAATGCGTGCGTGCGTGCGCGCGCGTATGTGTGTGTGTGGAGAGAGAGAGAGAGAGAGAGAGAGAGTGAGTGAGTGCGAGCGCGCGGGCGTTCTTATATGCGTGCGTACAGAACGATAAATGGTCAAATGCCAAAGGATATCGAATCATTTGCAGTTGTTGTGGTTTCATATCATTGGAACAATTTTGTCTTATGTATCATCAGAAATCCACTCTCAAAAGGAGGAAAAAGTTTCTGAGAAGCATTTGATGACATGAAACATTAACATGCGTCCCTGATTCGAAATAGATTATTTTGTTCGATTGAGGACTCTTCGATTTGATCAAACACGTCCACGAAAGCACCCCCGCAGAAGATCACTGAAACTATCTAACAAAGTTTCTTGAAACAGTGTTCGTTGAAAGTAGCCTATAACATACCTCTAGGGGTAAATTCTGTGAAGCAAGAGTTCGCATGGCAAGGTCAGATAGGCGAGTTAATGCGAACAGGCGCGTTTATCAAATCAACCCGCAATTTCATATCAACAGGTAAATAAATGCAAAAAAGAAAGAAAACAATAGTCGTGGATTTTTTGTATTTTTTCTTGAACAAAGTCGACTTCGTGGATATAAGACATGTAAGAATTTAGAAGGTGAACCGAGGCGAGCAGGTCAGTAATTGTGAGTAGAATAGAGAGGCCGCGTTTCCGCTGCTTAATATAATTTCCGATTTTTCTTCCGAATGAAATGACTGTAGCTAAATGATTATTTATGTACCAAGCACTGGAGTAAAGGATTTATACCGGACGTGCATGGAGACAACGCCATGAGGTGTTCTTTCTACCCTCCCGTGCAACTTCTTCAAAGTAGGCTATGCAGCAGACTATCTTTTACCACTGTCTTATTTTGGCTTGAATAAAATCGTGCGGTAGATTAAAACATTGAGTATGTGTGTATTGCTTTTGTAAAGTTATTTAATCGAGTGGTCGTAAATCAGAAAGAGCAGGTGTCTATGCGTTTTTAAATGTTTCACTTGAGTGGGGAAAGAAACCTATCCGGCGCATTCAAGTGGGTCAATCAAGACTGATATAGGCTGACAATAATTCACGCGCAAGCAAATAAATAGTTGCTGTTTTTATTTTGCGTCACCTGTGCTTTCTCCTGCTGATTTAAGATAGTTACGTCTGTCTTTAACATATCAACAAGTAGGTGGCTGCGGAATGTTGTATTTTTATAGCATAATATTATAGGAATATAATTCTCTTTGTATGATCATTTAAATCAAAATCTAAGGGAAACACACGAATGTTCGCTTGGAAAAAATAATAATTAGTTGTTCTTTGAATATGGCTACGTTTATCTAGTCTTTCGCATTCCGTGTTTTTGTCTTGGCTCTCCAAAATATAACTATTTATTGTATTGTGTAATTACAAGTCACTTTGCCCTACTGAAAATTCTGAACATTTCTATTTTCAAGAGAACTTATACTCAAAGCTTAGTAAATAATAAAAAAATAATAATTTTTTAAAGCGACTGTTACCATTTAAGATTAATGTAATTGAGATTGCACGATATTTTTCCTCTGGGGGTTTGTAAACATTAGAGGTGCAAGAATAAGAGGGAAGGGAGTGGTTTTGGGATTTTGTCATCGCTCGCGTGGGAGACTTTATGACAGCTGTCAATTTAGTGCCTATGACCAGGCAAGCCTACATAGAGTAGAGCAAATGCAAGATGAACAGCCAACCACAAACAGGCACCCCTGAATGACATTCCTCTACCAGGGACCCCCTAATAGTATACGTGATGGGTTGCCAGATTTGTGGCCATTGTGAGGCTTATAAGCAGAAGTGACTTGGGGAACATCATAAAACTTAATGAACTTCGGGGCTCCAGGAGGTGTTCGCTTGGGGAGGGCTGGGCCTGCTTGGCTGCCCTGGCTGCTTGAGGTATTCTTTATGTCTAGTTCCGGAGAAAGAAAGAGAGAGAAATGTGAAAAGAAGAAAATGATCACTAAATGTTTTAACCCCGGGGCGACAGCCAGTAGATGTTACTTTAGCCGTACAAGAGCTCGGGAACTCTGTGACCAGCAGGAGAAAACAGAGAAGGAAAAAAAGAACTTAGACAAAAAGAAAAAAAGACAAGCTTTGGTTGCTGTGGTTGTGGCAGGATAAGTTTGATGTGCTGCTCACAAAGGAGTAGAAGTTGTTCACATGTTGATCATATCATTTGCTCAACATTGCCTTCATGTTTTTACCTGTGTGTGTGTGGGTGGGTGGGTGGGTCCATGAGTGCTCACTTTCATATGTGTATAACGCAGCATTGCATATTTGTATTAAATTTATTTTAGGGGATATTTATCATCATAAAATGCTAATTTACCTAATGTATGTTTTGGCATACTCTTTCCCTACTCACAAATTGCACAAAAGTAAATGTTTTATTTGTAGGCTGTTGTTTATTTCCCCTTTGTGGGATTCAGTGCAATATCTGCCATATTTGTTACGTGGCAAATCATTTTTACCGGCTGATAAAAGTAGCAGAAAACTGAGACTTATCCTACCATATGGGTTAATTAAAATATGTATATCTTTGCAATATTGGGAAGATTTTAAAATAGATGTTATGTTCCGTAATGTCTATAAAAACTGATTGCAGATGTTAAACAGTACTCGTCGTGATTCAGCATTCGATAATGAATTTTTAAATTCAATTTGTGTCAAAAATTAAAATGAAACACATAGGGAGCTGGACTGTTCCTTTTAAAATAGTATAAAATGGGAATATTATTTCAGTTGATTAAGGTTTCTTACAGAATGGCAAAAATATATATATATATATATATATATATAAAATATTCTATTTGAAGCTGGAGTTCTCAGTTCGCGTTCCCATCACTGAAAACCTCTTGCAGTGACCACCATTCAACGTGCACATATTGTGCTGTGTTTAATATATTTATAGCGCTATATTGTATTATAGCTATAATTAAATATGCATAAAGAATAGAGTCCCTAAGTATGCTAATTATTTAAATGAGCTTGTTTACCAGATGAGTTCGTGTAATCTTCTCTAATCCCTTTGATGTTCACTGTTTGAAGGGTTTTATTTTTTTCCACTAAGGCTCAAACACTAACAAGGTACGTTGTGCGTTACTTATTTTATTGTTGCTGTTGACACTGTTGTTGTTAAATCAGCTGTCATTATTTTCAAACTCTTAGTGTAGCAGTTTTTCCCACTTTTTAATTTTGGCAATTGGCACTGGCCAGTCTTGCAAACATTAGCATTGGGGTTGGAATTTAAAGAGCCTGCCTGGCGAACAGTGTTTGCTTTTTGTATTTGTTTAGCAAAGCCTGGCTTTGAGAAAGATGTCGTGTTTGTTTTCTCAGCAGGCCTGTTGAAGGGCATTGTCTTATCTGCGTGATAAGCGAACCATTCCTTGATAAAGAGCCTTCCTCATGTCGAGTTTCTCTTTGCTTATGGGTGTTTATCTGTGTGAGTGTGTGCGCGATGGACAAAGACATTAGATTACAGAAAGAAAGTGAAATACTACATGTCCTTAAGAGAGATTGTGTGAGTGTGTGTACGTGTAAGTGAACGTGGGTGTGTGCATGCACATAAATGTATATGGTCTTAGTTTTTCGCGTTCCTTTTGCAAAATTAAAAATTTGAATGTCAAGGGTTTTTTTCTCATTACTAACATATAAGTATTGACTGTTAATAATGCAGTAAACTGAGACTGGATAAATCATTACTAAATGTAGATGTGAGTAGAGTGCAGTAGATTTGAGGTAAAGGAGAGAGATGCTTTTTTCTGTTATCTGACCCGTGAATTTGACTTGGCACTGAGAATAGGAGAGATGCTCTGCTAAAGAGATTTTATGCTGTGGTATTAGGTTGAATTCATGCAATTCAGTGCTCAGAATTAGAGAAAAAAGTGTCAACCTGCGACATAATACATGGCGCAGGACTGCTATGATGCTCATGTTCCTTAAAAAAAAAAAAAAACTTGCATTTCTAAATGAAATAAAAGTGGTCTTGTTTCTAAAAAACTATTCATCAAAGGCTTAGTTTGACTTGCAAAGAATGTTTGAGGTTCAGTCTAAATTCGGCTTCTTTTTTGCAAGATGCTATTCTTGTATTATTATATTATTATTTTTCTTGTATTTGTATTGGGATGCATCGAACGAACCCTTTAATAACTGATTGGGAAGAAAAAAACATATGGGCAAGCATTACAGAAAAATAATAGCTCAGTCTGTCACCAAAAATACTCACTGCACCCTCGTTCTTCACTTAATGAGTCTGTCCAAGGACAATTTTTTTTATTGCAAAACCTAAAAAAAAGAGAGAGGAACTGTTTGTGGATGAATCGTTCATTGTTCAGCTGAGTGAATTTGTAGCTCAGGCATAGAGGCAAAAAAAGGTAAATTGGTCCTGAAGTGCTTGACTGGTGACTCTGTATACAGTTACATAAAACAGCGCTACATGTACTACATGTGTTTAGTGAGACAAAAGGACAGAGCAGTGTGTGTCTGTGATTGCAGTGTGTGTGTGTGTGTGTGTGTGTGTGTGTGTGTGTGTTTTCGTGCAGAGGAGAGTCAGGAGATTGAATGAAAATAAACTTGCTGTTCTTGATTGAAGAGCACAGGAAGTATTGTTGTAACATGGTCTCTCACAGGGTAATTGTCGCGGGACGATTTTTGCGATGTCGAAACAAGAGTTAGGTTTACATTTTAGCGGTTCCCTCAGCTCCAGTCCCCGCCATGGGGTCAGTGGCCCGCCTGACCCAGCTGAGCCTCGGCCCTCAGCAAAACCATTCGGCTCCCCTCAGCCTCGTCTGTGCCTTTTTCCCCAAATTCCCCGGCCCTTTCGAGTTCACTCAAGCGACACGCGATCGCCTGTCATTAAGCTGCGCTCAGATCCCACCCTGACGAAGATGATATTCACTGTAATCTCCTCAGGGACATGTTAACTACAGCCAGCCAGGGCTGCTTTTGCAGGACGGAGATGTGATGGAATTCTGCAGTGTTCTTTGTGTGGAGTCTTTGGATTTCATTTGCTTTAATTGAACGTTGGTTGATGACAGAAGTGTGACTAACTTCTCCAGTTTTGGCTTTTTTCAATTTTTTTTTAGCATGAGAGGAGCCGCGTCCCTGATATTTAGGTAATGAGATTATATCTTCGTGCGCACATGAAATTCAGAGGTCAATTTACGTGCATTATAGCAGTCTTTGCACTCTGGTGCACAGGCCGATGTGGATTGCTGTGCAGTTAACCATCCGGCTGTAGGTCTAGTGACTCGCCAGGGGGGCGAGGAGACGCGGGGGCAGGAGGGCACTAAAACTTTCTTTCTCTGGCAGGAACAGTAGCTGGCGTTGTGTAGCGTGAAAAAGAGAGAAAAAAATGAGTGCACAGAGTGAGTAAGTAGATGGGAGCGTTTTGCAATGCAAAGCGGTTCGTGGCGGATTGGACGATTTCTTGGCACTCCTCTAACTGCTATTGTAAGCCCAGAGCAGATTTCCCCATTGCTAATGCCCTAGAAGTATTAATTCACTTTGATATGCTAATTAGAGGGCATTATGCAAGAAATGAGATTAAGTGGCAGCATGGAGTCATTTGCCTGTCAGTAAATTGAGTGTTTTTAGCAGGAGGGGTTTGTTTTTTTTTTTTTTCACTTTCTGGCGCTTTTGCATTTAAATGAATTGATTGAGAGGTATGAAGAGGAAGCTACTGCAAAATTTTCCTTACTTTTTGTTCAAATATTTTTTCCTCTACTTTCTTTTTTCTTTTTTTTTTTTTTTGCTCAGTGAAATCACATCTTGTCTCAGGCTGGGAAAAGGATGCTTGGTGAGTGAATGATTTGGAGCGTGTGTGGTTTTCTTTCTTTTTTTTTTTTTTTGCATGTCAACACAATCTGATGGTTTGCATAATTAGCATGCTGTAAAACTCTTTGCTGTCATTGTAGTCATTGTCACTGGTGGTTATGGCCTGCGACTGTCATCGTGTGCATAGATTGGGAACTGCGGGAGTGCCTTGAGTAAAAAAAATGAGCCAGAAGTAAAATGGTCTGAAACGTTTCCCTTGTAGTCAATTATGTCAGTGCTAAACTGATACCTGAATGAACTATCTGTGTGAACAAAAATTTCCTTTGTATTCACCCAGATTTTGCCAGTATAAAATTGTGTAACGGAAGATAGTTTGAACATAGACTTGAATATAGACTTGAATATGGGAATGAGCCCTGGAGGATTGCTTTAATCTGTCCTGTTATATATTTTTTATATGAATACCTAAAAATATAGAGTAAAATCTAAAAATATTCTTGTGTAAGTGTGACTCTGAATATGTTTCTCTGAGCCAAGCTTACTGCAACAAACAGGGTCCTTTATTTTGAAAATTCGATTGAATCGCTGTTAGTTTTCGACTGAACTCGCGCTCACTGCTAGCCCAGCTGAGCCTCCGACCCCCTGGAAGCCTGTCCCGGTGTTGCCGTGGGGAACGACAAGAACAACAAAGGTGAAAGATTACCTCCGCATGGTATTTCTGATCAGGGGTAAGAGAGAGGTTCTTCTTCTCTGCTTCTCTCTGATGTGAGGTTTAATCAATAGAGAGAGATTACAGAAAACTATTACAGGGGCCGAGTCGCAGTGCAGCACTGCAAAGGGCTTAGCCCCCTCTCTCTCTTCCCCTGCTTTTTTGTAGTGCCCCCCCCCCCCCCCACCCCCTTGCCTCTCTGGCTTGTATGGCGTATTGACTCGCTGTTTTCCTGACCTCTGACTCCTTGTGCTGAGGAACGGAGGAGTTCCGAGTAGCAGAGCGCTAGGGAAGCGCGCGGTGATAGCCACCCCAGCCGGCGTGGAGAGCAGTGGATTAGGAGTATTAAACTCCAACAGGGTGGTAATCTCAGCTGTTAGTTGGAGAAGGAGGGAAAATGGCCTGGGCGGGTGGCTGTGTGTTTGGGGGTGGGGGGCGGTTCAGGGGTGTGTTGGGGCAGTTTACACTATCGGCTGTGTTCACAGCATTTTTAGTCACTCTCAGGCTGGCTGTCGAATGGGCTGGAGTCTTCCAGTCTTCCCCTGGTGAATGTATGAAGCAGTGGGGAGGATGCATATGATGTCTTTTGTAAGCCTTGGGGGAGCATTTATTTTATGGACCCCCTCTCACGGAGAACAAGAAGATTAGTGTATTATTGTTATTATTATTATTATTATTATTATTATTATTATATCTTTTTAGAATGACTGGCTATATATAATGTTCTGCAGTGTTGAAGTAGCTATGGCCCATTTCTTTGTTTGTTTGGAACTGAATAAATAGAATTTCTCACTTGAAGTTTGAAGAAAAAATAAAAATGAAAGAAAAAAACAGAGCATCCATTGAGCTGCAGTGTCTGGTGACAGCTCTCAGGCCAGAGACCCACATCTCAAAGTAAATATTTGTAAAGACGGCCTTGTTCCTTACCCTCTGGTTCCATGCGCCACAGATTCGCTGCTGAATGGCTCAGTAAATATATGCTGGAGAACAGAAAGCCATTCAGCGGCGAAAACAATTGACTTTGGCTGCTTTTTTGTTGGAGTGTCCCCCAGTGATGTGGCTGTGGAGACTAGATAGCGTGGGGGGCAGAGAGGGCCTTCTCTGCAATGGGGGCCACAGGACGCTTCCTCCTCGGCCAGATAGGGTGTGAGGGGGTGGGGGAAGGGGGGGGGGGGGGGTCGAGTGTGGAAATAAAAACCTGTGAAAATAAGGAATGGAGGATGAGTGAAAGAGAGAGAAAGAGGTAACGACACCGCCAATCCGCCGGCAGCCCCCGACCAAAAAAGTAATCAGTAGTTCCATGCGTCTCCCAAATCTTCACCCCCCGCCTTCTTTTTTTTACGTGAGTGTTTGATGCGCCTAAATACGCTGCTTTAGAATGGGGATTTTTTTTTTTTTTTGCATGCAAGTGAATTGTTGTTGATTGCTTCCTGAGTGCACCCCCTTCCCAAATCCCCTCTGCCACACACACACACACGCACTCACGCACGCATGCACACACACACGCATACACACACACACAAATACTCTGTTTCACACACATGCACACACACACACACACACACACACACACACACACATCTCTACACCCCTCTTTCTCCCTTTCATAGCTCGAAGCATTTTCTGTGGGCTCCTGTACAAATGCAGCCCATAATTGTTTTTCGCACATAAGTTATGCAAATGAGCCTTTATGGCAACTGGCATAACAATTAGCATCCTCCAACAATATTTTAGCAGGTTAATTGCGAAATTTCTAAATTGTACATCTGAGTTGTTAATTAGGCATGACAGAGGTGGTGAAATAGTTATCTTCAGGCAATGGCAGCCAGAAGCGACTGCTTGAAACGCAAAGAGCGAGGATTGATTAGAACTGAGGGTTACGATTGCAGGAGTGTGGGAGCGCGCCTGTTGTCAAGTGCCACCGCTTTTTTTTTTTTTTTTTTTGTTATTTCTTTTTTTGCTATTTTTATTCTCCTCCAGCTGACCAGGAGGTATTACCCAAAATGTGACAAATACAAAACACCCAAAACAAACACACTCTCTTATACACACACTCACACAACACACACACACGCGCGTGCACACAAACGCTTGCACATGCACGCGTGCACACAAACACATTTACACATTGAGGCACATAAACATACACAAACAATTATGCACAAAGTGCATGAGTAAAGAACACTTGAAATATAGCTCTACACGTTATTACAGTCTTTCTTTAATGTCTTATTCCATTTGACCCCACCACCCCACCCCCTGCATTATCAGTGACATTGTCTTTTATTTGATAATCCCATTTATTAAATATGACTCCCAACCCCTTATGTATAACCTCATTCAACAAGATCTAGTATTTCAATTAATTACCATGTCCCTGTACGGCTTTATCTTGCTCGCCTACTTGAGAACGTGTTGTATTATTTTTTTTTCTGTGAATTCTTGTATTTAAATTGGAAATTATAATTCCATTGAATTAGAAATAAATAAATCCAAGTTTATTTGAGTGTAATGCTGAGTTTAGCCTCAGTCGTAAATTTTTTTCAGTAAATATTTTCAAAAATTCTATTTAAACTAAAATGTATAGCAATGTTCAAAAACAAAATATTTACAAATAAGTGTGAATATCGATTTTTTTTTTTTTAACTGAACAAAAGAAAATCTGAGAGGACCACTTTTTGGAACCCTTCTAACAGTCTTATTTTTGAAATAATTCATCATGATATTTTGACTTTTAAATAACAGATATTTTGTTGAGATAGTAGTTTATGGAATAACCAGTATCCACTTTTATACTGAAGGATATTGTTGAAGAAGACATGCTGAGGGGAGGAGGCGTGGGTTGTGATACGGTCACTGTCAGCCAGTTGTCTGTATCGCTGAGATGACGCGTCCACCTGGGTGACCATTCTAACATCCTCTCTCTTCCCTCAGCATTGGAGTGGAGGCCCCTCCCCCTTACATGGGCCTGCTCATTCGCCTTGCTCAATAAATGTAAGCACATAAATAAATAACTGGCTTTTATTGCCCTGATCTCATTACAGCCCAGCAATCCAGTCTCCCTGTAAACCTTGATCATTTTTTTGTCAATGGGAGCAGCTTTCATAATATTTTTTTTTGTAATGTTAATTAATTTTGGGCGAAGCCATTAAACTCCTCTGAAGGTTAGCCAGCGAGACGGACATCTCCTAGGGATTGATGGCCCCTCTGCTTTCTCTTTTGTTTATTATTTGCCTTTTTTTGTCTTATGTGTGCTGGCGCGCGCGCGTGTGTGTGTGTGTGTGTGTGTTGTGACGAGTGCCTGTGACCATATTATTTCCCCCGTGATCTAAACTAGGCAGAGACCCACTCCCCGGGGGGGTCGAAGGTCATGGCATCACTCGTGTGTCCCACCTGCCACTCCCTCCTCTGACGGGGGAACGGCAACATTAGGGCTCATTTCTGAGAGGCGGGAAACACTGGTGACGGCTCGCACTCCGTCACTAACGGCGACTCGCCGCCAATGCATCTGAGGCTGATGTATTCCCCCAGACGTGCGCTCTCTCCGGCTGCCGAGAGATGGGCTGATGAATCTCACACCACCTTTGGCTTGTCAGCTATTCTTCCCCGGGTTAACCAAATTGTGCTCGGTATTGAAACATTAAATTTTCATTTAAAAAAAGTAAATGTTCCACCCGTCGCTGCTGTTTTAATATTTTACATTTTTCCCCCTGACGTGTGTATGGAATAAGTGCTATTTGTGATGCGTTGTCATCAATTATTTTGTCACTGGGAATAAAAGCCGGAAAACTCATCCGCCCACCGCCGTGTTTATGCCACATATGTAGCAAGATATGAAATTAGCAAAGCAATTGAACTTTCCGTGCATCTGTAATGCGTGTAGAGACACATTTCCACCTGTAATGATAATGGAATTGTTTTAGCACCCATACATGGTACGCTTTATCTCAGGACAAATACAGGTCATAAATCCCTTAATTTTTTTTTTCTTTTTTTACTTTGTCACCAAGTGCAGCTGACTTGTGCTGGTTTTATTCTGTAGCACGCACGTGTGTCACTGATAATAATTCCTGTGATTTGCAGATGGCATCCTGCGGTGAAATCATGCTGGCGGTGGTTGAGTCTGATAGGCCGCTCCCCTCAGCTCTTTTCGTGAGTGTATGTGTTGCTTAAGTGTGGTAGCACTCGCTCAAGGGCACAAGCATGCCAGACTTGCTGAAAAATTCAGAACTGAGTGAGGTGTCTACAGTGCAGGTTACAGATACGGTACCTGCGAGAGCTTATCTAATGATTTTATATTGGGTTTCCTGGCACGAGGGGCGCTCACCCCACGTCGGCACGTGGCACAAGGCAGGTTGTTAAAGGCGCCGCGGGAAGGGTAGGAAACCAAAATGTTTTTTTTTTTTTTGGTTTCTCCGTTCGCATCCTCTGGCGGCCGGCTCACTAGCTGCCGCTACTTTGTCAGATGGCATTTGAGCTGTTATTACTGTAAAGAGGGTCAGATGGAAAGACTAGTACAAAGCCAGTACTCTCGCAGTAATGATACTGCTATTTATAGATTCCCCATTTCATTAGCTCCTGTGTTTCAGGGATGCACCATTCTCCGGGGGTAACTGATACCAGGTTCATTTACTTTCTTACACACATTAAATGCATAAAACCTTCAATGTAGGATCTTTTATCTCTGGTATAGGAGTACCTCACTGCTGCCTTCTTCAGCGCCGGTTCCAGTGTCTTGTCCTCTCTCTGATATTTAGGGCAACGTTTATAATATTACATGTTTCATCTACATGTTTTTCTGTGATATTTTGGTGGGGATTTTTAAATGAATAGTGAGTTATGGATTATTTCATTTATTGTTTATTTTAATATGAATTAATGAGTAGAACTTTCAGCAAAAGTGACATTTTATTTAGTAATTTTGTTGTCGAGCACAGCTGCTGAATGTCATTTATTTTTGTTACCATGCATTTTGGACCCAAAGTTACTTTTTGGTTGCAATCAGGTACCCAAATGCAAAAGACACAAAACAAAGATATGTCCGCACTGCAAATAAATAAATAAATTAATAAATAACAATTATATTATCTTTAACATTCGCCATCCCATAACTGACAAAACAAAATCCTGTGTGATAGCTGGGTCACTGAGATGTTTGTGAGAGTGTGTTTATGAACTGATGGCAGGTGATAGATTGACACACGGATGGTCTAAGTGATCAGTCGGCAGATCTTTGAGAGACAAAGAGAGGGCAAGAGCTGAGCAGCAGGTTTCCTGGGGATTGTAAACGTGTGACCCTGGTCAGCCAAGGAATCTGTGTTATTTTCACGAGGCCATCCCACTCACCCACCTATTCCGGCACCTGGAGCCCCCTCGCCCCGCATTCGCCGTCCTGAGATGAAGTCTCCGCGCCACTGTTGCACATGCGCTTCATACATTATAATGATAAATTGGAAGCAGATTCGGGGGGGGGGGATTGTGGTGGACTGCAATGCAATGAAAATTTAATCAGCGACTTCTGCTGCTTTAATAAGGCAAATAATTCTTATTGGCTGCAGTGTTAAGGTTTCTAATATTTAATTCATAACAAACATTGCATTATTCTGCTGTGGCCCCGACAAGCTCCACTTTCTGGCAGCTGAAAGGCAGCACAAAAACTTAAAAGCAGATGTAAGGGTCCTAACCCCACTCGAAAGCCTGGCTCAAGCGCTGTCATTAAAAGCGTACTCGCATGACATCATTTTTTCAATGGTAAATGATTATTTATTGATTTATAGTATTTATATTATTTGTGCAGCATCACACTTTTTGCATGCGGTCTACTTTTAATCACAGTGATAAATGCTTTTTTTTTCATTTTTAATCTTATGTTATTTACAGTAGAGTAAAACTTTGCACGGTAAAATTTAACCCCCGGTCGAATAACTGTCCCTTTCTTATTAAATTTTCCACTGATAGGAAAAATTTTTCTTGTTCCGTCGCTAAAAAACATAAATTGTCGTAATTGGTCTTTTCCCGGTGTTACATGGTGCTGATTGAGATGGCGAAGAGTAAGTGCAGCAGTAGCAGAGGGGAATGGTTGACCCTTAAGAGGATAAAAACAAACGGTGTCGTGGTAGAGGTTACACTCATGGAGCTCACTGTGTTTAGCGGCTCTTCATCTCTTAGGAAACCTGAGGAAAGGTGGGAGGGTCTTGACACTCGGAGCTAATACTGTAGCATGACGAGAATTTCTTCCTGCTTTCCTACACCTCTCTACTTATGATATGCTTCACATCATATTTTTTGCTCGCCTTTTTGTGTTAACTTCTAATTGTCCGTGTGTGGATGCATTTAAGTGCTCAGTATCTATTAACATGTGTGTGTTTTGCTTTATGAGTGTCTGTCCTACATTGATATTCTGAAAATACTTCTCTTTCATACACTCCCTAAAACCCTTGAAGTTCCTTCGTGTTAGCCGAAGGGGTGGAAAAATGGCAATTGACCAACTGCTAGGTGACGGCTCATGTTGCATGGAGACGACCAGCCCTGTTTTCGGTCTCCTGAAATGGCTTAATTGGTGTCAGAACCCCTGGGATAAAGGCCTCTTGCTCTGATGCAGACCCACATCAGCCAAGAGGAACTGGTACCGTCTGCTGGTGACGAAGGGCTGAGCCGTGCCATAACAATACTCAATGATGTTTGGGATGACAGAAATTAATACGCGCTCGCTCGGCGAATGCGGTGATTAATGACGGCGAGCGGGGGAATGCTGTCCTTCCCTTTTTTCTCTGCTTTGATGGGGAGTGAAAAGCCAAAAAAGGCTGCTTTTTATTCTCTTTCGAAAGTGGAGGTCATCCAGAGTACATTACTGCTATTTTTCTCTTTCTCTCTCCCTTTTTTTAACAAATGGGGGGGGGGGGGGGGGGATGAGGGGTGGGCTGGGGAAGAGGGGAGGGGGTCTTATTTCACTTTAGAGGGTTTTCACCACTGCTGCTGGGAGCTGGTGTCCGCTTCCTGTGGGGTGCTAAAGGGAGAAATAGAGTTTTACAAAAAAAAAATTGTCCAGTGAATGTAGAAGCATGTGACCCCCGTGGTTATGCACTCCAGTCCCTTAGGCCTAGGTTGAGTCTAAATCCTCTGCACTTTGGCCTGGATTCACTCTGCACTCTTCCTTCATTTTGATTTGTAGCGAAAAACTAGATTTTTTTTTTTTTTTTGCAAAAATGATGTGGAAAGTTCAGGAAATGGCTAATGAAAAGTCCTAGCATTTCTCTAAAAAGTGTAATGGTCGCATTTGCTCGTGAATCAAATTCAATTGTCGATAGAATCCAGACATTTTTTTTCGTAATGAAAATAGATGAGTAAATATTTATGGATTTTGCCACTGATAATTATTTCATCAACTTCCATTGTGAGATATTACAGATGTTTATTTAATCATCGTATGAAAGTGGGGGGCTTTGAAGATATGTCGTTGGAAAAGTGAACACAGGAACTTTAAGCTTTAAAGATAAAGTACCTTTCTTGATTAAAATGTTGTCATTCTGTTAACGTTGCTTGAGAGGTTAAGATATTTTGTTTGGATATTCACGTTCACAAAACGGTCCATTGGTATGTTGGCTCAGAGCAGTAAATTCCTTATTTGGGAGCTAGTGAGTAACTGCTAATAAGCAGAGAGCTGGTGTCAGTTACTTGCTAATTCATTTAATCATGATTCTTGGCACAGTTAGTGTCTATTTGCAATGCTGTGGTAATTTTATTGGAGAGAGTGTCAGTAGAAACCTTACGCCTGTGGTGTGAAGTTGATTAAAAGGTGTGTTGTTTTTCCTGTCAATATGTGCTGGCCTACTCGTTTCTCATCGTTATGACGTCTGTCACAAAGTTACCTAGCTGAGCAGTGGAGGCCAAAATCATGACTGCTCTTTTGTTTGGTGATTTCTAGAAAGATCTGTTGAACAGAAACGGAAGGTAAAATCACTATGAATACCTACACAGTACAAATAATTATTATTTCCTTATTTTTGGTTTATTATGATCCATTGTTTTTTCCCCTGGTTTTTGTGACAATGGTCTTTTGTGCAGTTTGTGTTAATCAGTCCTTGGATATTTGGATTCACAGAAATTCCTTAAAAGGGTATTCTACACCATATCCATGCAATTTTTATAATTGCTTGCGAATTTTCCGGAGTAAAACACATTATGCGGTTTATTTGCCAAGGAAAATGACCCAAAGATTTCCCAAAGAAAATTTCACATAGGCCTTTTTTAATATTCATTTATGAAGCTTTGAAAGGAAACGTAATTACAAAAAATCTAATTAATGTGCGACAAGTCTAAAAATGGGAGGATGGAAGTAAGCTTCTGTTTTTCCCCCCTGGGAGTGACCACATACATTCTTTAATCATTCTGCCCCAGAGACCCACAACTGCTCTCATTCATCCCTTCATTTGAAATTCCTCTTACACCTCACAATTCATTCAATGTATGTGTAATGGGGAATTAAACCAGGCATGAGGAGGATGCCAAGATGCCTTGTATGAAATAGTGAAGAATTCAAATTCATATTCATTCATATTCGCTCATTGCTGAGAAAATTTAGAGAGCTGAGCGGAGTTGTTTGACAGCAGATATTTTGCTGACACCAAGTATTTTGCTCACGTCTGGTTCTCAAATAAGTGGAGCCACTGACGCTGTGATTGATGCATGTTTATTTTAGGTGCTATACTTTTTTCTTTTTCAAGTTTTTAAGGGGTAAACATCATGGGATTGGCTATTTGATCTGACCCTCGGGAATTATGTGCCAGGTGCGAAGAGGGCAGGCAGGTCTGCTTTATTCTTGTTCTTCAGCAAACACCACTGATACATCTCTGAACAGAACTGTGTCAAACTTAGGAGAAGTGGCACTTCCCCCTGAATGGGTGATGGCATGTCTTGTTAACTCCTAACTTTTTTTAGTTGAATGAGGAAAAGGGAGATTGTCACTGCAAATCAGGCAAGTGTTTGCAAAAATTGGTATTTCAGACGGCATTTTTTTTTTCTTCTCCTGGTGATACAGAGCTGCTAATGACTATGAAGATTCCCTGACATGCCACAGAACTGTGATTACACATACTTTTTGAAGACAGATTTGATAGATCTGTCATCTGTCACTTCTTGAGAAAGTCCTCTTCTAGCAGCATGTTCCTTCAAGGAATTTCATCAAGGAGAAAGCACTGTGGGCCCACAGGAGTGCTGGTAATGATGGCCTGCCTTCGCCATGCTAAGCGCTGAGGTCAGCCGAGGGTCGGCGAGCTGGGTGCGGTCATGCCAGCTACAGCTGGGAGCTCTGGAGTGGAAAAGGTGGCAAACTTCATTTATTTACTGATCAAACGACTCCTGCCATCAGAGACCTGATTGGAGTCCACGGCTAATGGGGCTTAGCATGGAAGGGCCTGTGGGGCCTAGCATTGCTTCAGCCTCCTGGAAGCCTTAAGGCTGAAGAGCAAGGGCTTGCAAGGTTTTTCTTTTTTGTGAAAGAAAGTGAAGGCACAATTTCAGTTTCAGTAGACCTACGTGTACTGCACTGTGGGGTCTGTTAGAGGAACTGATCTCTATTTTGCCTTTGCATTGCTTTTCACTGGGTTGAGATAGGGTTACACTTTGAGATCAATGAATAAATTTATTATGGCAATGCTAATGCATTGGAAAGGTGAGAGATGGAGGGAGAGCTCAAGAGGGAGGAAAAGAGAGCGAACGAGGGAGGCATTGCTAACCTGGGGTATGAGAGAGAGAGAGAGAGAGACAAATTGGGAGAAGCGGCTGTTTTAGCCTAACATTTTCATAAACCATCATCAGTAATGCAGCAACAGCTACAGAAACCCGAGATGATTTCTTCAGGCGTTGCTGTCAAGTGTTATTCAAATAACACCAGCCTCACATTTGAATAACAGCCGACATTTTGAATTAATTAATCAGACGAGATAGTCTGGGCCTTTTCTCATTAGTCTGCGGGTCAGGCTGGAGAAGATATATGTGTTGGTGATGATATACTTGTCTTTAATCGTGATTTATAGAGATTTTGGATTGCGTGTGATTTGTCAAAGGTTCTGGGAGCAGGGGGGGAAAAACGGACAGTGCATATTTCATTACCTAATCTTTGATTGATTTCACGATGCTAAGAAGATATAATGCCGTTGTTTAGACGCTTGGAAACCTCACGTTCGAACAGAGAGAACATGACATGTTCTCTCTCGTTGTCGCACTGCTTTTTCTCTTTTTTCTTCAGTGGCTTGCCACCAGTGATGGCCGTTAAAGTTTACTACACACTACTTAAAAGCTGTAAATATATATATTGAGACTAGGGGTCAAGTCGATGGCATCATGTCAAACTATTGGTTGTAATGACGTTCATTTGTTTATATGATTTTGTGTGAAAGCGTGTGACGTGTGTATGCTATACACACATGTATGCATGTATATGTCTGTTGAATGTATGTTTAAATATTCCTGTGGTTTTTGGATTGTGGCTTTCCAATACACCACAAGCATATTTAGGGACTTTGCCAAGTTAAATGCAGACAGTTTGGTGTTAAACAAACTCTAACTCTGTTTTGTTATGGATGAAGAGGCGCAACTGTAAGGGGATTTAGAGCTAACCTGCGATGATAAATATTTAATGTGAAATCTGTTCTGGCAGGATTCAAGCAGTATTCATATCTCACACCGTACAGAGTGTGGGATGGGATTTTATTTAACTTTTATTGTTCTAAAACTCATGGGTGGAAAAGCTAATTACCAATCTGTCATTATAAATTATTTTTGCGCTTGCCTAATTAATACATCATACATTCATAAACATCAGTGCTTTTGCTTTTTGGAAGTTTTAAATGAATAGCAGTAAACCTATTGAGATAAATGAAAAGTTCCAGCAATTTTTATGCATATTTATGGCAATGTATGCTTAAAAACTGAGTAGTAATTTCTGCTTAAGCTAGTAATTTCTGTCTTTTAAAATTATGCCATTCCAATTGTGGTTTGTAAATGAGCAAAATCAAGGACTTTACTGCCATTGCCCAAGATCAGCACTGCAGATAAGATGTTTGATGCATCCGTTGATTTCGTTTCTTTTAGCATTTTAACCTAGCCACACTGTGGCCCCCCCGTGCAATCGAGCACTTTGGATGCACATTTCTGCTTGTGCACTTTTACTGTAGTGTTTGTGTGTATGAATTTCTGCTCTAGTGTGCATGCGTGTGTGTGTGTGTGTGTGTGTGTGCTCGCGCTTGAGTGTGTGTATGTGTGTGTTTGTAGCATATTTGCTGTGTGTGTACCGTGTGAGGGAGGCTTGCATGCTGGCGAAAGCAGCTGTAACAGAAGAGTTCTTGCAAATGGCGGGGCGGATTGTGACAATGAAAGCCTCTCACATCTAAGATTACAGGAACACACTTAGAGACTCCATTACATGTTTGCGGTTTCATATGAACCCCATTTCATGATTCTCTGCCAAAAATGTGTGTCTGCATGCATGTATACAGTACATGCATTTCAATGGGGGTGTTTTCCTCTTATCATAGTTCATTCGTGTGATTTGTAGTACTGTACACAGCTGTGACTTTATAACTGTGTAATTGGGTTCATCCAATGCTTATTTTGAACTCTTTGTATATAAGCCTGTTGATCAAAATCTGAGCTTCAGCTGTGCAGCGAATGTGTGTGCATAGGTGCACGTGTGTGTGTGTGTGTGTGTGTGCGTGGAAGAGCGGATCCTGACAAAGGATGAATTAGCATCATTGTCTCTCCAGAATGCGTAAATAAAGGAGACGATGTAAGTAACATGTAAGATCACACACCACTGTGAAGTGAGGAATATTCATTAGCTGATGAACATGCAAGGTTTTTTTTCCTCTCATTTCTTCAAAAAAAAGAACGTCACAGTTCATTTAAAGCATGATCAACAGGTATTTCCTAATTTCCAGTTTTCTTTTTAATTACCCCACTTTCAATTCAGAGCGTCAATGTGTTTGACTCCTGTTTCAATCTTTCCCGAACATAAAGTTGCGGACGGGTGGACTGGGTGCCGCAGAACTGCTGCTTTGCTCTTTTGATGTGTCACTGACTGGCAGAGACGGGATGGCTGGAATTAGACATATTTTAGGTGGGTGGTGGAGATGAGGCTGGAGGTGTCATTAAAAAAAGGTGTCATCCCCTTCTCTCGGCCCCACGGAGAGGTGTGACAGCGGGACGGGGATGTTTGTGGGGGTTGTTTGAGGGGGTTCCTGGAGATGCTGGCATCGAGGCGATCAGCTCTCCCCGAAAAAACAGTGCCATCTTGACAAAACACTCAAATAAATTGCTGTCGGTGGGCTGAAGAGCCGGAGCCGTGATTTTTATCTGACGAGGGGCCCACGAGCGCCTCGTGACAGGAGGGGCTGGAACACCTGTGAGAGATGGACAGGAGAGAAGGGATTCGCCAGCTGCACCTCGTGACAATAGCTATCGTTATTCAGTATTATTATTACTGTCACCAGCCTCCACTTTATACTACAGAGTATACTGCATAATCACGCACTGGACTTCCCTTTTTACTATTTTTAATACTCTGTGTGCCAGCTGTGTTCTCACCTCTCCCTATCACATTGTGCATAGGAGGCATTTCTATTCTCTCTTTAATATAGTGGTTATATATCAGTTAGCATTTTATCTATTATGCAGCTATACACCGGAGAACTGCTGTAAAAAGCCCAGTTCCCAATTTCTAAATTATTATTATTATTATTATTGTCATTGTTGTTGTTGTTGTCATTAGCAGAAGTGTCAGTATTATTTGCAAAATTCAGTTTGATTTCAGGGGAAAACTGAGCGGTAGTACAGTACAACAGTCAGGAACACATCTGGAACATTCCTGTGTCTGGGCTAATATTGATGTGCAGGGATTACATATTGCTGCATTTGCAGGCATAAAATGTTAATTTATTACTCAGATTTTTTTTTCTGTCTACCTGGTTAAAAAATAATAAATAAACAACAGGTGGGGAAAAGCCAACAGAAGAAAATTACCTGTAGACCTTACTTTAAATCCAATATGTCAGTTGGTACTTATACTAATTTAGTTGTATATCTAATCAAGAATTTAGGGTCTCACTTGTCATAGGTATCCTAATGTATGTCACTTGCATTCTGAGAAGTGGGTGGGGTTACAGTAGATGGGTCTAAGGACATGGCGGGGGGGGGGGACGTAAGGTGGCTGTTGTTTTTTTCCCTCCTTTTCACTCTGAGAATCAATTAGAGCAAAACAAAACATTGCCAACGGTTCAGTCAACTTAACGGTGGAATAATAAAAAAGAAACAGCCGTCTTTAAAGACCGGGAGACAGTGGGCACATTTTAGAAATTGCCATCCATTCTCAACTGTATTGTTATTTTCTCTCTTAAAGGTTGTTAATGAGAAATAGGGCCTCATTATGATTTTAAGGATGAGAGAGGAAAGCTTTTAATTAATGATATGTAAATGGTTCTGAATTGATTATGTTAGAATATCAAGAGAGATGGGTAGAAGCTGTGGTGTAATATATTTTAATTAAGAATTAATTAAAAATGATGGCAATTTCATAAAGCCTCACAGAAAATAGTGGAATTTACTTTCTGTCAGAAGTAAATTAGCCTTTGATTAAATAAGGGGGCACATATTTATAGTGGAGTTATTTTTAAACCTTGCCAGGAAAAATTACATAGTTTTTCAAAAATAATTAGCACTGTATCTCAGTGGCCGACCAATGGCAGAAATCACTGGGGGAGCACATGACATTTTATAGCAGCTCCCATCTGCAGAGCTGGCTAGTTTGTGTCATGTGCAGTTTATGGATCAATTGTCCTCCTGTCTGTTATCATTTGCACACATTGCCTCTGAGTGTTCTTATTTTTGGACATCCGGGAAAAGCAATTATAACTCAGAAGTACATGATAGCTTTTGGATTTGTAAATTAGTGTCATTCCAGTCTTTTTTTTTTTGTGCTGGGAGTTGTAGATGTAGAGGAAAGAGTAGGCTTTTCTTCTCCTGCCTTGTACACGCTAAAATAATTTTCACAAATCTCCCGACGCCACGTTGTATATAAACCTGCAGATGAAGCATTATGATAACGGAGTCTTTTTTGTTCACTGAAAACTGTTATCTTGATAAGCTGTTAATGTTGCAAGACACAGATTAACCTTGATAATAGCTCTGTGCTTCCCTTTTCTGAGAAAGCGGGAGGGTGGGGGTGGGGGGGAATAAACATCGGAGACGTTAAACGCGACACTCTCCCGCAGGCGGGTGGATAGGAGCTGTTGGTCTTTGTTCTCAGCTCACGGCGAAGTGTACGCTCAGTGTGAAAGTGCAGGATCAATGGCAGAACTGTAGGTATCAGTACACACGCTGCACTGGCATAGCCATGGGGTGGGGAGGGGGAGGGGGCTGGGGGGGTCCCTGGTGATTAATTTTGATTGGAGCGCAGAGTTTTGTGTTGAAAGGCAGAGGGAGGCAGACTTGTGGAACGAAATCCCTCCGGATTAGTGTGTGAGCTTTGCAACAAGAACACCTTGATATTCGGTGGGAAAAATGCTGCAAGGAAAAATAGGAATTAAAATTGACTAAAAGAAGAGAGACTACTAGAGTTTGTTTAAAATGGGTAATCGGTACAGATTTTTTCTTGAACAACAAAGTTAAAGCATTGTGTACAAGTAAAGTAGTGATTTTTAGGTTGAATATATTTTTTCTCATGAGAAATATAAAAGCTGTCATCACGATGGAATGATAAGTTTCAATAAAAGGCACCAGTGGGGAGTTTTTCCTGCTGAGCTCAGGATGTTAAGGGAAAGGTGCAGATTTAAAATAAATAAAGAGATGCAAACATTTCAATGGAATATTCCGGTGACAGTCTGGGAAAAGTAGTTTTACTCCATATCACTCAATACATGCTCTCAGTCTTAAATACATAAACATGCATGTGAACACACACACACACACACACACACACACACGTTCGTATAGGTATGCTTTTGAGGACAATAAATAAACATTTATTCTGTATAGTCTTTCCGGCTCCCTAATCATAACGGAATTGTTCCTAACCCTAAACCTGACCTTAACTTAAACCTAAGTATGACCATATCCCAAACTTTAGCAAATTAGCTGTAATCCGCTGGGTGGACTGCCTGAAATGTCCTCACAACCCCTAATGTCATCACAAATGGTTTGCGAAGAGTTGGTTCTCACAAGTATAGCTACATAAGCCCAGACACACAAACACAAACACAGAGGTATGCACATACACACACGCACAAAGCACTGCTCTGTTCGTCAGATTACGTACACCCTGGCCTGCTTTCCAATTCAGCTCCGCAGACTGTTGCCTCATACAGCTGATGACAAACAGCCACCAAGTGGAAGTGTAGCCTCAGATTATACAGACAGAAAAAACAGCTGGAATCAGAAGGTCAGCAAAAGAAGATCCAAGGAGAAAAGAGGGAATAAAAAGAGAAAAACAGGGATGAAGATGGGTACAGAGAATGGCTGGAGATGAGCTAGGTTGAGACTTGGAGAAAAACGGAAGTCTGTTCCAAGCCTAAGAAGCTCATCAGGCCGATGCATAACCTTAGTTTCTGTATCATGTAGCGACTTGAAGTATTGCTGCTCCCCTCTGGGTGGGATGCAGGTTACCCCCAAGCTCTTAGGTTTCTCTGCCAATTTTCCAGTACCCAATTATACACCTGGGTGGAGTGAGGCACTGTGGGATTGAAGTGTTTTACCGAAGAACACACCGCAAAAGCCGTGGCAAGGACTCCACCTCAGGACCTTTTGGTCCCGAGCCAAGCATGCCTGACCACTACTCTGCCGCTCTACCCCTTCCCCCGTGGGAGAGGCCGGGAGTGGAGGGAGATTTCAGGAGAAGCGCACAAGAGAAGAGTGGAGCAGAAGAAGAGAAGAAAGAGCCAAAGACATTCTCACAGAGTGTAAGACTAGAGGATGAAGAGGAGGCGGAGTCATACTCTGGGTGTGCAGTCATGGAGGGTGAGGAAGAGAAGGTGGAGTCTAAAGGCCCATTCAGATTCAGACTGGGGCGAAGCGAAAAAACGGCACGGATTTGAGGAATATTCACTGCTCAAAAATTACGCATGAGGTCATGCACACCGGACTCCGCGATCTTGCGTTCAAATTTTGCACAAAAGACAAACAAATCCGTGGAATATTTAATCAAATTGGACCATGAGAGGAGCAGCAGCGACGATGACATTTTTTGTATGTATCTGAACAATAACCTTAGCCTCACGTCTACTTTTGCGTGACAGACGGTCATCTACATAGCCACTAAGCCTTTTCATTAGTGATGCCCGGAGCTGGTCTTTCAGCTTGTTGTTCAAGTAATCATCCCGACTCTCGTCATAGAGGACAGGATGCTGGAGAACAATATCTATGAGACGCTCTCCTTTGTTTGTCACCGTACTATGCTATGTACTAAGTTTGTATCTAGTTTATGTGACTTTGCAGGTTTGAATGCTGTAACGTCAATAGAAACAAAGCATTTCATTGGCTAAAAGTCTAGTTTCGCAGATGGATTTTCATAGAAGCTTATTTTCATGCGGATGCTTTTTTCTGCCACACAAAACTTCCGCTTTGGTGTGCAAGTGTACATCAGAACCCATGAAATAAGCTTCTATAAATATCCGCGTGAATAATCAGCTCAGAAATTTGCACTTGGTGTGAATGGGCCTTTACTCTGGGTGTGTAGTTATGGAGGGTGAGGAAGAGGAGGTGGAGTCATACTCTGGGTGTGTAGTTATGGAGGGTGAGGAAGAGGAGGCGGAGTCATACTCTGGGTGTGTAGTTATGGAGGGTGAGGAAGAGGAGGCGGAGTCATACTCTAGGTGTGTAGTTATGGAGGGTGAGGAAGAGGAGGCGGAGTCATACTCTGGGTGTGTAGTTATGGAAGGTGAGGAAGAGGAGGCGGAGTCATACTCTGGGTGTGTAGTTATGGAGGGTGAGGAAGAGGAGGCGGAGTCATACTCTGGGTGTGTAGTTATGGAGGGGGAGGAAGAGGAGGCGGAGTCATACTCTGGGTGTGTAGTTATGGAGGGTGAGGGAGAGGGGGCGGACTCATACTCTCGGTGTGTAGTTATGGAGGGTGAGGAAGAGGAGGCAGAGTCATACTCTAGGTGTGTAGTTATGGAGGGTGAGGAAGAGGAGGCGGAGTCATACTCTGGGTGTGTAGTTATGGAGGGTGAGGAAAAGGAGGCGGAGTCATACTCTGGGTGTGTAGTTATGGAGGGTGAGGAAGAGCAGGCGGAGTCATACTGTGGGTGTGTAGTTATGGAGGGTGAGGAAGAGGAGGCGGAGTCATACTCTGGGTGTGTAGTTATGGAGGGTGAGGAAGAGGAGGCGGAGTCATACTCTGGGTGTGTAGTTATGGAGGGTGAGGAAGAGGAGGCGGAGTCATACTCTGGGTGTGTAGTTATGGAGGGTGAGGAAGAGGAGGCGGAGTCATACTCTGGGTGTGTAGTTATGGAGGGTGAGGAAGAGGAGGCGGAGTTGTACTCTGGGTGTGTAGTTATGGAGGGGGAGGAAGAGCAGGTGGGCGGGGCAGTAATGGTTTGAGAGGCCAGGGCAGTAGTGGTCTGATAAAAACACTGTGCGCACGGTGTATATGGTGGCTGGGGGGTAAGCGATGTATTGTCTCTTTTTTATCCAACACCCCCCATTGCATATACATGCACAGACACACACACAAATACATGCACTCACACACACACACACACACGCATACGAAACGAAGCCTGGCCTCCCCTCTCCACTCCTCGACACCTGCAACCAGTTGCGATTCATCACTGTCAGACCGGCTCTCATAGCGCCTCGGCAGCCGCGTGTTCGTTACCCACGGAGACCCTCGTCAAAAAAGTTGAACAATCCTGACATGCGCTCCCTCGTGGGAACGACAAAGGTGAGGCGATGTTGGGGAGGCGCGGAGCCTGGGCGTCACTGTCGGCCGCGCTCTCGCCACGCGCGGAACTGATTAAAACTGAAGGGGACAATTTATTGTTAGCTCATGCGCTTTAAAGACTTCAGCATCACATCATTTTTCTCTCGGCCCTCCTCTCTTCCTCTCTTACCCTTTGCACATTCTGTTTCCCTCCACCTCGCTATGCCACACAGAGAGAGAGAGAGAGAGAGAGAGAGAGAGAGAGAGAGACTGAACACTTGCACTGGCTATTCCACATGTAAACAAACATTAAATTTATTTTATTTTTGTCTAACTGCATTAGCAGCCATGCTAATTTTCGAACAACAGAAAGCTTCAAAATAGAATTCAGCTCATATAATTTTTAAATAGCCAGTTTAGGAAGCCATATTCCTATTAGTGACAGATTTTATTTAAGCATTTATTTACTTTCTGACAAATTTTAGTGTTTCTGTAAACATTGCAACCAACACAGGAGTGGACATATTCAATTCAAACTTCATTAAGAAACTGTCTGCAATTGACTTATTGTTTAAAAATGATAATTATACTTCCTTTACAATTAATTAACTTTTCTGTTATCTGTTTATTCAATAAGGAGTAATGAGTCTTAATTTGAATGAAATCCTAAATGACTGTGCTGTTGCTCCAAGTAAACTTCCGCGGAAACAGATATGTTACTCGTGACGGTAAAGAAAAGACTCAGTGACTCCACACTATCTTCATGAAGTGGAAATAAGTATTCTGAAAGAGCAACATTTGTTAAAGGTACCCTCTGTAATCCATGCTAGGGGGAAACACGGGTGTGAATGCATGGCCACTAATGCCTCTTATTTGCAAAGTAATTTAATGGCTAAAAATAGGATTATGGTGGAAATCTCTGCTTTTCTTGTGCTGAACTCTGTGACATAGTCATCAGTTGCCCCTGCAGCCTGGAGGAGTGGTGTGTACCATCACATTGTGCCCCCCCCACCTCCACCACCACTTCCTTTTCGATGACAAACTTTCAGAAGTCGGCTTCTGAAGGTTTATGCTGCAGCACACTGCCATCTCTGAAACCCAGCTAAAAATAACCTCCTGCAATGGGACTCCTGTGCCCCAAACTTTGGGATGACATGACAAAAGTTGGGAACTGGATATGCAACGTGCATCTCAATGCTCACTGGTGTGGTGATGCAGTCACTGTATCACGTGTCACCTGTCGCCGTCCCTTTGTCTTATATTACACCTCGGCCTGGTGTAACAAACTGGCAATAGGTGAAGTTGCAGAGCTTAATGGTATTGCTGCATTGTTGAGAAACAAAATACAGCCTGCTTTTGGATGCAACCCTTGGGGTCTGTTCTGTTTTCTTGCCTTACTTTCCGCAGCGTTGATACTTGGTTGTACTGGGAGCTGAGTGTTGTAGTGTAGCAGTAATGAGTCACGGAGTGGTTAAGAGAATGGATTAATGGAAGCTACTGTATTTGACTTCAATTTCACATGATATCAAAAATGTTTACTGCTGACATGCATTTCAGTTACGCGCAAAATCAAACACATACACTTCCTGACAAAAGTATTAGGACGTCACTATTTATGTGTGTGATTTTCTTACAGTGCAGTTGAAAATAGTGAATGTATCATATTTGGAAATAGTTGTTTATTCAAATAAAAATACAGACCCCATTTTGGATACACCAAACTGAATTATTCTAAGTCTTGACCCTCCTTTTATAGAGAATCAAAATCACCCCATGTGCCACACCTGATCATATTGATTGAACTAATAGTAGCCGTGGTCTTCCATTATAACAAAGACACAATTCCAAACTTGTTAATTTGAAGATTACCATCTTGCAAGCACTATTTATTATAATATCTCTTATTTATTACAGACCCAAAGTGAGAGTTTTTTATGCAGAGAAAAAATATGCCAATTTGTATATCTGTAGCATCCCCAAATGTTCAAATAATGTTCTGTGATGTTTACATGTACATTTTAGGACACCATTAAATTCCTACAACGCTCACATGTGTAATATAGCACGTACATCAAAGGTTGAGTGAGAATGAGGATCGTCCTAATACTTTTGTCAGGTAGTGTACATGGAGAAACACTCATACATGCATGATACGATTTCATCAAAAGTTGCAGCGACAGAGTGACGGGATCTGATCACAGTACAGGCTCAGACCATCTTAAGGAATCTAACCTCAAGAATCATTTCAATTCTCCGCTTTAGTAAAGAAATGAGTACCGTTAACTCTTGAACAGTACCTTTTCTGCTCAGTTGTAATCTGTCAGGTATTTTCAGGCCTGTGGTGGGAAAAGCTGTCAGGCTTGAGCAAATTCAGGGGCGGCTTGAGTTTGTGGGGCGTGGCCAGAGCGGCAGAAGCGTTTCCTGTTTGCGGCTCTCCAAGACCGAGCGGGCTGTTAGCGGGGGGTCAGCACGCTGAACTCGTTGAAGAGAGCCAGAACATGAAATGATGGCGTGGGACCGGCTGGTGGGCGAGTGGCAGGGAATTACAAGCAGCGAGAGCAGGCCTGCAGAGGCAATTACAGTGTAATGGGGTCATTTGGAAGGCAATTGCCAGGGGTTAATGTAGTATGGAGAGATGAGGTGAGATTGAAGTGAAATTTGGGGCCGGAAAATGTGTTGAAATGAAAAGGCAGAACAGACGAGTCCTGCACGGAGAGGCGAGGCAGACGCTGGACTTGTCTCCTGCCGCTCTATCGCCGCTCTGGTATCTGAGCGCGTTCTGTCTGGACACCATCTCTTCTCATGTCCACCCTGTTCTGTCTCCCACTCTCTTTACCTCTGTCCACTTACAACCTCCCAGTGCCTCTGTAGGCCCCCTACGAAAGAGGAAGTCGGGTTCCTTGCTGTACGCCTCTTCCTCACTGCCTGTCCCCCAGTCCGCCCCTCTACCCTGCCTTCCCCCCCGGCCGCTCAAACCATCCTGTTTTCCAAACAAGGCCACTGTGTTTCGGTCCCTTTGGTGAATGAGAGCTTCGACAAAAGTGCTCTTTGGCAGAACAGTGACGGTCCTTGTGCTTTGTGCGTCCATTAAACGGATGTCCGGTGCTAGAGAGGATAACGCTAACATTTATGACTGCTAATCCAAAAATGTCACTCATATCACATGCTCCAGACTTTCTTAAAAAATTGGCCCATTATACCACTCTATTTTCGGCAAGCGCTCAGTCTACTAGAACAAACCATCGAGGTTATGTTTGACTCTTGGAGCGAACATTTTCTGAAGGTCAAAGTGAATATTATTTGATTGCATAGGTTCCAGATAGCTGCGTGGCACAATGGCTGAGAAAGCAAACGTTTAGCTCAGCGGTTGAGGATGGGAAATATTAATTGAAGACCCAATGGATTTAAGAGAAAAAATTAGATCCTTAAATGTAAACGGTCGCATATATTTGTGAAGCCACTGCTGGCAATTGAAAGATCATTTTGAAAAAATAAAAAACTACTTTACAGAAATGGTTGCATTGTGCAGTTGAATGCCTAGTACAGGCTTTGTAGATCAGCAATGAAGAAATGAGACCTTACCTGACTGAGCTCAGTCTCACTCTTGGAGCAGGCCTCTCGTCCCTTCTTCTACGTATGGTAGGCCATCTGCAAGACTGTTAAACTTTGATCAAGGCCGAACTTCCTTAAGGTTAGCCTGGTGAATTTCCCTGGAGTGCCTGTGTGCTGAACCGCAGGAGCGTGTTGGAGGTACTACAGCGCTGGCTGGCAGCAGGCTATGACCGCCCTGGATCACTGACCAGCGATAGCATTATCATAGGCCCTCGCCAGTCTTCAGCATTTTTACACCATCATGCTCAGCGCTCCTAACTGCTGTCAACCATGGAGGAAGACTCTTAGATCAGAGAGGCCCGGCCTCATTTTTGCTCTCACCGTTGCTCTCTAAATCTCTCTCTCTGTCAAACAGATCCCCTCTCTACCTCTCCTTTTCTGGTTTTTGTCTCTTGTCCAACTCACCTTGTTTTTCTCTCTCTCATCCTGTTTGACATTCTTGTTTGCCGTCCATCTTTCACTAATTCACTTTTCAACTCCTTCGTCCCTCCTGTACTCACGTGTCTCTCTGTCTCTCCCTGACTCACCCTCTCTCTCTCTCTCTCTCTGTCTGTCTCTCTCTCTCTCTCTCCTGTCCCTCTTTTGCTCATTTCCTGTCTTTAGGCCAAAAACCTGTCCCCTCTGCTCATTTTCTCCGGCTCCCAGAAGAGTATTTCACTAGTATTCCCATTAGGTCTTAACCCATTATCAGCGATCCAAATCATTTACAGAAGAATCTATTTACTTTATATGGTAATGAATTCATTTGATATGACTCTCTCCCTCCTCATATGAAAGTAAATGGAATTACAAAGGCGTGTTCTGCATGTTTCTGTTGCAGCTAAATGCATTTCCCTGGTCTCTGTGGAAGTTCTGTTTGATATTATATCAAGTTGGCCTTGCTAAAGGAACAAAGGCCCAGTCATGAGTAATTTACCTCTCCTGAAGTCACAGGCGCGATAGGGCTCCTCTGTAATATCACTCTCTGAAAGGCAGGAGATGACAGAGATGGGGGAAAAGAGAAGATATAAATTAGCTGTTCATACATCTGAATCATGCTCACGTTAAATGGTAAAACAATTAAAGTGTCTATCTGTCAAAGGAGAGGTCACGGGACCCGAAGCAGAGTGTGCTTTTTTGCGGCTGAGTGTTAAGCTATAATTGCGCTTAAATGTCCGTTGCCCCTGTTCAGCAAGGCCATGCGGTTATTACGCTGAGCCAAAGCTCACACAGCCCACATCAGGGCCTGCTTTCCACCAGCCTGCAGCCGCGAGGGCCTCGGTGATACAGAGATGAAACTTGGACCGCCTCTCACCTCATCTTGTAACACAGCCTGCTCGCTTAGCCTCAGAAAAGCCCTGTCGGTGTGGGAATAGCCCCTGAACACACAGACACATACGTTCGCGCACACACACACATACACACACAAACTGCAGCAGTCTCCACGCCCACGGGAAGCCGTCACTTCCCCCGCCTGCTGGGAAAACACTTCTCTGTTATCATTTTCCAGTGACAGGCCTGTGCATTGGGTGCCAGTCAGAGGGGTTTGGGGGGGGGTGCTGTTGGGTGAGTTGTCATTGACAAACGGGATCGACCACCTGGGCCCTTCGGTTCCTGGGGGCCGAGTTCAAATTTACTCCAGGTCAGAAGCGGCGTGAACTCAATGGGCCCCCCAGAGAAAAGGGGGCTTCACACATGCTTGAACGAAATCCCAGGAGGGGGGATAGTGAGTTGAGGGACATTACATCAGTGCATCTGTTCGCAGGACACTTCTTCTGCTTTGTCGGATTTCCTCGGTGTGACGAGGAAGCTGCCATTGTCCCTGCCTCTGTAGGTCTTCACATTACTCTGAGGGCGCCCTTCTCAGGACACCTCAGCACTAACATTCGGGGGCATTGGCTAGTTGTTATCCTTCGCACATGTATGGCCACCATCTTTCTACTGGCCTCTCGTCTACCTCACTTTGCTTTACTTAATTAAAAATGAACTGGTTGTAAAACAAAGCAATATTATGAAAGAAAGACAAAAGGAAAGGATGAAAAAGATGGCTTGAAAGCCCTTCCTGCTATCATCCCATGTCAACAAAGCGGCGTCAATGGCTGCCTCTTTCCTGTTGTAAGGAAGAGAAAAATCAATGCTGCAATCTTTTTCTTTTGGTCTCCTCCAATCCGTAATTGAAATGGAAAATCAAATGAACGGCGAGCAGATAATTGTTTTATCAATATTCCCTGCCTGCCCTACAAGGGTCAGCGCAGAATGATCACGAGGCAGGGGATATGACGAGGACGAAATGTGAAATTGAACAGCTAGGAGGCAATAAATCAGCCCTGACAACTAAGAGTGACCAGCATGTAGCTATACCAGGCAGCTCTCTCTCTCTCTCTTTCTCTCTCTCTCTCTTTTTCTTTCTCCCCACTGAATTTGTCCTTAAGCAGTCCTGCCTAAATAGAGAAATTCATCTCATTACAGCCCCCGTTAATGTTATTATCAGTAGTACTCTTGGAATTCTCCAGGAAAACCAAGGTCAGTTTTTTCTATTATTCTTTGTCATTGCTATTGTGTGCGCATGTATGAATACACACACACACACTGTACATATAGATGTGAACCATTACAGAGTTTTTATTCCTCTCATTTCATCCTTCTTTGTTTTAAATGTTTTTTCGTGGTCAGTAGAACCCCACTCCCATTAAATCGCCGCGGGACGGGTTCCAACCCCAGTAGAGGGCAGGCGGATGGCGGGCGCGAGCGCATTCATGTCTGCACAGACAAGACCATCTCTGGTTTGTCAACCCTTGACTCAAAAATGAGATCCGATCTCGTCGCCGAAACAAGCGGCCGTGAAATGGGTCATCGGGAAGGAGCTGAGGGAAATCAAGTTTTGATACGCTCTGTCCTGATCTGCAAGAGCGGCGCTGTCCAAACCGCGCGGCTGTAGCTGTCTTTCGCCTCGCTGGTGGTGAGCTCAGGAAATTGAAACATAGGAAATGTATTTACTGTGCAGATACCCTCAGTGCTGAGAGAAGCACCCCTTTTTTACATATTGTCCATCTGCGCCAGTCAGTACTGAAGCTGTGAGCCTCTCCTCACAAGGACTCTAAGATCCTCAGAATCCAGAATGAAAACGTCTGCTGCTAACGTACATAGGAACCACACGGCTGGAAGCTTTCTCTGTGTCAGTGCTTTTCTTTCCTTTTATTCTTAAATTATTTTGCATAGATTCAGAAATTTTTCTTTGAAGTTGACATCCCAAGAGTAAAAATGACTTAAAGCCTGTTTGGATTCAAGAAATTCTATTATTTTGTTTTTTGTTGTTTTTTTTTCTGCAAACATTTCCACATTTTAATTGATAAAAAGCGAGTAGGTTATTTTTCCTCTCCGTGAAGGAGAGAATCACGGCAGAGCTGACAGAACTGAGGACTCCCTTATTCCTGGGTCTCTGTTAACTTAAGCCGTGTTGCTTCAGGCATCTGCTTAGAAGTGGTTAAGATGGCTGGCAGTAAAGCCGAAGGTGAGCGACAGCCCATCTCTCTTCCTCTCTATTATATGTCCTTAAATGAACACATTGTGCTGGCTTTATAAGTCTTGTAAAAACTGCGGATAAAACGGTTGCAGAAAATCGACATCCTAAATCATGTGAAGTCCCATCCCATCGTGCTCAGCCCCTAGCTAGGCATCGACAAAAATATGAAATTGATTTGGTTGAAGGGTGTTAAAGAGCCGACAGGAGGGTGTCACAAACAATGAATGGTCGCGGCGTCGCAGAGAAATCAATGGGGGGGACGGTTGAAGCCGGTCTTGAGAGCGACTTGGCAGGCGTGCGCCGTTCCGGGAGAAGATCTGTCTTCTGGCCTTGGTTGCGTGATCAAAAGGAAAACTTGATTGGTTTAATGAAGGGAGATACTATAAAACTGACAACAAAAATATAGATATTGCTGCGCAGTGCATTTACGCTGCAGAGCCAGCCTCGCCCTGTCTGGCTGATTAAAGATACGTCTTAATCAGTTCGCCCTGCGTTGGGGGAGCAACATGACTGGAGTTTTTGTGCCATTTGAGTGGGCACAGGCGCGCCGGACTCAGTAAGACTGTGCCACTGCCTCATCCATGGCTTCTGTCCCACTCAATAACCGTAGAGCTAAACATAGGAGTCTTGACATATTTCCTGAACACATTTGGCAGTTATCTTGGCATTTTTCAGGGGAGAATTACATTAGGGTGCTTTTTTGGATAGTTTCCTGAAAAATGTAATAACATAAAATCGCTCTCAGCTGATTTGTTACCAAAGATTATCCTTTCAGTACTAATTACAGAGATTATTTGTAAAGGGAATGACTGAGGTTGATGACTCTGATATAATAATATGCACGCTCACATTATGTGTCTCCATAGCAGAGGCATACTTGCAACCCTGCCTTGATACGGTCATCCGTTAAAAATTTTTGGGGTTATTAGTAAGGTTCGCCCAGTGTTCAAATCATCTGGGACTATTTGAAGGTGAGCATTGGAGAGCTAGCTGTACCTATTCAGCATTCATTTGGTTTTATAAACCCGGCTCTGAACCTCAGAGCTTATTGCATTCAGTATTGATTGGGTCATGAGTCACCCAACACATCTAATTGGTGGAGATTGCTTTTTTATTTCTTTGTGAGCTGGCTGAGATATCCTGTGACTGAGACGAGCAATCCTGGTCCTTGGCATTTCCTGGTAATGCACATGGTGCTCAGCCGGACAGTCCAGCGATTGTACAGGCACGTGGCGGCTGCCAGAATTGGCAAGGACTCATCAGGAGCCGGCAGACTCCTCAATCCCAGCTCTTCAGTAAAAAAAAGAAAAAGAAAAAAAACACTCTTTACGTAACAGCTCCCCTGTGTCACATTCAACTCAAACTGTGAAGATTATAGCATGTAAGGGGGGGAAAAAAACCACAAGAAAGGAAGAATTTCTCTTTGAGTGGACGTTATAATAAAAAATGCCCCCCACTTTGTTGGAATTTTATTTGAAAGGCCCACACCATATGTTGGTTTCCTCTTTAGTTGGGATTATGCCATCATTATTGCTGATAAAAGCTGTTTACAGCCCTGGCGCAGAAACAACGCTCTGGGCGCTTTCAAACTGGCACTCTCTCTCTAGAAGAGTTCATTTGATGCCAGCTGCTCTGAATGGCATGCCTTTGTCAGAGGTTTTCTCTCACCGTCTTTTTTTAGCTCCATTTTCAAAATCAGTTTTGCATTGTCATTGTTGATATTTTGCTTATTTATTCTTTATTAAGGAATATTGGTTATTCCTCGTAAAAGAAATGTTTGTTGTAGGAAGAATCCAATTTTGTGGAAACCCGGAAATTTTTTTCCAATGTTTTGTCAAACAATTTTGTGTCACTGTCTGATTGGTGCATTTTAGAAATATAAAACATGAAATTCCTCGCATATAAATTTTTCCTCCATAAGTTTGCTGAGCACCCAACCACTCTCAGTAACCAAGTTGCTCAAAAATGTTCATTGATGCCCAATCAGTTGCTTTTTAAACAGCTGATAGTTCATAAACATTTGCTCTGTGGTGTCCTCTTGGATATATCTGTGCTTTTTTTTTTTTTTTCAAGAATTTAAGATTGTTTTCTTGAGTCAATATGACAAGCCTGTTATTAAATTGAAGGTGTAAATCTCAGTGCCCATTTCTTTGTTTAGGAGAAAACTGTGAGTACATTGCTAACATAATGTGTTTCTGTATTTTTCTGTCTAAAGGTCTTGTGACTACTCTGAAAAGTCCTCTTTTCTGGTGTTATCACTATGATCACCAGTCATAGGAATATCCCTGGAGTTTTACAGAGCAATAAAACTGTTATAAATCAAGTCTGACTTTAGAATATGAGCCAATGTAGATATTTCCCTGACTGCTGAGCTGAGATAACATAACATTCCCAGGCCCGCTGAGCTCAACCGACCTTGCGTGTCTCAAATTAATAACGTAAAATCAACAATGGGACCTGGTCAACCTGTCCTGCAAATCAGAGCTTTTCTCTTCCCTATAATCTGCAGTCACCTCTGTCAGGAAAAGGCCAGTTAAAAACATGAACTAAAAACCTATGTTCAGCTGACACAAAAGTCAGGTCTGGCTTGACTAGCACAGAGGGTTACGACTCTTTCAATCCAAAAATGATTAGCTTTGATCCAATTTGAAGGACTTCAGAATCGTGAGCCAATGAAGTGGAAAGACGAAAAAACATTGTCGCTTTTCTGCTTGGATATTACTTTCCCACTGTCGCTTGTGCAGGAATGTGCTGAGCTCGTGCCAGAGTAACAACCATCATTCCCCAATTGAAAAAGTAAAATTAAATAAAAATGTAAGCACCACGCCTTATTGAAGTCAATGACGCTTGACAGCTATGGGTTTTTAACAGGGACATTGGGACCTGTTTGGGTTAATAGAACATTGCTAATGGCCTGAACCAAGTGCTTTGTGCTCAGTTGTGAAAATAAATAATCAAGCAAGCTCAGCCAGAATCGCAAAGTTATTCTCTGCGGGTATTGAGTATACGTAATGATTAACAACTCTGCTGGGAGGATTTATAGACGTCTTTAATTGTGTCTGAAATAAGCAGTGCATTCGGGAAAAGTTACCACTTATATTTCAGCCGAAAACTTCGTCCCGTCATTAAGTTACATCTCACTCCCTTTGTGTGTCTTTCTCACTCATTCTCTCTGTCTTACACCCCCTTTCTCTCTCTCTCTCTCTCTCTCTCTCTCTCTCTCTCTCGCCAAGTGTATCCTGGGAAATCGCGCTGATCAATAGTTCCCATTTTAGAGGAATTGCAGTAAACACTGAAGGAGAGGAGAATTTACTGTAGCTTTCATTTTGGGTCTAATCAAACTATAATTTAAATCTGCGGGATGAGTGAGAGAGTCAGAATTAAAATATAGCCTCAGCACTCGGCCTTCTTTTTCCTGTACTGAAAGGCCAGATTTCTGTGTTGCTGCCCCCAAATGCTGACGATAACTGTATTTTTAAAAGCCTTGAGATTCCTTCAGAGATTACTGTGTGTGTAACCCGATGTACAGAAGATAGTGTACATGCTTCTCTGGCGTCCATAGGTGTGTGTTCCTTTCAGTGTGTGCCTGTTAGCAGTATATAAATCAATGTACTCACTCCCATTTCCTTTTTTCTGAATATTGTTCAAGGACCATTGAGCAAAATACCTTAATGTCCTCTTAACTGTCTCCACACAGGCTGCGGCTGCCGCTTAATAGTGGACAAGCCAGACAGAGGACTCTGAAGTATCTCTAGGCATTACGCACACGCCAAATAGCCTTCTCTCATACTTAATGCCTGAACTGTGGAAGCGCAGGACCAATCAGATAACTATTTATATCCCCATTGTGGTAGTAACTACTGGGGGAGGGCAGTGGTGGCAATAAAGCCAAATAAAGGGCCAGTCACTGGCCTGTAATGTCAGGGATAGCTTGTGTCTTCTTGCTGGAAATGTGAACCTCCCATGCTTAGCCGTCATGAATGGACATGTATTGGGCAGTTACTATACTGGCGTCATCCTCTTGGATTTAATACAATATGGACCCCCCACCCTCCAAAAAAAAGGGGAAAACAAAATGTTGGTTTTGGTATTCTGGCAGACAATACAAGAAAATTTAGTCATAAAACCTCAAAAATATACAGTATATAGGATACAAGACCACTCCCTCATGTGGTACTTCTTACTTCGAGGACCTTGTCCATCGGCCATGTATTGTGTAATGCTTGCTGACCATGCTTGCCCCCATGCCATACCACCATATCAGCCTGTGGTCCAGGGTCCGAGCTAGGCAGGTATCAATTGGGCCCAGTCCTTGATGATTCTCAGGCAGTACGTCTCAACGGTCATCATCGGTTGACCGTTGACAAAATCGGTTGACAAAACTTTCTCTTTCATCCATGAGTGTGCATGTTTATGTAAGAACGAATGTGTGTTTTTCTGAGTATGTGTCTTTGGTCGCATGTGGGTCATTATGTGTGTCCACATGCATGCGTATGTTTCTGTGTCAAGTGCCCTGGTGCATATGAAGGTCACTTTGGCTGTTCTTCTGCAAAATCGCTATTCATTTGTTCATAAAGTAGGATAGTTTTTACCCCTCAGCCCCGACTAAAGCTGGGTCACTACAGGAAATTTGGGTCAGATTTTGCCCCTGAACTGGCCTTCGGGGAAAAATCCAAATTCGGCCGCAATGTTCGGCTCCGTTAACTGTTAGTGTGCGAAGGTTCAGATCCGAATTCGGCCCCTCGCGAACTGATCGGGACCTCACTGATAATATCCAACATGTTGGATATTATCGAGTGTTCGGGGATGATCCTACTGGGCATTACGTCAGGTCGCCTATGGCTAGTTTTATTTTCTAGCTAAATTACTGCTACAAATGGCAGCATTGCTCATAAACGAGCTGCTGAAACATTTAAACTTTGTTGCAATACTGCAGCCATCTCCGACAGTTCCGAGTTGTAGCTGTTATTTATTTATCTTCACCCCAAACGTTAGTTACGTTAGAGCCCCCACACAGCTCAGACTGTAGCACAACAACTATCTGGCGTTTTGGCGAAACAAACCTGCTAACGTTAAAAGCGCCCTGATGGACAGCTGGAGACAGCTTTGTTTGCGTTAACGCTAGAAAGCTTGCACTGGACTCACAAAAATCTCGTGCCCAGGAAAGGGGAAATTACGTCAAAGTCACGTTCGATCATGCAAGTTTTTGTGAAATCTTGGAAGATAGGGAATTCGGGAAAGGTAGCGTGCACAGTCCCTCTTCTTGACCAAATTCGTACACAGCTCGTTGATTAAAATCGCAAGAATTATTTTTATATGTGCAGCCCCCCTTGATTTTAAGATCTTAAAAGATTTGGAAACTCCTGTAGTGTGCACCCAGTGATGTCCGCTCATCTGTCCGTCTGTGTCATAAACTTGTGTATTCCGCACGATAACTTGAAAATGCCTTCGTCAATCATCAGCATTTTTGCTGTGATGCTTGTTCTTCTGTACCTACAGAAGCCTATCGATTTTGACGGTGCTCGGATGTTTAGTATGGCCAGCACAGCCGCCATCTTGAATTTTGTATTCTGCAGGATAACTTCAAACCGCCTTTGTCAATTGATATTCATTCCAAACAATCTGAGGGGTAACGCCTGCTTTGTGGGGTTATTTTTGCCTTCTATGATCTAACTTTAGAAGAATTGTGATCCTCTGGGAGTTTGTGGTTTTCTGGTGCAAATGGGCAGTGTTAATATCCCAGTGCATTAAGTGCACAAGGAGTGGGCCTCTGCTCTCCGTTAGGACAGCGGAGGGGCAGAGGGGCATGTTGATTGGGTGTTGTGTGAGCAGGGGCACGTGGGGGGTGTGGTCTGTTCCCTGTAGCAGGTGGTGTCAGGCCATGTGCTGTCCCCCTCACAGGTGTGTGCAATTATGCCGGCATTTAATCCTGCACTGGCATGAAATGGGAGGCCTTTCTGACATGACTGTCACAGTGTGTGTGTGTGTGTGTGTGTGTGTGTGTGTGTTTGTGTTTGCCCCTGAGTGAAGCAAGTCAAAATCTGTACATGTATGCATCTGAGAATGTGTGTGTGTGGTTTTATTTTATTTTTTTGCGGGGGGCTCTGAAGTGTGAAATTTAAACTGGATAGTAAAATGTCTCACAGCTTTTTCATTGACATTCCAGACTGGAAATTAGTATAAAAATGCTTTTTTTAATCATATGATACCCTTTTTGTCATGCTTTAGAATTTTTAAAACTATTATCCCCATAATTGCACCACATGCAGGGAGCGAGATAGCAAGAGGTTGTGAAAGTGTGTGAGAGTGTATATGCCTGTATTTGGTGGGGGGGGAGGTAGTGCATGGGGAAGGTAATGTATCGGAAAATGTCACTTTCAGAACCTCTGCATTGCTTGTCATAGGTCAGGCTTAAAATGCTGCTTGATACAATTATTAACTCTAATCTGGGCATAAACACAAGTCCTCGAGCAACAGCCCAATTAATAATTTGCATAATTAACATGCATTTTAAATAGGGGCTGGCCCTGTCGTTGCCTGAGCGGGGATGGGGGTAATTAGGGCTAACATTGCGGTGCCTGGGGCCCAATGGGCGGACGCATTGCAGTCATTTTCAGCGCTGCAATTGACAACCACTCGACAAGCTCCCCCAGCTTGGAGCGAAAGCCCGTTTGACAGAATTAATAGTTGACAAACTGCTCCTAAAGCCGTGGCATTGTTTCTGTCAGTTGTTTGGTTTGATGTCACTGTTAGACGTTATAAATCAATAGTGTCAGGATTTGGTAATGTTTATAGCAGAGGCAAGGTTTATTATTTCATGTGACTGTCATGGATAAATACTATTTATCATAGCCGTCTATAAATTACTGCGGACAGACTGTTGGTTTACCCGAAGCCCCCTTGCTCTCTTCTTGGAGGGACAATTCCAGCGTCCACTTACATATTTACAGTAATTTATTTTCTCAGCTGCAGCCCTGCTCCAGCCCCGCATCGTCTGTCTCCCGCCCAGTGTTGATTGCCGGGCCTTTTCTGCGGCCCATTAACACTTTGCAAATTGTTAAAAGGCAGATGCTGTCAAAGGTACTCAGTATTCCCGACATATTAAACTATCCCAGGTTTCCCTCATTTATTTATTTTTTTCTACGGCCTGGCCTTCCGGAAAACTCAGAGGTGTAAGTCCCAGCAGAGACATATTTATTGAGGAGTTTAGCCCATCCACCTTCACGTGCTCTGCCCCCAGCTGCTCTGAACGCGAACAAATTCACTCCGCTCGGACACAGCAGTCGCTCCTTGTGCCGCGCCGCAGAATGGTTGGGGATATTGGCGGAGGAGCTCCAAAAGCAGGCCTTGGCTGTCATCTCATCAGAATAACACCTCACCTACCTGGGTGCTCCCCCAACCTCCCCAACCTGCACCCCCACCTCCCCAACCCGCACCCCCACAGCCTCAACAACAGGACTCCAGGCACGCTCGAAAGCAAGCGCTGCGAGCTGAACACCACTGCCATTGCCGCTCCGCGTGCCGCACGAATAACTCAAGAGCTCTAACCTTTGCTACAGTGCTTTGCTAATCAAGGCAATTAGTACAATCAGTTGCAATTAACTGAGAGATTAGTCAGGAAGAGCTGGGGAATGTGACGATGCAGGCGTAGGTACATTAAGTGTTGGTGTGATGAGTGATTGATGTCACTGATGTTTATTGATAAAGGCAGAGATGATGTGCTGTTCTGCAATGCTTAATCATCTCTGGTTTGTTTTATGAGGGACCGTGTGCCATTTGAACAAAGGAATTTACATTTGTTGTAAGATTTTGCGATTGCGCTTCCCAGGTGCATACTTGGCCTTTTTACCCCAGGAGCAACCTAGATACCATCAGTAAATATACTGAGATTTATTTATTTAGAAATAGTGAGTAAGCCAATCTCTTTGTCAGCATAGGAGCCTGCTGTGGACATAAATAGTAGGATCTGTGAGGCAAATGAGTTAATTGTTGCATTGTGTTTGATGCACACTGTCAGACACCATAGTGAAGCAATCTCTCTCATTTCAGTGCACAGAGCTGTGGGCATATAGCTTCTTCATCACCACAACATACCTCCATCCATTTACTTTTATGATTTTTGTCATTATTCTCTCTTCCATGAGTTTTTTTTATCTCGCTTTTCCTTAGTTTCCTCCTTGTCATTATCCAAGTTCTAATAGTAACAAGGTGGCTCTGATCGTAACAAGCTGTCTGTATTCCCATCTCAGAGAAACACTCTTGCCCCTGCTTTGGCGGCCAAGAAACAATTCTTCAAACATGTACAAAAAATGTTGAAAGAATGAGAAAAGTCGTCCGGCTGCAAGTATCGATCGTCGGCCCCATCGACTATCAGTTCCACTCTCTGCAGGGAGGGCATTAGTTTCTCTGCGCCGTAATTCATTGGGGAACTGGAGCGCTTCAGTTAGAATGCTAATTCACTCTCGCAATCTGACGAAAGGGGGTGGGTAGAGAGGGTGGGGGTTAGTGGTGGTTGTGGTATTGGGGGGGGGATGAGGTGGAGCAGTGGTTCTGTGGGTAGCAGCTTGATGCCCTTATAAAAAGAAGCAGTTTTTTTGCAAGGATGTTGGTGCAGGGGCCGTGAACCGAGCCCCAGCCGCCCGAGCTGTCCAGTAATGATCCAAAAGAAAGATGACATTTGGTGTCCGCATTTAACTCGCATTCTCAGTCCACTTGAGAGGGCTGGCACGGGTGACCTACCTTGATTAGGCCCGGGGCTGCCTGGAACCGTACCCTTCAGAATGGAGACAAAAAAAGAGGCAAAGAGCAGAAAAGGGAAGGGGCGGCAGGGGTTGGGGGGTGGGGGTGGGGGGGGGGGGGAGCCAGGGCCTGTATAATTGGGCCAAGTGTGGCGGCGGGAGGTAGCCAAGTCCTCCGCATTGCCTTTTGTATATTCATGACCCCCCTGACTTGATTGATGGAAGGATAGCGTTTGGTGACACTGTCATTTGCAAGTTGAAGAGGTAGCGCAGTGGCTGGAGCCCGAGCTGGGCGGGCGATGCCTTAAAGGGTGCGGGGGAGAGCGAGAGGACGCCTCATTTCCATGCTGATGACATCCACCCCCGTCTCATTTTCTTTGTCTCCAATGGAAGGACATCTGCTGACAACAGGCACTTTAAAGAAAGGAGGATGGGGGGGGGGGGGCTTGAAAATAAAAAGGAGGTAAAAAACATCCCTTTTGTGTGTGTGTGTGCGCGCTCGCGCGTGTGTGTCTGCGTGTGTGTGTGTGTGTGTGTGTGCACGTTCATTCACTGCAGCACTTTTACTCAATTAAATCATTTTATTTCCATTTTGTTTTTTCCTTCGTAGCGCCATCTATTGTTGAGACCGCCCTCTGTATTTTTGTCAGTTGTTCAGTCAGGTGCTGGCGAAGGCAGACGTTTTTATGGTGTGCTCGAGTGTGTCGTTTCATTGTGCCCTCGTGTCTCTTATTCTTTTTTTTTTGTGTCGAGTCTTCCGTAAGAATAAAAAATATGTATATGTCCTGACGGCCTCTTACCTGCCAGCTGAGAGACAGTTAAAGTGTTGCAGCTGCCGATCTCTGTTCCCGTCCCACACTCTGTCACCCTCCCTCTCTCCCTCTCCCTCTCTCCTCGCTAACCCCACGCCCCCTTCACAAAAAGAGACCTTATTGGTTTTGAGCAAAGATACAAAGTACAGGACAATTTCATAGTAGCGCAGTCTTATTCTGGCACTTTGATATAGCAGTGCGAAGACAGGTTCTCCTGTGCCTGTGTGTAGCAGGGCCTTTCTCTCTGTCAAAGGACTGGAAGGACAAGAGACAGTTGAGAGTTATTCTGTACTCATTACAACCCCAGAGGCCTGTATTTACAGTTTGGTTCTTCTTGGCAAAAGTAATCTGTACTCAGCCAAGTGTAAGAGAGACACCTGGAAAGTGTTACTGGAATAAAATACTTGCAAGAAGGAAAATGAGTAAATACGTGCTTGGGGAGACTGGTGCTCTATGGAACAAGGGTCAAACAGTTACGAATATGGGGACAATCAATCATTTCAGCTGAAGAAGTGAATGTTTATTTCAAAAGCTTGGATTTCTCTGGTTTCATGGGAGTAGGGTGGCCACTTAATTTAGTAGTTGCATTAATGTTCTTCTACCAGAAGGTTGTACTTTCAGTTCCCACTAGGGAATTCTCCCCTTTGACAAGACACATTGAATTCTTTACTTTGGAGAACATTTCTGTAGTTTAAATGGGCTCCATGCAAAAAAAAAAAAAAAAAAAAGGAAAATCAAATAAATAACATAAATGATAAGTAAATATATAAAATAAAGTTTTATTTACATGACAGTGCATGAAAAAGTCTGCCAAGACTCCAAGCTGTAACAGAAAATATAATAGCCGAACCACTGCTCATGACTTCCAGTAGTGCCTTTCACAAGGTAGTATTAAAGCTTTTTAGATGTATGCACCTTTATATTTAAAAAGAGACTCCAGTTATTATACAGCTGGTAAATGTGGTTGTAAAAAATCTCTCTCAGGAGATACCTGCACTCCAACTTCCCCTCACCCTCCTCCTCATCCCTCCTTCCAACACCTCACTCCTCTCTTATCAGAGGTGCAATTTATAGCCGTGTTGAGAAATGAACGCCGGCAACTCCCGTATTCGTATTTACACCAATTAACACATAAACTCTAATTACCCAGATCAAGGGAGTTGGGAGTCCGTGAATGGGAGGTGACATGGAGACCCTTGCCAGCTGAGAGAGAGGGAGCAGGGAAGGTGGCTGTAAATGGGGAAGCATTAATTAGGAGACGGAGATGGTGATGCATGCGTCAGGTGGGAGGAGTTAAAGAGGCACGGAGAGCAGATAGGGCAGAACAGGCTCCAGGTTCTCACTGCTTATGCCACAACACACACACACACACACACACACACACACACATACACATATACCCATACATAACAATACATATTCTGATTTGCACAACGCAAACACTTGCGCACTAACGCACGCACACCTGTTAATGAGCAAATCTCATTAGCAGAATTACCAGAAGTATTCATACACAACAGAATTCATACTCTTACAAAAAGGCAATCCATGTAACGATTCTTGTCCTCACATCTGAGTTTAAATCTTTTTGCATCACACAACCAAAGGTGAACACACACTGTTGACTGAAAGTGCGCACACATTTAAAAGCTTGTAATAATTACTTACTGATACAATAAATTATTGCATTTTACACAATGTTCGCAAAAAGATCAGGGCACTGTTGGCGAAATGTATAAATGCAGAAACTGTCCCTACTGTAATAAATGTAACAAATTGAAACTCAATTGTTACAAATTAGGTATAATTTTCCATGGCGATGTTTTAGCTTTTAAACGTTAATGGGGCACATTCTGTTATTTGTATTGGTAACCAAGCGGTGCAAGGAGATGTTCATTTCTGAGTTGAAAAAAAGGAAGACAGCTGAAGTTCGTCAGTTGAGGAACTGAGGGAATGGGATTTGTGTTACTCTCAAACACATCCTCCCCAGATGAATAACGCTGTCTTTGCTTTCCATCTTGGGAAGGAGAGGGGAGAAGTGGCTCGTTGTAATGATTTCAGCTGGATCACAGACTATGCATGAACTCCAGGTTAATCCCAATAAATTGAACTTGATCAAAGACCACAGCCGTAAAAAAAGAAGTACGGCGCTGCACATTAATCAAGCAAACGCATAAAATGGGGGACCCTGCGTCTGTGCTATAAATGAAATGCTCGGCACGATAATGCTGATCTTACGAATTTCTGGCCAGGCGTTCCTGTGAAGGCTTATTCTCTCTCTCCCTTTCTATTTCTCCCTCTCTTCCCCCTCTCTTGCTGTGCATGGAAAGTCTGGTTGCTCCCCCTTTTCTGCCATCTCAAGAGTCATTCTCCCGTTCCCCAGGCCTTCGGAAGGCTCGATTTTTGTGTGATAATAGGCGGAGGATGGCTAAATGATGAATTTGCTAAGGAGCTGTTTACAAGAGAGTGTAAAGCATTAAAGAGCTGCCAGAAGGTCCATTAACATAAATGTTTAAATCAGACAAACAAACTTATGTACCCAAATGAAAATGCATCCCACATTAATCTGCCGCAGAAGGCACCAGCAGTACAATTAGTGGCGGGATTCTGTCTCTCCTTTTCTCTCTCTCTGTCTCTCTCCCCCACTCTGTGCATCCTTCTCAGCCTCACTGTGCACTGTTTATGTATGAAATACCTGGTGCAGCAGTTCTGTAGTCTGTCGACGGTGCTGAGACAGCGGCAGCACTCGGAGAATGTTAAAATAATTGTCAGCCTCGAGTGTTACGACAGACATGTTCGTCAGAGGCCCGTGAAGTTTAGCAGACCGCTTGTAAAGGACAGGACGGTTCGTCTTGCCGCTTTTCTCTCTTCCTACACAACACGCAATGTCTTTAGCGCATACTTGTAGATCCAGAGAGGGGCAGTAGCCTTTTTGATTTAGAGCCCAGTAAAAGTGTCTGCTTTTTAAATACTGTTTGCCTGCCGCCCCCCGGCAGACATTTCATATGCAGCCGATTCACATTATAGTCATTATTGCGACTTTATGAGGCGCAAACTCTTAAAAAGCGTGGCCTAGGAACTACATGGAACGAGCGAGAATGCGTACACTGCTGTTAAGTGCATTTCTAGGTCGCCCGCAAACATTGGTGAACAACGAACCAAAGAGCCAAATTGAAACAATGCTCCCAGTTGGATTGGGCAACGCACCCCTTCCAATGTAGGCTGTAAAAACAGTCAGTTTGAATGGAGAAATGGAAGCCGTTTCAGCTTGACCCTCTCCATCCACCCCCACCCCCCCATCCACACACAAACACACACATACACACGCACATACCCACTCCTCTTCCACTTCCTTTACTTCCATTCTGTACCGCCCCCAACATCTTTCTCATGTCAGTATATTTTACATTAAATCTCCGGAAAAATGGAAGTGATTTAAGTTGGTCTGTGCTACTCGCTGATAATTCCTTCCAGTTTTCAGGAAGTAACCTTGAGCATGACAGAGCTGTGTAAATTCTACCGGTACTTCATGCCGTCCCTTTTTCTGCTGTGATGGCTGTTTGAATAAACCAGCCGCCGGCCTTTACTAGTGCATTGTGGGAAACCATATCAATGAAGCAGCTGCTTCTGAGATTAAGTAGAATAATTCTTTGTCTCGTACTTTTCATTGATGCTTATGGTAATTTTTAGTTCTTCACTTACTGCTTTGAATACTTCAATGCTTCAAAGAGAGGCTAGTTCAGGATTATACTGAGATGGCATGGCAATAACTCAAGAGAACTTGTTGACTGCCAAATGCTTTTTGCTCGGAGACAACTTCTATGAACTCTTGTCATCCAAGAGGAATATAACAGATCATCCTAAATTGCGCTACTTTTTAGACAAAAAACAATTGTAATTATGGTTTGGACACATCACAAACACCAGTGTTCCTCGGCTCAGGACACTAGTTTGGACGACGGAGGAAAATGGAGGCACATGACGAATGAAGAACTGGGTTTGAAGTTCTTCTGTTACCTGGATGGGCTGTTCATTTGGGGGGAGGGGGGGCAGGAGAGTTATGGCTGTTTTGGTAAGTGTGACGGGGTGATTTGCTGTAGGGCTGAATGATAGACTGGAGCAGCCTGGAGCATCCCAGTGTGTTTATACGTGGCTTGTATGGCAGCTTTCAGAAGACATTTACCCCATGATTTGCGATGAGCTTATGTGTGAATAATTAATGGCAATTAATCCTTAATTACAGTAATTAGGCAAGTCACAGGAAATTAAGCTGCAGCTGGAGAGGCCTGTGCCGGGAAAGGCAGGGCTGGGGCTCAGCGCACGTGCCATTTAGCGGCGACGCGGGCGCCGTGCAATGAGAGCGCCGGGCCCGCACTGGCACCAGAGGCTGGCAGCGGAGGCAGGACGTGCGGCAGGGCAGACTCGACTGAGCGGAGCGGCTCTCCAGCCGGCATCTGGCAGTACCAATCCACACGCCATCCACCCTTGCTCGCCCCCGCCTTCCCTTCTCCAAGAAACCCACCACTGTGCCCAGCCGGGGTGGGGGGTGGGGGTGAGGGGGGTCATGCTGCCATAATGTCACCTTTTGCGCAAAACCAAAAAAAAAAAGGGAGCAAAGAATCTCGACCCCCAGACACCCCTTTTAATCCCAAACGATTTTAAACTTTTAACTTTCTCTATTTTTTCCCCCTCACTCTGGAAAGTTGTCAGCAGCTGTGACCGAGCTTGACTGATGTGCTGGAGTTTCGACAGCCATTACGTTAATTTAATTTTTTCCCTTTTTTTTTAAACGGGAAAACAAAATTTATGGCGTGGCGGCGCACCTGAGCTATAAACGCCTGGTGCCAAGGCTGCAGTTAACACTTTGTTTTAGATCCCTACAGCCCTGTAACTCATGTCCGCTGGGATGAGTGGCTGAAACTGCTCTAAAAACCAAAAAAATGTTAAGAATAACTGCTTCAGTTCATGGAAAATAAACCCAAAAAAGGCACGCAACATTGTTATGCGTTCATGACAGGCCATTTTGCAGTTGGAGGTATTGCCCTTTGCTGGAAAAGGATAGCTGTGTAGGGGTGGGGGGCTGTGTAGATGCTGGGGTGTGGGGGTGCGGGGTGGACTCTCCTCATATCGTTCAGAGCTCATTTGTGCTTCTTCATGCTTGCCTTGAAGAATTTCCCATCCTTTCCGCTACTGTTGCTTCCAATTACTCTGTTATTCAGATTACTAATTTACATGCCAGTCTCTCTAGATGAACCATGGCAAATATGTTACCCCTGGTTCTTTTTATAAATCACCACTTTTATTGATGCAGATCAGGTCCAGTATGCAGTAGAAGTGTTCTTTGCAAATACAAAAATCCTACCAGCAATTATCCTTAATGCTTTTAAAGTACAAACTCTTGAATTAAATGAGGAGTCACATAAAGAACATTTGCAGATTAAATCAAGACCCACTGTACATAACATGAGGCTTCACATGGAAAAAAAAACAAGATTGTTTCAATAAAAAACAGTATTAATGACATTTGTCCTCTTCTCCCTCCAAGTAATTTGAGAAAAAGAATCTATGCATGTGTTCTTTTTTTCCTGCCGAGCGAAGTTAAGTTGCAAATTCATTTTTTGCTCACCGTACGCAGGAGTGTTTTACTAATAGGGAGTTAAAGTGGCGGGGAGAGGCGCCCAGCTGTGATATTACATTAACCCATGGTGCTTGGACATGCATCGCATGTCGGTTTAGGATAAAGAGCACCTTCCTCCTCACACTTTAGCTTTTCAGAATGTTATTTGAAATAATGAGGATTTATGGCACTTTTGGCTGCATAGTAATTTTGTCTCTTGATGAAGGGAGTGCGAAGATGTGCTCTGTTGCTCGCTCACTCTCTCGCTCTCTCTCTCTCTCCTTCTTTCTTGCCTGTAATGCGCATTTACATCAGTGCTCTGATAGGCGGCCTATCGGATGTGAAGGGTGCTGTTCACCTGTGCACCGCTGGCACCAGGTAGCCCCCCTGGCGGTGTGGTGCTAACCAGAGTGACAAGGTCAGCATGTTTGGCGGTGGCTGCTAGCAGCGCTCTCAATAAGGAAAATAAATGAGGCGGCGTTAGCCGTAAAGTCACAGCATGACGCCTGTAAGCTAAAGGGTAACCGTGCTGACTGAGGCCTCCAAATCTGTTGTTTAGAGACGGAGATCGCGAGGTTCCCGGGCAGCGGCCCTGTAAAGTAAATGTGTAGGAATTGATTGATCTCATTGACTCAAAAGGGTTGTACACAGGGAGTGCTGGCGGAGCGAGCAGATTTTAATGTAATTTTTGGACGATATTTTTCCATATATTTCAATGCTGCGAGCTTAAATACACCAGCGCATTACGCTGGCAGCGAGCGGGGTTGTTAAAAACGGGGTGATGAATGCGCCGAGCCGCTGGTTCTGTGAAACAGGGGCGGAGAGGTGCGAGCTGGCGCTGCAGCGGTATTCAGAGCGCAGACAGCACCGGGAATTCACATGCCGGCTCTCGGAAGGGGAGCCGTGGAGTGGTTAAGGCTTTCCCCGTATCTACAGTGATGTTTACTCACACAAAATATTAAATATTAATGTGCTAACAGTGTGGGGCTGCGATGATAGGGGTGTGCAGACTTTGGAAATGCAGTCTATGAGCAAACAGCTCAGCACAGCAAGAGCTTCAAAGAAGATCCAGAGAAGCTCAGGAAGGGGAAAAACAGCTTATTATAGTTGAGGGCTTTTTGTTTAGCTTCTTTTTTTTCCTGGCAATGGGATATGTCGTTAATGTCTCGCTCATGAATAGGGAGCATTTTTGTTTGTTTATCGCAGGTATTGCACACACGCACGGAAAATCTGATTTATAAAGCAGCGGGAGTCTGGAGATTGCATTTGGGGGTTTCGGGTCCAAGGTTGTGTAATGCCAGGCTGTTTTTTTCCCCAAGCAAATAAGTGAACTTCACTTGAAAATCTGACATTATTGCTGGACACCGGGGTTCAAAATGCAGTAATAATATAATACGGGGGCAATTTGCAATTACAGTTCCTGACTCCTATAGACAAAAATCCACCCGCCCCCCTGTCCCTGCACCTTGTCTCCCACCCCTTTTCATATCAATCCTCCTCATTACATGAATGAGAAACTTGCAAATTGGGAGAATTAGGCAAAGCAGCATGTAGAGAACGTTCCGGAATCCAACCGATGCTGAAGTCCCAACCCCCCCGGCTATCTTCTTGTTTATGTGAAAAGTGTTCTTGTGAGCTGTGGTGTTAGGTATCTAATAATTTAATTGCTGCTGTCTTGGACAATAGAAACTGCAAGGTGCTCAGGTTCACTTCTTGCACTTTTTGGAGTCGCAACCAGTTCCATGTAAGGAGAATCTTGCTGTCTGTTGTGAAAAAAAAGACTCTGAACTACCATTCCTCTGGGTATTGGGTGGTTGTTTAAAAGGTATCTTTTTGATGCTCATGTGATCATTACTATTTTTGTTAACAAACTCACAGCTGTCTTTCCGTAGATTTTTCTTTTCATTTATTTTTAAATTCATTTCAGAGTTTGTTTCCAAAATGCAATATATCCATTTTATTCATTTTAAGTAATGAAGCTTTTTTCTAGGTTGGCGCCAGTTGCATTTGATAGAAAAATACGAACCTTGACCATGAAAAAATACACCTTATAGTATTAATCTCTAAAAATAGATTTTTGCACCATGTGTAAGAAACACAGGGCTATCGCTCTATGGTATTATCTCAATTTTGGTCATTTTGCAATTTATTGGGCTGGTTTCACAGACACAGGTTAAGTTTAATCCTAGACTAAATTCAATTTTCATTAGAAAATCTCTATACAAAACTCTGCTCAGTCTAAGACTACGCTTAAGCCATGTCTGCGAAACTGGCCCATTGTGTTTTGAAAACAAAGTTTTCAAATCTTTATTTATTGTTTTTGGTTAAGTATTGCTAATGCTAGCAGGAAAGCAGTAGTAGTGGCAATGTCTTTAGCATGGCCATAGGGAACAGGGTGAAATTTTTCTCAGCACTCTTGGAGACATGGCTGGCCTCCTCTCCCCATCTGTGGGGCCGCGTAAATGACAGCGCCGCTGATCCGCTAATGGATGCGGACCTGTAAGGCAATCCCTTGGCCTTTGTCTGACCCCTTTGTGGAGCAGAATTCCTCAGATGTTTTCAGGATCAAGTCACTTAATCTGCCGCCCTGTCGGGGAGGAGAGGCAGCAGGGAGAGGAGAGGACAGTGGAAGGAGGGGGTGAGGGAGATGCCTTCGCCCGCGTTCAACACCCCAGAACTGGAACTGGACTAGCTTCATCCAGACCAACACAAGATAGTTCTTAGCATAGCTTCTTGTGGTTATTGGCGATGAAGGTTGTTTTAATGTTTTTATTTCAATCATTTAGTTGAGGAAGCGAAACTATGTATTCTTTTACTTTCTTTGTTCCTCCTATCCATCCCCTATTAATGATGGGTTTAATTTCACCAGAGTTTGAGTCAATTTGTGTTCTTAGTTTTATGGCACATGCTAATGTTGCCATGCTACAGCTAGAAGAAAACAACAACCGTATAAAGAGGGTGATCACTGCTGCTGCCGCCTGTTTTAAATTCTAATGGGTCCGACAGACTTCAGACAACAGATACCCTGAAACATTAATGAAGGCTCCGTTCGAATTAACATTAACACTGCAAATGGGAATAGTGTGTCTCCCCCCTGTTCAAAGAGTAACACCCTCCCTGCACATACGCGCACACATACACACACACACACACACACGCACACACACACGCACACACACTCACACACACACACCCCCTCCTCAGCCTGCACTGGGAGATGGAATTTCAGTGTGAGTCCCCCACCCGCACTTCCCCCTCGCCCACCAATCACTGGAACATCTAGAACATTCCCATCAAGTTACAACTGCTCCCTGCGCGAACGCAGTAATCCATAATTTCAGGTCTATATCACACAGAAAAAAGAGAGAGAGAGAGAGGGGGGGAGAGAGAAACAGAGACAGAGAGAGAGAGAGAGAGAGAGCACTCTCCGCATCTAATGGCTTGGCGAAACTGATGCGAAAAGGATATAGCTTAAAGGCGCTGAAATCTGAAGAAATATTTGGGAATCAGGCGATGATGTATTCAGCTGTGTGGGGTGGAGGGGGGGGCAGTATAAATAATGTATGTGTAGGAGCCCTCGAAAGTAAGCCGGAATTTGCTTCAGTACTTTTTTGTTCTCAATCACCTTGATGAAACAATCCTGAAGCAGCAGGAAGGAGAGCCCCTGACAGGCCGATTTTCCACCCCTGGCGCGACGCTACGTTCCCCACTTAATGTTCCCTGATAAAGTGTTGCACTGAGGTGAACTAGAAAGGCCCTGGCTCCTGACACCAGCGGCAGAGCCTGCATTAATTATGCACTCTGTGCCGGGAGGGGCGGAGCGGCTGTGATGTGCAGTGGCCAAAAAAAGAAGAAGAAAAAGAAAAAAAAAACCTTTTTCAAAAGAAATAGCAAAGAGTGAGAATGGAATTACAGGAGAGAGGGAAAGTGGGAGGGAGGAGGAAGAGGAGAGAGAGAGAGAGAGAGAGAGAGAGAGAGAGAGAGAGAGAGAGAGAGAGTGTCACAGGACCATGACTGGGGGAAGTGTAAGTAGAGAACAAATTGATCTCTTCTTTGTTCTCGCTCAAGTGTTTTCCGTAACCACTGAAGCCATTTTAAGACATGCGGATGAACGTCCTCGTTTCCCCTAAACCTTCCCCTCACCATTTCTCCTCCTTATGACAAAACTGATGGACACACTGGTGCACAATGAGCAGAGAAGGCCAGCTTCTCTGCCCCAGCAGGGAAAATATAATAAGCCTCATTAGAGATGGAGGCTACACACTCTGTTTTTGCTCAGTCGAGGGCCCGTGAGGGAGTGCCGGGGTTACATAACATCTGTCTTTATATGGGATTCATCACACCATTTTTAGCATTGTGCTTTCTAGTGTCACCTGGTATTTATGCTGTTCCATTAAAAACAGAATCCTGTCTTCTGGCAGCTTCTGATCTTAAAATACTTCTAGAGTCACTACGTGTAATTTGGGTCATTGCTCGTCTTCTATGATATTTGTGGAGGCGTGCAGGTGCACTTTTGTGGAAATTTGAATGTGTGTGTGCATCAGATGTGTCAGCACTTACTAGGTGGAGGCTGGCATGTGTAGTCGGCATTGAGAGGGAATTTGCCAAAAGCGTGACCAAACCACAGCAGCAGGCTGGCACCCACGCGGCCAGGCAGAGGGGCTAATTTTAAACTGTGTGTCAGATTTATGAGAGCCAAGCACAGCACTTTTTGCACCGTGTGCCTGTCCTCACACAAAATCAGCGAAAACCCAGCCACTGCGCCCCCCATCCCCTCCCCCACCCACTGCCAAACCACAACTGCCTTGACTGCCAAACTCCCTGCTGCACCCTTGTCACCCCCTAACATACCATCTTCTTCAGTCTTTTAGCTGGCTCCAATCACAAACCTGTTCACTTCATTGCAGTGATTATAAGAGTTTGATTAGCGCTACAACACTTAAACTCTACCTAGCCATACTTTTCCATGGAGGAACGGGGTGTGCCCATGTATCTCCATGAACAGGACCACCAAAATGATCCAGGACATGATATTTCACCACAATGTTCTCAATGTGTGGGTGTAGAGGTATGGCCTGGTGATCTCATATCTCTAACAGAGAGTGGAGCTGGTATGAGAACAGGCGTCTGAATGGGAAACAACAGCATCAGGGGTTGCTTCTGAAAAGCACCCTTCACCCTTGTCTTTCAGCATCTAGATGGTTAAGGGTAAACATTGTACGAGTGACAACAGCTGGCACCGTGCCGGGTTATGCAGTATGCAAACACTGCATTTCACGAGCAGAGCATGTTCAGCTGTGCCCGTGTGTCATGTGTGAGGTGACGGGCTTTGTGGAAAAAATGAGGAACCGAGCTTGGATCGTTGGATGGGGCGCTGATGTCGTACCCTGGAGCTAGACACTTAACCCTGAATTGCCTCAGTTAACACCCCGTGCCACATATGGAGTGTATATATGATCTGAATCATGCAAGTCACCCTGGATAAGGATGTACTATTGGCACAAAAAATAAATTGCTTGGTTGACTTGATTTTAACACAAATAAAAACACTATGTTAAGCTATTTTCAGTCCCACCATTGACAAATGAAAAACATGTTAAGAAACTAATAGAGGTGGATTGGGGAGTTGCAAGATGCTAAGATAGAACATCAGATACACAGAGGGAAGGTTTTTGCCATTTTAATATAGAAATCAAAAGCCATTTTAGTGGATTGAGGTAGTTGCATTGCCCAGTCAAATGTTCTAGGTTAACTTAAAACATACTCTGTGACCCAAATGTGGTAAAACAGAGTAATAGAGTAAAACATACTCTGTGACTCTGTTAAATTTAATTTAGCCTGAACATTTTACTTTGTTGGAGAAAATATTTATGGATTTACTGAGAAAAATAATAAGTAGCCTTCACAAATTTTTTAAAAATAGTTTTGAAAAAAATTTTACAATTATTTTTTTCTTGAAATTGTGGAAATTAAATGTGTCTGGTTGGATGCTGGTAATTCAGGGCAGGAAGAGTTTTGTATTGATTAGACACTGCTTCACAGGATCAATAAGTTTGGTGCTTTGAAACAGCATCACTGCATCTCTGCCTTTTGTAAAGCACTAAATGGCCTTGTCTGTTTATTTCCTTTTCAAAAGAAAATTATTGATGTGAAATAGCACACAAGTAAACTGACAAACTGGTGAAAACTCAAGCGGGGATCCAGAGATGTTTACAGATCGGCGGCGTTATTTCATGCGAAAGGCTGCTTTCTAACTAAATGGAAACCAATAGAGGTTTTAAAAATAGAATTTAAAATATAAAACATAAAAGAATGGGTGTCTTTTGTTAAGCTAAAAAATGCACAATGGATTTGGCAAGAGCTGTGGAACAGCCAGTCCTGCTGAAAAAAATCCTTATCTTTATTCTCCATGATCATACAAAGCCTCATTTATTTTGACAACAAAGTCTAATAGCAGGGTCTTCCTGATATTAATCCCATGACGCCACGTAGCACATCTCTTGCATTCCCCCGCTTTATTACAAACTAGGTGGCCTGAAGGAAAATGTATGTATTCATTCCTTATGGTATAAAATATGCATTTAGGTTCCTCATTTCATCTCCAATCTCTGTTATTCCTTAAAAATTCACCACTGCCTGCAGTCCCTTTTAATATTTAATTTGACAACTTTTTAATCTGTCATTACAGCGTGATGAAATAATCGTCAAGTGTCGCAGAAAGAAAGAGATTAAATTATACTTGGAAATAGGAATTGGAGTGATTTAAACATTGGCTGGCTGTATATTTGTTTTGCGGTAGCTTGTGCAAAAAGGGACTTCACTTTATTCTGCTACTTATTTTTTTATATAGCCGTCGCTTTTTTGCCAACACAGTATAAAGTACCATTCCCTTGTGGCTTGCCCTCATTGGTTCCCTGCCTCTTCTAAGGCCTTCAGTTTATTGTACAGAAAGCCAGGCAAGGGGTGGAAACTAGGGCTCAGATGAATGAGTGCTGTTAGCACCTTAGCTGTATGGTGCATGTGATTTTCTGCTCCGTCCCAATCTATTTATGCCTCTATATCATATATGATATGGCAATGAGATGCCAAATCATGACGATTACATTTTTCTTTTGCCGTCTCACAGGTGGAATGGTTAAAAAAAGGGGGGCAGGGGCAATATTAAAGATTGCCCTTCCTGTAATTTAAAAAGGTGGCATACTTTTTAATTACAGGTTTGCTAGTACGTTTTCCCCCATGGCTGTGGTCATGTTTGGAGAGGTATGAACCTGCTGTTGCCAGGTTGTGAATCTCAGGTGACGCGGACTAAATAACCACTCATAGAATGTGCTGAGGATGGCAATCTGTCTGCTGGTTTGACCTTGATTCGGAAAAGAGGGATGCCGATTTTTTCTATTTTTTGTCGAGCCCTAAAAAAGATGCATGTTCACTGTCAAGACACAGTGCCTCTTGAAAAGTTTTCTACAAGCTTGGTCTTAAAAGTTTCCCTCTGGTCAGTAAACATTCAGGAAATGAGATTAATTTGATTGCCCTAATCTGATTACAGATTAGTTTTTAGGAAGACAAAATCCTTTGAAATTGTTTTGTGTAGATTGGTACCAGAGTCCACAGGGAGAATTTACGGCAGGGTTGTACAGAAATTTACATTTACAATCGGCCACAGGTTTCTGTTCACTGATCTTGTTGTCTTAACTACAACATAATTACAGTAGCAATATTGCCATGAAGTGAAAGAAAACTTTCATCTGAGGCAAACTGCAAACAAAAAAACTGCCCCTTTCAGGAACAAGCTGAATTGAATGATAAATACATCTTGATCAAAAACTTATGAAATCTACCATTTTCCTGTTAACAGCAAGCTTTTGTAACATCAAATATCCTTTAGCTGTTTGACAGCAGTAGATTGCTGAAGATTCCAAGTGTTTGCTTTCCCGTGAGTGTTCTGACACCCAAAAGATGAACTCGGTATTTAAAAATCTATGAATAATTGTATGCACCAATTCAACAAATATGGGCGCATCTAGTAAAAATGGACATTTCACGATACTTTATGATTTTGAGGTAGAGACTGTCAAAGTTGGGAACTATTTACTTGATCTGTGAGTGCATTTTACTTCTTACGTGATTCCATTGAAACCATAGGCGCCAATTTTTGTGTATGCTGGTGGGTGCTCAAAACCTAAAATAACTTGCTACTATTAAAACAATTAATAATAAACAAATAAATAAGTAAGTAGTAAAATGCAAGTGTTTTTGCAAGCTTTGATCGACATGAACACCACTCCCGCCCGCGCGCACGCACACACGCACACCCCACACCGATGATACATACACATCACACAGAAAGAAACAGTCAGCACCGCCCAATCAGTTCGAGAGGCCTGTCTGAATAAACAGCGTCGACCAAATCCACAATCCGGCACGGAAACTGGTTATACAATATGCCTAGCCAGAGACTATATGCAAACGCAGGGCTCCCCGCAGTGCTTGAAGTAATTGAACCATGACGTACATTTCAGCACCTTACCAGCTCCATTCGTTCATTAATCACTCCCTGATATTCTGCTGTCAACGATCAGCAGTGCTACCAAGCTTAGATGAGACAAATATGATTATCAATTAAAATTTCAACGACACACACCGACAAAGTAATAACCATAGCCACCAAGATTGCGTTAGTAAAAAAACTCACATGAGCATAAATCATATAGCAAATCCTCCATCCGAAACAAATCCCACATCACCTCCTTTGCACAGTGCTACAGTACACCCACCAAATCACTGCGTAACTGTAATGGTTAAGAGGCCAAAATATTAACATGTAAACAAATCATCACGTGGTAGGCTATTGAACAATGTCACCCTACATCATAGTAACTTTACATGTAATCAAATGCATTTAATTGATAATCAATGCGTAGGCCCACATAGCTACTACAAAAACGGTTTTGTTCGGTAACCGTTGATGCTACTTCTTGATGAGGAAAGTGTTGCTCCTAGTAACCGTGCGCTTAATGAAACAGTTTGCGAATTCATCCAAACGTTAGCCAACGTTAGTTACTGCAAAAACTGCGTAGCTAGCGAACGAGAGAGCCAGCCTGCCTAGTGTTTTAACTGACTTAGCTACGCGGCTGATTCATGACCACTTGCTAATCCGCGAAATAATCACGATTCACTGTTTTATTGGTTTATATGTGCCGAAATTAGCTAGCTGAGCAGGCGAGCTAACTTGCTAGCCTAGCGTGTGAGGTAGTTTGTTGATTTCTTTAGTCAACGTTAGCTGGCAAGTTTTTTGATGACTATTAGTGCCAGCTAGCAAGCTAAATGCTCGCGGTTCAATTCTAGCAACGTTAGTCAGCGAAATAATGGCTATTCATTCATGTACTCTTGCATTAAAAGCACCAAATATGACTGTTAGCTAGCTTGACTTGCCAACTAGGTACCTAGCTAAGCAAGCGATCTTATGTTTGCTCGCTAACTAGCTAAAAAGTTCAGAGCACTTCAATTTTGCTGACGTGGATACACAGCATTTCTGTTTCTACAGCGTCCATCGTTCAAAAATGTCCATCCGCCGTATGGGGCTCTGGCAAGAAGCAGACAGGAGCCAGTTCACCCATTTTCCCCAGGGCTCCAGTAGGGATACATCATCACTGTATGAATGGATATAGATAGGGACGTATGTATGATTTTCCTGAAGGAATTAATGTAAAAGGATATTGTGGTCTTTGTAATTATAGTAATACCTTCGATAACATAAATATCTCTATAATATAATGAATACAAAAGACTATTCCCATTTCACTTTAGCTTACTTTGTAGAAAAGAAATTAACAATTTCAGAAAATTAAAAAAAATCAAAAATCTCCCCTTGCTGGACGAGCAGTACAGAAAGGGACAGTGAGCACTAGCTAATGCATTAACCAATTTAAGCAAACAAAACACCTCAAAACGAGTGGGAATCATGTGCAAAATGAGTTAAGCTACGGTCATTCGACATCGATGTCACATGACTGCCACACACTGTAAAACCTGATAGTGTGGTGAACTCAAATGTTTTGTGGAAACCAATTACCTCAAAAAAAATTGTGTTGGCCAACTTAATTGTGTTGTGTGGAAGGAACTTAAAGAAAATACGGTAATTTTTTTTTTTTACACGTTTTAAGTGCTGTGAGCACAAGATCATTAAGTTGTCATACTCAATTTTTTTGAGGTAATCGGTTTCCATAAAACATTTGAGTTCACCAGACTATCAGGGTTTTACAGTGCAGGATACACAAAAATGCAGACCTATATACAAAAAATTGTAAAAAGGTATGATTAAAAGCTATCAATCATTTCTGAAAATTAAGGGGTCAAGGTCAGTTGTGCCGAACTGAAACCCTTCTATTAAAGTTGGTTGTCCTCCCCAAACCAATCTGGCCATGAAGGGTCCTCATTACAGAACAAAATATTTCAGAGTGACTGCAGCTCAAAGATGCACCTCCATCCCCACACCCTCAGGCTACCTTTACCTCTGAATCACACTTCAAGGTTAAAGTGCTCCCTGTTGAGAGTTTAGCCCCACCTCCCACTTGGGTAGGGAGGAGGAGGGGTGAAGGATAAGAATTTTTTTTTCTCAACGTTGACTCTAATGACACGTTAAAGGAGATGGCGCCAAGCTACTGCCAAAGCCCCTTTCCAATATCACGTATGTGGCCAATGGAAACTTGCTCTGTAAGGCGCACTGTTTATATGTTTGTTTCTGTAAAGACATTCCCATTGATTTTTGTGTGCCTTAACTGGGAGTGGGGGTTGGGGGACGGGGGGCTAACAAGGAATTCAATCAAGGAGACCATGTTACCTAGGTACAAAAACGAAGCAAAATTCACAGTCAGGAGCTTGTGATTAATTTCTATTGATCCGCATTTAGCAGCGCACTGAGTTTATAAGCTACAAAAAGCGGGTAAAGTGAGTGTTTGTATAGCTTGGGCGAGAGCAAACTGGATCAAGTTAGTGAGTGGACTCTCTCACCAGCATGACGAAAAGAGTATTATGACGATCCATGCTCATGTTGTTGAGGATTTGGAGACTCTGTCAGTTTGAATTTGAATTACCTGTGAATTTTCTTTTTTATGGGGAAAGGAATCCTTTTTGTAGCTCAGCTATTGATTTATGGGGAAACATACATTTTTATACATGTACAGCTTTTGAAATGCTTTCTCAGTTATTTTTCTACCTTTTTTGCACCTTTGGTCTTGCGGCACATCTGCTTGCAATATTTGTTTTCCACCATTTTTCCTGAGCAAGTCCTGTTCGCCGCAAAATGACAATGTATGCTTTTGGCAAATACTACTAGTAGTCTGGAGTGAAGGATCACAGATTTATGAGTTCCACATGTTTAATACATTTCATTTTGTCCAGGGATATAGTATCCCAATGGTGGTTCTTTTTTTTCCTCTCTCTTGTATTTGTAAAGGATGTTGTCAGGGGCTGTGGTCTTGGAGTGAAATATCCTGCTTTATTTATTTATTTATATGCAGTTTTATCTTGTGACACAGGCTGCCTCCATTGATGTGGCGGCGATATGCATGCACTGCCGTATGCTTGCGTTTGCGCATTTGTGCGTTGGGCCGGGTTAAACCCCATGTACAACGCGCCCTGGCGAGAAAGAAATGAAAAGCAGACGGCACGTTAGACTAGCCTATTCCTTGAAGATATACTTAGGCATCTGTGAGACAGAAGCCAGTTTCACCATTGTCTGTCATCTTCCCAACTTCACTGCACAGCCGGGGGTGTGCTATCTACTGCACTGCAGCCTGCTTCCAGCTGAAAGCCTGCCATTTGTTAATGTATCTTATGGAAATAGTAACGAGGATTTAAAAAAAAGACAAACTGAAAGAAGATAAATACAGCAAAGCTGACAACTAAGCTGATCGCTAAAATATTTGCTTTTTTGAAGGGCTGGTTGTACATATATTGGAAAAAAAAACCCATTGGTGGCAGACACATGACCCTTGAGAGACCTTTGATCAGATAACGGCTGTTTTAGTGCAGTGTTTGCTTACTTAATGGTGTTTCCATTTCGATCTGCCCTCGTGTCAGCGCCTCTCCATTTTGCCCACAAACAGGAAGGTGTTTTACTTTCTCCTGGGACACCTGTGGGGCCTATCTGGCTTTTCAAGAGCTTGAATAAAAGGGGAAGAAGAGAGAAATAGCCAAGTGCTTGAAAGCATTGATGCACCGGCCCCTGCTGTTGCCAGAATTGAAGGCTCCCAACAGATATTTGTCTTGCACGCCCAATATTAGTTGCATCCACTCATTCTGCTCCAGCAAGGGGTGGGCATTAGAACATGGGCGAGGCCTTATGTTGTCACTGTCAGCATTGGGCATGACTGAAAATATGCAGATTGCCGCTGTTTTTATTCAGAAAACCACAGTAGGCTGCCAGGGCCCTTCAGGTCTCTCAGCTGACTGGTCTCAGATGTACTGCTTCTACACTGGCCCTGAAATACTGAATGACAAACAGCAGCAGGCATACTGGTAGACAAGGAGACATGCAACAAAGTTCAACACATTCAAAAATGTCTTTGCACTCCCTGGCTCCCAATACAGTACCCACGTAAGCACTCACACATACACGCAGTCACACATAGCTAGTTTGTCACGCAGTGGTATTTAGAAAGTATATTTATTGTCATCCACTCCCATTATGTATATCGACTATATTCTGGCTAGCACCGAACAGTGAAAATTCAAAAATGTCTCTAAGAAGCTGCTCGCCCCTCATTAAAATGCATCTTCAGCACAAGGCGTCCTCAAAAGAAGCTATCCAGCATACGCAGGACAGAGATAAATAAATCCATAAAGTCCTAAAGTAATTTCTTGGTCATATATTTGCAAGATTTAGCTTGAATCCAAGGGCTTTTTTCATCACACTTTCTATTTACGCAAGAGTAGCTATCGTTTAACCGCACTGCAAGATTTGAAAGTGAATGGAAATAATCTAACAAAAGACTTGACAGCCAAATCTGCTGAATGGAGAAGCACTGGGGAAAATGTTCACTGTGTCTGCAAAGAAAATGAGATAAGAACCAGGAATAGGAGCAAGCCTCTCTTTGGGAAAAGCAATGATGGTGATCCCCAAAATGGTATTATATTTGAATTATTTTTTTCCCCCGTTTTTGAATAAACTGCTTTAGTGTTCTTCCCGGGGGGATATCAAAGTCACCTTAACCCGAAAGCTGATTTCCTTGCACCCAAAGAAAAAAAATGACACTACAGCAGAGGCCGCTCGTTTATGTCAACCGCCTCCTGATGCAGGCCGGCTGCAGTCGACAACGGTCTTAAACATGGATGCCGTTTAGCTGTAAGCTGTAAACGGGGGTCGTAACAAAGTGTCTTGAATTCCTGAAACACTTTCCTCTCCCTTCTCTGAGGGACCTGAAATGGCTAGGCTTATGAGAGGGGTATGGAATTTCACTAAAACATTCTGAAAGACGATACTCTGAACCGAATGAACACTTAATGCGTAAGTGGCAGTTACCCTGGAGGAATAAAATGGGGTTATCGGGACGTGATGTACTGTTTGACCTGGAATTGTCCTGGCTACACTATCCTTCTTAAGGCGCATACTTGTCTGAGCCACATGACACAGTAGCGATATTTCAAATGTCAACCACTCAGCCACTGAAAAAGGTACCTATTGCGCCACGTGTTTGGATGTCATTTATTGTTTGAAAATATTAGGATTCTGCCTCAGCCGCTACAATGAAAGTAATTCACACTGTCCACAGTGAATAAGCAACGTTACAGCCAAGATAATTGAATTATGAAATATATTCTATGGGAAAAAAATATACATAGGAAGAAAAAAAGCTACAAAAACAAAAGCATTAATTGCTCACATTCAGTAACAAAAATGTTGTCAAGAGCCTGTGCACTCATTAACCTGGCACCTAATTATCCACCTCCTGTCTGAGCGTTGACAAGCCTCGGCGAATGAACCTACCGCTTGTTGTGTCAGCGTGTCGACAGCACAGCCCAGCCAGCCGGGACAGCGTTAGGTGTGTGCGAAACAAAGGCCCTCGCTCACGAATGTTACTCCCGTTAATGCCTTCCCTTCCAATTAAATCTGCAACTGTTAATTACTGTAATTATGGAGCGAGCTCCTTCATCGCCCCGGCTCGCTGAATGAGCACTGAGCATTTACGCGGCAAACTGTCACGCGTCCCAATCTATTGCATCCTCCTTGCCACCAGGGCCTTTCCTGGGTGGCGGTTTGAGTGTGGAACTCGACAGAAGTGGGAAGATTTTTTTCTCTAACGAAGCAAAAATACAGCAAAGTGCCAGGGGCCAAGCCTCTGGAGCAACTCATGAACCAAAAGTGTAAAATTGTATTTGAGAATAATTACATAATAAATGGTTTCATCAAAACAACATATCTTCACTCGGCAATATCAGCAGAAAGAGCAGCTCTCTCATGAATAGAGTTTACAGTAGCTGAGTGCTTCCTCACTTCACTTCCTCACAACCAACAACAAAGGATTGCTTCATCTACAAAGCTACTGCAGCCCACGCTTTTGTAAACACCGTCATTCTGAATTAATTCATATTTTCATGTTCCGGTGCTCTGACGTTCTCTCCCGCACTTGTCCAGTTGAGAAATCTCAGTGTCCTGGGACACTGGTAGCCAAACAGATTTTTTTTTTTTTGGGGGGGGGGGGGGTTGAAAGGGGACGGGGTGGGGTGATTGCCCCTGTGGATGAGTGAAATAAGACCCGATTAAGTGTGGACGACCGTGGCAGGCTGTCGGATCGTCTCTAATTCCCTCATCTTCTTCGCTGGCCTGCTTCTGTCACTTCCTGTCGCCCTGACCGGATGTGATGTCCAGAGCATCCTCGCATCAAAAAAGCGCCACGTCGGGCGGTAGCTGCAAAGCACGAGCGGCACGTCAAATGACGGAGATCAGGTGCGTGTGACTCCCCACCTCCGGCGTCAAGCTGACCTGAGTCCTCCACCCCCACCCCCGCCCGACTTGTTTCTCGCCAATTTACCGCCTCCCCACTGGCGGCTGAGCTGTTCAACTCGCTTAGAAACACTGTGGAAAATGTAGCTGTTTCCTAAGGTGAACTACACATCATTTTTCACCCTATTGGGAGGAAAGGCAAGAAAAAAACGCAAAACAAAACAGTGTGAAGGCCTTTGTGTTTTATAGACAGCTCATTTACGTCAGAGTTGCTCCAGCTTCCTCGTGTAATTGGTGCTCCATAGGTTGGCGGGGTGTTCTAGAACCTAGGGCGATGTTAATCTTTAAATGGGAGTCATATTCTCCCTTATTAAATAGATTCTTCTGAGGGCAACGTCTCTCCCTCTCCTTCAGGCAGTGTAGGCTTTTACTGTGGATACACCACAACAGAATCTAAATGATGGACTGTCAACTCACACACAGATACACCGCAGCAAGGAATAATTTATCTGGCTCTAGATCACAGTTTGCTGTATGTCTTCAGCGCCGATACTGCCATTTGCGAATGCACACACGCGCGGGTGTCTGTAACCACACGCTCAGGCTTCCGAGCCTTGAATCCTCCTTCTGACTGGAGACAGGGCAGATTCTGAAATATTGGATTAATGAGACAAATGCACCAAATAGAATTACCTATACTGTCTCTGACAATAAAATGTCCATGGTTGCACATGGGGTAAACGGCATCTGATGTTGTCTCGAGTGTTTTGTGGGTTAATGCGCACCTCCGTGTGTACAGGACCTGTGCTGCTTGGTGACCTGGTTTCCCACATTCTCTGCCTTATAATTGGTGCCAGAGGAAAATGCTGGGACTAGCGGAGGAGAAATTAGTAGCCTATGGGTGCTTCTCTGGCGGCTTTGAGTGCCACATTTGCATGACTTGCCTGGGGTATGAATAAAGAATCACACATATACACCCTCACTGTACCTTGGGTACCAGCGAAGGCTAGCTGCTTAATGAGAGGAAGGAAAAAGCGAGAATTGTTTCAGGACCTAAAACAGCGCAGTGTCTTTTTTGATCTCTGGTGGCTCCCATACTTAAACTGACACATGCACTCATTTCCATATTCCCCTGAGAATCCCCACCCGCCAAGTTTTGTGCGCACTTGTACATCGTTTGGAAGCAAAGCCGAATAATTCACGGTTCATAAAATATTAAGATGTCTAGATTTTGCTTAGTTAGACTGTCTTTTCTCTCAGTGGATTTTTGACTCATGGAGTTTGTCTTCGCAAAAACCGAAAAAGTAATCACATGCCGCTATGGATTAAGTATGAAGTTCCAAGATGTGGATTTTGCTTGCAGTGTTAACCATGCGTATGGGAGTTCAACAGAATGAGATTATTTTAATGACTGGACGCTCTACAAAGTTCCTGAACTTCACAAGTCCCTGTAGTGGGTTTTGGGACCACAGGATGTGTAGACGAGGATAGCCAGGTGTGCTGACATGCAGCTTGAGGTTTTGGTGGTCGCCTTTGGCTATCTCCACTTTAGCACAGAAGCAGGATCCACTCTGCTGGACCCAGCCCGACCCAGTTTCGGGAGGGCAAGGGCCAGTGCACACCGCAACAAACTGCTACGGCCCATTTTTACTAAGCCTCCCTTCTCTCCAGTCTCGTCCTCTCATTCCCCGTGGACTGACATGTTGTGTGTCAGTTCTCACAATTGTCAAGGCTGGAGTAGATTTTTTTTTTTTGGCTTGCTTGATGAAAGGTTTAAATGATGCTTGTTTGGGTTTCTACCACGATCCTCCCTGCTGTGCATGCCTTTCTGAACCTTTATTTTAGCGGGTCATGTGGGTTGGAGGTTGCATCATCACTGGGGGAAAAAGTGACAGGAATCTTTGTTATTGGCTGCAGAATTTTTTTTGTTACCTTCTCTTTCTGCCTGCCCCATGCCTTGACCATTTAGAGGGTTTACTAGAGGACGGTGGGAAAAAGCCTCAACCTAAAACTGCAGTGGTTGTGACTCTTCCCCGTCATCAAACCCAGTGAACTTAATGCTCACTACACCGGCAGGAAATACTCCATAATCATTGGCCAGTATTCCCCATATTTCATGCTTGAGAAAGCAGAAAACAGTCAATGTCTTTTTACATTTAGAAAAACATTTTCCTGTCCATACCGTGTCGAGCCATTTGTTGATTTCACTGTCCTTAACTGACCTCATTGTGAGTCATTTGACGTTTACTGGATGGTTGAAGTGGCTTTTTATCTTGTAAAAACCCGACTTGTCTTTTTAAAAATGTCAAATTTGCAAGTTTTTGGGTTCAATCGATGTAGAATAGCTCAAGTAAGGTCTCTTTATCCAATGAAGAAGGCCTGAATTCGCCAGCGGACCAAGTTTTGCCTTATTTGTTGCAATGAAGCTGAAAGAAAAGCATCTTTGTGTTCTATGAAATACGAGGCCATAGCAGGTACAGCAATTATTCTGCCATTAACTTATAGGGGATAACTAATGTGTGTTAATGTGTTAATGGCATGTTAATTACTTTGCATTTTAGAAATTGCTCTCGGGCCACCTCTTCTGCTCAGCTTACCCATACTATGTTGATACAGGACAGACTTTAAGGACATCCATGAAAGACAGCCTTAATTCCCTGTTTGCTAGAACAAAGTTTCTCGAACGGCACGGTAATATGGTTCAACACTCAGCTTCCGGTTCCAGGAACGGTTTATGGGGTGTTTTCAAACAGAAAAGTAAAAAGATATTTTGAGAATAAAAATTCTGGCCATTTTTCAGGTTGTGTTATTTGCTTGATGCTGAGTGGGATTTTTCTGTTTTAAATGTCAAGTGATAGTTCAGGGATGGATTAGCAGATAAGAGAAATAAACTTAATTATTCCCCAGGGCTGCTTGGCTGGGGTGATCCTAGCGCTAGTGATGGTCCGTGGCCTTGCTGCGATTGACATATATCCAGATATTGACAGAAAATAAATTCCCTTTCAATTTTGCTGGCTTTTCAGATCAATGCAGCCTCTTTTTTTGATCGATGGATTTTGATGCGGTTATTGTCAATATTTTGCGCATGGGCCTGTAATGGTGGTGGGAGCCAAATAGATCTTGGAGATTACAGGAGCTGTGGTTTGATAAACAGTATCAAACTTAAGTTACTTTACAAGGATGTAACATTCTGCCATTAAACTTTCAGGAAAGGGAAATGCACAGAAACATCTGCAGCACTGTATATTCCCAGTTCAGATTTTGGTAAGGTATAATCCTTTTTTGTTGCGTGATTTCTTTAACATATTCATACTGCCGATTGGAGGGACAACTGCTCTTGATTTGTTGCGAGTTTGAAGTAGGGGTGCAACGGATCAAAAAACTCACGGTTTTTTTTTTTCGGATCAATTATTCGATCAATTTATTTTAAGATTGCACTTCATCAAAATGTTTTCAAAAGAATAGGCTACTTTTGCGCAGAAGCACAGCTGCACACTATGCTGCAAAGGGATGATAATGTAGGCTTTAAAATTACCGCAAAGTGTTGGTAATTGAATACTTTCAGTAATTGTTTATTGCACTATTAAAGTTCACCTCACGGCATGCATTTAAAATCAATTCAAATGCAAGCTATGCATCAAACTTTCATGTTGACAAAATAATTTATGGGGTCTTTATAGTCCGGTTTCTGGGAAAGTTGAACAGAGGCTACAATATGAGATTGTATGAACAGCAATTATCCTTTTAATCATAAACACAATCTACACCTTATCTACACAGTATCTTCGGCAGAATTTGCTACTCGATATTCTACCAGAATCAGAGATTCCAAGTCTCACGCATTCGGCGTCTCGCCTCTTAGTGGCATTCACGTTCCTGTGCCGTAGTCAACAATTATTCTATCAACACGCACTGAAGAAATTCAATCGCGGAATTTAAGTCATTGTGCATTAAGTTAATCATTTTCACGTGCATTATGGTGGATTTCCCCACAAGTGACACGGAAATCGATTATGACTCTGGAATTCTCACGCTTGCCTTTACTGCGGGATTGAAAGCAATGGAATTGCATAAAGACGTTTCAAATGGCCTCATTTCATTTATACAGTTTAAACGATTATGAAACACATGCATTGTTTCCAATCCCTGATTAAACAGAAGCACAAGAAGTCCAGAGTCTTAATCGTTTTCCATGTTACTTGTGGTAAAGTCCACCTTTACGCAAGTGAAACTGAAACTTCAATGCGTAAGGAATTTAATTCCATGTGAGAATCTCATTAAGCATTCAATGAATAATTGCGGGCTACGGTGAACACAGACACTCGGACCTCAGTCAGCAAAAACGCATTTAATGGAAATTTTTCTTAGGCGTATCTAGCAGGACTCGGAAAAAAATATTTGCCATTTTGTGAGCTACATGACTCCAGAAGAAGTTGCCATTTTATGTCACAATTAACGTGGATTGGGAAATGTTTGATAATTGCAATGAACAATGCAAGATGAGGGGAGTGGGACAGTAATTCTACTGACTGATTCTCACATCTAACAAATTAACACCAAGTTGCTAATTGGGAAATGTAAATGGGAACAGGTATGAAGTAGGTATGGTGTAAGCATGGCTAGATAATCCTCCGATGGCAAGTCCAGGGTGCAAGAGTTTTAAAATCAGCTAAACTGCAACGATGAGTAATGGAGTTTGGACAAGGTTTTTTTTTGCAATTTTTTAGATTATTAGCATTCTTCCAATTCAACATTGTAGTGCAGTTACGTCTGTCAGCTCTTCTCTTTCGCTTCATAATCATTATTGGTAAGAGGCTGAATTGCTTGATTTTCATTTGGAGCATATTATACAGGAGCAGATTTAGGGTTGGCCATTTGAGCCAACCTTGCCGACAATAAGAGGACTTCTAATCTGAATTATCTTCCCGGGAGCACTTCAAATGATTGTCGTTTATTTCAGGCCACTTGTATGTTTCAAAAAGAAATGGTACGCAACTGCGTACACGCACCCCATAGCGGCAAGTTGTCCCATTTCGCTTTAAGATCATCGCGATTTGATAATTTCACACCCTTAGCACAACCTTTTTTTTTTTTTTCATCAACTAATCCGCGGCTCATGTGCATACAGAACCGTGAAGAGCGATCCTTACGGATTATGGATCAACGATGATCCGTTGCACCACTAGTTTGAAGGGACGGTAGCCCACCCAGTCATGCATTAGAGACGGTAATTACTGGGGTCCTTGAGCCCAGGCTTATTGCAGTGGATAGAAAACGATGAGCCTCATTGGACCGAAATGGCTAGTCACCATCACGCACTCTCCTGTTCTCGTGAATCCCAGATGGACTACTGGTTTTGTAGTTTAACCTTTATGTGAGGTGCTTAACACCAACAACCATGGTAAATGCCCACCTGTGGTTGAGTGTAGGGAATAAAAGCAAAAATGTTAGCTGTTGATATTCCCCATTTATGGGCGTATCAGTGGATAATGCACCTGGAATGGCTTGTTCGAGCGCACAATATCTTTGAAACATGCCGGTTGCTTGCACCAGTGCTCAGAAAACTGATGAAGACATGTAACTGGAGGATCCAAACTCATTCGCCAAATTACACATTAAGAAAAGACTTAGCTGTATCGTCTTAAAGAAAAGAACAAAGAAGGATTAAAGATCTCATTCTTGCCCGAATCCTTCAGTTTTGTGTAATAGCGGACAGAGGGCCTCGGGGCCATAAAGAGGGTTTATTGTCTTTCTTTTTTCCTTCTCTCTTTTGTTTTTTTTCTTCCTGGCAGCCTCTCAGGCTTCTCAGACAGTGGCATACAGTATGAGCTTCCTGGTGCACATTAACCCAGCAGGGCTCAGCCTTTACGACTCTCCTGCTTGCACTTCACAGATGAGAGCAAACAAGCACAGGACCAAAGGTCAGATTATACCCCTGAAAAAGAGAGGGAGCCCAGGGAGACGAAGGAGGAGAGGAGGGGGAGAGGGGAGGGAGGTGGGGCCAGCATGTCAGCTCAGTGTCAGGACTCCTGGGAGGATTGACAGGGACGATGCTCAGGCACCCACGTGCGATAACGGCGAGACAAAAAAGATGTACTCGGTCCAAGGACACTCGGGGAGAGAGCTGGAGGAATAGATTTTTTTTTTGTTTGTTTGTTTGGAGTTTGATTTTCTCCCATCTCTCTTGTCCACATTAACTGTGTTCAGAGACATGGGCGAAATTGAGGGGCAGCACTGTACCCTAATCTCCAATTCAAAGAAATGGTTGCCCAGGAAAAAGTCGTAGCCTCGCTCGACGGGGAGTGCTGGCTGGCCTTTGCGGTCTGTGGCAGAGTGCCATGGCCTGAGGGACAGTGAATGAGTGGCTAGCGCAGAAAACTCGGCACCACACCGTCCCCATACAAATTGTTTGTTGCTATCATCGCCATTACCATTAGCGTTATTGCTGCTCTCCTTATTTGTATACTGCTATTACTGTTAGTCACTCATGGTAATTTCCTGCTTTGCCCTCAATACTGTCCTGCATTGACTTTTTTGAAATTCATTACTGTAATACATGATATTAAATTGGTGATTTCAATATGCAAGAAATGCATAGAGAAGTCATTATTAGCAGGGTTAGTCCAGGCCAAGCACAGACAGGCAACATCGATGGCAGCCTGTGTAACGCATGGTAGTTCAAGTAACTTACTCTTCAGAAGTGCAGCCCAATCATTCCTATGTACCATTTCTATCTATTCAAATGTTTGTCAGCCTACTTATGTCAAAGTGTGCTGAAATTAATTTAGCAGCCAGTGCTGAGTTTATTCATGCCTGTTGTACAGTTCATTCTGCAATAGGCTCCTACCCATGAAACATGAAAATCAAGATAAGATAATGAGTTGATGAATGGGTGGATCACAGATCATGATCCTGTGTTGCTCCATAACCATTATATGACACCACACCACTCAATTGCTGGATCAGATAGTCTGTTACTTAGCATTTTGGTTAAAAATAACAGAATGATTTGACGAGCTGAAGTCATTGGGGTTTGCTCGACCTCAGGCTTGCTCTCCGTGAAGTTAGCGTGACTCGGAGTGCCTTCACAGAGAGTACTCGCACGTATATACATCCTGAGCTCTGCGAAGAGAATCAATCACGCTCTGACAGAAGGCACAGTTCAGGAATAGCAGCAGGATTTTCAGATCCTTTGTAAACCACCAGAAAACGGGTCGATTCTGCTGCTTGGGCCTGTGTTTTAATGCCAGAGATGTAGCAGCTGATGTCAGGCACAGATTTAGAGCTGTGAAAACCATTCAGCCAAAGCCCACAGAGCTCACCCCTGACTCACTTAGAACTTCCTAAAGAGCGGGCGAGCGCCGGCTTTGCTGCCTCCCAACGATTTAATCACATGAAATCCTATTTTCCAATGTTATATTTCGCCAAATTTACTCAGCTTTTTAATCTGAAGCATTATTTTCTCTTTTAAAAGGAAAAAGTATGGCAGCATTTTTACTAATGTAATAACTGAGTCCAGGAGCTGGAATATTTTCTCTCTGAAGTATTGGATTTATGTCTTGTTAGGGCTGCAGTCATGGTAGACAAGTTAACTGCTGTGAGAATGCAAGTGTTCAAATGTTGCGGACACAATGACTGGACTTTTTTTGTGCTAGAAAAAGTACATGCATAAACATACACACACGCAGACACGCACATACGCACACTTACACAACGCATGCTACTTTAAAGAAGATGAGAAGATACTGCATCTGAACAATGTCAATTCTGTTTTGTGTAAATAGTTGTAGTCCGCACTATGGCATTATTTGGAGTGTCGCGAGTATGAGGCTTTGAAATTTTAAATCAACAATCTGAAAAACACATGAAATTGATCATTTAGGGGTTTGATTGAAGCATGTGAAGTTTGGGAAATGGTTTTGATGTGGTAAATAACAGTCCACAATCAGCTACTGTTTGATATTTTCTTTGTGAGGTTTGAGCTGGGGTTGCAGCAGGCTAGGGGCAGCGTTTCTGCGTGTCGTTAGCCCGTTTATCAAGGATGTACAGTGGCATATGCGTGGGTGCAAACGTACCCTTGTGGTTGTATTTTTTTCTCCATTGGGAAGACAAAATTTGAAGGGGGCCGGATGGAGTAATCATTTTTATCATGCCGATTTTCCCCAAATGGACGGAGACATGTATGATGAAAGTGTCAGGCCCACTCGACGCTCGCAGCTCCCTAACCGGATTACGTGTCACTTCCTAATGTCTCGCTCTGTTTTTCTTTGCTTTGAATGGCTGCATTATTGCTCACAGGAACTTCTTGGTAATATATGGTAAGAGACAAGTAGCTCTTTATGGTCTGTGATTATTGGGTTTGAATGAAACCTGTGATTTATGTCCATTTAACTGAAAAGCCCCAGTAAATTCCCCCCGCTGCAGTTTCCCTCAACAGAGAGGGCGGCGAGCGAAAGTGACAACCGGGTTGGCGCGGAAATGTGCAGTGCGTCTCGGTGTTATATTTAATATACCTGACATGAGTAACGCGCCTGCAAAGCAGCCGCTACCCCCGGCAGCAGGGCCCCAGCACGTATCAGGCAGAGAGCAGCAGCGCATCAGGGCCTACTCCTCCGCACGCTCGTCTGCAGCTCCGCCATCTGTAAACACACTTTTCATTTCTGCCTTTTTTTGTTGGGGGTGGGGGGAGGGGTTGTGTATTTATTTATTTTTTATAGGTTTTATATGCTGTATTTCTGCCAGTGCCCAGCTTTTAAAACTTGATGTTTTTTGCTTATGTTTTTTATTTGCAGACCATGCCCAGCTAGGGGAGTTCTGGAGTGCTTTCATAAATTTTTTCACACCTGGTTTCTTTAAATCTTTCATGTGCTGCTGTTTTTTTCACTGGCTCAGAATCTGTGTGTGTGTAGACCCACGTGCATTTGGGTCTGTGTTTGTGTGTGTGTGTGTTTGTGTGAGTGCGTGTACATGCGAGTAGGCGCCGGGTTGTGAAACTCATTTGTGTGATATGGCACTGAGGGCTTTTGGCAAGGCCGGTGATCTCTTCCTCTGTGGTTTGTGCAGTGGTCAGTGGACCGATGCTATATTGTTCATTAGGGTTGACTCTGGCCTGGTGAGCCTGACCTGCCGCTGTTTAGCGTCCCCAGCTCAGTGTCACCCACACAAATAGCCCCATTCATCCCGCACTTTCACACCATTACATCTGATGGCTTCTGTGTGACCAATGACACGCTCTGCTTCTGAAGCCGGGTGCTCAATCTGATGTGGTCATGTGTCTGCCACTGCAGCCCTGTAATAAAACTGATCGCTGTGTCACAATATCAGGAATTTTTGTCGTAGATATGCAGCATGAATTACAAATAACATATTCACACATTTATAGAATTGAAAAAAAAAGATGATATTATGAGAAAGTAAATGAATTTTGGTTTGATTTAATGTGACATAGCTACCTCTAAAACTCTAAAATTATCTTTTGTTTATGTAAGAACAAGAGAGAGAATTGTGCATATTTCAGATGCCTTTATTATGTTTTTGTTTAAGTGTTCATTGTACGACTACGTGTATTTGTATGTTTGTGTTATGGTATGTGTATGTGAATGATTGAATATAGTATAAACACAATGGAATGTGTGTATTTGTGTGGAAGGTGAGAATATTCGCGCGGTGATTATAAGCATTTGCGCACGCGTGCAAAAGTGTATGCTTGTGGGTCAGTGCAAGTTTTTGTGTGCAAAAGAGGTGTTAGTGCGCATGTGTCCGTACCGATGTGTGTGTGTATGCGTGTGTGTGCGTGCACATGCGTGTGTATGCGTGTGTGAGTGTGTTTGTCCTGCATGTGCATGCATGCGTGTGTATTTTGACTTGCTCCACTGCTTCCACTCGCTCTCTCCCTCTGCTGGGTCAGTCGGTCAGTCCCTGGCGGAGTGCCTTTCACACTGCCAGCATAGCACGGCTACACAATGGGGCCGCTAATCTTCTTATTTATAATTCAGAGGCTCCCCGTATCTTAATGAAGCTGTAATGAGCTGTTGAAAATCCCAGAATCACAGTCAGATTATTGAATTGAAACGGCCCCTGTAATCAGCGGACTGCGGGCCACTTTACACATGGACTGCGAGCAGGTCTTTGCTCCTCTTCCCTCTCGGCTCCCTCTCCCCTCTCTGACCAGCGTGAGCTCGTTTGGATAATAATTTTGACCCGCAGTCTGTTTGCAGGTTCCAGACGCCACGGCACTATTATCTGCCAGCACAGGTGCGCACGGGCGCTGAATGATGGCTAATTAGGATTTGTTGAAAGATATGCAGAGAAAAGATAGAATAAGAAGAAAAAGGGAGAATAAAGAGAAGCCACTGAGCCTGATAACGCAGCTGAAAGCTGGAACGGGACAATGTGAGGATTGTGTGTGTCTGGAGTCTCCTTACAGCTCCACGATAATGAAAAACATGTCCTGATTAAGGGGGCTTGATTAAAATCGTTCGTAATATAGAGACCTTATTTTCGCCGTTAATTATTTTTTAATGTTAACCCTTAGAGAGCCAAATGCTGCTACGTATTTTTGCTCAATGATGTGAGACATCAAAATCAAAGCTGTTGATAGCCTAGGATTTGGCTTCTTGTTTTTTCCTGTTATGCATGAGCCTACTGAAGGCTTTATAACTCAGTGTTTGCGTCACAGAGACAATGGTAAATTATCTCAGTCAAGCAAGACATTTGGAAATTCAATTTTGGAATTGTTTAGAAATTAAATTTCGGAATTTACGGACGCCTATTTCTGCGCAAAGAGCAGGGGAGCTCTTTAAAATAAGATGCCGCATGGTAGGTTTCCAACAGCACAAGATCATTTATTTATAATTTTTGGAAACTTTATTTCAGCGCTCTAAGGTTTAATGGCCGGCAATCTGTGGAGGGAGAGAGTTAGAAGCAGGAGATGTACGGAGAGGTGGGTGAGGGGATGTTGAAGCAATAGAGAATAGGAAGAATGGAGAAGGAGAAAAAAGTTTGGGAAAAGACAAGGGAAGAGGGATAGAGGAAGAGGTGAAGAGCAGTTAAAGCAGGGAGTCTCTGAATAGAACTGTATTTGTTATTTAGATGACTCACTTTGTTCTTTAATAATGTCTTGCAAACCCAAGTTATCTCTCCGATGATTATGGTCGTGATTATATTTTATCGGTTATGAACAAAGCATGATGGAAGGCACCATGCAAAAATGAGTGGAACTGTGCAAATTTAGGAAAGATGTGTGTTAGATAGTGTGTAACACTTAATTTGATGTAAGCGTCTGCATAGTAAATGAAAAGAAGTCCATGCATCTTGTAAAAGAAGCGATACCGATAACAAACAGTAAAAACATTTGTGAAATCTGAGAGCAAGCATTCTTTAACTGTAGCAAGTTGCAAGGTTCTATCCATACCCGCCCGATAAAAAGAGAGAAAAAAAACGAAGACACGGTACACTCTTTCTGTTTAGCCTCCCATAGCAAAATAGAAATGCCACATTGCAGTTGAACATTTGTCAGTTTGTGGATGTCGCTGTCATGTACGTGTCTGGGTACGCGCATTCTGCGATGCTTTGTGTAAATAAAGGGAGGCAGGTCCAGGTTCTGGCGACAGGAGTGTTCTACGTACACCCAAGCTGCCAAATCAGCACCCGAGGGGGTTGCCTGTCTCAGCGGCGTCCTTCGCACGCCAGCGAATTAAAACTCTTGATTGTGCTGCATTTATCTTTCCTTTTTTTTCATTTTAACTGCGCCAAAACTGTGGCATGTGATTTTTTTTCCCTTTTAAATACACTGGAGGACTTTTAATGCTCTAAAATTTGGTTTCCAAACTTCACTTTAACTGGTTTTTTTCACTGGAATGCACAAAGCAGTTATGTTATCTACCTTCAGTAAATAACCAGCCCTGGATGCGGCGGAGGGGGCTGTGCTTGTGTTAGAGGGAAAGGGTTGGTAGCACAAGATTTCCGCATTCATGGCCTGGAGGAACTCAAAAATATTCGCGTTTTGCTGACATCGGCTTATATGGACGATTAATTGTTCATTCGTATTACCAGCCTAATTTCTCCTGCTGAGGAAATTCTGTTGAATAAGTAAATAAGAGAAACAAATTTAGAGTGTTCACTTTTTTTCTCAGCAGATGTTTACGGTATTGATGTCATCTGACCACTGTCACTTTGTGTTGTTTCTCCAGGACTTAGTATCCGCGGCGCCCAGGAAGAAGATCCCCCGGACCCCCAGCTCATGCGACTGGACAACATGCTGCTGGCAGAGGGCGTGTCCGGGCCAGAGAAAGGGGGCGGGTCAGCCGCTGCGGCCGCAGCAGCCGCTGCCTCAGGGGGCGCGGCCGACAACTCCATTGAGCACTCGGACTACAGAGCCAAACTCACCCAGATCCGACAGATCTACCACACAGAGCTGGAAAAATACGAGCAGGTGAGCGGGACCATCTCCAGTATGTTACCACCTCCCCTTCTGGATTCAATTAAAATTGACCTTTGGTTGACTCTCTGGAGAGACACAGCCACTTTAGTCTACCACTGCATTACTGAAGAATGTTTTTCTTTTTTTTGTCTTAACTCTCATGTTATGTTGAGCATCAAAATGAAAACAATGGCAGGTGTTTAATAATGGCAAGTGTTTAAAGTCCTGTGGCAACAACATAAAGGGAATCCTTGAGGTGTTCTATAGAGCAGTTCTGCATATTGCTATCTTTTTTGTTTTATTAATTTTTTTTTTCTTTTATTTCTGGTGCCATATTCCGAGCAAGTTTTGACTTGATTTTACTCCAAAATTTTTTCTTACTCCTAAGGCTAAAATGAGAATTTTTTTTTACATATTTTTCTCATGTTCAGGAATACTCAACTGTTAACTTTTAAGACACTAAGAACATGACACACAACGTTAATCTTTTTTTAGCTGCGATACTTTAAGTATTGATTAAACTTTTTGGACTATTTGACCCTGGCCATAGAAGGCCTCATAAAGTTTCAATATATCATGTGAGTTTCATGTAGGATATTTTGGGATGAACCCAGAAGCTGGCTCCAAAGTAACCAAATATTACTTGTTGTTATTTATTGGGACTGTCAAATGCAAGCTCAAGGTGAGCAATGTTCATGTGCCCAGCAGAACAAAAAAAAAAAACCATTCATACATCGCGCAAGTGTTCTGATTTTTTTTTTTTTTTTTTTTTGCGCTTGTAAAAATAAGTGTACCTTAGTATAATGTAGGGTTCTTAGATCAAGAAGAAAGACACATACTTCATGAGACAAAAATGAATTCCAACCACTTTGAAGGATGACTAATGAATGAAATACATTATTCTAAGCAGAGGTCAGTACACATGGCTGTCAGCCTGACTATGGGCGGCACTATTTAGTCACTGTGTCAAGAGCAAGGCACCATAGCAAATGCGCAGTCTTCCCTGACCATAAACTGTGAGATGCGGGTCCGTGGTTCACACATGTTTTTTAAGTCCTTGCTGCAATCACACTGCATTCAGATGAGCTCACTGCCCTGGGAATTCCCTGCTCTTCATCCAGTGGTTATTTTTAGACAGGGGTCCCTGGATGGGTAGAGACAGACGCCTGCCTCTCTCCAGGCACTGTTTCTCAACGGTGTAAAAACCGCCTCATTGAAATTCAGACCAAAGAATGAGGTTGCTCAAAATCATGCCTGGGTCCTCAACAGCAGTGATAATATGCATCTAGGTCTTTTCACAAAGGAAATAAGGGTCACTGGGGTCATACTTATTAACCTCATGACCCCCCCCCCCCCCCCTTCTCCACCAGAACCTATTTGCATATTGTATTTTATTGCGAGATATGTATTATATTCACAAAATTGATCTTCTTCAAATTCTATTAGCTTCTAGTAACACCTCAAACCGTTAATCCAATTCATTGAATACAAATATACATACGTTGTACATGGCTTTGAATTACAAGAAAAAATTGCCAAATAAATCAGACTCTCAGTTTTGCTTATCTTAATTTCATTTTTTAGGCAAATGCAATGATAACCATTGCTTAAATAGTTTCACTGGAACTGTTCTTACAGCCCAGAAAAATTAAGAGATTATAACATATTTATAAAGTAAAAAGTGGCCATATAATTTATTCAGGTTAATTTGCTTGCAAAACTGCTGTCATTACCTACAGAAACTTGTGTATATTAGACAGAAATCAATACCTGGGCACAAAATATTTAGAATATTTGAATGAAAATGCCATTAAATTTATATGGTGGATAATTTTTCTTGAAGAAAATAGCGAAGCATCTGACTTTTCTTTTTTTTGTGTTGTCATCAGTGGTAACGCTTCTTTGTTCCTCTGTGGAAGTACAGTTGCCCTGTGGGCAAACCCATTTCTGAATATAAGATCTTGCTTTACTTCAATGAAGTCACTGTTGGGATCAAACAGTCTGCATTGAGCACAAACTTCAACATAGGAAGACAAGTCTATAAAATCTCTACCCTTTGAAGAGCTGTCTTGCCTGCATGGCCCGGAGTTCCAATTCAGTGATAAAACTGATTCATGTTAAAACAGATGAGTGATTCACCGGCTGCTTCCATCAGAGGCATGAATTTCCTCTGATTGCTAACAGCTACAGAGACTGATTTTCTAATAAAATATTGTTTTTACAGTTATCTCAGTGCATTATGACTGAAAGTAATCTTTTATTAGAGTGTTAACACAGACATTTTCAAGTAAAAATAATATGTATTTGTATTACGTAAAGACTTGAACTATGGTAAAATCGGGGTAGAAACTACCTTGGGGAGAAATAAGCTTAATACAAAATAGTTTTTCCCCATTAGTTTTATCCCCTGTTTTGAGTATTAGGGGAGTAAAATCTGCACTTTGAGCTAAATCCAAATGGTAAATCTAAAATCTTTAAACTAAAAAAGTGCACTTTAAGCTAAATCTGTCTGAAAGCCCCCTTAATTGCTTTAAGACTCCTTCCACGCAATTAAAGCACAAATACATCCAATTCCCTTTACAGCCACTGCAGGAAAATAAATCTAAGATTGATGGTGATTGAAACAGGCGATAAAGCAAGCCAGTGATGATAAGTATATGTGAAAAACTTGCCGTGGCTGCAGGCAGGCTGGCCACTCGAGCTGAGGCTGTTTCGTAAAGCCTTTTCTGCATTCATGAAAACCACCGTCCACTGCCCACCACTGTGAAAATGAAATCCCCGATTCCACATGTGCTGCTTGTATCTTTACCTATTTCTGGCTCTTTGTGTCACTGACAGTGACATGGTTATAGACTAATGTTGAATCCCAAATAAGCCTATTTCCTAGGCGTGGCTGTTTGTGAGAGAAAGGCACAAGGTCTTTGGAAGATAAAATAAAAGGTGTTATACTGATGGCTCAGCAAGCCAGTGTGGTAAATTAGACTAATTTACTTTCACTGCACTGAGAGGGGAGAGGGAAAAAACACAAGGCTTTGCCTGGAGTGAATGCATCTTTCTTACGGGTGTATCCAGATTTTAATTATCTAAATGTAAATACTTAACGAATTTTACTTAGAGTAATGAGCTAAAGTGTGCACTACATAAATGAGTTGTTCTAATTAATCATGTATGAACTACTGGTTTAACGAAAAGCTGTTTAAATTCTCTCTGCGCTGGGCAAATGCCAAATTGCAAATCGGCATTTGCATTCATAGATGACTTCACCTATTAAGTTGTTGAAGTGTGCGGCAGTCACGCAAATGCTCTCCTCTCTACTCCAGCAATGCCGAAGAAGTGCACTCAGTTGAACTCAGGCTGGAATGAAAAAAATAATAGAAATTAAAAATGAGGACCGCTGGGTGCCATTTGGTCTTATTTGAGCAATGTTTCTTTTTACAATGTTTGAAACCTGAATGTCAGAATTATTCTTTGTGATGACCATGTCACTGCTAAGTATAGAGGTTAAAACAGGATGATCGTAATAGTTTTATGGTCTTTGCTTGTGTCCTCTCTCCTTGTGGGCAGGCTTGTAACGAATTCACCACCCACGTGATGAACTTGCTGAGGGAGCAGTCTCGAACCCGGCCGATATCACCGAAGGAGATTGAGCGTATGGTGGGCATCATCCACCGCAAGTTCAGCTCCATCCAGATGCAGCTGAAGCAGAGCACCTGTGAGGCTGTCATGATCCTGCGCTCGCGATTCCTCGATGCCAGGTCAGTGTCTGTGGGTGTACTGTATGTGGAGGGGTATTCCAGTGTATCTGTAAAACACAATAATAGATGTCCATGGAATCCAACTGTACTCTATGCAGTCAGTCCGCCTAGATTCTGGTAGCTAGAGAAGGCGTTGAGCCAAAGCAACCTTTAAGAACAAACCATTGGCCTGCATTTAGGCAGCTGCATTTCATGCTGAAACAACTAGGGAGTCTGTAGAGTAAGATCCAGTATCTTTGAAGCATGCAGTTGGTGGATCATCTAAACCTACAACTGTGAGTAGTGCAAATTTGCATCTCCATGCTGGAATGGTTCCAGCTGAACACTGGAGCTGATCAGAGGTGCGTTTCATGGCATCACAGATGCTAACTTACATTGTTAGACCCATTGACTGTGATTGGACAAACTCTGTAAGTTGCTAACTTGGTTTGCAGCTACGCTTTTTGGAAACGAACTCTAGGGATGGAGGAGTTGGATTTGGGACAGAGAGATCCTGAATGCATGACACTCATGTTTTTCGCAATGCTTCAGTCAATCTATCAAACACAGGCATCTAAAGCATTGAAGGCCATGTGAAGTAATGTCATTTGGGTTGAGCATGACTTGTCACCAGGTGCTTATGATTATTCATCGTAAAAAGTTGGTGGAGAGGACATCCTGTGTGAGAGGTCGATAAGTTTCAGATGTGAAGGCTAACCTTAGACTGAGCGGAAGAGCATTGGCCACTGATGCTGCTCACGCGAAAAGAAGGCAAATAAGGCGAAAATAAGTCGTCAATGGCTAACGGGATGCACAACGCTTCAGGGGTGCTGGATTCAGCATTAGTTAATGTGCTTAGTTGCCACTGCGCCCTGTCACTTTGCAAGTGATGCTCAAATGGGCATGCCCTGATTTCTATAATATAGCCAGTGCAGCGCCAACTGGACTTGCTTCCCTGACTAAACGCTCCCATTAGCCTGCCTGTCCGCGGTGCTGAACCTTCTGAATTACATGCACCGATAGGACGGATACAGGCGAATGAAACAATGTGTGCTGGGGCAGTGGTTCTGGCACATAGATGCTGGGCTTCCAGTGTCAGATGAGGACAGTTTCAGAGTGTGACCCATATAAGTTTTCTGCTTCTGTTAAATATTCTTGATTAAGTCGGCTAGACTACGTTCCTCACATTTTTCCTCCCTCCCATTGCTGTCTGTTCTCTTCTCAGACGGAAAAGGCGAAACTTCAGCAAACAGGCAACGGAAATCCTGAACGAGTATTTCTACTCTCACCTTTCAAACCCTTACCCCAGCGAAGAAGCCAAAGAAGAGCTGGCCAAGAAGTGCAGCATAACTGTCTCCCAGGTGGGTTGCCGACCGTATACCCCTTACCCCACACCCCCTCACCCCCACCCCAAACTCCATCCCTTCAGCACTCTGATGGGTGGGCTTCAGGGTGGGACAGATAGGACAGGAGGGGCCCCAGGGAATTGGCCCCCGACAGGTGCAACCTCAAGGTAGCTCTGAAACCAGGACCTCATTGGTCAACCAAGTCAGGATAGATTGGGGGATCATACCATCTCTTCATACCATCGGTCTGCCTACTCTGCTCCATCAAGCTTGTCATTCTGAGCAGAGTTTGGCCCTTCTACCTTGATGCTTTTGCCTGTAAATGCTTTACTGCAAGTGGACAGATGGTCTTGTTTGAGCGCAGCCATCCAAGCTCCACACGCGTGAACTTTTTAAGGCAAACACGTGATGTCACACGCAGTGAGCAGGAAGCTAGCCTGCAGATCAACGAATCTGTGACGTCTTTAAGCCCAGTGAGGTTATAGGTGCTCACTCCATATCCACCTCAATCACTCACTCATGGTCAGTTTTGGTGTCGATCAAAATTGTAGAAAGAAATGGTTGGTCCTAACCTTTTATTGCAGCAGTTTTCTCACTCTCCCTGGCCTTGAAATTAGTACCACCCCTGAAGGCAAAAGTGTCCCACACACCCAACCCCTGCACCCACACTTCCAATAAAATAAAAAATATACAAAAAATAAGGTTTTTATTTGCGATATATGGTCTCCCTGACCCCACTCAAACTTTGGCAGCCTCAGCTTTGAGGGGGTCCAGGTGAAGTTGGACAGGGGGCATTTCCAAACACAAATTTCTCCAACACTGATCTCAGTCCAGTTCAGGCATAAACCAATTCTACTCCCTGTTTGCTCCCCTCTTGAATAAATTGATAAAGTATGGAAAAAGATATATTTATGATTTGCATTGTCTTCACTCTGTTGGGAGGGGGTGTGGTTGGGTGTGTGGAGTGTAGAGTCAGACGCTGTAAAAGCCATTCTTTTTTACCTTCAGGGGGTGGGAACCACCATCACAGTATCACAGGTATGTCACCACCTCTCCTGATCCACTGTTGTTCTTTATTTTTTGTTTTAACATTTTTTTTCTTTTTTTATTTCCTCATAAATGTATGTGTGCAAAACACAGTCCCTCAAAATACACACCTAAACCATGTCTCATTCGCCCACCAAGCCTAAGTTCATCTGGAAAGATCCGGGTGTACACCGCAGAACATTTATGGCCAATAAAATCACTTTCCAACAAGCCCTTTCTGGCTGAAATTTTTAAATTAAATAAGAACATTTAAAATTGTCGAACGACTTCTGTCCATTGTAACCTATACGACACTGCTCATTGTACTTATCACAGTGATGTCATACAGTAAGAACAGCACACCTCCCATGTCGTTGTCACACTGTCTTAATGTTTTGTGTTTTTTTTTTTTTTTTGCTATTGGTCTTGCACTGTGACTCAAATTTAAGTCATATTTTTTGTTCATTTCGGGCATTTACTAAAAATACCTCAGCCCTAAACTAATAGTTATGAGTAAAAGCTGTACGTAGTAGAATAGCCCATGTCACGTTGAGCTTTGTGTGTCTGGGCACCTCCATGAATGTCAAGAGGTCTGTGTTATTGTAGTTACAAATAACAGAGCTCCTGAACAATCAGCAATTCAGATTTTGTCTGCTCTTTAGAACAGTTTGCTTGAGTAAAGAGCATAATGCTGGAGTTTACTGGAGAGCTGAATGAATTCATCAGAGCATATGGGGTGCAAGGGGCCTTTTCATAACTCTCTTGAACTCCTCTGAAGCACCATTAATGCGGCCTTGTCTGCCTCCTCTAGCATTATACATTGGCGCATTTGCAGTATTGTTTGGTGCTTTAATTGCTGTACCTAGGGCAGGCAAGAGTCAAGAGATGAAGACTGTTGATTTTTGGAGGAAAAACAGTTACCGTATCCCCACGTCATATTTCTGCTGTGTGTTTATTGCGAATAGTGTGCAACATTTGGTTCAATCAGAGAGTAACCCTGCAGTTTTATAGTAAATGCACCAATCAATGAGAAAACTTTAACCCTTTATTAACCAAAGCCATTTCCAATTGTGTAAAAAAAAAAAAATCGTTTTCCTAGGCAAATATATTGATTGTGGGCCAATATTGTAATGTAAAATGTAAAAAAAAAAAATTAATTTAAATTTACATTTTTTATTTATTTATTTTTTTTTATTTTAACTTGACGGACCATTCAAGTTATTCTCAAAATAAGAAACAAAACCAGCAGGGTGTCCAGGCTGTTAACCCTTTCACTTTATGTAGAAGATATGCTACGGTGGTTAATAAAGGGTTAACTCTCAACTTCTTGGGAACCTGAGAAAACCCATTCCCTCTTCCCAATGATTAATTTGACATTTTCTTTGCATTAAAATCCTGTGAGCGTAATGCAGTTCAGAGTGGCATGCATGTTCATTACAGGCACCCTTGACTTAGGAATAAAGCCTTTTGGTCGCAGGTTCAGATCATTACTCCACACAGTTATCTCAGGTTTAACAGTCTGTAATGGGCTCTTGTTTTGTAAGGTAAGAGGGAAGGTCCTGAAGGGTGTGAGACTCTATAAGAATAGGTTCACTCAGTTTGCAAAGTGCAACCTTTGAAGGTATAAAGCAGTGAACCTCAAACATAGTATTGGAGAGACACGTCTTGTTTCTGTGATCAGCAACAAATTTAGACCCAGGAAACCAAGGGTCCAAAACTAGTTAGCTGAATTATCATCCTCGAACAATTTCATTGCTCAATGTTGTGTAACAACAAAATTCGTTGGCCCCTCCAGGACTATGCTTGAGGAAGACTGGTAAGGAGTTTAATGAGACCCTGTTACACAAGGGCACGGCACAGGCGCAGAGGAAACAGGCGTTTCTTGAGGTGTGTTCTCGGCCTGTGCTGAGATATAACAGACCGACTGGGAGTGGCACCTGTGCAGGCTCAGCAAATTATCAGAGCTTGTGCACGACAAATGTTCCTCTGGCATCTTTCCAAAGTAAGGAAATCAACAGTGGCAAAAGAGCTCTGTGAATGACACCATTACACCTGATTTGATGGGTCGGGTTGAGCTGATAAGACAAATTGCGGCTGAATAAGAATGTTTACCGTCTAGTAAGGATAAGCCCGTTTAAGCTCAGGATTGCGGATGACTTGTTTGTGGGTAGAGCAGAATAAATAATTCCCCAGATGGGATGTCAGGCAGAAAGGCCTGAGCCAGCCATCAGCATGGCTGCAACCATCTCTGATGTGAAAGCAGCTAATAGTCTCACTGATGAAATCACTGCACTTCAGCCGACAATTGTTCATGAAAAAGAGCGCCGCTGCTTCTTGTTTTTTTTTTTCTTCTCTCCATTCTGTTGTTTGTTTCAGTATATGCTGTGTGCAGTGCTCTGTTTGCAAACAACAGTTTCTGACCTGGGCATGGCGTCTTTGTCTCTGTGTCTGTGTGTAATGCACTCAGGGGGCAAACAAAGTAGACTGAAAAGAGTATGTGTGTGTGTATGCGTGTGTTCAGGTGTGTCAGAGTTGGTAAACAGCGATGTTAAATCTTGATGGTGAGGGTGGACAGTTTGGCTTAATTTGTGTGGAACAAGAATGTGCAAAAAACTAAGCCGAAGTTGCTGCTTATTTGTGGTTACTCTGCTCCAATCACATGGCCTGCTCAAATGAACGACACTTATCAATATTTCAACTCATTATATATTTAGAGGAACAATGCCCGCGGATAATGTGTGAAGTATTAATGAATTCCACTCCATTATTGATAATATTAGCAGCGGACCCACTGAAAGCACCTTTGTCAGTATAATTAAGACCAGGTTTGAGGTTTCATTAAGGGGTCTCAGCAGAGAAGATTATTAATCCAGCCATATTGAGACCTTGGAGAGAACATCCATCTACTGTCTAAATGACAGAGCAAGTCTATTGACTTGGTTTGGGGAGGGAACGCTGGTGAATTATTAAGCACAGAGAACGGACCTGGTGTCATGTTCTTTTATGGAGCAACGCTCCACAGACACCCAACATAGCCTGCCTGTGGTTTCAGCAGACTGGGTAGAAGGAAGATACCAGAAGAGAGGCTAATCTGCCTCCAGCTGCAGTAGGAGCACTGGCAAACTTCAGCAGGGGAGCAACTGATGAAGCTGTTAGTACTTTCTGTGGGAGTTCTACTTTTAAGTTGAGTCATTGGATATGGGTCACGCGCTGTGTGTTTTCAGCATAAGATATCACTTTTCTTCTTTCTTCCTTCCTTAGGTAAACAGTATGATCAGTCACTTATTCAGTACACAAATCAAAAAGTGAAATTGTTATGTATAACTTACAGTCATTTTCATTTTACAATTTAGTTTTAAGTAGTTGGCAATGGTACATGATGGATAACTTGTCCATTTTAGAATGGCCACCATGCTATTGATCTCACCCATTGTTGGGTCTTGCTCTCCTCTTTAAGACTAGCTAGTCTTGGCTTTGAAGTAAGACCCCGACCCATGGATTATCCACACCTGGTTTTTGATAGCGCACTTGTCAGTGGTCAGTTTTGTCAGTGGTCTTTTTCAGGTATTTAAGAATTACAAACTAAACCTACTGAAATTTTGTCTAATGGCAGGAAAATAGGAAAAGAAAACTGCTCATCGCATCTGTGCGAGAGGGCAGAGGTTTGTAATGGCTTTAGCATGTATGGCTTCCAATGGAACTGGCTCCTTTTTTATGATATTTCTGCTGTGGTCAGCAGCATCATGAATTTCATTTTGTATATAAACATTGGAGTTGCTCAGATTCAACCAAATGTCGTAAAACTCCCTGGATGGCACCTCGCCTTCTAGCTAGACATTTGCTTTTCCGATTATGCTGAAGGAACCAGAGGGTTTTAGAGAGCCAAAAGGTAGAATATTCTTGATTGGCGTATGTCAGTCTCCTGACTTTAAATTAATTAATATTGCTCTGCATTACATCAACTGAACAAAAAACGGAGGGAAAGCTGAATAGCAACTGAAGATAGCTGAAGTACAGCGCTGGCAGAAGAGAATAAAGTGTCTCATGATGGTCACGTATAGTAGATATTAGTCAGTCGTCGATTGCAATGGATTTGCGTACAAGTAAGAACTATGGCAGCTTTAATTAATCCCTTGTTATTTGGGGACATATACTGGCATTAATTATAAAACTCTAGTGCTTACACAAGACATTTTGTACTCTTCAATCTTGCCTAATTAAAAGACTATCTGTGCCCTCTCTTCAGTTGTTATTATTAGCTCATCTGGACCGAAGGTCAATTGGGCTTATGTTCTGGCATGCTTGTCCATTTTTGTCGGTTGTCATTTGACATGTCTCCACTTCCTAGGGCCACACAAAAGTGGAGTCGAAATATCCTTCATACGGACGCTGCCATCTTGCACATTTGGTGCCAGACTCTGTGCAATAGTGATCAGGGGGTTGAGCTGCGGTCTTGAGGTCCAGCCCACACACCCACCCTACGCATAATCACATCCCATGAACCTTTTGTCTTGCCTAACTCGCTCCTGTAAGCAGTAAACACTGCGTGTTGTACACAGACAACACATCCGTTCTACTACAACTGAAAGCTTGTTAAAGGGGTCGATAGTTCGGATCTTTTCGAAGTACAGTCGTGTGATGCTAAAATACGTTTTCTGCTAACCTCGTCCTTGGTGGTTCATTGCTTAGCTGATGTCTGGTACCAGCTCACTATTGATACACTATGGATGAGTAACTAGCTAGCTACATCATACAGACCTACTTTAAAAATCTGAGCAAGCTAACCTTTAATAATAAGATAAATAGAGTTTATGGGTGAATGCACTCCTAACTATCATGGCTTTTAACATTAGTTTTAACTAGCCTGCTTCCTAGGTAACGATGGTGACCTCACTGAATCTTAATTAATTAGGTAACGAGCGATCAGGTTTTGGGTCACTTATGCTAGAATGCCCTTTGCTCTACACATAACTGCGAACAGTGGCTACATTAGGCTATGTTCAAAGGAAAGAGCTTTTTACTATATATTTCCATTGCTGTCTACTGTGACCTATTATAAAACGATGCAAAACTAGATAGCTTGCTATACCTTTCTACGCACCACTGCAAACAGTACATGATGCTATGTTCAGACCAAAGACTTTTTCACAATCAATTTTCTTTAGACTTGCAAATCACCATGGGTTGTATTCAGTTGTACTGGGATCTAGCAACTTACGCACGCGCAATGTTTACAATAATATATCTTCTCAATGGTGGCACTCCAGCTCCGTATAATTCGCAGATGTTTTTAAAGAGGCGACGACTTCTCTAAGAGAAGCTGTCAGTCAAAGCGGTTAATCATGACTTAACACCCTTTTTTCATCATATCAAATAACCAAATAAACAAAAATTATCATAAAAAATGAACAATTGAGTATCAGCATGGAAAGAACTACTTAAACTGACAGAAATCATCTTCAGAAATAAAACTTATTTGACACGTATTTAAATATTTTAGTGAGGCCCATCCACTAACTTGGAGGGGGCAGGCTTATAACTTGTACTGCAGCCACAAAATGGCTGTCAAGATGATTTTGCCTCACTTTTGGAGAGCTATTAGATTTTGCAGTCAATGTCAGTCAATGGTTTTGTCATGCAGAACATTTTGACCTTGATTCAACCTTTGTCATTGTGCCACGCCGGTAAGAACTCAAACATCTGGCAAATCAATTTGAAACTTTAAATACAAACCTCAATTCCAAGTTTGGACATTGCGTGAAACGTGAATAAAAGCAGAATACAATGATTTGCAAATCCTTTTCCACCTATTTTCAATTGATTACACTACAAAGACAAGATATTTAATGTTCAAACTGATAAACTTCATTGTTTTTTTTTGGAAATATTAACTCATTTTGAATTTGATGCCTGCAACAGGTTCCAAAAAAGCTGGGACAAGGGCAACAAAAGACTGGGGAAGTTGAGGGATGCTCAACAGTTTGTTGCTACATCTACTTGCTTCTCGGGCCTCTCTGGGCCCAAGCTCATCTGAGATGGACTGACGCAAGGTAGAATAGTGTGCAGTGGTCTGACGAGTCCGCATTTCAAATTGTTTTGGGAAATCATGGTCGTTGTGTCCTCCGGGCTAAAGAGGAAGAGGACCATAAAGACTGTTATCAGTGCAAAGTTCAAAAGCCAGCATCTGTGATGGTATGGGGATGTGTTATTACCCATGGCGTGGGTAACTTGCACAGCTGTGAAGGCACCATTAATGCTGAAAGGTACATACAGTTTTTGAAGCGACATATGCTGCCATCCAAGCGACTTCTTTTTCAAGGACCACCCTGCTTATTTCAGCAAGACAATGTCTAGCCATATTCTACACGGGTTACAACAGCGTGGCTTCGTAATAAAAGAAGGCGGGTAATAGACTCGCCTGCCTGCAGTCCAGACCTGTCTCTCACTGAAACTGTGTGGTGCATTATGAGGCGCAAAATTCGACAACAGAGACCCCAGACTGTTGATCAACTGAAGTCATACATCAAGCAAGAATGGAAAAGAATTCCACTACAAAGCTTCCACAATGTCCTAAAATCCCAAAATGCTCATTGAGTGTTGTTAAAAGGAAAGGTGATGTAACAAAGTGGTAAACATGCCCCTGTCCTAGCTTTTTTGGAGCGTATTGCCGACATCAAATGCAAAATGAGTGAATATTTCCAAAAAAAACAATTAAGTTTATAAGTTTGAACATTAAATATCTTGTCTTTGTAGTGTACTGAATCGAATTTTGGTTGAAAAGGATTTGCAAATCATTGTATTCTGTTTTATTCACATTTTACACAACGTCCCAACTTCATTGGAATTGGGGTTTGTTTTTAAACTTTCAAACTGATCCGCCAGATGTTTGAGCTCTTACCGGCGTGGCACAATGACAAAGGTTGAATCAAGGTCAAAATGTTCTGCATGACAAAACCATTGACTGACATTGACTTCAAAATCTAATAGCTCTCCAAAAGTGAGGCAAAATCATCTTGACAGCCAAGATGGCTTGACAAACCCAAGATAGGGTTTGTACATGTTCCTACCCATGAAGTGTGTTTGAGGCAATTTCAAATATGGCCGAGGGCCAGCCATCTTTAAAATGCCTTTTCTGCTATATCTAAGGCATTTTTGTACCGGTCATGCTGAAATTTGGTTTGTACATGCTAAGTTGCGAGACTCATAACATATATCACGGGTTTTGCCATGCAGCACATTTTGACCTTGATTTCACCTTTGCCATTATGCCTTATGGATAAGTACTTCTGTTGTCTGTAAACATCTTCTTCACCAAAACCATCAGGCTGATGAAGCTGAAACATGGCATTGATGTGGTCACCAGTGATATATTGTCCAAATGAGCAACACTGTTTTTTTTTTTTTTGCTGTTTTCATTTTTTTTATTGCCATGCGCATTCATAAAAATATATTGTTTTCTTCTTGATCACGACTTGTAGTGACGTTACACTTCCATCAATAATTTTGAAAGAAATATGCGGGACAAAAATATTTTCCTTGAATATTTTAGCTCTGTAGTAATGCAGTGGCTCCATGTGTCCCATCACCATATATTCACAAACAGACCTTGCTTATTTATTAATGAGCTAAGTTTTGTGTGGCTGATATGATTACAAGTACTGCTGATTAAAGTTTGTTGACTTCTAAAGGTAGTGTGTCAATGAAAAGACAGCGGTGACGTAACAGGAAGACTGTGTGCATTTCCTCAGATGGAGAAATATACATTTGTTGTTTCTACAGGAAGACTAAGCAGGACAAGCGTGTTTTGAATTGTGATGTACAGGCTAGTAATCACAGATACACAATAAATACACACCAATAATAAAGCCAAGATAATCCAGCGACTATAATAAATAGTGAAATTATCAGATAATAAACATCAACATCAATAATCATATGATGTAATTATTTGATAACTATGGTAATATTTTCGATACTTTGCCAATAAGATACATCTGAAGGTCTTGACATTCCTGGAAATGGTCCTGTCAATGGATCTAGTAAACAATTGTGGAAATTCAAATCCTATATTACATTTTCTCTGGCGGGGAGGTCCACAGGTGTAATTGCCAGCTTGACTTCTTGGGTACTTTGTAAATTTTGCTGTGACGGTGATCTGGATCCCAATAACAGCTTTTGCTATGAGGAGCTCTCTCTCTCATAATGTTTTTCAGTGTTTTGTTTCTTTGTATCCAATCCTATCTGTTTATGCACACTAGGCACTACTGTCATGTGGTGTTAGCCTGGGTTTAGAGTTAAAAGACATGTCCTTGATTCCCTTTATATACAAGCTCTGTGTTTATTTTGTATGTAACAGTGACGGGCACAGACTTTGCTAACCCGTTTTTGAACGGAGTATACCACACACATTCATTGGGCAGGAAGTACATATGCTGGGGTTGTTCTTTTCACTTATTTGCAGCCCAAATGAGCTGAAAATAGTGTCCTGTTTGACAATTATTTGACAGATCAAATTTCGTAACTGAAACTAAAAAGAAATGTAATGCTGTTCTCACGTGTGATGGCAGTCATTATTTATCAAAGCCTTTCACTCGCATTTTCAGTTATCTCGTTTCATCCTCCTTTATTTCCTTCTTTTAATCTGAATGCCTCAAGGCTGTGTCTGCTGCTGAGTTCAGCCTATCCTGATTCATAAATGTCAGTGCCACTAGACCCGAAGACCATTTTGGGGGGCATGCAAGCCCGGGCATATCTGGTCTATTTCTCATGATTTGATAATGCAAAAGAAGAGTTTTTACACACTACTGTATTTGTTTTGCTCATTTCATTTATCTTTTTTGTTATTTGTGTTGGGTGAGGAGAGACTGCTTGTGCAGTTTCTGCCCCTTAAGCTTCAGTTAGAAGGTTAAGTAAAACTGATGATGGCCAGCTCATTCATTGCCTCCAATTAAACCCAGCTTGTTAGTTTAACCCCTAGGTAAACCTATCAAACAACCAATGTGAAGGAAACATTGCCAGCAGTGGCTGCTCTTGAATGGTCATTAATTTTAATTGGCCTGATATTAAAGATTTAGAAGAGCCGAGTCTGGTGAAATAGAAATGATCCAGTGCCACGGCAAATCCGCACTTTCTGCCTCCTCGCTCTGGCCGTGCCGAGATATTAAAATTTAAGTGCAGGGAGGGAGTGGAGTGAAATAAGCATTCATTACGGACAGCTTCTCTCGGGCCGGTCCGGCTCTGACCGGGGGAGAGAGGGAGCCGAATGGAGGGAGAGAGAGGTGTGGGAAAGGCGCTCGTCATGTGGGGGCACAGGCACCCATTGCAGAATTGAGTTACAACAACAATGCAATCTATTTCATATTCAACTGTAATTGCACTGGAAGCAATTGCACATTTTACGAATGCACATTTGCCGCTCCCACATTTGGTATGGGATTTTGCAGTATTTCAGTGATTTTGCACAAAATATACAGTGTTCGATAATAACATTGATAATGTTTGTGGTAGTATTTGTGTTGGTAGTAGCAGTTGTTTTTTCTAGTTTATAGGAGATCACATCACAAATTACATCATAAATCCAAGTGAAGAGATTACATGTTTCATGCTTTTAGTTTGAGGAGCACATTTGCTCGGACTCATTGCATATTCTGTCAGCATGATAGAAAATACTGATGATCGTTTCTGGATGAAAACTCAAGTGTTCTGTATTGCCACCAATTCTGATCAATACTGATTAGCATTACAATCAATGGTATTTGTTGTTATATTTTATCATAATTTATTCTTCTGTGAGTTTTTCTGTGCATAGTAATTATTACTTAAGTCAAACTGATTGAATGTAAACATACGTGTGTTATCTTTCACCTGTTTTTGTGATACCTACAAATGGTAGGGCGAAAGGTGTTAGATTTACTGATCAAAATAGCAATTAATTTGAATTTCCCCTTTCCTTAAATGGCAGGGATATAAATGTGGGTATATTGCTGGTGAAATACAGTCTGAGCGCATGAAAGGTAATTCACATTAATTCTGTGGACAGAAACATGTTCATAGAGTATACGCTCACAGTTTAGGAGGGGGGGTGTTTGGCACCGTCTTACCCAATGGAACAAGAAGCCAAATCAAAAATCTGTCTCCAGCTCAGAGCACACTTTCCCAGGACTGCCCTAAACGTGTGCTCAAAAGGCAGGGATTAGGTTCCGCCTGTCAAAGTTCATGTGAGTCGTGGAAAACCCCCACATTTCTGGTGATTAATAACCCCTCTCCCCGTACTTACCCACTGATCCAGGCTACTTCAGGTGAACACCGAAGGAATTTGTGCAGCAACTCAGAAACAAAGAATGGCGGGCTTACCGGGGCACCACTGTCTTTTCAGGGGCAACTAATGGATATGGTTAGCACTGGGCCCCACTAAAGTAGCAGCATCAGGGAAAGTTAAAGATGTGCATTGTTGTAGATGAGCTGCCCCTTGTGTATTGGCTCTGCCAGGAGACAAACAGAGAGCGTGTCATGCTCACATCCGTAATAACGCGCAAGCAGTCCCTGATTATTGCTTAATTAGTCCGTGTACCCAGCAGACATTACCAGAGGAGGTTGGGAATTGTGTACTTGATGGACCCAGACTTGACATCTTGAAGCAATCACACTACTCAGTGCACAGCACCTCAGCTGCTTTCACGTTTGACACCTCTGCTCCTCCCTCTATTCCCTCCAACCCCCACTCCACCCGCCCACAGGTGTCTAACTGGTTCGGCAATAAGAGGATTCGGTACAAGAAGAACATTGGCAAGTTCCAGGAAGAAGCCAACCTCTACGCCGCCAAGACGGCGGTGACAGCCGCCCACGCTGCTGCTGCAGCGGTTCAAAACAGCCAGACGAATTCACCGACTACGCCCAACTCCGGTAAGCTAAGCTTTACTCGCTCCCCTAAACGCACCCCCCACCAACCACTGCGCCCACCTACTCACTCCACCACCTCCCCAGCACCTCAAAACCCCTCTCACTCATTCACGGTCACACGCACCAGGCACACTGGCAGAAATGACTGACAGTACTCGCAGTCAGGGGAGACTTCCCTCTACACTCGCCCAATCTTTGAGGCTGTAGATGCCAACCGAGACGGGCAAACTCACGGGAAAGACAGCAGGAAGAGTTCGTGAACCAAGAACCAGATCTATTTTTGGTAAAAAAAAAAAAAAAAATGGAACTGAGAAACAGCAAATCAAAATGTGACATGCTAGCATGTTAACATACTCGCTCTTTCCCGTAACACTCCTAATTTGTCACGCCATATTCCCATCGTGGTGTTGTGTATATTGCTCATGACAGATTGAAACTTACCCCTAGGAGCAGCTTTGACTCTGCATACATCACAGAGGAAAAGAGAGCCATAATTAATGTAAGGAATAAAATTCATCAGTATGTGAATGAGAAGATGAAGTCACTAAAGTCAATGCGGAAGAAGTGACTGTGATGTTATGCTGAGTTTGGTGGGCCTAAAGGGGAAGTGTGGTCAGCTATTTGAAGTGGTCCCGTTTTCTTGTGTCCAGGATTCCAGATGAAAGATGAAGAGTTTCAGCTGGACTCCGCAGAGAGCAAAAACACTCTTTTAACCAACATGTTCACTGGTACTGGACTTTTCATAAGCTTATTCCTGTCCTTGTCATTGACATATATTTTCCCCACCAACCTGTAACATGAGAGTGAGAGAGAGAGAGGAGGTAGACAATGTGCAACCCTTGGAAGCTTGAGCTACCAGTCAGATACTGGCTCATTTGTTTTTTTTTTTTTTTTCCCCCATTCTCTTTGGTTGTGTAGTTTGTGTATTTCCATTCTACTTTTGTTGGAGCACCTCTACATCCTCCCCCAGCAGTCAGTTCCCATAATCTTCTTTCCTGTCCTGACTTTCTGTCTTACCGTTATGTTTTTATTCACTCCCACCATACCCACTCCTTCGGTTGCTTCATGTTGGGGCTTCTCTTTATTTTGGAGGCTTGGGTGGCGTGTGCGAGTGTGCGTGCATGTCTCTCCCTCTATTCAGCTACTTACCTCTTTCCTTTCTAGGTTCCTCAAGTTCTTTTAGCCTCCCAAACTCTGGGGACATGTTCATGAGCATGCAGAATCTGAATGGGGATTCTTACCAGGGGGCACAAGTTGGAGCCAATGTGCAGTCTCAGGTAGGAGATACTAAACAGGTACTCAGACCTGTGCGACAGGAGAGAGAGAGACCCCCTCCATGTCTTGCCATTGCTGAGCTATCAGCCCTGTAGCCTTGAGACTAAAAGATACCCATGTATTGACATCTGACAAATTTGAATTGGAATTTTTTCCTTTGTCCAATTGGCTCTGTCCCCTCTCTGCTTCCTCTTTTTTTGCTCTGGGTGACTCTCATTGGCTATGGATGGATAATCGTGGTCTATCCCAAATTGCCCCGCCCTTCCACCCTTTAAGTCTATCTTTTCATCATGCCCTTAAATATTATTCTGACACGGCTATCCAATCTGCAGATGTGTCTGAAATTGGATTCACAAGTAGTTAATTTCAACACGACTTTTGAGATTGAGATTTTTAGCTTATCAGTTCTTTAAAGTACTATTATTTTTAAAAAGCATAATTTTCGGACTCATTTGAAGTCGATGTTGTAAATGCCTTTGGCTCTGACTTGAGCTCTTGGGATGGGACTGGGTGTGTGTTACGGCCTTCAGCGTTCCTGTCCTTTCCTTTCCTTCCTCGTCTTCCATCCATCATGGTTGTGTTTTGTGCCTGGTGCCTCTCGCTCTGCCGCTGCCTCGTCTGTTTCATGGTCATCTCATACTCAGAGAGGTTCCCAGCGTATGAGAGACCAGCATTAGTATTTGTGTAGAAGGAATTGTTCATAGTGAGTTATTATGAGGAACAAAAGCATGGGCTGAGGAACATTTATGAGTGAGAGTGTAAGGGCCTCAGAATAAGGGGTTGGGTGTGCTCTGTTCTCATGCTCCCGCATTTCACTCTTGCCCAAGTATATTGAGACTAGTCCGTTGCTCGTTAGTTTAGTGCAGCGTGGTGATATTTACGTATCTTTTCGTGCCCGTGCGTGTGCATGCTTGTGTATGTGTGCCAAGCTGCGCATATGTGAACCCGTTTATATATATGTATGTGTGTTTGTGCGCATACAGTACGTGTATGAGTGAATTGTGATGACACAGAATTTATACAAAGTTAGAGGGTGACTAGTAAAAGAAGGAAGGTAAGATGCAGAAAGCCATGCGATCGGTCATTCAAGAGTCTGCATATCCTGCCTCGCCAAACTCTCTGAAAGCAAGCAGAAGTCCATCAGAGGTCTACATTCCACCGGTCAGCGTGTTGATGTGTCAAGTGGCTGTATCCCATCCTCTTGTTCTGTGTCTGGGGGAAATGGGGTGGGGGTTATGGGGGGTCCTGCACATGTTTGGGAGGGCCAGAGATGCTATACTTTGACAGGCTTGACCATCCCCCTCCCTCCCCCTTCTTGTGTTTCTCTCTTCCCTTGAATGCAGGTGGATACCCTGCGCCATGTTATCAGTCAGACGGCAGGATACAGTGATGGCTTGGGGGGAAACTCTCTGTACAGTCCGCACGGCTTAAATGTAAGTCACTCAAGCAATGATGATCATGATGTTGATTGGGATGATGGAAGTATGTGTGAGTATGATTTTGTAATCCAATCAATCTGTCTAATATGTGGAAGAAGTGGACATTAGTATCATTGTAATTGTTATTATTATTATTATTATTAGCAATAGTAGTAGTAGTGGCAGCAGTAGTAGTTGCAGCAGTGGTATTGCCAGTAGTCATAGTAGTGATAGCAGTAGTAGCAACTACAGTGGCAGTGGTAGCAGTAGTAATAGTAGCAATAGTATTAATAGTGGTACTAGGTAATTGGAGTAGTAGTTTCAGCAGTAGTTGTGCTAGTTGTATTTGCTGTGGCAGGAGTAGTAGTTGTACAACTTCTTCCAAAAAAGTTGGGGCGTTGTGTAAAATGTAAATAAAAACAGAGTGCAATGAGTTGCAAATAATTTTAACTCTATATTTAATTCAAAATAATACAAACACAGAATATTGTTAGCCTCATAGCATAACTGACCCACTAAAAATTTTAATTTTTTTTTTATTTAATAGAATGGATTTTTTTAAGGTTATATTAAAATTGAAGCACCTATTACTAAAACCCCATAAGTCACACTTGACTTGACTTGACTTGTGGGGTTTTAGTAATCAGTGCTTCAATTATTATATAAAATTATATTAAAAAACACATTTTTTTTTGCCAACGCAAATGAACAGGCAGCCAAAATCTCAATTTGCTAAAAATATGACTTCGGCATTTATGCTACACTGTTATAAACTGGCACCTTTTTGGCAGTTATTTTAACTTCAATTTTACAATCAGCTTATGACAGAGGTTCCGTATATGTTAGCTGTCAACCACGGTTAAATGCGTGCAGTTCTCTACTTACAGTTAAAATAACAAGGAGACAATGCGTTAATTTAAATGTTAAATTCAATCAATTTATAACAGTGTAACAATGTTAGATGTTGAAACTTCTTATACCAGACCTACCAAAGAAAACGGCCAACATGTAGCAAAAGTTTATCAGATGTCTACCTTTTTCAAAGAACCAGCAACCCACAATCGAAAACTTAGTTGGTTCATCTTGGGGTCTGTTACAGGCCGTGCGATTTTATGAGTTTGAAGTCGATACATTTACACCAGAAACAGAGTGTTGTTGGGCAAAGTTTCATTACAGCTTAGCTGTTTCTTTGGTAGGCCTGTTATACAGTGTTGCATCAAATCTTCTATTAACAAGACTCTGTAAGTATTTGGGAAGAGTACAAATGTAGTTTTTAAAGCAAAATGTGTTCCTATTCTTGCTTGATGTACAATATCAGATGTTCAACACTTTATGGCCTCCTTTTTCATATTTTTCATTTTGTAATTTGGCAGATGTTTTCAGTGGGTGAAAGGTGTGGACTGCAGGCAGGCCCGTGTGGCACTCAGAGTCTTTCACTATGGAGCTATGTTAATGTCATAATCCAGAGTGTGGTTTTTGGCATTGTCTTTTTCAAAAATCCAAGACCTTCCCTGAAAAAGGTGTCTGGATGGCAGAATATGTTGTTCCAAAACCCTTATTTATCCTTCAGCATTAATGGTATCCTCACAGATGTGCAAGTAACCCATACCATGTGCACTAATAGACCACAATACTAACATGGGTGCTGGCTTTTGTGCTCTGATAACATGCCACATGATGCCTGGAGCATGTGGTGTCTGAGATGTCCAAAAATGAAATCAAAATGACCGGATATTTCTCAAAAGACAGTGAAATTTCTTAGTTTCAACATCTGCTTGGTTGTCTTTGTGCTATTTTCAATTTAATATAAAATTGAAATTTTAATTTAAAATTAAAAAATTAAAATGTGATAATAATTTCAAATCAATGCATTGCTTTCATTTACATTTTATACAGTGTCCCAGTGTTTTTGAAAATGGGGTAGTAGTAGTAGCAATAGTCACAGAAGGAGACGCGGTAGTAGTAGTTTTAGTAATAGCAGCAGTAGTAGTAGTAGTAGTTTTAGTAATAGTGGTAGCAGTAGTAGTAGTTTTAGTATAGCGGTAGCAGTAGAAGTAGTAGTTTTAGTAATAGTGGTGGCAGTAGTAGCAGTAGTAAGAGTTTTAGTAATAGTAGTAGCAGTAGTAGTAATAGTAGTTTTAGTAATAGTGGTAGCAGTAGTGGTGTTAGTTATAGTAATAGTGGTAGCAACAGCAGTAGTCGTAGATTTAGTAATAGTGGTGGCAGTAGTAGCAGTAGTAAGAGTTTTAGTAATAGTGGTAGCAGCAGCAGTAGTAGTAGTAGTCTTATTTATCGTGGTGGCAGTAGTAGTAGTAGATTTAGTATAGTGGTAGCAGTAGCAGCAACAGTAGTAGTTTTAGTAACAGTATTAGCAGTGGTAGTAGTAGTTTTCGTAATAGACTTAGCAGCAGTAGCAGATGTTTTAGTTATAGTGGTACCAGTAGTAGTAGTATTTTTAGTAATAGTGGTTGTAGTAGTAGTAGTTTTAGTAAAAGTGGTAGCAGTAGTAGCAGCAGTAGTAGTTTCAGTAATAGTGGTAGCAGAAGTAGTAGCTTTAGTAATAGTGGTAGCAGTAGTAGCATTAGTTGTAGTTTTAGTAATAGTGGTAGCAGCAGCAGTAGTAGGGTTAGTAATAGTGGTAGCAGTAGGAGCAGTAGTAGTTTTTCTGTCATAGTGGTAGCAGTAGTAACTGCAGTAGTAGTTTTAGTAATAGTAGTAGCAGCAGCAGTAGTAGTAGTAAGTTTAGTAATAGTGATAGCAGTAGAAGTAGTAATATTAGTAGTTTTAGTAATAGTGGTAGCAGTAGTTGTTGTTTTAGTAATAGTGGTAGCAGTAGAAGTAGTTTTAGTAATACTAGTAGCAGTAGTAGTTTTAGTAATTGTGGTGTTAGTAATAGTAGTTTTAGTAATAGTGATAGCAGTAGTAGCAGTAGTTTTAGTAATAGTGGTAGCAGTAGTAGCAGTAGTTTTAGTAATAGTGGTAGCAGTAATTGTAGTTTTAGTAAAAGTGGTAGCAGCAGTAACAGTAGTAGTGTTAGTAATAGTGATAGCAGCAATAGCAGTGGTAGTAGTTTTAGTAGTATTGGTAGCATTAGTAGCAGTAGTAGTAGTTTTAGTTATAGTGGTAGCAGCAATAGCAGTAGTGGCAGGTTTAGTAATAGTGGTAGCAGTAGTTGTAGTAGTTTTTATAATAGTTGTAGCAGTAGTGGTAGTTTTAGTAATAGTGGTAGCAGTAGTTGTAGTAGTTTTTATAATAGTTGTAGCAGTAGTGGTAGTTTTAGTAATAGTGGTAGCAGTAGTTGTAGTAGTTTTTATAATAGTCGTTGCAGTAGTGGTAGTTTTAGTAATAGTGGTAGCAGTAGTTGTAGTAGTTTTTATAAAAGTTGTTGCAGTAGTGGTAGGTTTAGAAATAGTGGTACCTGCAATAGCAGAAGTAGCAATTTAAGTAACAGTTCTAACAGTAGTCATAGAAGTTTTAGTAATAGTGGTAGCAGTAATTGTAGTAGTCATAGTAGTAGTAGTAGTAGTAGTAGCAGTAGTTGTTGATGCTTACATAATAGTGGTAGCGGCAGTAGCTGTAGTTGTAGTAGTATTAGTAACAGTGGTAGCAGTAGTAGTAGTAGTTTTAGTAATAGTGGGAGCAACAGTAGCCGTAGATTTAGTAATAGTGGTAGCAGTACTAGCAGTAGAAGTTTCAGTAATAGTCGTAGATGTTGTAGTTGTTTTAGTAATAGTGGCAGCAGTAGTAGTAGTAGCTGTAGTTTTTGTAATAGCGGTAGCAGTAGTAGTTCTATTAATAGTTGTAGTAGTAGTTTTAGTAATAGTGGTAGCAGAAGTAGCAGTAGCAGTAGTAGTAGTTTTAGTAATAGTGGTAGCAGCAGTAGCAGTATAGTTTTAGTAACAGTGGTAGCAGTAGTAGCAGTTTTAGTAATATTGGTCGCAGTAGAAACAGTAGTAGTTTTAGTAACAGTCACAGCAGCAGTAGTAGTTTTTTTAGTAATAGTGGTAGTAGTAGTAGTAGTATTAGTAGATGTTTTAGTAATATTGCTAGCAGTAGTAGCAGTAGAAGTTTTAGTAATAGTTGTTGCAGTAGTAGTCGTAGTTTTATTAATAGTGGTAGCAGTAGTAGTAGTAGTAGTAGTAGTAGTTTTAGTTTTAGTGGTAGCAGTAGTAGTAGTTTTAGTAATTGTGGTAGCAGTAGTAGTAGTTTTAGTAATAGTGGTAGCAGTAGTAGTAGTTTTAGTAATTGTGGTAGCAGTAATAGCAGTAGTAGTAGTTTGAGTAATACTGGCAGCAGCAGCAGTAGTAGTAGTAGTAGTTTTAATAATAGTCGTAGCAGTAGTAGCAGCAGTAGTAGAAGTGGAAATACGAGCAGTGGTAGTACCCATATGTTTACCATCATCAAATGTAAGTAACCTTTAATAAATTCATCAATGAAAAAAATGTTCTGAATCCTGCCCACATTTCCAAAAAAAAAACCAAAAAGATGGGGTGCATGTTTTTGCTTTGGTGATGTCACTTGGAATATTTTTCTCATGGATACAACGGCCATGGATACAACGGGGGGGGTCGTTGCTAATGTGGCTATAGCAGCGTTGTTTAATAGCAACACACAGGTAAGCACATTCACATGTGCACACAAAGAAAGCGAGCACCAAGAGTGAGGGGAAAAGAGCAAAAAAATTTAAATGTCACTCATCTAGCCCCCTCCTCTGCCCCCTCTGATTCTGTAAACATTTCATAATACCATAACCTATAGCAAATAGGCATGAAAAGCCTTTTATTTGTGTATCTACGTTTTCATTTAACTGCTTTGAAATGCTTCAGAGAATTTTCTGTATCCTTATCAACATGATAAAATATGAATCTGGGATTGCCTGCAGCCTTTCGCAGGCATGAATTCCATCTTCACTGATGAGGGTTGATAAGGAGTTTTTTTTTTGCTCTCTCTCTCTCTCTCTCTCTCTCTCTCTCTCTCTCGCTTTCTGTGTAATACAGTCCACAATCTGAAACCACGAGAGAGTAAAGATTAATTTATTTGAAGAGAGAGAGGTCGGGAGAAGGAAAGGTAGGGAGAGACAGAGAAAGGAGTGAGGAGGAGGACAGACAGAGAGAGAGATAGTTGCTGACATCTTTCCTTCAGCAATATTAGATAGAGAAAAATATTGGCATTTGTAGTCTTTACATGGCAATGAAAGGAACGGTAGCAACTTGAAGGCTTTACATGGCTTCGCTTTCATCTTTTTTTACTCTCGCGACACAGCCTTTATTCAGGCGTATTTAATATTTCATAATAGGAGTTGGCAAGGCACACCGAATAAAAATGAGTTTTATTCCACGTTAGCATATTTGCATGCCATTGATTATATATTTTTTTTCCTTAACACGTACTCTGCAAAATTTCTTCCGCATTCAATTTTCTTGCTTTTTCAGAAAATGAATACATTAATTAATAAGAATCAAAGTGAGTGGCAGACCCCCCACTCCTGTCCCATGACTTGATAATTATAAACCTCAGTAGATTCTGTCATATTTCTGGGCTGAACATCATTAAAGGACCCGTGCACCCAATTTATAGGTTGATGTTTCAATGCATTTTATTGCACATGCAATTTAGACAATTCTAGGGGGAACCATTGAGTTTCAATAGGTCTCAAGTGACCCGGCAAAGGTAGGCGGCCTTTTTGAGTGTCACTGTATTCTGGACAGAATTACTGTGATACCATCATAACCAGAGACAGATATGTTTTTTTATTATGAGCCACATTAAAATGCAGCACATTTCATTTTATCAATCAATCATTTCATTCGTTGGTAGATTGCTAGTTTTCCAAAGCTAGAAACCTCTAATTCCAAATAAATCTGGCTGCATATGGCCTAATTAATACCATTGATAAAATAGTTTACTATGGATAAATGATCAGAGTCCGACCTTATTTTAACATCACTGATACATTTTTGGAGTACCAATGACTAATTTTCAAAATCGGGCTCCTTCCTCCAGGTTTCCATGTTCAAATGGATAATGAACTTCATATGAAAGTTCAGGCCTTTTTTAGTCATGATAAACAACATTTCACTTTTACAATCAAATATGTGTATTCTGGAAATAATTAATAGATAATTATTGTTGTTTATTAATGAATATATGAAACATTTTCCACAAAATGGTGTGATGTATTTGTTAATTGTAATAAATCAAATTTAGATTATCAACATTACATTTATCATAATCGCAAACTAACCATTGCTTTGCTATCCCATAAAATCAAGAGGACTTATTTCCATTAAAAAAAATTATGTGAAACAGATTTTGCGATTAATCTGGTAATGTAAAATTATTACTAATACATATATAATCTATTTAATTTTTTTTTTGTAATTCAAATTGCTTTAACATAAGTGCAAAAATTCATGCTGGGGCGAGAACTGTAATGCTTCCCTCGTCAAAATATGAGTGATGATGAGAGTGTTTTTCTTTTTTTGTTGAGTGGCAGATCTGTATTATTTCCCTGACAATGCAAACCAACAAACAGTAATAGAAGAAAGAGAAGTGACAGAAGCAGTCATTAGTGAACACACTGCAAGGTGTCATTTTGGTTTTCTCCTGAGTGCTGTCTCGCCTGAAGCTCTCGAGACATTGCAACCCACCTTAAGCTGGCTGAGTTCAAGTCTTTCACACTTTCATACACATTCTCTTACATTTTTAGGTCAAGCCACAGTTCATCACTGGATTCCAAGAACATGAGACCTCCCAGAATAAAAATACGCTCATTTCCAAAACAGCTTGTGATTGCTGTTTGCAATATCTGGAAGCGGGGGAATTAAAATGAGAAAATTTTAATATAGAAAAGACAGCAAAGCAGAATTTATAAGGTGAATTTTAGGGGCAGTTGGGGAGGCTTCCTCAGAATATTGTTATTTCAATTCAGCAGCCATACACTGCAGCCAAGGAAACCAGATTAATCTATTTATTGACCTATTCCAGGAACTCTTAAATCAGCAAAATACTAATTCCGCCAACAAGCCAGCACGGGTGCTATAGCATCCAGTTTACAGTAATACAGACAGATTGTTTTGAAAATGAACCGCATCATTAATAAATTAGCATACGCTAACCTTTTGGGCATTTTTGAATGCGAGCATTAGGCTATGTATGTGCAAAAGACAAGGCATGTGCGTGCTCTTGCGTGGGCTTGGATAGTAGATTATGTGTTTGCGTGTATGTGTGAGTGCGCGTGAGTGTGTAGATGTATACGCTCAGCAGGTCATTGTGACAGTGTGCGGTAGGGATCCAGTAAAGGCTAGTCCCTGCCGCAAGCAAGCAGGCCGTGGTCGGGCCGGCTCAGGCTGTGTCTCTGGGAAAGGGCTGCGCCGTCACTTCCACTCAGCCTCCCCCACCTCAGCCGCCCCGCGCCTTCTCTCTTCCTGACTGACAAAAAAATATGTAGCGACAAGCTGTCTGCCACTGCAGAAATCTGATTAGACATTGATTTCAGCAATTGCTTCCATTGGCCAGGACATAAGGCAAATTTGTTTCTGAGAGTCTCTTGTTGCTGATGCAAGTGTAATGCAAAGAGTGCCCGACAGCAGGCTGGATACTGTATCAGGAGACACGCTTTTTGTTATTTTATTTTTAAATGTGTTAATACAGACAGGGTCATGCAACCATCCACACTAGCACTTGCGGGCACACACGCAAGGCACATGCAAGGGTTAGCGACAAGTTTTTCGTTCTTTAGTCTTTTTTTTACTGTTTCAAAAAATGTCAATTCCACTAATGTCTCTTCTGTGCAAGCTTATATTTTCCATTTTTATTTCATGCCTTTCATTTGTCTTACATTATGCACAGAATGTTTTAAGCTGTAAGTTTTGCATTGTTTATTCCATGTCTCCCAGAAAGGCGTGTGGTCTTCTGCAGAGACGGGCATGAGGGCCTAAATGTATTCATTTCTATGAAACACTGTAACTGTACTGCTTTCATTTCTTCAGCCATTCACAGTTGTGTCTTAATTAAAATGTTTTTATTATGCTGCCACACTGGGTTTAAAGTGCTTGAAGGTCTGAAAAGAAGATACTGAAACAAGACCTATGTCATTTTGTAGGTCTTAGTGAGCAGATAAAGAAAATACAAAAATAAAAAAAATCTGTCGGAAAGTTTTGGAGAAAAGTAGCCCAGTAGTGGTAGTCCATCTCCTTTCTTTAACCCTCACGTGGCAAAAATATTCTATCTCGCTAAATGTTATGCTTAGACATATGTGCTTTTGTACTCTTTGAAGGCCTGCTTTAAGTTCAAACCAAATAGTTTGTTGCTGCTATCCTTTATCTGATGCCTCTCCCAGAATGTTGAGAAGTCAGCGCGAACTGTTCGTGGAACTCGAAACAAGATACTCAGAAGCAATCCAGTGGCCGAGGAAGCTACATCTGGTGAAGGAAAAAAATCAAAAACAGTTTGAGGGAAACGAATGCTTCACCTTACTATGCAGAACTGATGTCTTAGTCCAGCTCATAAGTTCAACGACAAAAACACCAGCAAGCCATCCAGCCACACCCTTCACAAATGCATTTGCAGCAATGGAAAAGATGGTCTCTTCCTGCTTCGGACAAAGCCTAAGCAGTGAATGGGAAGACCATATTGCCGACTTCTGCGAGACCTGTGCGAAACATGGCATCTCCATCACACCCAAATTCCACATCATCACAGACCATTTGCCTGAGTTCTGTAAGTGCCGTAGTGGTGGATTGACTAGATATTCTGAGCAAGCTTTCGAAGCAGTTCACGCTGACCTCTCAACATTCTGGGAGAGGCGTCAGATTTGGTTTGCACTTAAAGCAGGCCGTCAAAGAGTGCAACAGCACACATGTCTAAGCATTACATTTAGCAAGATAGAATATTTTTGCCACATGAGGGTTAAAGAAAGGAGACAGACTACTATTACTATTTTTCGCATTCTTTTGATCGACAACCCTGCAGAGGAGACTTTCAGATATAAATCATCAAACTGCAGAAGTTTTGTAACCCTTTAACGTCAATTTGAAAATTTCAAGTAGGGTGCCGACGAAAAAGTGAATTTTCTCAAAAAATTCCCAACAGATTTTTTGTATTTTCGAATTTTCTTTATTTCAGTATCTTTTTTTCAGACTTTCAAGTACCTTAAACCCAGTGTGCTGCATTATGCCAGTTGCTGATATTGGTATGAATGCAAATGCTAAGTGAGGGAATATTTTAAATAGCGCTGCAGTCACTTACAGCTTTTTCTCTTTCTCTCTCCCCCTTCTTTGTCTTGGTAGGCTAATGGGGGATGGCAGGATGCAACCACTCCATCTTCCGTAATTTCCCCAACGGAAGGTCCAGGAAGTGTGCACTCCGATACCTCTAACTGATAGCGCCGACGAGTCCCTGCCCAAGCCGCAGAGCCCAGATTCACACAGACTGACCAAACAGAGAGCCTGAAAATGAACAAACTCTTTGTGAAAAATGAAGCATTCACAGGCATTTTACAGGGGACCCTGCCTCCCTGTTCCCTAAGACATTCACACCATCTGGACTTTTGGGGAAAAAGAAAACTTTTTTGGGCAAAAATCAAAGTCCACCAATACATCGCCATCTCAACTGGATCATTTTTTCCCCACCATGAAGACCTTTTTCTTTTCTGAATAGGTATACATCCATTTCGTGTATCAAGTCTGAATGAAATTTTGCTGAGAAAACGCCTGCCCAAAGTTTTTTTTTTTTTTGAGAACAATGGGTTGAATCCTTGTAGCACTTGGCCAAGCAAATCAGGTAGCGCTCTCAAAGTGTTTACCTCCTAAGACGTATGAAATTTTATCTAAGCTTAATTCTTTGCATTTTCGATGCCTTCTTTGCAATCATCCTCTCCCCACTCTAGAAAGACTATTGTTCCCTTTGATTTGAAATATTCCGGTGGTCCTACTGAGACATAAAACTGTCTCGGTCATGACTTTAGGAATGATTCATCATTAGAAACTATTCTGCATATTTTGTTTTTCTTTTGGTACATTCTACAGTTATATGCTCTGTAGCCTATCTGAAAAGCAACATTTGCATCACAATTTCTGAGTATAGGGAGTGATTTCTGACAATTATGTGGTAATTTGTGTGTTCGACAGGGCTAAAGGTTACAATTTCTGGCAGCTTGGGGAATTAATTTTTGATTACATTTCTGCCTTCCGACCCAACAATTTGCAGTGTTCGAGAAATCTTTGCTGTGGCATTGAATCAAATGTGGAAATTAGTCAACTGTGCACTCCATTCTTGGGAGTGCTTTTTAAACACGACAGGTCTTGACACTGTTTCTTGCATAAGTAAGGAACAAAACAACCATTTACCAATATTTGTGATTTTTTTTTTTCTTGGAGGTCATTAAATGCTTAACACATTTTTGGTAATGGTGACAATAGTGGGTCTTACTGCAAAGCCAACCGGTACTCTTTTTCACCAACTAAAAGCACCAGTCACACAAAACATCATGTATATAATGTAGCTTAAGAGTATATATACATCCCACCAATCAAAACACAGCTTTATTACCTCATGCGATTTCATAGGAAACCAATAGAATTTCAACATGTTCTATAGCTTAGAGTGCTCACTTACTACCTCTAAACAATATCACTACCATTTTTTGACTTTTTTTCATTTTGTATTTTTATTTAGTTAATTTGATTGCATCTTGTAATAAACACTTGGTTCCCCTCATGTAATCTAATGTATATTTTAATCTTTTAAGAAAATGAAGTTGCTTTGTTGCAATTTTTAAAAAGTAAAAAATTTCAATAAAAATAAATATTGATGATGATGATAATGATGAAGATGATGATAAACTGTGTGTGCGGGTGGGTTGTGGGAAAGGGACAGGGAAATTGTTGGTCGTAAATTAACACCAAACAGTAAAACTGTTGTAAATACGGAAGAACATTTTGAATGTTGCTCATCTTGTTACTAATCCATGCAAAAAAAATCATAATAAAAATAGCTGTAATGCATAGAGGTTTTCAGTCTTCAGAACTGTACATTTCACATCCTGTATGACAGGGTGGACCCTTTCTCTCTTTTTTGTATTGTATGTGATTCTGAAACTGATAAGGTCATGAAAAGATTATTTGTGGCAGTGATTCTAATGTATTAAAAAAATGTTTCGTGTTACTTTCTAACCAGACTACACCCTGGACTGAGAAGTCTTCCTTGTGGTAGATATGTGTAGTTTCAAACCATGAATAAACATTTTGCTTTCATGATTGCTGTGTCTTCCTTTTATTTGCTGATAAGGAATGTCAGTTATGGGCAAGCAGAACATATGTTCACAGCAAACATTTGAAATGTGACTTGAGATATTCTCACTGCTGCGCCTACTTCCACATGCAATACATATTATGCAAAAATATCTCAAACTTTATGGCTTAGTAGCGATGTATACTTAAAATATAGAGGCTGTGGTGTGCTCCCAACTGCCTCATGAAGTTCAGTGCATGGCCTCATTATCAAGAACAAAACAACATTATTTGAGAGTATGCTTTCATTCATTCACAAACACATGCGGCACAGAAAAATTATCTCTCAGTATCAGTGTAGACACCTGAGAAGAATCAGCTGAGCCCCATTCTGCACAGTATTACATATCCTTGGGCAAATCAGGTCTTTGTGCTAGGAGAGGAAATGTTTTGTGAAGAATCTAAAGCATTGCGCATGAGCCTACCATTTTAGACGCAAATGAACTTCGATGACAAAGATTGTGAGCTGGGCAGCAGCAATTGACGTTTAGCACGTTTGACAAATTAACAGCTCACAATCATTAATGACCTGGCTTGTGAAAGATATTGGCAGTTTTTTATCGTAAGATTAATTCACCTCTGCCCTCTTACCCTGAGCCCTTGGGTGAATCCCTGTCACAGCAAAATTTTGATGGGTGGGGGAGAGGACTAACAGGGCTCATTAAACTTATTTGCTGTGATAGGAATTATTAAGATAGTTTGGGGTGAAATTTAGTTTGTGCTGGGGCGATAAGTGATGAGATTGCATTAATAGTGATAATTGTTGCCTGAGCATACTGACAAATGCAGCCAAATTAATTGCACGTTTAATTGAACCGTTTGCAGATGCCATGCTAAGCCAAAACCTGGATACTCTCACAAAAACAATGAGATTTGATTCCTTTGGGCAATGAGTTAACATTTCTCAGGGGCAAAATATGGCTCTTGCAAATAAAAAAAAATAAGGATATCAGTGGGCAAGAAGCAATGGATCATAGTGTAAAGTAGGCCACAAAAAGTCAAACTGAATCATAAAGCTTTGGTGATAATTTGCAACATGAAATCCAGCCATGGTTAATGAAGCAAATGCACTGTACAAAAAGGATAACAGTCACAAAAGGACTGTATGTCATTTGAAAGGAGAGGTGAGATTCATGCACAGCAAAGGGGCACCTTTCTTTAGTTGCTGAAACATGCCTGTTACTCATATCTTTTAAACGTGTTTGGATGGGATCTTCACTGGAGCAAATATATTTAAAAATGGATCAATGTACACATTATGAGTGACGTCTCCTCGCTTGTCTTAAAATTGACCAGGCGAAGGGTACAGTCAGGGGCATTTGCAAACACTGTTATTGAGATTTTCCGCACTGAGACATTCTGTGACGTAGCCCTTTTCTGGAGAGAAAAAGGGTCATCATTTTAAAATAGTCTACCAAAATACTGTATTTTCATACGGTGACACATTTGCGTGTTAATTTGGTTCTGTTGGCTAAGTCAATCACTGGATCTAATCATAATCAGGGAAAATACTAGCATCTGGGGATGTCGGTGCATGATAGACTTCAAGATATCATTGCATTCAAATGATAGGCTGCCAAACATTAAATAACAAATAAAATTTTTCAGTATTATTGTACAATCTTCCGTATTTTTCACGTATAACAATCAGCCATAACATTAAAATCACGTAATATTGTTTAAGGCCCCTCTTGTGTGGCCAAAACAATGCCATCAAAATGAATTCCCAGTGCCAGGGCTTCCCAGCAGCGCATTTCCCACAGCATCACACTCCCTCCGACAGCCTCTCTTCTTCCCACAGTGCATCCTCGTGCCATCTCTTCCCCAGGTGAACAGTGAACACATGCCAAAGCACATAATGTTAAAGAAAATGGGAGGCACTGGCCCAGGCTATACTCCTCAATCGCTCTAAGGTCCAGTTCCATTGCTCAAGTGTCAGCTGTAGGTCCTTACGGCAGTGGACCATGTATCAGTATTTGAGATCCATGTTTTTTTGTTGTTGTTGTTTTTCTCTATCATTGTGTTTCAGTGTTGTTATTTCAGTTATCGCATTTATTTTCCCATTGATTTTCTCACTCCCCATTCTCTTCTCACATTTTTTTCATCCTCACTTCCACAATCACCTTCTCCATTCTGTTAATTTCATAATGTTCATTCCCTCGTTTGTAACCACAGCCCTTACCATGCCTCTCGGTGCACTCACACCTGTGATCACTTCGCTGTTTGCTTTGTGCTCCCTTTATATAGCCCCTGTTTTGTTCAATTCTTTGCAAGTTTATTTGCCTGTCTAAGACTGCACTATGAGGTCTTGTATTCCTGGGGCGTCTTCCAGTTTTGATTGGTCTGTCCAGCCTTTTTCAGATTGCTTTATTCTGGTTTTGGTTTCTGATGGTTTATTTGTATTTATGGTTCTGATCAGCTCTGATTTAGGCAAACTTACTGTTTGGTTTCTGACCTGTGGATTCTACCTTGACTTTGATTTGGATGACGCCTCTTGTACTGCGTGTACACTGACTGGCTTTAAACTGGATTTTTTTTTTTTTTATGCCAAGAATTGGCTCTCAAACAAGTGGAACTCTTGTCTATGACTGAGTCTTGAGGTCAGAATGGGCAATGCAACTGCTTTGCAGCTAAAAGTGCGACACGCAGCAGGGTGCGATGTGACACACTCCTCATGTTGATACCATTAAAATTCTACGGACTTGTGCCACAGTAGCCCACTCTTAGTTTCGACCTGATGGGGTAGCCTTTGTGGTTATTGTATTAATGGGCCTACTGCCAGTTCATGGTTTGTTTCCTTTTACTTTTTCTGACTTTACTTACTACTGCTGACTGAAAGCGCAGTAGGTGAAGTGTAGTGTATTTAAGAGCTGCACTGACAGTGCAGCTGCATTCTGGCATTTTTTTTTTAAAGCTCCGCCCGTGTTGCTGCTGCTGCTCCCCTGTCTGTTTTTTAAGTTATTATTAAACATCTTTGTTTGTACCAGCCTGCGCGAGTGGGTCCCTTCACCCAACCATGACACAGAAGACTCACCAATTGAGACACTTGGATTGCTGTTGTGACAGCAATCTATATGTTAACCAAGATTTGTCAATGTGGTTGGATATTTAGCGTAGTTTTAATGCAGACAAAGTAGAAGTACAGAAAATAGTTTCTCGAGCAGGGGTGGATAACGCTGGTCCTGTAGAGCCAAAGGGCGTGCTGAGTTAGATTTAAACCGTGTGGAGAAAACCAAAGACACCAGATGAGAAGTGAAGTGTGTAATCAATTACTTAAATTAATCAATCAAGTGCTGAGTTAGGGCCGGTTCATACTCTACGCAAGGTACGCGAGCGCGAACGCAAGGCAACGCATCGAGCAACGCAATGAAGCCATCTTGCGTCCTTGCGCTGCAAAGTGTGTCGTCCAAATGTTTGTAACGCGATGCATCGACGCGTGTATTTCCGTGAGATTCCAATAGGGGAGACAAAGCAAATAATGCACCATACGCTGTGTTCAACACACCAAAAAGAAAAAATAAGGAGGAGGAGAAGACTTTACTGCCCCCTATTGCATGAGCAGTATACTGCTTTTTAACAATGCACAGCGCAGCAAGGGACGCACGTTCAGGCTTCTCTGAGAACGGAATGGAACAGACCTGTGCTCGTGTTCGCTCGGGTACCTTACATAGACAATGAACCGGCCCATACGCTACAAACCAGCAGACACTTCGGCTCTCCAGGACCAGGGTTAGCCAACCCTGATGATCAACATAAATCTTGCAACACTGCCTGGCCAAAAAAGCAGTACAATCTAACATTCAGTTGGACCACCTTTAGCTTTGACCGCGGCGCACGTTTGTTGTGGCATTGTCTTGACTATTTCATGCAATGTGACAAAATTTATCTTGCATTCATTTTCGGCCATGGTCTTTATTGACAATGGTAGAGTTAAACCACTCTTAGAGGGTTTTCCAGCGTATTATAAATACTTTTAACAGGTTAACGTCAGGACTCTGTTGCGGCTAATGAGTAAAAATCACTCCTCATGCTAGCTGAACCACTCTTTCAGAACTTGAACCTGATAACATCTTGAAATTATCCTCCTGGGATAATGGTGTCAAGGATTTAAAAATTCTTCAGTATTAATTTTTAGTAATTTCATGAAATGACTGGTTTCACAACCTGACTGTAACATATCGTCGGCCTGCTGATAAGACCTTGTATCTCAAAATTTGATTCAAAACAAACACTTGTATGTTGACAATAATAACAAACATTGCAAAATACAAAATACATTCTTGGAAGAAAAACAGTCATCCTACCCGAACACAGCTCAACTGCATTCTTACATGCAAAATTAAACATTTTTCATGCTGTCCTGTAAAGCTTGTTTGGAAGATTCAAGGTTTTATCAGCAGGCTGACGATATGCAAATATCTATAGCAGGCTCCAGAATTAGTGGCACACCTGACTGACTGCAAATGCTCTAATAACATAAATAATAACCTAATAGGAATACATTCAATACTTCATCACTGAGAATTACAGAACTACATTAATGTTTCAATGGAACCAATCGAATGGATTAATTAAATTTATTAATTAGATTAAACCTACAAATCAAGGTTTCAGAATGCGTGCACTTTCATAGATGACTCAAAATGCATTTTCACATGTTAACTAGTATTGAAACTCAACTTTGAATTCATCTAAGTTTTAAGGAAGTATGTGTCATTGCATCACTTCATGTTAAATGCTGTATAAAAATTAGGGAACATGCATGCAAATCCCTTTGTCATCCAGCATCAAGAAAACAAAACTCCCAGTTCAAAAGAGACGGTTGTAGACCTTCATAAATCTGGTAATATCAACAAGATGATTTACAATTGATTAAACATTTTTACTGAGCACTGTAAGTGAAATCCTCGAGGACTGGAGGCAATATGGTGAGAGAAGCAAAAAAAAAAAAAAATTCCCTGCAGTCATTTTGAAAGTATTGTGGGATCTTTCAGTCACCTGATTTCAAAAAACACCGTCAGATGCCACCTCTAAACCACCCCTCTGAAGAGTTGCAAAAGCAAAGCCTTTTCTGACCCCAAGACGCTGGAGTGCACTCGCAATATCCAAAGGTGAATTGAATTAAACCTGGACAAAGGTGCAATGGTAAAACAAAACCAAAATTGAACGATTTGAACAGATACATAATCGGCAAAATTGGCGTCCAAATGAGGATGCTATAAAGATCGACCCTACTTACCCGCAGTGAAATACGGTGGGGTATCATTGATGTTTTGGGACTGTTTTAAAACCATAGGTTCAGGGACACGGGTCAGGGTCAATGGCTTAACTTGCAAATTTATCATTTTTTATTGAAACAAAAATAATCTGATTTTCATTCAACCAAACAGTTCATTAAAAATATCCTGCTAAATAAGTGCCCCAAATTCTTCCGATTTTTCAAAGGCTTCAAAAATGAGCCTTTTATTGAGGTCCATGTGGAGATATCTGAAAACAGCATGAAGATCGACCCAAATTTGCCAATTAGCGGATGTGGCGCAACAAGAGGAGTTCCAAACGCTGAAGTCAAGCTGAAAACATTGGAAAACAAGATGTTGTCAAAGAATATTATTTCCATAAATTGATGAAAACAAATATTTTTCACGCCAGAGGGGGAAAAGGAACAACGTGACATTGGCCCTCATTTATCAAACTTGCGTAGGATCTGGTGTAGATTCTGGTGTAAATATCAGCATTTGCCAGGTGTCACGTCTGATTTACTAAAAGTGTGTACGTCGCTGATTTCGGTGTAGAACTGGCATGGCGTTGATAAATCTGGCGGATGAAACCTTCGTAATTTACATGACATGCCCCTATTAATTCATGCTCCGGGAGGCATAGTCCTGCCCACTTTACGACATGGACTCTCGAAAGATGGCAAACAAGAAAGAACTTCACTGAGGAGGGAATATAACTTAGCACGTCCGAGGTGGAGAAAAACAAAGTTATTTTATTTGGAAGCCTTAAGAGTGGCATAAAGTGAGCCCAGAACGCTGCAGTTTGGAAAACTATTGCTGCTGCGGTAAACACCGTTGAGGTGGAAAACCGGAGTGCAGCAGACGTTTGATTTCATTTATAAATAAATCAAAGTGACCATTCGCACTTATTTAAGTGCGTCCAAGCACAAAAATTGATCGAAATTTGCATGAGACACTCTTATAAGTGTGGCCAAGATGCACATTTCTCCATTGCCCACATTGTGTATAAGTGTATGCAAAGCTAAATGTTTTTTCTTTGGCCAATCTTATTTTAAGCAGTACTTTCTATAAGCAGCACTGGAATGGTCATCAACTTGCACACTTATAAGTGTGGCCAAGAAAAAATTCAGCATTGGCCACACGTGTAGGTGCAAATAACATCGGCCTTAATAAATTCAATTTATAGATCCATGATATTTCAGGTTATATAGCCTACATAACTAACAATCCAAATGCTTACATGTAGGTTAAAAAAAGTGGTCCGATTTTAAGATCGCCTCAAAAAAAAGGGTTGTGGTGATCAGGTGCAGCAGCGCACGGACTGTTGGAGGCCAATCAGGCTCAAACCTCCAGCTGTCACCATTCGAGGAGCGCATGGCAACACTGATAGGTGGGGAGTTCGCATCACCTCGATTGGAGCTGCATGAGGGTAATTGTTAAAATACAGTCTGCAGAGATCACTCTTTGTTGTACTTTTATTAGTATTACTCCATGACATTTTATTGGGTGCCACGCGAAACGAGCAGCCACTCGTCACTTTCCCGGAGGAGATCTTCTCTGTGTACGAAAGTTCCTCACACGTTGGACCGGAGCTTATTCCAATAACAATAGAAGATCTGCCATTGTCAAAATGTGATCATGGCCAAAGTGTCCGTAGGCCTATATATACTGAGCAACAAAAGAAGCGCAAGTTAGCTAGTTAATCAATGTCCTCTTATGGTTACTCAGTCAAAGTTACTGCAAAATAAAGTATGATGAAACGAGTGTAAATGTGCACGCGCTAGTAATAAATTTGCTTTTCTAAAATAATTACGCGCCAACTTATTTTCCAGTTTGCCTTTAATTAACTTGCATTTCTTTTGTTGTTCAGTATATATTTGACTGGAGCATCTGACATACCACACTGCATATCTGCTAAGCCACGCATTGCACTTAATCAAATCGATTGTAATTGTCAGCTGTCTGGCCTGATAAGCAGGTTATCTCAAAAAAGTTTAATTAATTTCTCAACACAGGTGTCTTGTTAACTAATTAATTAATTTTTTTATTTAGTTATTCATTCAGTCACTTATTAATTTAGCCTATTTATCTATTCAGCCTATTTATTCCTTTTACTACTAAGAGCAAAAACAGCATGACGTCCGCATCGCTGCAAATGGTTTATTACTCATTTTGACAGCTGCACTCGTTCTTGCATGTTGCTCGCTGGTGTCAAATTGCCGTACACCTGGACAGACCTGGCGTACTGTTCGCTCATGTTCAGATTGATAAATACCGATCCTTGTGGGAGATTTGGCGTACACCCATTTTTTTTGGCGTACGCACGTTTGATAAATGAGGGCCAATCAGCTTGTAGGCATGGTGCATGGAACTACTTACTGAAAGTTTCATTGGGCCATGATGCGGAAAGGTGTCCGAAAATAGATAGCCGACGTACATGATGACAAAACAAGACCTTCAGAGTCTATTAACTTTGATTCCATAATGCTCTCTAGACTAACAACATGGCCCATGCAGGTCGAATGAGGCCCTGTTTGCACAGCTTGGGTGCGTTTCCCAGAATTACAGATGATGACTTACTTTTGTACATAGTTGGAACCACTGGCTGTGAATGTATGGACTATGTAAGTTGCTAACTAAGACGCTTTTGGGAAACTCACTCCTGGTTGGCCAGCACGCTTAAGCTTTTGGCTTTTGAAGTATTCATTTACACGTGTAACAGTTCTCGCTGAAACTTGAGTTTATGAATATAATGGCGAAAAGTGTTAGCATGCTAGCTCACAAATAAATAACCACCAGGTTTTGGCTCAAACATTTGCTTTATTTAAGCAATGTTAACAATCAAACCTGGAACACAGACAGAGACATCTGTCACGAGAAACACATAACTAAACATTTGCAATAAACTATTACAACTATAATATGTGTCCCAGTGGTTTGAAGTTTACTTTGAAGTTTACTGGTCTAGCTTATCCTCCAGTGAATTATTCATCCCGTTGACTTGAACAGACTAGAAGCTCATGGGTTTTTCATTCTCCAATTGCATCTACTGGTCTCGTCCTTGCTTCACTATCATGGCCAAAGATTTGATATTATTCAAGGTCTCGTGATGGAGAGTGGATTCAGTTTCCTTTTGAGTCTTTTTTTGCATAAAATATTTTCCACATTCATTTTAGGATGGGCTTGCTAAGCAGCGCCCTAGGCTTTTTAACCCACTTTCTGTGTAGAGAGTAGATGGCTTGGAATCTGGCTGATAAAAGTAGTCATCGATGTTGTCTCCAGCACAGATCACCAATCCTGATTCGGTGTTGTGTCCGATTGAGTTACCCTATCTAATCTTGTTTCCGCAAACAACACAATGCAATGACATATCTAAATAGTGTGGAGAGTGAAACGCAAGTTAGCTAGTTAGTCAATATACTCTTATGGTTACACAGTCAAAGTGACTGCAAAATAAAGAAAAGTTTGATGAAACAAGTGTAAATGTGCACACGCTAGCATCAAATTTGGTTTTCTAAAATAATTACGCGCAAACTTAGCGACCTGGGCTAAGTCTTGTTTCCGTAAACAACACAATGCAATGACATACCTAAATAGTGTGGAGAGTGAATGTACATTTTACTCTGAATTTCAAAGCAGAACAGATCGGTAAAGCATAGGGTAATTGTGTGATCACTGCTGAGCAGAAGAGCGCAATATTCCAAAAGGACAATTCACAGGATATGGAAGAGAATCAAAATTCATCGCTTTGAGGTATCATCTGTGATTAATTTCTTAAGAGGGAGCTGATTCATCAATGCCCATGATATTAATTCTTTCATGATTTTCTTACAGTAGGCTTCAAAGGAAATAAGTTCCCATAAAATTGGTCCGTTATGGCAATTTCATGATAGGTTAATGCGACTTAATATTCGCTTTCCAAATGTTGCTCTTTTTCCACCGTAACCAGTCCGCCAACAGTCTCATTTTCCGTGACGTCACATAAGGGTTGTGTACTCTGCAAATACCAATTTGTTCCAAAGTTATAATACAGTGATCACTCTGAGAACTGTTTTCAATTTTGTATTTAAAGGCTGACGAGTCAGATCTCTTAATAGATTTCTTCCAGATCTTCCAGTAGTTCATAGTTTTAAATCCTGTGTTTAAATCTTTATTGTTTTTTAAGCTACTGTCGCGTAAAGGTGATTTCTGTCATTGATGCGTACTGGTTTTGTTGCTTATTTTGGTTCATTCCGTGCTGTAAAAAGTCCGGCCGCCGCGCTGGCTGTAGTTTAGAGAGAAAATCATGTTTTTACTGGAATCATGCTACCATTCTGAGGAAGGTTGGATAAGCCAAAGCTGGGCTACAAGAAATGATAGTATTTTATGGACACGATCAAGTGGACTCTCATAACGGTGATTGACTGACATAGAAATACGGAGAGACGATGTCAATGCCATTTAGAACACAATCGTACCGCTCAAATATCTTCACCCAATACCTCAAAAGCTGCCTGAATTGTCTGCCTGTATTTTTCATGCACTCAAGCTCAATTTCAGTTATTAATTGCTTTTTTTATAGTTGTTGTATGTCTTCCCATGGTTCTCTCTTCAACCTCTGGTCCTTCCTCTTCCATGATGGCCAAAATGAAACAAAACCTCAAATCGAATAACGTTAGATAGTTACAGTATATGCAATAGAAAGATCTGACGACAGGCAGCTGCAAGTGCATGAACAATATGTATTCCTGCGCAAGTTGAGAAAGAGAATGCAATCTAAAAATCTTCCTTTCTTGTTTTGTCCTCACTCTTATCAAGTCTACTCATCGAAAAAATATCATAATAAATTAAGCGATCAGTCCTTCCCCCAGGGTTTCCGCTACATGTAATTGATCGCAGGGCATCGCCACGGCAAAATAAAAGCCGCCATGCCAATGTAAAATGACGTGAAGTCCAAAAATCCTATGGACAATCAGGTGTCGCCAGTTCACATTGTTAAGTTAAAATGAGCGCTAATGATTCTTGACCTGTTGTCAATCATTTTGCTTGATGAACAAGTTTTCCAATATATAAAAATTAGCCATTGGCAGTAAATCATGCTGCTTTCTTCTTTATGCAATGTGTGCAATGATTTGAGTAAAAATATTTTGTTCACTTTGCAAAACAATAAACTACGATGTAAACATCGTATAAACAATAAACATCCTGCTCTACCTAATAGTATCTTCATGATAATTTAATTCCAATTCCAGAATCCAGCGTCATAATCGGCTTTCGTATTATATGTGAAATCCACTGTGACGCATGTGAAACCGATAAACCGTGCACATAGACTTCAATTATTACATCGCCCACGTGCTGATTAATGAAAACTAGCCATACTTGATAATGCCTTTTCACCACAGTTTCAAAAAATCTTGGAGGAAACCCTGCCTTCCCCATATTTACACGATTTCCGTCAGATTGTATATGTGTCCACGTTAATCTTCAATGTACTCGGCCAATATAGAAAAATGAGCTTAAATTTTTAAAAAAGACAGATAAATATCTCAAGAAAAGTATGACTCTATTCTTTGTTAAAAGTTAAAATTAAGTTTAGAGAGAGACATAGTATGTCCACTGACATGTAACAGAGCAGAGCTTGCCAAACCCGTATGTGATGTCACCCAAAACAGGCCTCTTTCCTAGCATCACGGAAGTATTCACGCTTGATAAAGTACTGTCGTTTTGTGCATGTTTCCATTTTCTCGTATCGATAATGTGACGGAATGAGATTACATTGCATTCTAAGCTTTCCATTGATGTTGAAATTGCCATAGTTCAGTTTTTCCTTTAAATCCCTACTTTAAATCAGCTACAGCATCCCAAAACTTTCTCGAAGGGGGAACCCGATTTCATGGGGGAGCAAAATCGGACGCAACACTGCACTCGATGAAATCCACTCGTTTTCTCTTCACGAAATCCACCCATGCCGTGCAAAAAAACATTTTTTTTTTGTAAATTTATGGACCATGATAGATTTGCTTGCATCGGCCTCATTGTTGCTGCTTTAAACAAGGCAGATATTTGGCATTTTCCCAGGAAATAATCCACATTTACGAATCACCGAGTCATTGACAATGTATTTCTCTGCCGCAGGCTAGATTCCTCCCGTAACGTCATTGCTGAAGATGGCCGAAGATATATTCTTTCCAAGTTGATCTTGTTTTGCAGTGATTAAAAAGTGAAAAAATTTGTAACGGTTGATTAGTATTTGAAATGACCAATGAACAAAGGATGTATTTATATTAAAGATTCTGTGGTCCAAATCTTATTTTTGGATGAACAAGCACTTGAATGGATTTCAGCAATAGTCAAGCAATTTTTGGTTGCTGTTGTCAGATGTCAGCTGGCCTCTTTTCATTTTTCCAGGAAGAGCAGTACCAAAATCATCCCCCAAAATCCACTAGGAAATGGTTCCAGGATAACAAAGTTATTTTGACTGGGAATCTCTGTCACCAAACCTCAGTGCAATTGAAAACCAGTTTGCTGAACTGAAGAGGGCAGTTGATCAGCGCAAACTCTGAGACTGTCCCTGATATTGAAAGGATATGCCTTTAGGAATGGTCCAAAACTCCTCCAAATATGTGACTTAACCTTCATTTAAAGAGGAACTCAAACATACCAGACTTTTTAGCAGTTTTAGGTACTTTATATAACGCTTTCCCCGAAAGTATTAGTATCCAAGCTCAATCGTCCTACTTGTGTTGAAGAAAGAAGATCAAAAACCAGCCCAGCAGCAGTGCAGTTTCCCCGATTTCCAAGAAGCTAATTATGAGTTATGTATCTGCATGTAACGTCGTTCTGAGACTCCTTGCAGCTATCGATTCTACGTAGACAGACAAGTGCATATGTTCCACGACAAATACCCAAGCTAAGGCTTCGCCTTTGGGTTTATTTTTGAAACATTTTATTCAACAAATATAGAATGTCTTGATCTAGTGTAGTAGGAGGCTGCAGGAGGAACATTGGCAAAAATCTCACTATCAATGCCAGTATGAGATCTTGCTCGCTGTGAAGACATTTACTGTTCCAAAGACTGAAACAAGTGACATCACCGTTGACCTGCAGAAACACTGGCAACTCCAAAAAGCTACGAAACCCATATTGCATTTCATGAGTCAATGCTATTGAGGATTTATCGAATGTGACTAGCTAGCAATAAAACCAGAGAGTTGATGATGAACAGGACTAAGTCCATGTTATAATTAAGTCAGCTCAGATGCCATATTTCAGGAGAGCACAAAGAGAGGCTATTGGTGAGTCCCCATATTCTAAACTGCAGATTTTTGTGAACGAGTTAATTTTCATGTGCCTGAAATAATGCTAAAAAAGCTTTTGATTTGTTTGCCGAATATGAGGCAAGTCGGCTAGCTAGCAAGCTAATTCGAGTTTGATTGCTGTAATTACTGTTTCTTCCTCTCAATGGTTTGTCACCATTTAGTGACTTACGCAACATTGGACCATTAGGCAATATGCAGTCTATGCTTTAAACAGTTTTAATTACTTAGTTTTTCATGGGCTAACATTTGTTCTCATTGTGTTTTCTCTACCTCCCTTTGTGTCTTCATGCTTGTGTAAATAAATAGCCCCATCCTGCAATTGGAAGGCAGCCTCTACTTCTGACTCTGACTAGAGTAGCTACTGCGGCAACCTTATTTTGCATAAAAATCGATGTATTTTCAAGTTTTTTGCGCTTGATTTTTGTGAAGACAAGACGAAGACAACGTGAACAATCTGATAATGGCTCGATTTAAGCCAACGGTTCTGTGACAGTACATATGTTGTAGCCAGATGAAGGCTTACTTGAGCACTGGAACGCTAGTGGACACAGTGCAACCAAGTCTCAAAATGACGTCATGTGTTCACATACACGATTGCGCTTTTTGAATTTCAGACAATGCAAGTGCAGTGCCACTAAAAACGTATTTAGCACTCAAATCTCTCAAGTTTTTTAATTATCTAATGCTTAGTCTACCACTAAAACACAAAACAAATCAAAACTTCAAACCCCTTTGTTGTTGTTCTGTAAAAACTCCACGCTGTTATCTTTGCCAGAAGCTGCTGCGCTAATACTACTGACACACCAACAAGTGCTTTGGCAAGCGATATTGTAGTGCTGCTGAAGTGGTATAAACCAAAGTGATTTGATTCTTGAGCCTGATGACACTGCCAACCGTATCTAAGCAAAGCCGCTGTCATTACGACATTGATTTGTTGCGGGCGCTGAACAAATGCGGTGTTAAGAGGAACGCTTGTTATCATTACTTTGGAAACTCCCAAATCCCTCAACACGTGGACAAACAATTTTGGCATGATGGCGGAGAGGTGAAGTCTGTGGGCAAACAAATAAGGGGTGGTGACCTAGCACAGGCCCAGCTAGAAGACATGCATAGGAACAAACACATTTATGAATACATAGCCTAATAATTGGGAGTTTGAGGATTCAAGCATTAGTCTACTACATCCAGTTTAGAAGCAAAAACAAATTCTCAGGAGCAGAATACAAACTTGTTTCAGATCATTGCTAGTGTCCTTGCTAGTAAATGTATGACTAAAAGTCCACATTTCAATTTATTCATAAAAATCAAAATGACCAGTTATGTGTTAGAATCATTGGTTTCAACAGGGTGGTCATTGTTGAATGACAAATTGATTATCTTTCCTTTACAGTGTGGCGCTGCTATAGTTGTAAAATAGATGTATATTGATGGGCGATAAATGAAATTGAAAAACACATCACAAGCAAGACTACTTGATTCAGATTTGAGTTTGTGCTCTAATGAAAATCACTATGATTTTTATTTATGCATGAAATAGATTATGCTGCCTCTTAACATCAAAGAGATTTTTGGAATATTAGCTTGACAGATTTCTTGACGTTGTGACTTCATACAGTGTACTGCAATGGATAAATCTTTCAGATACATTTGAAATATACTACCCAATAATGGCTCTGTTATTGAGAGCAATATTGGTTGTTATTTGAGCTCTAAATGTGAACCCAGTTTCCCTCCAAAAACTAAAGAAACTAAAAATATCAGTGTATTGTTGAAACAGTATATTTGTTCAACTGTAGTTGAAATAAATTAAATATTATTAATATCTGGGATTGAGGCATATTGTGGTACTGATATTTATCTATATACTTTTTTAAAATCAAAATGAGCTGCATTGCAGTAAACATGCTTTTGAATTAAGGATATCATATACTTCATCTTTTTGTAAGAAATAATTAATTTCATGAATATGAGCTGATTTATATCAATTCATTTTAAAAGAATGGATGACTAAGCGAATGAATAGTAAAGGAAGAAATTCAAAACATTTTGTTATAAAGCTTTAATCTCTGCTCGATGCAAAACTTTTTTTTATCTCATAAAATTGTAATGATAATCACTACTGTTTTTCTGTTACCATCCTATTATAAGTTATTAGTATAATCTTACACTAATAACTTATTAATATAACATTTTAAAGGGATAATTGCGCTGCATATTAAAACTGTTATTCTAATCGGTTCAGACATAAAATATTTACAAATTAAAATGGGAAATTAATTCACTTTAATGCTATAGCCAATGTGTACATAACTATGTAAATTAGCTATGGGATCAAGGCTGGCATAGATGGCCAAATTACATGGCTAGGTATGCACACAATAATATACTTAGGTTATGCATATGCTTGGAAAATCATGCCAAAGTCCATATAGAATTGCACATTATTGTGAAAGCCTTGGCTATAACTACATTTACTTGTTGCGACTGAATGAGCACATTGTTTAATTTTCTTTACTGAGGGAGGCCTAGTGATAGCCACTGTCATGATGTTACAGCTCTTTTTTGGCCATGGAAGATTTTATTGTGCAAATGCTCCTCAAATTTGGCAATGGTCAGTGTCGAGCAAGCTTCAGCCCAAGACACAATTGACTTTATGATAATTAGTCTGATGAGTAACAAATGTTGCTGGCTTTGACAAATATGACATTACCCATGGATTTATTAATCTGTTTTTGGCAAAAGCCAGGAATATCAGTTTGGCCCCATAGAGGCCTAGTGTCTGGTGGTGATGGATATTTACTGGAGATTATGAGAGAGTCCATTTATATTTAAACAAGCATTCAGAGAAATGTGTCAGCACGATACCAATTGGTCCCTTTGAAAAGACTCAGGATTTCTGATCCAATGGCCCTGTATAAAACAAGCTTTGATTGTTTAAAGGGCAAATAGGGCATAAGACTACTGAAGACTCCAGTTTAATTATAATCTGTAATGTGTTTATCACCGCTCTCATCACAGGTACATAAATGGAATTTTTAAACAAAGTATATGTTATGAAAAAGAAGCTTTCATGACCATTTACAATGAATAAATAAATACATAACACATATTTTTCCTACCTACAGATATGGGAAGATGCAGTAATTAAAAGTTAATCAACTCTCAAGCTTAAGAAATGAACCACAATGAGAAGGGAAAGCAGGCATTCATTACATTCACTGCTAATACAAGTGGGTGGAAAGAAAAGATGAATAAAACAATACCAGGATTTTGTTCGTGTTCACGGCTGTGTTTAATCATTGTTAAGTCCAATTTTACATACATTTCAAATTCAGGATCCAAACAGCCTGCGGTAATAAGGCTGTGGCGTACTACTCGACCTTCAACTGGGGTTGCTAGAAAACCATATTAGGAAGGACTCAATCAAGTGCTCCCAGTGGTCAATACACTTCTTAATGAGGGGCAGTGGAAATGATATACAGACCCTGAGTAATGAAGGCTGAGTTAACAGTTCGCCTTACATTCCGGCTAAAGCCATTGGACTGACCATGAATTCCTTCTATTACCTAATTTGTTCTTATATGCGTTTTATGATGTTGGTAGCCTGGGTATTTTGTGTCTCAAGGGGTATGCAAATAAGGATACAGATGGAATGGTGTTGTGAGACTGGACACAGATAGAAGGACATAGAAATAGTAAAACTACAAGAAAATTGTTTTCAGTTATAGGAGCTACATATTTGCACCGCAAGGTGAGACAAACTGAAGCAGATGAAATGTGACTCGTTCTTTGGTGAGAATAATTTACATGAAATATTTGAAACAAAATGATCATCTGCATTTTTTTCCCGGTTAATTGAACTTCCTGAAGATGGAAAGATGTAGCGTAAAAGCATGTGGTCTGGTCCAAAGGCTCCTATAAATTTCTGAGCCACCAAGAGCTGGTAAATGAAAGTCAGGGATAGCAATGCTAGTCTTTACTTGAATAAAAAATCTGTTCAATATCATGACCCATTCCGTCAATATTTTTGTTTTGGCATCTACCATTTTTCCCTATTTTGGAATACCATTGGCCACATTTCTGACCTTACAGTACACCCAGATATTGTGATGCACTCTCATGTTTAGTGAAAAGTGATTACCCCAAAAAACTATATTAGCCAACTTATCAATCTTGAATTCACAGCTCAAAAATAACACTGTTAAATTTCTTTTCAATGTACATACCCTATTTTTTATGTACCATCCACACTTTTTTTGAGGTTATATTGAGGTTATATTTTGAGGTTTCCTCAAAAATTTTGACTGCGCCACAGTATCCGGGTTTACAATGTGAGGAAGAAGTGCTGGTTGAGGGCTCTGCCAGAGTTTTTGGCGGCAGGACCCAGCAAACTGCCAAACGGTCCATCACCAGAGCCTCCTTTGTCCAGACACCCTGACAAACATGCCAGCCGAGCCCAAGGGACATCCGTTTCATGGCCAGGGAATCCCACTGTGGGGATTTTTGGCTGGATTTGAGGTCCTGGGGGGAAGATAAGGGAGAGGTGCTAGTGAATAGAGTAAAAAGAGGCCTTTCAGACAAAACTGATATCTGTTTGAAACAATAAAACACAGCACAGAGCAACACTGTCTTGCTGGTTTTGGAAGCTCGGGCACATTGTTTTCCTGACAGGATCTGCTTGCCCATACTCAGCTGACTGGCTGCCATTGAGAATGGCCTGTCTTTCATTTTATACCCGTCTTCTTTTGCAATTGCTATACTGACACAGCCCCAATCCAGCCTAGTATGCACATACTCAAATATTTATAATAATGGGGTTTGTGTTCTCAAAAAACAAATCTCCATTCTCACAAAAACACAAACACAAGTGCTGTCAAGAGCAAGCCACACAAGCAGGCAGCAATGTTATAATTTCATGCAAGACCATGCAAGCCAGTGGTCTCCAATCTTGGGCCACGGGGGGCTAAGAGTGTGCAAATTTTTCTAACCAATAGCTGATCATTTCAATCCTCCAACCACCTGCTGATTTCACTGATTACCACACCTATAAAGAGAGGGGGACTACTTGGTTTATGAGTAGAAGTAAGGATTAGTTGGAATGAAAACCTGTACTTGGCCCTCCGTGGCACGAGTCGACTCCCCTGATGTAAACTAATCACAAGCCTAAAAATCGCTGTACGGCCCCACACATTCTGACATCACATGCCAAAAAAAATTTTTGCGGTCCACAAATAAACACTGAAAATGGAGTTTCAGGAAGGTTTTACCCTGGAAATACCTTCTTTTACAAAAAATAAAAAATAAAATAAATAAACAAAAATTACCATAATAAATAAGTAGAAACAAGCACGTGTGGACAGGCGCAATCTCACTGAAAAAGCCACTCGAAATGAATTAAATTTGAGGCACTGAGTAAGTACAGAAATCAACTTTTTTTTGTTTTTCTGGGCTTTTTTTTTTTTTTGTTATTTCAGAACACTGTAAGCGACAGATATCAATTTAATCCATGTCTGAAAGAACAGGAAACAGAACTCTGCACATGGATGCACCCCCAAAAATGACTCATTTGCTTTATTGTTAATAGAAGAATAATCAGCAGTCTGTGTTCATGAAGAGATGTTTTGTGGTCTGTTTTCATTTTAATCCCCTCCTCAACTATCTCATAACATCAGGCTGTCTCCTGTTGGGCTACATTTCTGGCTTTCAGTACAACATCCCCAGAATCCCTGCCCGCCTCTCCCAGGGTGGTAGTAGCCTGATGCGGAGGCGATTGCTGTAAGCTACACCATCCCTCTGGCTAAATTAACCTCCCCGCAACGAGACCCCTAACTATCACAACATATCTGATCACCCCCTGCCCATCGAGATCATTGTGAGTGATCCGAAACGTCTTAACTTTCCCCCCTTAATAAGAGATGCCAGCACTGCTCTGTCTCACAGTTATGATAGCGGGCTGAAAAGACAGAGGAACTGTGCCGTGGGACTGGGGACCCTTCGCTCTTCTTATCGATGAGACAGGAGAACGAGGTCTCTCTGTCACTACAGTGCATTCACATGGCAATGCCCTAGAACAGTGACCCTTTCATTAGAATCCCAAGATCATGCCATATGAGCAGCTTTATAGCAAAATGCAACATATTTATTTGAAGCAATTTTTTTAAAAAAATTCTTCAAACTCTGGTTAAAATTAACTTTATACTCTCAATTTCATGTCATGGTTTAAAATCCCAGACCATTGTACTGTGAACAAATACTAAATGGGCGCCAAAAGTTTAGAAAATCTGCCCAAAAATGCATGCGGACTGACTTCCCTTCTTTTTATAGCAAATGTCTGTATAAAGAGGTCATGGTAAGAGAGAACATTGATGGAGCCAATAAACAACAGTATGAGAAAATCGCTCTGAATTTTGGACTAACAAATGACATTCATCGAAAGGAAAGAGACTCTCAACACTGCAGTCTTTGCTAATAATCTGCAAAATGTGTTTGTCATCAGCTGTCCAGACTTGTTTTGATTTGCCAAGTTCACACAGGCATTTTACCATTCATGATGAGTAAGAACGTTGAGAGTACTAACCATCAACAATTTGAAGTCAAAGGCCTGCCAGTCAATATCAGAGGTGTAAACATTTTCATGTTTCTGTAATAACTCCTAATACTCCTCTGCGTGCAGTACAATGTCCTTTTTGCGAATGGACTCTTCTATGCAGCCAAAAACTCGATCAAGAGGGAGAAAACAATCTCTACTGATGGGAAATGCATACTCAACGGATAAATTAGGGAACTTTTTTTGCCACAGAGCTTACAACATCAAAATTGAAATGACACATATTACCTTCGCCAACGAAGTTTGGAATGAAAGCTAATAATGTTAAACACTGAGATATATCACTGTTTGTCCGGACTGACCATGGCATGACTACCGGCCCACCAATGAGGATCTTCTTGGAGTGGAGCTTTAAAAATTTTTAAAGTGGTGTTTATTGCTTTTTGCGATGTAACTCTTCATACATTGCCTGACCAAAAAAATTTGCCAGCTCAAATAATTAGTTTGAACCCCTGTAGCTTTGATTACAGTGCATATTCGTCTTGTCATTGTTTTGACTACTATATGCAATGCCAGAACATTTATTTTCGATCAGAAATGGCATAATTTTTGGCCGAGATCTTGTCTTCTCGACATATTAGTCGAACCACTCGGTGGTCTTTCTTGAGCACATCCCAATAACTTTTAATGTGTTTAAGGTCAGGACTTTGTGATGGCAAATTTGTTTGTGAAAATGATTCCTCATACTTGTTTTTCTCATTCATGGTTTTGTTTGGTAGATACAGGTCAATAACTTGCCCTTTCTGAAACACTGTAACATCTTTTCCACCATCAGGGGATGTGTCTTCCGACATGATTTTTAAAGAAATGAGTAGCGACGCGCTTAATCAGTCAGGGTTTAAATGATTATTGCCAGCTGAAACATATTAATAGCCGCAATAATGATCCAATTATAGAATTTGTTAATTAATTTTCAAACGGTGACTTTTTTTTCTTTTGGCCGGGCAGTGTATTTAAACCACAAAAAGATTTCAGAGTGAGACTGGGTTCGTCTCTGTTCTCTTTATTTGCAGGATCACACCAGATTTCGAAATAAACAATAAATTATAAGTTAAAGTGCTGTTTATATTTGCTTCATTTCAGTAATTTGCATAGGAATCCCCATTTTAAGGAAGCATAAGTAATTGAGTATATTAACATTAAGTCATTATGCACTTCAATAACTTGAAAATTGTTTGCATTCAAAGAGAGCCAAAAGTCTGTGATGCATAGTTATCATTAGATTAATCAGATTCTAAACATTTTGACAGTGCATGAGGAGCGTAATATTCCAATTTGTAGATTTGGATTTAGTATGAAAGTGCACACTTAAATTGTGCATTCTTTTAGCTGAGACTCATAGAGCTTAACTTTCAATTTTCTGGTGACTACTCCAGGTGGCATAATCATTGCATACCTGATTAATTTACATTTCTTTCAACCATTTGCCTTAAAATAGAACAGTTATTTAGGCCCATGTGAAGAAAAGTGGGGTGTATACACTACCGGACGTTAATTAATTTCTGGTTTGACATAATAAAAAATAGTAAAGTGTATGGCTAGATATTCGCTCTAGATGCAAGTAATCATATTTTCTTTTTCATAATTATACACAAAAAATTTAATTTTCAGCAATTCTGTTCATTTCACATTCTTTTCAGACCCAAGAGGCATGGGTTTGGACACAAACTAATGTAAATCATAGTACAACCCCAATTCCAAAAAAGTTGGAATGCTCTGTAAATTGTTAATAAAAACAGAATGCAATGATTTGCAAATCTGATAAACCCGCATTTTATTCTCAGTAGAACATATACAACATGTCAGATGTGGAAAGTGAGATATTTTGCCATTTCATGAAAAATATTTGCTCAGTTTGAATTTGTTGGCAGCAACACATCTCAAAAAAGTTGGGAGAAGGGCAAAAAAAGGCTGGAAAAGCAAGTGGTACAAATAAAAAGAACACCTGAAGGACTATTTTGCAAACTAAGTAGGTTAATTGGCAACAGGTCAGTTACATGATTGGGATATAAAATAAACTGTTTAGAGACGCTGAGCCTCTCAGAAGTAAAGATGGACAGTGATGCACCAATCTGCAAAAAACCTCATCTATATGCTTTATGGATGGAACAATGAATTTAAACATAAGATGAAGTACACAATTAAAAACATGGAAATAAAAATCAACACAATATAAAATAAGTTCAGGTTCAATGCAGAAAGTTGTATCCAAGTGGTAACCACAAAGGATAAAACCTTTTTTTGTGGCTCCCAAAATCATGAAATCATAATGCATGAAATCCTAAAAAATTCACATTTAGGCAGGCCTACATCTTGAGCAGCGACAATACAAGTTTAGTCAGGAAAACTCACGTTTGAATAAAATAGAACAATTTATTCATGGGTAGAAGTATTACATTGTATTTTGGCGGCAGTTCTGCTCTGGAGGAATGTCCTACCTAGGCACAGCAAACTTACAAACATAGCCATGAACAGAGATCAAAACCCCCCAGATGTGAGCAGAACCAAACAGGTGGAGGCTGGGGTGGAGGTGGCAAGCAAAAAACCAAACAGCATGTTGCATAGCATGAAAAGTCATTGCAAACAGCAGAAGAAAGTGAGCTTGACGTCTTTCAAATAGACCGCTGTATGACCTTGTGATGTGTATCCTCCAATTGTGTGCCTGCTGATGCTGACGTGGCTGGTAGCTTACCAGGCTGCTGTCAGCTGATGTAGCTCTTCTCGAGTTTCCTGCCTGGTCTAGTTACACTCATTTACAAGAAGGGGACAGAGCAACAGAATCAACTCTTAATTTATACATTTCAAATACCTGATTTCTAAAAGACCACAAGGAGAAGGTGGCCCTAACAGGTAATGGAATTCCATTTCATAGCCTGCAAGCCCTACTAAAATAGCTAGCACCATACTACTCCGTACGAAGAAACGGACCTTTAAATTTGAGTGGATCGTCACTTTGGACTACTGGACTTAGGAAGGTATTCGGATCTAAATCAAATTTTTTATACTAACAATTATGAAAAAAATGAAAAATCAGCCATTTCTCTTCTAAATGAAAGAGGAAGTAAATTTAGCTTATTTAACCTTTCAACATAAGTTTGACCTGAGCCAAGGATATGGCACGTGACACGTCTCTGAACTTTTTTCAGTGACTCTTTTAGTATGTGTGTCCCACACTGTCAACCAATATTCTAATTTGCTCCGTACCAATGCTTTCCTTTTTAGCTGTCCATCGTGCCCGATGATGACGCCTGCTCCAAGGGGGGGGGGCGGGGGTCAGCGACGCTGTCGCTGGTGCCACTTCTCGTGGGCCAATGCTTTATAAAGGGTAGAATACACATCTGGGGTTGCCCTTCCACCACAAACTCTTCTTACAGCTCCCCGTGCTTGATTATGATTGTTACAATATGCTTGCCCCATGACAAAGATGAATCAAAAATGACACCAACATCCTTCACACTGTCTACCTTACGAAGGATCCTTCCATCCATATTGTAATAAAAACAAGAAGGGCTACGTTTCCTACTAACTTGCATAAATTTATACTTGTTAATGTTAAAACTCATGCGCCACGTACTACTCCACTCAAGTAGTTTCGCAATGTCCTCTTGTAACCTCAAATTGTCATCATGACCTTAAATTACTTTATAAATCTTACTGTCATCCGCAAACAAATCCTCGAAGGTACTCTTATCAATAACAGAGGGTAAATGATTTATAAACAATACAAATAATAAGGGACCAAGAATAGACCCTTGTGGTACTCTGGAAATGAAATCACAAACAGATGACTCAATCCCCTCGACAACAACCCTTTGAAACCCTTTCCTATTAGAAAGATAGGGGATAAGCCACTGTAAGAGGCAACCTCCCATCCCAAAAGATTGGAGCTTATAAGGAAGTAGGTCATGGGACACTGTGTTGAATGCTTTACTAAAATTCAAGTAAACCATGTTGACTTGACTCAGGCGATGCTGAGTTTGAGTCAACTGCATGGCCGTCGAGCATTTGTTCATGAAACCATGCTGGCATGAGGGGATCAAAGGACGTAGAACAGGAAAGATTTTATTATAGACACAGCGCTCCATGACCTTTGACACAATTGATAATAAAGACACTGGCCGATAGTTAGCAACACTCTGCTTATCTCCTTTCTTAAATACAGGGACCACATTAGCTAATTTCCAATCAACTGGTATCTTTCCTAATTGCAACGAGATATTAAATAGGAGCGAAAATGAAAAACTAAGCTCTTCAGAACAAGACTTCAATACACGAGGTGATATTCCATCTGTTCCACAGGCCTTGACAAAACCAATCCTTTTAATTGTGGAACAAACATCATCAGGTACAATATTAAAGTATTCCATTTCATGATTTACTTAACGAGGAATGTCTGGAAATGATAGGAGTTTCAACATTAGTAAAGTTAGTGGAGAAATACTTATTAAAGGTGTCAGCCTTTGACCAGCTGTCATCAAAATAGCTATTGTCAACAAAGACTTTCTTAGGTAATGACTTTGTTTTGGATTAAAAGAAATTCCAAAACTTTTTTGAGTTTTTTTCACAGCACCTCCAAATACATTAACATACATACTGTATGTATCTAGCGTCACCTTCCGTAACTGATTTCTTAACGAACAATATTTATGCTGGTTTGAGACTGCTCTGCTCAGCGAGCAGAGTGAACTTTGTTTGAAAGGTGTTTAACCTCTCCATGAATCCATCGAGGTCAACAAAGGTCGCTGATGGTCTTGGTGGGGATAAACTTATCCTGGCCCTCATATTATATGGTTAACCACTCTGAGCACATCAAATCAATGTCAAGTGAATCTTTTGGAGCCTACGAATGATGCAAAACAAAATCAGATACAGGTCCTTGTGAGTTTACAAGAAACAACGTCAAGCTATCAAAATCAGCCTTGGCAAGGTCATGAACAATGTGTGCTACACCAGTTTGCTGCAGAATATTAACCCTCATACTACAAATAACTGGTAAATCATCAGAATCAAAATGATCAAGCCATATTTCTATGTTAAACATCTTTTTGGTTGGTTAGTAAGAATGAGATCAAGAGTGTTCCCACGAGCATGTGTACCACCCCAAACAAGTTGTGATGGACTAAAACAATTTACAAGATCACAAAACTCATTGGCAAAACGATTACTACAGCCCTGTCTGCTACAACGTACTTGTAGATCCCAATCAATATTGGATACAATAAAATCACCCACTAAACACATGCTATTATGAATTTTATCACACTTTGTCAAGATAACCCTGAGCACACCAAAAAAACTCTATCTGAGACATAACACTATCAGGGGGGTTGTAAGATGTTAGAACAATCATTTTCTCACCAATATCTGGACGAATTTCAGAAGCAAGAATTCAGGATCCTTTCTACTTACTTAGCTAAATTACACGCGAGCAATACTCCTCCACCTCCTCAGTATTCTTTATCTTTACGATACACAGTATACGCCTCAGGAAGGATCACCAGTGCCATTTGTCAACCACGTTTCAGAAACTGCTATGAAATTAATGAAATTACACAAAACCAACTGCTGAAACTCTGTCAACTTATTTTTGGCAGATGTGACACATTTGAGTCTCCTTGCATTTAACACAAGTAAAGAATGATCTTTCACTAAGCAAGGAGGACGTGATAATTTATCACCTAATAAACGAGAACCACTCGGTGAGTACAAGGAAGCTGCTGCATCAAAGTTTACCTGTAGCTGTGAACCGGAAGTGGTAACCCTCATGTGTTTTGACTGCACTGCTTGGCATAGTCATTTGCGTGTAAGGTCCATTGAAACGTGAATGAAATGTTCCCAGCTAACTTCCGTGTACCAAGCGGAGTGGGATGAATTCCATCTCTTTCATAGAAAGCTGCACACTCCCAAAACAAGTTAAAATTGTCAATAAAGAACATATTGTATGAGGGGCAAACGACTGCAGCCATGTGTGGAGACTTAGAATTCGGCTAAAATGCCCTATTCCACAATTCAAAGTCGGGATCAGACCAAAAATAAAAACTTGTTTCCCACTGCACTTAAGTGAGTTAAGCAAAGAAATTGCGTTTCAGAAGTTCAGACGGCTGGTAAATAGTATCATTAGTTCTGACATGAATAGCAACATTACGCGCATGAGGATATTTGTCCAGCAGGCTGGGAATCTGGTCTACAATGTCCAAAACTCTGGCTCCCAGGAAGCAGTGCGTAATGGCTGTTTTTTAGCCCTTATGTTCCTCATGATGGAGTTCCCTATTATTATGGTTACAGGAGGTCTCAAGGCATTGTCCAAAGACCTGGTTGCCACAGGAGGAGTAACCACAGTGGTGCGAATTGGCTGCGGGACAGCGGAGCGAGACTTACGGGGCCGAGTTGCCTTCCTGAATGCGGGCAACCTCCCTCAATGCGGGCAAATTTTCCTCAATGTTCCTCAATGTATAATAGTGAAATCTTTTAATCTACAGTACGTAATATCATTAAAAGATACAGAGAATCTGGAGAAATTTCTGTGTGCAAGAGACAAGTCCGAAAGTCAATACTGGATGCTTGTGATCTTTGGGCCCTCAGGTGGAATTTCATTAAAAACAGGCATGAATATGTACTGGAATACACTGCATGGGCTCAGTAAACACTTCCAAAAATCATTGCCTGTGAATGCAGATCGACGGGCAACCTAGAAATGCAAGTTAAAGTTGTATCATGCAAAGAAGAAGCCATATGTGAACATGATTCAGAAACGCCACCGTCTTCTCTAAGCCAAATGGACTGTGGCAGAATGGAAAACTGTTCTGTGGTCAGACTAATCAAAATTTGAAATTATCTTTGGAAACCACAGATGCCATGTCATGCAGTCTGAAGTGGAGAGTGACTATCCAGCTTATTATGCGTGCCTAGTTCAAAAGCCTATATCTCTGATGCTATCGGGTTGCATTAGTGCCTATGGTATGGGGAGCTTACATCTGGAGAGGCAATATCAATGCTGAAAAGTATATTGAGGTTTTTCAGCTACATATGCTCCCACCAAGACAACGTCTCTTTCGGGGAAGGCCTTTAAAACGATGCCAAACCACATACTGCATATATCTCAACAGCATGGCTCCACAGTAGAAGAGTCTGAGTGCTGAACTGGCCTACCTGCTGTCCAGACCATTCACTAATAGAATGCATTTGGCGCATCATAAAACGAAAAATCCGGCAAAGAAGACCCAGTTGAGCAGCTAGAATCCTAAATCTGACAAGAATGGGACAAAACTGCTCTCCCAAAACTTCGGCAATTGGTCTCCTCACTTCCCAGACGTTTAGAGACTGTTGTTAAAGAGGAGAGGATGCTACGCAATGGTAAACATGGCCCTGTCCCAGCTTTTCTGAGATGTGTTGCTGCCATCAAATTCAAAATGAGCTAATATTTTTCATGAAATGGTAAAATGTCTCACTTTCAACATCTGATATGTTATCTACAAGTATGTTCTATTGTGAATAACTTGTCAGTTTTATTAGTATTATTATTATTATTTGCAAATCATTGCATTCTGTTTTTATTCACATTTTAATGAACTGGGGTTGTATGTACAAGTTAATGCACTCACTCCATATACAAAGTGAAGATGAAGGTATGATTACCATTCACCTTAAACAGAGGTTTTAGGTATGTTAATACAGTAAATGTTCTTTAATCTCTTCCACCCGGAGCTTACCTTCATGGGGAAAATATTCCTGCTCTAACGTTGCTTTAAAGCGCATTACTTCTCCAAAGTCATTCCCATTTACGTTTCCTAATTAGCAACTAAGTATTAATTCATTCAGTTGCGAGGATGAATTGCTGATCATCTCCCAGCAGCTTGCATTATTGTTCATTGCAATGATTATCAAGCATTTTCCTATTCACATGAATGGTGAAGTAAAATGTCTGAAGCATCTGAATCCCTGTTGCTCACAAAATGTAGTATTTGCTTCTGTGTATGAGTCCGTTCGGTTTGATATGCATAAGAAAGCAATGTGATTTGCAGACTCATGTTCCCGTGTTAAGTTTCCTTATTTAAAATTAAAACTCTGTCCACGACTGGTGATATTACCATAATACAGGTTAACTCACTACTTGTTTCCGTTTAAGAATCAGTAATTGAATTAAATTACTGAGCAAATTAGCTTCCGATAAACTGCGTTGCCATTAGTGATTGAGACATACTGTACAGCTTTGCTTCAAAGCGGAAGGCTACAATATCAGATCGCTTGGACGTCAATCAACTGAAATTTCTCAAAATTTTTCATTTTGAAGTGGAACGCTACATAGTAAAAGCTGCTGAAGATGGTATTTAGATATGTTTTAGATTTTGTTTCTAATTATTTAATTAGATCATTGTCATTCATTCATTATTAATGATTTTGAGTGTATGCCATGTGTTGAACGTTCACAATGCACTAATAATCAATTTACAAAGTTATTCAATCACCAATGCTTCGACATGAGAGCATTATGAATTTAATAACTTAATTATTATCCTTAGGGGCAACCAATGTGCAACTGCACTTCTCCGTAAATATAGTCTATTCTTTAGAGCACTGAAAACATTTTGCTGAAATGCAATGTTAAAATATATTAGGTTGTACAGCTGAAAAAAAAGGTTGAACTGGAGGTGGAATTCAGGGAAAGGAATGAATTAATAAACTGTTTGTCTTTTTTTTGCCGTCCCCACAATATCACTATCCAGTACATTGTCATTATAGCCCTTCGGTGATCTCTGCCATTCCTCAATATTTTTTTGATAATTACAGGCTTATACTATATTGGTCTTCATTATTCTGTCATTTCTCAATACTTCCTTAATAATTAAAGGCTTATGTATATTGGTCTTCATTCTTCAGCAAATAAATTGTGAGATTATTAATCAAGCAATCTTAAGCAGGAACCCTGTTAATGCGATTATGCATTTAAGGGTCTGAGGCTCACGGCATGCCTTACCCGGCGAAAGACTCTTGATCTTCAGACCTTTTGTCCCCAAATTTTTCCTCCTTGGACTTTTTCGTCCCCCAGGAATTTTCATCCCCAGACTCTTCGTCCCTGGACTTTTCGTCCTCTTCAACTTTTCGTCCACGGGGAAGAACAGTCCGGGGAAGAAAAATCCGGCAATGAAGAGTCCTGTAACCATATCTGACTCGCTCCCAGCGTTGGGGGCGTTTGGGTTTAAGAGTTTAAATACAAGCCTGAATTAATTGGCGGAGGTTCATTGAATTGATGTTCTGACATCCTATCTGAGAGCAGCTACCCTCGTCTTCATTAGACCTAGATAGTTAAAATGTAGATTGTGAAAGTGAAATGAAACTGTTTTTGTTTTTCTTCATCAGTTGTAATGACATTAGCAGGTATCATTTTCAGTCCCGTTGATTTCTTCATACTTTAAAATGTTTCTCTCATGTCAAGTATTTTTGCAGCTGTACGTATACTTGAAAATAGTGCCAACAGAGCATTGGAATAAATGTGATGTAAAAGATGTTCTGGTAAAGTCTGCATATAGTACCTCTAGAGGCATGATATCGTACTGCATTTCCTACCACCATAAACGCATTGACACCCGCCCCCCCAAATTTTTAAAAAAATTTTGAAAACAGTTACACAATGATCATGTTTCAGTGAGCAAGTTCTCTCTTTTTTCAATTTAGCGCCTCTATAAAACAAGGCATTCTTGGCATCCTTTCTTATGCTTGCCTAGTTATTATTCTCAAACATTTGTCCACAAAACAGTGAGCGGGCAATTATAATTTGATTAAAAAATGCATCCAATGTCATTTATGTTGCGAGAGGCCACTGCTCTCATCCTGAGCCTCGCTCGGCTGGAGTGGCCACTGTTGAGATTTTAAAAGGGCTGAGAGGTGAGGCCTTAATTGAACCTTGTGTAGAGGTGACTGCGAAGCCAGCACACTCGACGCAATTAACTGAAATGTCAGCCACATCTAATTCAAGTTATTCTGTCCGTCCACGGTGGAAAGCCAGCCTGTATGGGTCATTGGTTACCAATTTAAAATGGAAATTGACATCCATTTATTCCCATTTTCTCTCCACAGAGTCCCAGGGAATGAGCTGTACACTTCATGCAGAAAAAGAAAGAGAACGATCAGCCTTTTTTGTCTTTCGTTTCCATTGCTTTCCTCACATCCACTGTATTTCAACTTTTGAGCATGTAATTCATATTTAATCGGCAAGCCTATAAAGTAAGTCGAACAAAAAAAGTCATTAAGCATTGCAACTAATTTATGGACTGGCATCTTGTGTTAGCATCTGGGTATTTTGTGCACGGAAAGATGTGCAAAAACTATATTTTGTACAATATGCATCATCTGTGTGAGGTCAAACAAATAAACAACTAAACAGACAGAAAAGGAAAAAAATGAAAAATCAATTGAGCATGTCGCTTCTTTGTCCTTTGGTAACTAAAGAGAGCAATTGGGTAAATCTGTTTAAATCAGCAAAATTGACCAAAGACCTTTAGAATAAGAGAAGTTGCATTTGTTAAAGAAGAGGCCTATTAGAGCTTTCTCCAAGGTTCATTAAAGGCAACATTTTCCCAGTAAAATTTAGCATGAAACGCATGCATCATTAAATATGGAAATCCTGAATTTTATTAGCAATCTGCTAGATCTGAGTTGACGCCAATTAAATAAAAGGAAGATATCATTTATTAAGGCAGAGTTCATATTCTGTTAAATATGAAATGTAATTTTCTCCCATTTTTGATTTATTGCTGGTGGTAGATTGTTCAAAGAGCCATGTTACATTTCAATAGAGAAATATTGTTTGTGCATTAAAATTTTAAACCCCTCTTATTGCTTTGCACAGCTCGCACCAAATGAAATTGTTATGATTTAAAACATAAATTAATAAACACATTTGAAAGTACAAGGAGAAAGGCAAAGCTCCTATTTTTCATTAGAGTGCTTTAATATTTCATTTGTTCGCCCTGTGTTCCCATTACAGCGGAGGGTCCTGGCTTCTTTATTTGGAGTTAGGTGTGAGGAGAAATCTATTGCAATCCAACCGTCTCTTTCATTTCCACTGTGTAGAGATGTGGCTATGAAAACGGATTACTCATGGAAATGAGAGCGAATTACTGTTTTGTGGCTTTTTCTTATAATGTAAATGGCCAGCAGAGTATAAGTGAACACCGCAAGTTTTATCATTCTGCCACAGCAAAATTTGTTCAGTTTTTATTTTAATATTAGAATAGGTAAACAGTAATTACCTCCACAATACCACCATTGAGAAGCAATAGAGAAGTAATTCAATCAGCTATACTGTTTTAACCCCACACATTTATAAAGCTGCATGTACAGTACACATGGACATACATCCATACCTTAAAGTCTGGTCATATTTGAAATTAACTCAGATAAATTACTGCAGCACCCACAATGGCACTCAATATCAATAGGGTATGAGACATAAAGTACTGTCTACCTTTTTAAACTGGCCTCCCAATGCTCTGCAAAGAACAATTCCACCCCACTCAAAATTACTCAAGAGCTCATAGCCCATTCTCCCCAACAGTGAGCTGAAATAGAGAAATATTAGGCCATACAGAAATGTGTTGATTGGTACTTGTTAAAGTATGATGTATGGCTCTTTTTGAAAGTACAGCTATCTGGAAGTCATTATATTGCTACTTATTTCACTACCACAGTGAATAGCACATTACATTCTAAAGGAGAAATGTCCAGCTTTTTAATATGTGAATACAAATGGAGCGCTTATTTTAAAACGAGAGTGTGATTTATTACGTATACTTTGTCAAATTAAGTACACTTTGGGGCCGGTAGTTAAACTGAGCTCAGAAGTTTTGCACTGTACTTCAATTCACACTTTGTTCACAATTACAAAATGTCACTGAGTGATTTATGTGGATGGGAATCTTCTGGCCAACCAGGCATATGAGAAAATGGTGACCCAAGAGCCCTCAGTGTACCATGAGGAGAAGACAGAACTTCTGTTTTATTATATGCAGAGCCAAAAAATGTAGGCCTAGTACTCGCAGCACACCAAACTTAAGCCCATATCACGCTCATGTTAGAGTGTGACGTTACCATTGAATTTTTTTTTTTTTTTAAACATAATCTGATTGGTCCATGATCATGCGCTCAGATAACAATTTCATAACTCTTAGACTGACCCAAATGATTCAAACCAGAAAACCAGTCAGAAAACCAGTCAGTGTGGTTCCTATGCAGAATGTGCCAGAATTGTCAAAATACCTTGGTGAAATTCCATTAAGGAATTGATGAAAACTGGAACAGTAGATACCAGATCAATCTCTTTTCTTACCTCTCTTTTTCTTGGCCCCTCTTTCTCTCTCTCTCTCTCAACCAGCACATTGTCAAGTTACATGTGAAACACACCTTCCCCCCCTCTCTCCTTCCCAAACTGATGATGGCTTATCTTACCTTGTTGGGTAACGGCAGGCCTGTGAAGGCTGGTGACAGAACACAGATGTTCTCTTTACCTCTCAGAAGAAGCATGTCAGCCAATGTTCAACGCTTTTGTGCTGTTAAAGTACTCTGACATCAAGTCGCAAAAAATAGTAAAGGGGAAAAATAGGCATGCCAGAGGAATCGGAACCCCCTCCCCCCCACCCCCCTTCCCAAGAGTGGCTTGTACAACGTACTCTGTGTAAACGCCTGACGGGGCAACACAGCGAGTACCCCTAGCGGAATGGGATCAGCGCACTCCTGTAACTGGAGCACGGGACCGTCTGGTGTGACGCCGCGCGCTTCAGTCTCTTTTCTGCGGCATTTATATTTTATATTTCATGTTTTGCACAATCTTAACAGCTGCAGTTTGTCTTCGCCATCTGTGGGTGATTACGTTTGTGAACAGGCTCCGTCATAAACAGAGCCCGTTCCTTCTACCTATCTCTTGACGAACAGCTCACACCTCTGACAGGTGCTTGGGGTTTTCGCTCAGGTGGTATTTAGCATCAAATTCAGTTTATTCTTTTCCAATCTTGAAAAAAAAAACCAAATGTTTTGAATTTTTCCTTTTTAACAATGGGCACTATGAAATATTTATCATAAACTTGACAATGATCTCTGCTGGTAGGATACAGTATTCTGCAGCGCATAGTATTACTGTTATGTTTAACTTTATAGTCGGGATAGACAATCAGTACATACTTAATGGTTTTGCAGTCGCTATTACATGGTGTCAACAATCTCTTTAGACAGATCTTGTTGCATCACTTTAAAATATGTAAATAATGCATGCAAATGTAACGCCAGGATAAACGTTCATTCTTATAAAGCAGCTGTAGTCCTTTATATGATGACGCAAGCCTGTTCTGTGGTCTTCCACTACTGTACCTTTTAATCTTTCCTTGAGTACCCCGTGACCCTCCAAACCCGCACCCCCCATCCCCATGACCTTTTATTCCTTTCACCTTGCCATGTTCCACCTCCCTCCCCTTCCCTCGCTCTTTCACTCCCTCTCTCGCTCTTCCAGTGCCACTGTTCGATGGTCTACTTTCAGTATAATAACTTAACACTTCACGTTGCATTAGTCTTAGTCCAGCCAACAAGGTTATGCGACCTATAGTGTCAAAGAGCATACTCCATGCCCGCCTGGAGTAGCTATTTATCAAGACAGCCATGAGCCAGCTATGATTCAGACCTCGATAAATACAAGGCTCAGCTGAACCCAGGGAGAGAATATATTCAGCCCAGGTCTCACACTCCTATTACCCACAGAGGAGAAACAGCAACAAAGAAAGCTTGAGCACCCTTTCAGGCACACTCAGAATGTGAGCATGAATCAACGTTTTTAGATATACTCAACTTAAACCATATTAATATCTCAAATAATTACCTTAAAAATATCGAGTAAGGTCCATTTGGAGGGTCTAATTAGGAACAGACAGGGTGCCTTTTTGCAATCACTTGAAAAGTTTGAAAAGTTGAAAAGTTTAGTCAGCAGCAAAGCCGTGATTTTTTGGGGTTCCTGCTCGAGCCCAAGCCAGTTCACCCAACAGAGCAGATGGGATTGAGAAAACATGATTCTCATATAGGGAAATTCAGCAAGCACAATTGGAGACAGGCATGTCAGTAAGCATCAGTGAGGCTGAGACAAAGTATAAGTCATGAAAAGAAAGCAAGAGCGCGTGCCAATACTAAAAAAAAAATGCAGCCTCCTTTCCTCTATGCGCCTCCCTCTCCTAACTGAGGCTATGGGGGGAGGAAAGGAGGGACGACAGGGTGATGCATTTTTTGAGTAATGGGATGCACCCATCGAGTTAAAAGTTGCAACATAAATATCCCAAATGAAACACTTTCAGAACCTTACAAAATATCTGTATACAACAGAGGTCCCACTTACACTGGGGATATGTTTCACTTTTTGCTGTTAAAGACAGGATAGGTTTTCCATATTCTTCAACAAAAACAAGGATATTGAGAGACATTAATCTTAATCACCCTCCCCCTCATGTCCCATCAAAAGCCACAATATTTTGTCATCCTCTACACTTTGAAATCAATCACTACTCTAGTTTTGATGGAACCTTTGAATTCTCACTCCGCATCTTGTGAGGAATTTCTTTGATCATCTACTTCCTAGTTAGAGGAGACAACCAGTAAGACTAAGTTGCGTCTACAAATTGTGTCAACAAAGCATATCTGAACTGAGAGAGAATGGTAGACAGCCTATATAATTCTTTAGAGAAGTTAATATTTTCCCATTTGACTATTTTTTTTTTTTTTACAAGCAATGCCAATGACTTATTGATAATACATGTTTGAAAGCAATAATTGTGCACAATTCCATTCATCTTGGTTGCTGTACAGGAAAATGATGTGAATGATGACAATAGTAATAATAATAATAATAATAATAAAAAGAAGAAGAAAAGTTGAAGCAAAGAAGAAGAGTATGCAAAGGTAATACAAATCTCAGAATGAGCAGTGCTAATAAGGCTGAATTGAGCACAGAGAAATTGAGAGACAGAGAAGAGATACGCGGGGAGATGCAGCTGCTGTGCGCCCTGAGGAGGTCATTAGGAGAGCAGTGACCTCACTGGTGCAGGGCTCTGATGGGCCACCCACTGGCATGATGTCATACTTCACATGTCATCGCTCATCACAGCACCCCCGGCCCCCAAAGATGCCAGGCAGACACAGGAGCAGCACCGGAGCAAGCCATGCCAAAAAGGAAACATGTTAATACCAAATGCGGTGTAACTGAGAACAGCAGGTCTGACTTGGCCTTGAGTCACTCACTCTTCCAGTTTGAACTCTCTACTGCTACAATGGACTCTGTCTTTTCTGCTGAGAGCTTTGAACAACTTTACTAAGCTTTGTTTAATGAAATTACCTAGCAATAGCATAGGGGTATTTTCCACATTGCTATGTTCTCTGATAGAAGTTTAGCAAGTGCTGCAAATTGCAGTTAGTGAATTCATCGCATTTTCAATAATTTACATGTAACATTTTTGTGAGAAGTAGGACCTGTGTGCTCTTTTTATCAGTGACTTTGTCATTAAAAGTCATTTATGGCAAGAGCAATTCTACTGAAGGACAGAAGCATTTTCCATTTCAAATGGATGCAATGAATGACCATTAGGTTAATAGTAACCCCCTGATTTGAGAAGGAGAGAGAGTAAGAGAGAGAGGGAGAGAGAGAGAGCGAGAGAGAGAGAGACACTCAGTCTCCTCTGTCTGTTTCCCGGTGCTGTCTGGGAGCTCAAGTCTAGAAGGCACCAGGATCAGTTTCCCGCTGTAGCCGTTGTCACTTGCAAGGACCAAACTAATTCATCTCGCTAATGGCAGGCGGCTCCATTGAGTTCTCTTATTCCTAATTCTTTTTCTTTTCCCTTACTTTCCCATTGCCATTCCTAGCTTTTTAAAAATCTCATGAAATTAGCCAGAGTATACTTAAGAATACGCAGCTCAGTCATTTTCTTAACTTTAAAATCTCACATGCTTAGCCCTTCACCTGTGCCGCCCGAATTTGTTAAAATCTGTCATTTATAAATTTGTCATCTTCTGGCATAATGGCTGAAAATAAGTTGAAAACACTTCCATGGCACCGTGAAATCTGTCAAAGATTTTTCATTTTAAAGATCATTCTTGCATCACCGAAAGACTAATGAAATTCATATATGTCGTTAGCTCGAGAAGAAAGAAATGTTGGACCAATTTCTCACATTTCCTGTGCCCTGATTGATAGTCTGGGAGTTGCAGGTCTGGAAATGCTGAGGACTTGGGGAGGCCAAAAGGTCATCGGCAAGCAAGCCAAGTGGTCACAGAGAAACCCAGGTTATATTTCACCATAGAGGAAGGCTGTCGCCAAACAAATGAAGAACATGAGAAGTATTCCAGATCCTCCTTCTTTGGCCCTCTAAAGCAATTACACCCCCCACCCCCCTCCCCCTCACATTAGTGAAACTGGGGAATATTTTAGCCAGACATGCATACATACATACATACAGGGATACGGATGGTGACAGAGAGTAATATGCCCACGTGACGGGGAAGGCGTCTGTTAGTGCCAAAAGGAAGAAGAGCATCTGTGTGAAAGGTGAAGAAAGTGTTGTGGTGTTGGAGAAGTGTTTCCAGCAGAAGCTTCTCCTGCCATCTCCGCGGCAGCATGCTCACACACGAGCCAGTCCTGGCGACAGGAGCTCATTGCCATCATCGCTAGTCAGACACAAAATGAAATCCTGGTAATGCTCATCCACTGTTTCAATGAACCAGCTACTTCATCACAAGCCACCTTAGATTTGTCTCTTTGTCAAAGAATTGGTCAGTCAGGCGCGGGCTGGGAGTCGGTTAGTTACAGCTCTCACTGTCAGAGTTTGTCAAATCAGTGATGGGGATAGGACTGAGAGTAGGGAAGGGAGAGAGTGAGTGAGCATGTACATTGAGCCGATGCTTGACTCGCCCGTTCAAAAGGTTTTTCCCAGACAGAAATGCTACAGTAACCCAAGCAAAGGAATTAAGCACTGGGCTGGCCAAGTATTGTCATCACTTGCTGTGTGGCCCCCCTGGGTGCAACATGACTAGAGGAGACCTTGGCATAAAGGCTGAGGCCCCTCAAGCCAAATTCTCGCAGACAAGCTGCTATCCTGTTAGCATTTAGTTCTGGATGCTAGAGGAGGGGACACAAAGCAGGAAGGGTCTGGTTCTTCCATTACGGGGAAGAGACAGGTTCTCACAGAGCCATCTCTCACTTTCTTTTCAGCTTTATCTTCCTTCCTATGTCACCACCAGTCTTTCTTTCCCTTTTCTTGGCCCTCTCTCACTCTCTATTTCACTCTCTCTCTGTCCCTCCCTCCCTTTCTGTTTTCCAGCCAGCGCACCCTTATTCGCTGGTGGCCCACCTATCGATTTTCCTTCGAGAAAATAACTTGTATGTCAAAAGAAAAAGGGAAAAAAAGAAAGGCAGCTTGATGTTACTCGCTCCCTGGTTTGGTGTATGAAACACTGGCTGCATTTATAGCCCACAATAAATGAATATATAGACCTCCTAATGTCTGTGAATGTCTTTTCTCATGGTTCACCATTTTGCTCTGAGAGTCCCAACCGCCTGCTGTACATCACTGAAGCGGATTGCAGTTATACTCTGGACCTTCATCAAAAGGGATCTCAATGGATTATCCAGATATTCATCAGACATAATGCTCAAACCCCTTTTAATTCAGACACGAAAAGAGCAGAAATATGAAGGACAAGAGCAGGAATATTACCAGAGCCTCATTAAGGGAACATAGAGACTATTCCGGAAGGTTAATCGTCTTGCGTCCCCAGGCAAAAGAAAGAGTGGAGCCAAGGGTGGGGGAATGCACCACCCCCCGCCACACCCACTTCCCCCCTTCTATGTAGATTAAGGTCTTGGATTTTTGGGTCACGGGGCAGCGATGACACCATAGACCCGCGTGTTTAATAATGAATCCCCCCATCCTGCCACAATGTAATGGGTCCCCACAGTGCCCACATGAGTGTGGCATAACCTGCCAGCAAAACTCAGCACTGTCATCTTGATAAGACCATGATTATGAGAATTTAAACATACACAATGAGACATAAATAAATATGCACTATATGTCTTTACCGTTTTCAACATATAGCTTGTATAGCCATGTATTATTATTTATGAGCAAATGTTACATTCGACTTGACACACCATGTAATATGGATAGTGCTGCAAATTAAGGATTACAAATGAGTCTCATGAATACTTGATTAGTTTGAGGATATTAAGGGAGCAGAAAAAGTGTCATTAACCTGGTACTAACTAACCTTGAGTCAATTCACGTTAATGAGAAAATGACACTGCAGCAAATTTAGCAACGCTGCAAATGTGAAGGAAATGAAATGCTTAGTTTGGTTTTCCGGCATTAAAGCTGCTTTCACACCGGATGCAAAATGAATTTTACACACAACAGATTACATTCAAAGTGAATGCAAAGACGGGAATAGACGCGTTTTGCTTGTATTCGCGTCTTTGCATTCACTTTGAATGTAATCTGTCGTGTGAAAAATTCGTTTCGCATCCAGTGTGAAAGTGGCCTTAGGAGAAAGGTATTTGATATACTACATATACTTGATAAAATCATGTAAAGGTCACATTTCAAGCATTCTCCGTTTGCACATTGTCTGTATAAAAAGTGAAAATGTGGTGCTGTAAATTATCTCGAACCACCAACACACACACACACACACACACACACACACACACATTCAGAGTTTAAAAAAAAAAGATGTGCTTATGAAGACAGCATTTCCTTTCTTCTTTCATTTTGCTTTTCTCTAATAAGAATCCTTCTGTTTCTCCCGGTTAGTCACATCTCAGACTGGCAGGCCTGGACAGCACGCCTTTGCAAATAGCTTTTCATGAACAGGTCAGGTTACACATATTGTGCTCAAGCAAATCTGCAATTGATTAACAATATATTGTCTGAGAGGAGAGGCCGCAGCATCGCTCAGTTTACTCCCCTCCATGTAAATAGGAAAATACGGCTGGCAGAGGCTTTGAAGGGTTTTGTTTAAAGTAAAGATTAATATTTAATTCTGTTCCTAGCACAAGCTCGGGGCCCTGACAGGCAGTGAATATTTTTGCAATAATTAGGAATAGAGAGTACAATTTTCAAGGCATGCCACTTATACAGAGGAAACTCACAAACACCAGCGCTGCCTCACACACAAGCGCCCGCACGCGTACAAACACATACACACACATACAGATACAAGCTCAAAAATGCGCGTGCTGCAAAGCCACCACACGCTCTGTTACACCTATCCAGATACACGCACACACACACGCAAACACACACACACACACACACACACACACACACACAGACACACACAGACATAAAGAAGCCATACATAGAAGTAGCAAACACAAATGCAGATAAACATGATGTGCTGCTACTCTCTCTCTCTCTCTCTCTCTCTCTCACTCTCTCTCTCACACACACACACACACACACACACACACACACGCACGCGCAAACACACATGCACACACACACACACACACACACAAATGCAGTTTCTTAAGAATGCATCAATACATCAGTGCTCATATACACTTTTACATGCTCATGCATGGGGACATAAGACCTGCATGCACAGACTGCAACATACAGTAAGTGGAGGTACAGTCCCATGTACGCACCCACTCATCTGCTTTCATATCCGAGCTCAGTGAGTGCTGCCTTCTTCCCTGTGCAGTTTTGAAATCACTGATTATTGGTGTTCCTGATTTTCAAAAAATCAGGCAGGAACTCCTGGCCTCAGAAAACACAAATCTATGCATTTTCATGGGAGAGAAAAAAAAACAAAAATGACTAAAGATCTCACACAAACCCCTTTGAAATAAGAGGGGCCTCTTTTTTTGTCATTATTTTTTGTTCCTTCAGAGTAGGTTCTCAGAAATATTTGCTTAATTTATTACTCTGCCATCCGATTTAAATGTTTTTCATTGCACCCCTTATTTTTTGGGTAAAAAAATGTTACTTTCTCAATTTAAACACTGCGTGTCCATTAAAAGCGCTGTGTTGATTTTAGCTGAGAACAGTTTGGGAGGCGAGTAATGAGTATGGTACAAGAGGACTATTTTAAGTACGACACATGAAGATGATAAACAAAATGTCTGTCCTCGGGATACATTTTCTTTGGACCGTGCACTGTCCCAGCATGTTCTCACTGCTGAGGGCTGGAGGGTCTCCATGGGGTTCATTTAAGGTTAAAATCCTCAAGAAATGCGCTTCTGAAGCACAGCAAACTGATTCAGTAATGAAAGTAATTTGTTTTAGCAAATGCCTCTTACCGGCGTATAAAATAAAATAAGATAAATAAATACACAAAAAGGGGGTTATCAGGTTGTAACGGGAAGACAGAGGCTCCTTGGGTGTTAATTTTTACAGTAATTGCTGCCACCCCTCCATCTCTGTTAATTACCTCCGCGAGGACACGCTCTCCCTTGGGCTTTTCACCAAAAAGCAATAAACAACATTGTCTCTGGCTGACACACCAACTGGCAAATTACTGCAGGAGAGGGATGGAGAGAAACCCTGCAATTAAATAGAAAAGTCTATTTGTTGTTGTCACTGGTTAGATTATGAGGTTTACAGGTTAAATCTGACCATAGCCACCCCCACAATACGCTAAAGCTTGTTAAGGCTCTTGACTCCTGCCGATATCCTGCTTTTTATGGTGAGAGATATTAGTAAGTGTTAAGTGTAAAAGCATGCAACAGTGGATTTATATGTTGTTCAATCATGTCACAACACAAGTCTGTATTTTGCAAGAATTATTAATTTTTGATTGGATGGATGCTGTATACAGTATTTGCAATCAATCAATATTATGAATATCAAAGCATTTACTTTTCAGTTTTCCAAAAGTTCTTCAATGTTTGTAATGCATTACACTTGTTTTAGAAATATGTGGTCAAGGGGACCAATAGCTAAGCAAAATGCCAATTTGGTTCAAAATTTTAGTTTTGAGGTAAGAACATGAATTAGTCCTTCAAATAGTCCATAACATGGAGTCGTCTTCTGAAGGAAATATTCGTCACAAACACTGTCTTCAAGGCTGGAACAGTTATGAGTGTGGTGACTTTCAATGATGGCCAACGAGGAATTGCTTCCATTCTTATGAAACTTGGCATAAAGGCAGGGGCACAGTCAATGAAAGGCTATCACGAAATGGACAGAGAATGTGTGAACTGCTGAATTGAAGTCACGTTTTTCTAAAAATACAGATTTTTAACAAGAAAATACAGATTCCTCAGCCACTGTAAATCCAATTAACTTAATATTTGGCAGTTTTCTTCATTTTCTGATGATCTATGTCAATACAGTGCTCTTTTTGCAATATGTACCTCTAAATATGAGTAAATTAAAATATGCATATTTCATCAGCTGTTTCCCACCGAAATTGATTAAGGGGGGTCAAAATCAATACTAGAACATAGAAACCTGGAAAAAAGCTCCGTAGTGACATTTGGAATGTTTTTTCCGTCACATTACAGCTGTTTAGTTGTCTCAATAACTGTGTTTCTGTAAGTATCTACAGTATATATTCATTAATACCCCTGGCACACCAGATAGAGTTCCCACGGAGTTGTCACCGTGATCTGAAACTTATCAGAACTCTGTGGAATTGCACAGAAATTTGGAAATTGCTTTGCAAATTATTTGAAATTTTCACAAGCTGGAGATCTCAAGGCGTTCTCATGGCGATTGAGAGGTTCGTATGGAGTTCCTGTGGCATGCTGATGCATTCCCACGGCACTCTTGTAAGGGATCAATGGCGTTGTCACAGAGTTCTAGTTACGTGTTTCACTGCACACCCACTGCGTGCACGCTGAGTTCGCTGCTTCCCCAAAGCGTCCATACTGCGTTTTCCCACATGGTATAAAAGCTGTGGCTCCTTTCTTTTTCTTTTCAACTATTAAGCCCCTCTCACTCACACTGGATGCAAAACTGATTTTTCACGCGACAAATTACATTCAAAGTCAATCCAAAGACGCAAATACACGCGTTTTGGGTGTATTCACGTCTTTGTATTGACTTTGAATGTTATCTGTCGTGCGAAAAGTTTGTTTCGCGTCCAGTGTTCATGTGGCGTTCCTATGCGACCTTGGCGCTGTAGGAGACCTCACTGAGCTGCTTCAACGATCCTACGGAGTGCAAATCAGAACGCGGAGCCACACGTTTGTTTTGTGCATGCAAAAAATTGGCTCAGGGTTCCTGGTGACCCCACATCGTTAAGTAGAGATGCCACAGAGATGCCGCTGCGCTCTACGTGATCCCACTGCACTCACCCCAGCGTTCCACAATTTTTGTGAACATCGCACAAACTCCGTGAGAGCGCAACTCTGGTATGACCGAGGTATTTAACATCCGTTGCCATGACAACCACTGACGTGACCCACAGAAACTCAGTGTTTTAAGTTGCAATTTCTAATAGAATTATTTTGATAATAATTCTTAGTTTAAAAAGTGAATATCTTGGAACAATGTTTGCTTAACTATAAGTCCCCCTAAGGTTCAGTGGTGGGAAGATGGTATCTTTGGCATGTAGAATGAGGTATGATTCCTCGTTCAGAGCGAGAACCAAACACGCACAACTGAATGAAGTACATGCCAGCCAATTCACTTTCAGCTAAATTGTATCCAAATACGTGTGCCTATTTGATATTACATAACACTTATTTTAATTTCATATTGACTTAAAGGGGCAGTTCACCCCAAAAGTAAAAATATGCATTTTTCCTCTTAGCTGTAGGGCAATTTTTCGATCTAGATAGTCTTGATGCGCATTGCCGAGTTTTGGTGATATTGACTGTAACGATGTCCACCAATGTCTACAAACCTCGGCAACTCATATCAAAACAATGTAGATGGATAGCACGACAGGTAAGAGAAAAAAATATGTATATTTGATTTAAGAAGGAACAGTCACTAAATTAATTTTAATGTCTTCTTTGATGTAAATATTGTCATTACGATAGCAATGCTGACAAAGTCTATATTTTCTAAATAGGTCACTTCACCCATATCTAAACACATTCCTGCGCCTCAGCTCATTAATTTAAAATGTGAAAATACTGGACTTAATATTTTGCCTTCCTTCTTACTGAAACATATCTAAATTTAGGCTTATCGTAGAATTTTCAGTGCTAGCCGACTCATTTGGTGGCTTCATTAGTCATCTCAAATAAGGTATTCCTGCTGTGGCACTCAATGTTCAGGAGTCAAGAGGGTCTCGAGATTGTTGGAGGGCAGAGCAGATTAAAATGAACATGGGGATGATAAGTTTATGAAGTGTCTCCGGTACAGTTTTAGCTTGCAATGAACATGGGTTTTCTGGTGAATGGGATTCAGGTGAGTGAATGGTGCATTTGAGGAAAACTTAAATCTCCTCTTAAATGCTGAAAGATGGATCTTTTTTTAAATCCTTAGATGAAAAAGAATGCTTCTTATTGGCATGGGAGGATGGGAGTAATGGTCCAATCACATACAGCCAAAAGCCTACCTCTGAATTAGTAAAAAGGGAGCATTAGCGTGATATTTATGTTCCCTGTTAGCAGTCATGAATTGGAGAGAGTGATTATGGGTTGTATTCCTTATGGAAGGGAAAGAGACTCAAGGAGTGGGTTTTCCCTATGTTAAAATGTAAAAACACAATAGACACATGAGCAAAATCTCTACCTTTACCTGGCTTACATCCATTGTAAAACAGCTAATGGTGCATGTTTAGGAGTGCACTGTATGACTAAGGCATAGCTAGGCCTATTTTATGGTTGTCTTCCCCCCCAAAGTAAAGGTATAGATCCCTTATCCATTCATGTCTACTGTAGTCCCCTGTTTATGCTTTAAATATCCAGGGTACTTACTGTAACAACCCTAAAGGTTGCATGTAATTAAGTGTTTCGCACATAATCACAAATATTTCAACCAAGAGGGCGTAATCATGACCAGTCTTATTTCTCACGGAGAGAAAGATGGATACCGTAGATACATTTTTGACATTCCTGAATCTATTTTGCGGCGCTTAAATATCACACCCGGTTCTCTTTGCAATTTTGACAGCATGCAGATTGTAATTGCAAATCTGAAAGTATTTGTCCATACTCGGTTATTGCTACTATGCGGAAAAAACCGGAAGAGAAAGGAGTCAGAGGGATATGTGCACGAGGCACATCTGCTCCCTAATTGCAAAATGCATAAATTGAAATGTTATGCAAAACAGCAATGAAATCTGAGCGATAAAGTGTCTGTGGAGAAGAGACAAAAAAAGGATGGAAACAGTGACTAAATCATGTGGGCTCGTATTATTTACCTCCTGCCACCTCGGGAGAAGACTCATTTCTGATTGGCCTTTGACAGTTCTTTTGAGAGCACGCATTCTACTGAAGGTGTCAAAACAATGCAAGCTCTGAGAAAAAAGTGCAATACTGTCGACTCGCAAACTGCCATCCTCATTCATGTCTGTCACAGGTACACCCCGCAGATCCCTCATACGTCATCGAGTCAAGGAAGAGAGGCTGTGACGGGCGAACTGAGGATGACAGATGGAAGTGCTGACCTGTCAGGAACGTGGACGTCCACTCAGCCTTAAGCCCCAACTCCGCCCCTGAAAAACCACAAAGAGATGTCCTAAAAGGTCTAGTAAGATATCTCAGGTCAGTCTGGGCCACATATTGAGGAAAAATATGTTTTAACCTATTGATTGGCCACAGACTCATGCAAATTTGTTGTGCCTGAAGGCCTGAATAGCAGCAGATGTTTTCTTGTACCGTATCCCAAGTCCACTGTAAAATGTAATATTCAAATCAAATGGACCCCATGTAAAAAATATAATACATACATACACTTGTTAAATGCATACGCTTGTAATTTTCTGATTTGCTAATGTTTTCATTTCACAAAGGTACTCTAAATGTAATATCTGTATAGGGTATTTTGCAAATGGCTTTTCCCATTTTCTTTGTAGATGGTCTGTGCAGTATTTCTTTGCATTTACTGCATTATTCATTTTATATGTTGCCCATGTGTATTTATACATATGAAATGTATTTTTCCTCATTCTTGGCATTATAACATCATGATTCCCTAAAGCTCCCCATGTATCACAGAAGTTGTTACATATCCAATCATTTTAATTCAGAGGAATACGTTTTTTTTTTTAAATTCACATTGACATTACAGCACGTCATCTCTTGCCATGCACACCAAATATCCAGTAGCTAGGTTAAAACTGAGCTCTGGTGGGCACTTCTTCGGTTTTCATCAAGTTGTATCAAGTTTTGCCAAAGGAAAGAATCCACTTGCTCTCTTCGTGAGAATAAGTCATGAATTTATGTTGTTTGTACGTATTAGTCACAGGTTTTATGATACAAATAGCATATTTTGTACATATTTAAGAGTACCAGGGAGCTAGTGATGACAAGACATGAATATCCACGGGAGAAACCTGCATGTCATAAAGTTTTGATTGTCATCGGCTTGATGGTGGTATGGGAGCCACAAGAGTTAATGGGGGGAGGCGAGCGTTGATATGAAAAGCAGTCTCAATGCACACCTGACTTGCACTGATTAACCAAGCATTTGAATCAGTGACTTCAATCGATTCCGTTCAAGCACAGTTTTTGAAAAATGTGTTTGGCACATATGAGGAATAAAGGTGGGAGAGAGGCGGAGGGAGTGGATGGATGGAGGGAGAGCAACTAGAGAGAGGCAATGAGAGTGGATGGAGGGAGGGATTGGAGAGAGTGAGAGAGCCAGGCAGAGTGGAAAATAAGTGAAATGTAAATCAAAGGCAGCAATATTTTGATAAAGTAATCGCGGCTCCAGGAACACGCTCTGGACCCCCAATGTCAGCCCCTTTAGTGATTCTGCCGAGCTCTCCTGGACACGCCGGCATCAGATTTACAAATTGAAAATCATTAATAATTCTAACCAGGATGTGATAAATCTGAAATCACTCTCGATGAACCTGGACACACTTTCATAAATCAAAAAGATTACTTGGGAATTTTTAAAAATCTGACGTCAAAGTGTCAAGCTTACTAATGGTTTTTGTAGATCCCTTACTGTGATATATCATTTATCTGAGATACATTTCAAATATGTCAGCGAGGCAATATGCAAGATTTCTAATACCAGGAATGTGGTTTTTTCCCCGTCCAAACACCAGAAACTGATGAGAAAGTACAGAGTACCTGTCTCCTGCACATTAATGAAGAAACTTTGATTTCAGATGCTTCATGCTCAAGTCACATGTTTCACAGAATAAAATGAAAATTATATATTTTAAAATAAATTAAACTTCATTGCAAGCTTACCACTGTCCTATAGTTTAGCTCATATTGTGGTTTCGCAAATGAGTTTTTCAGTATTTTGTTTAATTAATTAAGAAAGATGTATAGTAGAATGCAAAACAATTTCATTGCCTATATTTAGCCTTTTTTGCTCGCAAGTCTTCAGCTAGATATTATTGGGGTTCATAATTCCTTCATAAATTCTCCGAAAGACATTTGTGAAGGGAGCACTGTACATTTTTCAATCAGAGTTTGGCCTTAAACGATTGTCAAGCAAACCACAAACATAGCATGTTATCAGACTGGAATACAATTTATACTGTTCTACTTAGTTATCTATCTCAGATCAAAGAGTCATGTTTTCTGTTCTCCAGACAAAGGTGCCCTTGTTCTCTGGTCTAGGGGAAAAAGCCTTGTTTATTATTGATTTAATCATTGGTGCAACAGATATATATGCTACCGGGATTTTTTTTTTTTTTTTTCCTGAAGCAACTGACCAATCCCAGTCTCGCACACGCTTTCGCACTTCGGCTTCTGACTAATGGAGTCAAGTCACCTTTACCCCATGCACATTATTTTGTTGGAGCTTTCTACGCTACATGCTGCCGTACATGTTTACATCATTTCCCCTGGACTTTTTTTCCCTGGATGTTGACCTTGGACTTGGATCCGTGGTACTAAAACCCATCTCCAATAGTAAAGCATTTTACCTTGGGACGCACAAGCATTTCCCTTTGGTTTACGTGCTGCGTGTTGAGCAGTGGCTGCTCCTGTGCCCTTTTTCTGCGCTGCACAAAGAACACGAGGGCCTTCGATGTTTCTCTGCAAAATGGAAAAAAAAAGGCTGAGGCGTCCCTGCACCTTAAAGGCCCCATTGGGTGTGATTTACATCTATAATTCAGGATTTCTCTGCAAGAGCAGGAGCGGGAATGGAGGAGGGCCGTGGGGGTGGGGGTGAAAAGGTCCACCCTCGACTGCGGCTGGAGTGTAGTTTTTACTGTACGGGCCCGGCTGCCTGGAATTTCTTTGCACCACCTTCTCTTTTGTTTGACATCCCCCCATTCCTACATAACGAAACAAACAAAAAGCTAAATCAATAGATTTAAACAATACAAGTCAATCCGATGTGATTGCAAGGTAATGTTCGATCAAATATTCTCATAATAATAATAATAATAATAATAATAATAATAATAATAATTCTGTTATTGAATGCTAACCTTGTAGCTTGCTTTTGGAAGTCCTTTTCTGATCATTCTCCATTATAAAGGCCTAAATTGCAGCTACAAGCCTATGAAAAAACAGTAATCCATTAACCGAATGGTATGATTTTAAATTGAACCTAGTGCGCTAGTGAAACCATATTTTTGCCACATTTCATTTAAGAACTCGTGACTTTTTGGAGAATAAGTTTATCTGTGTGATCCCTGGCTCATTCTGCAGGCTTCCAAACGAAAGGGCTGTTTGGAAAGATTTTCTTTATCCTGTAGAAGTGTTTGTCAGGCCTCAGGCCTCAGGACCTGTGTTGTGTTGGGGGAGGATGAAGGGAGGTATTGACTGTGGAGGGGGCTGGAAACCTCAGTAATCTAAATGTCATTCAACGAGAGGCATCTCCCTCAAACTTACTGCTTTCATCCAAGTGTGGGCCTAAAAGAATCAATTACCCTCTCTCTTTCTCCATTTCTGTTCCTCCCTACCTCCCACCCCCTCTCTCTGTCTTTCTCTCTTCCTCCATACCTCCCACCCCTTTTCTCACTATCACACTCTCTTGCTTTCTCTCTTGCTCACATGCACCAGTTGCTTATGTGCTGTGATTATAGTCATTATGCGGCAGCCATGTCTACAGCCTTATTTTCCTCCCAGGGTTCGTAACAATACATTCCCATCTGTCAGCCCAACCTAGATACCAGCATTAGCTAGGGAAGACCCGTATACACGGATCTTTTTAGATTTTTACCCTGCCTCCCCTGGCGTTAAACATTTCAATTTGGAACTTGTCTTTCTTTAGGAGACCTCTATATTTACATGTAAGAGAGAAAAAGACATGAAAATTTAAGACTTGGTTCTTGTTTGCCTGCTGCCTGATAAATGCAGCCTTAATGTTAAGGGTTAAGGTCTAGACGACTGATTGCAGTGTTTCTCTCCTCGAAGCTGTAGAGAAGGCCTCCAGCTAACACGCACATTTGTCCTGCACACCAGCTCCCTGTTAGGCTATGAGTGCCAATTTGTTCGGCTAGCTCCCTTTCATTTAAAGGCGAGGCAACAGATAAGGACTCTGACGATTTGAAATCACAATTTGTTATTTAAAAAGACATTCATTAGTCTTTCTATCTGCAGTCATGTTTTCACTTTTAAAAACGGCAAAAAGGTCTGAAGTTGATAGAAAAGCCCTAAACAGAGTCGGAAATTCAGTCAACGGGCACGTGAAGCTTCTGACATTGCTAGAGGACTAAAGTTCTTGCTTTATAGCTAGCTAAGTTCTATTAATATCCATGATGACTGACAGCACTGATATATCCAACTGGGACCACAATTCCAAAAAGTATGATAATGATGAAGGTCCTAAAGAGATTTTATTAAACTCTACAGGAATACAACCATTTTCGTTTGAGACAAAGATACTGATAAGTGATGAGCCCAACCATGAAGGGAAATTTGAGAGTCACTATCAGAAAGTGCACCTTACAACTCCGGCTAGGAATGCAGCTGATGAAATGTGTGGGACAGCTTAGATGTTTTAGGTTGAAGTGAAAATGGTGTGTCTTGGATGAACAGTCTGCCAAGTGAAGTACGTAATATTTCAGAAATTTCTTGGGAAACATAACTTTGTATTAGCATTTCCACCAACCGTCTGGCTTATTCTGATGCCAAACAGTTAGCTAATAGTTTCAAAGGTTTGAAATTGCTATCTCGAAATCTATTCCATTTACTGCATGGATTTGGGTCTTTTAGCTAAATGTGTAGGGGGATCCCACGTACTTACACCTGGCGTTGTTACATCCAAATACTAGGCAACATTTAGTCTTGCAAGCAACTCTGAGTGGTGCTTCAGTGCTCACATCGCTGAATCATGTCCTCAGTAATGTTCCAAATGCAGTGATTGCTGCTGGGGAGTGCACAGAAACCATCTTTTGTGCTTAATTATTTGAGACCTTTGTCAATTATAATTTTGTTAAAGATAATTAATAATTAATGAATCATCTCCCATAATATTTGTGTACATTTGGCTTTTTGCACATCTGTTGCCTTCACTTTACGGAAGTTAATGCTTCTTGGCTTGGGTTTGAAACCCTGGTGTCATACATGATGAGATGATCTGGTAGCATCAAAAGTAAGAAATCCAAGGATCAGACTGCAAAAGTTTCATCACATTTTGTCTCGCCCATGAACTCTGCCAGCTGTACTTAATTATATCTCCCGTACAAAAGTATGAGGGAAGTCTGTGGATCGCACTGTTCCTTGTCCGCATCCACATATGATTATTGTAATCACTCTTCAGGCTACAAATTAAATCAGCTTGTTCTCATATTTGGTGGGATTATTAGTGGTGGTAAGGTCACACCACCCATTGATTTTGGTGAGGAATAGTTACTGCTGGAGAGGAATGTTGTCCCAGAACAGGGGATACACCAGCGGTAGTGGGAAATCAAATTTTCCAGTCAGTACTGTCTCCTGGCCAAAACATTGAGCTGAGCGGTAAATTAAGGCCATTAGAAGAAAAGAACTGGCATGATCTGGATTTTCCCCCTCAGAGTGACATTTTGCCCAAAATAGAGAAGTTGTTTCACTGGAATGATATGTCCAGGACGGCTGAATATGCTGTGCTGTTTAGGGCAACTTTGTTTTTACTGTTGTAAAAGCCTATAGCTTTATTGTAAAAGTATGCAAGCTCAGTGCTGTTTAGTTTGAATTTTGAACCGTGAACACCTCTTCTCATTTATTTTGTCATTTCATTGCTTTAATTAGTACATTATTTTATGTAGGGGAGGAGTTTATAAACCAAGCAAATGCAGCATATTCTTTTCCAGTGGCATCAAGGAGAATGTTGCTTTTAGTGTTTGAAGACAAAAGCCTTTGAAGTGCCTTCTGACGCCTGAGACATTCTGTGAGTTTGTTAGAGCTAAGTTCTGCTGATGATTATCTGCTATAGGCACATATCTTGCAAGGCCCGTCAGATATGAAAGTTCATAATGATCTATTAACATTGAAACAGAAGGGGTCTAAGCTCAAACCAGGATTGCTTGATAAAAATTCATAAAGTCGATATGTGTTCTACCCGCAGTTCTTATCACACCAATTAATTAGCATAGTTATTACCCATTGATATGTCCTCATAATCAATAGTCATTAGTATGCACCATTAAAATTTATGAGGATGTGCTTGTACTTTTTGAATAATTTAATATTGAGCTTTTTTTTCACTTTTTGCCGAATTTTCAGCACTGTTGACACTATCCTGACCGAAAACTCATCCTGAGAAAGAGATGTCACATGGTGTCAAGTGTGCTCAGTCCCATAGATTAAAAAAAAATTATAACAGTAAATCATGACTCATTTTCAAGTTAGAATCAAAGAAAATTTCAAATGTGGGTGATATCAGAAAATAATTACAAGAAGAAACGCTACTTTCCCTCTCTCTTATAGAAGAGGCACTTAGCACCGTTGTGCTGAAGTAAAGATGTCAAGCTTTGCTTTTATTAAACTGATATCTCTCCAGCAATGGCAGCCAACATTTTCAGTAGCTTTGGGTTTCATGTAGAGTGACCTTGTGTATGTGCTTTCATTTGTCTTTTTATTGTGCTTCAGGTACCTACTGCACTGTTCATACCAGCTGTCCCTGTTCAGTATTGCAGCTGTATGAAATGCGCCTATCTCTCTTGTTCACTCGGTTTTTGAGGATCCCTGTGTGTCCACATGCTTTTTAATGGTAACATTAATTTTACTGAATGAAAGTATTAAGCATACCACCAGAAGGTATAGGGAGTTATAGATTTAGACCCTTTAATCCCTCCAACCACCAACTATTATTGTACATGGGGTGGCAGTCTATAGTCAAGCCTGTAAAATCTTTCAGGAAGGATCATTAAGGATATTTCATTATCTCCATATTGCCAAGGTCAGGTTGTCCATATTTCCACTTTACAGCTGCTGGGGGAATATGCCGCGACTGTAGTATAATAGACCAGAAAATGTCCACACCAGGAATGATGGGAAATCAATATCGGGGCCCAGCTCATCAATATAAACCCCATTTTCACAAGCAGGAAGAATGCGCAGGAGGGAAAGAAAGAAAAAAGAGAGGAGGAAAGGTAAAACGAATTAAATCAAAACTGAGGGAAAAGATATAATACAATAGAGTTGAAGCATTGATAATATGCTTTGTATTGCACAGTTTGCTGGGGGCTAGTTCACATGGACAGAGTAAAGCGGTTTGGGTTGATTTTGGTTTAGTCGGCTGGTGCTAGATTGAAAAGTCTGTAAGTCTTGTATTTGGGCCAGTGCACACGTGTGTAACAGTGTTAAAGGGAAGGGAAACATGGTGCAGGCCATACCTTGAGAGTGAAGTACAGCTTTTTCAATCATTGCTGAAAATTCGGCCCTCAGCTGGAGAACCGCAGTTGCTTTGTCTCTCTGCTGTTGCAGTAAACTTTGACAAGGAGGAGAGTCACTGTAATGGCATGTGACAGTCGGAGGTGGGTTCAGTGACGCCAGTGTGCTGTTATTACAGTGTTAGAATGCAGAATGCCCCCTGTGAAGTAAGTCTTTGGGACACTATGTACAGTATTTCTGTGAATTGAAACAAAAGTCCCTAGTCATGATCATTGGTCTGTAAATGTACTTTATTTCCGCATATGTCCATAAAAAGTTCATATATCTACTCAGCTTCTCCCCAAGGTATTACACAAATAATCACAACCTTTTTTGTCTCTTCTCCGTGATTTTGAGCAATAACTTGTCCAGTACTTCCTCAAAAAATCTTATCTGTACATACAAGTGGTGTGCTTATCTCAAGATCAGCTGCAAATAAATAACAAAAATTTATAAAATGCAAAAAAAAACTGACCTTCACTCAATTACAGCATGCCACTTACTTTTAATTGTCGTAGTCATACGTCATATAATAATATGTCGACTATGTTCTGAATTTACTCTTCACAAAAGCCAAAATCCCCCATGTACGAGCCCACCAGTTTGACAAGTATGAGTCTATTTGACCTTGTACTGTATAATATATTGCTCAGTCAAACTCGAGGGCTATTATTAATTTTTGCGTTTTGGCCGTTGTTGCCTGGAAGAAAATTGTAAAAAGTAAAAAACCACCTTGTTTTTCAAGTCTTCAATACAAAAGTATAGAAGAAGAAGAGGAAGAAAACAGCCTGAGGTTCTTTAAACTGCCAGCACTTGCCTAGGGCTCTGTTTGTATATGCTGCCTCCTTTCCTGCCCGAGATGAAAATTAAATGCTACAAATCTATTGTCAAGGACAAAGGCTTTTTTGAAAAGTTTAAGTGTCATGCTGAACTTGGAAGCCTCTGCTGCTGGTATCCCTGAATGGAGGCTGATAATGGCTGCCTATCTGCTATTTCTCCCAGTTTTACATCTTCCCGCAAATGACACCTATATAAATATTCTTAATGGCGGTAACATAATGTTAAATATGACTTTATCCAGCGCAGTTGTAGGGCTTCCTGATTTACTGGCAGTGTGGATCACGGGCAAGGGTTAAACTGATACTTTCAATTTATCGTTTCTCTGTCATTGCTCTTCTACAGGTATCTAAAAATATAAATGAGAAATAATTGTATTCTTGTGACAGTACTCAATTGATATTTTCAACTCTTTAGATTTCCTCTGGTCACTTCATAGGTGCAGACTACTGATTTAAATGCGGTCTAGGTCTGACAGTGGAATCATTGGTGAGTAAGGTTTATTAAGCTTGTTGGGTTGTGAATGTATGTATGTGCCACTATATGTGTTTTTTCTTTTTCTGTCTTTTTTTTTCTTTTGGTTGGGGGAGGGGGTGTGGTTATGTTTCAATTAAATATGTATCTTTCTCACTAACTGGAGTTGATATCATAAATTACACCCACCCCCAGCCCCCTGCCAACTTTTTTTTTCCTCATGAAATCCTTATTAACATCCTCTAGTGCATGTTAATGGCTTATTGACCATATATGGTATAATGAGACCCAGGGAGCAGGGGCCAGTGGTGATCTATGGCAGCGAAACTCTGCCTGCACAGAAATGGTGACCTATTTTTAATATGAAAGCACTGGTGGAGGAAATGGCAGTGGCGTTCATGTTTCAGTGCTTTGCAAGAGCCCTGCGGTGACCAGTGCACATGCAAAAATGCTATCCCAAAAAAAAAAAACGAAACCCACTGCTCTCTCTCTACCTCTTGACAAAGCTATTGTGATCTATACAGACATACACGCATGCGCACAAATACACACATACACACACACACACAATGTGTCCACATTTATATTAGCGTACACATGCTAACACGCCCTGATACACAAAATGCATGCACAGTATGCATAAAACAGTTGTAAAGCACTGTGCAACTTAAATTGTGCATTTTTACTTTTTTAATGAATGTTTTTTAAAATTATTTTTGTAAAAATAAAAAATGCACTCTCTTCTGGCTACAAAAATGCTACCATTTATGATGCACTGTTTTTCACTGCACTGCACAAATTGAACCGTACTAGTAGTTTTAGATAACTACCATTTCCTAAACTCAGGTACCATTGTACAGCTTGAATACAATTAGTGGCACAAAAATAAGCATTTATTCTTATTTATTCCGGAAAGGCCTAAGACTCTCTGCCTTGCTAACATTTGTACGTTCATCTTGCCACAAAATCCTTAACTGGTATAAAGCCTGTATTCAAAAAATGCACCAAAACCAGAGTGAAATGTGCCTGTCGTCGGAGATAACCTTGAGGATTCACAGGATTTAGCATTCCACACAACTCCTGGCCCTGGCATGCTAAAGCACACATTACACCCTCCCTTACATGCGGAAACATTAATACATTTCTTTTTAAATGAAAGTGCTGCTTGCATTTTTCTTGCAGAGGAGCTGTGAATGTAAAGACTCTGTCAGCACACGTTACAGGGAGCCGGGATTGAAGGTCTTGGAACCATTTACATTTCCGCTTGAAAGAGGGAAATTGAACGTGTGTGTGTGTGTGTGTGTGTGTGTGTGTGTGCGCGCGTGTGTGTGTGTGTTTGCGTGTGTGTGTGTGTGTGTGTGTGTGCGTGCGCGCGCGTGTGTGTGTGTGTGTGCGTGTGTGTCTAAGAGCACTTGTAAGGTTTTAATCAACAGTGCACAGAACATGTTTTTCAGAAGTATATATATGTATTGGAAATGTATTCTCCATTTATTCTGTATCTTTTTATCCAGCTCATTATTATTGCACTTGGAGCAGGTGCCTGGCACCTGATGCACCCCCATGCTCACTGAAAGAGGTGGCACCAGGTATCATTTTAACCTTGCAAAAGGTTTTAACCTGCAGGAATAGATTATAGACAAGTACTCAGCTCCCATCGCCCACCATCCCAATCTTTTTACCCCACGGCTTATGTCTCATAACGACCGTCCCTTTCCAGCTTTTACTCGGCTTCGCGAGTGATTTGCGCAGAAACAGGGAGGACGGTCAGTACCATACTGCAGAACTGTGATCAGACAAAAGGTTTTTACTATGAGGCCTATAGGTTCTAGTCCTCATAGGGTGACCCTGGTTGTGCAGTTAAACAGGATGCTGTCTGTAGCTGTGCTGAATGGATTAAGCAAATATGCTGAATGTTAAAATGTAAGCAGTGCATGTTGGCTTTGATAAGGGCGTCTGCCAAGCAAAGTGAATGGAGCAAACAGCAAATTTGGCAAGGGGAGCTCCTACAGTACTTCATTTTGTGTGACTGACGCTTACATTTGGAGGATTTAAGTGCATAAAATTGTGAATCTGCACTCAATACGAGAGATTCCCTACCCATCCACCCCCAACTCACCCACTGTCTAACACAAATGCGAGTGCAGTCATACTCATAAATTCGATCAAAAGTATGGGAAATGATGGTCAGTGATAGGCGACCAGCTGTATCCAGTTGAGGGTTTTCTTACTGTAAATGGGGCCTTCCTCCCACTCATCATTGACGTAAGTTAAAGCAGATAATACTGTATTACAGTCAGCACTTGAAGCAATTTTCTTCATGGAAAAAAATAATAAAGATATAGGTCAGCATTTGTTTCAGACCATAAGCTAGATTTTGGTTTGCCACTGCTTTTGTTTTTATGGTCAGACTCTCTGTCAAAAATAATAAAAAGTAATAATAACATTTGGCGTAATTCACATATTACATTTATTGCAGTGATTTCCCATTTATGATAGCTAGCCAGGCACATTTCTGACACTTGCTCTTAATGATTTCATGACTCTCTTGTGGCCACAAACTCATAAATAAGATGGTGAATCTGTGATCCATTCATATGCCTAAACTCAGGATCAGCTTTTCCAAATTGAGAGTTTGATTTATGAAACCTGCAGCACAGTTCAAAAGCATTAGCCAGTCAAAATGCAATTCAGCTTGTGGCCTTGCGTGCAGTTGACCCTACCAACAAGACAGAGCCATTTCACTGTGTTACTCACTTATTCAGAGTAAGATCAATCCAGTATGTATGCCGAAGGTGAAATTGGCTTTGGAAAGGTTGATATGCTGACAAAAAATGGACAGTTTCTATGAATAGCATTTGTTGGAAATTTCAGTGGTATGAGTGCTTACTTTGAATAGTACTTGCATTAGGTTTCAGTAGTATATGTCCATGGTTTCAGTTCTGTCTGTGTGAGTTATCTGTAGTTTGTACTGCATGCATGATTTTAATCCTGTTTGGGGGAGGTTTGGATCATTTCTATGTGTGGTTTCATGAGAATTTTTGCACAGTTCCAGTAGTATGTGGGCATGCTTTTAATAATGTCTATACGATGTTTCTGGTCTATGCATGCATTGGTTTTAGTATTGTTTGTGTGAGGTTTCTGTTTCATGTATAAATGGTTTCAGCTGTGCTTGTGTTAATTACCAGTAGTACACGCGGATGACTTTACTAGTAATCGTGTTTTTTCATCAACGTGTGTGCAGCAGATGTATTTCAGATGTTTGTTTCAGTGAAAGTACATGAATGCATGTGAGCAGTAGTGCGTGGTCATGTGTGTATGTGCGGGATATACACGGGCTGTTGGTGAGATTAATGCCTGTGTGGTGGTGCTGGTGTGGGACAGGAGCTCGTGGCAGAGGAAGGCCCAGAGTGCGCCCGATCTGCAGCATCAGCAGCAGGACAGGGGCCAGACGCTGGATTTATAGCGTCAGTGAGCGGAAATGACCCGCTTCTGTCATTGGGCGTGCGCCCCATCACGAGAGGCCCTAAACTATATTGGCATGGCCCTGACAGACATGTTTGTCATCCAGTCAATTTAGAAGATACCGAGCAAGCAGTATTATTCTTTTGACAAGCTCCAGTTCTCCCTCTCTCTGTCTCGTTCCCTTGTCCCTACCCCTCTTCTCTCTCACACACTCTCTCTCTCTCTTTCTCTCACACATAGCCGCACACAACAGTCACACTCTGACTCTAACTCATTCTCTCTCCCTCTATCGCTATCTCTATGAATGTTAAAGAGCCAGCCATTGTTTTTGTTTGCGTATCACCGTTACATTGGGAGACAACCTCCTTTGAAGTTTCAATACTATGCTTCTCTCAAGACAACAGTGGTACGATCTTCCTCCTTCAAACATAATGATGAGGCTGACATGGCTGCTCGGTATTATTTAGCCAATTTATTTCTAGTTGTGCGGTTAAATTGGGTAGCTTTTGTTAACGACAAACAATGTCTATTGCTGCATAAATATTTGCATGGCAATAAAAAGTCAAAGAGTGAGATAGGGCTCTGGCCTCTCAGTATTCTCTGGCACAGAGCAGTGCCTCCTCCAGTGGCCCCGCTATCCCTTCTGCGGACATGAGATGTCCTGTAAGAACAGTGACACCCACTGGTAGTATCCCTTAAGTGACATTAGTGCCAAGTCAATAGACATTCATTATATTTGAGAAAGGACAAAATGTCATGGAAAAAGGAAATTATTCCAAATGTAATGCAAAACAAGATAATACTACTTGGTTTGTCTAATAAAATTAAGTACATTGATGGCACGATATGGTATTGACAACACAAATATGTAGAAAAAAATAAATAAAATGTTGGCTGCGTTTATTCTAATCAACACCTTTGCAGACATTAAATAATATCAAGGGCTCCCTTGAAAAAGAGATTTTGATCTCAGTGGGACTTTCCTGGTAGAATAAAGGATAAATAAAAAATGTTAAAAAATCTGTGTGAAAGAATATTAAATTGCATTTCCACGTCTTTTTCAAAAATAAAAATACTGAAATGCATTAGCCGTTAATAATTTAGTGCTTAAAAACATTGGAATTCAATGAAGTGTTCAGTCTTGAACACATTCTGCAATCACCGTCTCAACTGAAGTGTCTGTGGAAATAATCAGGTTTGAATCATATCCAGTAACTCCATCACTTAGTGCATTGTCTTGTCTGAATCTCACCCGGTGGCCCGTATATCACAAGCTCGGCCACCAAATGCAGTGGAAATAATGCTGTTTCACTAGTGAAAAACGTGCTCTTGAGAGAACACTTCAAATATCTCATTATTGAATCACAAACTCATATGTTTCCCCTTTGTCACACGACGTGACTATGATCTCCTTTAATTATCGCCATTTACTGGAAACTCGCAATTAATCTGATTACACTTTGCATTTAAATATTCATCTTAATTATAACCCAATTAAAATATATTAAGACACATTAAAAGGCAGGCATTAAAATCAATTTATGGCGATGTCTGTTTCCACAAAAAAGATGTTTCAGCGAACTAATACTGGGGGCAGGAGGAATATATTCCAATTGACCTACAATGTGTGAATCTTGTCCTAAATGAGAAATTATCTCAATAATTAAGTGGTGCGTGTAAGAAGTTATAACAGCCCTGCGTGATTACAAAAAAAAAAAGAAAGCCTGCAAAATGGCCTCCTTTTTGTTTCTGAACAAAATCTGTTGTAGCATTAATTCAATCTACAATCGTTGAAGGATTGTTGAAGGCAGCCAAAAATTAACAAAAACTGATGCCTCTATGCAATCATACTATTAGTAAAGAGTCAAGTTTTTATCAGTAGATACTAAGACGCATCTTTCAGTTTTGTCTGTGAACATGAGCAAAACACATCAGTGTTAGCCCTACATGTACTGATGTTTCATCTTTTATCATTAGAAATTTGTGACGATGCTGTGTTTATATTTGATTGATGTACGATTGAGATTATTTCCCCATTTACATCATGCCTTGCCACGATGTAATTTAAACATTTAATCATTTTCACCCACTCATTAAACAGGACCCATTGTTCCATTACCCCCCCCCATTTCGAAGCCAGTACAAACCATGTATCCACCACTTTGCACCGCCACCGTGATGAATATTTTATAGAAAAGCTAAGACTTCTTCTCTCCCGATGTGTAATCACATGCAAAACAATACTGCGGGCATGTTAAAGCAGAGATATAAAGACACATCCATGAGGGAAATCCATTTTTGTCTGCCCTTGCATTCATTAATGAATCAATGGGTCTCTCTGGAGAGTGGCTTTTAAAAATACATAATGCCCCTCCTAGATCGCAAAGGGGGGAAAAAAGGGTTTTATTTTGATCTTCGGAGCAACAAATGCATTTGGAAGGCTGTACATACATTAAAAGATTGCAGGAAGTGGGAGGGAACGCAGTAATGCATGATACCCTGTGATGGCGGAGTGGAAGACTGTCTGTCTTTATGGACGTATGCCATGAAGGAAAAAGACAAGGTCATGGCAGTGGGTGAGATACAGCACTCCAGGACTGCATTATCTGCATTTATTTACACAACTTACCAGAGTAATGCAACTAATTTCACATAAAATGCATAAAGTGCTTCCTCGTATCGAGTGAGGTTTTATTGACGTTGCTCTACAGCATCTGCCTGATTTAAGAAACAGTAATGCACTGCATGAGAAAAAGGAGCATGCCTGGACAAGGGCCGGTTCTTTTATAAAGGTGATTCGATTCATTTGCTGCCATTGGAAAGGAAGCAATTCACTTTCTAATACAGAATCAGATTCATCGCGGAGAACAGCTTTCATCCCTACTCTGTTCCTTAAGATGACTTGGCAGTTTTGATTGAATTCTGGGGTAAGGGACCCAGATTTAATCCAGACACCACAAATTAATAATTGAAAGGTCTATAATTATGAATGAAGTTGCGTAAATTCCTTCTACAAAGCCAATGACAAGGCACTTTTAGTGATTTGAATCCAGGCCCTGTCTTATTCTCTTCCTAATGTGACTGTTTGTTTGGATGAAGGGGATGCTGTGTAGAAAGAATTGAAATGGGAATCTTGTTCCAGTAAAGTAAGAGTGATGGTTCAGACGTGCTCACAGTAACTCTCACTAGCAGAGACAGATATGCCTCAGTGGCACTGAGAAATCGGACATTGTTTCGGGGAGGGGGGCGGGCGGAGCGGTGAGGCATTAGAGCATTAAAAGCGTGCTGTTTATTTATTTATTTTATTTGATACGAGTGGGTGTTTTACTGTACGCACTGACTATATATTTTCACGCATTTTATCTCCCCCTAGGGGCCCTTATTCCGACTGAAAAGTTTTCCTGGACAAAAAGTTTGGTGGAACTAGCCCGTTTGCCGCCCCTTTCTGAGATAAAACGTAAAACAGAATGACAAACCGTCCCCCCGTGCACTCCCGCCCCCTGGTCCTCTTAAACTCTGAGTACCGCACCGGACGTCCCACAGACAGCCCATACATATTTCATGCAGTCCCAACGCCTGTGCCGTTAGGCCGCGGCTTTACATTCTCCTCCTACCAATATACTGTTAACATTGTGTATTCAAGACACTCACTTTTTCCACTTTCACTGAAAAGTATAGCAGTTTTGCTTTTAATGATATAACAAAACAATTTGGATGTACTCGAAAATGACGTTAAATTGCAATGTATTTTGAGGATGGGGTGAGATAATTTACTTTGCATTAGTAATTGCAAATTAAGAAAATATAATTGGATGATCATTATTGTGGTTATTAAATAGTACCCTGAATGTGCTTACCTTTACAACAGCAAATACGAGAAGCAAAACGTACTTTATTAGGTTTGCGCTCAGCTATTAAAGCCCAGCTTTATAGTGCAAGTGGATGCCCTCTCGTAAATGCAAAGAAAAATACGATCAGTTTTTGATTTTTTGTGAACTTACCCTTTAATATGTATTAAATTACATTATTCAGACTCTGCAGAGTAGGCAATTATGATGTTAAATTTCCCTCGCTGATTTATTTCTTTAATTTTAATACCTCTTGGGACGTTTGTCTGTTTTTTGCAGCCAAAGTCGTGTTATTTGTTATACTTGGAGGATTGAGCTTATGGTTTCCGTCACGTTTAAAATGCTGTAATGCTGAGCTGTTTTAATTAGTGTGTGTTTACTTTATTGTGATTATTGCTCCTTATTGCCTAGTTCAGTTCGTATGACCCTGAGAAGGTTACATTTTCTTGGTAGTGATTTAAATGAGTTTACATCTTCCCTCTAAAGACCATGAAATAGCCATTTAGGATGTTAAAGCTAATGAAACTATAGTGTAACCAATGCACACTGTGCATGTTTTGAGGTTAACAGTTTAGAGAATGCAGTTTTAGAAGAAGCCTTTGTTGATTTTCTTACGCAGTGAATCTTTGAAATTCCATGTAGTTTCATCAAGTGTAATGCATTCACAATTCATGATATACTGTGTAAACTGTTAAAAACATTCATATTTTTGCAAAATGCATTTACAGAAGCAACTCAACACTTCGCTACAGAAAAAAAACTTGTTGCCATATTTAGCTGTACAGAATTACACCTTCATATTTTGTTATCATTCATTATATCAATCCTCAGTTAAAAAAAAAACAAAACAAAACAAAAAAAAAAGAAATACACATATGCACAAACACAAACAAAATGGCTTGAAATTGGTCAGTATCTGAGTGCAAACATAATGGTTTAGTACCAAAAATGTTCTATTTGGAAATACATAAAATATATAATTCTTGGCTATGAATGCTGCAGCCTTTTTCTGAGACAAATGCATTTCAGTAGACAGTTATATAAAACTCAATTTCATGAGATTACTTAAGGTTAAAGCAATTCACTCCAGATAAGATGTGTGAGTTTTGAATTTTGTCTCCGGGAACTTTTCTTTGTGGAATTAGGGTCAGCGTTAGGGTTCTAATAACTTACCTGTCAGATTCGCCCCTGAGACAGCATTTGGGTGTTCTGATTTTTCTCTCCTGTGCAGTGGAGAAAACAAGATTGCTGCACTGTATGCACAATATATCAGACGCGCACTATTGACACCTAAATGGCTATGAGGGGCTTGTGGAATATTGTTTGCGCATTGTAGAGTGCTCTGACCTTTGCCATGTTATCAAGAGACTGCGGCAATCTATGACTTAAGTACGCCACAGGCCCAACGCATTGGACTGTCAAAGCGTCAGATTAGCGTGTGTTCAGGATCAGGCCACTTCTCATACTGGTTGTGAAAGCCTTCAGAGCTTTCAGACAGTCCTGGCGCATGCTTCATTAGGATTGTGTGGACTGCCGGTGTGCAAATAGGGAAAAATAGTGATGATAATAAAATACAAGCAGCAGTGGGTGGAGTGGACCCCAGCGAAGGGATTTATGGCATTGTCTGGTCATTATTAACTGAGCCCCAGTTGCATGGCCGGTTCTCTCTCTCTCTCTCTCTCTCTCTCTCGATAAAATGTCACTGGACCCTGAGTTAGGCTCTGTAAATGGGTAATCGGAGCCATCCCTCTCTCTCAACCTCCCTCTCTCTCCACTTCTCTCTCTTGTTCCGCCTTACTTGCTTCTTCCGTTTCCCTCTTACTCAGTCTCTCATGTTCTCTCTTGCTCTCCCTTCCTCTGCCTCTCTGTCACTCTTTTCTCACTCCATCTTTCATTCTCCGTGTTAGAATTAAAGGAGGTTTTCTTTTCTGTCTGAACAGACTCAGCAGTAGCTACGCACTTTTACAGAGTTAATTTTTTCAGGGAAAACCAGGGAAACCTTTGAGGGAAAAAAAAATCATGCTTGTACTAAAGATATGAAATCAACATTACAGCATCCTTGTGGGGTAGTAAACAGCAAGTGCTATTAAAATGTTTGCATTTTGACGTGACTACAAGTCACCCTGTCTGATTTTGAAAATTGAATCAATGTGAGCAAATACTGATTCAAATATTTCATTTAAAATGTCATGTTAACCTCTATTAGTTGAAATCAACTGTTTTTCCTACGGTGCATTACTGCCATCATGTTTTTACTCAGAGCTCCAGTAGTTGACGTCACGCGATCTCAGTACGCATCTGACTTGAACAAAATACATCATATTGGCAGGAACCAGAAAGCAGGGATTAAAAACAAAACTTTTTTCATTTTGATTTTGGTCCGAGACAAAACTTTATTTTAATATTTCCATTCCTGTGCTCCGAGGCCTCCTCTCATTAATAACCGATTGGGAAATTGTGGAAGAAGAATTAATGATATTCCTTTTTGAAATGACTTCTCCTTTACACAATGATTTGTATATTAATGGAATAAAATAATTTGAATGAAAAAGAAAAAAAAATGAATACCTGCAGCTCTGCACAAGCTGAATGAGTAATGCACATGATGTACCTCTTCTGTGCAGCATGACAGCCAGTCCACTTTATCCCCCCCCCCCCCCGGAAAAAAAAAAAAAAAACTAAAAACTAAAATTGGGATTCATGTATAGAAACTGTTCAAACATGCTTTCGCTCCAGCTGTCATTAAGCAGCACTAATATGCTGGGTGTGGGTTCGAAAGAAATGTAACACACGATTTTCCATTTTCAGCTTTGGAAACAACTTTTAAATGAAAAAAAATGACCCTAAATCAATTATAGTTTTACATTTTATTCGTTTCCTTACAAAACATACAAAAAATCCCAGGAGTCAGCAACATTTATGAGCGCTGGCTGTTGCTGTCCTGCGGTCCTGATGCGGTCCAGATCCAGTTCTGCACCATCCTCGGCATGCCACTTCCTCGAGCAACTGATGCCACTGTTTAGATGGACTTTAATGGAACTGTATTGTCATTATCCTATCTTGCTTATCTTGTTATTAACTAGCGAGCCCGCGGAGGATGGGCTTCCCCACTATAGCCGGGTTCCTCCTGAGATTTCTTCCCACTGGGGAGTTTTTTCTCACCACTGTTTGAGGATTTTTCTCCCTACTGGGAGTTTTTTGCTTCATTTGCTGTAGTGGGGAATAGGCTGGGCACTGCCCTTTCAGTAACTCATCTCTGACTGTAAAGCGTCTTTGTGACAGTTTATCTGTGAAAAGCGCTATACAAATAAATTGAAATTGAAAAATTGAAATTTTAAAATTAGGCTGTACCATTTAAACACAACCATGGCCAAAAAAAAACATAATTATACAGGCTTTACAAAAATGAGTACTTGCTTATCATTACTATTTCATCATGTCTGTTTCACTTGCATGTAGCTGAGAGCCTCCTCCATGGTGTTGAACTGTCCGCAAGTAATAAATCTACTTGGGATTGAAATAGAAAACTTTCTGGTTAAGTAACGTTGATAATAATCAAGACAAAGATATAAAATTATCAGACTAAGGTCCAAGCCTGTTGTATAATGGCATCAGTCTCATAGCATAATTCCCAATCTCATTTTTTTTTTTAATTGTTCATGAGAATGGATTGTATTTTCTTCTTCTTCTTCTTCTTCTTCTTCTTCTTCTTCTTCTTCTTCGTTCAGGTTTTACGGCAGTTGGCATCCAAGATGTTGCATGAACTTATTCGCCCTTATCGTTCTCTCTAACCCGTCTGTCCAGTCCGGTCTTTCTTAAAAAAACCCATCATCATTTTCCTCCCTTGAGCACTGTTGCCTATTTCCAGTACACTTTTGATGCTGTTCTCTACTTGCCCCACTGTGTGTAACTGCTGCATCATGTCCTGTCTTTCTCTTGATTACTTCCTGCATGTTATGAGAATATGTTCCACTGTCTCCGCCTTATGTTATAAACTGCAAAGTCCTCATGGGTGTTTTCCAGCGATATAAAGTGAACTGTTCAAGTTACAATGCCCAATTTTCAACCTGCTTATCACTACCTGTTCTCTCCTGTTTGTACCTTTACTCCGTACTAAACCCACATTACTTTGAATTGTTTGTAAATGTCTCCCTCTCATCTCTCGATCCCAGTCCTGTTGCCACTGTTGATTTACTGATCTCCATACGATGCTCTTCCCCTCTGACTTTGATAATTTAATATTGCTTTCCACTGTTTCTTTTCTGCAAGCTTCTTTTGCCAGTTTATCTGCCCTTTCATTACCTTAGATACCTGTATGTGCTGGTACCCACATAAAAGTGATTTTTCTACCTTGCCGCACCATTTTTGAATATCTAATTAATATTTCGAAGAGAAGGTCCTGTTGGCTCCTGGCTGTACCCATCATAACACTCTTAAGTGCTGACATGGAGTCACTGCATATTAACACCTTTGCAGATCTAACCTGTTCAAGCCATTCTAGAGCCAAGTGCATGGGAAACTATTCAACAGCAAATACACTTTTTTATTTTTCTGTAAGGTTTTTAGATAACAGGAAAAAATTATTATTTTTTGCCCACACAAAAGAACAGGCAGCCAATATCTCAATTTGATAAAAATATGACTCGGGAAATTATGTGATGAGACTAACGATAGTAAGGTTCATCTGCGCTAAACGTTTTGTGAGCTACCAGCTACAAAATTGTAAAATTTTATGGGGGTAAACATTACCCCTGATGGCTAAAGCCCCATAAGAATATATATATATATATATATATATATATATATATATATATATATATATATACACAGACAATTGGCCAGAGGTTTGGAAGCAAGGCCGATACAGGTAAAAAATTTGGAAGCAACTTCAAGTTTCTGTTCACAATGCCTTTCTTAAAAACCAGTATGAAATTTATGGATTTTGGGATGTATTTATTGTATGATTAGACTTTTTTTTTCATTGATATGCACCATTTTCCTCTATTTACCTTTCGATACTGTATACATTGATGTTACTAGACCACTGCTGAATAAATGTTAATGCAAGAAAGGAGGGGCTTAGTTTTTGGGTTGAGAAGATTTGCAAGAGTCAAAACTTCAGTGAAAAAGTAAAAAACAAATCACAGTTTGCATTATTCACTTTATGTCAAGGTTTACAGAGCATGGGTCTAGTTATATAGGCCAGATAATTTGAGTAAAAATGTATTCTGATAAGTGACTCTTTATATAATAATGATGTTTATTTTGTTTCACAGTATGCCAATGAAACTATGATTTGTTTTTGAACAAATTTGATCTTGCTTCCAAACTTTTGGCCTGTAGTGTGTGTGTATTATATATATATATATATATATATATATATATTTTTAGCGATTGCAAAGTCCTTTAGCCAAGCAGTTGCCTCCTGCTCTGCTGTATGGAGGGTGTCTAGTCCTTTTTTCAGTCTTTGGAGAGGGCAGGCTTCAATGATGTGCTCCATTGTCTGCTCGTCACCACAAGCACAAAGTGGGCTAGGGCCACTACCCTATTTGTGAAGGCTGGCCAAGCTCGGGCCATGTCCAGTCCTGAATCTGTTGAGGGTTGCCCACTGTCTCCTTGGGAGGTCTGTGCCAGGGTCCTGTTGGGTAGGGTCTGACACCAGATGTTTATTGGGGACCTCCTTGGACGCCCATTCCTTCTCCCAAGCCGATTGGTGAAGTCAGCTGGTGAGGTGTTCTTCCAGATGGGGCGTGTGGATGGGAGTCGAGCAGTGGGTGGGTAGATGTCTGCATGGATTGGTAGATGGGGGGAGTCTTTGGCCTTGTGAAGCATCCTTTGAGTAAATGCTGCTCGCCGGATTTATGGAGGTGCAATGTTTGATAGGACAGGGAGCCAGGGGAGTGGTGTTGAGTGGATTGCCCCAGTTATGATTCTCATGGTTGTGTTGAGCTGGGTGTGAACGTAATGTGTGTGGGATGACCTAGACCATACAGGAGCACAATATTCTGCTGCAGAATATGCAAGGGCCAAAGCTGAGGTGCGTAGTGTGGAGGTTGATGCACCCCATTTTGCACTAGCAAGCTTGCAGAGCAGGTTGTTTCTGGACTTCACCTTCGCTGCCATCCCTTTTTTGTGTTCCTTTAAGGATAGGATCCTGTCAAGGGTTACTCCAAGGTAGGTTGGATTAGTTGCGTGCTTAGGTTTAAGCCTGCAGAGAATGATGTTTAATTCTCTGGCAGCTTCCACATTGTGGAGATGGAATACACTGGAAACAGTTTTTGCTGGGCTTGGTTTTCGATGCCAAGTTTTGCAGTACTAGTCCTAGTTTAACTAGTTTAACTGAGGTTTTCTGTGAGCACCTGTTCCAGTTGACTGAAGTCTAGTGCTTGGAAAGGCCAGACAAATGTCATCTGCACAAATAAATTTTGGGATTTGGTGATGGGTAGGTCGTGTAGAGGTTAAATAAGGTTGGGGCTAGAACTGAGCCTTGTGGAAGCCCATTTGTCTGCGTTCTCCATGAGCTCATTTTCTGTCCAAGGTGAACTCTGAAACTCAGCAGAGTTTTGATGGTTGCTGTTGCTCAGGCAGGGAGCGTCTTTGTGTGTTTCAGTAGGAGGCCTTTGTGCCAAACTGTATCATAGGTGGCTATGAGGTCAAGAAACACAGTCCGTCTTAAGTCTGCTCTCAAAACCATTTTCGATGGTTAAGGCCAGTACTTGTTCTCCTGTGCTGTGGTCCTTGGGGAAACCTGCCTGATCCACACAGAGAATATCCTCTACTCCTGGGGATCTAGGCTGAAGTATAAGCCTTTCCAATATTTTGTAGGGAACGCAGGGTAGGGAGATTGGGCGGTAGCTTGCTGGCAGTGTTGTATAGTAACAAAGTAAAAATACTTCGTTACTTTACTTAAGTAGTATTTTTTTATATTTGTACTTTACTACTTCTATTTCTGACGACTTTTACTTTTACTTCACTACATTTTCCGAAAAAAATCAATACTTTTACTCGGTTACATTTACCTGAGCATCCTCATTGCTCGTTACAAAATAAGAAGGAACGTGATAGCCAATGGACAATCTTCGTTTTGTTGTAGTGGGACTAGTAGCCAATGATGTTGGAGATACAGACTGCAAGACGTTATCACTGGTTTAACGTTACCCCGTTGTGCGGCGGATGAAATCAGAGGCCAGCGGGTAAATTTCAAATTAATGGTCGCATTGTCATGTCACTGAATCGGCGACTGAACCTGAACCTGCTGCTGAAACAACTAGCATAGACGACGACGATGACGATGAACACCCGTGGCCATACCTGCGGGAAATGTTCCGCAACATCAGAGTGAAAGATTCCTCCTACCGGAAGAAATGTCTGCTGTGCCTACCTAAAACCAGTGAGATATTAGCTTACAAAAATTCTTCATCCAATCTTAGGAAACATGTTGAGGTAAGTTATAAAAGACTAATCATGTGAACTGCAACATTCATAGTTAACGTTAACTTGCTGTATTTTTCATAGTGTTAGTTAGCTAACGCTAACGGCTACTAGCTTAGTTACGTTAGTAGCTAGTTGTAACGTTAGGAACGTTATCCAGTTCAGGGTAACTTAATGCAGTGACGTGCAGTCGGAGGTTAGGTTGGTGAGGCAGAAACCTTCCCTTTGCTTGATTCGCAATCAGACGATTAACTAATTTAGAAAGACTATTCGGCAGAATGACGGGCCATTTTAAGTTTCCGCGGCGTTATTACTCAGTGGGCTACATCGAACTTGAAGTGCTCACGAAACTGCAGATTTGCGAGTATTTGCTTACAGGAAGCCAGAGACGTGCGGTGAGATGAGGCAGTGACCCAAACTTTTATCGCAGGATTTTGTGAACCTGTTCCCACGTACTATTCCTGATTGACAATGAAAACAATTAAGACAAAGCCGTATGGAAGCCTGATACTGATAGAGGAGATAATAACTTAATTCACGTATACGCTGCAATTCGAGACTGCAAGGATGGAAATCTGAATAATCAATTAGGAAAAAGTCTCGGCTCGGTAATTCTGTTTTTAAACATTTTGTTAATCGGATTATGAAAGAAGACTGAAAATAAACGCCCGCTTATTGTTTGGGAGTAAAACCAAGAATAAAGGAGAATAGGAGTAAAGGAGAATACATTATAGGCTATCGATTAAGCATTGAACTCTGCATAAGTCGAACTATGTTAATATTTTTGATGACCATCGGCTTCCTGGAAGCTAGTACGCGCAAATCTGCTGTTGAGCATTTCAGGTTCGATGTACTGAGTAATAACGCCGCGGAAACTTAAACAGGCCCGTCATTCTGTCGAATAGTCTTACTAAACTAGTTAATCGTCTGATTGCTAATCAAGCAAAGGAGAGGTTTTTGCCTCACCAAACCAACCTCCACCGCACGTCACTGACTTAATGTTAGTTCAGTCAGGACAACTCACGTTTCAATAAAATAGAACAATTTATTCATGGATATGAGCATTACATTGTATTTTGGTGGCAGTTCTGCTCTGGAGGAATAATCTACTTAGGCACAGCAAACATACAAACATAGTCAGGAACAGAAATCAAAATCCCCCCGATGTGAGCAGAACCAAACAGGTGGAGGCTGGGGTGGAGGCGGCAAGCAAAAACCAAACAGCATGTTGCATAGCATGAAGCGTCATTGTGAACAGCAGCGGAAGCAAGTGAGCTTGACGTCTTTCAAATAGACCGCTGCATGACCTCGTGATGTGTATCCTCCAATTGTGTGCCTGCTGGTGCTGACGTGCTGGTAGCTTACCAGGCTGCTGTCAGCTGACGTAGCTCTTCTCGAGTTTCCTGCCTGAACTAGTTACACTCATTTCAGTCAGGACAACTCACGTTTCAATAAAATAGAACAATTCATTCATGGATATGAGCATTACATTGTATTTTGGTGGCAGTTCTGCTCTGGAGGAATAATCTACTTAGGCACAGCAAACATACAAACATAGTCAGGAACAGAAATCAAAATCCCCCAAAACAGCAACCACCGCCAAGTGGCTAAACCATGTATACAGTGGAGCACCCACTGCCTCCTGAATGACCATCAAATCCATAGAGATATCCAGGGTCAAAACATTGACTACTAAAGGCTGCCAAGTATTTAGTGCAGTTTTATATCATCAATGCAGATAACCTGGATCAAGAATGGACATATGATCATTAATGTACATTACCTCACCATGTGTAGCCTGGTTCCACTGCGGGGACCCGTTAGGCTCGTTTCCTCGAGAACACACCGCTTGGTGCCCTCACATCTGTACTTGCGGGCAGGGCCTCACTGTTAGTCTGGATGCTTGGCCAGATCCTCTAGAGAATAGGCGCATGCCGCTCCCTCTAGTGCACGTCTGCAACCCCTACAGATGCGGGAGGCAAGATGAAGCATCATCTTGGTCCTGAGAAAACATTCTACCTAGTGAGAAAAACTGTGTGTACAGCCGGAGCACCACTGCCTCCTGGATAACCAGGAAGTCCATAGAGATATCCAGGGTCAAACATTGGCTGCTAAAGGCTGCCCAGCCTTTAGCGCACGTCTGCTGCCACCAATGCAGATTACCTGGATCAAAATGGACATTCTACCATTAATGTACATGACCTCCCATGTGTTGCTTGGTTCCACTGCGGGGACCCGTTAGGCACGTTCTCCAAGGAACACACCGCTTGGTGCCCTCACATCTGTACTTGCGGGCAGGGCCTCACTGTTAGTCTGGATTCTTGGCCAGATCCTCTAGAGAATAGGCGCACGCCGTTCCCTCTAGTGCACGTCTGCAACCCTTAGAGATGCGGGAGGCAAGATGAACATCATCTTAGTCCTGAAGAACATTCTACCTAGTGAGAAAAACTATGTGTACAGCCGGAGCACCCACTGCCTCCTGGATAACCAGGAAGTCCATAGAGATATCCAGGGTCAAACATTGGCTGCTAAAGGCTGCCCAGCCTTTAGCGCACGTCTGCTACCACCAATGCAGATTGCCTGGATCAAGTATGGACATTCTACCATTAAGTATGGCCAGCCAACCACCTGCGCCAGCAATTTATTATTTTTAATTCAATTCAAATTTTTCTATTCAATTATTTGTATAGCGCTTTTCACAGACTATCACAAAGAAGCTTTATGTTGAGCGATTAAATAAAAGAAAGGGCAGTGCCCAACCTAATCCCCACTAGAGCAAAATGAGGCAAAAAAACTCCCACTAGGGAGAAAAATCCTCAAACAGTGGTGAGAAAAAACTCCCCAGTGGGAAGAAATCTCAGGAGGAACCTGGCTATAGTGGGGGAGCCCATCCTCCGCGGGCTAGCTAATTAAAGCAATAATAGAATAAAATGGCATCAAAACAGTGGTGTCTAGCTCCAGGAAGTGGGATGTCGAGGAAGGAGCTGAACTGGATCCGGACCAGATTAGGACAGCAGCACAGCAGCAACTTCAGCTCAGATGGTCCAGGACTCCGTAGTGGAGGGAAAGATCCTCAGAAAGAGACAAAGAGGAAAAAAAGGGGGGTGAGGCACTGGATAAAACTACTGCATAAAATAGAAATACTGTCCTGTCTCAAGTGCCAAGTAAGAATTTAGGAACAATTTGTAATAAACAGTCAACACCCCTCCATCCGCTTGTTGCATTATAATTCTACTAGAAAGAAACCATCAAGTACCTTTAATCCTAGGTTTAAGAGCAAGTAATGATTCATCATACTTCAAAACCCCCAAAACCACGAAGTTTCATGAGGACAATTCTGGTCCTGAAAGGCCGGTGGGTAATGAAGGTTGTATTTCTTCCAATTTCAATGACTAATTGAATAAAAGGGGTTATATACAAAAACAAATTTGCTCATGCAGTAGAGAGAATGTTTCACATAGGGCGCCAAGTTTTTATTTATTCATTCATTTTTTTTTGGGGGGGGGGGGGGGGGGTCGATCTTGTGAAATTAGAGATGCCGCAGAAACTTCAGATTTTAAAAAGTGCTTTTGCCAATAAGGCAATTAACTAATTAAAGGCCAGAAAGGGAGCAAAAACTGGGACAGATATGGCCCTCATTCCCCAAACTCTAAAATACGAGTATTCTCCCTTTAAGATAGTACATCACATTCCGCTCGGATCGACTATGATTATGCATGCACATTAATTTGGTGCAATTTCAAGCAGTAATCCAAACCTAGCACATTAACATCACCTTGGCATTTTCAGGGATTTCTAGCACCCAAAGGAACCTTGATATTAGGTTTGGTCTGAGGCATGATGAAAAAGTCAAAGCTACCAGCACCATCATTTTACAGACCCTGCATGTTCACGGCTTTGTGTTCATGCGTGTCACGTGCTTAAATTTGTTAGGAGATAACAGAATAGGCCTGGTGGTTTTAATATGACATACTAACATGTCATCTAATTCTTAAAATTCAGAAGATGAAGCCGAAGCTTCAGAATCAGACCAACATTCAACAGAACATAATTCCAGCCATCTTTTTCATCTTATCATCTTTAACGATGCTTTCTTTGAGTTAGTTTCTTCTTCTGTTTTGAAGTGTTGATTTTAATTATTATGATATGAGCTCTTCGTCCTCCATGAGGTGCTGTTTAAGTAGTGCTGCGTAGGGTCCTGCCATGAGGACGAAAACGGAGGAATAGCGGAGTTCAGCCGTTTAGAAGGAACACCGAGGACGCACCATGGGGCGCATGCGATGTCCCGTGTCTGTAGCAGCCGGACTTCAGCCGTATTAATGGAAACAGCTTAATGCTCTGGTACTGAACAAACCATTGACGGAAACGACCATTCATGCTCAGTTGGGTCTTAGGCGCATTTACAATGGACAAAACATTACTCAACTCGATAAATCATGTATGCATTCGACTGTTAAAATATAAAAGCGGACTAATTTTGCATACAATTGAAGCAATGACTTGGTGTTTTTTTTTTTTTTTTTTTTAAATAAACCAGTTGGCCAGAAAGATTGTAGAATTGAGGAAACAGGAATTCTTCGCGCAGCGTAGTCGTATGAGTGAGTATTCATAAGGTTTCCACCCGTTACTTGTTAACAATAACCGCAATCCGGGCAGTATAGTCAACATTGTTGCCCATATACCCTGTTAATGTTTGCTGTCAAACATCCATCTGCAACAATGAATCACCACGACGCAAACCACTTTCTGACATTATGTTCACTGATGATCATCCGAACATCACGATATAACCACACCAATTCAACAGGCATAAATGCATGGAATTTAGCGATTTTCAGGTCCCTGACGTGGTCCGCAAACTACAGCCCGAGCGCGACTGCCATACCATTCAAGTTCGCAAATTAAGAATTAAATCCTAGTGCAAAACGCTTCACAGAAAAACTAGGGCTATCAATAAAAAGTACCATCTTCTCTGTGAGGCAAAACAAACACTAGGTCAGCACACAATTCATGAATCTTGAAGGAAAGGATCGCATAAGTATCCATGCACTGCCATCGTGCTATTAAAGTCCAGTGTTTGTATTTTATTAATTTATTTAATTTATGAGAGACAGGGACATGCTTAGCAACTAAAAGGAACAGATTTATATCCACAATTAAGCGGCCTTCAGTCAACAATGTAGCACATAAAGCAGAATTAATCGCAAAATTTAAAATTACCTGCATATTTGGATTCCAGGGTTGCACAGAAGCTGCCGATGTGGTAAACGGACCCCGTCGTTTTGGAGAAATTGGCGTTCCGCGTCTAGACAGGAACCAGGTCTCCAACTGAATCAGTCCATAGACCGTCATTTTGACTTATAGGAGGAACCTCACTTGAATCAGAATTATCTTGGGTTTTCGATTTGAAAATAGCGTTTGAGGGGCGTTCACGCGCACTTTACCAGTCGCAACTCTAACAAGATAAAATATGATTGCAGCAGTAGGCTAATTCAATTTCATCAGGCGCCCATTAATCCTGGAACACAGAGAATACACGCCAAAAGCCAAGAAGAAGCACAAGCAAAAACCAAACAGCATGTTGCATAGCATGAAGCGTCATTGCGAACAGCAGCGGAAGCAAGTGAGCTTGACGTCTTTCAAATAGACCGCTGCATGACCTCGTGATGTGTATCCTCCAATTGTGTGCCTGCTGGTGCTGACGTACTGGTAGCTTACCAGGCTGCTGTCAGCTGAAGTAGCTCTTCTCGAGTTTCCTGCCTGAACTAGTTACACTCATTTATGGATGGATTGGAAGGGAGATTTAATGATTTAGCCATGTATGTTAATCAACTGTAAAAATATAACGCTGGAGTTAGACATATTTATCAGTGATGATCGTTCCAAGTGGTCACATTTTTTTTTGTTGACTTTCTTCTCATTCATTCATTCATCCTGTAAGACCCGACGTTGCAGAATAACAACATTTTTATTTTTTCCAAAAAAAGGTATTAATGTTTTTTTTTGTTGTTGTTTTTTCACATTAGCATAGTCATTGGGTCCTATTGTTCAGTCTCACAATGCTATTGGATAGGACATTTGTATATAGGTCCGGCCCACAGGTCCAGAACTTTCACAAGCTGCAAAACTTTGGCTGAGGAACAACACTTTGTTTCATTGGACTGGATTTATCTGATTTAAGTAAGTAAAATGCCTTTAATATTTTTTTTTGGTGATCATTACACTGTCTAGAACATGTACATATGTAGTTATTGTGAAATACATTCCTCAAATGTAAATTAGAGCATGTTGTATATACGTTGTAATTATACAACAAAATAGCCATGTTGTAAGTTTACAACATACCTGGCTAAGTGTAGTCTAAATAGACATTTTGAAGGGGACCTTCTAGTTTTCACAATATATATACACATTCCAGACCTTATTATATATTAAGTAGGCTGTATATTTATTTTTACTTTAATTTCCAATCCAATACTATTTGGAACCCATTGTACTAGAAGCTGAATTACAAAATATATTGCAATAGCATATCACTTTCTACAGCTTATAATGTTATAGTAATGACCTTCAACAGTTCAGTTTCCCATTCTGTTTGTACATATGTGCCCATTATTTTGGCTCAATTCTTAATCAAAGCAGTTAGTTCTGGGGGGATACTGGGGGATGCCTGTTGCATTGGACGCTGTGGCTCAGCTGGTGGAACAGGTGGAACAGGTGAGAATGTTCAGGAATGTGGAATTATCATCCTGAAAGGAATGCTGCATGCATTTCTTTTAGGATGATAATTCCACATTCCTGAACATTCTCACCTGATAATCAGAGAACAATAGGTTGGCCAGACAGTATTGTGTGACTAGTGAAATGTGTAAATAGGATACTTTAGTGAAAAGTGTAAACACTTTGCCCCACCACCCATGTACTAAAGGTATTTCCATTTTATTTTTTTAATTTCAGAATGTCTTCAGCAAGGAGAAAGCCTTACTACACTGTGCAGGATGTCATTGATGCTGTCCAGAATGGAGAGAGTGATGTGGACATAGTCTTTGATGAAACCGATGAAGACTCAGATGATGAAGCCCATGTAGAAGTGGACAAAGAAAACTATCCACCCATTGACTGCCCAGCTGATGTGGACACTGAGCCCCATCCGGCCAAACATGCCAAGACCTGTGATAGATATCGCTGGCAGAAAAAACATTACATCAGCCCTAATACGGATTTTTCTGGTCCACCTCTCACCAAAGAAGTGCCTTCCCTCCACACACCACTCGAATACTTCAGACAATTTCTGTCTGAAGACATGATTGAGTCACTCACAAGGTTCACAAATGAGTACAGCTTTCAAGCAACCGGAAGATCCGTAAACACCAACAAAAAGGAAATGGAAAAAATGATGGGCATGTACCTGAAGATGGGCCTAGTACAAATGGCTGGAATGCGAATGTACTGGGAGACAGACACACGGCACGCCCCTGTTGCTGATGTGATGCCACGCAACAGATTCCAGTCTCTGTTGACATTCTTGCATTTAGTCAACAACTTGACAGTGTCAGACACAGACAAAAGGGACAAACTCTGGAAAATCAGACCATGGCTTAATTCATTCAGAGAGATGTGCCTGCAGGTGGTACCAGAAGAGCACAACTCTGTGGATGAAATGATGATTCCTTTCAAGGGGAGATTCAGCAGCATCAAGCAATACATGCGAGGCAAGGCACACCCATGGGGCTTCAAAGTATGGCAACGTCTGGCATGATGTGTGACTTTGATGTGTACCAAGGAAGCAACAACGGAATACGAGCCAAGTCTGAATTTGGTTTGTCAGGTGATGTCGTGATGAAACTTGCTTCAACACTGCCAAAAGGTCAGAACTACAAAATCTATGCAGACAACTACTTCACCTCTGTTCCACAGATAGAGATTACTGCAATTCAGTATTATTCACTGTAATTGATTACTGCACTACTCCCCAACCTACTACTCCTTATACCCCTCGTACATATTTCTATAGTGTACATATTTGCCTACATGCATGCGCGTGTTCCTGTTTTTATTTATTTGTTTTTAAATAAAATATTTCATTCATAAAAATATGACTAATGTTATTATTATTATTATTCATATTATATACTGTTCTGTGGCTAAGTAATAAGCAATCAAACATGCAAATGAACCCTTAGTGTTTTTTACTGAGGTACAAACATTTGTACCTTTCTGTTCAGACAATGAGTATAGATAGCCTACAGGAAATTCTGCTACCCATTTCACCCAGCGTTGTAATATTACAACGTTCCCATAAAACCTTACAAAAACAAAAATTTTTTACAAACACTTCATTTTCATCATCAAAGGCCTCCTACAACACCATCTAAGAGGTTGAATATTTTTTTTTAAATGTTTTACTATGTCTGGGTCTTACAGGGTAAAGCGTCAGTGCAATAAACAGTGTTGTTGTGTGAAGGTCAGTGTCAATAGACTAATGGTGAAGCAAAGAGTGTGTTTTTCCACATGGTGAAACTATACAGTCGAGGATTACGTTTTTTGTTTGTTTGTTTGTTTGTTGGTTTGTTTGTTTTTTTTTTGGTTTTTTTTTTTTACACTGCCCCTCGGCCCCTGAGTGTCTCCGGGGGTCTAACGTGAGTAGGCTTGGCCTCTGCAAGCCAAAAACTGAACTTCTGGGTTATTGAATGATCTGCCTGTCTTTTTCTGGTTTTATAGGAGACTATACCTGTGTTTTGAGAACCAACTTCTTTTGAGGTTGAACAAAAAGTTTTTCAGGGTTCAGTAATGCACTGCAGTCATGTTAAAGTTCAGTCAATCAAGTTTTTGTTTGCATCACCTTCGAGCACCAAGAGTTCATTAGGAATTATTTTATATTGAATGCACGTGGGTATGAATGTTGGTAGGCATGCATGCATGCAGGTCTGTAAGGATATGTTTGTGTATTTTTGTATATGGTTGGGTTTATGTAAGGAGGTACTGAAGCTCCTTTATTTTGAGTGTTTAAGTGTCTTGTGACACTTTGCAAATCAAACAAAACTTAAAAACTAAATTAAACAGGAATAAAGAAAATGTTAAACTCAAATTTCTGATTGCGTTTTATTAACAGTACTTTTTACTTTTGATACTTGAGTACAGTAAATACTAGCTACTTTTTTACTTTTACTCAAGTAATATTCTAGCAGGCAACTTTCACTTTTACTTGAGTAATTTTCCAGTAAGGTACTTTTACTTTTACTCAAGTATGGCTTTTGGGTACTTTATACAACACTGCTTGCTGGTATTTTATGGTCTTTGCCAGTTGGCGGCTGCTGTACTGGGTTGGAAGCAATGGAATTGCTTGAAGGCGTTTCAATTGATCTTATTTCATTTAAACTATCCTGAAACACATGCATTGCTTCGAATCCCTGAATAAAAAAAACGTGAGAAGTCCAAAGTTGTAATCGTGTGCATTATAAATGAAAACTGACCACATCTGATTATACTGAGAGTTTATCGGAGTTTCTGTAATGGTGATTTAAATGAATGATTGAAAACAGGTCATGAACAATCATTTATTTTTAATGGATTGTTTTGAGCCTCCCCTATCTCCAGTTCACCAACCGCCACTGTTATATAAAGTTTGTTCATCTCCACCTGCATCTGAATTCAGAATTACAACCCATATCCAAAAAAGTTGGGACACTGTTAAATGTAAATTAATCAGAATGTAACGATTTGTAAATCAATTTAAACCCTGTATTTAATTGAAAACAGGACAAAGACAATGTATCCAACATTGAGACTGATAAATTCTATTGTTCTTTGAAAAAAATACTGCTGATTTTGAATTTGATGACCGCAACAATGCTTTACAAAGTTGTGACAGGACAATGACTCTGAGGATTTTACGAAATGAACCAAGAGCAAACTCCAGTAAAATGCAAAAGGAGGCTTTATTTCTGAAGGGGGAAACCCCCCAACAGAGCTGGCAACAGTACAAAGTCCGCAATCCAAAATCAGAATCCAAAGGGCGAAATCCAGAGTCATACACAGGGCACCAATCACAAAAATCTTAGTCAGACAAAAGAGGTCAAAAAAAAAAATGCGGCAAAAGTACGGGGAATAGGCAAAGCTCGATATCAAGGACGGTCCAGTCAGAAAGATAAATCACAATGAAACAAGGCAAGAGAAGCATAGCACAGGTTACACGGAAGAACGATCTGACAAGAAAGTGAGCCAAACAGACATCTTTTATCCACTACCAGGAGAACACATGATCAGGGAGAACAGGTGCAATCAATGGTAACAATGATCAGGGAGAGACACATGAGGAATAAACAAATTACATGAATTTGGCTGTAGCCAAAACGCAGACAGGGATCACAAGACAAACCTATGAACAGAACAGCTCCGGTCAAGGAGTACTAAAGTGCAAAGTAAAAAGAAAGGAAAGCGCAAAGTAAATGTGGAATCCACAGAAAATAGCAGCAGAGATAATTAGGGATAGGCAAGGCGGCGGAGACTAGAATTGGGCGACTGCTGAGAGATCATTAGTCAATTAGTAAGTGCAGCAGTACAATTCCGAGTGCATGTTAGTAAGTTAGTCCAAATATACAAGGTTAGTGTGGGTTAGTAATTAGCAAAAACAATAAACTGTTAGTATGTGTTAGTAAGACAGTAAAAGAGAGAGGAAGGAAGAACACAAGAAAATGAAAGAAGATTGAAACCCAGAAACCAATAAATCACCCAAATGAGTGGCACACAAGACAAGGGACCGTGAGCAAAGATACACACATGACAAGACAGGGGAGACAAAGTGCAAAGCATGGCAAAGAAAACATGGCATGATAACTAATAAACTAAAACATGAAAAATAATTGAAAAAGGAATTCAAAATACCAAAAACACAATACATAATCCTAAGAATGGTCAGACAAAGGCAGTGGTCACTAAACACAAGAATCAATAATCATGGCAAAGCCAGGCACAGAACTTAAACTAGGCTAGGGATCATGGCATAGCAGAACTACCAAAACCAAAAGAGCAGAGTCACAATAAAAAAAGTTGCATGATGTTATAAAAATGACAACTGGGAGAACATCTCACAGCTAATTGGATTATTTAGTATCAGGTCAGTAATATGATTGGGTATAAAAAGTCTTTCATAAGTAAAAATGGTCAGGTCTTAACTGCTCTATAAAAAACAGCATGGAGAAATAGTAAAAAATTTAAAAATTATGTTTTCAACTTAAAACTGCAAAGACTTTGGAGATTATATCCTCTATGGCACATATTATCATTAAAAGATTCCAAGAATCCAGAAAAATCTCTGGACACATGGGACAAGGCCAACACTGTAATGATTCTGCTCTGTCAGTTGTCTGTTTTTGTTATTTTTCATTTTTATGCATCTTCTATTTATTATTCTGCTTCCCAGTTTCTGTTTTGCCATTTGTTTATTTTCTGTTCTGTGCACCAGTGTCTGCCCCTGTCTTGTGATCAGTGTACTAACTTCCTTCTCCCCAGCCTGCGCGCCCACATGCTTCGGGTGATTTCAGTGGTTTCTGGCGTGTCACTTAATTAGTTCAATTCGCTTTTACTTCCTTTGCTCTGCTTTCTGTGATTACTAATTGTACAAACATTTATATTTTGTATTATAGTTACGAACTTAATTAACCCCCGTACATACAACTAAATAACTAACAAGCACTTGGGTTAATTTTTAAAGTTGCACCGCTACTAAGTACTACTCACGCAGCACTCGCCCTGTTGTAATATCTGCCCCTTGCTTTGCTTTCCCTGTATCTTCCTGTTTCCGCGAAATCTTTCGCACGTGCTTAACTGCTAATGTGCACGCTTTTATCTGTGCATGAAGAACTCCTTAACCAGAGCCGTTCATCTGTCATAGGTTGTCTATGTGTTCCCAGTCCTCATCTTGGCTTTTGCCAATTATTGTATTTGGGCATCCTCAAGTGCTCACCTGCATTGCTCATTATCTGTCACTCCCACCACCTGTGACCCCGTGGCATGTGACTCTTGTTTGGTACATTTAAGCTCTCAATTTCTGTTCCTTCCCCGTCAGAACATCTTTTCATCTTTTCTTCTATGGCGAGAGATCCGTACGCCAGTAAGATCTGAGTGATTTGAGACACCCTTTGCCCGACTACGGATTTCTGCCTGTACCCTTCTGTTTGTTTTTCTGGTTTTGACCCTGCCCGCCTGACTACGATTCTTTTTTTGTTCCCTGCTTTTTTAGATATTTCGATCTCTTTTCTCGGCTCTGATTTTTGCCTACTGTTTATGTACATTTGCCATTCTGACGCACTGTTACCAAACTCTGCCGGTCCCAAGACCCTGAGCGTTGGATTGTCTTTTGTGGCACTGTACCTCTTTGATCTCTGGCATGAACTTGGACTGAATCAAGGATTTTGACTTTTTGACTTGACTACTGCTTGCTTCTAGTTCCTGGGCTGTATCATTACAAGCATCCAATTTTGAATGGCTGTGATTCTCAGGTCCTCTGGCCAGATTAAAAACAGAAAGGATTCTGTGGTGGGAATCACTGCATGTAAAAAATTGTCAGCGATCACAGATTGTCACTCCATCCCAAATGCACGTTAAAACTGCCATGTAGAGATTAAACCATGTATGAACAAGATTCAAAAACACCGCCCAAGCTCATTTAAGATGTAATGGGGGAAGTGCAAAACTGCCCTGTGGTTTGACTCATCAAACTGTGAAATTCTTTTTGGAAATTATGGATGCCACGTCCTCTGGGCTAAAGAGGAGAGACTCTATCCGGCTTGTTATCAGCCAGCAATTCAAATGCCACGATCCATGATGGTATGGAGGTGCATTAGCACACATGGCATGGGTAATTTGCTCATCTGTGAAGACACCATTAATAGCGAACGATATACACGTATATATTTTGGTGCAACGTTGACTGCCATCCAGATTGCTTTCTTAAGGAAGGGCCTTGCTCAGTTCAGCAACACCAAGCCGAATACCATACTTTGCACGTATTACAACAACATGGCTCGGTAGTAAAAGTGTCTGGGTGTTAAAGTGGTCTGCCTGCAGTCCAGACCTATCTCCCACTGACAATATTTTGTGCATTATGAAATGAAAAATATGACAAAGGAGGCTGCAAAGTATTAAAGAGCTGAAATAATACATAAAGTAAGAATGGGCAAAAGTTTTGCTTTCAAAACTACTGCTGTTGGTCTCCTTCATTCCCAAAGTTTTTACAGAGTGTTGATTGAAGAAGACATGATGCAACACAGTGGTACACATGCCCCTGTTCAACTTTTTAAAAATGTTTTTCTGGCCTCAAATTCAAAATGAGCATATATTTTCCAAAAAACAATAAATATTTCAGTTTCAGCATCTGATTTATTGTCTTTGTACTATTTCCAAATAAATATAATGATTTGAAAAACATTGAATTCTCTGGTTATTTACGTTTTACACTGTTTCCCAACTTTTTTGGACATGGGATTGTATTATTATTTTTGAAAGTATTTTTACTACCAAAAAGGGCACTCAGCATAAGGTACTTAGCGAGGTGCGAATATACCCACAGATGGACACTTTAGCTGTTTACTTGAAAAAGTATGTTCTTGTGTTGTTCTCAGTCAAGTATCGGAAAACAAATGAGACAAGAAACCGAGAAACTCTTTATAAAAATATACTGATTTAAAGATTTTTTAAAATCCGCCCCCTCGCATGATGTTTTTCAGATTAAAAGGATGGTAAACTAATATACAGTAGTGCGCAGTGATTATTATACACCACCACTGTCGTCTAAAATGGGTACTACTCTTACTTCAACTTTTTTGACTCTTGTATAGCATTGTAAGATGGGAAATCCAGCTGGGACACGGCAAAAGGTGTCGAAGAAGTGGAATCTTTGGGGTTGTGTCTGTAAGAGACTGGGGGCTTGATGACGACAGGGTACAATAAGCTGGTCTCTGGCGATGCAAGGGGGGTGACTATCACATGAAACTGGACCTTTAACTCATCTGTTTACATTTTCTGGTATGTTAAACCCTTCTCAGATATTCCATATACTACTATGCATTACTAATGTGCTCATATCAACAATTGCTTATACAATAATCCAGTTTAAGAGCTTTTTATGACAACTGCATAATATTAGTACATATTCATATCATGTTTGGTCTTGTAATTCTCAGGAGATTCCAAGGAGTTGAATGGAGTATGTCTCATTCCCATTGAAATTATTGTTCATTCTCTTTTGGAAACTCCTGAAAATTGGTCAGAATCCTCTCGGGTGATCATTCTGTTCTCTTTCTGCTAAATTGTTTTATTACATCCTCCAAATGGTGGAAACCCAAAAACCAGATTCGACCTCCCTTCCAGATGGATCAAAGACGTAATTTGGCTTAAAGCAAAGAGAGACAATCCATTATGGGAAGATCGCAGCCGACTTCCCACACGTGCATCTCTATGCCGTGTGTAGCCTTTTTAATTATGGAAGATCGCACCCGATCTCTCCCCGCGGAAGTCCGTGTGTAGCCTTTTTGCCAGGTATGACTACACCCTCATTATCTAAATAGTTTGTTAACTTGTAATTGATTTAACTTTGATTTGTTTGATTTAAGCTCTTGCCTACCTGGTGAACAAATTATTGTTATTCCTTTAAACTTGCGTGGTCTCAGTGACTCTTAATCCATTTTGCATTCTTTCTAGCCACGTTACGACAGAGACTTAGGGCTTAAGCTCAACCAAGGACTGGCTGATCAGCGGCTTTGGGATGAGAATTGGTTTTATTAAGTTGGAGAGACAATCATGATTAATCCTCGGCGCAGCGCATCGAGGGTTACTGTAGTTGGGTCTGTGTGTCTGTTAAGTCACTTCTCACCTCTGGAGCGTCTGTTTGTCCTGAAAATGCTGTCACGTACTCAGCGGGCAACAGAGGTAAAAAAATTTGTGGGGTTTTCTCTGAAACCGTTCCGTTGCAGAGATCCAGCTCTCTCCGTTGTACGGCCATACGATTTTCCTGCCGAAAGCACGCATTCGATTATAGTCCTATACCGTGTGGTACTAGTCATTTCTTCCTGTTTGGTGTGCAGAGAAGTGCGAGTAGTTTCGTGAGTTGCAATTGGTCAGCTTAAAAGTAAATGAAGATACCAACGGCTTCCGAACGACACGGAGCAGATTATTACTAGAACGGATTTTGCTATAAACGCTTCATTCAAAAGTTATAATTATGGCGTGAAACGCAAGCAAAAGGGCCTATTATAATATGCTAATTAGCTTACCCTGGCCAACCCGCGATCAGTTTTGCTGTTCGATGTACAGCGAAGCACCAGAGGTTGCTGAGGGAGTACAAGCATGTGCACTGCTCCGGTCAAAGCTATAGCGCTTCCAGCAGTGTGCAGAGCCACTTGCTAGTTGGGCCAGTAGTCTTCCGTATACTTTTCGTTATACAACGACAGGCGGATGTAAACGTAATACACATGCGCATCATCTCTGTTCAGCACAATTGCCGCGCCGAGGGTTTTGCACTTCAGTGCTTTCATCTTCTTACATAAAGGGTTTATGTATTGCCGGTTCTGGAATTTTAACCCACGGATGAAAAGTCGGTTATCTGTTCAAATTCCCTGAAGGAACCTATGGGTGTGCATAGATCTGGGTTCGCAGTATTCATGCCAAAGGATGCTGTTGCTGCAATGATTGACTTCCATCCCCTGATATTACCAACGAACCAAAGATTTGGCAATAACGCTAAAACCCGGGGGCATATATTGAGCAATGCAGGCCCTCCGAGGTGTAATCACCCAAGATCCATGCATGTTTTCCCTAAATTATAAATTCTAATTCTAAATGGAGTCAGATTTTAAACGAGAGTAATATTGTAATCGTTATGCTTAGCTTGCCCTAATCACTGATATATCTGATGTTTTGTTCAGTTTTGTTCCGGTGAGATGGTTCCGTAATTTCGGTGTGGCCCCGTTTTTGAACGGAGAATTATTGAGAATCCTTCAGGTAAGTCTCAGGCTAGCTCACTCTCCCAGGGAGATATCAATACACAGTGTATAGCATTCATCTTCCGACTGCTTTACAGATAAAAACATCGTTAGCCTCACAACCGCTTCAAAGATATAAACAACGTTCAACCTGCCACTGCAAGAGACTTAGCAGGCACCATTCCTTCACAAGGACAGATGCAACTCAACATCACAGCCGTAGCAAACTATGTAGCATCGAGCTGAGTTAGCTTCTTAGCCTGGCTTATAAGGCTCCATTGGGCCCACCTCAGCTCCAGCAAAGGTCCATCTTTTTGCACATTTTTGGATTAGCTGGGAGGTGCCAAGATGGCGACTAAAATGGGCTCCACAATGGTAATTCAGAAAGCTGTGGGTGACGTCACGGAGGTTACATCCATGCTTGATCCAGTCAATGAGAAGTTAGCGCTCGGAGTTTGCCAATTGTCATAACTGGAACTAGGGGCTTCAGTCAGATGAGACCAAAATTTCACTTTTCGGTCATATACAGTATCAGCATGTTTGGCGTCGAAACAGAGAGACATACAAGGAGAAACACCTCATACCCACAGTGAAGTATGATGATGGGTCAGTGTAGTTTTGGGCTGTTTCGATTCAAGAAGTCCAGAGGCACAAGATTGATGGCATAATGAATTCCACCAAGTATCAGGATGTTTTGACTGATAATCGGGTTCGCTCAACCAGAAGGCTGGGACATAGCCAAAGGTGGACTTTCCTTCACAAAGCATACCTCAAGATCCACACATAAATGGTTCTGTGATAACATGATCACCATTCTGCAAAGGCCAGCTCAGTCGCCAGACCTTGATTCTACTGAAGACCTGTCATCTGAGTTGAAGAGGGCAGTTGATAAACACAAATACAAGAATTTTAGGGATCTTGAAAGAATCTGCTTAGAGGAATAATCCAAAGTCCCCCAAAATGTGTCCCTTAACTTCGACAAAAATTACAGTGCCAATGATTATGAAACCTATTTTGTATTAAATGATTGTTATGATTTTGGTTGTTTCCATGAAAACCTTAACAAAGTAATTGTATTTCACACATGTTGCTATATTCTGTTTCGCTATAATTTTATTTCTTATATAATTATATTGCTTTTAACCCCCTGGCATATAATGTTGGGGAGCTATAGCCATGGGTGCCGTTGTCTGTCTGTCCCTCCGTCCGTCTGTGAACATTTCATTTCCAGAGCATAACTTGAAAACTGTTCAATATTTTTTCACAAAACTTTGTGTGCACATTAATCATGACCTGACGTGGTGCCTTTTGCTAATCCAAAGTTGATGAAGTGGGGCCGGGGGGGATAGACCATCTCCTGATGGCTCTTTTTGTATTATTTTTACATTGCCGGTCAAGGGTGCCATAAATGTAACCATTCTTTTTGAATGATCCGAACCCTAACCCCTAAAGGTGACACAAAATGATTGAACGGGGTATTTATCCTTGTTCTGTGATGTGACATATAGACAACAAAATTTTGGTTGGGTCTGTAATTTCTCAGAAGCTTCCTAAAAACCGCTCTCAAAAAGCTATGTTAGGATGGGGGATTTTGATCATGTTGTTTTGCACCTATTTGGCAACCTTTCGGGCTAAACTGGCAACCTCATTATGAAATGCAAGCACTTGACGCTGATTGGCTGGCTTTGCTTCTACTCAAAAGAATGTAACTTCGCCCAGAGCAGTAGGGAAAATGGAAAACACTTTCCGGCTTCGGAAAATGAACAGACCAACTTTATGCAGCTATGGCATATTCAGAGATTCAGTTCTATATTATTGAGCTCAAATCGGATGAGGACACTTAACTGAACAAAGAACCAGTCCAGCGAAGGCTGGATTTAAATGGTAAGTATTTTTAATTTTTTTTTTTCAAACGTCTCGATGACAGCTAGATAAGCTACTTCAGAGCTGCCAAGGCTTACGCATTCGGCGTGAGTCTCTCGCATTGACGTTCCTGTGCCATAGTCAGCAAACATTCAACCCAAGCGCACTGAAGAAATTCACTTGCTGAATATAAGTCATTGTTCAATAAGTTAATCTGTTTCACATGCATTTCGGTGGATTTCCCCACGAGTGACATGGAAATCAATTATGACTCTGGTATTCTCACGCTTGTCTTTACTGAGGGATTGGAAGCAATGGAATTGCATAAAGACGTGTATGCAAATTATTTTGAAGGGGAGGAAACGGAATGAGAGTGGGGGGGTAGTGAGATACATGTGACCTCATATGTATTCATTGTTCAGATTGGCCCGTTTTCTGACAGTCAGTTTTAAAAGAGGAATTTCTATGAAATGGAGATGTTCAGAATGTCTAGCACTTTTCGTATGTTCTTGAATGCGGGCTGACTACCGTTATTCAACATGGACAAGGTAAAAACGGTTTTGGATTCTATGTCACCTTTAAATGACAATTTTGAGCTTTCATATACAAATATACAATGCTTACAGTACAATTGAAAACTATTTTAAGAAAATGTAGTATTCCTCGCGCCTTGATTAAAACCCTATAAGTTGTTTTTTTTTGTGCATGTGGGCAGTTGCATCAACTTTGTTGTATAGTATTTTTGACACACTGAAGTACGGCAGTGTTCAATTTTGAGTTGTTCCTGAAATCATGGAGGTCTATCTAATGTTTGTTCAAACTCACTCCCCCATATTACCCGACCCTCGATTATGTGTGTCACAGACTTCCATTCAAGTTACACACTAGTGTTCTGCATTTTGAAACACACTGCAGGCATTTTTATTGTTCTGGGGATACAGGCAGTATTTAAAAATGCAATTATATGCTTATTACTGTAACTGAAAGGCCAGGAAACCGAGCTGTCACGCATGGGGCCGGAAGGAACCAAGATTTTTTTTTTTCCGTCTCTCCTGGTGACGTGAGGCTGATCGGTGAAGTTCATTAAATTGTTGTGTTTGATCTTTAACGTTCACGGGGGGAGGGTGGGAGTTATGGCCTGATTGAAATTTATTTAAGAGCCATCTAATGACTAAAAAGATAACACTATTTTGTGAGAGAAAGCTCAACATGTATTTGGCTCCAAAAAATAAATAAATAACTGTTGAGGTCCAATACCTCAGCTTGTTTGGAGATGTGTCACACCATGAGCTGAGTTCCCAGTTAAATGACAGCAAACACCGTCACTGGTGCACCACATGTGAGAAGATGAGCAGTGCTGAATTCAGAGTTAAAGTTATGAGCACTTTATAGGGGTCTAGTTTGGAGGAAGAAAGCCAAAAATGCAAACATTACTGCCAAATAGTGTGTGTGTGTGTGTATGTGTGTGTGTATGCCTGTGTTCGCGTGCGTGTGTGCGTGCGTGTGTGTAGGTGTGTGTGCGCATCTGCATTTGTATGAATGTGTGCGCATGTATGTGTGTCACACAGTCAGTAATAATACTCGAATGCAGCTGGTGTGACCATACATTCTACATTTGATTTGTTTTCCCAAATGTAAACATTAATGCGAAATTCATTTGCACATGGAAATATACTTATCCAAATATATTTTCACAAGTCTGCGAAATGAAGAAGGTTTGGGTTGTTATTCACAGAAGTAGAGGAGTTTCGCATGAGCAATGAACTCATCAAAAAAGCTTAATTCAAATACTGTACTAAACTTAAAATGTATAAGTTAGTCATATAATCATAAATGGAATCCCTTTAAGGTACAGTATTAGTTATCAGTATAAGATTAATGTAGTACTCCTCGACTTAATGCAGTTTTTCTCATTAGAGAATTGTGTTTCCAACCTGCTTGTATGTGAATTCTCCCTCAGTTATACACAAGCTATTAAATTGATGAATTAACAATTAGGTGGGGGCAGCTCAACATTCCCCATTCGCTCGCCTTTTTAAACAATGCAAATATAATCACTGGAAATTTAACTTTGGAATTTTCAGAATAATGTGTAATAGTTCAGAATAGCTTATTAGTTCACTGATTTCTAACTTTTACCCCCCAAAATATAACAGCATAATTAACACAACTCTCATGTGACTACTGTGAGGTATTATAATGGCTATATGAGCAGTGTTTTGAAAGCTCACGGGCCCTAGCTCCCTGGTCTGATCACAAATCAGTTGAGTGTTTTCCACAGAATTTCACTGGTTGCCATGTGAGTATATGACTGTTTCATAACACCACATAGCTGTCAGACTCCATAACTCCACTCTCATCTGTGATCGGATTGATGATAAGATGCCTAGAATGTAGGAATTCACCTGAGCATTTAACTTAAACATAAGATGTGGGTATTGAGTTTGTGTGGTATTTTTGGATACTTTTCAAGAGTTGACACATGTACTGAAACAAATGTGGGGGACTGTGCAAAAAAAATCTGTCTCTTAGAAAAGATAGTTCAAGAAATAAAAATTAAGCAAATTCCACTTACTTTCTATTATCTGCTTTGTTAAAATGTACCAAAAATAAACAAAACATATAAATAGCAGAAAATGTGATTAAATCAGCATGTCTGGTAATGACGTGAGTTGCAGAGGCCGCGGAATAGGTACTATCTGGAAGCGAATAATGACTTTACAAACTGGCGAGAAGCCTTTATGTTCTTTATTATTTTAAACGTCTTTCCGCTGCCGTTTTGATCATTTTATTCAATGTGCAGCGAAGGTTGCCGAACTAGGAAATGGCGAGCGCCGAACCCTTGAACCATAAAGATATATTTGCACAATTCATTCTTTATTCAGTCCCCCGACCTTAGGGCAATTAATGTAAATGATTTTTTTTCCTTCTTTCTTTTGCGCACAATAAATGAGCGAGGCTATTGTCATTTCCTAATGGCCAGTACAAGCCGGCAGTAATGAAGAGGACCGGTTGCGCTGGTTATTTTCCTTAAGCTCTTGACTCATATTAAAAAAAGAGATCCCAGGCAGGCACATCATTACCGAGCGAGGCCTAGAGGACTGTTTCCAGGTCATTAGTCTGCGTGCATGGCCTTCCTGGTTCCATGGGGCGGAGGGGTTATATGTGATAAGTTGTGCATTCATTCAGCTTCTGAGCCCCAGGTGTTAATGAGAGGGGCTTGTTTTCCTCCTTCCACTAGCTGCGTGATCACCGAGTCTGTCCTTGGCTGTTGCACAAAGGCCCCACGCTTCCTCTGGAACTGTGCGTCAATGCCTGCCTTTAATGACAGAATTATAATTGTCGCAGTGGTATTGGCGCAGCACCTATTAATATGTACAAATTCCTGCTAGTACTGCTATTTCATGATTTTCTCCTGAAACTGCTGCCAGGAGTTACCTGCTGTTGATAGTCAATTGAGTGAGGTGTTTATGATAAGGCAGGCCAGTGAGACCTCTAAGGTATCAGCTGTGTGGCCTCTCCAGTGAAGTCAAGGCATGTAGGCTAAGGGAACAGAATGTTTGCAGCCTGCCTTGCCCTTAAGCAGAACAAAAAAAAAACAGACGTACAAAAATGGTGGTTTTTGTAAAAACTGGGCTTTCACTACCAGTGCAATTCAAAAATTGGGTCCACAGACTGCTTTGTTCAAATGAAAATCATCCCTGTATCATGGGATCACTAAAATTCAGAGCCAAATTTCCGCAGATGTAGTGGAAACCAACGAATGCACGTGTGACTCTGGTGAAATCAGAGCAATTGGGGCACAGATGCCTTTATCAGTGTCCAGTGAAGGTGCAGTACTCTCGGAGCTGAGTGAGGATTCAGCTGTAGTGGCGTGGGCTCCCCCTCCGCTCCCCTGTTCTTGTTAAGGCAGGGTGTCGAGACGAGCTGCCTTCTGTTTTTTCCTCCGGGGCGCCAGTCCTTTGGTCCTGCAGGCCCCATTAGCCCCAGACGGACCCGGTGCGCACGTCGGGAAGCGGAGACCCCACACAAACAAGCAATCAGGGGGCTGAGGCTGGCTCACCTCATCCCTGGCCTGCACAGCGTTGCCATGGTGTTATGATGAGCGATGACATGTGAAGTATGACATCATGCTAGTGGGTGGCCCATCAAAGCCCTGCGCCAGTGAGGTCACTGCTCTCTTAATGACCTCCTCAGGGCGCACAGCAGCAGTTCCTCTCTTTCTTTCCCTTCCAGTTTTTCCTTCCTCTCGGATCTCCTGTTTCTCTCTCCCTCTCTTTATCCATCTTCCTCTTTGAGGTCCTGTTTCTCTCCCTGTGAACGCTTGGCTGGCCTCTCCGCTTATTGTCCTTAATCAAGTGTTGGGGGCAGGAGGGTGGGGGAGCCAGCTCATTAGTGCCCAGTGGGCATTAAAAGCAGATGAAGCGGTCTGAAGCAGGTCCGTTCCACATGCACAGTGCAGCACTCAGACATTGTTGTATTTCAGTTAGCCGGGAGTCACTGACGCACACGTGGGGCCCTCGTGCCACCAAGCGTTGGAAATTTAGCATTCACTGTCATCCCTCTCACTCTGGTTCAATGTGGTTTCCTGCTCTTAGCTGTCAAGCTTAAGTGTGCCGCGCAGTATTTCAGGATGCTATGTAAACGTAGCATTCTATGTGGTTCAATGGCATGTTTAGCATTTTGGAATGGTGTTTCTGCTTCATATAATCACAGAGGCAAAGATACAACCACAATGTCCATTGCTGTACTTCAGCATGCAACAAGGCATAGTGAGTCCTGAAGGCTAGTGCTAACAGATAGTTCAGTAAAGGCCAGCGTAGGGCCAAGGGAATTTTCGGAGATGACAGGGATGTTTCCAGTGCGTGTCTAAGGAGGCAGGAGGCAATATGGCATGGCCACCATGAATCTCTCATCTTCATACACTTGCTGCTTCCCGTGTTGCGAGCAGTGTGTAAAAAGAAGATCCCTGTTGGGAGTTGCAGGCGGTGGGCTCAGTGTGGGGGGAGGAGGTGGGCGGGTGACTGACTCACAGGCTGGTCCTCCCGGGCAGGGTGAGTGTGGTGCAAATCAGACTGGCCCATGTACTTCTTTAATATTTAACACAGGTTATTAGGCAGAGCAAAGATTTGACCCCCAGAGCCATTCCGCAGAGCGCATGAATAACTAATGCCGGCTGATTATGTTAATGAGTGGCTCGCTGTGGAGCGCTGATGAACTGAGGGTATACAGGCGCGCACCTCCAGCCCTTCATTACCCTGTTGAGGCAGCCATTTTGGTGCCTCCCCTCGCTGCGAGTGAGATTATGCACTCCTCATTCCTCTGTGAGGCCCCTGCTATCTGCATCATTGTGAATGGAGGAAACCAAAAGCAGGTTATTCATCATCTCGCAACCCACATCCTCAGTCAAAAGATGCAGAAATGTATAGAAGAGAAAGAGGAGAGACAGACCCTGGCATGAATTAGGAGTCTTGAATATTCCACCTCATAGGTTTTTTGTGTGTTTGCATTAAAGCGTATTAGCTGACGATAATGGGTCATACCGTTTTCCAAATATATAACTGTGCATATTGTTTCTTACTTAGTGACATCAGATTGTAGTTTAGTAGACGTAAGTGACACATAATGACACAATATTGTATTCTATATCTAAGTCAAGTGGTTACCTCAGTGGAAGGACAATTCAAACATACAGGCCCGCATTTATTTATTAATTTTATCTCTTCTCCCCCTTCGAACAGTGCAGTCCGTGCAAAGACGACAGCACTGATTTTAAAAGCTTATTGCTGCATCACAGAGCGTGTAAATGTCTTCTATTCTTTTTTCTCTTTCTTTTTTTTCTGTTTTGACCCAGAGATAAAAGCGTGCTCTTGGAAAACCCATCTGCCGCGAGAATAGGCCGGCCCCGCATTCTATCCCCATCGCTAGAGTTCCCTGCCCTCCTCCATAAAGAATTCCAACGAGACAATTTTGCGCGGCGCAAGGCGGTCTGACAGCGAGCGTTATTAAGGCTCAGGGTGCTGACCGCTCTCAAAGTTATTAAAGTGCTGCGAGATTGTGTCTGTGATAGCCCCGCTGGCCGCGATGTCCTTCACACACAGGTACATTACGGTGGGGACGTGGTCAAAAGAGAGAGAGAGGGAGGGAGAGAAGGAAAAAGGGAGGGAGGGGGGGAGTGCAGCCACACAAGGGTCCTCCACTAAGAAAAGGAGTGGTGTCACTGGCATCTTTATCAAAGCTATTAGAGCCTCTGATTGAGGAAATAAGAGTCAGGAAGCATTACCAAGAATCAGTTTCATCCAATATTGCTCTCCTTGGATTAGTGCTCACATTGCAATGCTGTCAACAGCAAAGCTCCTCTAATAGCTCTGTATTGTATCTAGTTGCTGTAACTGAAGGTAATCATGTGAAAATGTCATTTAATATCTTTTTGTGAATGTTTTTTATTCATTTATATTAATTCCATTAAACAAACATAGGATAAATTGATTTTGTTCAAAGTAGAGGAGTATGTATCGTAGACTGCTCTGCAAAAAAGGAAGAAAAAGTCTGCTTGTTGTCCACGTTGTCCACTAGCCCTACTTCCTGTGAGCCCACTCTCGCTTAAAGTCTGTCGACTCACCATTGTGACACTTAAGCGCAGTTTATTTTCCCTCAACTCCTCTGAAGATTCTTTATTTGATTGTAGCTCAAGGAGGGGTCGATTGCTCAAATCGGCTTGGGACCATCGTGGAACAAAACGAGCCATGCCTCGTTCGGCTATTGGGACTTCAGCCAAAACTGTTCAAGCCGTTTGTTTGCTCGCTTAGGTGACCCTCGAGCTTTAGCTCTGTGACCTCAGCTGCAGTTAAAACGCACATAGTGTAAAGTTTCCCCACCAAATGTCAATATTTTACATAGCGCCTTATCGATGAACTCCCCGTGTAGACATTGCATGGAAAGCAGCGCATTGGCATATTGCTATGTTATTATTGGCTTGAGGTTGCCGTGGCTTTGCATAGGGAAACAGTTTATTTTACAGCACAGTGTAATGAGAAGCCTATTGACCACGTAACATTCAGCTGACTCCACCAATGCTGCAGTTGTTGCAACCAGTAAAGCTCTTACAGAACAGTCATGCTCTGCTTCGAGTCACCTTGTAAAGCCAAGATTATAGGGAAACATACGATTATTGCTTTGCTTTCAGAGCTGTATCTAAAGTTTAAACCTGATTTTATTTAATAGTCTTATCATATTAAATAGGTGATATTTTTAAACATTGTGGTCCCATATTACGCCTAGGGTATGTGCAGCTACTGCACGTGAAACAATAAAGAAAATGTATGAATTTAGGAAAAATGGAAAAATCCACTCATTTCTTTAAAAATGGAAATTGCTCCGATATTTCTGGACAGCCATCTGTACACCCTCTGAAGGTCCATATGGAGATTGGTATGGGAAAAAAATACTTGTTGCAGTGGCATTATTATTCAGGAATTCAATCATCACTTATGTATGACACAGATTGGCACCCATGTAAGGGAGTGAAAATATTGCAGAGGGAAATTGAGATTTTCTCACCTGTGAAACATAGTATTGCTTTCCTATCACATATACGCATACTATCTAAATTGCCAGGAAGAAGACACCCCATACATTGCTTAAGTGTCAGTCGCAGTGGTTGTTCCTCAATAACCTTTCAGGAGCCTATGTATCTGAGTTTGAACTGTCATTTGTACTATCAGTAAGGATGAGTGACTTAGTGAATGGAATGGCTCCACTCTGTGATTTGGTAGTGTTATTTAAAGGCAGTCGGAGAACTGTGAGGAGCACCGAGGCTGAATAGAGCAGTGAGATGATAGGCAAATGGAAGATGTGCTAATGGTCTTATTCTATGGTTTTTTTTTTTTTTGAGTGGGGATCGTTGGGCCCGCTCCATCAATCTGCTGTTCTCGCCCTCTCAATCTGTTTGAGCTCCAGCCTGACGTGACAGCACGGTGGTCGAAAGGGAAGGGGGGGGGGGGTGCTTCTATTCATCATCAGAACCTGGAAATAACGGGGACACCAGCAGTTTGTCATAGTAGATTAGTCTGCGGCCTGTAACCACTGTCCTTAATAGAGTCTCCCATGTTTAGGTGCTGGCACTCCTCAGACCACCACTGTAGCCCTCTGGAGGAGATGTCGACATACGTATCAACGCGAGGGTTTCATACGTGCTGAAAGGAGAAGACAGAATGCTTTCCCCTCATAATTGCATTGCCCAGGTGGAAATGTACTCAGGTATATTTCACTCCCCAGACATTAATGTGCAGTGCAGATGGAGCTCTAGAACGGAAACATCAGAATCATCTTATTGGGGTCATCTGGTATGGGTACAAAGTTTTATATTCTTCCCTCTCTCTGGGTGGTTTTTTTTAGCCTTCTGTTCCTTTGGGATTTCAGCCTTTCAACATATAAAAATAACTAAAAAAACTAAAACTAAAAAAAATAAAAAAGGTGTAGTATCATTGTATTCGTTTTCATTCGTTATCCATATTATAATAGCGGAGTGGCCTCTGTGTGTGTGTGTGTGTGTGTGTGTGTGTGTGTGTGTGCGTGTGCGTGCGTGTGTGTTTGGCCACTCAGTGCTAGATTCCACTGGGCTCGTATCTGCAGCATAGCATGAGCGATGCTATTAAGCACCATCTTGCAGGCGAGAGTGTCCGGCCAATCAGTGCTAGACCCCACCGGGCGGCTCGTATCTGCAGCATAACATGAGAGACGCTATTATAATATTGACATTCACCCTTTGTCCTCTCCTGGGGATTCCTCCTGTATGTCCTCTCCTGGGGATTCCCCCTTTTGAACCCAAGCCACTTCATCCTCAGGAGTCCTGAATTCCAAAAATCAGATGCCAGGCCGCAAGAGAAAGTAACGGGTAATGTGCGGCAATGTGAGCGATGCTATTTTGCTCCGTCTTGCAGGCGACTTCGTGTTCCACTGAGCACGGAATGTCAGTGCAGCATGTTCCCCTTGATGGTTACTTAGTTTTAATTACTATAAAAACATCGGTCGCATGACTGCCACGTCGGTGTTTATGGAAACACCATAGCAAGGTGATGACAGCATAGAGATGCATGTGATGACATCATAATGTTGCATTGTTCACTGTAATATAAAGACGAAGTCACATAAAATAGAGACCGTGGATCCCCACGGGCAGAGTTCTAGTTACGTATAACACTGTATTATGATAATATGATTGCTTTTACAGGATTGAATACAAGTCCACCTCAGAGATCTTATACCTTGGTTCAAATTAAACCGTTGCCTGAATGAGTTGCAGTATTCAAATGTAAAAATATATAAATAATTTAATTGAATATTGCTGGATGTGATTTTAAAAATCCTGAATTAATTTTCTAAAATAATTCAGGGTTGGACATCACAGAATTTTGTTTTAAACACTCGGCTTTGGTGTTTGAAAACTTGCATTTGTAAGTATGCACCTATTAAATATGCTATGCATTTACTTAGGGAAAATGTAAAACAGCATAATTGCATTTCTACTTTATATTCGTCTCAGCTTCTCTGAAAATTGAATAGATCATGCAAAAACAATAATTCTAGAAAGGAAAAAAAATGAGAACCAAATTTGCTGTAGCACAAAATCGTTACATTTGAGCCCTGAACTGTATTCCCATCAAGTCCTTTGACGTTATCCATAGAGCTGCACTGAACGCCTGGATGCAGCAGTTAAAATCAATGGATTCTAATCAATAATATTTCTTAATGGGTGATTACCAGGTACTTTGTGGATTGCAGGTCTGGTTAAATTAGTCTCAGTCTTTAATAAGAGCTTCACCACCCTGGTGCAAAGGTGTAGTGGGCAGTAGAAGTCTTGGCCCGGAGTAAAACATCTATCCCCTTGTCTTCTTGATTTTGACTGGGGAAATATGGCTTTATAAAAGCTGCACGTCCTACAGTGCGGCATGGGTAACAGGTCCTGTTATTTGGCCTCCGTGCTGATGTCAGAAATATCCCATTCCCCTTATATTTTGCTGAGTCCATCTGGAAGTGAATGAAACCTGCTTGAATTTGAATGTTTCTTATTTGGCCTTATAAGAGGACATATTGGAACCAAGTAAGGAGACTAGAGTGGACACTACCCTCACATTGTGCTGTGGCCTGTTTGCCTCTCCAGTTGATCTGTCTTTTTTAAATATCATTTTGAAGTCTGGTAATGAAATTAAGGCCAGGAGTCAGGGTGGAGAAATTCACTCCAGTGTGTTTAACTCCAAACTTTCTCAGGTTAACACCCTGCATCATTCAAAGATTTTAACATAAAATAACACGGATTTGGCAGTCTGTTGTGTGATAAATGCAACAATCCACATCAATACTTTTTGGCCCTTGCCATATATACATATTGCAAGGGTACTCTGCCACGTCTGTGACGGTGCGTTCAGGAACCACTCGCGAGAACAGGAATTCCAAAAATCGTAAGCCTTTATTTTATAAAGGGTCGGGACCAGAAGACACATGAATTGCCATGCCAAAAACAATATCCAAAAAGCGAAGTTGAAAAGACAGGCAGGGGTCAAAAACCAGTAAGGCAGATGTACAACAGTACATAAAAAGCCAAAAATCGTAGTCGAAATCCTGAAAGGTAGGTCATACACAAGGCATCCAAAACAGAAATCGTGGTCATACGAAAACAGGTCAAAATCCAGGAATAGTTGGGCAGGGCAATCTCGAGGTCGGACAAAACTGTCGTGAAGAAGCAATAAACAAAAGGCATACGAGGAGCTCTGCACAAATGAGTATTGATCAGCGTTCTGACAAAGAATGAACTGCAGTGAAGACTTTAAATAGACAAGAGGGAAGTCACATGCTATGCAGGGAACAGGTACATTGGATGAGAACTAATAACGAAGGTAAGCACACATGGGGAGGTCCTAAAACAAAACAATTAGCAAAAGCCAAGACATGGACTGGATCCAAGCAGACAACCTATGCCAGATAAACAGGTCCGGTCAAGGAGTTCTAAGTGCACAGACAAAGAGTGTAGGATAACAATTGAAGCAGCTATTACTAAAACCCCATAAGTCACAGTTGACTTGACTTGTGGGGTTTTAATAAACAGTGCTTCAATTAAGCACGTGCAAGTGATCTTGCGGAAATGCAGAAAGATGCAGGGAAAGGAAAGCAAGAGGCGGAGACTAGAACAGGGCGATAGCTGAGATTGGATTAGTGGTAATTAGTAATGGTGCAGCTTAACAAATTAACCTGAGCGCTTGTTAGTAAGTTAGTAATATATACATAGATTAGTTAGGTTAGTAAACTATGATACGAAATATAAATGTTAGTATTATTAGTAATCTCGGAAAGCAAGGCAAAGGAAGTAAACGAGAATTGAAGTAATAATATGAAACGCCAGAAACCATTGAAATCACCCGAAGCATGTAGGCACACTGACTGGGAAGATGGACTGAACCAAACGGATCACAAGACAAGGGTGACGAGGGCAATGAAACCTGAAATGGCATGAACAGAAAACCAGGATGTAAAATAAGCAAAAAGAATAAAGAACAGACATGAAAACGAACACATGGCATGACATCAAAACACAGAACCATAACAATTTCACCTAACATAACATAACGCTAGTTTCTTTATACTATTGTGAATATATCCCTTCAGATACTCAATAACTCAATGGTATCTAGCTTTAAGTCAAGCCTGCTTTTGGAAACCCCCAAGGTCTCTGCCTAAACAGTATGGTCAGGCAAGCTATTCCACATCGAAAATACTCTTTTCCAAATATCAGTGCTAAATTTACCTTTGGTCAACTTCCCTTTGTGACCCCGAGTTCTACTAACACTTAGTCGAAGGAATCCTACAAATTCACTTTGTTAATGCCTTTAACATATTTAAAGACCTCAATCAAATCACCCCTTAGTCTCCTTTTCCTAAGACTAAAGGGATTAAGGATCTTCAGCCTCTCCTCATAGCTGTCATCTTTTATACATGGAATTAGCATAGTGGCTCTTCTCTGAACTTTCTCTAGAGCCTCTATATCTTGTGTGGTCTGACGAATGTGTTGTACTAAAGAAGCATCACCGCCTTGAATTTGTACTCAATACTTTTGGCAATGTATCCCAGCATCCGATTGGCTTTTTAAACTGTTACAGCACAATGGCTGGAGCCTGTGAGGGTTTGGTCAACAATCACTCCCAGATCTTTCTCATGTGGAGCACATTCCAGTTTAAAACCTGCCATGAAGTAATCCCGTGTGTCCCAAGTGGCTCCAGTACCTCAACATTGCTAATTCTATCCGGGTCATTACAGAGCACTAAGTCTAAAACTGCCTTTTCTCTTGTAAGTTTATTAACATACTGCACCAAAAAATTATCATTTATAACATCTAGAAATTCTTCCTCCCCCCTACCCTGTCCTTTCACCATTTTCCAATCAATACCAGGATAATTTATGTCTCCCAAAATGATAGTCCCTCCACCTCTACAAGCTTGCATAATCCTCTTAAAAAGCATTTTATTGACTGTACTGTCCAAAGCTGGTGGTCGATAGCATACTCCTGTGTTTAAACCTGTCTCGTGTTTGCCAATGAGCCTGACCCAGATATCCTCACAGGGCAAGGAATGTTCAATCTCGAGAATTTTCTGTACATTTATGTTTTCGTTCTCCAAGATTGCTACACCCCCTCCTCACCTATTACATCTATCCTTCGTAAAGAGCTTATAACCTTCAATGTTATATTCATCTCCATCCTCTTCGCTTAGCCATGTCTCTGTAATCCCAACTATGTCATAGCCCTCACTAATCATAACGGCCTCAAGCTCTGGAAATTAATTTTTCATGCTTCTTGCATTTAAATAAAAACATTTCAGGTTACTACTAATGCTCCTCCCCCTTGATTTACCTTGCGGCCACTGCTTCAAGCCCCCCTCTACGCTTTGTTGCTCTAAAAGTATATCATCAATAGTGCATGTAACATGAATGTAACCTAGGACCATAGGCTATTATTACATAACGATTTGCCAACTTGAAGAACACATTTACAAAATTTGATATGAACAGATTCATTAGAATTACACAGCGCAACAGCTCATATCAGAGCTATAACACGGAATGGACGTGACCATGCAATCAAAAATCTTCAGTCTATGCAATCATTGTCACCCAATTTTTCAGAAAAGTACAAACAAAAAACATTGTCTGGTAAGCTTGTGATGCTAAAGATAATAATGGCCTATCTATCTATCTATCTATCTATCTATATTTCTATCTATCTATCTACTGTAGCGAGGCAATGGAAAACATGGGGCAGACTAGGCAGGAGACTGGGACAAAACCAGCCGACTGGACAGTATTTTCATTATACGTTTCAAAACAGACAGACAGAATGATAGTGCCAACACTTAGCAAACCCAGGGTAAATAGATTTCTGTAGAGCGGGCGAAGTCTCCTTATTCGAGACTTCAGGGTTCAGGCAGCGTATCTTCCTAGCGCCGACTGGATGATGCTGTTCTAGGGTTTCTTTAAAGTGCTCTCGTCACTTCCAGGCTTTGCGGGACGCTGTTCAAATCCCTAGTCTCCCCACCATCAAAACCTAAAAGAAGAGAAACATTTGAGCTTTTTGGCCGCACTCTTCGCCGGCCTCCTCACAACTGCCCATTTCTCCTTTTAAGTTGTGGTCGGCTCTGATTATCGTGGGACACCGCTGTGTTACCTCGTGGGCTCTTTTCTCATGCCCGCCTGGCCTTAAGACTCGCAGCTGGTTGGAACGGTCCAGCTACACAGGATTCTAGGGTGTGCTGAACAGGCAATGGCTCTCCCACTGCTGTCCAGGGTCCTGAGGTTATGCTCCACAGCGGGAACATGGGGAGGAGAATCAGCTGCTACGGGCATGTTGTCGTGGTTGACGGGTTTGGCCACGTCCCAGTTTGCCACATATCTATATATTTTTTTGCAATGACAGTATTCCCTGGCCCCTGCAATGTAATCTCAGAAAACCCAAAATATTAAAAGCCACCAATGGAGGACCTGATTAATATGCACAGTTTTGTTAAAAAACATTGAACAGTGTTCAAGTTCTGCCCTGGAAATTTAATTATTGCAGACATATGTACACATGGACGGACGCAAGGACGGACATACTGCATACCGACTAGTTAATCTGCTTACCAAAGTGATCAAGCACATGGACTTGCTTTTTCGCATACTTTTAATTTGAAAAATTTGAAAATATAAATGATCGCAGATCAAACTTCACCTGCTGAATAGAGGTTTGCAGCTTGAGTTCAGTCAATGATATATTAGGCTGACGGCTGATTGTGATCTGATTGGTTTTTAAAGGGCAGCTGAAATAATACAGCACATTGTATGAAACAGAATCAAGTTAGACCGTGAAAATGTCTATATGGTGGTGTAGAAGGGTTGGGAAGCTCTGTTTGAAGTGTACACAGGGACTTGGACAGGAGCTCGCACATACACACGTATGCAAATTTACAATTGCAGACTAAACAAACACACTCAGACACACTGGCACGGATTCATACAGTTGAGCACATCTCACAAAGAGCGTTGCTCGGCTTCTATCAAATGAACAAACAGAGTAGGCAAGCGAGGAAGATGGCGGCAGCCTCTGAATAAAAGGTACATCTGCTTATCTCTTCGGCTGCGCTCCAGCTTCCACCGCCAGACTGGAGTCCCCTTTGGCATTGGCAGCAGGCTGCTTTCTAAAAATGCAGCCATTGTGCCACCCGTCTTCCCCCAAGTCTCCAGGTCTCTTCTTTTATCGTTCCCCCCCTTCCCCCAACCCCCCCATTTACCTGGTAGTCCAGGGGGTTGAGGTTTAGCTGAAAAGCCCAGTCGAAGCTAGACAGAGAGAGCGGGCTGCAGTCTTGACCCTGGTGCTCCGCTCATTGTGCAGTGCCGCAGTGTAATGAGGCCCTGTGTGGATATTGATATGACAGAACAAAAGGCCAAGGTGCAGTAAGGACAGCGATCCACACGTTTCACACCATTTGTTTTTCACACCGAATCCATCACATTAATGGGTCACCTTTCAGTGACAGCCCATGATTACCTGCTTACCCATGGAGAGAGAGGGAGAGAGAGAGAAGAGGAAGAGAGAGAGAGGGGCATAGATAGGGAGAGAGGAAAGAGAGAGATTGTGGGTGTGAGGGTAAAGGGTGAGCGGGGGCAGGGGGCTGAGGAGGTGGGGGTGACGGTGGGGCAGGGAGGTAGATGGAGGATGAGGGTTGTGGCGGCTTTTTTATTCTTTTGCGAAGATTGGCTGCAGCCCTGTCACCATCACCGCCGAGTGAATTTATGACAGGTCAGCTCTCCATGCAGTCACCTGATGGATGGAGAACATCCAAGTTTATTTGGGCCAGAGTGAAGCGATGGCGCCAGTCCCTATGGCACCCGAGGCCTTTTTAAGGACCCATCAAACCACCGAACGCATGCCCGTTAACTACTCTACAGATGTCCAACAACCAGTGCAGCAGATTTACCTGAGACGCGAAATTCTAATTCTGAGCTCTGTCTCAGAAAGGAACAGGAAGTTATTTCAGAGATTCGGATCTGTTTTGTTTATAACTGTTCTGAGCAAGCAGTACTGATTTATTCATTGAGAACAAATCTTGATTCTGGTTGCACCGCAGTCTTTCGTTGTTAACTTTTTTTTTGCTGCCTCAAATTACTGCTGGACATTAAACCCCGTGAAAGTGTTTAATTGGCTGGGGAGTGTTTTGTGAAACAGTTTTTATATCAGATTATCGGTTAATATTTTTTAGAAAGTCATTATTATTATAAAGCTGGATTCAGCCTCACGTGTTAAATAATGGTCGGAAATCCAACAAGATCCATGACATACTGAAGATGTTTGGCATTGTTTTAAAACCAATAGCTTTAAGCAGGTTCAAGTTGTAATCCTCCAGATACATTCTTAAACCATCTCATCTCTGAGCGGCTTTTAACGTTCCTTGTGAAATTTTGATGTTTTGCCTGTTTTTTGAGTTGAGTTAATGTGAAAGAATTGTATAATCATGGGTGCTCTCTCATTACCTCCTCATTTGCCTTTTTGTCCTCATCCCTTCCTGAATTCATGTAGCTGCAGTCGTGGTCTTTTGACATTTCTGCTGAGTCTTTAAATGTGACATCTTTGTCCTGGGTGGGCAACAGAAACCCCCAAACTATGATAAAAAGGGTATTTTCATCATATACATTCCAGATTCTGGTCAATTAAGTTGGAATTCTTCAACTATTGAACACTTTCATTGTGAAAAGTGATGATAGCATGAGCCTTTTAATGACAATAAATACAGAAGCCATCCACTTGCCCATGTATGAGCCTTAGCTCAGCATTTCAGGTGCATTTCTCCAGTGATCAGACAGCAGGAGAGAGATTGCTTTGTCCCCAAATTAAAAGTCGCAATGTCATCTCCCTCTCTAATTGCCTGGAACCATTACTGGACACTGCAGAAAATCTGTCTGAATTTGCACTTATTTCCCCATCTGTTGAAGAAAAAAATCATTCTATTGGGACCGGATCCCAGGCAGTTATACCCCACCATTGCTTTCCCTCTCCACTGCTGCTGCCACAGTCCGAAGAGAGCCAGCGGTGAGGTACAAATCAGCACGTCTTGAAGTGTCTCACAGCCACCATATAGGGTTAAAAATATATACCCTGCCGGCTGATGGTTTTTTTTTTTTCCATGTCTTTTTTTTAAAAGCAGAATTACTGCAAACAGCGAATCATATTCGTAAATTTATACTGTGTTTGGGGGAAAGGGGTGGGGGGGCTGGTGTAAATCAGAAGGGGGAAAAATTGCTGACAAGTTTTGCCATTAAAAGATAATTGTAATCAAGGTGCGGGACGAGAAATGAAAAGATGATGGCAGATAGATGGACAGCTGGGAAAGATGGATCGTTTTAATTTGCACCAATTAAATTGAAGTTCATCGGATCATCTTCCTCTATCTTCATGAATACTTTATTTTCCGGCCGCTACAAAGCCATTAAAAAGAGTGATTGGAGCCCAAGACTTACCATACCATATTTTACGTTGTACCATCATTAAAGAATTTAAGCATGCACTTTCATCCTCTTCATAATGAGTTTTGTTGAGAGAGATGCAATGCGGCAGGACTGACTTGTTCCATGAGCGAGCTTGGTGTGGTAGGTAAAACTTAAAACTCACAGGATTTTTGTGGACTTCCCATATACTGGGACTGCACTGTAGGCCAGTTCACTTCCTGGCCATTTAAGTCTTCTCAGTATGACAGTGATTGAAAATAGTAGGAAATAAAACCGAAGTGTGCCCACGCACAGCCTACTTTTTTCCTTATCATAAACCAAACTTGCAATTATCTATTTTCCATTTCAACTAAATGTAAAGCAAACACATATTTTATGCAGTCGGTTGAAAAATAAATAATTATATGAATAAAGCCTTGAAGGCTGTAATATTTATATGCAGTCACATTAAAAATACACATCGCCTAGAATTTATTTTTATTTTTAATTTATGTCTTCATGAATATGAAAAAAAAAACTGGTTATATTGACCTGCCATTATTTCATTCAATCACATGCTCGTGCCGAGATTTTTATGACACCTAGCATGCTTATAACTAATAACTGTTTCTCCTTCACTGGTCATGCAGTATACTGTGGGCATAAATTTGAATAGCCCTAGCTGATCATTGTCTTTTAAGCAGTGCGCAAAATGGAACATGCTTTAAGGCACCGTGACTTTTTCGAGGGTAAAATGTTAATCCAGCTTTAGCAAGGTTACATGGTCAAGGTTGCCAAATTACGGCACGCGCTAATCACGCAGACCTTGCAGCGAGTCTGCCTCGAAGACATACACTTAGAATCTTTGCCCGAAGCTTCCTTTACCATCACCCCCTCCCTGAATGCGCAGACACATCCTCCTGCTCGAAAACATGATTTACTACATCAATTTACATCTGCCAATACCCAATGCCCTCTTCTTAAATACTCCAATTTCTGGGCTGGAGCACAGTAGAAGTTTTTACTCTCCAATGGTTTTCCTGAAATGCGCATTAAGCCATGTGAACCAAAGCTGTTTTTTAATCAGGCACAATAAACATCAACATGACTGTTGACCTTTGGAGATCCTGCACATCACCACTGCCATTTACTCTACATGCAGCAAACTGTTCATCAGCAGCATTCTTAAAAAGGAAAAAAGTATATATTTGCATAGAATAACATTATCTTGCATTAAGTGCAATTAAGCGTGCTAATGTGTAATTTTCTCCAGTTTGAATAAATGTTTTGCCATTTTGGAGCGAGCGGCTGAGAGATAGTATGTTTTTCTAAATTTTGCATTTCAAGGTCTGTGATGCACAAACATGTCTGAATGACTTAGAGTTTGTGAAATAATGTAAGTGATTGGCAAGTTTGGCTGGGTGTGCTTTTTCCTTCTTCTTTCTGGGCAAGTGAATAACTGCAAATGGAATTTATTTCCATTGTGCTTTTTCATGTCATTTGTTATTGTGTTTTTGTTTTTTTGGTTTTGGTTTTGGGTCACATGTCTAAATTGTCTGTGTTCTCCATTTATGTACTTCGAGTGATTACTTTGATCATGATATGGAAACATCTTGCACATACTGTACTTTATGTGTTATTTTCAAAGGGAAAAAAATATAGTTTTTATGAAAAATTCAGATTTTTTTCCTCCACCGTGCTCAAATCCTGCCATGCGTGAAATTATTCAGATGTTAGTTCAGAAGGACAAAGCACATTGCAGGTAAATTTGTTTTTTGAAAATGAGGCTTATTACTCCACCATTAAAAATAATAATATGGCAGAGTGCAGTCAAGAGAGCAAATCTCATTTGGAATAGAGTCGTACATTTATAATGAAAAACAAGCAAATATAAACTTAACATAAAGGTGGACACCTACCATAGATAACCAGAAGTGACCCTGGAAACAAAAAGCAATCTCTTCTCTTTATTTAGCTCCATCTGACTATATATAGTGCTAAAACACCCTGGTTTCGAACATCACCAAACCAATACAGCCCAAAGACACTGGTCAACGATTCCACAGTGGCCATTTTGTGGTTTACGTTCATTCCAAATTGACTGGAGAGTAGTGAAAAGACGAAAAAAAAACGAGGGTGGGAGGAGTGAGCGATTCCTTTTTTGCTGCGACTACATATGTTTCATTGCCGATGATTTGACATTGTTATTCATTTGACAATTTTGACAATTACAGAGAATGGACAATGGTAGGTTCATCAGCAGTGACCTTCTTGTACTTTCGTGTACTTAGTCCATCATTGTCACATCTTTAGTCAATCAAAGCAGCCATCCTGTGCTCTTGTTGGTCGAGCGGGATCCCACAGACTCCTAAAACTACTGCTGACCATATTTGGCAAAGAGGCTGATTGGTATATCAACTCATCTTTTTCTTTGCTAAATGACCTATGTCATCATGGTTGAAGCACGGGGGTAAGAAAGGTAGCTACACATGAAGCACACATTCCATGGCCAAAAAAAGGGAGGTAAAGCAGAAAAAGACAAAATATTAGGCTTTTAATGGTCTTAACAACAGATCACAGGTCAGAATATTAGCAGGGATTAAAGAAATGTATGTTGTACTTCTGAGACGTTCCGTGGCAACATTTACTTGTTTACTTTTGCTGTTGTTAGCTGCTTGGGGAAAAGCTGGAAATTGTATTACTGTGAAGCTGAGTTGCTTCACTGTGAAAAGTCAATGAATGCTTTGAAGTACGGGAGAACACTTGAGATATCATCTTGGCTTCCACAATTTTCTGAAGACAATCAGATGTTATTGTTCAACTCTTCTTTGCATAAAGAGTTGTCTGCAAATTTACCCAGGAGCAAGAGCGAAGCTAGAACCGGGAATTGGGGTGGCACAGACACGTCCCTTTATGACAATTAAGATAGTCCTGGCTATTTCTCAATTATTTTTCTTCATTGACGCGTTTTCCAATTATCGTAATAATTATAATAAAGAATTATTAGTCCTGACCTGTTCGCAGTCATCTTCATGATAAACAAAATGTTCACTCAGAGAGTGCTCCGCACTTAACAGGTGCTGCTTGTTGTCCCCGATTAGGTAAGACGACAATCATTCATCTGGAAACGTTTGCTTAATTTAAAACAACGTTACTCAAAATTACTCTCGGTATTGAGTGGGAAAAAAAGTGGCACTTAGCAGTGAAATAGGCTATAAAAAGCATGCGGCTCTATTCGACTTTGATTTAAATTATGCAAACGCGTCCAGATGAATGATTGTCGTCTTACCTAATCGGGGAGAACAAGCAGCACCTATTAAGTGCGGAGTGCTCTTGGAGTGAACAATTTGTTCATCATGAAAATGACTGCGAGCAGGTCAGGACTAATAATTCTTTAAAACAGGTGTTCCGTCCACCCCAATTCTCAGTTTTACGGAATTTACCCCATGACTTCATCGCTGTTAGATCGCATGAGAAACATGTCTTCAGTTGCCTATTATGATAATTGGAAAACGCGTCAATAAAGAAAAATAATTGAAAACTAGCCAGGACTATCCTAATTGTCATAAAGGGACGTGTCTGTGCCACTCCAATTCCCGGTTCTAGCTTTGCCCCTGCCCAGGAGGCCTAAACATTTAAAGAAATCAAAAGAATAAGCTATCCCTTACGAAGTTTCTTGATCTATTAGTTTAGTTCTCTCTAATTCCCTGACCAATTATTTAACAACATTTAAAGCTTTATATTTAACAATTTTGTGCACAACCCATTTTTTTGCCCCAGGAGTGTTGACTGTTGGTGACAACATAGAACAAGCCAGAAAAAATATATGATTAAAATATATGGAAAGAAAGACAGACAGTTTATACAATTAAAGGCTTCTGACCCAAAATACTCATTACATAAATATTTATTTGACAGGAGCAGGGAAACAGCAGGCATACATATTACAATTTATAGCAATAAGCAAATATTCTTTCTTACTGCCATGGTGTGTGAGGTGTACGTGTTTTTTGGACTTTTCTTTGCGGCTCTTGTCCTGGGACGAAATCGAATTCCTGGGCCATCGAATTCTTTGCGCAGCTGGTTGCTTGAGCTTGGGCGGCGCTTTCCCAGAATCTATGTAAGTAGGAAGTCCAACACGCCTCCTGCACTAGAGTGTCTGTGTTTAGCTTGGCATTATACCCGAAAATATTTTTAGTCAGGTTTTCTATGACTTTCTATCTTCTCATTGTTGGAGTTTCTTGTCCCTTTTTCTATCTCGCTTTGCTTCCGTGGTTCAGACTATTATACGTCCTTTGGAAGCCTGAGTTCTCATATATATATATATATATATATATATATATATATATAATTCCCTGTGTTTGTACTGTGTTTGTGCTACTCTCTTTCTCTTTGTTGTTGCGCTTGGCCTCCGGATACTACTGGCCATTACACTTACCTTTGATATTTTTGATAAAAATCTGTGTTTTAGGGTAAATCTGCACTGGCCATTTTTGGTCCAATGTGTCTGTGCTGTATTGAAACAAGATCTTCCAGTCTCCATGCATTTTTTTTTCCGGGGCACTGGTTCCAGTGAGATCAGACCCTGAGCATTCTGCTTGCACGCAATGTATTTTCTTCTCTGTGATTGGCTTGTGATGCTGCAGTTTGACTTTGCAGGTGACCATTTGGTTCTTTGGGCTCTGATGTTTCGAACGAGCCATCAACCCCTGTAATCGCAGAAACCCAGCCTGAGATAGAGCCTTGCGTTCCTGGTGCCTCTAACTGAGAGCAATTCGCCATTACGCTCAGAAACTCAAAGAGCGCAGCAATATAAATGCTTAACTGGTTTGTTTTTAGTGTTTTAGGTATTATTCTCCATGAAATATTCAACAGTCATTTTCAAAGTCATTTTCTGACCGAGAATCCTTACGCCATTACGCGCAAATGCTGAGCGCAACAATAAATGAAAAATGGGGTGCGTTTTTCATATTTGCAATGAGTCTCCCATGGAACAGTCCCTTTATGCAGCATAGTGGGAAAGGTGTTAGGCTCTGATGAGGGAGACCCAGTGTCAAACCTCAGTGAAGTGTAAGTAATTTTTAGGCAGTGGAAGCATACTTGTTGTATAAATAATTGATGGGGCAATTGTTCTTTTTTACTTTTTACTTTTTTTATCTTATCTTCGTATTTATAATTTAGTTTATTTGTTCTTTTTATGAAAATAAATCTGCTCCAGGAGAGTCAAACTTCATTTCCTTTCAATGTACAACTATTTCCTTTGAATGCAAAAATGTATACAGACATACAGGTATACATTGCAGATCAGCTGAAAGAAGGCTGTATTTAGATGGAATGTATGCCTATATTGACATGTAAGTGAAATTAAATTAGTTTTACAGTTTGGATCTGAGAAATCTGAATTGGCACACAGCACCTAAAAACGTGACCAAATTGCCAATTCAAAAACGCCTCCTGGACAAAAACCTCTCTAATTTTGTTCGGATTTACTTGCTTGGAATAAACTTGAGATGACCAGAATATGGTGAGATGTTACACTGTAGTTTTTTTTTTTTGAGGTTTCAGACTGCCCCTAAATCATTTCAAAAGGGATAAAAGTAAAGTTTTGTTTGGTGGAACTGAGATCTTTCATTTTTGCAGTGTTTCATCTTCATTTACGCCGACTCAGTGACATATATACTGATTGTTATACCATTAAAATATTTAATAGAGACTTAATGTGATTGTAATATACACATCCAAGGTTAGAAGATAACAATGATTTTGATGATCGCACTGGATTATAAAAAAGCCTTTTATCAAAAAGCAACAAAATAAAATGCTATATCCACCTTATTCCCCGAATGTTCGATCTCCCATGATTCATAGTGGTTTAACGGACTCGCCGATCTCTTACTTCCTGTCAAGCTGTTTCTTACATCCGTTTTCATTGAACCGAGTTGTCACTTGCGGCTAGCATCTGTGGGACAGTGGGATGTGTAGCAACATACACATACAGTACAAACAGTGTATATTCAAATGTAAAGGCTAGCTAATCAATTTTTTTATTCAGCAAATGTTGTGATTCTGCCTTTTTGCCATGTCTCTGCTCTGCCTTGCCATGACCATGTTCTGCTTTGCCATGCCCTTGATCTGTTTACCAGGTTTATACTTGGATTTTTGCAATGTCTGACTATTGTTTGTAATGTGTATTGTGATTTGGTTACTTTGATTTATTCATGTATTGTCTTAGTTTAGTTTTTCCATGTTTTACTTTTTACCATATTTTATTCCGGTCCATGTTTTGCTTTCCACCATGCATTGCACTGTCTCCCCCTGTTGGTATCTTGTCTTGTCACAGCTCACAGCCCCGGTATTGCATGCCACTCTTCCGGTGATTTAATGGTTTCTGGATTTCAGCCTTCCTTCCAATCTCGTCTGCTTACTTCACCTTACTTTTCTATATTACCAACCATACTAACAGTTTGTTGTTTTCACTAAAAGTTACTAACACTAACTAACATTGTATATAATACTAACTTACTAACGAGCACTAAGGGATTGTATAGTTTCACTTACTAATTGATTAACAAGCTCTCAGCACTCGCCCAGTTCTAGTCTCCGCCTCTTGTCTCTCCCAAATCTCCTCTGCTGCATTTCTGTGGATTCTCCACACTTGATCACGCTGTCCTTTGTCTCATTATCTATGCATGTTAGAAGGCCTTGATGAGGCCGTATGTTTGTCTATAGGAATGTCTCGTGTTCCCTGTCCGCGTTTTAGCTTTTGCCTATTTCATGTGATTAGATTCTCCCTCTTGTTCCACCCTCTGCAATTAGTCTCATTTCCAGCACCTGTGTTCTGTGTAGCATGTCATTCCCCCGGAGTGTATATTAGGAGTCTTTTCACAGCACTTCCTTGTCAGATCGTTTCTTCAGTCTTCTTGTGCCACGCTTCTCTCGCCTTGATTTCTTGGTGATACTTTTCTGACTGGACCACCCGACTTTTCGATTTTTGGCTTTGTGATTTTGGATTTACCGTTGCATCTGTGTTATTTGACCCTTTTTCTGCCCGACCACGAGATCTGTGATTGCTGCTCTGGTTACGGTTTGGATTACCCTCATTTGATTTTGGCTTTGCTTCTCTGATATACCAGTACCCGTGAACCAGACCCATTTCTGTCCGACAACTGCCCGAGTACTGTGATTGCTGCCCTGGTTTTTGATTCTATTTTTGCCCAACTGGCTGATGATTTTTGGAGTGTGGACTTTATACCTTTGCCTTCGGCCCTGCAGGGGTTTTCCCCCTTTATTAATAAAACTAAATCTACTGCATTGCTTGGGTCTCGCGACTGGTTCCTGATCGCACCATCACAGCAAAAACATTCTTTAGCTTGATGAAGACGTGATATCTATTTGGGTGGCTACACACTTTCCTACAGCCAAAGTAAAAAAAAAAAAAGTGTGAAAGACGGCAAATTGCAATTCATATGCAGGAAGTGATTAGCTAGCAAGCTGCGTATCAAAATGCTTTTGATTCAGCAAATAGTCTGGCGAGCAGTTTCTTTGTTTTACAAAAGATTAGATATACTTTATTGAACCCCGAGGGGTAATTTGTCCTCTGCATTTGACCAATCCTATAGTTAGGAGCAGCCGGGGACCAACTCCAGTTCTAAAGCAGGTTCCTTGGTCAGAGTGTTCCAATGATGCATGTTTTTGTGGGTGGGGGAAACCGGAGTACCCGGAGGAAACCCACGCGAACACGGGGAGAACATGCAAACTCCACACAGAAAAGCCCCAGGCCAGATTCGAACCCATGACCTTCTTGCTGTGAGGCAGCAGTGCTAACCACTTCACATGCTGGAAATCAGCAATTCACTGAACAAAATAAAGATCTCAGTCCAATCCTTCACAACTGCAGCTGACAAGGTAAATAATTGCCACAAGAATACAGTCGGCTAAAGCTAAGGTTTTAACACAAGCCAGGATTACAGTTGAAGCACTGATTACTAAAACCCCACAAGTCAAGTCAAGTCAAGTGTGACTTATGGGGTTTTAGTAATAGGTGCTTCAATTGGACCTTTCAATTCACTAACGCTCCTGGTAAACTGGCAAGCCCCTCCAATGCTCAATGTAGCCTGTATTCCAGTTAAATGTGTGGGTTTCAATATGCATCCCGCGTGTGACCGTAGATGGCCACTAATTACATGGCAAACACTGGTTGCTTCAAAAGAGAACTTACCACTGGCTGACAATACTGCTTTTTGTCAGATTTAGAGAAACGGACACTTGTTGTGCGAATCTTTGAATTAACAAATCAGGGGACTGTATAATGTATAGGCCTAATACAGTGAGATCGGGATGATTATCCGTCAGTGGCTTTTCTACGAAAGGCAATGTATATTTTGCCTGAAACCGTTTTTACATTTCTACCGCTATTTGGCCAAGACCCCCGATACACCTGTGCAGTTGCATTATTTTTGGACTTAAAAACAGATATCAATGGAGTATCTTTGGCCAATGTCAGCGTAAAAATTCGGTAGCTAGCGAACAACTAATCAGCCTTGTCAAACCATAGGCATAACTGACCTCGCTACACAGCTAATGCGAAATAATAGCGATTCACTGTTTTTTATTGATTTATATGCACCGCAAATAGCCTAGCGTGCAAGCTAGCTCCTTGGTTTCTTGGTCAATGTTAAGATGCTTTCATACAGGACACGAAACCATTTTTTCGCACGACAGATTACATTCGAAGTCAATGAAATGCATGTATTCCCGTCTTTGCATTAGCTTTGATTGTAACCTATCATATTAGCGCATCCAGTGTGAAAGCGGCTTTGGCTGGCAACCTTTTTTTTCGGTGCGGTTTAATGCCAGCTAGCGAGTTACATGCTCGCAGTGCAACTCCAGCCAAATTAGTTCGCATAGAATCCAAGTACAAAAATAATATAATGTCACAAGTGTACCAGAGGGCACGGCGAAATAGCCGTGGAAATGTAAAAACGGTTCATGGCAAAATATACACTTCGTTCATGAAATGGTGTGAGCATACGTAGCTGGATCCTCTTGCGTGATACTTCAGTCCTTCAGTCTTAGTACGGCAAGCCACTCCAAGTGCCTACTCGCTGGCATACCGCAAGGTGCTGAGCAAGGGCAATCTTCCCTAATCACCTTGTAAATAAAGCACTCTGTCTCCATAAAAAAGCTTTTATGTTTTTAGCGTTATTTGTTTAACTAACAACGGAACAAGTGGAGCCTGAACGCATTCTGTCTGCCGATCTCTCTTCAACTACAGCAAGTAATGACCGGAAGTAGGAGACCGGTTGGGTTCTCATGGCGGCGCGCATCATTAGAACAGGAATAAGGTGGATAACCAAGGAACAAGTAGATCAGAAGGATCTAATAGCTGCGACCTCGCCTAGAATCCGTCACGAGGCCTAGTGTCCATGACTGGTGGTTTCTTGTACAAGTGTGATGTCGAAATTGGCAAATGACCTTGAAAATCAACAGGGGACCCTTCTACTGTACCGAGAAGCTTGCTCTAAGATGTAATAGCCATCCATCCAGTTAAAGTGGAGTTACGGTGCGAAAACTGTGAAATCGGGGCAAAATCCACACTTTTTTGACCGGTGTGACCTTGGGATTTGACAGATGACCTTGAAAATCAATAGGAAACCCCTCCTCTATACCAAGAAGCTTGTCGTAAGATTTCATAGCCATTCATTGAATTAAACTTGAGTTACGGTGCGAAAGCCGTCAGATCGGGCAAAATTGACACTTTTTTTACCTTTGTGACCTTGGAATTTGACGGCTGACCTTAAAAAACAATACGGAACACCTCCTGTATGCCTAAAAGCTATTTCCAAAATTTCATAGCGATCCATGAATTCTAACTGGAGTTACAGCGCGAAAACCTGCAAACAAGGTCGAGACCTCTGTGAACTTGACCTTTGACCTTTGACCTCAACCTTGCGCATGGACATCACTTTGGTGAAGGTCAATAACTCTTGAAAATTTCATGATGATACGACGACAGGAACATGGTGAAAAAGGTGTCACATCTATCTATCTATCTATTTATCAAACCCGACAACTGAAAAAGTTTTTATAAACATTTTACACAGTATACAAACAAAATGCAATTACTAATATATCAATTAAGCCTTTAAGCCCATATTTCATTGGAAATAGTACCTATCCAACATATTGGATGTTTAAACTGAGAATTAAAAAAATCTGCAGTTTGAATTTGATGCCATCAATACGTTTACATAAAGGTGGGGGGTGGGGCATGCTTTCCACTGTGTTGCATCATGCCTTCTATTAACAACACGCCATAAGTGTTTGGGAAATGAGGACACCAACTGCTCTAGTTCTGTAAGCAAAATGTTTCCTCATTTTTGCTTGATGTAGGATTTGAGATGCTCAACACTTTGTGCCCTCTTATGTCATATTTTTTGTTTCATAAAGCGCCAAATATGTCCAATTAGTGACAGGCCTGGACTGAAGGCAGGCTAGTTTAGCACACAGACTTTTTCATTACCAAGTCGGTCATGTTATTGTAGAGCATGCAGTTGGTGACAGTGGATCAGAATCTTGTTGACATATGGTTTTACCTTCACATATTAGAGTTTTAACTTGCATTTGTAGGAGCACCGACAAATTGTGTTCTTTTCTTTTGGCAGTAATTTACACTGCCAAATCCTGACTGTTTGTTATGCAGTGCAGCCTGAGGGCCTGAAGATCATGACCATTTATTGCTGGTTTTAGCCTTGTGCCTGCATATTCAGGTTTCTCCTCCTTCTCTGAATCTTTTAATGATATTGTATATCCTTGATGATTAAATCCCATGATTCTTCATAATTTTACACTGAGAGACAGCATTCATAAATTTTAAATTCCACCTTGTGAAAAACTCAGCTTCTCAAGGATTTTCTATTGATACCCAGTCATGTTACTGACCTGTTGCCAGTTAACCAAATCAGCTGTTAAATATTCCAGCTGTTCTATTTTTTTTTTTTTTTTTTTAGCATCGTACAACTTTTCCAGTCTTGCATTACCCTTATCCCAACTTTTTTTAAATGTGTTGATGGAGTCAAATCCAACATGAGCAGATGAGGAATACATTTTCTCAGTTACAATGTCTAATATGTTGTCTTTGTACTGCTTTCAAATGAACCTGGAGCTTGAATGATTTGCAAATCATTGTATTGTTTTCATTTACATTTTTTCGCAGCATCCAAACTTTTTTACGGACGTATGGAGGCAGAGGCCGTGTCTGGGCCTCTTTATCCTCACTGAAGCTGAGTTGTTAATTAGGTAGACCTTGAATTTGATTATTTGCATGTCTGAACAAGGGGTTGGGTATTAGCACTCCCCCAGGAAAGCCTGTAATAACCTCTTCAGTGGCTTTCGGGGTCCCAGCGGAGTAGGCCAGTGCGGAAGGAGGGCCAGGGGAAAGGAGGGAGAAGAAATGCAGGAACCGTTTCATCCAATTAGCTGTGGATTAGAGTGCTTCTCTCTCCCAGTGAATCCTATTTGCTTTGATAAGGTGTACTCCTGAAGGGGATCGTTGCAGAGGCCGTGTACCAGCAGCTGGGGGAAAAGCTCCATGCACTGCCCAAATTAAAATGGGCCACTTTTATCTGCCACCCCCTCACACATCTCCCCTGTTCTGCTCTACATACAGACAAGAAGAAATAGTAAAAAATCTTTCCTAATACCAAATTTTGACCCAGTAAATGTGTTATTGTTTTGTTTTTTTTTTCGGCTAAAGCTGAGGGAATTAAAGAATTCTGAAGCACATTAATTACCCTAAGTGTCCATAATTTCATGAGTTCTCTGCTTATGAGCCAGTAGTTATGTCTTTAAAATACTGTCTGACAGCTCTTTTGAACCTAAAGAAAGGACAGATGAACAAAACTTGTGAGCCATAGATATTGACACTGTGGTAAAATATTTGCTGTTTCAACGCTGAACTTTTGGGTATTTCTGCGGAAATACTGCCGAAAATTTTCTAAATATACTAATTTGAAGATTTAAAACAAAATTGCAGCTTAACTGGCGAAATAATATTTTTATCGTCTTCCTAAGAAGGGCTCTATAGCAGGTTCAAGATTGTGGTGTCTGCCATGTTGAAAGGCATGATGCAATGTGAGCTGATGACGCGTCATGGTTGTCTCACGTTTCTTAGGTTATGCAACCATTATTTTTGGTGTAGTGACAGTCTGAATAGGTATAAGATGTAGCAGATTCTCCCCTTTCAGGTGGAAGCAGAGTATTCTTCGACTAAGGACAGAAGTCAAGTGGAAAGTGAAGCAGAAGTAATGAATCTTTCAAATCTTTTGAATGCTAGAACTGCCCATCATGGAGTAGAAAATGCTGCAAAAACATAAAGAAACTTGATTGGGCATTTTCCAAGTGCTCTCCTCTTCCATTCAATGGAAATTGCACAAAAAGCAAAGTAAATAAATTAATATGTGTCCTCGCATTTGCTTCCAGATCGCTACCTCACAATAGGAGCACGGTTTTCAGAGGACCAAAGTAGGAGGCATTAAGGTAAGTTCGATCCTTGTTCTTCTCCTGAATAAAATGCCAGTTTGCTATGGTATTAACCAACTGGCTTTAACCCTTTACCTCCAAAGAGTGAAATTGTACCAGGCCTCTCCTTCCTGAGGCAGTTTCAGCCAGTGAGCTAGTCATTATGGTACCCTCATAAAAAGCTCTGTACCCCAAAAACTATTTGCTGAACAACATTATGTACGGATGGAAAGTTGGAGGACTCTGATTTGACTTTAGCCATCACCACGAATGTCTTACTGTTGAAACTTACTTTCCTTCGCTCCCAAGTGACCCACATCTGGTGAGTCGGACCCGCATTTGAATAGCAAAACCAGCAAACCCGCAAGCAAGTGAGAACTTTTAATTTGTAAAATTGAGAGATTTACGCTTTATTCCTCCACCCCTGCGTAATACATGGGTGCTCAGAGTACTTAAAGTTAAGGATTTCCTTTTATTTATTTATCTTTTTTATTTTCCTCCGTAAGAACAAATCTGGCACAAATAAAAAGTTGCCAAATTTTGGGGATGTAAAAAACTACATTTCCCATAGGTTTGGTTAAGCCAATATGTGCTTTTGTACAAACTTAAACTCGTACCCAATCAGAGAGCCTTTCGTTGGTGATTGTGAGCAATGAGTACCGATCACGTCAGGGGCTGGGGGCAGTTATTGCAAAGCTGTAGGGAAACTCTTGGTATGCGAGATGCTGAAATGTAGGCTGATGTTTAGTGTAGAACCCATTTTTATTTCGTGTAGATGTTGAGCCATATCATTGATTCTCCCTTGCATCACTCCTTTGAACCACAGATGCAGTCCCCGAACACGGCACCCAACACATTTCAACTGGTTAAAGGTTTCCTATCCATTAAAAATTTGTAGCTGATCATTTTAAATGTGAACTGCAAATATCGCGTGCTTGTTTGGTGCTGCCCTGAAAATACTAGGAAACAGCAACTCAGCGAACATCTTAGATCTTATCTGACAAGTTTCTGTAAAGTGATTACATTGAAGTCTACAGTTAGTCTAAGCAGCTTTTCCAACGAAGGCGAAACAAATTTTTTGTGTAACAGATTACATTCAAAGTCAATGCAAGGATAAGAATACAGGCAGGTTTGCGTGTATTTGCGTCTTTGCAATGTCTTTTAATACAAAAAAAAAAAAATTTCATTTTCGGTGGAAAAGCAGTTTGACGTAGCTAGGTAGGCTCCATTGTTTTCCAAGTCCATTTGGAGCATTTCTTTTATGTAGCTTGCTTGTGGATGAGATTATGAATATCTTTCCAGATTGTGGACATAATCTACGTTGCTTGGCAGTACAGGAAGTTGCTGCTGATGATGATGAGTTGTAGATGCCCTTATTAAAATGAAGTCAGGACTGACTGTCACAGTTGATGTGGTTTCCATTGCATAGACTTGTATACATACAATTGATTTTTGTGTTACATTGATGCATGTATGAACATTCAATATTGTTTGTTTTCTTTTTTTATGATGACTGGATGAATGTAAATGAAATACAAATTGGATTTAAAAAAAAAAAACTAAAATGGTGATGTATTATAAATTGTTGTCAATATGATATGATGCCAATACTTCCTTATTTTTTTTTATCCTTCCGTGTAGAATTTCCTGATTTTTAAAAATCCCTGAGCACCCCTGGTAATAATGTATTACGAATCAACTAATTTAAACGCAAATTCCACCCCCGGGCCACAAAATAAGGAAATGTCTTGTCTACCCCCCTCCCCTCCCCCACGATCAAAATGAAACTCTGATGGACCAGCATTTTGATCCCTCAAACTTGGGAGGTATGCTTTCACTTGAAGGCAAGTCAGATAACTCTTCAGTATTAACTGAAGAAATACTGATGTCACCGTCAGCCTTCTCTTCCTCTCAACTCAAAAATCCTCTGGCAAGAATCCTTTGCAGTCCAATGCGACTGAATCACTGTCAAATATATTCTCAGCTTTTTTGATTAATAAAAAATTGTGGGCAAAAATCGTGAAATTTTTGGGTGTAGCTATTCTATATGATTTTCCAAATGTCATCTCCAAGGCTTGTTCTGGTTGGTTGAGGCAGGATAGCAAACCAATCAAAACATGAAACAAATGTTTTGATTGGTCTAAACATAACTAATGAGGGTGCCATATGTGGCATCCATAGGCATACAAATATGGGAGAGTGCCATTTGGCACTCTTAGGGGATAAACGGTTAAAAGAAATTACAGTGACTTTTCTGATTAGCCTTAATGGAAGCAAACCCCTGCTGCACCCACTAATAATTAATTCATCTTATCCAACCCTTTTGACTACTGCTGCGCTTTGGCATCCTGTCACAAAATTACCTGAATAGAGGAAGAGGCACCCAGTTTTGATCTGCAATACTGTTAGCACTTGCATTTACCGGTTGCTTTGAGGTTGTCAAAATAGTGCCCAATGACCACACAGAATTTCGCTATAGACCCCCGCGCAGTAATACTACAGCTTATGAGTCATACATAGTTGGTCAACAGAGAAGTGAAGAAAACCAGAATAGATTTGAGCTCATTTGCACTGAGATTTGTCAAAAATAGGTTAAATCGTATTGTGCATAAGCCATTGACACAGAATGAGTAACAACCAAACAGCGGCCATGTTATAGATGAAACTAGTTCTTATTAAATCAGGATTACATCTTTTTTATGCTTCAGTAGCTTTACCCTAAGCTCTTTTTTATTGTGACTTCTTTCTGTGGGGGACAAATTAACCATACTTTGAAATCAAGTTGGAAATGTGTTCTAAACGTAGAAAAAAAAATGTTTTATTAGATAGATATACTTTATTGAACCCCATGGGGTAGTTTGTCCTCCGCAATTGACCCATCCTATAGTTAGGAGCAATGGGCAGCCACAGAGCAGCCCCCGGGGATCAACTCCAGTTCTAAAGCCGGTTCCTTGGTCTGGGGTGCTGGTTGGAGTGTTCCTATGATGCATGTTTTTGTGGGTGGGGGAAACCGGAGTACCCGGAGGAAACCCACGCGAACACGGGGAGAACATGCAAACTCCACACAGGCCAGATTCGAACCCACGACCTTCTTGCTGTGAGCCAGCAGTGCTAACTGTGAATACGATCTCTGATGATTCTCACCCTTCCGAAAAATACTGTTTTTAATATATGAAATAGTTATGGTTTAATATGCTATTTGCCATGGAAGGCACAATTGATAAATACATAATTAAACTTGGTGAAAATTATATTCTGATGATATTTCTTTAATTCTAAAATATTCTAGCAGAATAAATGCATTAATCTTTCAATTTAGCATTTATTATGACAAATCTTATAGTTTGTAAATAAAACAGTTTGCTGTTCATATTTTAATCCCAGGCCATTTCCACTTTCTTTACACCCCAGCTTTCAAGTTTGCAATTACCAGTGTGGATCAGAGTTCTCAAAAAATACACAACATTCATGAATGCTTGATAAGCGTTTTATATGGTTGTTTGCACAGAATTTTCTGCTCTGCAATTGTCAGAACTAGCATTCAAAACCAAAGGTTAATTTTCCCTTCTGCTTCACTTTGGACTTCATTTTTTTCCTCGCTTGAAGAATACCTCATTCCAGCTTGCAGGGGAGAATCAGAAAAATCTTTTAGCAGTTCAGAATACTCTCCACTGAAGAAGTATACACAACAAAATCATAGGTTGCATACCCAAGGAGAATTGAAGCAACCACAACGCGTCATTAGCCCACCGTGCATTCTGTGCCATTCAAGATGGCGGCTTCCAGAATTTTGAAGTGGCTATAAAGATCTTCCTTGGAAGACTACAAAAATGTTATTTCTCCAAGTCTTCTAGCTAATACATTTGGTACATTGCCAATGTTTTTAGAAAGAGTGGAGGTTCCCTCTACACACACTCAACACAATAAAATGAATAAAATACGAAGGTGAAGTGCTATTGGGCCACTATTGAACCAAAACTATTAGCAACTGCGTGGTGATAGTTGTGTAACTGTATCTCAATCCAATCAGTTTTGTAAATGAGTGCAAGAATCTGCAAATGCAGACAGAGATTTGTGAATGCGCATTCAGAATATGTGTGTGCAAAATCAGACTTGTAAATCTGTAATAAAATCACCAAATATGTATTAACATTTGCAAGTGTTTGAGCTTTCTTCATATACGGAGAATCTGTAAATGTAAATGTGTACACAGATCCAAAAAACAGTACACAGATTTGTAAATGCATATGCAGATAAGTGCGTGTGAACATATTATGGCTTAAAATCAGAGTATTTTGCTCCAAGTGCTGGAAATACTGAGAAGTAATCAGTTATAACTTGGGCTGACCTCTCATTCAGCAGTCATTTTAAACATGACTTTTGCTACATTTTTGCCGTGGCGATCTGCACATGAGTGCGGAACACACATTTGCACATTCCTGTACTCCATGACAAATCTCAATACGGATTTACAGATTCTTTCGCACATTGACAATTATGATTATGCACACCCAGATTCAGAGACAGTTACATGACTATCAACATACATTTGCAAAAAAAGATTTGCTACAATTAATAGCAGCATAAAGTGCAGTGTACTGGCCAGTACAAAAAAAAAACCTTTGGTAGCACTGAGGGATTTTCCAAAATTTTACTTTATGTTATTTTTTGGTTTGAATAGAGCCTAAATGGAAACCAAGTATGTAAGATCTACTCAAATGACACCCAAGATTATATCTTTCAGTTAAAAAGCTCAGTAACCATTATAGCATGTCCCTCACTGAGAGAACTGCTCTATACAGATCTCTTTAGGAAGCGTACAGGGAGATGTGTTCTGGGGCAGTGGGTAACGATATATATTTTCAAACCCCTTCCCCATGCTGACGCCATACAAATAGTGTTTAAACCCTCCAGCTCCCAGGGTGTAATTAAGCCCCTCTAATCGTGTTCCAATCAGAGACTTGGACCTGACGGGACGGGACTCTTGATGTGCGTTTCTGTCAGTCTTAATTGGATAATTGATTGCCAATTTTAACCTGGCCACACGCTGCATACAGAATAACGCGCCTGGCACCGCAGCCCCACCCGGATTCATTTTCCATCCGCATACCAGATCCGACTCTGATGAGTCTCGCTGTCTAGGGGCTGTTGTGACTCTTCAGAGTGGAGGAACCCTGGCTAAAGAGGCTTTGCATCGCCCATGCCCAGCACAGGAGCACATGGGGCTACCGCATCACCTATGCCCAGCACAGGAGCACATGGGGCTACCGCATCACCTATGCCCAGCACAGGAGCACATGGGGCCACCGCATCACCTATGCCCAGCACAGGAGCACATGGGGCCACCGCATCACCTATGCCCAGCACAGGAGCACATGGGGCCACCGCATCACCTATGCCCAGCACAGGAGCACATGGGGCTACCGCATCACCTATGCCCAGGACAGGAGCACATGGGGCCACCGCATCACCTATGCCCACCACAGGAGCACATGGGGCCACCGCATCACCTATGCCCAGCACAGGAGCACATGGGGCTACCGCATCACCTATGCCCAGCACAGGAGCACATGGGGCCACCGCATCACCTATGCCCAGCACAGGAGCACAAGGTGCTGCACAGCCTCTTCAAATGGATAGCAGTTGGCCAGCATTACAATAGCAGTGTTGTCATCTCACTTTGTTTCATCCATTCTGTAACTTTAGATTTTTTTTTTTTTTTACCTTTATCGTATCATAACACATACTGATTCCACGAAAAAAAACAAACAAACTTTGATTTCTGCCTGGAAATGATATGATCAGTGTGCAGGATGAACACTGAACTTGAGGCCTAATATGCAGCTTAGGGCACTAAACCAAACTGAAATTAGGGTTACAAAAAAAGAAGTATGATTGTGCACAAGGTACAACATGCACACTATCAACCAGAGTACCAAAGTGCTTGTAATGCTGTAATGTAGGTCACTACAGGTGTTCTCACGACTGCATGTCCACCTCCAGCTAGGATTCAGTTGGAGTTTGCACATGGAAACCCAACTAATGACAAGCCTGGAAGCCAGCAGCACCCAACACCTCATCTTGCTGTCAGCTGGGGCCCCACATTTGGATTGGAAATATTGGAGTGCTCAATCTTAGCACATCAAATGGACTCATTTCAAATCCTCGTCGTGCCAGTTTCCTCCAGATCTAAACGTAGGATGGCCTGAGTGAGAGGGATTTGTTCAATGGTACTCTCACCCTCTCTTCATACCGCAGCTGTGCTGGTGCAATAACATGTTGTTTCTGGGTAATGAAAAGCTAAACCTATCAGTGTGCCCACAGCCTCATCAGGAGGGTACAGCTAGCAGCGAGGCAGCCTTGAAAGTACAGCTCAGGTTTAGAACCGTAAATTTCTTTCTAAATGTGACTTCTTTCAGTAATGAACCATTCCAGTCCATCACACAAGTTCTCTTTTGCACAACATATTTTATAGTTTGGTGCATAAAATCAATTATGTGTTCGTTCAGCTTCACGTGGGTGTTGAAAGTTTTTGGGGGGGGTTAGTTGATGATCTTGGTCCTGAATTTCACCGAAATGAAAAGCACACAAATGCTGTAGATTTGAGTAAAGACTTGAAAATGTCCTTCAACGTTCATATTTCAGTAAGAACGCATGCGTCTGTGTTCCGGCTGATGGTTAGTGCTAAAAAATTGAGACTTTTTCCAAATGATCTTTTTATTATTTGCACTCAAACAACTCCAGCCATCCGTCAAATGTTTTTGTCAGAAACTTATTTCACAAGAAAACTGTCACCATCGAAAACAAATTTGGACAAGCGAAATCAATGGGAAGAATTGAAATGAGGAAATAAATGCAAAGAGGGTCATTATGGTGCCATGGCCACAGCCCTGGCCTGGCTGCAACGGAAGAGGACCGATCAATTTGCTCATCTATAATCAATTAATATTCCTGATTGATTCCTGAATTGCTACTCATTTGTCATGTTGGGCATAGTCCATTATGGGATAAAGTTTGATCTCTTGGCTGCTCTGCCCCCAGACATAACAAAGCCCCCTTATGCAGCGATTGAGGGTATTGATCTTAAAGTTCGTACAGCACAGTATACAACATACTTAAGATTGAGATATGCAGTCAATGCGCAGCGTAAAGGGACCAAACATCGCAGTTTTCTCATTGACATTTCTGTATTTGCCGAGATGAGTTATTTTCAAAGGAAATGGCGTCCTTGAGGTTGAGTTTAGATTTATATTGCATTATTCATGTAGCATATCAGTCCGAAGGTGCCAAAAAATGTCAAAAAGAAGCATTCCCCTATTGGGAAGACTTATACATTTAGAATAATGCCCAGATGTGTATGTACTGTCAGGTGGTCTGGACGGATCTGCACATTGTGCATGAGGGAAAGTGATAGAGTTTGGTGCATATGTATGTGTCAGATGCACTTCGGCAGTAACAGCCTGAGCTCTGATTTCTGCTGGAAGGCTCTTCTTCCCCCCGGAGGCTTAAGTCAATGGCACACATTGGGTTGTGGTGCTTAGATAGCTCTGCAGGTATACAGCATCCCATCTGCTTCATCAAGCACAGACACACTGTATATATATACACGCTCACACGCACCCACGCACACACACGCTCACACACGCACACACTCACACATACATACACAAATATACAAAAATGCATGCACACTAATACATGAACGTTCATACACGCACACACACGCACATACACGCTATACTACCGACCCACATAGGTCATGTTGAAGCTCTATGCACTTTCCTAAACTCATTTTCATTTTTGGAAAACATAATGCCGAAGACAATGATGACAAAGCTTGTGGTACAAGGAATTTCAATTTCACTATTTTGCTACCATGTATCATATTGGTTTGCTGTCAGAAAGGCAGCTGTGTATGTGCAGGCATATCTTCTACTCAATATTACTTAGAATGCGAGAGACAAGGGAAAGTATTTGGAATGTTGAGGACCAGTCTTCAGTAGGTTTACTGAAAAAATATTGTGCCGGCCTTTCATATATGTAACCATCAGATCTGGAATCATTGGCACTATTGATAAAAATGAAGAAAAAAGTGGCTAATGATGAACAACACAAACAATGATAATCCACATGTTAAATTCAAATTAATGGGAAAACTATATCCTATTATGCCAAAACATTTACAGTATTTGCATGGTTTAATGTGACAAGGGGAATGCTCAAGACTCGCTTCACAGTCAGGAGGTCAGTTTCTTCTGTTTTATTAGTGGCAAACTCAAGGTCAAACAATGCGGTTCAGTAACACTCAGAAGGGAACCCAATTCTTAACCAAAACAGTCCAGGGATTGAAAGCCAAGCAGACAGATTATCAAAACCGGGAGAAATGATCATATGCCGAAAACCCAGCCAAAATTGGTAACAAAAAACACAATACACTAAGGCGAGGGGAAACTCAAAAACCGCAGGCAATGGAGAAGCAAACCAGTGAAGTACACAGAAATATTTTTAAGAGAACCATAGGTATTAAACTATTTAGCCTCCCTGGTTGACAGATTTGTGCAAGCACACTTGGCAAAGATAGCAGCGGTGATTCTTTTCCAAGATTCCAAGATTTTGTGAAAAGGTTTGAGAACACTTAGAGGGATTTTTTTTTTTACCATAACTCTATGTAGACTTTCCATGTAGGAATTTCACTAACAGACTGCCCTCTCAAGTTTACATCACATGATTTTGATGGGATTTTAGTCCAGACTGAGGCCTTTTGATGACATGGATGTTGTTTTCATGTGACCATTTCTGCATGACTGTCGATCTATGTCTGCCATTAATGTCCTACCGTGTAGTCTATCTATGAACAATTTAGGCCAAACTTTCCAGTTCTTGAATGAATCCATTGCGCCGTGGATCATAAGAAGTGCAACAGGCAATCCATGCTCTAAAACCCTCCAATTTGGCTTAGTGAAAACAAGTCATGTTGTCTTTGTCTTATGTTAAAATTACTTGGATAATCTTGAACATTTTAATATCAAAAATAAGCAGAAACAAAGGCAATTAGGGAGGGGAAAGTACCATTTACCAGGTAATGCCACACCATTTTATCTTAAGCAAGCAATTATTTAACGTATTAGAACATTAAATAATGTGTTGTTGTACTGTTTTCCATCGAGAAAGGGTGAATTGACTTTTTAAAATAAGTCCTTTGAGATTTCATTTACATTTTCCTTGTCTCTTCTTTTTTCGGAATTGGGGTTGTACTAGCAAATATGATGCATTTATCTAGTGTAGTTGCAAATAGGTCAAAAAACGAATATACCAACATAAAGACAGATTTCACAGATTAAATAGCCTAAAGTGACTCGAGACTTTGATGGGGACATGTCACATGTGTATCTATTAAATTATGGCTATTCAACATAATAATTACAAGTAAATATCTGCCCTTAGGCAATACAGTGCCCTGCAGCCCTCTGGTAATATTGGCACCCTTGGTAAACACTAGCTGAACAGGCTATTAAAAAATGTGGTTGTTCTTAATCCTCCTAGTCTTTCATTCAAATATTAACAAAAATAAAAAACATGGATTGAAGGAAAAAAAATCCAATCTAAAACTTAATATTATTTTTTTCAAAAAGTGTCTGTCATATTTATTTGCATTCTTAGATCACCACTTTTTAAGTTTGCCATGATGATCAAGAAAACTTATAAAGTCAACCATGACTCGACTCCCCTCGGCTTAAAATGATGATGATACATGTCCAGTGTTCCTCATTCATCCACCACCATGGTTAAGAATAAAGATTACAGGGGAACTGTACCAGTCAGCCATTTTTGGGTTATCAGCGACAGTTCAATTAAAATTGTTGTGTAGAATAATGTAGAATTGTTGTGTACTTGTGCTTTCTCCTCACGAGCATTGATATCCAAACTTTATTAGAATGTATCATGAGATTCAACCTTTGTTTCTCTGGTGGCAAGCTCTGTTTGAGATGCCATGTTGCTGATATGTTGCTGTTTTTGCAAGAAATGTCTTGCTCAGAGTACATTAACTGGGGACTGGCAACAGTCATTTTAAAGCAATATCAAAACTTTAGAGTAAATGTACGCAGAATTGTTAATGCCCTTGAACATAACTTTGATCACCAGACAGCTAAGAGTAGACATAAGTTATGGTTATGGCTGATTGAAGTTTATTTATTTTCTCTTTATTGGCTGCTAATTCAGTACATTTTAGTCTTATAAGCCATATACAGTTTGAATCTGTAGAGTCTCTGCTTTTATCTGATACATCGCTTATGCGGTAGAGTAAAGTACTGGATTTGCTAGCATCACATACGTATGTGACACATGTACCGTTCGTGTGTTTTTGCTATGAGCTCATTTTCGTTGCTTGGTGTTAAAATTGTGTTTTATTTGGGTGAAAATGGTAATCAAGTATAGTAGCTATAAGTTGGTAGAGCCTAGTAAAGTAGTTATAGTACTTATAGCTAATTATAATTGTTATAAAAGTACTGAACATTGCAGCTAAGTTTCTTCGCGTTAAATAGGTAAATAATATGACTATGTTGCAACAAGGTTACCATACCTGTTTGGTGTTTGTTGTGAGATGCCCCGGAACCAGGGGCATTTGGGTTCAAGGGGTTAGAAAATACCCCACATCAAAACAAGAAAGTGCTGAGGAGGTGTCATATGCAGCCAAATGAGTAAAATGTGTGGTATGTAGATGAAGGTATGTGTGGTATGTAGATAAAGGTAAAAAAATCATGCACGATCATTGATCCAGTCCTTCTGGGGTGCGTTTCCCAACATCACAGATGCTAACTAACATAGTTGGACCCATTGACAGTGAATGGACAATCTATGTAAGTAGCTAATAAAGTTAGCAACTATGCTTTTGGGAAACGCGCCCCTGGATAGGAGCTGTATGCTTACGTGTGGAATTATGCCAGGCAGAATCAAGGAACTGATGTCATGTCCGGTGCTGCCATCAAAGATATCCATGATTGTAAAATACTTTACTCCCACAGATATTCAAAAAAGAGCATTTGTCATTTATGTGTATTTTTCTGAGACAAAAGGCAACAAGCAACATACAATCTTACTGGATTGTACAGAACCCTGGGATGCAGTGCGTTTTTGCATATTTATTAAGTATGATGCAACTTCACATTCACAGCACATTTACTGTGAATGAAACTGGTATTTGTGGTGGTCAATTAAAAAGTATACCCAAAAAGGCAACGTTACAGCTTGTCTGTCTGCTAGTGCCCCTTCTGAACTTGGGATCTGTGTAGGAAATGTATTTAGCTTATAAACATTATGGTTTATATTTTTTATACCCAGCCAGCGTAATTTGACAAGTACAGAAGTCAGCTAGCCGGTACAGAGCTGAATGAAAACTAGGCTCATGTATACAAAGGTTGGCATACTCCAAAAATTACACTTTTGACTACAGCCAATTTAAATTGAAAGGTTGCTGCTATATCTGCCGTCTGACATCTGATCAATCGATGATGTTGCTAGCTAGCTAACTTGCTCACATAGCTTAACCTACCCTGTGAAAAGCTCAAACATGGCAGCAAATGAGTACAAATAATACACTTCCTTGAATGGTTATTGACTCTGTCACAGTACTGAAAGGGTTTACCTCGATACTGATAAACCCAAACAAAATGTTGGAAATTTGTTATAGCATTTAGATGTCAAAGTTTCAAGTGCTATTATCAGTTTGAGAGGGGCTCAGAGAAAAACAGCAGCAAGTTGCAATAGCATGTCTCTGCAGACCCGGAGGCAGCAGATTCAGACCCACTGGCAGTTCTGGGACCGGCATTTCTGGGACCTAAGGTTTTCTGCGACAGTGCCGCCTGTCGAAGGTTAGGGTAAGGGCTAGGGATAGGGTCCCTGATTGCAAAGAGTCATTGAAACAATGTTAAATCAACATTGTTTTGTCAACGTTAAGACATTGAAACAACTTTGGAAGTGCACCCTCAATTAACATTGAATCAAAGTTGATTTTCTAATTAAAGATCAATGGTATTTCACTGTTATTTCATCAAAAAGAACATTGAAACAATGATGAGATTTCAACCTAACCATAGATCAATGTGCTTTCAATGACTTTTCAACATTAGTGTCATCACCCTGTCAACCAGGAATCAATGCTCAGTCAATTATAATCATAACTTTAAATTAATATTATTTCAATGTTGCTGTATCAACGTCGGGTTTCCATCGCTATTGTAACGGTGATTCAACATATATTTCGCATTGATATTTCACTGTCAACCATTCTGATGATTCAGATGGAAAATCAACATTGTTTCTATGTAGTCTTGCTATCTGGGTCCTAGAACTGCGGTCCTGAAGTGCGGTCATGAAACTGCTGCCTGCAGAGATACCCTACTCGCAAGTTGAGGTGAAAACTATGTAAGCAGTAAAAACACACAGATACAGCATGGCAAAAATGTGACAATTGGTCAGATGAGCAAGACATATTTTCACAGAATTGAGTGTATTTTGTGGTTCACTGGATGCAAATATTTTGCTGGCTTCTGCAGACGTTTAATGAAGGTATGTTCAAGTGACGTTAGAGCAGTACACTTAAGCTGAGACAGAAGCAAAACAAACATAACTATTGGTAAAATCAAGCCTATATCGGGCTTTGACTGAATCTTTAATAGTGTTATTAAAGAAGGATTTTCACGCTTACCTGTTTCGACTTGTAGTAACTGCAGTGAAGTTCAACAGCACCCCCTTCAAGTATTTCCACAAGATAATTAGTCCTTTTCACGTAATTGGCGATAATTGCCCGTAATTTCCATGATAAAATCCAAAACGGGGGCCGCCTTTGTTTTGAACTCAACCCACATGAGACAGAGTCTCACAATCAATCGTCTTGGACCCCTTATCTTTTGGTTCAGTTTTGGTTGCTGTCCGGTATCTGTCACGTACAGGCCGTAACTAGATGTGGAGCTCTTGAGCTGCCATCGTCACTCGTGCCTGTCCTAAGTGGGGTCAGTCAGTGACAGTGCCTGTGTTCCATTCTCGGATAGACAACTGACTGATTGTTGAATGGTGACAGTGCAAATGATCCACCACCTCTCGGCAGCTGAGACCTGCCCGTAACATTCCAAAGGCTCTTTTTCTCTCTCGTGTCACAAGCAGTTCCATTTTCTAGATGCAGCCCCATTTTTCGTTTTTTTGTGGGCTGAGTTAAGTGTTACTGTACACATCACGAACAGCTCAATGTTTGTTATCACTGAAGTGCTTGGTGCATGCACTTGGTGCGCGTCAGGATTACAATACCTTGCGCCTTTCTTTATTTCCTCTCGTGCCGCACTGGAAAAGCAATAAAAATCAATTGATTCTTCAATTTACCGCAAATATAGTACATGCGTCTCCGGTGCGTTTTTAATGGCACTGAGTATATTATGGGAAATTTGGGAGGTGCACTGGATATTGGTTTCCTCAACTTCGCTTGTAGAGCGAGGCGATGACACTCATTCCATTTCTTGTGTACGCTCAATTAATTAAACTAACATTCGCACTTAGGACGCATGCTTAGTTTGTGAAATTGATGTTATCTTCCACTCGATACATAATACCTGTGACCTTGTGACCTAGCTTTGTCAGTAATGTCATGGTTGTGAGATTCGTATACATAATGAAGAAAAGAGACCCACAAAATTGCAATCCATATTCAAAATTTTGTAAAGTTGTAACTTTATAAGTTGTATTCTCATTGAGAAAATGCAAACTTTATATCCTACCTATGATTTGACTTAAACAAGAGTTTACAAATTTCTTTTTGCACAACTACAGACAAATACGCACAAATTTTCACCTGTACACACACAAATCTTTTGACAGCAACATTACCCCATACACACAGCTGACTAGTGCATCTAAACTTCATTGTGGTGCTGCCCATTGGAAGGGTGCTGAGATGCTTCATGTACTAATTTTTAGTAGTGGTCAATGATTTAACTATAAGTCTTAGTTATATAATAAAATACAAAGCATAAATTAAATATTTTTCACAACAGAAGCATGGATTTGTACGAAAGCCACAGTACGATTGCGTGCAGCCTTCCGCGTGTCATTGTTAAGCGAGGATGATGGTGAGTCAGATCATTTTATTAAACTTTAAATTATTCTCGTTCCAGTTACAGGACGACACATGTTCCCTCACCACTCAGATATTTTTGTTTATTGGTAGAGGGAATGAGAAGGAATTCAACAGTTGGTGACTCAGGTGTGGAAAAGTGTTAAAATTTTCAGACACGAGGTAAGATTTATCAGCCTACAGTTTGGGTTGGCATTTGTGGGAATGCTGCAAAAGTAAATTAGGTAATATTAAAAGTACACACAAGAAGAGGGGAAAAAAAACTTGAGCACTTTGCAATGACTCCTGCTGGTGCCATAGGCTACTCTAAAGAGGCACACAGCCATCCAGGAGTGATATGAATCATTCATAGATCTGAGGTCATTTCTGAGAACATCTAAAGTTATGATGCTTTACGATTTGTAAAGTGAAAACACTCCACAAATGTAAAAAATTTTGTAAGACAGACTCTGTAATCATCTTAGCCTAAAGAGGCTTTTGGGAAACAAGGCTTAGTCTGTTTGTTCCAATGAAACTGCATCTGGCTGCACTGACAGTCGGCCGTACTGCTTTCCTCAATGACGTCATCATGGTTCTGCAATCGCCCAATGTTTCTGGTGAAATTATTTGGGGAATCCTTAAATCAATTGGTTAATTTCAGTTATTTCCTTAATTAGCATTTTTTTGGGAAAACTAATGCCATATAAGGACCCCTCAGTATAATATTACCAAAATATTATCATGAGCCAAAAAGCAGGTATGAGCATGAAAGTGTATCCTCAATGTAGTGATTAATTTTGTCCTTTATTCAATCATTTATTGCAGGATGTGTTCAAAGCAAATGTGGAAGTGAACATTGAAGATTATCTTTTATTTATTTTTGAATTAATTTTTAATTTTATTAAATTTATTAATTCACCATGTAGCAATACTATTTAAACAAAATACTGCCTTAAGAAAAAGGCCATGTGTTTTACTGCTGATGGATTATTTCAATTACTGGAAAACCTCTTAATCAAGGAAGTTGATTCAAAACAGGTGAAGACTTGCAGCCAAACAGCAGTCACTGACAAGTATGCACATGTATTGTATTAATAAACGCGTAATGTAATTTTAAAGAAACTAGACGCCAAGTCGGCATATGCTAAGGCTACCCTTGACTTAGATAAAATGGGAGATGACCTCTTTATGAATCTGATTTTCTTAATGAATCAGATGCATTTAAATGGTTAAGAAAACGATCTGGGTCTACTTAGATCTTCAATATAAACTAACAATGTATTTATAAGTTCTTGCCAATAGCGATGTTCACTGTTTACAAACAATGATGTCAAAGTTGTACATGCACAGTTTCGCGGTAGGTAGAAAGCGTGATTAGGACATAAATAATGTGGCGAGTAGCTTCTTTGGTTCTTCACGATAATCCTCAAAAACATGATTCCTGAACCCATAGCGAACCTGTTGGTGCAACCAATAACGCAACAAATGACTGGCATCGCTATTTTAGATCTTTTATTAAGTACAAAAGCCAAAACCAATGAAGTTGGTACATTGTGTAAATCGTAAATAAAAACAGAATACAATGATTTGCAAATCCTTTTCAACCTATACCAATTGAATACACTGCAAAGACAAGTTAATTCTTGTTCGAACAGGTAAACTTTGTTATTTTTTGCAAATATTAGCTCATTTTGAATTTGATGCCTGCAACATGTTTCAAAAAAGCTGGCACAAGTGGCAAAAAAGACTGAGAGAGTTGAAGAATGCTCATTAAACACTTCTTTGGAACATCCCACAGGTGAACGGGCTAATTGGGAACAGGTGGGTGCCATGATTGGGTATAAAAGCAGCTTCCCTGAAATGCTCAGTCATTCACAAACAAGGATAGGGCGAGGGTCACCACTTAGTGAACAAATGCGTGAGCTGATTGTCGTACAGTTTAAACACAACATTCCTCGTCAAAAGGTTCAGAGAATCTGGAGAAATCACTGCACGTAAGCGAAAAGGCCGAAAACCAACATTGAATGCCCATGACCTTCGATCCCTCAGGCAGTACTGCATCAAAAACCAACATCAGTGTGTAAAGGACATCACCACATGGGCTCAGGAACACTTCAGCAAACCGCTGTCAGTAACTACAGTTCGTCGCTACATCTGCAAGTGTAAGTTAAAACTCTACATTGCAAAGCGAAAGCCATTTATCAACAGCACCCAGAAACGCCGCCGGCTTCGCTGGGCCCAAGCTCATCTAAGATGGACTGATGCAAAGTGGAAAAGTGTTCTGTGGTCTGACGAGTCCACATTTCAAATTGTTTTTGAAAAGAACCATGCAGACTGTTATAGGCGCAAAGTTCAAAAGCCAGCATCTGTGATGGTATGGGGGGGTATTAGTGCCCTTGGAATGGGCAACTTACACATATGTGAAGGCACCATTAATGCTGAAAGGTACATACAGGTTTTGGAGCAACATATGTTCCCATCCAAGCAACGTCTTTTTCATGGACGCCCCTGCTTATTTCAGCAAGACAATGCCAAGCCACATTCTGCAAGTGATACAACAGCATGGCTCCGTAGTAAAAGAGTGTGGGTACTACACTGGCCTGCCTGTAGTCCAGACCTGTCTCCCATTGAAAATATGTGGCGCATCATGAAGCGTAAAATACGACAACGGAGACCCCGGACTGTTGAACAAGTTAAGCTGTACATCAAGCAAGAATGGGAAAGAGTTCCACCTGAAAAGCTTCAAAAATTGGTCTCCTCAGTTCCCAAACGTTTACTGAGTGTCGTTAAAAGGAAAGGTGATGTAACACAGCGGTAAAAAGGCCCCTGTGTCAACTTTTTTGCAATGTGTTGCTGCCTTTAAATTCTAAGCTAATGATTATTTGCAAAAAAAAAAATAAAGTTTCTCAGTTTAAACATTAAACATCTTGTCTTTGCAGTGTATTCAATTGAATATAAGTTGAAAAGGATTTGCAAATCATTGTATTCTGTTTTTATCTACGATTTACATAACGTGCCAACTTCACTGGTTTTGGGTTTTGTAGATATAGAGGCGGAGATCTACTAGTGTAAGATGAGCCTTTTTGCAAACTAAATCAAGAAACATTGGCGTCATCGTGAACATCACTATGATTCTGTGTGGTGCGGCTAATTTCTCAGGCAAGAAATTTGCATCCAAATGGTCGCTCTTGATTAGGTGCGCCATGCGTTTTGGCATTTCAAGCAGTAGCTCTCTGATATTGTCAATATGAAGACATTTTTACTCCATCTCAATTTTTAGATATACTTTTTCAAACTACGTTTTAGCAATTTCAATAGCAACAACACGTCTTCAGTGGAAAAAAAACTACTATTTTTATTACGGATCAGTGGCTTGGTCCCATTAAAATAGAAGTCACGAAATGAGTGTCATGTGGTCTGTCAGGTTCACTTTCAGATGCACAAACTATAACGTTGTTTCCGATGTTTCAAAATTAGTTAACATTAGGGCCGTCACCAGAGCTTATTATTATTGCCCAGACGCAGGCCGAATGATTGCTTTATTTTCTTGTTCCAAGGGTGAAAATGTGTAGATCATGTTCTTTAGGAGGACGACTTGCCTTTGTTGCTTATTTTAAACATACAGAAATATTGTTGTGTGCACAGCATCAATAATTAACTTTTATATGCATTGTGGCAACATTCTTGGTGGGGAGAGAACTAAAATAATAATAATAATAATAATAATAATAATACATTTTATATATATAGCACTTTTCTAAAGTTGCAAAGTGCTTTACAATTAAAAACAAAAACAATAAACACTAAAACTGGCTGAGAAATTAAGCAATAAAATTAGTGAGTTAATAATAAAACAATACACGGAGCAGGGTAAAAAAAAAAATAATGAAAGTTTATATAACGTATGATTTTCTGTTGCTGTAGGGATTAGGTTTGGTAGTCAAGCTCTTAACATTGTAGGATGAACCTATAAATGAACATAGTAGCCAATAAGGGCTGGTAGCCAGCTGAAATGCTTGCTTGCTAATCTGCAATCATTTTGTCTAATTTCAATGTAAATTTTCACTGGAGCCGATGGTGGCTAACATGTTTTAACAGCCCAAAACAACCTCAGATGTAGAACAGCCTGTCAACATTGAATTAATGCCAACCTATGGATTAAAGTTAACGGCTCACAACATTGAAATCAGCTTCTGAACAATGATTTTAGCTAAATAGAATAAACGCTGATTTGTCTATAATCGGGAAATGATCTGTCCATAGATCACACAATCATCGATTCATCATTGACCTGTTATTTAATTATTGTTGAGCAGTGTCCATATGTCCTGCAGGCTGCTTCTGCCACTTGTGAACTTATGGTTAGTTAAGCTATCATCATTATTCATGATATACTGATGCGCGTTGAAGAGAATATAACTAATATAGTAGCGAACTGAATCAGTCATAGGCCCATATTCAGAAACGGCACTCACACTAATTGAGTACGAGTGAGTACTAAAACTTAGTTAGTGTCAGGTTATACTAAACGAGTCAGAGGTTGTCCTAACACTCATTTGCTTTCAGAGACCTCACTCACACTGAAAATAGCGTCTCTTCCTGAGTGAAGGTTGAGTACAGGGAACACCTCCCTTGAGCCTCACTAACTTGTGCCGGTATTTTGTTGTCATGGCTTTCACGTGGTTACAAACAATAGTAACTCTGGATCATTTACAGCCACGTGCTCAACGCAATAGCAACTATGCAAATTTTAACTCTAATGATGATAACGATGCCGGTAACTTACTAACTGACCACCTGGTTTCAGTCTTTACGAACTGCACTGTGGTGAGCTTGAGGTTAGCATTTGTGTGACAATAGGGGAAGCTCAAAACCATCCCTTAAAGATAATGATTGAAAAAAGGTCATATCCAAACATTTAATTAAATTTTATTTACTTGAAATACAAAAATCCAAAGGATTATCATGTATTCCCAGTTCTACTTGTTAAGTTAGAATGAGTATTGATAATTAGGCTATTGCCCAGTTTTCAATTCAATTAAATTGCCATTGCAAAAACTCAGAGAACTCTCAACATTATCAGATGTGGCCAGTTTTCACGAATTACGCATATCTATTAACTCTCACGTATTCGGGGTTTTTTTCGCACTTTTCTTTACTGATGGGTTGGAAAATGCTCCGCTCAGCTGGCTCGTGGGGCGCGTGTGGATTGGTCTGCGAGGCTCATGTAGCTGTAAGTCACGAGAATCCATTCTTTTCTACATTCTTAATCGCTGAAAGTAGAGGGAAATGTCTCGCACGTTTCACAACTTCTTGCTTAGGGAGCCTCGCGGGCTGTCCAGCGCCTTTCACGAGCCACTCGACCACAGAATTTATGAAGATATGCTAATATTTTATGTCGTCTTTTATGTGCAAAAGAAACGCCTCAATTTTGTGAAGCAATGTATGACGACGCTATAAAAATAAATTTGATTGTCGTTTTACCAATTAGTCAGAAAAACTTTCTAATCAAGAAAAGTAAACTGCGTCGGGTTTAGGTCATTCAGCACTGAAGGGTGAGGATTGAGCGTCCCTTTGCAGCATCCCACGCACCGTCTCTGGTACCCAGTGCCCACTACTGTCAGTTATGCTCGAGTGGCGTTTGTGAATAGCAACTGGCGAGGAGTGGGACCGCTCCCTCGGTTAGTGGTAGGTCGATCACTTTCTCACACTCCAGTTACATTTCAGTCGTACTCACTACATGGTGAGTGGAGGGTGAGTGTGAGTGTCGTTTCCGAATACGAGCCATAATGTAGCTACCAATTGAAACTTTGACTCTGACTCTCTCTGACTTTCTTTACAGTGCAAAATTCCAGAAAATGTATGTCTTGAAGGGTGAGATACTAGCAAGCCCCAGTTAAAGCTGTTGTAGCTGGGAGATGTTATCCCTGTGTAGATACTGTTTGTACAGTTGTCGAATCTGCAGACTCGCCTGACTTGTCAAAACAAAGTCCTATGCGTTGATTCATGAATAAATCTCCTGGTGCTTGTCCACTGTCCTGCTCAATCCTGCAATTCTAAGTAATTAGTCCCATGAACGCTTTCAAATTAAATGGCCAAGAGTATAAGATTCTATTCATGACATAACTGCATCAAGAAATTAAATCGAAAACAAACTTAATTTCCGTTAACACCATAATGGTAGCTAATTCCCATTAACTTAGCACTGAGTTCAGCTGCCGGATAGCTTACTCGGTTAAGGCACTGTGTTTCAGTGCAGAAGTGACTATCATGTTGCAGGTTTGATCCCCGGTTGTACCAACCGGCAGTGGTCGCCAGCTTCATCAGAGTAACGCACAATTGACTCTTGTGCTACAGGTTCAAATTGGGAAGGGACTGCCGGAAAGGGAAATAAATAAATAGCTTTGTTCATTGCTCAATCACTTCCTGTTGGCCAAACGGGCACTCGTCAGGAAGATTGTAAGTCTGTTCATGTCTGGGTATCCTTCGCTCTCGTTCTGAACTTGCGAAGATTCAACCAATGAGTGTATAAGAAGCAGTGGCAGACAGCCACGTGCTTTGGAGGAGAGCCGTGAACTGTCTTCACTCTCCTGAATTGGCAACAAGGGGTCACAAACGAGCAAGACTTGTTCATACTTCCCCAATTGGGCATTCCAGATTCCAGATTGGGTGGGATTGGAGATTCCAAATTTAATTTAAAAAAAAAAAAACATAAAAACAAAACGCTGGTTAGCTCAGTAATGACAACTCAGAGAGTGGTACTTAGTTGGCTCGCTACAGCGCTACGCCATACTGAGTTAACCAATATCCAACTTGGTATTCGCTTTGACCAGATGGAGCGAAATTATTTTTTCCATGCTCTCAGCCAATAAAATTTCTACAAAAGTGATGTTACCCTAGGTTAACATCAAAAATAACTCATGAGCTGGGCCATGGGAAAAGTAACACAATAAAGTGATAAAATGCACTGGCCAACGTTCATGTCTCGCGTACGTATACGGCGCAAACTGCTGATGGAGTAAATGAACACTGCACCTGGTGTTGACAGTGCACTTTGATTCATGGGATTGAAAAAAACAAGTTTCAATTCTAAATTCTGTTCGCACACAGCGCATGGCAAATTTTTTGCAATAATTCGGGAAAAAGCACAAGACCTACTGCAATTTGCGATGCGAATCACGAAAATAAGTGAAATTTTTATGGCCAAACATATTTAAAAAAAATAAAATCTAAATTTGCATCGCAATCCAATAGTTGATTTTGAAATCTCGCTTTTTCATGTTGGTGTGAACGCCCTTATTGCTCATCTTTTACGTGTGGAAAATTTTAATGTTGAGTTGCAGTTCATTGCCATTTTTAAATCTCTCATTTGTTGCTAGGTGAGAGAGAGAGAAAGTTCAACATGACCTTACGTGGGCGACATCTGGGGGAATTAGGGCACTTTACGCCACATTATGGACATTGACCAGCAGTGTTCACCTGAGGATGACACGGCAACAGGATGCACAGTGGAAAAAACACAAGATGGTGGAGGAAGTCTGATGCTCTGGGAAATGTCCTGCTGGGAAACCCTAGGTCAGAGCATTCATGTCACCGTCAATCTGACGGAGCTCTTTTGATGGCACGCGGAAGTCCAATAATATAATGGCCAGGTGGTCATAATGTTTTGCCTGATCTGTGTATATAGGTCTAAAAGTGCACGGGAAAAAAATGTGCCACTCTGCCCATTCAATACTTTTAATGGACACAATGGATAGTCAGACAGGCATAAAGACTGATTCAGAAATTAGAGATTAGACTGCTGTTCTGTACATTATCTCACACGTTTCTTTGTGTTATGACTTAATTGTATTTTGGTTCACATATTGATATTAATCTGTCAGAAAGTAAATGTAGTATGGTACCATGGAGAATACAGAATTTTCTCAGTTATGAACGACCTTACCGGTAGATGGAACGTTTCAGGAGGTTTCATTATTAAATGTGCACGGCTGGGGTGGCGTTGGGGCCTGCTGGGGAAGGGGGTGTTTTTGGCAGCCATTTGTGTTACACTGAAGTTTCTTTGGAGTCTCCTTGAGACAAGTGACCAGCACAGGCCAAAGTGAAGGCCTTATCAGTCACCGCACAATGGAGCCACCCTGTGACTTATATCAGGGATGGAGGCAGGCTGGGGCACGGCTGCATTGAGGACCATCTGGGTGACAATAAACATGTCCCGGCGCAGTTTCCTCCATCATTCAAGCTAAGATAGCAGATCTGAACCTTAACTATAGCTCACTATCGCCCGCATCTCCGCGTGACCTGTTAGAGAGATGGAGGTGACGCTCAAGGATATCTCTCCACCAGCCAAACTGGGTGCAGTGGGGTTATTACAACCAGAAATGTGTGTGTGTGTGTGTGTGTGTGTGTGTGTATTGTGTTTTCTTATACTTATACCTTTGTTCTTTTGTATTGGTTTTGGGTGAGCTTTTTGCCACATAAGTCAAAAACTCTCACGATTATAATTTTAGCTCAAGCACCACAGAGATACTGTATTTCATTTTAAGATTCCTTGATTTAAAGTGTTCTGCAATAGTTTTTATTTGTCGTTCACTTGCTCTGTATGCACAATTCATAAACAGTGCCTTGTACCATGTACAGGGCATGTGAAAGCCCCAATGCCATTTATCACATACTACATCGTTGCCCATACTGAGTGCCCCTCTGTTTTCCATGTCTGCTTCCACACAAGGACAAAATCATATCTTTTATAGGGAAAACAAGTGAAGGAACCCTTGCTGTCAAAGACAGGGATCAAGGATGGATTATATATATGTAAGAGGGAAAAAAAGATTGCTTGGTTTTAAAGGTGAGAAGTTCAACTAGCAGAGCTCACGGTTTGATTATTTCAGATCAATTTCAGATTTACAGTGATAAAGTGCACACAGCGCATGCAAGGGGCGAGGTGCAGGTCGATAGCTGCGTGTCTCTATGGATATATCGGTTTCTCGCCTCTGGAAGATGACAGTTTCACTTAATCCAGCGGTGACATGTCGATGCTCGCCGCTCATGTTCAATGAAGATCAACAATTAAGGATTTGGTGATAAAACAGCCAATCTATCAGAGGGCTGAATCTGACAATGACTTCAATCAGAAAAGAAGGATATTCTCTTCAGAGAATATATCTTCCTGCAATTTTGAGCTGTGTGACTCCCTTGGACCAAAAATAGATGCTGTAGCATGTTGTTGTTGCCAGATTATAAACCCATAGCCTCATAATAAAGAATTTAAAATTATGGGTTTTTTTCTTGGGGTTTTGTTTTTTTTTTTTTTGGAGGTATTTCTTTTTAACTAATAGTCATTTCTCTGTGTAGTCAAATGCTTGGCAGCATTGTCACAACGGAATGCCCTCCTAATTTTTTCGGCTGGTTATGAATATGTAGTTAAAGATTAACATACCGCTATCAATACTGAATAATGGTTAAAGACTTATAACTACATTTTGTCTTTTCATTGTCAATGTATTGTTATGTAAAAATGGTTGCAAATTAGCCGTGGATACTACAGTGACTAGATACTAATACTTCGCTAGTGTGGGAAGTTCAGTCGGAGTTCATAACCGTAGAGCTCATCAAAAAATGTGCATAGAATGTATTTATGTGAAAAATCTTGCCTTTTCCTAAATGTCACATTACCTAACATTTTCCAATGTTGAAAAAAAAGTACTTTTCAGTGAAGCAGCGCACAGTTATTGAGGCTTTATGGAGCTGTAATAAGCATAACATCATCCAGAGTATTACCGGGCAGTACCCCCAGAATATAGAGGTGGAAAAGAGTTCTCAGTCCCCTGAAACAGGTGATATTATCCCCAGGAGGTTTAATATCGGCCTTTATGACAGGAGCCCAGCAACAGAGCCCCATCTCCCATCTGCATTAGACACATTAGTGTTGGTGTTCATTCCAGCACTGCCAGAGACCTTGTCAGCGCAGAGCAGACAATTGGATTGTTTTCTGGGCCGAAATGAAAGGAAACCCAGTTAGTAACGGCTCGGCAGAGGGGGTTGAATTCACCTGCCTTTTTTTTATTTTTTGCCCCAAGTTTTGGCGCTCCCGCTGTTGAACACTCTTTGTTATTGCAGCACTGGGATGAAATGCGCCTGAGGAGTCTGAAAGTGTTTAGTTTGAACCGAGTTCATAATTAGCAACCTACTGTATTTGCTTGAAGACAACTGTCAGAGGAAAGACAATGGTAAAAGTTTTGCCTGTTGAATTGGATGGGGAACAAGTTTGCGAACAAATACTGGCTATGCTTTCTTTATCATGCTGATAATGGAATAGCTGAAAAGGGTATGAAAAGTAAATGAACAACGCTAAAGGCGTTTTTGAGAAGTGCAACAACACATTAGACATAAAAAGGTTGGACGTCATGTGAAAAGTGAGGCGCAAACAGAAGCGTTTAATTCAATTTGATGAAGGCCTTTATGTCATGTGACAGTAGTTCACATGCAATCACCGTAAGCGCAGAAACACAGGCATTCAGTCACTTGCCTTCCCCTCCGGCCTGCGTGAAGCAAAAACACTTCTCGGTGACGCGTCTCCTCTATCCCGTCATGAATCCCTCCAGCCACATTCATTAAGGTCCATTTCCCTCAGCATCTTCCCCCTTCTCCCCTCTCTCCGTCCTAACACGAGCACTGCGCTTCTCGCTTGTAACAAAAAAACTGCATGAAACAACATGTGTGGGGTATTGAAGTGGGTATTGAAGGGCACGTTCATGAGGTGGGGTGATTGGGGGGAGGGGGGGGGGAAGAAGGGGTGATAAATACAAGTGATTCAGAGTTGCAGCGAGTGACAGATTCGCAGTGGAAATTGCGCCGGGTGAGCCGTTATCTAGATGGGCCAGTTAGTAGCTTTTTGAGGGTCCCCCCCCCATCCCAGTCTGGGGGAGGGGGGGGGGGGGGGGGGGGGAGGAGCCTGGCCTTTACGGCCCCGCTCCGCACTGACCACAGACCATTAACTCAGAGAGACTCCGCAGGGGCGCCCGAGCAAGGAGAGGGCCATGACCCGCCTCTGACCATCTTATTACTTTAACACATTATGTCTCCCACTGCGATCTTTTTATTTAAGTGACTTCAGCTAAAGGCATCATCGCAGGCCAAGCCAGGGACAGACAGTGAGGCGGGCCCAGCATGGAGAAGGGGGGATGATTTATTGGAAACGTCTGCCGAGTGGTGTGTGTGGGGGGGTGGGTGGGGGGGCACGAGGAACATATCCCCAGATCGACAGCGAAAAAGACTAAAGAGAGAAAACAGTTAGTGAAGTCCTCCTTACTGAAAGAGAGAGGAGGAATGAGGGAGAGAGAGAGAGTGTTGGGTAAAGTGAGTGCACTTCTTTGTTGGTTAAAAGAAGAAGAGGTTGGACTGACCATTACGGCTCCTCCGAGGGTTCGGCTTTCCCCCCGCAGGGCGTTTGCTGCTGCTCTCTACCTTCCAAAGAGCTGCTGACAAAGAAGTGAAAAGTAAGGCCAGGTCGCTGATTTATTTCACTGCCACGTCACTCATTTTATGGCACAGCACTGGTACGGCTTGTCTCAGATATTACTGTCCTCAGGAGGTGTACCCAGACACTAAATGTACAACTTTCCCTGGCAGACCCCACAGCTGCTAAAATGTATGCCTCTCCCTTGTTGTGCGAATCGATTTCCACGCCGACGTCGCCCACGTTCTTCTTAGTAAGGAAATGCTGTAAAGCATCATTGTGAGGAAAATTATCCACAGCTGCATCTCACTTGGAAATAGCGCAGAGCATCACCATTTCATTTTAACGACCAACGCTGGTTAAGTGAATGTTTATGACATTTTCAAGGAGTGCTATTTTTTAACTACATGAAATTTTGTGCTCGAGAGCATAATTATTTCCAGGATGCTGTGTGTGGAAATTCCATCACAGACGTTAGGCTATCCGCTCTCAGGAAAAGGAGCCGGAAATGAAAATTCTAATGAAATAACACCGCAGAAGAAAACAGGAAAACACGCAAGCTGTAGGGATGGTGCAATTGTGTACACGTCCCAAGTTTTAAATGTTCTGCCAATATGTCACGTGTCCACAGTCACGTGCCATTGGTGTCTCTAGCTGCCTGACAGTATATTAAAGGCCTTTAGTTTTAGTGCTGGTCAGATTCTATAAGGCCCAGGGGTGAAGGCCAATGTCACGGACTTTTCACTACAATCACTGATTTATGGCCCAGTCTTTAGGTAAAAAAAAATAGACAATTTCAGCTTTTTTCTCCCCATCCAGCTTTCAGGAGCCTTGCCTCCCCAACATCTCAAGCCAGTTTTTCCGCACGATAGGCAGCTGATTATATTTAAACATATTTTTGTGCCCTGAAGTAATTACTCTGAACTCCACATTTGACAAAAGAATTAAAAAAAAAAAAACATTGAAATGACTTAACATGCACGTGTGTCGGAAATAAAAATGTATTGTTCAAGAAAGTGGAAGTAACCAATTAGATTACGCCTGTTGCCACAATCTGTTATGAAAAGATAAACACGGACCCTTTTCATTAACCTAATGAAGACAGAGAGTGCTGAGGAGCTCTTAAGTCAATTAACGATATTTAAAAAAACAGGCGGCGCGGCCCCAAGGTAAATTAGTATGCGGGGAACGAGGGGGACCCAGGTTCAAGCAAATTGTGCGTGCAAGCCTCTGGTTCAAGCAGTTTGATTCTCCCATTACAGAGCCCCCGCCTCCCCGCCCCCCCTTCTGCCGTAACCCCCCCCCACTCCCTCCTCTTGTGGAGTTTCATTAACAATAATTAACTGCTTGCTTTCCCTTGCTTCTCTAACAGGGGTTAGAAAGACAGTAGCATCAGAGAAGAGTTCTGCTGTTCTGAACTGGGCTCTCTCCCATTCGCCTTCGCAACCACCACACCTGTTTACTCTGACAAACAAGCAGATAAATACAAAGAGTGATTAAAACTGTGGAGTTGTGACATACATGTCATCATTACTTGTACCATGCCAAAATTAGCTGTGCCGAATAATTGTAACCAATCCCAGAGCTCTAGCTTCTGCGGTGTGAGTTCCACCTTGTTACAGCGCAGGTTTTGGCTAGATCTCTGGGAGCCAGGGGAATATGTCGTTCCAGATTTTCTTCTGCTATAATCAGACACTGCCCCCTATCCTGTGCAAGCAGCAAGCAGACTAACTCCCATCCCTGAGCACCAACATGGCTTCTGTCCTCAATCAAAGTGCAAACCCTAATGCATCCTGCGTATTAGCACAATGTATAATTCCACTGAAAATGACATCATGGACAACACAAGGTAAAATGGCCCATTCATCAAACTAACGTATCAGAGCCACTCTAATTGGGTCAGAGGTTCAAGGAGATGTCTGTTTTTCGAACCAGTGTAGTAGTTTAGTATTTTTTTCATTTAAAAATGGAAACAAACACTCAGACTCACGTACAAACAATTACACACATGTAGACGTGTACAGCAATTTTGACACCGATCTGCGACACATCCGTCATACTAACGTATCACAGCCAAAAACAGGTGCTGGAGTTCAAGATGCCGTTTTATAAATAAGTATACTAGTAGCTTGCATTTTTCACAATTAAAAATGGCAAAACACATGCTGACACATATATATATATATATATATGTGTGTGCGCCTGTAGACACGCACACAAATTCAGACACAGATCTGTGCTTTCTTTCTGCAACATGCCCTCCCCCCACCTCATTTTCTATGTCTGCCTCTCTCCCACTCTCTCTTTTCTTTCAATAAACTTATTTGGAGTCCTCCTGGGTTTTAAATCTCTCTTGCCGGCCAAACAATGAGGCCTGAAAAGATTGCGGTTCATTTCGACCCGAGCCTGGATGGAGGCCTCATTTGCTGGCTGCCGGCAACTCAATCAGCTGGCCTCTCACTGATGAGTGAGTGACTGGTTTCAGACCACCAGTCAATATGTGTCCGCCGTGATGGAATGGCAGCATGCACTCTCTCCTTTCCCTTGCCCTGATGTTGTGCCTCCTTTTTTTTCATTTTGTCTAATCAATGTTATTAAAAAAACACAGACACACACAGGCTAGCACACACACCCCCATTTTCCTCTCCTCCAGGCATTTACGGTTGGTTTTCTGATACAAAAAGGTCTAATTTAGGAAAGTAAAGGTCTGAGGTGCATGAATTCCAAATTAGATCATTAATGGTACGCAGAAACAGAGGCAGTTTGACACTGCTGCATCTTCATCAGAGTCATATAAAAGAGATATAGCAGGCAGATTGTGAGTCTTATACTTCTATACTGGTGTTGCCAATGATGAACAAAATTGTCAGAAGTCAAACCCATCAAATAAAAAGAACACAAATCTAGCCTTACATCATGTACCTCCTGTCATCTATATATTTTTAGTCCTGGCAGTATCTAGGTATTTATTCTATTTTGGGCCTTTCGGTGCATCTGCAGCTCGTAATCATTCTATCAAAAAGTGTGATTTTCCAAATATAGATCTACAGTTTTGCATGTGCTCCCCATGTTCAGGAAATGTATCATTGCCGTGTATTTGAGCTTGTGTCTGAGAGGATGGTCGTTCTATAATGGAGCCCTGCCTCAGGGACAGGATGTTTCATGGGCTGCTTTGGATACGATACAGGACATATCATGCCCTCCATGACATACATGCCCCTGGCTCTCTTTGAAGGTTTCCACTGCAGCCTGTATTTTACCGTGCATCGAGTGCAGTATTTTACCTGTGTTCCCTAAAATCCCAGTTTGAAACCCGATTTATCTCTAGTTTGGTGAGGATGTTTGCCCTCATAGCTACCATACATGCATGCACAAAGCATTTTGAGACGCATGTGCTTTCTCACAATCAACTAATTTTTTTTTTTTTTTGCCCTTTTTTTTTGTAACTAATAGGTAGAGAGATGATTTGTAGTTTGGTATTTGCATTTGGTATCTGTAGCTGTTAACTCTCAGTATCAATTCAGCAGAAAGAATATCAGGTTTGGCAACAATTTGGCTCATTCTAAAAGTTAAGGAACGATACTGTGACCTCAGGAGCAACAAAAGACTTGGAAGACCAAAGATAACTGTGGTGGTTGACCGAAAAATTATTTCTTCAGTGAAGAAAAATCCTTTCAACACAGTTCACTGGATGAAGAACACTCTCCTAGAGGAAAGAATAACTGCATCAATATCAACAGCCAAGGGGAGACTTCAGCAGTGTAAATACAGAAGGTTTACCATAAGACGTAATGCACACTATCAAAATCAGGATATCTGCCAAAATATATCTCAAAAAATACCTGTACAGTTTCCCGTTAGGGAAAGATCAGGCTGCCAGTGGATTAAGTTTCTCTGTATTTATTGATAATGTTACTGCAGAGAAAAGCATAAGGATAAATTCAGAATTTTATGATGTTACATTAGCAGCTCAAATTCAGCTCAATGCCTCAAAACTCATTCCATGATGCTTCACAGTTGCAGGCAAACAGTAGCAAGGCTCATTGCAAAACCCAACAATTTTAAAGCAAAGAAGCGGAATGTTCCGCGATGGCCCAGTTGTCTGTCCTGAATTCAGAAGAGCATGTTTGCACTTGCTGAAGGCAAAACCGAGGGCAAAAATGCCCCAAGAATGAGCAGGAACTGAGGAACTGAAGAGAGCTGGGGAAAAGGCCTGGGTGAGCATCTTCAGGGAGAGAACCCAGTATGTGGTGATATCTATGGGCTCTAAACTTCCGGCAGTCATTGACTGCAAAGGATTTGCCACCAAGTCTTTCAAAGTAATACTTTATTCATGATTATGTTCGTCTGTCCCAGTGGCTTTGAAATCCTAAAACTGGGGGCCACGAATAAAAATGTTGGAATTCCTATTCAACTGGCGATAGGGGAGGCTGAAACCCATCCCTTAAAAATAATGATTGGTCATAACCTGTTTTCTCCATTCATTCAAATTAATTTACAGAAACTCAGATAAATCTCAACATTATCAGGTGTGACCAGTTTTCATAAATAACGCATATCCTGTTTTAATGGCATATTCAGTTTCCCCTGCTGTAGTCAGCAATTACTGAATCCACGCATATGTAAGAGATTCTCGCATGGAATATACTGTAAGTCCTTTTGCATGGAGGTTTATCAGTTTTGCCTGCATTATGACTCAGGACTTCTCACGCTTTTCTTTACTCGGGGGTTAGAAGCAATGCATGTGTTTCATGATCATTTAATTTGTTTAAATGAAATAAGATCATTGGAAGAAAGACGTTTCAAATGATCTTATTTCATTTAAACAATAATGAAACATATGCATTGCTTCCAACCTCCGAGTAAAGAAAAGCGTGAGAAGTCCAGAGTCATAATCGCATGTGAAACTGATAAATCTCCATGCGTAATGACTTCACGTCCGTGCGAGAATCTTTCACATACTGTATGCATTGAATACTTGCTGACTACAGCAGAAGAACGTAAATATGCCACTTAAACTCAGACCAAATACGTGAGAGTTGACAGGTGTGCATTATTAATGAAAACTGGCCTGATAATGTTGAGAGTTTTTGGAGTGTCTGTAATGGTAATTTAAATGAATGATTGAAAACAGGTCATGACCAATCATTATTTTTAGGGGATGGGTTTCAGCCTCCCCTATCGCCAGTTCACCAGCCCCCACTGATATATAAAATAATGTTTATGATGATTAGACTCAAATTGTTTTTAATTGCGTGTGTGTATGTGTGTTCGTGAGTGAGCGTGTGCACCTGCATGTTTGCACGTCTGAACGTCTTTATTTGTGCGCATGCGCATTTCTGTGTGCAGGTTTGTGTGAGCCTATGTATGCGTGTGCATGCTTGTGCGTCCTTACGTGTTTTTGTGTGTGTGTAGCTTTGTGTGTGTTGTGCGCCTCCGCATGGGCCCATTAAAAAGGCAGTCCTCTCCTGGCCGACTCACCAGGCCTGAAGTGTTGGGCTCGGCGTCCCTTGTGTCCTCTATTTCACACACGCCGCTGAACATGCTCCGCAGTCTGCCGGCCCTTGACCCCGGCTGTCAGGGTGATGGGTACTGTTATCTCGAAGTAGTTATTTCACAAAGATGGTCCTTTGTTCCTTCTGCCTTTTATTGAAAATATAAAGCTATTTCAATTACTAATATACTGCAAATGGGCTGTAAGTCTTTAAAGGTTTCTTTCTGAGGTGTTGGATTTTTAAGAGCTCTGAATGAGATACGGAGAAGTAGTGTTTGGGTGGAGGCAGAGGCAACAGAGTAATTAGCCAAAAAAGCCCAGCCAATGCAGTCCAAACGACAAAGTGTGATATGATGGTTTTTCACCGTAACACCAATAAATAACTGAGCTAAAAGCAGTTGCCCGTACATATGGCTGTAGATTTCTTTCAATGAAAATTTTGCGTTGTAATATATTGCGCCAGACCACATACTGCCTGCGTGCAAAATTTCAAAATGCGCTGAAGTACGAGCTGTCGGATCCTCATAAAAATTATGTTACTTATTTATTACAAAGGCATATGCATGAAACACAAACTCTATAAGACTGTTCCAGCACTGAGAAAAAGGCAGCTCTCTGCCTAATAAATCAGGTTTGCAGTCCAAAGGTCAGAGCAAAACATTAGACTTGTCTGGAGAACAGTGAAATTTGTAGAGAAAGCCTGGTGACTCACTCCCCTTTCCTAGGATCAGTGAAATTTATAAGTTGCTGAACAAGTAATAAAGACCATTAAAAATGTGGCTGGAATTTATGTGCGGCAGAGGTGGAAATTATATAATTAGGGGCTCAAATAATTTTTCAGTCGGATTCTTCCCCATAGACCTTTAAGTTTAATTGGGTGCTAACGGCGCCAGGGAACCAATGATGACGACAGTCTTGTAAAATAAATCAAGGGGAAAAGTCAGGGGTCAAAATCATACATGAAGAGGACATATGTAAGAAAAAAGAGACGGTTAGTCAGGATCTGAGGTTTCCCCCTTTGTCTTGATTTAACGTTATTTAAAAAAAAATATTAAAGTCAATGCAGTGAAATTTATATTTTTGTTCAAGATGTATGACTCTAAATATTTCAATAATTATTATACCATATCAATTCAGTTTTCATTATTGCAGGCATTTTCTATGTCTGACATTTTTGTCAACAAAAATTGTAACATTAATGTTGACAGGTATTCAGTATTTCACATTGTTAGTATTATTCAAGATATACATTCAAAAATAAATATGAGCACAAACAATTCACTTTTGCGTGCAGTTACAGAACTTGATGAACAGCCAGTTAAAACAGCAATAGGCTGATATTAACATGATCAGCGTCCATTTTCATTTCAGCTCCTTTCAATCCAAGAATCAAATGGAAATGGGTGTATTTTATTTAATTATGTTCTATATAAAAATGTCTGTAACTCCTTGCTAAGAAATTCACTTATTGTATTGTTTTGGTTGTAAGTCTGCAAATTAATGTAGTGCAATATAAATTGCTCTCAGCACAATTTTTGTTTGTCCTTGTTAAGGTTGGTTGCAAAAAAATTCTGAAAAGCCTTGGGGAACTTCACCAGATTGGTTGTTTTAGAAGTGGGTCAGTCTTTTCCAGGGGTGGCTGCTGGCTTTTAGTCACATGACAAGATGGCAAGGTCCTCCACCTGAATACCTGCTCCAGACCAGAGGAGTCCCCAAACTCAATTTTAAGGGCCAGACTTCACATTTTGTATGCATTTACCCTGGCAGTTACAGGTAAATATATCACTGTATGTCTGCAGATTGCTGGCTGCCATCTTCACTCGTGTTCATTTTGTCTCATTACCTGTAAGCAGGTAGTTTCCACAGCCTGAGGTTCCTTTTCAATTCAAAAGGTTGGTATTCAACCTTTCTCCTCATATTTCTTTCCCTCTGAATTAAATTCCTGGCATTTTTCCCTTTTCATAATTGTTTTGCTTGTGAAGTTAAGTAATGAGTTTCATGGGAAGGGTTAACTCAAAAGTGGATGGAGTCGACTGCTCTGGTATTACAGGATATGAACTCATCACCACAACAGTGCTCTGAAGGTGCAGGTTTCAAAAATATTACAAAGAATTATTATTCATTAGGCTCCTCTATATTGGTCTGGACAGAGAAGACAAATAGTTATTGATACCTAATCAATCAAATTTCTGTGTCTTCTGAAACCATTTTCTGTCTGCGCTTTCCTGCCAGTCTCTTTTAATAATTGTAGCAGCGAGCGCATTCAGAAGAGATTTTCAATTTATTTCTAATCAAGCTTTATCTAATATTCTCCCGACAGGCAATTAAAAATTCAAACTCCAGTGAAAAGCCATTGCTCACTTTTTACTTTCTCCCAGTGTTCATTTAAAGATGTTATTTCATTAAAAGCGCTTGTTGATGAGTTTGGGGTAATTTGCGAGCACATTTAATTACCATAGCCTGTATCCTCTTGACTGCAAGTGTTGATATGTAGATTTTCATTATTATTATTTTACCTTAAATGCACACATCAGGATAAAATGTCTAAAGTATCCATCCTTACAGTACAGCAATTCAGAGTGATTTTATACATCTTAAGGCAAATTACCAAAAAAAAAGTCATTACTGTTTTTTTTTTTCGCAATAAGCGAGACTTCAGCTGTAACAAGGGACCATGTCTAAGTCACTGTATTGTATCAGCGGCAATCTCAGGTTTTATTCTTTAGATTTCCAGTCTAGAGGTGAGTGATTTAAAATAGCAAGTAGCGGAAACACTTCGGTACCTGGGCAATTTACACAACAGCAGCACATTTGCATCACACCTATCCAATAAAACACAAAATGCATAAATAAAATACCAATAAATACATATGATGACACTGCACCGTACTAAGCAACAAATGACATCACTGTAGTCATATCTTGTTTGAATGAGTTACAAGGAAGCTACACATTTTCTCACACTGATGCTTTATGCCTGATGAGGGTGAGGCTCGTGGAAGAGAACGGCGGAGAGGTGCGGCACAGGAGCGCGTGAGCGCAGGGGGAGAAGGGGACGGCTGGGTTCTTTACGAGACCGGAGCTCATCTCTCCTGCGGCGTTGCCCGTTTCATTTTTTCCCCTCTTAATTCCTCGGCGGCGGAGTATATCACCCCCGGCCTTTCCACACCACCCGGCCCGTCCCATGGTTTATGGCTGGCCTTACACAAACAGCACATTCTCCCTACAAGATAGTGCGGAAATGGCAGGAAATAATTGGAAAGGGTGAATTTGTCATTAAGAGTTATAATGAGATTCTCACTGTGAGGCGTCGTTGTGGTGGAGAGGCTGCACATCGGGTTTAGAACACCATAAACAAAGGCCCTGTGTACTCTTCTCCCTCTCCGGGATTAACCACACATAATCTTTTATAGGATTCATCATTTAGGCAGTGTGCTTTATGAAATACATGAGGGCACTTTGTTTTTTACCTTCTGCTTTTTCTTTGTCTCATGAATGAAAGAGCTTCAGTTTTAATGAAATGACCCTGCGTCGATTTTCAATGTGTATGATGATGGAGTTTGCTGTCCTGCATTGGTCTTCCTTGGAATCCAAACAGTTGGATTTTTGATGGAAGTTTTTTTCGGGCATATGGATGTTTTTGTGTTCGTGATGGATAAAGCAACAGTCTTCGCGCATGCAACCATAGTACCATTATATATTCTGTGTATTGCATTCTCCATCTGGACAAATTGTGTATTTTCACAAACACTATGAAACAACAGCCAATTTCCTTCACACTTTCTCCTCGTTCAACAATCAGACACAATCGTTGAGGTTGTCCAGCGCCCTGCGATGTGCTGTGGAGGAACTGCTACTTTTTTCTTTCTCTCCTTCTCATTCTGCATCTCTTGCCTCTGCTCAGGTACTCGGCAGCAGCCCAGCACTGTGTGCCTGAACTGTTTAATCAGTCAGTCTCTTTGATTTTCATGGCCCGCTAACTCCACGCCGCCGAGAGGCTGATGGGAAAAACGGGGGCCGCAGGGCCCCGCAACTCATCTGAAAATGCGCCTTCCAGGGGCACTATCAGTGTGTGCCGACGGGGGCTGGGAAAACAGTGTGAGGGGGCCGGTGGTGGTGGTGATGGGGGGGGGGGGGGGGGTAAACAACACCCACCCACCCCCCCCCCCCCAGAGTCCTGCTGCATGCTGTCCGCCTATTTAGGCCACCTATGTCCAGCAGTGTATTTGAATATGCATGACTATCCCAACATCCCTTACAGCGCAGCCACCGCAAGGCTACAAAAACGCCTCATTTAAATACTCGTCTGCCGAGCCCTGTCATGCACAATTAAGGTACGAGCATTAAAAAGAGGAACTTTGCATCCCGTTAAATGAGAAAGAAAGGGTGAAAGGAGAAAGAGGAAGCCCTAATAGAACATAAATATGAATGAATGATCCTCGTTAATGCGTTGTTTGGAGGAAGTGCTGATGAATGTTTACTAAATGATAGTATTTTAACCCCACATTCCACATAAAAGTCACAGAGGGTGAGTTAGGTAAGGATAGCCTGCACTCATGTAACAAATAGAGATTTATCGGAAAGTCTGGTTTTGTTGGGGATATTATCAGAGCCAGTTGGTTTGTTGTTAGCGTCATCACTTTGACTTTACAGTCCACTTAACCGCCCGTGACCGTGATTGCATTTCTTAGGCAATGTCAACCTGAGCTTGTGGCACCGCATGAAGTATTACTTTCACATCAACAAATGCCTTTTGCCATTCGGCCATGTTCTGGTATCATCAACCAAGGCAGGGCAGAATCTGTCCCCTCCCCACAGCCTGCGCAGAATACTGAAGCGTCAACTACGAGCTTCCAGTGGAGCCTGGCTTGGAGTTAAGGGGGAGAGAGAGGGAAAACATGGCTTTGTGTTCTCTACTGTTTGTGCAGCTGTTTGGAGGTTTATACGCAGTGGAAGTGCGCCGGGCACCGCTGGGAGGGGAGCACTGCGGAGGCAGAGCGCGGTTGGGCGGCGGAGCGTCCATTCCCGGGTCACATGTTTAAAATGAGTACGGGTGGCACGCCGGCTCAATGAGGCTGTGGAAGCCTTATCTCTGCTGCCCAGATGGTCCCACCGAAGACATCCCAACCTGCGGCTAATAGCTCAGAGGTGCAGCCGGGGATACATTCAATGCCGCGTTACCAAGTGAAATTAATTTGAAATATTCAAGCAGTGCCTTTCTTTTTTCACTCATGTAACAAAGCCTTTTTTTTCAAGAGCACCTGAGCATGGCAAGAACACTTGAAGATTTGAAATAGTTTCCTGGATTGAATTTGTGGACATCTAATATCATTGTCATGAAACGTTAGCTCACTCTTTACATACAAGCGTGCGTACATACACGCATGGGAACTGGTTTCATACATGCTTTCAGCCTGGGACAGAAGTGATGCCCTGGGGAACCCTGTGGCATGTCTGACTGATAGCTTCTGGAACTATACTCTAACATTGAAGGGGAGATGTTGGCTTGCTCTCTCTTCCAGACGGCTGCTCGGAAAGGAATTCATTGCATTTTCAATCTTCGAGTGAGGAATGCACAGAAATAAGGACAGGAAAATATGAATAGACTGTTGGTGTTGTCACTTTTCAAGTAAAAATGAGAGCAGGGTGAATTTTCCCAGAGGAGATTTCCAGACACTTGTTAGCTGTACAACCAACAGCCAAATTTATGATGGAAACAAACCATTTTTTTTTAAATTTTTCTATTTATTGTCATTATACTACATTATGGTGAAGAATGCTTCTATGATGATGGTATCCATGCCCAATCCCAACTATATTATTTTGTCAGAAGAACAGGAAATCACTGCAGTCTTGTTCCTGCGGAAGGGCTGCAGAGGAACTGGAAGCAATTGAGCTCCCAAAGCAGGAAGTCTCTGACCAATCCCTTTTTTGGGAGGAAGGAGGCTTTGATGCGACATGAAATCATGAGCTCGCCAAACAGGAAGTCATTGAGCCATTACTTCAGCAGGAGGGAGGTGGATAGGGGAAAGGAAGTCTCTGCGCTCTCGTTCCTCCAGGAGAAGGACTGCGCCAGAACAGCAGGCCCAGAATTTGGAAGACGGCAGCGGGCGACTCCGGCCGGGCTTCCTCAGTCCCAGCATTGGAGTGGCTAATTAAATACTAAGGTAGAAATGAAATCTTAATGAGAAACACAAGCTTGTTGCAGCGGTTGGCACTATCTGGATCCCTCTTATTAGGTGTGCCTGCCCATATGTGGCTGGGTGAAGTACCCATTAGGGCTTTCCCAAATGGAGCCTCCTCATTGTAGCCAGGGCCCCGCTGCCACACAACATCCAGGCAATTTCCCGAACTTGGCAGTGGAGCGGACCCACTATGAAATTTCTTAGCCTCAATAAATATTTTATGCAAATTAAAATTTAATTCTTTGCTTAGTTTAAGCAATTTCCCCCTGTAAGTAGTGTGTCTGTGAAGGAGATTACAACATTTGCCGGTTTGTTTATAATTTAATTTTTTATGTTGTGGCTGGCGGTGGGGAGAGACGGAACACCTGTGAGTGTTTATAATGTCCCATCTCCCTCACAGCTGCTCCTTTTCAAAACACCTCGCTGCCGTAATAATTTCATAAAATTTCATGATTTACCATCTGCTAGACTGAGCTATAAGCACATGCAATAAGCATTTGTATGGCGCCGGTCCCAGAAAGGTACCATAACTGTATATTTTAACTTAATGGCTTTTCGGGGCATGCAAATTTCCACACAGCAGATTGCGGAGATGCTACAATGCAAAGCAAAATGTGGACGGCTCGTCTCCTAGCCCATTTCCACCTCCCTCCTCACGTCCCCAGTCTTGCATTATCAAACGTCCACACGTAGCTCTGCCTGTTGCCCAACTCCTGAAGTGTGAGGTTGCCAATGTCACAATCTAGATATCAAACTCTGGAGAACGCAACACAAGGTAGGAGGTACGGAGCGGATTATTTCCCTTTTAGCATCTAATGTCTGTGCATTTGGGTAATTAAAATGATTACTACAACAATTAAAGCAAGTAATTAGAAACTAATTACACTGGCATTTTTTGTGATTACAGGAGCAGATGAAAATGGTGTTCAAAATTAAATTCATTGCATATTCATGGAAATAAAATTAAATACTGCTGGGTGGATAAGATAATGGGAGCGGGTGGTGTTCGGGGGGTTCGAGGAACAGACTGTTGCTAATGCTTCTAACAGACATTTGGTTAAATCAGTGATAATCTTTTAATGGCCTTAAAAGGAGTTAATATTTGGAATGCAGTCAAAAGAAGCGGGGATGGCGCATGTGTACGGGCGGCTGCGCAAGCGTGTGAGTGCGCACAAGCTTATGTCCGTGCTTTTCCCTCTTCTCACTCGGAATGATAAAACCTACCAGCTGTAGCACAATAGAAAACATTTCATCATTATCTACTCAAATGGAGGCAGAGAAGCACCCAGCTTTTATGGCTCTGCGCTCCTGTTTCATGTGCGACGATAATTTAAATGAAAAAATCCCCTTCCAAAGCTGTTTCTCCTCTCCTTCATTCTCCCTTCCTCTCTCCCCCGTTCCCTCTTTCTTTCTCTCCTGCTATCGGGCGACTCCATGCCTTTAGCTGCTGCCATGATGATGTAATGAGATTCTCCAGATTAAATAGATTTCCTGTTAAACTCATAGCTGGGTAGATAGGGTGTCAGGAATGAATGGTTATTAACATTTAAATATATCACAGAATAAGAAAGAGGGCGAGAGTGAGAGAGAGCGAGAGAGAGAGCCAAGAATATGAATTTTTTATTGTTGTCAAGTGCAAGGTTTATCTTTTCTTCAGCACACTGTTTAAAGCCCTAATGAAACTACTGTAATTAGAGTTAAACAAGAGGAGGGCAATTAGACTGGGTAAGATGCTGATATTTAAGCTGGGAATATCAATTCACCTGTGACTGTTCCTGTGCACTACTTTGTGTTGGTATCTGTGCTGTCCAACTGAGTCGGTGTCTGGGCTCACCTGTCTGTGTTTATGGCCGGGCAAGTGTCAATACCACTGTTACATCTTTGTTGGTCCCTGCCTGCCTTGTGTTTGCTGACATCGACTGAAGAGTAAACTCTGGATATGGCCGTGTGTGTACATTAATCCGTGTCGCTGTTTGCTGGTACTGGAGTCTGGCCATTAGTCTGGCTGTTTCAGCACGTGTGTTCTCATTGGCGCATATGGCTGCGAGTGTATCTGCATGTCCGACGTCCAGCAGAAACTCTGGCTATTTTGGTTTATGTATTCTCCTCCATGTCAGAACCGCTGTATATGACTGCGTCTGAACGGGTGTGCTCATTGGTCTGTGTGTTCCTCGGTCCGTGGTTCACGCTACTGACGCCTCTGCAGCTGGTTCTGCCTCCGTGGCCAGCCTCTACTCCAGCCGTAGATTATTACACGAGATTAATAATGTAAATTTCACTGACTCGGTTGCCTGAGAAGACTCTGCTTTCAGAAATTGATGGTCGCGCAATCCATCACCTTCCTCTCCCCTGCCCTGTCTCTTTTCATTTCTCATCCCACCTTTAAATAAAAGAATAGAAGATTGGAGAGTTGAGGACAAAAAAAACTGGTATGTCTTCGGAGCATTTTCCATTTGGTATGTGTCCAGTGTGACTTGACTGGTATGATGGAGATCATTGACAAGAATGGTGGATAGGATGAGTGGTGAGAAATGAGGGTTGGGGGTATGTGCAAGCTGAGACGCGTGTCTCATTTTATCTTATTCATCTTTTGTTCCCCAAATGCCAGTTTCAAAGTGGAGCAATGACTAACTGACAGCTCCCTATAAATTGCTTCCTGGTTTACTCCTGAAGGATAGGTACCCCCCACATTGATAACCGCTTGCTTCCTCCGAGATAGTTTCTTAGATGACTGCTCTTGCCTTCAAATCCACTCCCCAACCCTCATCTCTGCGCCCCCCTTCTTCATCCATGTGTTCCAGTTCTTATGAGTGATAACTCCTCTCATTGATTTATTCCGTCTAATTCTCACGCAGTTGATTGAAGCATATACCCTCAGTCTCCGTCAGTCGCTATTTCTTACGATTAATTTTTCATTCATCACAATGATCCACCAATGTCACAAATTCAGGAAAGCAAATAACTAAAAAAGCTACACTTTTGTGTATTCGCCAGATTAAAGTTAATGGAACAGCACATGGGGATTATCTTGAATGTGGGCCCTGATCTCTTTTATCAAATCGCAGCTCAGAGAAGCAGAGGGAACCTTCCGAAAGCTAGCTGCGTACCCAGAGGTGCTCAAACAATGTGGAAAAAAAGACAACAGAGCATTTTCTTTTTCTAGAATGAACCTGCAAAATGAGTCCTGTTCATTGCTTATTCTTCACTGAACACATTCATATTCAAAGTCCTTTTCTTTTTAGTCGGCTGAACAAATAACAGCACAGATGGTAGAGAGTCCCGCGCTGATATTTCATATAAAAGGAGGATTTTTTCATAAGCCAAAGATGTCGACGGGCAGACAGGTGTGCTATTTACATAACACTGGTGCTCGGAGACGGCTGCTCTCTGTAAGTAAATGTCACGCATGCGGTCTCCTTCGCCATCTACCAGTCCCCAGGCTGACATCCATCAAAATTTAGTCCAGTTCAACCAGTGATGTATCTGTCTCGATCGACACCGCGCGAGGTGCAAATAGCAGAGTGCTTGTTTGTTTCGGAAAGGGTCTGGTGAAGGCAAAGTAAATGTTACCTCTCATATCCTCCTCTGTCGCATGAGGCCAAGCGTCCCAACTCCCAGAACAGACCCCTGTTTGTGTTCGTGTTTCTGCTTATGCAGTGGAATTAAAGTCTTTGGAATACATGATAAACACAGCTGCTCAATCTCCAGAGGCTGTCTAATTCTGATAAACCAGTGTCCAAATCCATGAAAGGAGAAAATTCTCCCATTAGGAGCATGGACTTACGTAGTTACACCAGACATTCATGGAAACGAGAGAGCAGCGATCCGGAAGAATTTGGTTTTCGGGCAGAGGAGATGCTCTGTTTCCACCCACTCAGCCTATAACCTTTCATCAGGAGATGAAGTTTAAACTCGAGAGCCTATTTACACGGTTATAATTCCTTTAATTAATAGGGTGTGATGACTTTGTTTAAATTAAAGATGATAGCAAACAGATGTAAATATCAGTTAAAAATAAAAGGGTAATATGATTTCTGTTTTGGGCCTTGGTGTACTGTTATAGTCGTCAATTGACTATAATTTACATTTAACTGTAAATAATAAAGCTGCAACCTGGCATCAATTCAAAACAACACACTTGAACAAAGCCAGATGTAGTTTTTTAAAGTGTTGATTTTGGAATGATTTAAACCATGGGAAATGCGTGCTGTCTTTCTTGATTGTTTCAACACCTGCAGAAACAATCAAGAAAATCCACAGGCACGTCTACAGTTGGCTAATTATGACATTTCTGCTTTTCTCTTTATGTGCCTTACTGCACGAACAGCTATTCCTCATTATTAGATCAGAGGTGGGGGGGAATTATAATTGTGCTTATTATTTGTCATGCATATGACATATGGAGAAGTGAACACGATCTTCTTTTATACATACTGCACAAGTCTTACACGCGCATGCATACTGTGATTTTTATTCTTGAAGAATGAAGCACAAATTAGAACTAATTTATCTGTGGGGCTGCTTCAGTGCATGTATTTTAAAATAGATGAACCAGATGGCTTATTGCAAATATTGAAATGTCCGCATCTCTTTGATTAATCTGAAACATGCCTAATCAATCAGTCCTCAGTGTAAACCACCTTCCTGAGAACTGATTGATTAAGCATGTTTTGACCAGGTTGATCAGTTTAGGTCCATCCATGCATTAAGCACCTATATCGCTTCTTCCTCACAAGGGTTGCAGGGGAGCTGGAGCCTATCCCGGCTGGTTTTCCGCGAAAGGAATGGGACACAGTCTGGAGAGCTTGCTAATCCATTGCAGGGCGCATGCACCATTGACACATGCACACATACCTATGCTGAATTAGCATGACATACGTACATGTCTATGGATTGTGGGAGGAAACTGGAGTACCTAAAGGATACCCACACAAACACTGAGACAACAGGCAAACTACACATGGAAAGGTCCCAAGTCCACAATCTTCTTTCCATGAGTTGGCAGTGTTACCCAAAGCACCGCCTTGCCACCCTGCCAGATTAAATTGGCATTTTGAAGCAGTCGTTCATGCAAAAAAAGTATATTTCTGTCAGCTATCTCACATTTCAACCATTAATTACAGTGCTTAGAAATAGATACAATGATAGTTTGGTGTCTATGCTCTGACCTTGCAGTGTGCATGCAGTAGCAATCCCCTCCCACCCCCCGCAGGTAGATGCTGGGCTGGAAGTGTGATGTTAACTAGCAGCAGGTGAGAGTGATGCAGCAGTTGAGAGTGATTCAGCTCAGCAGCAGGCAGAGACATGTTGGCCACAGAGGCAGAACAGAACTGCAGTCTACATAACCCACCATCCATAGGGGCAGCGTAATAATAGGTACATTACCGGTGAAAGGTTTAAGAACACCCCAATTTTTCCAGTTTTATATTGAAAATTATGCAGTTTAATGTCTCAATGTACATTGGAATAACAATCATGGACATGACAGAACAAATAAACAACTGAAGTTAAAAAAGAAATCATGCAATCAATTTATAAACCAAAATGTATTCTAAACTTTTGACTCAAAGTAGCCATATTTGGCAGATATATAACGGCTGAACACACCCGTGGCATTCTTTCTACAATGGAAATCAAATATTGTTCAGAGAGTTCTTTCCTACTCTGTTGCAGAAGTTCCCATAAATGTGTGGCACTTGTAGGTTGCTTTGCTTTCACTCTTCTGTCCAGTTCATCCCAAACCATCTCGATGGGGTTTAAGTCTGGAGACAGGGCTGCCACTCCATGTTTTCAAGCTTACCATCTTGTTCTCTTTTCCTAAGGTAGTTCTGGCAGAGCTTGGACTTATGTTTTGGGTGATTATCTTGCTGTAGGATGAACAACTGATCAAATAGGCACATACCAGAGGTTACTGTATGGCGCTGCAGAATGCTGTGGTAGCCATTTTGGTTCAGGGGGCCTTTAACTCTGTACAAGTCACTGACCCTGGATCTAGCAAAACAGCCCCAGACCATCACACTTCCTCCATGTTTGACAGTTGATGTCACACTGAGGAAGCATCCTTTCACCTACTTGACAGCGTACAAAATACCTGGGTAACCTTACCTTTTGTTTCCAACTTCTGGCAGTTCACCACTTATTTTTGTACCATTTCAAGCTACTCATTGGACTGGGACTACATAAGCTCAATAAAAAACGGGAAAAATTGGGGTATTCTAAAACTTTTGACCGGTAGTGTATGCATGCGAGTGACTATGGGAATGTGGGGATGTCTCAAGTTGTCTGCCAGAACTTGCAATGCTCATTTTGCAGCAGTCTAGAGGAAATTTGAGAGAAAAATTACAATGGACACTCCCCCTTTACCTAAAGGTAGCACAGATTTTTGACCCGCCTGGCTTCACAAAAAAACTTGATGTAGGTGTGTACCGGGCAGCACGTCATGAGAGGCAGGAGTGCAGGCACCAACATTTCAATGAATCCCTCCATTTTGACTTTTGTTGTAATGTAGGATGAGCTCCAGCCGCAAAGCTTGTAAACTGCAGGGCGTAGGGACTGGTGAAAGCACTGAACCCTTTCCCGCACACCTTTAATTTGATCATATTAAACATGTTTTTTGTTCCATTTTCTTCTTCTTCTTTTCTTTGTTTTTTTTTCACCTCAGCTGGAGACAAAGACCATTGTCAGACGTGCTGCAATACAGGGTTGAATTATTTAAATGACAAGATAGGAGAGCACATGGCCAGAGAGGGTTCCCAGGAGTTTGGAAGGTGTAGCGCAGTCATTCTTCATGTGAGACCCGTGCCGCTTGTGGAGCAGAGAGGCAGGTGTGCTATCAGGACAGTGCAGGGCCTCTCTTTCCACCTCCATCTTAAGCACTGGCCACTTGTTAATGACTGGGCTGCAGTATGTAGTGTAGAGCCAGTCCTCGGCGGACGGGAGTTATAAAGCACTTGTGGCCCACTGGATGGCAGCTGGCTCTCTCCCTGGCCTCGGAGTGCCCCATGGAGAACGAGCCTCACCGCACACTTTGCTTCTTACACCCTCAGTCTCTCTGGTTGAAATCACCTCATCTCTTGCTTTGTCATCACTGCATACCCTACAGAGGGAAAGAAAGGCTGAAGTTGCTGTTCGCGCGAAGCATGGCTGCAATTGCCATTTGTGCATTGTTCCAATGTCTTTCTAGTTAAGAATATCTGAATTTGATTGAGAAAACTGATGGAGTGTTTGTGTTGGCTTAATGTAGCTACACAGTTATAAACTGGCAGCTTTTTTGCCAGTTAACTGTCATTTTACAGAAAGTTCCATATACGTATTTTAACAGAAAACCACGGAGAAATGCACGCAGGACTCTATTCACAGTTAAAATAACCAGGAAACAATGCGTTACTTTAAACGTTAAATTCAGTCAGTTTATAGCATTGCATTTATAATAGTTACATTGTGTTTACTTGAAATTCTTTGAATGTTTGACCTTAGCCAATACTAAAGGACAACAATAACAAAAGACTGAGAGAGAGAGAGAGATTGAAACCGTGAGAAAAAAAGTGTAGAACTCTACAACTATAGGGAATTGTATCCCTTAGAGGGAAAGTCTTCAGGGGATACTGTTCACACCATCTCTTAAACCACAGAATAGGGCACCTGGACCAAAGGCCCAAGCCTTGAATCACTCTTGAAATGTGCTTTGCTCATGCACCCTCTGCTATTTTGTATCTCTTGCAATTTGCCAATCTCAGGGATTTTTCTTCGTAGTGATGGACGAAGATGATTTGTCAAGGTGACATATTGTGAGTACAAATTTGTAGGTCAGGGGGTGCTTTCCAATGGGTGATCTCTACGATAATAACTTTGGTCAGCTATGGCTCTCTGAGGCCCAATGGTGCTGTGGGGGTGACTTGATTTGTGACAGGCAGTGTGACGTACCTCCTTGGTCCAAGGAAGTCGCGGAGTGTTAAGTGCACCTCGGTGAAGCTCTGTTGAGCCCAATCACCTTCCAGCACTAAAAAGCTTTGGAGAGGAACAGATGGAAACTACGTCTTTACAATTATCTTGAAAAGCCCAATGATAACTGTTTGGAATGTGATGGGATTTCATTATCCGGTCTGATGCTGTGAAGCTAGGAGCCAATATGGAGAACAAACATTTGTCTCCCCCGCCCCCCCGTCCTCTTTTTCTCCCCTTGTGTTCAACTGCTCCCTCCTTCTTCTTGGAGTGTGTCTTCACATCAGCTTCTACCTCCTCCCAGGGCGTCTCTTTGCATCTTTGGCTGCCCAGATTGGTCAGGTGGCGGAGGTGATTGATGGCCATTATACCAAACTTAGATGTCGTGCTCAAATACAGCACTATTGTCATAAGAAGCATTTCATGGAAGATGTTTATCAAATGTGCTGTAAGGGAACAAATTAAGTCTCAGCTCATAAAATCCCTCTATACACATTGGATCAATCGTGCTTCGAGTGTGTGCTTTACTGCACATCTCTCCCGCAGATGGTTTTTTATCGTAATTTAGATATGATGTTATATTTATGTTGGGGGGGGGAATGAAATCACGATTGTCTATTATTAGCTGTACTGTCATATTTTTCCCTCCAATTTCACATTTTTAATAAGAAGCTATAAAGTACTGTTGTATTTTAGTTTTATTCTGGTTCTGTTTCAGCAATTGCAATCATTAACTGCCCATTATGTGATGCATATATCAATATTCATCACAAACTGTAAAAATCCAAAATGTACATTATTTTATTGGTCTGTTACAGAAATGAACCATAACTGCAAACCGAGCACTCATAATATTTTGGCACCAATTACTATTGATTTTACAATGGGTTTTCAGTGGGATGTTGTTTTATTACTAATATATTTAATGTGCAAATCAATAGGAACACTTGTTTAGCTCATTCTGTGGAAGGTAATAAAATGAAACATCTCATGAGAAGAACACTGTCTGATCCATAAAGGGCTGGTCCAGATGCTTAATACAATAGTTACTGACTGTGATGCTCCTGGCTGACTCAAGCAAGAATCACAAAGCGTGCAGCTACAAAAGATGGAGTCTCAGCTTTTGTTCGTCCCCTTTGAATTGTCATTGGGGCTCTTTGGCATCACATTTTTTCATTAAGCTCAGTTCTGTCGTCCAATATCGGGAGGTCCAAATCATTAAAGCAAGGAAACAAAGACTGGCTTCTGCTTCGCCCAAATACCATCTGTGCATTGAGTTATTAAACTTCATTTGGAACACACAGAGGCTCATCTAAAATTTTTGCAATCTGAAAACAGCTAGCTATAATTCAGAAATCTTTTCCCTTGATGTGCTTTTAATGGTGTATTGATATTGTTCTCCCATGAGGGAATTATGACACAGGAAATGAAACCTTACAAAATGAAAATAAAAGACAAACAAAATGGATTTTTTTCATAAATAAGAAATATGGGCTGAAAACAAAATTTATATTGCAGCTGGTTGACATTAATTCCACAACTGAATAGCCCAATGATCTTGCTTTTTTTTTAAATTATTGAAATATCATTTGTTTACTTCAGCGACAAATTATGTAATGAAGAAAAAAATATAGCAGGTTTTGAAATTAGGTGGTTAAATTTGCACAGATTTTACAAGCAAAAAAAGGTATGTCTGAGTAATCAGCACTTTGGTCTTTGGACACTCAGACATGACATTCAGATAACCATTCCAACTAGACCGATGTACAGCGTGTAATATGAATCCATAATACTGAATACTGTCGGTTTTGGTTGAGAGTTATAACTTTGGTTTGAATTCAATGAAACAATTACAGTCTGACTGACTCTTCTGTGTGCTCTTTTGGTCCATCTGTAGTAGTTTATATCTTTGAGATACTGAGGTCAGATGTAGTTATGAATGTGTTTTATCCTGCACAGACATCTTCAGAATCATAGGGTTTTTCATGCCTGCAGAGTTGAACTGTTATGGTTTTGCTTCATGCAGTGCCCCTTAAGCATGGACCAATTTTTCTGAGCACCTTAAAAACTTGATTTCTGTTTTGTGTGATGTGTTTTCCTCTTGGAGGGAGCCAGTTTTTTTTTTTTTTTTCAAAAGCTTGGGATTCAGTTGTTCCTGTTTTGGAGAGAGAGGGGCAGATGCTCAATCTCCATTAGAGATCTAGGCATAGTCCTCATGTGGATTCATTTGATTAGAAAAGATAAATTTGCTTCTTTAATACAAACAACGTCCAAGCAGCAGCAACATTGACTCCACACCTCCTTTGTCTTAACGAACAAGCTGCATTAATATAAAAGCAAAATCATAAGCCTTGACTTCACGCTTTCCCAAAGTTAATGTCTGGCCATTACGGAAATAAAATGCACTTTACTTTTTCAATATTTCATAGGGAAAATGCTTTGTATTTACATCCACAAACAAAAACACATTTCAATATTTATCAGCATGAGGAGGGTCCATAAAATATAATGTAACAATGGTGAATATTAAAAATGTATGCACAAAGCAAACAAAAAAAAAAACTGAAACGAAAAGCGATTCCCAACTACAACAACAATAAAAGAGTGCATGGACAACGCTCACAAGGCGGGACCCTGGCAAGACGAATAGCCCAGAGTGGCACATATAATAAGCAGACAATGGAAACAAAGTGTAACCAGTGTTTGCTGAACAAATTGTCAAAGATTTATTTATTGGGAGTGACTGAGGGGTATGAATTCTACACTCCATTTAAAACAGTCTTTTATATCCCCCCTCTCTGCCCGGGGCTCTAAGCACATCTAATTTCACCCACAGCTATAATTCTCCAGCAAACTGTTCCCCGCTCCTCCACCGTCTTCCACAGGAGTCATTTCGGTTTATGCCCGGCGCTGATGAAGCTGGCGTTCTGACGGAGAACGCTTACGGGGCAGCGGGCCTCCCGAAGCCCGGAGACATTAGGCCCCGCCACCATCCATCTGCCCGCCAATCTCCAGCCCTCCACTCCGCCCTGCTCCACGCAGTCCGTTCCTGTAGATCATATCGCTCTGTGTCCATTACGCTTTTATGCCTCTTTATTGTCCGGTAATCCACGGCTACCTCCACCTACCTGCCCTATTATTTCCTCCCACAATTCACCGGGTTTGGTCCATCTCAATGCTGAAATATGGTTAAAATGGTCAAATGACGTCCTTTTGTTCGACAAAATTGAAACTGGTGTTCGAATTCACGCGGAATGACCGTACGAGTCAGATCCTAGAAAGGGATAAATGGAAATAAAAGGAAAATGTGGAAGTGATGTATAGCGACTGACTGATTTTAAGATCTATTATTTGTGCAGTCGGAATAGTAGTTACTGCTTCTGTTTAGCTTACTATTGTGGATGGATCAAGAGGGACATTATCACAAGTCCCAGGTGTGTTTTCTTCAGTAAACTGAAAGAACATTGCTACTCACCATCCTTTCAAAAGTTATGTTAGTCAAACAGTTTTGCACAATAATGATCATATTCACAATAATGAAGTGGCTGTATTTCTTGGGATGATTGTAAACTGCTGCTAAATTGATTCTTGAATGAATGACACTCTTTTTATTTCCCTCTCTTCTCTTCACGAGGATTCTCTCTGTCTCTTTCACTCTCTCTCTTCCCCCATTTCTGTTTTTTTCTCCCACTGCTTGTAAAGTTCTGACTACCAAGTTGCATCTCGACACGCTTATATGGTTGAGTTCATGCACAAAATTCATCGACTTCCTGCACTATGAAATAGCATTGAATATGCCTTCTTGGCATTTAGGGAGCCCTGTTGTTCCAGGTTCGATGGGTTATAAAAATTCAAATATGTAAAAAAGCTATGCCTTGCTTGAATAAAAATGAGTCATTTTGCTATTTTGACTTTTTTTTTCCTCACCAACTCTTAGACATAACATTTGTGAAAATGTATTAGCCAAATTCTGAACATCCACTACTGTTTAATTGTCACATTTATTTGCCTATTAGTAGGTCACATATGTCTAGGATCTGAGGGGACTGTTCTTAGTGTTTGGTTGCTGATCCAGTTTTTTCCATGGTGCGGGGAGGCCTACACAGAGAGCACTGGTATCACATACAGACATGCTCACCTGAGGCTTATCAGCAGTCGGCTCAGGTTATTCCCGCTGCCTGCTTCAGGCTGGATGTGAAGCCTCATGTGCCTCAGAGGGTATGCCTTATAGGAGCACAGGCGGTGTGTGTGTGCGCCTTGGGCCTCCTTAACCCTCTTTGCCCAGCTTTGAGCCGTAGCTTCTCTCCCTTAGCATGAGATTGTTTATTTTTCCTTTTTTCTGCTTTCACTGCGTTCTAGTCCCAAGTACATTTTTTGGTTGGATGTCACCTTAGTTTGTGTCATAGAAATAAATGAGCTTACTGTAGGCCATAACTTCTTTACTCTGCGAGGTGGCTCCACTAACACTTTGAAAGTCAAATGTCAAACAATTGAAACACATCAGTGTAAGGTGGTTGTGAAAACCTTAACTTAAAAATCTGCATCTGCTCTTAAGCTTCACAAAATGTGTCTCTTATGTCATAACTTTGCGATAAAAGCTAGGTTGAATGCTGATTAAATCCAGGCCTTATTCACCAGTTTTGAGGAATGACAAAGGTCATACTTTTCTTTATGGCACTGTAAAGTTTAGAGAGGGCCCTCAGAACTTGGCTTATTGGGGTTGCTACTTGATTGAGCAGGATGTGAGAATTCGAGGCCTGCCACCTCCTTACAGCTCTTCAGAGCTCCATGTGTTGAGCCTGGAGTTTGTTCTTTTTTTTTTTGTTTCGTTTTTTCAACCAACCACGTTTGTAACCGTTGAAAGGAAGGCCATTACCATCGTATGCAAAGATGCAGGCTTCTTTGTGTTACAGTATGAAAACTGTACCTGTGAACTGGTATATTGGAATTAGCATCTCTCAACTGTGTGGTCTACAGCCTGACTGATGACTGCTGGGTTTGATGGAGTGATTGTGAGTGTGCCACCATGTATTTACAATGGGTAATTGTTATGATAAACAGCAGTCCTGAAAAGAGCTACATACATTGGAAAAGAGATTTTGCAGTGGCAGCTATTGCCAGATATTTTTTGTCTTTTTTGAACCTACAGCAGCAGATTGGCCCACTGTAGTACTGCCAGGGGTCTCGCTTCCCCAGCCTAATGTCATTTCGCTTTTTCGTTTCTTAATTTCCTTTTTTCTTTTGTACCTTACTGTGGGCTGTGTGACATAATTCACTGTTGACGTGCATCTCCGTGGGCTGTCTAGTTTCATTGAACTGTACCATAAAGGCAGCTATGGGCTCCCAAAATCTGTGCACGCTACAGTTGGCACAGTGTGGGGAAAGACCGCTGAATTGGGGCCGGTTCAGCTGCAGGCTACGGCAGTGCATTGAGGGCAAGCCATTGACCCAGGATCAGTTCAGCTGCAGGCCCAGGTGGTGACATAAGAGTGTGAGCTTTCCAGTGGGATGTCAATCAAAAGTCATATGAACCTATAGTAATATCATTTCCCCTCCTCAGCGAACTCTGATTGGCTCTTATCAGTGAGCATATATAGACCTGTTCAATATTGTGCTTCCCACAATCACTCTTCTATCATCAGACTCATTAATTTAAAGAAAACAGTTTCTGTCTGGGAGAATCATGTTTTGAGTTTCAGTAAATGTGTCAAGTAGAACAGTAGAATTAAAAATGGAATTGAGAAAGTGGAGGATTCTAAGTGACTCTGAGCAAATGTAGTGATTTCACATGCTCATGCACACAATACATGCCTCAGTGTATATCAAAGCATGCATATGTATACATATATGCTTGTACATTAACACCTGCATACTGCAGACCCAGCTTTTGGAAGAATGTCTGATTTTGTGTCCTCGAGTTTTTGGGGCCTCCAGTTCCCAATGAGTTTCCACAGATTGCTGTTTCCCTGTGCGTTTGTTTGTGTGTGTGTGTGTGTGTTTGTTTGTGTGTTGTCACAATCTGGTGTAGGTAGAGCAGCCACAGGTAAATAAATGAGGGAAGCACGGGTGAGGAAAACTGTGACAGACACAAAAACTGTACACTGAACAGAACTCCTGTGCCTACACTACCTACCCAAAGCTAACTGAAACCTACTGCTGGTCCTCGGAGGTTTACCGGGCACAGGGCGGCTTTTAAGCACGTAATTCCAGAACGATCAGTCCACAAGTGAAGAATGAGGGAAAGAATAGTGTCCCTTCAACAGAACCAGGTTTCCGCTTAGTGTCACCTCCTAACATAACAAAAAGAAAATTACAAAGCAAAGCAATAAAAAAGTGTCCCGATGGAAGGATCGGGAGATTCAGCAGGGAAAACTCCAGCTAACCAGAGTGCCCAAGCAGCGTGCAGAGGGGCAAGATGAGGGAGGTAGTCAGATTTGTGAATCAAAGTCAAACACCGGGAATTCACCGAACAACCAGACTTAGGGGCAAGAATCCAGGTCAAAATGCAATGAACCAAGGGTCAACCACAAAAATCCAAGCAAACCAAGAAAAAGGGCAAGGCGAGAATCTTCAGTCAAAGGCAAACCGGTCTAACACAAAAAGACAACAGAATACTCACAATCCACGAAAGCTACTTACAAGGTCGAAGAGGTATTCTCCACTGGGAGTTGCAAGCAGCGACCTTAAAAAGGTGCCGCACCTAGAAAAGAACATTTTCAATTAGAGTTCGTTCAAGATTGTCATACCCGGAGCAAAGATTAATAACCCCATGGGAAGATGAAAGGAGTCGTAACACCACCACCCTTAAGGTTTTCTACTAAGAGTAGCAGCATGACAGCGCATCAGCCACAATGTTTTCGGACCGTCTTTTGTGTACAACCTTCAGGTTAAATCCTTTACGGACCAACTCATGAGGCGCTGATTAGCATTACACATGCGCTGGAGGAAAATGATTGGGTTATGATCGGTATAGACTAGAATGGGTCCTGGACTAGACCCAAGATACACTTCAAAACGCAAAAGAGCTAATAAGAGTACCAGGGCTTCCTTCTCAATTGTGCTGTAATTAAATGCTGGTTACATTTTTTTCTTTTAAGAAACAGGCTGGGTGGGCGATTCCAAGCTTGTCCTCTTGAAACCTTACTGCTCCAGCCACTCTGGTCCACCTCTAACAAATTAGTTCTAGTGTATTCAGGAGCAGACAAAACTGGGGCATTACATAGCAGACTTTTGACAGCAAAAAAAGCATGTTGACAGTCAGGGGACCATGTACATTTTTGAGAGGTGTGCAGGAGGATAGTGAGTCGCAAAACAACTGACAAAAAATTTCCAAAAACTTCTGTAATACTGAGTCATTCCAAGAAGATGCCTGAGTTCCCTTCTGGTCTTTGGGATAGGGAAACCATTAATAGCCTCAACCTTAGCGTCCACAGGACAAAAAAACCCCTGACCCACCTTTTTCCACCTTTATGTTATTGTTTCATAGCAGAACTCACATTTCTCAAGATTCAGGGTTAGAAAAGCTTCTTGGAGGCGTGAAAAACAGACACTAATGTGCAGAGGTGATGTTCCCATATAGAAGAATAAACTACAACATCATAGAAGTAAGTCTCACAATTATCAATATCGGGCTGAACTTTGCTCATTAGCCTTTGAAATGTAGCAGGAGTGTTCTTCATTCCAAACGACATTACTGCGTACTGCAGAAACAATCTGGAGTGGCAAATGTCGACAACTCCGAAGCACGTTCAGTCAAAGGAACCTGCCAGTGGCCTTTTAATAAATGAAGCTTTGTGACAAGCTTTGCAGGAATCGTAACTGGGTAAGATATTTATCCATGTTTGTGGAGATCAAATGTCCCCACAAGACATGGAATTCCAGTTTTCTTTGTACTTGTGGGGGCATTTTCAGGTTCCCACAAAAACATTGAGCTATTTAAGGGTTAGGGGTTAAGGTAAGAGTAGGAATAAGATTAGGGTTAGGTTAAGATTAGCGTTAGGGTTAGCTATTTACTGTTGAGGGTTAAGGTCAGAGAATGGGGTTAGGGAATTAATTAAGGTCTATGGAATGCCCCCACAAAACATGAAAACAAACGTGTGTGTCTGTATGTGTGTGTATGTCCGCGTATATACGCAAGTGTAGGTGCATTTATGTGTTGTGGTCAGTGTAAACCTGCCATTGAGGGGAAAAAATGTCCCCGCAAGAAATGTGCTTCCAGATTTATTCATCCTTGTACTAACCTATGGTTAGGAGTTGAGGTTAGGGTTAGAATAAGGTGAAGGTTAGAGTTCGGATTCAGCTACAGTTCCCAGACAGAAAGAGTTACACCATGAGCGTTCCAAAGAAAAACCTGTCAAGAGACATATGAAGCCATTTTACATTCATTGTGTTATTGGGTGCTGTCTTAAGGTTACTGAGTTCATATGTGATCAAGGTCATTATTTTGAAGAGAAGTATTCCAAATTAGCAATTATGATGGCTTACTGCAACTGAAAGTATAGAAATAAGTCTGAGAAAGGCCACAACATGTCCAGGTTCCCTGCTGATCCAGAATGAACTAAAATATGAGCTAATAAAGTCCATCGTCCACCCTCGTCATTAATTTTGATCAACGGCTGGAATATGTGATTTTTGTTTCTCACAAAACTGAATCAAATACATTTATATAGAAGCCGTTTGTATACATCACAGTATATGATGGCCAGTGTAGCTTGTCAAAATGAGCTATATCGGAACGATGACAGAGACTCACAGTTACAGTTAGCTATAAACTGGGGTGAAGCTAATTCTGTGGTTTGCCTTGATTATTGTCTACCATGATTCACTACAAAAATATGTATACAAAAAATTACAAGCATTCACTTTGGCTTGCTAGCACCATGGAAGAATCAGATTTCTAGAAGGGAGGTTGTATGAGGTACATATTCACATTCATTGTATTTCAGCCTATTGCCTGTGATCGGCGCCTGGAAAGCCCCAGTTTGGTGAAGCTGGCGGGGATAATGGCACAAAAGTTATGCAATCTACTGCAGTGGCTGTGAGCAAAGCATATTTTTGCCACCTAATTAAGTCCACCTGCTTGCTTTCGTGTTCACTACATTCAGCCGCATCCTTTGGAACAAACATTTCTCTCAACCATAGAATTAATGTAGCTAGCTAGTTTGGCTATTCCTATTCCTCACAGGCTGCATTCTTGAGGGAAGTTCTGTCAAATGATTGCATGATAGGCATAAAGTTACCATAAAGCAAACTACATAACTGTAAATGAAGGCAGAGATAAACAACATTTAAAGGAATCTTAGCTTTACACGGAGAGAAACCTTAAACATTCCCTAAACATGACAGAATGCTTTGAAAGAAGAGAGTGAAATGTATCGCAACACCCCTGTCCATTGATCATTCTTTCAGTTTTCACTGTTCTCGTGTCTGATCATTTTCCCCTATTATGCTTTTTGATAGCATTGCAGGCTGCACATTGTTTTTCTCCCGAAATTAATGTTTTCCTTCCAACATAAGGACAAAAAAAAAATATCCAAAGATTCCCATCGCGGGCAATGCCTCGATTTCGCAACAGAATGCAAATGACTCCTATTCTTGAGTTGTCGCAACTCTATCTTGGGACTCTAGGTTAGGCATGTACTGGTTCTGGGAAAGGTCAGGGCAAGGAGTAAGGTAATGAATGTATGGGAGTCCATGGGATGTCTCCTCAAAACATGAACACACAGTGTGTGAGTGTGTGTGTGTGTGTGTGTGAGAGAGAGTATCTATGTGTGCACATTCATGTGCGCACCACTGGGGGTACAGGTACAGGTTGAAAGAGAGTGAGGGGAACATGCTGGTCAAGTATAAGGGTAAAATGGGGGCTTTGTCGCTCTCCCTCTCCTAATGGCTCGCGGCACTTCCACCATTAGCATTCCCCACTGCGACTGCAGCTCATAAGACTAATGGAGTTGCTACCTGGGGACATTAATTGTGCGTGACACCACTCGGGGGCTTTTTGTGCAGTCGCACTAATATCGTAGGGCCTCCCTGACAAAGCGCCTGAAAAGATTACAAACAAACCCCAAATAACTGCCAGTGTTACACTGATATTTGACAGGGGTCCTCAAGATCACTTATAGCTGTGATGAGCGACCCTGGGGTGTGCACCGTTAGATGAACACCCCCCTCCTCACCTCAGCTCCTTGAGATTGTGTCAGGGCATGTGGAGGAGCATGTGGTGCACTATTGGGATTTTTTTATTTTTTTTTGAGCTCTTGTGAATTTTTTTAAAGTCTTCCAGACGGTCTTCATCGAAACCACGGATAGTCAACCGAGGGTTTTGTTAAGCTTTCAGCAAACATCGATTGAAATGACAGAGTGCTTTCTCTCTTTATGCATATTATCCTGTATGATATGGTGTTTACAGCTGTTCAGAAAATAATGTCTCATTATATACTTAATTTTCGTAAAGGGAGTGAATGTTATTCGTTTGAGCTCCCTACATTGTGGAATCTTTTGATACACAGGGCGATACTGGATAAAATGGTGATTTAATTTGTTGCAAATAATAAGTGATCTCGCAAAACCCACAGGACATGAAATTAATGTGCCACAGAATTATCATATTTCTCATTACGCTGTCACCCTGCCGTGTTTTCCGCGCTACCTACAGGAAAAAAAAAAACAAAGGAAAGGAAAGGACTAAATTGGATTGGATTATTGCATATTATTGTTGTCCCCTCTCAGCATGGCCACTCCGTCATGAACCTTCATATCCAGTTCATGCGGACAGACTCGTCTCTAACTTTATAACCTGGTTTACAGTTCTAGGATAATATTTATGGGACCCTCACTGATAACCACACTCATGGAAAAGAGAGCACAGAGGGAGAGTACTGTCTTCTGTTCTGTTAGGCACTGTTGATGCACTTGCGTACAGCTTTTTGAAGAAGACATGTCAAAATATGAAGAAATGAAGAAGTCTTGTAGCTAATTAAGGGCAGGTGCGCCTGTCCACTCGGCAGGCGATATGGATTGATGGTCTAAATCAAGATTCTGCGGCTTTCAAAAGTGTAACATAGAAATAACTATTGCGTGAGGCTGACAGGTCTGTTTTTAAAATGTCTGAGAGATCAAATAGAGAGGGAGAAGGAGACTAAGAGAGACAATCCAACAAAACCTGGAGAATTTGGAGGGGCACTCAAGCAGGGAGAGAATACTGTACTTCCGTAGCTCTCCAGGTCAGTAGTGCTCAGATTGATCTGTGAGCCTGCTTCTTCTCGAAGAAGACATGTCTGAAAGTTGGGTGAGGAACCGTCACGGTACCCACAGCAGGGAAAGAAAGATTAATCCATCATCGGATCTCACAGGTGTAATAAAGAAACACTCCTTTCAGCTGACAAGGTGCTTTTTTAAAGACTGTTTAAAACTGCAAAAGAACCCAAGTAAAGAGAGAGTATTCAAGAAAGATTGAAAGTTATGAAGGGAAAGGAGGAGGAGGGGAGCAGTAAATATTGAATATCAGAAGACTAAAAAATCATTATTGATGAGTATGTTGAATTGCTGCTTTTCAACCATTCGGTCTGATTTGAGCTTGTGTGAATAAGTTCGCTGGAGTCCGCAGGCAGTCTTCAATAAATATCGAATGCATATCCCTTGCAGGTGAAGGTAGTGGATTAATGACTTTTGATTTGTTACTTCTTGGGTCAGGTTGTTTGATTTTAAGATTTAAATAGCATAACTAATGTCAGTACCAAAATGTACGGATGTGTTTACAGTCCTATAAAGTGTCAGCATCTAAATGAGTTTTTTTTGGAGGTAATGTAATCCTTTCCAGCAAAGAGGATTACATTACCTACAGGAGATGGGGCTGGTGCCCCCTTCTTTCCTCTCTCCGTCAGTCTCTGCCTGGACCGTTGCTTTTATTCTGGGCAGCTATTAAAATCCATCCTTTCATTGACATATTAAAAAATGATTCTCCTCATTCCTCACAACAGTATACTTTCAGTCGAGGGGGCCGTGGCACGAATATCAAAAAAGTAAAAGAACTAAGAAGTAAAGAACAATGCAAAATACACCCGCAGAAGACCCGCACAAAGATGATACTAAAATTATATTTATTGTACTAACTCAATGGAAACGCTAGCTGCAGACATTTTGAAAAACAAAAACCTGATACTTCTTGTGGATTCCTTCAGGCATAAATTATAGGAATTCTGAAGGCTAATAACCTCCCCATTAATATAGCTTGGGTCAACATTATTGAAACCTGTGGTTGAAGAATATTTGGGGGAAGGAGGTTGGATGATGGTTCATTTTATGGTTCAGTGGGGTGGGGGGTGTTAAGAGGCGTTCTGGATTTACAATTAATGGGAAAATGATCCCTCTTATTTTTATTAAGTAAACAGGAAAGGAGAGATAAGAGTCACGGGGAAGAAAGGCGATAATCCTGTTGCGAGAAATTAATTTCCATCTCATTCATCTTGTTGGATTTCAAGTGATTGCTTCAGCAGATATGAGATGCGACAGTCAGGAGGCTTGTGAAGGATAGTGACAAAACTGGGTTTGTGTTTGCTCAGTAGCACAAAGACAAGCATTTACTAAGAGCACAGCCACCTCTGAATCAATCAATAATGCACAACAGCTTTAAACCATTTACTGACTGAACACTGGTAGTACAAATTCTGCAAAAAAAAAAAAAAAACATATATCCATGTTGCACAAGTGAAATTATGAGTCCGTTAAGTTGTTAAATGCGCTACTTAATTTCAGTCTGAATCAAAGAACTGGAACATATGTAAACATATATTCAGTATTATCGAGTATTACGGTTTAAGTGTACAGCAGACTATTATGTTTATTAGACAGCTCTGCTGTAATACTTGCAAGTATCAAACCTAGCCTTAATGGCTCCAAAAATCCTGCTGTGTAAATGAAGCGCTTACTTTAATAGGCACAGGACTAGAAATACAATTCAACATACATAAAGGTGTTTTCTAAGGTAATGAATGAAGAAATAATGCTGCATACTCAATAGTTGGGAGTTGGTGGCCCACGATGAAAAGTATCGCTTTTGTAGATACAAAAAATAAAAAACAAAAAACAGTGAAACAGTGACTCGGGGTGGCATGGGAACTGCAGACCCTTTCTGAAGAGCAGGGGAGTTCCTTAGACCCAAACTGAAATTTACAAGCGGGCCTTTATGGAGTCCAGAAGACCCATCCCCACCAAAAGTGCTTTCTAGCCTGCTCCAAGTCTTATAATTCACATACAAGGTTATGAAGGTTGGGGGATGTGCAGCTACAACAACATCAGATTTCACCTGCCAGGAACAAGTGACCTTTTACGGGTGGAAGGCTCCTGGCTGCATACCCTCACCACCCCCCATACACGTCCCTTCAGCTACATCAGTGAGCCTGATGCCTGTGGGGAGTGGTGGGGATCAAATGAAAGCTGTGTGCAAAGAGGTCAAGGGTTACAGCAGGGAAAATGCACTCAGGCTCGAGGCCTACGCCAGATAGATTGAACCTCAGTTCCAAATCATGGAACAACTCTGGAGTACCACAGAAAGCACCGACTCAAGACTGAATTTCTACACAATATTTCCTTAATGTCAATCTATTTTTCATTGCCTCCAAATGTAGGCCACACGAAACAGACAAAGAAGCTAGAAATAGGCTGCTGGGACGACTGGGCTGGCTCATTCCATATAGACTTTTTTCTCGAAGTGACCACTATGGCAAAGGAGCAAATCCCATGTCATGCCAGCTGTGACCAGCAGCCTTTTGAGAGCCACAGCTGTGTGCAAAGAAATGGGAGGGATACATTTGGTTTGGGTTAGCATTGTTTGTTGCTCAAGTGCCTCCTGTTGGCCATTTAGATATTCATCAGGTACAGTCCAAGTAGGCAGATTTTTGTGTTTCCTCCGCCCTCGGTCTGCGGATGTGATGTTTGAATCTACACATGTAAAGTGACAACGGCTGACAGGTGTGTTTTTCAGTAGAGAACTGTGAGATGTCTCACACTACCGAGTTGGCAGCATCAGTTGCATACAAGCATGCTAGCATATAGATCACCGATTGCCATTTCAAATTAACATCAGACTGGAGATTCCAAATTTATTTTAAAAAAAAAAGAAAAACAAAAAGAGAAAAAACAGGAACAAGAAGAAGAGTAAAGTGTGCATGTTTGCCATGTGATTATACATATATTCATTTGTGTATCTACAGTAAACTAACATGAAATTTTCAATGCTATTGTGTCCTGGCAAAGACAGCTTGGTGGGTATGCAGTCTTCATCACTGAGTCGACATAACCTTTGTCCAGAGGTGATTTAAATGCAGGCATTGTACCGAAGTGTAAGTTCAGACATTAATATAAAAAAGTACTCTGGTAAAATTTGGAGCAAAATTTCAAATTCTTGAGCAAAAGTGTGAATATATTACCTTTTTATTGGCCATTGGCCGAACGCTGCCATGGCAGCCACAAAGTGGAACAAGCTAATAAAAAACAGAAAGTTACAGCAAGAAATTACTCAGCCAAAACGAGCAGCTTGTCATAAAAATTAGTTTGGGGAAAAATGGCAATGTAGCTAACATAGACATGTTGGATGAAAACCTTGATTATGGGCAATTTAATGGTTAATGTTAATTTCATATGATTCCAAATAAAGTCTCAGATTTCATAGCTAGCTAGTCTTATCTCTAACATAAACTATTAACAGTCTGGCTCAAAGTGTAATGAATGTCATGGCACAACAAGCCAATTACATAAGTGTTGCAGTGATAAAATTGTTTGGAAAAAGACATGTCTTGAAAGAAATAATATATGGTAAAGACATCTAAGCACGTCTGAAATTTTGATATGTTACTGATAAGTATTTGTTTGTCAAGTTTGTACCGCCAGTTTCTCTTTAGCAGTTACATTTCAGATTCACCAAAAAAAAACAAAAAAAAAAACAGCATTTTTCAATGCCAAGGCCATATGCAAGCCATTGAGTCACACTTGCTATTGCATTTAGACAAAAATGGCTTCTGGTCCTTTTAGACCTAAGGTTAAGCTCTGAAATCTCTGAAATATTAAATTTTGAAATTAGAGATTAAAATCTCGGACACAAAAATTACATTTTCCGGTAAATAACCTTGTCAAACAGGCAAGGTAACTTCCAATATTCCAAATATCAATCAAAAAACCTTCTGGGTCGTTTCTATACTCAGTTAAAAATAAAACAGCTCTGTCCAATTAAATTCCTGTACTTGATGAGGTTCAATTTGAAAAGAATTTTGTATGTGAAAACATAAAAATTAGCAATTTTGGTCAAAATTCAAAAATTCATTACTCAAAAATGGGAATACTACTTTATGAAGTTCTAAATGAAGGTTAGTGAACAAGACAACACCCAAAAACTCACTCCATTCATACACGTCCTGACCAACCAGCTTATTTATACTGCCCTCATTCTACAAAACCCAAAACCTGTGAAGTTGGCACGTTGTGTAAATCGTAAATAAAAACAGAATACAATGATTTGCAAATCTTTTTCAACCTATATTCAATTGAATACACTGCAAAGACAAGTTACTTAATGTTCGAACAGGTATACTTTGTGATTTTTTGCAAATATTAGCTCATTTGGAATTTGATGCCTGCAACATGTTTCAAAAAAGCTGGCACAAGTGGCGAAAAAGACTGAGAGAGTTGAGGAATGCTCATCAAACACTTATTTGGAACATCCCACAGGTGAACGGGCTAATTGGGAACAGGTGCTTGCCATGATTGGGTATAAAAGCAGCTTCCCTGAAATGCTAAGTCATTCACAAACAAGGATGGGGCGAGGGTCACCACTTAGTGAACAAATGCGTGAGCTGATTGTCGAACAGTTTAAAAACAACATTCCTCAACGAGCTATTGCAAGAAATTTAGGAATTTCATCATCTATGGTCCGTAATATAGTCAAAAGGTTCAGAGAATCTGGAGAAATCACAGCACGTAAGCGACAAGGCCGAAAACCAACATTGAATGCCCGTGACCTTCGATCCCTCAGGTGATACTGGATCAAAAACCGACATCAGTGTGTAAAGGACATCACCACATGTGCTCAGGAACACTTCAGAAAACCACTGTCAGTAACTACAGTTCGTCACTACATCTGCAAGTGCAAGTTAAAACTCTTCAATGCAAAGCGAAAGCCATTTATCAACAGCACCCAGAAACGCCGCCGGCTTCGCTGGGCCCAAGCTCATCTAAGATGGACTGAAGCAAAGTGGAAAAGTGTTCTGCGGTTTGACGAGTCCACATTTCAAATTGTTTTTGGAAACTGTGGACGTCGTGTCCCCCGGCCCAATGAGGAAAAGAACCATCCGGACTGTTATAGGCGCAAAGTTCAAAAGCCTGCATCTGTGATGGTATGGGGTGTTTTAGTGCCCAAGGCATGGGCAACTTACACATATGTGAAGGCACCATTAATGCTGAAAGGTACATACAGGTTTTGGAGCAACATATGTTGCCATCCAAGCAACTTTTTCATGGACGCCCCTGCTTATTTCAGCAAGACAATGCCAAGCCACATTCAGCACGTGTTACAACAGCATGGCTCCGTAGTAAAAGAGTGCGGGTACTAGACTGGCCTGCCTGTAGTCCAGACCTGTCTCCCATTGAAAATGTGTGGCGCATTATGAAGCGTAAAATACGACAATGGAGACCCCGGACTGTTGAACAACTTAAGCTGTACATCAAGCAAGAATGGGAAAGAGTTCCACCTGAAAAGCTTCAAAAATTGGTCTCCTCAGTTCCCAAACGTTTACTGGGTGTCGTTAAAAGGAAAGGCGATGTAACAGTGGTAAAAAGGCCCCTGTACCAACTTTTTTGCAATGTGTTGCTGCCTTTAAATTCTAAGTTAATGATTATTTGCAAAAAAAAAAAAAAGTTTCTCAGTTTGAACATTAAACATCTTGTCTTTGCAGTGTATTCAATTGAATATAAGTTGAAAAGGATTTGCAAATCATTGTATTCTGTTTTTATCTACAATTTACATAACGTGCCAACTTCACTGGTTTTGGGTTTTTTTTACAATCCTTGTCTGTTCCATTTGATGTCCCTCCCTCCCATTCTCCTCTATTCATCCCTTACCCTATCACTGTATAGAAACCCCAGGGGACTTGAAACAGCCTATACAACACCAAGAAGGGATGCGACCTCCATCCTAAGTCTCTCGCCTGGTGTTACACTACACTGGTCTCCACCTACTCGACTCTCTTCCGTCCTTCATCAGTACAAATTCCCATGCTTATTCAATTCAACAAATATCACTGACTACTTTTTTCGTTGTAGTCTGGAATTCAATAAATTTTATAGGATTCAGTTCTAAAGGTAAGGTATCACCATCATTTTTTCAAGAAAATCCATAACTGGAACTGGGAAAAATTATGATATTTGGGAGAGCTGGGATGGAATAAGCCACCTCTGAAAGGCAATTCCCTGGTTTGGATCATGTAATAGGTTGTACAGCCCCAAGCTGCTAATGAAACAGGCATATATTTTTTTAAGTCAAATCATCTGAAAGTTATTGATGGCAATGCTGATGTACGATCAAACAACCACGCAAAATAACAAGCTCAGGGGCTGACGTATGTAAACAACATTGACAATTTTTCACTTCAAGTGGCCTTACTTCCACATTCTATATAGTCCACTTTATTCCAGATCCATTTCACCTATTTAACTCAAAGTATTCATGTAAAGTCAACACTTTTCATCAAGCCAGGTCTAGTACCCAGAGCCATTTATGAACAAGATGGGTGGTTTACATGTGACATCACAAATTACTGGCCAACATGTTTGTGTATCATGCTTTTTACTAAGTCCAATCTACGCATATGGTCTGTTTTGTGTTTGCTTTCAAATGCTTTTTTCTCACACCCCGTGCGAAAAGCTGTAATTTCGCCAAAATGCCAGATTAATTTTTTTCTTTCTGAGTTTGCTTCTGGGGTGTAACTACATGTAAAACGAAGATATATTGAGAAGATTTTGGGAAATTGGGATTGATCCTGTGACATTTGCGGGAAAGCATGTTGACCCGAGTGCTTACCTCCAGGTGAATCAATGGATCTCCTATCTTGCTCGCTCTCTAGATCAGCTTTTATGCCAAAGTAACAGTTAAGAACTGTAAAGCAGTTTGTATCTGGATGGTTCACAAGTATGAAAAGACATGCTGTTGCAGATATATGTGTTTCTCACCTTGCACTGAGCAAAAGACCCTTTGGTCTTAGTTTAGATCATTGCACATAAAGATGGAACAATTTTATCCGCTCACTCCTTGTGATGTAAAGCAGGCCTTGCCAAATTGTGCACACTCATAGCAAGTGCTTTGTATTACATTACTGTAATGGCCGATAGAATACGGAGGCCAAGTGCAACGACCAGAGAGAAAGAGAGTAGCAGGGAAAAAGTACAAACACTGAGAATAATACAGACTAAACGAAAGTACTCGCGCTTCCAAAGGAAGTATAATAGTCTGAACCACAGAAGCAAAGCGAAATAGAAAAAGCGAGAAGAAACTCCCAATAATTATAAGATAGAAAGTCATATAAAACCTGACTACAGATATCTTCAGCTAGAATATCTTCCTGCTTAGCTACAAACAGACACTCTAGCAAAGAGGTGTGGCGAACATCCGGCTTATATAGAGTCCGGGGAAGCACCGCCCCAGTTCAGTCATCCAGCTGGGTAAAGAATCCGATTGAACAGGAATTCGATATCGTCCCGGGACTAGAGCCACAAGGAAAAGTCCAAAACCCACGCATAAACACCCAGAATTATGATGATCAAAACTTAGAGCAGAATCAATGGAAAGCTGGAATATAATTGAGAAATATTTGTGAATATTATGGGCTTTTGTGAAGGATGTCAATTATAAACAAATGGGTGAGGACAATATTTCATTGGCCAATAAACTATAAACTAATCTTGATAAACAAATTAAAAATCTAACCTGGAGTGGAGCCACAAGTAAACCATCAGTACCCACTACAACTTTTCTGAAATGACAGTGTTACGCTTAGCTGAACTAATGTAAAGCAGTGCCAGTTTGATTGAGTCTAAAAAACAAGTATGCCAATAGTTTTGTTTTAAAGAGTTGGAGCAGAAAAACTACAACAGTACTTAAAAACGCTTACTTTCCCTGCTTTATATCCGGGTTTCCAATGACTTCTCCTGGAACAATTTGCCATTTAACACTGCTTTATCTTTCTCCAAAGTTTGATTGAAGCTACAGATGTTAGCGTCAGGAGCACCCTGGGGGGACTACCTCTAGGCTTCCCTATTGCGCATGGTTCCATCCATGGGCTGGAGCTGTCAGAGGTAGAACCAGAGTAGTCCAGAATGGATGTGGGCAATTTTGGTTTGGACAGACACTTACAAAAAACCGATATATCCTCTCTTGCAGCATGATGAATGTAAAAGTAACTTTTTTATCGAAGAATGTAGGGCACTAATAACTGAGAATAGCTTTGAAAATGAGAATAATGCAGCAATGTCAACTGTGCTTTTGTATCAGCCAGGGGAAAGATGTGACTTGCTAATCCCATTTTGAGAACGTAAAATCGCAACAGAATAGGTTTATAGTCCTCCAGAAAGTTATGTGAACATGCCTTAGCCTCCTCAAAAAATACAAATTACAAACATGCGTACATTTAAATCTCTTTTACTCAGGACCTGGCTTGCGACTCATTTCTCAGCTGGCCATACAGCACAGTCACACGGGAATAAAAAAATGAGCGCCTCAATTACGCCTTTGCTTATAATAATTTTTTTGATTAATTTTAGAGCAATATGTAAGGGTGCCTCTAATTATAGCCACAGATTTAGAGAATTATTTTAGGCATGCGATCCGGTCACCTCATTCTTACCATCACTTGAACTTGTTGTCCGAAACCCACCTGTGTTTACTGAATCCTCTCCTCTCCCTTTGTGCAATTCCTCTGCAATTCTACTTCTACGTTGTTATGTCCATATGGTATAACCATGATAGTGTGCAGACAACTATGCATTAGGATTGAACACCTCTCTGTTCCAGCATCTGATCTGTCATGTTAAGACGTGTTGTGAGTCAGTGGTTGATCAGCTGTCAAGTTGATGCTAATACATATAATGTAAAACAGAAACTCAATGTGATTTTTCAATGCGTTAAAGCTAAACAAGTTTTTTTTTTTTTTTCATGTGGAAAGTAGAAAATCCTAATTTCTTGCCAAAATTCTTTTGGTAAGTATGTTAGTTGGTTTGGTTAGGATGTTTGTTTGTTAATCTGTTAGTCACATCCTAACAAACCCTTTATCTTGGAGTGATCGTCTTCGTTTTTATGCCATTGAGTCCAAAAGAGTCTTGGCTCGAGGCCTATACTTTTGTGTTATCCTATCATCAAAGCCAAGGTCAAGGCAATCAAAAAGGTCAAAAACACATTTTGGTTGATAACTTTGCTTTTATTCAAAACAGAGACTGGAAACTAACTGCTCATCTGTCAGTGCAATCCTAGTGGTAATGGGCGCGATAATGTAACTGACGTAACTGGGTGGAATTTTGGGAAGTCTTCATTCCATGAACGATCTTTCATTTTCCATTTTTAAATGTAAGGCTTCCTCTGGGAATGATATACTCAAGTAAACTACAGATTTGTGCAAAAGTATGTACAAGTATATGCAAATATTAGGCTACACTTTGTTACTTCCCAACCCTGCCTTAAGTCCAACGCCCACCACTGGCGAAGCGTCATGTCAAACGTCAAATGTTTTTAAATGTCCCCTGGAAGCCTCAGTAGCATCAATATTGGCAGATGACAATAGGACCAAGAAGCAAGTCATAGGTGTCAATCCCAAAATATTCAACAAGACAACCTTAAATTTTGAAAACACCTGCCAATAAAGCTTATTTTCAGTGATGGGAAAGTGCAACGTTCAGCTTACTGTGCATCATATGTCATATATAGCCATGATTTTCCTCATAAATTTAGCCATCCAGTGAGTTAAGATTATGATTTATTTCACTTCACCCAGCCACGAGTTAGCTAGCTTGCTAACTTAGCAGTGTTAAGTTCTTACCAGTGTACCTTGAGTTAGGTACTATACTGTAGATTGCTTGATAACTTAAATGCCCACAAAATAATTGATTTCTGTTCAAAAACCACAACTTGGTTAACAGCAGTTAGGCCTATATCAGTTTCAGCTACTGCATGTGAGGTTTCTGCTAAACGTGGGCCACCAGCCATGACAAGGCGAAATTGTTAAATAACCTAAAAAACAAATGTGCTTCTGTAGAGCTAACGCTCAAGAAATAGAACAGCGGCAAAAAATGAAAAACTCACGAGCACTGACACGCGTCACACGCCACCAGTGGGTTTTGCTGCACTGAAATTAATAGAACCAATTTTCTGATGCGCGTCACATGCCACCAGTGGGCGTAGGGCTTTAGTCTTAATATAACCATCACAGCGCTTCTAGTGCTCTTACTCTGGTACTGCAAGCCAGCAGTGTCGGTGTACACTGAACATTTATAACAATTATGCTCTATGTATTGTATTTTAATGTGCGCATGTACTCTAATGCATTTCTTTTAACTGCTCTTCAACCACCTAGCGACCCGCTATCCGTGGCCTCTTTAGTGAACTAATCTTTTTTTTGCTGGCCATTATATTTGGTTTTGCTTAATGCTGTATTCATGTGTAATTTCTCATTGCATTTTCTTTCTTTCTTTCGCAGATTTTTACTCAGTAGTTCACATTTTTAGTTTTTAACTTCCTGCATGTTTTTGGATTAATACAGAACTTGATGAATATATGATCTGCTTGCACATATTACATGTTCCATTGGCCCATTATTACTGCCAAGTTTCAATCATTTTTTGCAGAGATTACCTGAAAAATGTTTAATTTTTCTTTTGTGTAATTGAAATGACTTCAACATGTATTAATCATGTGTTATTTAGCATAACTAATAGACGTTAAAATGATAAAATGGCGGGTGAGCTGCTTTAAGTATTTGTCTTTTTTGTTTTTCTCTCTCCCACAGCAGTTCGATTGTGAAAAAAGGCAGTAACTGTAATGGGCTCCTACATAAACAAATTCCCAGCTCTGGAAAGCTTGCTGGTGACATGGGACCTCTGTCAAAAAGAGATGAAATTAAGTGAAATAAAAATCATATTAAAAATTATTATCGCCTAACAGCCATTAGTCTACAGCTAGCTGTCAGACCTTGATGGATTTCACACTTAGTTCAATGAATGTTCTAACGACATTGATAAAATCACACAGAACCAAATAGGATGCAGTGTTAACCCACTCGTGCAGAGCTAAGTGTTTTGTCAGCGCAGATAGCAGTGTGACTAAACATCACAATTCTGTTTGCTTTTTTCTTAAAATCTTTTCATGCCTTCAAGTAACAATTATATTTTGTTTATTTCTCTTAGCTGCACAGAACCACAATACTAATGTGGACCTTACGCTACGAGGACAGAAATTTGTTATCAATTAATAATCCTGCACCCAGCCATGCCACAAGAGGTAGGTTTCAGTCCACGTATGCAATAATTTGGCATTAAAAACAGTGTGGAATTGTAAAAATTAAACCATGTTTCATTGTTAGCAAAGCATGGAGCGTGGTTCCAAGACCCCAGAATATAAGGACTGGCTATGCAGAGTGGACCCTATTTCAATGGAGATCACATGATTTAAAAGGTTTACAGTCTATTTATGACCCATGCAGCCCACAAACTGAACCAGTTACAAGGAAAGTATTGGAAATAAAGCTTTATTGTGGCTTCCTCCCGTGTGGAAGAAAGGACCAAACCCATTAGTTTGGTCTAATGCTCTGCATCTTCAGAGCCAAGGACATAGACCTCCACTCCATCCTAAAATCTGCAGAGAGCCACAGTCCCAGAATCTTGCATGAATTTCAAGCATGACCAGAGTCACTGAGAGTTAATTCAGCCTGGCAGGAAGATATACTATGTGAGCATGTTTTGGTAAGAAATGACAGTGGACGATTCTGTTGTGAATTTCTATGTGTGAATTTCACTCCTTCTCTCCAGTCTGAGACTCAGAGTGACACATGTAATAGACCCCATAGCCCCTTTACTGGGTCCAAGGATTATACCCTACTACTCAGACAGGAAGCTAATTCTTAGTTTAAGTAGCTGTCTTGGCTTTTACTGTGTGGCATCTACCATAAAGGTTTTTGTGTGTGTTTGTGTGTGCGCGCATGTATGTGTGTGTGTGTGTGTGTGTGTGTGTGTGTGTGTGTGTATGCGTGTGCATGCATGTGTGTATGTGTGGGGGGGTTGACATTCATCCTCTGAGGCTCAAGTCCACGGCAGGGGTCTAGACTTTGAACAAAGCACTTCAGGCTTTTTTGTGTTTGTGTGCGTGTGTGCACGCGTGTGTTTGCATGTGTTTGTCTACGAGTGTGTGCATGTGTGGGAGGGTTTGCATTCGTCCAGTAAAGCTCAAGTCCTCGGTGAGGTCTAGACTTTAAACAAAGCACTTCAGACTGCATTCCTCCTCAAGGTCGTCCATTCCTGCAGGGTCTTCCACATTCGCAGGTATATGCTCGAAGTCCTTGTTGAAGGTTGTCAAATCGTATTTATTCAATCCACGTTTTCATTATGGCCTCAGCAGGGCTTTAAAACAGCACCATGTTACTTTATCCGGGAAGCCTTTTGACGGTTATTCCTTTAGCTCTTAATTTTTCTTTGTATTTGGGGATGTCTGGCATGCTTAAATTTTGCAAGAAAGGGGTGACCATCTGTGGGATCATCTGTGCTGTCTTGGCAAAAGGGAAAAGATATACAGTAGGTATAGAGTATATTTTATGACAATGTACATAGGAGCCCCTTTGTATCACAATGAACACATGGATGTAAGCAAGTGTGCTTAAAAGGAATTTGTTAATGTCTGAGGCAAATGAAGGTATACACTCAATGAATACAAACAAAATGAATACAGGTGAGATGAGGAGTAGGTTATGTGGGAGTTCCCTGACCACTGTCAGAGCTATTTCATCTTCTCTCAACTATTTTTCTAGTTTGGGGGAAAACACTTTCTATCACTGTCAGGTAGGGCAAGGATAAAAACTCTCCACTCCTGGATTAGCTGTCTCTCCACCTCATGGCAGGCCCCAAGTAATAAAATAGCACAAAATACCATCCATTGTGGATTCACTTGCACATATTTTGTATATACGCTCACCAAGCATTTAAGGAACTACTATACGTCCAGCGTATTCATGCAATCATTCAGTCAACCAATCACATAGCACCACCACAATACAGCTACAGCTTAGGAGCTTCACTTAATGTACACATCAAACATTAGTATGGCAAATAAAAGTCATTTCAGTGGCTTTGACCATGGCGTGGTTATTGGTGTCAGTTGGTTTCATTTCTGAAACTGCTGATGACCAGGGGTTTTCATGCACAGTGGTCATGAGTACTTGCATGGGATGGTATAGAAACGAAAATAAAAACTTCTTGCTACAGAAAAGCCTTGCTGATGGTCAGAGAAGATAGTCTGACTGGTTGAAACTGACAGAAAGGCTTTGGTAGACAATCAGTCTGTACAACCTTTGTCAGTATAAAAGTGTCTCAGAATGCAAAATATGGTAAACTTTACAGATGATGAGGTACTGCAGCAGAGAACCACTCTAACTGATAACTCACATTTTGATCACAGGGTTGTTTTGCTGTCAACCGCTGATTTTTTTATTTATTTATTTTTTACTTGTCATACACAGATAACGGACATTAGAGGCCCTTAACTTCTGTTTCGCATTTCTGTTGCCTCTAGTTTTCAGCGAACTGGTCTCTTTGAAGTGCTTGATGGTGTTTTTTACAGCATTTAACATCTTCAGCATCATGTAAAGCCACAATGCAGCTATGAACAATCTCTGAGCGCTCCTTCTGTCATGCCATCCTGTTTAAAACTGACACTCCGGACAGGAAATACTGTACCCAGTAAGTCACAATTTGAGAGTTTGGAGAAAAATGGGGAACAATTTCCAGACCCTGCATTAAGATTGGGAAAGATACCTTGGGTGATAGAAAACACACTTAATCAACTGCTCTAAAATACTTTTGAGAGTTATCCAAAAATGTGTTACATCACAGGATTATTTTTTTTTTTTTTAATTTGGCATCTCAAATCCCATTCAAATCTTAAATGTCCAATTCGAGAACTACGTACAAGCCTTGCTCATATGCGACCCCTTGTTGCCAGCTCCAGAGAGCGAGACAGTTCGCTGCTCTCCTCCAAAGCATGCACCGGGCAGCCCCTGCATCTTTACACTCATTAGTCGAAACTTCCGCAAGGTCAGAACGAGGGCAAAGGATACCTGATCATGAGCAAGCTGAAAATCTCACTGACGAGCGCCCCGCTGGCCAATAGGAGGCGCTTGAGCAACGAACAAGGCAACTAGTTTTTTTTTTTTTGTTTTTAAATATCCTTTCCCGGCAGTCCCTTCCCAATTTGCATACCCCCAGCGTTATAACCAATTGTGCACTGCCCTGAAAAAGCTGGCGACCACAGCCAGTTGGTACGACCGGGGATCAAACCCGCGCCGTGGTAGTCACTACTGTTCCGCAAATAGGGTGCCTCAACCGAGTGAGCTAACCCGGCAGCTACATTACAGGATTTAATGCAACTTACTATGTATTACCATCAGAATTTCTGTAAGAATGCAATGATAAAACCGAATAAGTCACAGTTCTGAGCACTTACATCTGTCGATTTCACCAGCAACGATGTTGTCCATGTTGTTTTTGGAGGAAATGAATGAAGAATAAATAAATAAAGAACAATTCATAGAAATGTATTGATGCTCAAATAGAAACATTGATGAAATAGAACTATCATCATTTTATCAGTTGGAAATGTCTAATCAGTGCCAAGACTGATCAAGTTGTTCCAAGCAGTATCAACCAGTAAAAAACTACATCAATTTAATTTCCAAGACAAGGCTATTCCAAGCTTTGATCAGATGTAATCAATGGTCTCATCTCATCATAGCAAATTTCACTGGGATTTACCTTGGGATACTTGACTAGGTTGTGTACTCACTGAGAAAAAGGGTAGGGACATCGCTTCTTGTTTGTGATTGGACGAACCCGAGTCTTGCGACGTCATTTACTGTTTGTACTCTCAACACAGCAAGAAGGTTGTGGGTTGGATCCTAGCCTGTGGAGCTTGCATGTTCTCCCCGCTTTCACGTGGGCTTAATTCGGGCACTCCGGCTTCCTCCCACAGTCCAAGGACATGCATGTTAGGTTAAATTGGAGACACTAAATTCTACCATTCATTCCAGCGAATTCTGCATTTTGATTGATTAACACCAGGTGTCTATTCACCGATAAACCTCTTGGCTTACACTTCGTTACGGGCCGTTTCACAGCACATTAATGTCAATACTATAATCTAAGCGATGCTATAAGCTATTTGATTTATATTAATGTTAATTATCAAGCTAAGTATTCGCGATTCAACTCGAGCTGAGTTTGTTGGCGAAATAATGGCTATTCGCTGATCATCTTTTGCATTACATGCACCAAATACCTGTTAGCTAAGTAGGCTAGGCTAGCAAACTAGCTAGCAAACTAATGTTAGCTTGCTTGCTAGTCAGAAAGCCTTTCATTTCATTGCATTAGGCCGTTTCACTGTATTCCTACAAATGTAACCCCTAATAAAACTGATATTATCTCAAACTAAGGTATATGGCGTTCATCCTTCGTGACAATGACATTATTGTGTCGTGAAATGGCTGCTAACAAAGTGTAAGCCAAGAGGTTTATCGGTGAATAGACACCTGGTGTTAATCAATCAAAATGCAGAATTCGCTGGAATGAATGGTAGAATTTAGTGTCTCCAATGAACCTAACAATTATTGGTATGGTAAGCTTATTGTGGAATGCTGTGTTTGCTTTACGCCTGATGTAATAGGACCTGTGTCTCCCAAAAACCTCCACTTTTGACTCATTAGTCCATAGAAAGGGGGTCATCGAGATGATTTTTGATAAATGTGAGATTAGCTTTTGTGTTCTTTTAGGTCAGCAGTGGTTTTCCCCTTGCAGCTCTCCCATGGATGCCATTTTTGCCTCGGTCTCTTTCTCATCATGGAATTGTGAGCGTTGACTCGCTGAAGCAAGTATACCTCACAGTTTTGCAGTGAGACCTTCTTTTATGACCTCTGAAATTCGACAGCTTTAGACCCAGCTTTGGGATCCATTCAAGCCTAATTGATGTCAATTAATCTGTTTCATATTTGTTTTTGAGTGTCTTTAGATCACGGAATAATGTGCTGAATTTTGCCTGCTTCACATTGCCAGACAGGTTCTATCCGCCTAATTCCTATTCAAACGATGCGCGCCGCCATGAGAACCCAGCCGGTCTCCTACTTCCGGTCATTGTTCGCTGTACTGAAGAGAGATCGGCAGACAGAATGCGTTCAGGCTCCACTTGTTCCGTTGGCAGTCGTACCAATTACTCTAAAAACAGACGTTTTTATGGAAACAGAGTGCTTTATTTACAAGGTGATTAGGAAAGATTGCCCTTGCCCAGCACCTTACGGTATGCCAGCGAGCAGGTGCTTGGAGTGGCTAGCCGCGCTAAGACTGAAGTATCCACCCAAGAGGATATAGCTACATAAGCTCACACCATTTCGTGAATGAAGTGTATATTTTGCCGTTAACAGTTTTTACATTTCAATGGCTATTTCGCCGTGCCCTCCAGTGCCCCTGGGCCATTGTATTATTTTTGGACTTGCTCATAGAAGTCAATGGATAATAGTGAATAGTTATAACTTCGCCATTTAGGCACCTAGCTCGCATATACATACATTAAATATAGCTAGCTAAGTTGGCATAAAGGCTCTCTTGCTAGCCATCTAACGTTATATTTCATGCATTAAAACTTAGTCAATTTAAACTGCGCACGGCCATTATTATGCAAACTAATTTGGCTGAAGTTGCACCGCGAGCATCTAGCTGGCTTGATTGCATTAAAATGCGCTGAATAAAAGGGTTTCCAGCTAAAGCCGCTTTCACACCAGACGCGAAACACGACAGGGTACATTCAAAGTTATTGCGCATGTACTTGCGTCTTTGCATTTACTTTGAATGTAATCTGTCAGGCGAAAAATTTGTCACGTATCAGGTGTGAAAGCATCTTAACATTGACTAAGAAACCAACAAACTACCTTGCATGCTAGGCTAGCAAGTTAGTTCATCTGCTCAGCTATCCAATTTGCGGTGCATATAAATCAATAAAAAACAGTGAATCGCAATTAATTCACATTAGCTGTGTTGCTAGGTCAGTTATGCCTATGCTTTGTTGAGGCTGATTAGTTGTTCGCTAGCTACTGAATTTTTGTGCTAACGTTGGCCAAAGATACTCCATTTATGTCTGTTTTTAAGTCCAGAAATACTGCAACTGCGCAAGTGTACCGGAAGTCTGCGCCGAATACACCCATTTACAGCCTACGTCATCAAAAAGATCTTGGCAACGGAAGTAGCAGTCTCCCCAATTCAGTCTGACAAGTTATGAATCTGCAAACATTGAATTAGATATTTTACCAGCACTGAAATGTCTGGTTGTCGCGTGTGCAGCTGTTAGAATTGATATTTCATTGGTGGAAAGTTTTACAGGATGCCGAGAAGATCACATTCGTATAACGCCCACTGGCCGCAAGCGAAGCATGAAGTCAAACTCCGAACGCTGCCTTGATGCTTTTAAACGCCCACTGAAAGTGTCAGCCGCATCAACATTGACAGCTGTGAATGCGATCGAGAAGCCATGGGTGTCACACTCAAAATATTCAACAAGATAACATTTAATTTTGAAAACACCTACCGATAAAGCTTATTTTAAGTGATGAAACAGTGCGGCGTTCAGGTTACTGCGCACGATATGTTATTTACAGGTATAATTTTCCTCATAAATTTAGCTGTCTAGTAAATTAAGATTATGATTCATTTTACTTCACCCAGCAGCAAATTAGCTAGCTAGCTAACTTAGCAGTGTTAAATTCTTACCAGTGTACCTTGAGTTAGGTTCTGTCTGACTGTAGATTGCTTGATAACTTAAATGCGCACAAAATAATGGATTCCCTCTCAAAACTGCGATTTGGTTAAAATGTTGGTATATCGGTTTCGACACCTGCATGTGAGGTTTCTCTGTGTGCCACCAACCATGACAAGGCAAAATAGTTTAATAGCTAACCTAAAAGACAAATTTGTTTCTATTTAATTGACACTCAAGAAATTGAGCAATGGCGAAAAGTAAAAATCTGACGTGTGTCACACGCTGCCAGTGGGCTTTACTCCATTGAAATTAATGTAACCAGTTTTTTGACACGCGTCTGACGGTTACAGACATTAAATGAAATATGTGAGAATAATGGTAAACCGAAGCTGATCTCATGTTTGCATGACAACTACGCAGTCTTGCTAGCTAGCAAGCCAACAATACAAAATAATACTTAGCCCATGTGTCATACACAGAGATGCCAAGTCTCCCGCATTTGGCGTAGGTCTTACGCATTTTTTAGGCTTGTTCACTGTAGTCCGTAATTATTCATTGAATGCTTAAGGAGATTCTCATACTGAATCAAAATCCTTGTGCATTGAGGTTTCCGCTTCACTTGCGTAAAGATGCACCTCATCACAAGTAACATGGAAGGCGATTATGACTCCGGACTTCCCGTGCTTCTCTTTACTCAGGGATTGGAAACAACGCATGTGCTTCATGATCGTTTCAATGGTTTTAATGTAATAAGACCACTTAAAACGTTTTTATGCAATTCTACAGCTTTTAATCCCTCAGTAAAGACAAGCCTGAGAATTTCAGAGTCATAAATAGATTTCCATTGGGAAATTTACCATTGGGAAATTCACCGTAATGCACGTTAAACTGATCGACTTGATGTACATGACTTAAATTCCGCGAGAGAATTTCTTCAGTGCGCTTTGAATAATTGCCGAGTACGGCACAGATACGTGAATGACACTAAGAGGAGAAACTCACACCTAAGACGTAAAGGCATCTCTACACGGCAGTTTTATGCCCTTGTGTTTGAGGAGGAAGGACCTCTGATTTCGAGACACAAAACTCCAAGTCTGTTGTGGTATTTAACATTCTGCTTATGTCTGCAGATAACGCAGTCATAAGCATCCAGTGACTTGTATGCTCGTAGTTCCTCCCTAGTGTACACGGTAGGTTTCTCGATCAAATGGGTATATATATTAGGCCACAGAATACTGGGCCACTAACATCACCTACCCACTCACTGATACCATACGGATCTGGAAATTGGTTGCCATTTGTCAAAGTTAATTGTTTTGGTTGAATTCACGATATTTGATGGCTAATGCTCTCGCATAGCTTGACAAGCTATCATGGTCCGCCTTACTTCCGTTGCCAAGATGCGCGGGCAGCCTATTTTGTTTGCAAACAGTTAATGTGTCTATAGTGGTAGAAATGTAAAAAGGCAAAAGGCAAAGGTTCAAGGCAAAATATACACTGCCTTTCGTAAAAAAGCCACTGACAGATGGTCATCCCAATCCCACTGTATTATACAGTCCCCTGACACGTTAACTCAAAGATTCGTACAAGAAGTATCCTTTTTTCTAAATCCGACAAAAAGCATTATTGCCAGCCAGTGATCAATTTAGTTTTGTGAAGCAACCAGCGTTTGCCATGTAATTAGTGGCCATCTACGGTCACACACGGGATGCATATTGAAACCCACACATTTAGCTGTTATACAGGCTAACGTTAGCACTTTTGAACAAGTTTACATTGATCAGTGGAGGGGTTTACCAGTAGCGTTAGTGAATTAAAAGGTGTAATCATAATCCCGGCTACTGTAAAAACCTTTGCTTTAGCTGACCATTTTCTTGTGGCAATTACTTTGCTTGTCAGCTACAGCAGTTGTGAACGATTGGACTGAGATCTTTATTTCGTTATGTGAATTGCTGATTTCCAGCATGCGAAGTGAGGCTTGGGGACTGTACTTTCATGCTCTGAATGATAATTGTTGCCCACAGGTGATATCATTCCGGAGTGGAACGGGTGACGGGTGGGTTTTTACCCCTTTTCTAAAACAAAGAAACTCAAATGCTCTCCAGACCATTTGCTGAATCAAATGCATTTTGATTCGCAGTTTGCTAGCTAATCACTTCCTGCATATGAATTCCAAGTTGCCGTCTTTCAAGCTTTTATTTATTTATTTTTTTAAACTTTGGCTGTAGGAACATGTGTAGCCACCCAAACAGATATCACGTCTTCATCAAGCTAAAGAATGTTTTTGCCGAATTAAAAAAAAAAAAAAGTTAGCTAGCCTTTTGTCATGATTAGGTATAGGAACCACAAGCGAGCACCAGAGAGTACAAAAAAGGGAGGTTTTATTTCTGAAGGGGGGAGACCCCCAACAGAGCAGGCAACGGTACAATGTCCACAATCCAAAAATCAGAATCCTAATGCGGACCTGTAAACAGGGCACCAATAACAATACTCATGGTCGGGGAAAAATAGGATCAGTACACAGGCACAGGTATGTCAGAGAAGCAAAAGCCAAAATCCAGTGGGCGTGAACAGAATCGAAATCCAGGGCAGCAATCAAAAAACTCATAGTCGGGCAAAAGGGGTTCGTAAACAGATGCAGACAATAGTCCCAAAGAGCAGAGCCAAAAATCGTAAGTCGGACGGTACAGTCAGAAGAGTAACACTATGAGTATGAGGCGAAGACTATAGCAACACAGGTAAACAAGAAAAACGTTCTGACAAGGAAGTGCTGTGAAAAGACTCCTAATATACTCTCACAGGATGTCACATGCTTAACACAACACAGGTGGAGGAAGTCAGACTGATAACAAAGGAGGGAACATGAGAAAGAACCAAATCACATGAAATAGGCGACAGCCAAAACGCAGACAGGGATCACGGGACAATCCTATATACAGATATACAGCTCCGGTCAAGAATGTGCATAGATAATAAGAGAAAGGACAGCGTGAGCAGGTGTGGAGAATCCACAGAAACACCGCAGAGAAGATTAGGGAGAGACAAGAGGCGGAGATTAGAACAGGGCGAGTGCTGAGAGCTTGTTAATCAATTAGTAAGTGCAGCTATACACGCATATTTATATATGCTAGTTAGTAAGTTAGTATTATATACAGTGTTAGTTTGTGTTAGTAACTCTAGCAAAAATAACAAACTGTTAGTATGGGTTAGTAATATAGAAAAAGCAAGGCGAAGGAAGTGAACAAGATTGGAAGGAATGGTTGAAATCCAGAAACCATTAAATCACCCGAAAGAGTGGCACGCAATGCTGGGGCTGTGAGCAATGACAAGACAAGAGACCAGACAGGGGAAGACAAAGTGCAATGCATGGCATAAACAAAAACATGGACCAGGATGAAACTATGGTAAAATACAAAACATGGAATAACTAAACTAGACAATACATGAACAAATCAAAGTAACCAAATCACAATACATAATCCAAGGCATGGTCAGTCAATACAGAGATCAGACAGAGCATCAAAAACATGGCAAACAGAGCAGAATCATAACACCTTTAAATTAGAATATACACTGTATGTATGTGTATGTACACATTCCACTGTCGCACAGACGCTAGCCGCAAGCTACTCGGTTGTAAAAATGTTTAGAATCAGCAGGGCTGGCAGTGATCATGCATTGTTGTCCCTACTGCAATTGAACCTAATTATCACGAAAAATTGTTTAATTGGTTGATTCAGTCAATAAGGAGGCAAATGATTTTGTACATAGGGCTAAAGAGGGTTGGATAGCCTTTTCCTTCAATGAATGAAAAACATTTAAAAACTGCATTTTTCGTTTACTTTGTTTATTTTTGTTTGATATTATTATTAATTAATATTAATATTAATTAATATGATGATTGTTACGAACCCCACAGCGCCTAGGAAAGCTGGGGGTCGCACTTTGGCTTTTAACTGAGATGATGTAAAATAGCGTAAACCTGGGGCAAGCAATTGTTAAAGAAAAACTCAATGGGATATGGAGCAATGACACAAAATCCACGAGTGAAAAAGTGGAAATAGTAGTATTTACAATATTTACAAGACAGAAAACAAGAACATAACAAAACACACATCCAAGGTCCGGGGACCTGAGTGTTGCCCAAGAAAAGAACTAAACAAAACCAAAACAGGACTAGCTGGAAACAAATATATACTGAAAGAAAACCTACCTAACTATACTGACTAGTCAAAACATAAATACAGCGGGTGGCAAACACTCCTAACCTAGTGTGTTTAACAGATTTCTTTTGCCTACGTGCAGGTGTACAGAGGCCTCTTTCTTACCCTTGCTCGGCCTCGATGTGGTCAGAAAGAAACTCAGTACACAAACAAAAAGGAACCAGCACGTAGGCGGAGTTACAAAGCAAATCAAATCAAAAAGCAAAAGACTGAGGTACGACAAACATGGGGTGAACAGCGATTCTCTCAGGTCACAAGATCCAGACTTAAATAGCTGAGGTGAAAGATGATTGGTGGACCAGTGTCAGGAGACTCCCTCTGATTCGCGGAGGCGGGACGGCATGGCTGGGGTAATGATGATTGATGGGAACCTGGACCAATAGAGAAACACAGCCACAAAAACCAAGGAAATACAGAAAAAAAAGTGTGGCACGTAACAATGATCTTAAACATTTAATTGTGAAAATAGGCAAAAATAGTTCAACCAGGAGAGACTCAAGTGAAATCAAGAAAATATATATTATCCTTTGAGCATAAAGGGGTAACATGCTTATAATCGAATCAAGTCTTTGGCGCTTGGACTCTTTGGGAAGACTCGAAGATCAGGAGCACTGCCCGGAGCAGCTGCGGGAAATCCCCCTGACAAGTCCAGACACTGGCGGTGGTGGTGGCTGAAGACTGGTGAAGCTGGAGTGGCGGAACGGGAAATCTGATGAGTCGGGTGGCGTTGGGGCGGAGGAGGGTCAGCGAGCAGCAGCATGGGCGAACTAGGGCGGAGAAAATAACCTATTTAAAAAGACGGCAGCACAATGATTGGCTAGCAACGCGACTGAGGTGTGGCCTGGTTGGATAGGAGCAATCAGCTGCAATGCCAGCTGACTACTCATTGACAGCCCTGGATGTTGTCTGCGGAGAATCAGGAGTGAACATGCATGAACAAATTAGATGGGGCTGACAAGCGCGAAAGAGAGAGAGTCTTCCTGACTGAACTTTCGCTAAGCTTCATATAAATTTTGGATGGGGGTTAACACTTTTTCACAGCTCTGTACCTACAAGTAGTGGTTCAAGAAGGACAACCATGAATTGGCAACAGGATGTTGGGCACCGAGGCTCATCACCCTGCCAGGGAAACAAAAGTTATCCTGTTTGGTCTGAGCCAGCAGGTGGGCTACTGTGGAATAAGTCACAGAAAATATTAATGATGGTTACTGGATGATTGTGTCACAATGTGCGATGTATGATACCCTGCTGTGCATGAGTCCCTGTCGCTGCAGACTGCTAAAGCTGGAGACACACTACAAGATTTTTGGCCAGATTTTACCCATGATTTGCTGTTGGGGCTAGTCTGCGCCAGTCAGCTCTAGTTGGGGACAGTCGTCCTGACAAGTCAGCGCAGAATCTGTTAGTGTGTGATGTGGTACAAACTGGAATCAGCAAGTGTGTGAGGTGAACGGACTCCACCCGACTTCAATCGCCGAAATTCAAACGTTTGAATTTTTTAAGCCGACTCTGGACGCAATTGTGAAGTGTGTGATCCCTCATCTGCTGCAGTCCTTAAATGTGTGATCCCCAGTCTTTACAAGAATCTGCTGAAGCCAGTCATGTAGTGTGTGCCCCAAGTCTTTTCAAAATCTGCAAAAACTGAAAATCTTGTAGTGTATCCCCAGCTTTAGAGAGCCCATTATGGCCCCTGTTCATCTTCAAAAGCGCCTGTAATGGGCATGTGAGCTTTGGAACTCAACATTTGAGCAATGGAGTTAGGTCACCTGGTCCGACGAGTCTCAATTTTTTTTACATCATGAACATCGGCCTGGCATGAATTTGCCATTGTATCCGTACAATGGAGGCAGATCATATATTTATGTATGACATATAAATAGACTCCCACTTAATATTGACTCCATTAGTTGAATTAAAATAGAATATTCCTGTGATGTGTGTTGTCTAAGACTTCTCTATTTTGCAATCTGCGAGAATGAGGCCAAAATCTGTAGATTTCAATAGATTTTTTAAAAATCATTTTCAAATATAAATATATACATTACTTTATTTCCAACAGTTGTTGTGTCCTGTCCTGCAAAACAAACAAGCTGAACAAAAAAGACATAAAACGCTTTCAATCTCCTTAATTAAGACAGCTTGGTGGTGGCACCCAGTTGCAGAGTATTTAAGCTAATTACGGTATTAATTACAGCATTAATTAAATGACATAATTGCCATTCAAAACAATGACTCCTGCACTCCCCAGTAAGGTAAAGGGTTAATTTACTACGGAACCCAGCATGCATTATTTACATGCTCCGATGAATAATACATTTAAGTAGTGGGCTAATAAATTTCCCAACACAAAGCACAGCAAAGCAAAGCAAGCTTGATTTAAATATACGTCTCTGATGGATATTATGTGAGTTATGGGTGCTCTGGGGTGTGAGACCCCATTTCATTTTTACACCTCTGTCTCAAAAACACAGGAGAATACAAACTTCATTTTTTCTCCACTTACAAATGACCATCTAAGTTAATATTGGGGCTCAGAGGGGGAAAAAAAAACTGGCTATGAAACCATGAATGTGTTCATTAGGTTTGCGATTCCTTACACAATGCCAGGAAACATAGAAAAGAAAAATAAACATAAACTGCTCATTGAATTATATATGAAACATGGATCTTTACCTGGATCTTTACCAACACATTATAGGATCTGGTAACAATTTCAAGCCTTTGGAAATGTTACTTTAATTTCAGCAATCACTAATCGAGAAAAATATTAGGAGAGCTGGTCTTAATATTAACAATAAAAATACATTTTTAAAAAATTCCTTTGCATGAAAAACCAGGTGAAAGATGGTCTCATTTCTGCTTCAGATCCACAGTGACAAGGTCATGTGTGGCGCTCATTCTCTATTATGTGTCTGATTGCTTGTTCTTAGATTTTTACTGTCAGTAGTAATTGTCTGATCCAGAGTTCAGTCATGATCACTATTGCGGAGAGAAATATTAGGCGTTATGTTGATGACCAAGAGGGGAATCATTATTGTTCAAAAAGCAATGTTTCATTAGGACTGGAGAGTGGACTCTACTGTTTATCAGACACATTATAGGCTGCACTACAGGGAGGGAGAATGAACTCAACAGAACAATGGAGAATTATGCACAATAGCTTCCTTTTGAAAGAATACAGTGTAAAAGCATTTCAGTGTGAGTGCCTAGTGTTTAAGGGTGTTTGTTAATGTATATAAATGAGCATTTTTTGTGTATCTGTGTATCAGTACGCGTGTCTATGTTTTCATGTGTTTCTTTGTAGTTCTGTTTGCAAATGTATGCGGTTAATATGTATTTGTGTAAATACTGTAGCTGTGCTCTTTTTGTTTCTATTTATGCAATAATGGCCCTAAGTATGTAAGTGTATGTAAGTACTGTATGTTTGCACTTTGTGCAAAGTGTGTGCATTTGAATGCCTGCATTGTTGTATAGCAGCAATGCATGGGGATGTGTGTGTCTGTGTGTGCATTTGTGTGGATGTGTATGCTTGTGTGTTCCGTCAACTGTGAGGTTTAACAATGACCATCAGCATCACCTTGCAGAGACGGCGAGAGACAAAGAGAGAGAGGCGGGAAGAGCCGCTGTGATGCCGCAACACTTTCAATTTTCCTGCCCCAGACATCTGAAGAAAAAAATTACATCTCAGTCTGACGAGTGACTAATCAAGGCGAGCGAAATGGCGCTGCAATAAATTACTCCGCCACGAAATAAACCACACAAACAGACTGATGATAATAAATGTAAATTATTTCTCCGAAGAAATTTTCTTGGTACATGAGTAATACCGACCATCAGGAAGGAGTCTTCCTTAACATTAATTACAGAGAATGACAAGTGAGCTGACAAGTAGGAAGGCTCATTATCTGAGAACATATTCACAACTTCGCAATTTGCGCGAGATGGACTCCAGCTAAATTAATCTCCTTTCTTTGCATGAGCCCCTTCTAATTTTCATGTTATTAACAGGTTTGCAGTATCACTCAGTGATTGTCACCCTAATCAGGTTTTTTCGGCGTGTTCGAGAAACCGTGGTGTCATTTGAAAGGATCAGGCCTCGTAATGTGGCCCACGTCACGTGCTCCGTCCTACAGGGTTGCTTTTAATAAGGTTCTTTAATCATCTCCTCTTTCGCTCAACTTTCAGCCCAGCTGGCTTTTATTATCACTGTTTTCTTATGCAGGAGAGTCATTAAAGAATGTTGGGGTTCATCAAGGAAGGGGAGGGGTTGAGAGGTAGAGTATTAAACTAGCGAAACCACTTTCAGGACACAGTGTTGAAAATCTTAATGCCATGACCATGCTGAAGTCAGTGTCCTTGCCCTGGCTGACTGTTGTCATTGGCATGTGGTTGTTTTTTTTGTTTGTTTTTTTGTTTATTGTTTTTTTCTCCAATGACACGTGTCTGTTCATGACAAAGAAAGAAATTACTTTTTTTTTTTTGTAATTTCTGCTCATTTTCCATTTGATGCAAGGAACTTGTTTCAAAAAACTTGGGATTGAGCCAACAAAAGAATAAAAGTTGTGTGATGCTAAAAAAATACACCTGGTGGAACATCTCACTGCTAATTAGGATAACAGGTCAGTAACATGATTGGGTATAAAAAGAGCCTCCCAGAGAGGATGTCTTTCAGGACTAAAGATGGCCAGGGCTTGTGAAACACTGCGTGGGCAAATAGTTCAACAATTTTCAATTTATATATTCTCTGTAAAACTGCTACAAATTTGTTGCTTTCATCATCTACCGTATATAATATCATTGAAAGACTCAGAGAGACCAGAGAATTCTCAGTAGGCAAGGCACAAGGCCAAAAACCAATACTGAATGGTTGAGATCTTCAGGCCCTCAGACGGCACTGTTTTAAAGAAAAAGACAAGATTCGGAAGGGGAAATCACTTCATAGGCTCAGACACTTCTGTAAACCACTGTCAGTGAACGCAGTTGTCGCTACATCCACAAATGCAAATTAAAATTCTACCATGTAAAGATAAACCATACAATATTTAAACAAGATGCAGAAACAAAGCCGCTTTCTCTGAGCTTAATTTAGATCTACTGCAAAGTGGAAAACTGCCCTGTGGTCTAACCAATAACTTCAGCCTGGTAATGAGAACGTAGCATTAGTCTGCTCAGGGCAGTGGCTCCCAAATTGTGTTTGCTAGTGTTTGTTCCAACCAAAACAGCGATCTCAGGATTTTTATTTGTAGTTGCACGTTTATTGGGATTATTTACCCTTTTAGGTCATGTGCAAAAACTAGCTTTACATGAAAATTTAGAATTTAGAAAGTTTATAATTTACGATGTACACTCTATAATAAATTACCCTTTTCCTCTTTCAAGGCAATCAAAGTTATTGATGTAATTAAATTGGCTCCTAATTGATGAAATTTGAAAAATGTGGGCTCTAAAACTAACCACTTATTAGGTCATTAAGAATTCTAAAACAATGCAAATTATAACAAGAGTGTTTTCACGTTTGAGACTCAGGCCTGTATCCGAGTTCATTTTACCTCACTTCCCAGTTCACTTAATAAGTTTTAGTACACATTGCTTGGGCATGGTTCACGAGTCCCATTGAAACAGATGGTTTTTAGTAGGGTTCAAGCGAATTCATACCAGATGTGTAAGCAACCATACCAACACATGGAAGTGGAATGCTAGGTGAAGTCTCAGCTATTTGACTGGCCTGTTCAAATAAGCATGGCCACGAAAGGATCTCTCTGGTCCAACAAAGAAATTAAAAGCTGTTTTGCACCTTAAAGATGAAAAGATGAAAGATGAAAGATGAAGATGAATTCGAAAAGAATAGAAGCAGGCATAGTATGAAGCTTAACTCCTTTGTCTACTTGGGCGCTGGATTCTTGATGATGGAAGCATTCGCTTCTTCTTCTTTGCATATACTGGTGAATAAAAAACAAACAAGTGTACTCTGGTACAAAAGGACACTGCTAATGTTAAAGCTGACCGGCGGTTGGCAGGACATGTGGCACCGTACAAAATAGTTTTTCCTAATGTGAATCCACCCTTTGCCAAACCTGTTCAGTCATTTTACCTTTGGTTTTAGAGAAACCATTTAGAGAGAAACTTTTGGATTCAGAAAACTAAATTACAGCTTAATGATTGGCTTGCTTTCTTAGAAAATCGCTTATATTTCAACACTTTGAGAAACATAAACTCATTATTATTTGAGCTGAGGTCAAATGCGGTCATAATTTAACTATTTGTATACTGCACATAATAATGCAGATATATTGCAGATAATTTTTTTCCAGGAATGTTTCTTAGGAAGCAATGGTATTATTACACCCAGTCACGGGACATTTTCATAAAAAACCTGGTTGCATCTATCAAAAGTGCATGTCATAGGCGCTGCATTGGGGGATACCCCTGTACCCCTGAAAAAAGTTCTTTGTTTTTTTATATTTCAGTCTCTGGAAATGATCAGGGCAGTAAAGGAGCACACACAAAAGGAGCGCTTGGACCTTGAAAGTACTGTAGAATGGTTCAAAATCCCTGAAGGTATTTTCTTACCTTTTTGCAGAATAGGAACATAATTAGTACTGTTGCCGTTGCATCATGTTTACCCTTAATTTCACACACAGGGATCCTGTTTCATTCTACTCAGTTTCCAAAAAAAGTTAGGACGCTGTATAAAATGTAAATGAAAGCAATGCAATGATTTGAAATTAATTGAAATTCTATATCAACTGAATATAGTACAAAGAGAACATAGCAGATGCCAAAACTTTAAAAAAAATTTTTTTAATATGAGCTTATTCTGAATTTGATGCCAGCAACACTGTTCAAAAAGGTGGGACAAGGGTTTGGCATCATCTTGCTAAAATAAGCAAGGCCTACCCTGAAAAAGACATTGGGCCCTATTTGAACAATCTAAGTGATGCAAGGTCTGAAACGTGTGGCTTGTGTATGTAGGGTGTGTCCAAATTCATTTTTAACAGTTTAACAGCAGGCACATGTTTCAAAGGTGCCATGTTTTAGGTGTGACATGAAGTAAACCAATCAGTGTCATCTCCTTTTCCCTTTAAAAGCCCAGGGTGTTGTACAAATGGCAAATTGCAATTATAAGGGTGGATTTGTCTAGTAGTACGAAAAAACGGTTCTCTGCTGGGTAAACAAGTCTGCTCGGGCGCGAAGTGAAATAGCACGAGCAAACCTCTGTTGAAAGTATTGAAAGTAAACAATGTTACTAAAAATGATACTTTAAATGTTGCTCAATATTGTTTTATTGTGTCCATATGAAAAGTAACAGCATACATAATGAATCCCAGGGTCACATTTGAACACGTGCATAAATAAGTGAGCAAATTCAGAGTCAGAGACACGAGCAGAGCACAACCAATGGGAAATTAAAGTGAGTGTGGAAAAAAACAACTTAGGAGAAAGGAAACCAATGTTATTTTGATTTCACCACTGTAAACCCTTGAAAAACTTCCTGCAGTTGTGGAAGGAACTTCCTCCTGCTTCCCTGACAGAGAGACTGGGAAAGATATGGATCAAGCCCAATGACATAAAGGGGCTTACGGACACTTGGATCACGCCATACGAGCAGTATGGAGGCACAGTGTATGTTTTTAATGATGTTTTTCATGCTTGAAAGAGTGGCCCCACTGACTTCAGTTGATTTGGATTTGTCTTCAAAGCTGTTTTTCTTTGAAACTCCAAACGTGTTCTGAGGACGAAATAAATTAGCTGACCCTTCAATTAGCCTTGGGGTGAGTAGATGATGGATTAATTCTCATTTTTGGGTGAACTATCCCTGTTTGCCTCTAGGATGCAGCGTCCATGATTTCCAAAAAGAATTTCACATTTTGATTAGTTAGACAAAAGGACAGTTAACCAGTTCACCTCAGTCCAACTTAGAGGGGACCTATTTTGCAATATGTACAAGGTCATATTTTGATCTTGGACTCCCCTTGAGTACTCCTGATCATTCTAAGTCCAAAACAGAATGCAGTTTTCCAGGTCAGTCTCCCCCGAGTGAAACGTGAGACACGGCTGCCATCTGATAAAGAACTGGCGGGGAATCTACAACTATACTTTAATATAGATCTATTGAAATTAACTTGTTCTAATTAACGGCGGCGAAAGTGGAGGACGCAGTGTGAAAGTCTGGCAGCTCAAGTTCAAATTTGCTCTCAGCTACAGTTTGCTAAGGCACCAGTGTGAATATTGTGAGTACAGCGGTCTTTCTACTCTGTAGTTAGGATGCAGGGAAAGCTAGAATCCACTCCATATAGACACATTTGTAGAACAGGTCGACATACCCAGGTGTAGACTGGAGACTGTAGAAATCCGGTCGGTCTGAGTTAAGAGGGAAACATGGACAGTGAGGAGCAGCTAAAAGTGGACCAACAGCTTATGGACTGCTTCGGTGTCCATTAGAACCTGCTGGTTTGCGTGCATAACTGTAATGTGTCGTTAGCGTGGTGACGAACAGCTTCTGCGCTGGTATATGACGGAGGGGCAAAAACTCCAGGCTAAATGGCCTTTTCGGAAATTGCCTGCGGCAATGGTTTACTCATTGTGTCGGAATGACCAGTAGCATCAGAGAGCTTGCCCAAGTATTGGAGAAGTATCAGACTGACCCTAGTCATGGATAAGTAAAGCGATCGTTTTACAAGCACCCAAAAACGCACCCCACGCTTTGCAAAACCTGCGTCTGGTCTAACTGCACTCTCCGGTTAGCTTCAACTGTAGAGGCTACAATCAGGCAACGTTATGATGAAACTGTCACATTAATGCTTACCGAAGTAACACAAGCATACTGATCAGAATTGCTGCATATGAGTTAACCAGGAGCATTTTTAATCAGCAGAGCACGCAAATTAACGTGCAGTAGCTGGTAACCGAGCATTCATAACAACCAGAGACAAACTCTTGCCGTACAGGTTTTAGAGACAGCAAGTTCCGCTACCGTGGACAGTTGTACCAAGCATCCAAATTACAAACAAGTATTAAAAGATAGCTTCAAATGAGGTTTATGTTCACACACCTTCTGTAGAATTTCCCCTGATATTACTCATGCATATTGAGGGCACAAACATTAGCAACAGAACTTGGCTACATTAGCTGCAGTGCTACAGCCATGATCAAAAGGCTATCACGTCAGGTTGGCATATACAGTGAAAGCAACTTACAGCTTCTGTGTCTGTGAGTCATGGACAGTCGTGACCAATACAGGATTTATCTTCAGATATTTTACAAAACCTGCATTTGAGTCCAGTTGCTAGCAGTCTAGCAGTTGCTAATGCTAACTATTGCTAGCTGTCCTGCTAGCCAGCGGTAACAGGTTAGCTGCACTTACATTATTTGCTGTTGAATCGCTACTTGCAGCTTGTGGCTCCGAGCGCTTGATCGATGCGGCTGCTTTAGGTTTGCGAAGCAGCTTAAACGCTTATCACTGTCGAGTTATCCTTTATTGATAAAGCTGTCTTTTGTTGAAATGCTGCGCACAAACAGCTAACGTTCCCTTTGGCCATGGCTGTTTGCTGCCAGCAAACAAAAAAAGCTTAACTCTGATTTCTGGTGGCATCCTCTTCTGGAAGAGAAATAGGTGTTTTTCTTCGAGTCCAAAAGTGAACAGAAAAGCAGCTTTGGGAGGGATACTGACAAAACAGCACCTCAAATGATCTGCGGTTCTTCTTTTGTATTTCCAAAAGTGTAGACGTTACTAAGGCATAGTATTACCTGCCGTTGTTAGTGCCTGCTAGAATAGTTTCCGGTGTGGGCAGGTCCAGTGCTGTGATTGGCTCTGGCTAGGTCTGGACTAATTGGAGGGCACAACCTGACATCAGGTTTTGCTCAGATCTCGCAAAGATCTCGGGAGGAGCTGTTCAGAGAGGAAATCACATTCACAAAATCACGTTCTTGGATTACGGCAAAAACTCTGTATCCAGAGGTTGAGTATGGACAACCAACATTATAACATTACTAATATGTATTAAAAGAAGGATCAGCATAATAGGTCCCCTTTAAATGAGTTCGGGCCCAGAGACAGCGGCAGCGTTTCTGGATCTTGTTTATATATGGTTTTATCTTTATATGCTAGAGATTTAACTACATTTGCGGATGATGCGACAAACTGTTCACTGAAAGAGGTTTCCAGAAGTGTTCCTGAGCCCTTGCAGTGATTTCCAGGAAGAAATCCAGTCAGTTTTAAATGCAGTGCAGCCTTAGGGCCTTAAGATCACAGGCATTTAATATTGGTTTTTGTCATTGTCCCTGGTATACAGAGATTGTTCTGGATTCTCAAAATCTTTCAATGACATTACATGCCGTGTATGATGAGATCCATACATCTGTTGCAATTTTACCTTCAGAACTGTTATTCTAACATTTTTGAACTATTTGCCCATGTAGTGTTTTAAAGAGTGGTGAAGTCCTCGCCATGTTTACTTCTGAAAGACTCAACCTCCCTGAAATGCTCCTTTATCATGTGTTGTCAGTCAACTTATTTAGTTATTTAGTTTCAGTAGGAGAACATTTTTTTATTATTTCAGCATCGTACAACTTCTCCATTCTTTTGATGCCCTTGTCCCATTTTTTAAACTTGTAGCTGTCATCAAATTCATAATGAGCTGGTATTTTTTTAGAAACAGGACAATTTCTCAGTTTCAACTTTTGATACGTTATCTTTGTACTATGTTCAACTAAAGCCGACATGCTTCTGTAATGGACATTGGCTCATAAATGACCTGTGTCGGTTTGTTGTGGCACCATAAAATGTACATGAAAACAATATGCAATTACAAAGTATTTCAAATTCATTGAAACTCTATATCAACTGAAAATAGTTCAGAGAGAACATAGCAGAGGCAAAAAATTTATTGAAATTTTGTTTTTTGGAAATTAATGAGCTCATTTTGAATTTGATGCCAGCAACATTGTTCAAAAACGGTGGAACAAAGGTTTGGCATCATCTTGCTGAAATAAGCGAGGCATACCCCAAAAAAGACATTGGACCCTATTTTAACAACCTAAGTGGAACAAGGTCTGAAGTGCGTGGCGTGTATATTTAGGGTGTGTACAAATCTATTTTTACTAGTTTAAAAGCAGGCGCAGGTAAGACTCAAAGTGCCAAAGAGCAAGCCATACATTGATCAGCCATAACATTATGGCAGGTGAAGTGGATAACGTTGATTACCTTGTTGCAGTGGCCCCTGTCAGAGGATGGGATATATTAGGCAGCAAGAATTTGATGTGGTGGAAGCAGGAATAAAGGGTAGGTGTAAGGATGAGAGCAATTTTTACGAGGGCCAGATTGTGATCACTACATGACTTGGAGCAAGGCCGGAGTGGGACTCATTTTCAGCCCCGGAGTTTCATGCCTCAGACCGGCAGTCTTTTGTGAGTGGGTGCTGTACTTTTAATTTTGTTGAGTGGGGGGGCATGGTAAGCGCAGTTAACTTTGTTGAGCGGGTGGATGGGAGAAATGCTACCTAAGTTCCGTTCAGAAGGGGTAACATTCTTTTTATTGCTTTATATTGTGCACTCAGTCACTCGTCTTCCAGTAGCCTTTAAATTGCACTGTTTTGGTGCCTCTCTTCACGTACCGCCACTATGCACTCAATACACTGCATTCTCACTTTTATCACCACTGGATATGACCGGACACCAGCCCTCGCGACCCCAAACCAAACAAGCCCATCTGGAATTGTCCAGATCTTCCCAATTAGCCACTCCGGGCCTGACTTGGAGCATCTCCAAAACTGCAGCTCTTGTGGGGTGTTCCTGGTCTTCAGTGGTCAGTACCTACTACAATGGTCCAACAGAAGTAACCGAAGGCCCAGCAACAGGTTCATGGGTGTCCAAGGCTCATTGACATGCATGGGGAGCCAAAGCTGGTCTGATCCAATAGCAGAGCTACAGTAGCTCAAATTGCTGATAAAGTTCAAAGTGATTGAAAGGTGTCTGAACACACAGTGCATCGCTGTTTGTTGCAAATTGGGCTGCGTAGCAGCATATTGGTCAGGACGCCCATGCTAACCATTGTCCGCTGCCAGAAGCACCTACAATGGGCACATTAGCATCAGAGCTGGACTCTGGAGGAAGGGGGCTTGGCCTGATGAATCACATTTTCTTTTATATCAGGTGGATGGCCGGGTGTATGTGTGTTGCTTTCCTGGGGAAATCATGGCACCGAGATGCAGTATGGGAAGAAATCAAGCTGGTAGAGGCTGTGTAATGCTTTGGCCATTGTTCAGCTGGGAAACCTTGTGCCCTGCCTTTCATGTGGATGTTACTTTGACACGTATCACCAAACTAAACATTGTTGGAAACCAGGTACATTCCTTCACGAAACGGTAAGATGATGCCCCCTGCCACACTGCAAAAATGCTTCAAGAAGGCTTCAAGGTTTAAGGAACACAACATGTAGGCCTCCAAATTCACCCGATCACAATGTATTTGAGCATCTTTGGGACATGCTGGAAATGCTAGCCTGATCCGTGGAGGCTCCTCCTCACAACTTACATGACTTAAAGGATTTGCTGCTAACTTCTTAGTGCCAGACACTATGGCGCACTCTCAGGGGTCTAGTGGAGTCCATGCCTCGACAAATCAAATTATGGCTGTTTTGGTGGGAAAAGGGAGACATACATTAGGCAGGTCATCAGAGGCGTACATTTGCTCTACGCAGACTACGCAGTTGCGTAGAGCCCCGAGGCAGAGGGGGGCCCCCTGCTGGGCTGCTTAATAATTACGTTTCAGTCTGCTGCTGGTTCGTTTTTTCCCCCACTGTCCTGACAACATGAAGCAGTATCAATTACTACTGCTATTTCCGGTACATTTTCAAAATAAAACATGTGGTGAATAATCGATAGTATAATAGAAAGTTAAATAGGCTCTTGTTTTGAAACGCGCACCGGCACCTTTGAGAGGAAAGAGGAACGCCAGGCAGCGCGCGGGGGAAGTGAGCGAACGTCGCGTCGGCAAAAAGTCGCTCTCATCCATCGTCCTCCTCAGTTAGCTGGTGAGTGGTAAATAGTAATAATAAAAATACATTTAAATGCTGCTGCTGCTGTTGCTGGTTGGCAAAGTTGCACTGCACAGTTTGCACTGTTTAGTCCCCCCAGGAATCTGCAGAGAAAGTGTTGATTCCGCGGAGAACATTCCTGATTCTGCAGAGAGCAATTCTTGATTCCGCGGCTTGAAAGTTGATTTTCCGCGGGCATTAAAAAAAAACCTAAAATGACCAGTTTTAAAGCAAATTTATGTAATAATGAAGCAAAAATTCTCTTATGAAATTATTTGCAATACCAAAACACTGCGAAACATTGTGGTTATAAAATAAGCAGCATCAACATTCTTTTTGTCCCTCTTGAGCAGATTTATTTGCATAACTTATAAATTGCAAAACATTTCACCAAACTATGGGTGAACGAGGCTTAGTAACTGAACAAGTGCCAAAGATCAAAGTAAAGATTTAAACAAAGTGTACACTCTTCACTGAATCCTCAGGATATTGTGAACGTTACTGCATACCATAGACTGTATAAAAAGATGGATGAAGCTACCGTGATGTCACCCACTGGTTCGAAGATGAAGAAGTGAATCGAAGATCCGGAGAGGAACGTGGCTCTGGATCTGACGGTATCGGACGAGGACCAGAGGATAGCGACGCCCCAGAAGCATATTCTGGCTTTATACTTTATTCTAGTTTATATGGGACCATAATTCACGAAAATGAATGTCATGATATATCAAAGGAGACCTGAAACTTGCTATAGCTAACATAAAATGATGTGAAAAATCATTATTTAAATTAAAAATCAGGTCGGAAAGTAGGATCATTTTCTCATAGACTTCTATTGCATTGAACTTCTTTCTGCAACCACTGACGTCGCCATCTGCTGGCCATTAAATAGAATGCCATTCTACGGTACTTCCACATGGGCTTCTTTTTTCAAATCAGGGTGCTGCGTCCATCTTTTTATATAGTTTATGCTGCATACAGCAGAAAAAAATCAGTTTCCGTAACCGGCAGCACCAGCTGTGAGTCTTAGATCCCGTTTATCTGACCGCAAAATCTGGCGGCCGGGATGAAAAATACATGTAAAATATAAAATTCTGCACCTCGCCCTATATTCCGGGGACTGTTTTGATTTCCGCGGAGGGCTTTGAAATCTGCGGTAAATTCCGTGATCGCGGAATCGCGGATTCCTGGGGGGACTAACTGTTGCTATGTGGGCTGTGGCGTTGCATGGCTCTTTTTTGTCTTTTGTTGTGTTGTTTGTGCAAACATGTTTAGGGTCTTTATGGCAAAATGTAGGTGATATTTTATTTCATAATTTATCCCATCATGATAAATCAGTGATTTGTCATGATAGCACAAAATATGAAATAACATAATGACCTATTTGGTTTTCAAACAGTGGTCCAGGGTTTCCAGGTGGACTGGTCCTCAGCTAATATGGAGAGTTGGTAACCAAATGAACCCTTACCCTAATTTAGCTCCTAGCATTAGCAATTTACATGTATATGCACATTCAATTTGCATTTATGCTCTCAGTATTTGAGTTATTATTATTTACAGATTATTGTTAAACTTCGTCAAATTCAAATGGTGATCTGTGGCTCAAATGAAAAAGGTTGAAAAGCTCTGACCTTGATAATGAGTTTGTAGATATGCATTTTTCATGAAAATGGCTGACATGAGAGACATCTTATCTGGCTAATAGGTCTTTCTTCCTCTCCACTTGAACACAATGAACAGTTCTCCTCCTTGTTACAAGTTACTGAAAGTATAGTTGCTAGTTCTGCTGTAGGTAGGTGTGTGTGTGCAAGTGTGTTGTCTGCGACTATTAGTGATATAAATAATACACAGGCTATTTCTGTTAAAACAAACTCTCATAACTAACTGAGCTGTTTTTGATTACAGTTGAGCCAAGTGAGCAGACAAGACAGGACGTGTATGATTAAATTTAAATTCAACTGCTCTTCTTCATTGTCTTGTCAAGTTCTTCTTAAATCGCTATTTCAGAATATGTATTGAGCTGGGGAATGGCATTTTTAATTAAGACACCTGACCCAACACAAAAAACACACAATTTGAAAGCATGAGAAAACAGCATAAAATACCGTAAAAACATCATTAAAAATCATTTTAAAAATTTTTCCACGCGGGGGGGGCCCCTTCCCGACCTTTGTGGGGAGCCCCCTGAATATAATGTCCGCCCCTGCAGGTCATCAATGTTATGGCTGATCAGTGTATATCAACACAGTCCAGAAGCACTGCCGACTGCTCTAGTTTCAAGCTCACCTGAAATGGACTGATGGAAAGTGAAGTGACATAGTCAGACAAGTCATCTTTCAAATTGTTTTTTGAAATAATGGACGTCAGGGCCAAAAAGGAGAAGGACTATGCCTTGTTTGAAAGCTAGCATTTGTTATGGCCTGGGGCTGCATGCTTGCTCTCAGCACAGACTATTTGCACATCTGTGAAGAAAAAATTGACATGAAAGGGTACATAGGCATTCTGGAACAACATACAGTGGTGTGCAGTGATGATTACACATGACCACTTTCGGCCAAAGTGGGCCCTAATATATTACTACTGTAATGTGGGGGAAAAAAACCACTAGATGGCAGTATTGACATTTTTTGTTAAGCCACTCTGGAGCTAGGTTTTGGGCATGTCCTGGGCATGGCTCAGAGGGAAAAGTCCCAAAGAATTGAAAAAAGTCTGGAAGGTGGGAGGGGGCTGGAAAAGAGTATATAAGCAGAAAAACTGAGAAAGTGAAGTAGTAGGAGAAATTGTGGAAGGATACATTTGACCTGTCACTCTTTTCAAGACCTGTGAAGCTTTTTGTGGATTTTTGCCTGTGTTGGGACATTTTCCTGTCCCAAGACATCACAACAAAGCAACCCCATCTCAAGGGACTGTAAATATCTCATTTTTTTATTTCAATCTTGGTCAGGCTTTGTTTTATTAAATCTGTTCATGTTGTGATTCTGCCTTGCCTTGCCATGTTTTTTGACTGCCATATGTGTATTTTGATTCCTTGCCACGTCTGACCATTCTTTTAGAAATATGTATTTGTTCATGCATTGCCTTAGTTTTGATTTTCCATGTTTTACTTATAGCCATAGTTTTATTCCAGTCCATTTGATTTTTCCATGCATTGCAATTTGTCCCCCCCTGTCTGGTCCTTGGTCTTGTCTTTGCTCGCAGCCCCAGTAATGCGTGCCACTCCTTCGGGTGATTTAATGGTTTCTGGTTTCAATCTTCCTTCCCCATCTCGTTTACTTCCTTCCCCTTGCTTTTTCTATAATACTAACACATACTAACTGTTTGTTGATTTTGCTAATTTACTAAACAAGACTAACATTGTATATAAGACTAACTCACTGACGAGCACTTGGGATTGAATAGCTGCACTTACATTTTGATTAACAAGCTCTCAGCACTCGCCCTATTCTCGTCTCCGGCTCTTGTCTCTCCCTAATCTTCGCTGCTGCATTTCAGTAGAATCTCCACACCTTCTTATGCTTTCCTTTCTCTTAGTATCTGTGCACGGTAGAACTCCTTGACCGGAGCTGTTTCATTGTCTATAGGTTTGTCTAGTGATCCTTGTCCTTCTGCCAATTTCATGTGATTAGGTTCTTCCTAATGTGTTGCTCCCTTGTAATCAGTCTCACTGCTTCCACCTGTGTTCTGTTATCATGTGACCTCCCTGAAGTGTATAATAGATGTCTCTTCACAGCACTGCTTTGTCAGATCGTTCTCTCATGCTTACTTCATTTCGCCTTGTTCCAATTGTGATTATCTTTCTGACTGGACCGTCCTTGACATTCGATTTTTGCATTCTCCCTGTACTTTGCCGCCTTCTTGTGTTTTGAACCTTTTTCGTCTGACCGTGATTTTTATGATTGGTGCCCTGATTACGATTCTGGATTTCACCCATTGGATTGTGATTTTGGATTGTGGACTCAGTACTGTTGCCTGCTCTGTTGGGGGGTTTCCCCCTTCAGAAATAAAGCCTCCTTTCTGCATTTTACTGGTTCTCGCGTGTGGTCCATTTCGTAAATCCTCACAGTTCAAGTTTCAAAAGTTTGTCTGTCATCCCTTGCTGTCCGATATGTCATAAAAAATTGGGGCCATAACACTTCTCTTTAATGTTTTCGTGAAAATGTGTTGAAAAATACAATTGGCAATGTGATATTGAGGTAAAATATCACTGGTATTTTTACCAGTATATTGAGGTAAAAATATGGGTAATAAACAAAAACATCAATTTTTCTATAACAATTGAAAGGTGGAGCAAATATATATATTTATATATTTTTTTTACTCTTGAATGGGCTGAATGTATGTTTCAAGGCTCATTACATGATTGTTGACTCTAAAAAAATAGTTTAAACTGGTTTGAGACAACATTATTGTGCAACATTACATCTATTGGTCAGTTGTTCCAGCATATAAGATGACAAATTTTGAACTGTGTCACAACTTTAAACAGGATGGCACGCCAGAAGGAGCTCTTCGAGATTGTTTGTAGCCACATTGTGACCTTATATGATGCTGAAGACGTTAAATGCCATGGCACTGTAATGCCACCTTGACACTTGCAGGATTTCTGTCCCTGTAATACCGCGAAATGTATCGTGGCAAGGCGTGCCATTTCGGTGGTACGCAGCGGAGCCTTGTTTGCACTCTGTACGCGCACTGTACATGCATAAGTTACGCACTGTCTAAACAATGCGCAGCCAAAAATGCGTGAACACTTCATGAGAAGTTCCTGCCATGCGCGAATGGTTTGTGACGTGCGCAAACTATGCGTGAGTTGGGTATGCCATGATCACGTGAATAATTTTGACAACACCCTAACACAGCATGCATTCACTCGCACCGTCCGCAGTGTTCGCGCAAAGTTAACGCAAGTGACACGCACATGGCAGGAACATTTTGTGCCGTATGCGTGCTGAATATTTGAACATTTCAAAATTCTCTCCACGACATGGCACGCCCCCCCGCACCCTTCACACACTCCTCACGCTCGTTCCCGAAGACTTTAATCATTGTCACGGCGCATTGCGTGGCATTGCGAAAACAAAAATCGTGCAAGTATCACAAAATGGAAGTTAAGTGCCTCTTATGTTAGTTATTTGTGCAATACCAGTAAAAAAAAAAAAATCTGAGGTTGACAGCAGGACAACTCCGTGATGATATCAATAGGGCCAGAAGTGAAGAGAGATAAAGTATCGAGATCCACTATTTCCAGACACCTGTGTGAAAATTATCTGATTGATAGTGTTGCTGCCAAGAGCAGGCAACATCAAAAAAAAAAAAAAGACTTGAGTTTGCCAGGAAATTCATGCATTGGACAAAAGTGGACTGGGAACAAGTCCTTAGGACCAATGACTCAAAATTAGAAATTTTCTCACCCAAATGCAGATCTTATGTGCACTGTTGAGTTTGAGAACATTTCAAAAAGTTCTGTTTAACCCCTTCAGTAAAACATGGAGATGGTAATATGATGGTTGGGGATTCAGACTGTTTCAAAGGAGCCAGTGATTTTGTAAGAATCAATGGAATCATGGATCAAAAGAAGTATCACAGCATCCTTGTGAGGCACGCATTGCCATGTGGAAAGAGACTGGTTGGTCGGGGATTTTATTTTAAACAAGATAATGACCCTAAATACACTTTTAAGTTGTACAAGAATGATCTCACTTGGGAAAAAAAACATCTGGTGACATAGAAGTTGTGACTTGGCCTGCTCAAAGTCCAGACCTTAATCCAATTGATCAAGTCTGTTGTAACATTGAAATAATCTCTTTGAAATGAATTTTAAACCATATGGAATGGTTTAGCTAGTGAGAACATTAAAAAATATGTGAATACTATGCCTGAAAGATTAAATGCTGTAATCAAAGCAAAGGGTGTTCACACTATATATTGACTTTTTCTCTCAAAAAGGTGTGATTATTTTTGTTTTTACTGTTGTTGTCTGTTTACTTATTTCATCTATACGATCCAGTACTACATTAAATAAATACTTGAATAGTACTTGATTTCTGGCATACTGTATCTTCATTTTGTTAAATAAATAATCATCACTGCACACTACTGTATTTGGACTGCAGGCGGGCAATTATTTTATTTGACACTGCTTTGTGCTAACACTCATAATTGAGGAGAGAACAACTTTATATTGGTTTTATTTGAATAGGAATACCCAGCCCAAAAGGAAAACATTGTGTTGGCTGTTTAGAAGTGAAAACCCATCTTGATGAAGACAACAGCTAATTATTTCAATTAGGTGTCAATTTCAGCGAAAGCATATAATATCAAACTGGCATTTGCCATACCCTTAGTCTTTCAGGGGGAATAGCCAATGCTTTACAATGCAGATATATTCCAAGCCAGAATAAACCAAACAAATAATTGATCAAATTTATTTTTGATGGCACCTTATTTATTCATAATAGGAAAATAGCCACAGTGTCATTTTTCGGCTTAAATCAAACCTTGATTGCAGTACTACATTATGTTAAATTCTGGTTATTCATGGTGATTCGTGGTTTACATTTCTGGTCTTCACAGCACATTGCTTTATTCCATATCACTATAACTGTCTGTCTATCCATCATCCCAACATTTCATTTTTATATGCATTTATGTAATTCTTCCGCCCGCAGAAGCCTGCGGATGGCAGAGGAAAATGCAATTGTAAGTGATGTTGTGAGTTTTGTTTTGCAGGAATTAATAAATCACGGTGAATGTGAGATATCTGCATGTCCGAAATGTAATCTGCAAATTTGCCGTATATCAACCCCTGTTTAATTCACAGGTAGCCTCATGATAGCTGATGCAGAAATGCAATATGTCATGCAAAATTAGTTCAGAGAGAATAAGTTTCAGGGGGGAACACAAAATATTACAAGTGGGAGCCAGTAATGGCACCAGCAGCTTTATCTCTGGCGCTCTCTAACACTGCCTTTAATTACATTTTGTGGATTGTACTGCTACAATAGCTACTTGTAACCTTTAGAGAATGCGCTTTTTAATAAATGCAAAGTACACATTTTCATATCTATTTTTTTCTGCCGCTATTCCCATTTATTAATTTGCTGAACATAATAAAACAAAGAATAGGCGTAATACGCTCCTTTGCTCAAAGGGCTCTCAGTGCGAGACGTTGTGTGTATATGTCAGGGGCCATGGCCTGCGAGGGGAGAATTAATGCGCGGATATTCCCTTTCTGTGAATCGGCTGAAATGTACAGAAAGACACCATTACAATACTCAAAAAATGAGGGAAAAAGGGTTGCTTATTATTGTGTTCAGTCGTTGTGTTGCAGTTGTCAGTCCCCACTTTCTTAGTGATGGAGTCTGTCAGACTGTGGCTTTGCATGTATGTATTAAGTATTGACAGTATTTTGATGAAAAATATCTGAAAAGCTATGGGAATAAAAATGATCTTCCGTGCATGTCTGCGTAATCCAAAAAAAAAAAATGTTTTATTGAACACTACAAAAGTGTTAGTCCACTACATGATACAGAACTTAAACATTAGCACAGCATCCTTATACACCTTTGATGAAGCAGGCATGAAGTACATATGGATATTTTCATATCACTGGAGGACATCATGCAGTCCCCGTTGTTAAGGGCTCTGCAGAGTTACTCGGTGAAAGAGCAGCATGATCTTTGTTAAGATATTTAATGTCATTTATTCATTACACTCACGATAAGCTATCACGAGGAACTGCTTAAGTGTACAGTAAACGGGAATCTCTTTAATGGGGATTATACTTTTTAATTTAGCAAGATGGTGATTAATATGCCGTCAGTGGTAACCTTGGCAAATGCAGCGTGGTTTCAGCAATTTCGGTGAACTTCCCTACCACTTGTACTCTAGAAGGTTCCTTTCCCTTGTCTTTTCGGGACTCCAGGAGGGAAATGAATGCTTTGAGATTGGATCTCGGTGTGCTCATTTAAAACATAAATAATATGTCGTTATTGGGTATAAACATTTAATTTTAATGAAGATATTCCTTTTAGAATACCATGGTATAATATTAATCGAAGTGTCACGAACTGTACTGTACGTTCGCCACCTGCGGTATTGGAGAGGGGATTCATTGAGGGAGATTCAGCTAGACAGACATATCTACATCTGTTGGGGTGTGAGGAGGAGAGGGGAGAGGTGGGTGGACACATCCAGTGGGGTTTGTTGCTGAGGCAGAAAGGTCAAAGGGCACACATAACCAGTAGCACCAGCACCACATTTACCTACTGTCCTGATGCATTTGTTCAAGCTGTTGCAGTCTACACTAAGCATTCAAGAAAACACAACCACCCATTAATCTTTTCACACGAGATCTGCGACAGCAATTGCTTTCGCTGCTGTACCTTCCATCTGCTTTTGATTCTGAGGGTAAATGATCTAGCATAAATGCTTTTGTCCATATTTGTTTTTAATTGGGAAAATTGAAAGGCACATTTGTGTTTACGACGATTAAAGAGAACATTTTACTGTTGTGTATTATAATGCTGTGACCGTATAAAACGTATGTTTTCTCAGAATAAAACATTGAAATACTTGAGCAGAACTTTTACTCTGCTGGGCGGTAATGATACCGTTGTATTCCCATCTCAACTGCTGTCTGCCGTGGTGCTAAACAGTTAATGCCATGCTGTCTGTTTTTATGACAGAACCCTTTCCCTCTTTTCTTTTACATTTTTACTCCTGTCCCTAGTGATGGTACATTCATCTTACTGTGTGAAAGGTGCATTTAAACGTCAAGGCTTAACGAGTGAAGCAATAGACCCTAAATGGCTTTAACAGTTGAGCGCTGCTTATCCCACACTTAGTATGGAACAGCTATCCATCTGCTAAGTGAAAAATAGACCAATGGCTTTGAACAGCAACTTAAGCTATGAGCCAATCAGGTGCTGGGAAAACAAACATTAATTCATTATGTCCCTCATTACTGCTGTTTCATAATCATCTTCACATTTTTAGTGGTTCTAGCATAACTCTCAGTTTAATATTACTGTCTGAACTGGTAACCATACAAATCCAATGTCCGTAGGCAATTTGAATGGGCGCCCAAGTTAAATTGGAGTAGTTATTTAAGAAATTCACCCAGTCAGGGCAAAGCACTTATACACAGTTCGCAGAATATCTAATCTAAATCTTAACCCAGAACTATTAGTCAGCATATGGACTGTTATGCATGCTTCCTTGATTCAAATAGTTTGAGAGCATTTATCTCTTCTTAACTTCTTCAGAGGAAGCATAATGAACACATCTAAAGACTTTATGCGCAGTTGTAAGAACAAAATGGTTCCTTATCATTTTGATTTTAGACACCCCTGGGCAGAACCAGCTGTTCCTCCACCCTGGTGATTAACATGCAGATCCCTCATTTGTTATCAAAGACTACTCTTTTGAAGTTCAAAATTGGATAATATCTTTGCGTCTTCCACTGATACAGTTTTTCCCCTCCCGGTAACACATGGCAATATGTTTTTCACTTCCTGGCGAAAATAAAATATTCAGTTGATCCAAATTTGCAGTGGCAGCTGCTACAAGGGCTTTTTAATTGAATGATTATTGTATTAAATAGTTCATTTTTTAATAGACTGTGCACTCTCGCAATTACTCCCACTTAGAAACTCTGAACCTTAGCAGGTTTCCAGACGCATGTAGCACATTAAAGCTTGCTCGACGTGAAACTCTAGGGTTGTTTAAAATGGACACAGTCGGGACAGCAAACCCCCATCCTGCCTCAGCCACCCCTCCCACCCCCCCAAAAAAATATACCCCAGAATGCATCTTCCCAGGATGCTTTTAGAGGAGTCCCCAGTGAGTAGTGTCAGGGATCGTTTGAGTGCGATAACTAAAGGCACCCAGCTTTGGCCGTAATCGTATTCAGTCCCCTAACCTCACCAACTCTATCTTCTCACTCATCATTAATCAGATGAAAAACCCTTCATCACCCCCCTCCCCCACATCCCCTCCAATCAGATAAGGATAGATCAATGAGCAGTCTGTTGGTAATCGTGGTGCTGGGAGATTGCAGTGAGCATGAAACTGCCATTTGCATGCCCCTACATCCACGAATTTTGAGACGTGCTTTATCTGATATTTCATTTAATTATTAAAAGTTGCATTATTTCTATACCTGTAGATGAATGGCAAAAGATTTTAACCATGTTTACTTACTGAGGTTTCATCAGATGAATCCCAACAGCTCACCTACAGTTCCCAGACCTGCATTCACATTGTAACATCAAAGCAATGATTGCATTAATACATGTTGCTGTGATACTGTAACGTAATTTACTTCTTCAAATGTTTCGCAAAGAGCCACAGTGGCCGGGCCCCATCATCTTTGCAATTAATATCTACTGAGATACTTTATGCTCTGCTCTGACGCTTGTAGTCCCCCTTGTTATTTGCACAAGGCATATTTATTATAATAGCTTTGTAAGTCATTTTGGACAAGAGCATTTGGCCAATGAATGAGAGTAACCGTACAGTTAGATTTCTCACTTAACCACCCATCTTTGAATCAAGCTGTCGATGAGATTCAAGCCCAGCCATCTAACTGCGATTCTGCTCTGACATTAGGGAAATGACACCCATTGCCTACTCTGTGGCACAATTCCTTGAAGATTTATTAACCTCCTGATGAGCAGAGGGGAATACTTTTTCCAAACATGAATGCAGCACATGGAGGTCAACGGTGTGTCCTTTACAGGCATTTTCCAGAACAGCCAAAACTCTCTTATTAGCGCGCTTGTCAATGTGCATTGAGGCAGAACACGGGCGCGATCTTTGCTGGCGGACATCATAACCCTAGAGAACGCCTCAGGGTGTCACAAGCTTCAGCCAACAATGTTACCAAAATTCGGCTGACTTCTCAACTGGCAGTACCCTAGCATTATCTGACCAGGGATGTAGGATACTGAACAGAGGCTGTCTGTCAAAAATTGGTTCCTTTGCACCCTTGTATGAGAGAACTGACCACAACAGGGAGTCTGGAGATATTATGCAATAGGAAAGTAATTGCTGGTCAGAATCTTTCCCAGTTCCTTCAGTGAAAATTTGTAAACTCTCAAATTTCCTAAGGTTCCAATTGTCTGTTATTTGGTATTATTATGCAAGGACATCAAAGTATAATGTTGACTTTTAAGACATACTTAGACCCCTTTATTTTCAGATGCCCCAGTTCTTCTCCTGGTATTAGCAGAGAACTTAAGCATGTCCCATGAAAATCTCATGAGCTTGTAGTATAAGCATTATTTTATTTTATATTCTTCTACACGAGAGCTTTTTCTTGTGATCTGAGTTCGTCTGGACATCATTCCTTGCTCGATTTTTCATTTAATTGCCCTTACTATGAACTAAGAGAAAAAAATAAACGGTCTTGATGACAAATAACAAAAAGAAACATTGCCGACTGGGAATTGTACGTCCTGGAGCAGCTACATAAATCACACCACAGTTACTTTTCTTGCCTAAGTCCAATGGAAACCTGGCTCCACTTTCATGTTACACGTTCCTCACTTTTACAGGCATGATGCAGAAGCAACAGTAAAACATTTTTCTTCTTTGCTTCTCCATCTCAGTAATGCGGGATGGCGTATAGAGGAGAGAAACACGTGTATTTGCATAGGTAAAGGAAGGGAGAGACAGAGAGAGATCGAGAAAGAGGGAGGGATATTGGGAAAAAGCATTCAACACAGACAATAGCATTCCCTTCCAGCAGCTCCTCAGGTCAGACGGGACCCATTTCACTGTCGTTTATTTAATAATAAGTCCATGCCCTGGAAAATGAGAAACGCGAGTGATTGCCATCATACTCCTTCTCTGGGCTGCGCTTGTCATGTCCGTTCTTTGCTTTTTAGTCCACATTCTTTCCCTTCCCTTCTCCACCATGGTTCCCTAATTTCAACCCCCCACCACCACCCCCGCACAGAAATCCAACACCCCCACCGAATAGAAAGAATGGCACTGGAGGTTTTGAGTGGGGAGCTCTGGGCTGTCCCTGCTCACCAGACCGCTGTGGGTCCTGTGTCGGGGAGCGCTGCTCTGCTGCGGAGAAACCTGCACGAAATTAAATTCTCCAGTTGGCTGGGCCGGGGGCCACGCGTCCCGCTCTGCCGGCCCGCTCCTTCATTATTCCCGGGCCCATAACCGACTGCGCTGGATGTCTTGTCTGTTTAATGCCAGCTCAGCTGCTTCAGGAGAGGATCGGGGCTTGTCACTCTCCGCTATAACACACTGTATTACCATCTCCACTTCATTTGCTCCGCTCTGATTTTCACACACCCGCCACCATCTCTGTTCTCCCCAAAGATTCTGGACTTTTTCTCTCCCATCACGTCCATGTTCCCTCACCTCTTTTTCTTTGTTTAAGGTGAGCACTCTGAGATGTTTATCGAGTATATAGAAAAACACTTTCTTTTAACATTAAGGTCAACATGGAATTAAAATGTCCTTTTGTAATTTACCTGTACAACAATTTTCTTTTTGTTGAATGGATTATAGAAATGCATTAATGACTTAAAAGAGAGTTGTTCATTGATGAGGAATGGAGCCACACAACCCAAAATCGGGAAAGTTGGGACGGTATGCTAAAGAAAAAGTAAAACTGAGTGTCGTGATTTGTAATTATCTTTGACAATAATACTGCAACACATTATTTGATGTTTGACCTCATGAATTTTATTAATTTTTCAAATGAACACATTTCAATTATAATTCTTGAAACATACTTCAAAAAAGTGAGGACAGGAAAGTATTTACCATATTGTAATGTTACCATTCCTTTGAACTACTCTAAATTAAACGTTCAGGCACTAAAGACACCAAGGGCTTTATTTTAAAACATTTATTTAGCGTGTGTCCACTTCCATTCTTAATAGTTTAACGGCAGGTAATGGTTCAAAGGAGTTGTACTTAATCTCTTCATCATGGGCGTGTTTTGGCCATAACATGAAATAAACCAATCAGAGCGTCATCTTCAATTCCTCTTAAAGGAAGGGGCACTTGTGGCTCAGTGAATTCCTATTATAAGGGCAGATACGCTTCTCTGCTGTGCAAACGGGTCTGCTCCTGCACTGAATCAAAGCGCTCAAGCATCACTGAATGTATGGAAACCTGATTCCAGTAATCTCCAAAAATGCTTATAATGAGTATTTTTTAAATATTGTTTTTGAAGGATAGAAAAGATTTAAAAGATAGTTTTAATAACATCCAGATGTTAATCACACACAGTGAATCCTTGGGGTAACATTTGAACATAAGACAAAAAGAGAAAAGTTTTAATTCAGGATCATGAGTAAAAAAAAATTTGTGAGGGCGGAGCCCACCCACTAGAATTTAACATGAATGAGAAAAAACTACCGGGGAGGAAGAAATTAAAATAATGTTATTTTGATTGTGCAACTGTAATACTTTGAACATCCAGCAGGAAAGAAATTAACTTGCGTATGTTCAGCTCGACTAACGCAGGGCAAGAAATAGATCAACGTAGGTGAATTAACAAAAAACATAACTATTGCTGAATATCAGATTGTTGACATCTGATCCTCAATGACAAATTCCAATGCGTGGAAGAAATTCAAATTAATATAAAGACAGTGACAACAATGTCATCCTTTGCTTTGCTGATAAGTGCCTTTTCGACAGCTTCTGCCCAAGCGTGGGTCACCAGGCATAACTGCGTTTTGATATTGTCAAATATTGCGCTATGTTGTACAGCCATATAGCATTCAAAAGTTTCAGGACTCAGCATTCTAACTGCCTAAGCCATTTTATGACACAAATATGATTGCAAAAATATTATTTAAAATTGTGTCACAGCTACCCTGTCACAGCCTGACTATGTAGTCCCATAGGTTTAATTGCATAGCACTGATCATGTTTGTCAAAATATGTTGAAATCAATGTTCTTAACAGTGGTTCAGAGATAAAAAAAAATGTTATAGTTTTTAATCCAAAACAAGCAAGCTTGGGCAAACACCTCTTAATCGACCTTGGCATAAAGGTAGTAACTGCGCATCTTTGTCAATTTCACTATAATGAACTATTTTACTCGTGATGCAGTGCTGTAGGTTGTTCAGTTGTCCTTTAGGACAAAAATAACTGCACTGGCTGTAATATGCAACAGTAAGTGTTACTGCCTTTCAGCCGTCACTCCACTATAACAAGAAAATGAAATTCTCTAGTTAACGCAGACAGTCAGTAGTCCAAGACTTCCAAAAGATGGGTGTAGTATATGGTAGCCAAGGGATCCATTTTTGCGAGGAGGAATTGTCTCCACGGTTTCTGAAAAGGGTAAATTTTGTCAACGAAGCGAAGGAGTTTTGGTAGCGACTTAATCATGCATATATGATTGCAAACCAGTGCAGAGAATTGGAAGGCTATATTGGAATAAAAATTTAGTTACTATAGGAAAAATACTTGAAAGAATACATTGTAAAACCATTGTAAAAGCAAACCATTACAAGGTACACAGGAAAATTTGGACTCTCCAAAATTGTTTATTGAAACACTCAGAAACAAAGCCAAGCGAAAAACTGTAAAATATTCATTTTCGGTTACAAAATCGTAATATTTTTAACTGCAGTTGTTTCATTATCTGGCTGTGGCTGTATTACTTTTCTCCGCTGATTAGACGGTCACAGCACAACAGGGGCAGACGAAAACAGAATCTTTTTCTGTTTGACCAAAACTTATATTTTCAGTTCTGTTGCTCGATTTGGGAAATATTCTCAATCTACAATATACTGTGTGTCACTTTTTAGATTAGACTGTGATTATGCCTGTCGTCAACATGGTTCAAGAACAGTAAAAAAAAAAGGCTGCTTGAGGCTGCTTCATTTCTCAGCCATATTGTAATTTACAATAACCACAATTTTTGTTAAATTAAATGTAGTGTTGTGTATTTGATAAATGAAGCAGTACCCGTGCAGGACTCTGACCTGACTTATCCAAAGCACTTACAGCATTCTCTCTATTTTCAGAACATGTTTTTGTGTGTTTTTGATTGAATGAAAATTTGCACATTTATATGCCTCATCGAAACCATTGTCTGTCAACAGTGACCCCCTCCAAGGCAGATCCCCTTTAAAACTGCAGGAGTTTGCCAGTATGAAGGAGTCATGGCTTTATCCAGAATGATTTACGAATACCAACATATGTAACCTCACATGTTTCTTTGCAAATCACCTGGATGTTGATGGAATAGGTTCTCTAATGATTGAAATACCTGCATCAGAGCATTATATGATGCAGCATATAGTTGCACGGACATGCAATCATTTGCACGAATCAGTAAGACATATACATTTTTAAACATTATGATTTTCAAAATAATACTCTTACACATTGTAATCTTTTAATTTTTAAATGTTTGCTTGTGTGTGCACTGTTGCTCATCCCTGTGCGAGCGTTTGTGCACATGCCTGTGCAGTCGGACAATAATATCTTCATAATGCTTCCTTATATTAGCAGTCAAAAACTGACAATTGACTTGAGACCAGGTTTTTGTAGTCCAGTTGGGCTCTGCTGTCTCAAAAAATGCACCTGACCACACCTCATTTTAACACCAGCACACTCATTGGCTCTCAGTTTGTTGCAATTATCGATAAATGATGGTTCTTGATGCAGCGCAGTCTGAGTGATAAGAACTCATGTGTTATCAGCTTAGGTTTGTCCCTTTGCCCTTTAAGCTTAGAGATTCCTTCAGATTCCCTGAAACGTTTAGTCATGTTTTGCACTGTAGATGGAGAAATATCCAGATTTCCTCCTATGATTCAGTGAGAAACATTGCTTTAAACCTTTCAATGATTTTCTACTTCATTTGTGGGCAAGCTGGCGAGCCTTATCCCACTTCTGCTCTTCAAGGATCAGGCCTTTCCTTCATGCTGCTCTTGTGCCAAATCATGATTACAATCACCAGCTGGATCAGATTACTTCATTATTTTATTTATTTATTTATTTTCCCTCAGAACTAGTCCTAAATTGCCCCGTCTCAACATTTTTTGGAATGTGTTGCAGGCTGAAATGGCTGGAATGGATTTATATTGACAAAAAAAATGAAGTTGACCAGACAAAACATTAAATTCCTTATCTTCATAGTCTCTGCAATGAAATACAAGTCAAAGTAAATTAAAAAATCACTGCTTTCTGATTTTTTATTTTTTATTTTTTTTATTTTATTTTATTTTATTTTATTTTATTTTACGGGCGGCACAGTGGCACGGTGGTTAGCATTGCTGCCTCACAGCAAGAAGGTCGTGGGTTCGAATCCGGCCTGGGGCCTTTCTGTGTGGAGTTTGCATGTTCTCCCTGTGTTGCGTGGGTTTTCACCGAGTACTCCAGTTTTCTCCCACAGTCCAAAGACATGCATATCAGGTTAATTAGAGACACTAAATTGCCCATAGGTATAAGGGTCTGTGAAAGGTGTGTGCGCCCTGCGATGGATTGGCAAGCTGTTCAGGGTGGGTCCCTGCCTTTGCCCGTAGTCAGCTGGGATAGGCTCCAGCTCGCCCCGTGACCCTAGTGAGGAATAAGCAGGTATAGAAGATGGATGGATGGATACTTTCTGATTTTATGTGAATTTCCATCCCATCCCACCTGTTTTTGGGCTGTGTTTTTAACAGTGTTTAACAATACACATATCTCCCATAATTATCATTGAATTTTTCTGTGGCCCTTTTGATGTTCCAGATGGGATGATTTTTGTTGTCCTCGCACATCTATGAGCCTGAAGAAGCCAGTACCCAGTCGCCGGTTCATGGTTACTCCCTCTTGGACAACTGTTGCTTGGTGCTCATTGCGGCTGACTGAGAGCACCCCACAAGCCATGCCGTTTTGGAAATTCCTCTACCCATAGATTGGCTGTTGTCAGGACGCTTAGGTCATTACTCCTGTCCATTTCTTCCACATTCAGCTTATCAAATATGAGAATGGACTGTTTGCTGACCGTCTAATAAATGTTAGGCCTCAACTGATGTTATGACATAATCAACGTTATTAATTTTATGAATGGTCATAATTCTTTGTCTGATTTGTGTATATACACAGATGAGACAAAATATTGCAACCAGTTATCTGCAACCAGCAAATAACATTGATTTTTTTGTAACAATGGCACATTTCAAGATCTGCAGATAGGCCTCAAGTGTCAAGGGAACTGTGATGGTTCTGCCCTGCAGTCCCTCCCCCTCCTGCTGTCTTCGCCTCCACTTAAACAAGCCACACCTATTGTTCAGAGTATTTAAGAGCTGCACTGCCAAGCTGCATTCTGGTATTTTAGTCGAATGTGTTGCTGCTGCTCCCCTGTCTCTTGGTCATTTTTAAGAAGTATATTTGTCTTTGGGTGCATGCTCACGCTCTAAACCATGACAGGAACAGTATATTCAATGTGCAGGACGTGATAGAAGTGGGACCTGAGAGACTTTGACAAAAGCCAAAAAAAAGAAAAAAAAGAAGCCGAATTGTCATGGCCAAACGAGTGGGCCAGAGCATCTCCAATGCACCTTGGGTCAGGCCTAGACAGCAGTAGTGAGTATCTACTGGTCCAGCGAGCGAAAAACTGCACTGACGACAGGGCATTGGGCTCCCTAGGCTCACAGATGCACGAGGGCAACTAAGGCTATCCTGTCTGGTCCGAACTGACAGAAGGGCTACTACAGCACAAGTAGCTGAGAATTTTAATGATACATGAGAAATGTATCACTAGACACAGTACATGGCACCCTGCTCCGGATAACTCTTTGTGACTGTGAAGCAGACAGAATGCCCATTTTAACCCTGGTCCATTGTCAAAACAAGCAAGTGAGCGTTAGAACTGGACCTTAGAGCATTTAAAGAAGGTTGCCTAGTACAGCGAGTCCCATTTTCTTTTGCATTATGTCCATTGGCCAGGTATGTGTGCGTTATTCACCTGATGAGGAGAAGGCAGCAGGATGCACAGCGGGATGAAGCTGGTGGAGGGACTGTGATGTTCTGAGAAATGTTCTGCTGAGAAAGCCTGGGTCCAGAAATTCAAGTGCAGAGCATGAGGGGAGACCTGCAAAATATTGTTGTGACTGACTGCTGTTTTTACAGTATCTAAGTAGTAAAAGCAGATAGTAAGGTCAGTATAAATGCAAAGTTCTAATGGCAGCATCGCTACAAAGCCAAGTTGCTGCTTGTCTCTCGAAGACTGGCAAAAATACAGCATAGAAGCTCATGGAATAGAATAAATAATATGAGTGCTAGAAATAAACACATGAGTACAGATTGTTTGAGAAAACGCAATGTTGACCGCGGGATGGTTTTTGCCTGCGTGAGACCACACAGGGGCATCTCCTATCACAGATCTGTTCAGGGTTAGGTACCCCCTGCAGTCTGGCACATGGAGGGGGGATGTCTCATTGTCCCTGCGTGCGGCATTAAGTCAGTGCTTTCTGCATGAAGGGGCACTATGATTGAGTGTCGCAGAATGGAAACGGGTACATTCTCGTATCCGCAAAGACGTGGCTTGTGCTTGACCCCGTGAGAGCTCGGTGGGAGCCTCTCGAACACTACGGTTTAAAAAGTACCTAACTCCACTCACTGGCTTATAGCAGCCCTCCACCCCCCCCCAAGAAGCTCCTGAAAATGGAAATGAATGAATCAAATCCCTTTGTGGGAAGGAAAATTACACTCAGTCACCATGTCAAGCTGGGAGCTTTCACAGCACTAAGTCATGTTGGCAACACTCAATACAGGTAAAACCTTTTCAGTGGGTGAAAAAAGCTTGCTCCCCCCCTCCTATCTTTCTTACTCTCTCTCTCTATCCTTCAGCTCATCCCAATTTGGTTTAATATTTAAATATGCCCCTTCCCCCTCTCAAAATTGTGTCTTTAATAGGAAGTGGTGCGATGCCATTTCAGTGCATTGCATTAAGCTTCTTCGGCAGTTCGACGCACTGAAGGGTACAAAGTACACATGACGCCTTCCTCCCGCACGTGCCTCGTTTCCTCTGTTACACCGCCATGACGCGATGTCATGTTGGATGGTTAAAAGGAACAGGATGGGAGATGCGTGACAGGGGATGCGAAGTTGACAGATCGTTTGCTGTTGGATGGGTTCTTTTAATTTGCTGTGTAAAAAGACTGGGAGAATGAGAAAGAGCATTATATTGCGATTTTTACATTTTAAAAAATCCTATTTGCTTATTTGACCATAATAGCTATGTTTGCTCTTATTTTTGACTTTTGTTACATTGTAAAATGTAAGAATTTAAAAAAAAAATCATGACAGTCACATCTGACCTCATCCTAGCAAGGATCCTCTGGATCAACACAATGGTTTGTGTGTGTGTGTGTGTGTGTGTGTGTGTGTGTGTGTTTATGTGTGAATAAAGAAAAATATCCCAAATTATCCATATATTATGATATATATTAATATTATCCATATTATTTACTGCCTTCCATCTCTAATTTTGGTTAAATCTTTGTAAGACTCCCCTGATTTGCCAGATCATCTCTGCTGGTTTATTCTGGTCTAACTGGCTTTATAAATATAGGCTCTGAGTGTGAGAACAGAGTGAGTAGCTGGGTATCGTGGATCATCTTCTCACTGTGCTAAGTGGAAACCGGCTTCAGCAATGGTGAGTGGTGGACGGTAATGGACGTAAAATAAAAACAAAGAAAAATGGTCATTTGGAAGCCATTAGGCACCTCCACCCACTCCTTCTGTGCAACCGCCAAGCCGATAGGGCTGAGAAACAAAGTGCTTTCCAATGTGACAATTGATTGCCTTTTGAGGCAGTTGTTGGTTGATTTCATAATTGGTATAATTTTTCACAAGTACATGAATGTCATGCGGAGATGGGCTTTAGAACCTTGGTCCTAATGCAGTGCCCCTCAGTTCAACCTGAGATCAATAATGTATTAAAACCAAGTGCTTATTAAAATAATAGGAAGCTCCTGCCTGGCTCCGGTGGAAAAGAAAAGACAAATGGGCAAACAAGAAGCTGGGATGGAAGTCAGGCATCGCGCCCTTCTGGTCTGGAGCTTAATGTTTCCTAGGAAGTTATCTTACATTTTAAAAATAAAAACCTATGTCTTCACCTGCAGGTGTATAAGTAATGCACAAAAGTGTCACGCACCCTAGATTTCTTTTTCCTTTTATTTTGTATTTGGTGTTGGATGTTCATTTGTGGTTTCAAGACTAGTGCCGCTGTAAGTAAAAAAAAAAAAAATTGAACACATATGAAGCATCAACTTAAAAAAAAAACATTAGAGCTTTGTATTTCACTAAATACAGTTAATACAAATAATTTGCCATGACAAAGCCCTGATTTCAACATCATCAAGGCTGTCAGGGAATACAAGGGGAGACAGGTGCACGTCAGACTATGAGCCTACGGAGGAACTGTGGCATATTCTCCAATATGCTTGGAGCAACCAAACAGCCAATAATCGAATGAAAGTACAAAATTGCGGGACAGTATCTCAAATTTTGTCCTTTATTTTCACTTTCAAAAATGAATGCTACTGTTCTTTTCCTCTTTGTGTACTTGCCGTTTCTGGCATTCAATTTGGCAACTGTGGAACACAACAAATATATTCAAGCTAAACCTAGAGTCATTTTTATGACTTAAATTTGATTTCTGAGCCGAATGCTATATAATCAACACATAATAAGCTCCAACCTATGTGTCCTCAATAGAATTAAAAAATCATGCAATTATACACTGCTGCAATGACTCCTGTATAAAAAGGAATAGAACTTGTGAAATAAATACAAGCCGAGATCTGTCCATTCTGGCGTAGCTTCCTGAAACTGGGAAGCCCATTACTATTGTTGACACTTTAATCTATGAGGGCTTCTATCTGAATGCATTTGGATTAAGGTTGCACTGCTGAAATTCAGTATTGCACCAGCACCGGGAAGCCTGTCTGTTGTGTCACACACAGAAGAGAAACTGGACCAACGAAACCCCAGTGCCCACTTCGAGTTTCCCCCTACACTGTTTTCAGCTCCCTCAAAAGTGCAGTGCAGCAACTGCTCATCATTCTTGGAAATAATTATGTATCATCTGTATTGATATTACTGTACGCAGAAGTCAGTCTGCATGGGTACGAGGAATCTCTTCCGTGTTTCGATCAGGACCAAAACGGCTTCCTGTTTATGTGCTGTCCGTGGGAGGGAAATAAATTGTGTGTCACCCCAATTATAGTGCGGGGACAGTCCATTGTGTCTAGACACAGAAATATCTGCTTTAACACATTGATTGCATGGTTAAGTGAAATATTCCCCAATTTATTTGGAACTGAGCCCTAATGCATCAAAGAAATGGCTTGTGTTCCAAAATGTTAATAATATTTAAAGCTCCTGCTATATGAGGGACGCCCAACGGAGAGAGGCGCGGCTAATGGATATCAGTAATTCAGATTGGTTAATGAGTTTTAGCGGCGAGCAAAATCAGGAAGTGTAGCCTCATACGCGGGCCTGTGATGCAGTGTTTAATTAAATTACGCAATCCTGTGTTAAATTGCGCATGTGTGTCCCGATGCGGAGAAAACATGCAATGTTTGCACAATAGAAAAAATTGGGATCGCCGAACGAAGACAGTTTGCCCGAACGCAAGAGCCTCGGCAGAACGTTCTCTTTTGTTTTACCGTCGCGCGTCCAGCATGGCAGATTCAAATATGAATCGCGTATGATAACAATATTTATCGTGATTGGCAGATTTGTATCTGTCTCCCTGAGTGCGGTCGATATAAATAATGTATGTTTTACAATAGGCCTCCTGGATTTGACAGAGATTTAATTACCGCGTGGCAGACCCAAACAGCAGTGTGAGCGCTTCTGTCGATCGCTTCAGCCGCATTGTTTTGCTAGACCTGTGGCAGGGTGCATCAAAAAGCGGCGACTGATCGGATCGAAGGTGATTTGGGTCGTACGAACGCGGTAACAGCCGATTTCACACGAGTATGCGCTTGCTGCTGCCCCCTTGGGCATGCGCCTCTTGTTATTGCCTTTAGTTTGTCGCTGTTGTAAGCACCAGTCTGTAAGATGAAGGTTGCCACATGAAACAGGTAACTAGATACCTGAGAAGCCCCGCTGTTCAGACAAATATGGATAAGCACTCTTGGCGTAGACATGACAAGTTACTATGGTTAAACCTCGGGACATGGAGTCCCACCGGATGCTAGTAAGTGGACCAGATTCATGGGCCCTGCTGTACTTGTTTAACAGTATCTAAACAGAACATTACCAAGGGAAAAGAGATACCCCCCCAACACAGGATTCATACTCCCCACGCCCCTCTTCCACCCAACCCCCCACTCCTCCTCCCATCACCACAGTTCTTTGATCTTACCGTGTTTCTCTTTCAAAGTCAACTTTGTTTTTGATCTGGGTTTGATTGGTCCTGACAAGCCTGATACATATTATTAAAGCGAAACAATCCCTCTGAAAGGCATTGGAAATCTCCCAGCTCTCACTGCTGGGCAGGCAGAGAGCTTCAGTATTGAAACCCTGAGTGTTCCCAGACCAGCCCTGCACACAAAAAAGAGGGGAAAAAAAATCTGTGAGAATCGGTGGAGAGCAGTTTCACAAGTAAAAATGTATTTGTAGACTTTCTTCACAGAAGTCTCAGAGCTTTTCTTTATTCCTTTTGAAAATTTTGATTCTAGTCTTTGCCAGGGAGAGTGGGCTACTTTTTATTTATATATTTTTTATTGGTTTTATTTTTCTGTTGTAATTCATAAAAACCATAAAGAAAAAAATTTGGAGTCCTTAAGAAAAGAGCAACACATATATTTACCCATTTGCACTACTTGGCCAAATGTGAGTGAACACTCCATGACCTGAGGCTGTCCCACTTGTGGAAAACACTGAAGCTATAGGATACTTTGATATCCCATATGATTCCGTGCTTAAAACAGTTTTGATGCGATAAACCAGAACGCAAGTATGATACAGGGCTACTCGCCCATCATTACTTCATGACCTGCCTTTCATTGTCTACTACTAATAATTTTTTGGTTTGAGTTGAAGCTAATTTTTTAAAAAAGCTTTTCTCATTGACATAGCGATCGAAGGAGACAAACTCAATATTAATACCCATTGTTTATGAATTAGATGCTGCATAAGCCATTTGTCCAGCCATTTTTGGTAGTGTTCATTCACAGTATATGTGTATATATGAGACTGTTTTAATATCTTCAACATAAATTACACCCATAAAATCATATAGCATTTAAAATGTTGAGAACCTTTACCGCTCTTTTTTTATTGAATGTATGAACAGTGGTCAGTCTGTTCTATTTCTTAGTCTATTTTATAGCCATGGTAAATTTTTTATGAAATTTATGCCTGTAATTCACCTTTTCAATTTGAAGTACTTTCAAACAAAATGAAGGCTTTCCTCCTCCGAGTGAGAAAATCAACTGACTCAAACCCCATCATCAACCACCATAATAATATTTCCACATTGATCACCATACTAATGTGTCTGCTTCCACCTCTAATACATCTGCGATAATGGCCCCGTTCGGTCCCGCTAATAATGTTATTATAATGTATGGAGCATATCCTTCAGCCTAAAGATGGTGTGTTGATTGTAGCATCAACGACGAGGTCAACAATTGAAATATCCAAGCCGATAGCCTGCTCGTTCTCCCAGGATTATCTTATCATGAATATATATTGCATTATCCAGATAGAGGGACATTTTGACATTTAGAGCCAAAGCACTTAACCCTTATCCCTCCTGATGGTGGTGTTTTTTTTTTCATATGCTATCATACACCAGGAAATGAACATTCAGCCCCTTGTCTTATTACAGAACCGAGTTGGTGAAATTTTAAATAGAAGTAGGAGAACCCTGTGGAACTCCAGGTGGATGGGACAGGGGTACCCCTGAGTTTTCGGGCTTTTTGGGGGCAGGTTGGGTGGGCGGGGGCCTTCGTGTCCCCACCTCTGTAATCAAGGTCACAGTAACGATGCAGCGCGGTGACGACAGCTTGACCTGCAGCAGCCCCCTCCCCATTCCGCTCATTACCACATGCAAATGAAGCGGGTATACATGTTTAATATTTAGTGGCAGCAGAAATGTCAGGCTGGCATGAGAAGGAATTAAACCGCACTGTCAGAGCAAGTGAACTCCCCGGCTTTCTCGGCTATTTCACTTCATATTGAGTTACTGTCACAATTTATTTCACAGCAGAGGGAAGACTGGTGTGAACCTTCCCTGTGATGCTGAAGAGGAAGACCTCAGATTCTGGGAGAGGAGGGTGTTTGCCGGGTGGGGGGCAGTTCAAGAGGGAAATATTGTTGAAAAGTGACTCTTTATTTATAGAACGCTTTGGATTAACTAATCCCAGTGATCCCTGGCTCATAACAAACGTGTCATCCGCCCCAGACCAAAAAAAACCGGCCCTGGCACTGGCACTTATAGAAGAACCCACAGCTGGAATTTAGGTCAGATGGCTTTACTTGATGTAACATCCTCGCCGCCTGGCACTAAACCCCTTTTCTGCCACTGGTACCCTGAGCGCGCGATAAGAATTTATGCATTCCAAAGTGCCCTTAACGCATGATTATTTTCCAGGAATCTGTGCCACTTTGCACCCTGAGGAAATGTACAAAGTGCCCCCTTTTTTTGCCCCCCCCCCCCCTCCCCTCCCTGTTTTCCCCAACACCGGCACTTATTACCACAGTCATTAGACGCGGCGTGTTCAGATGGGGCTTCACCAATGGAGTGCAGATGCGAGCTCCTCCTTCTCCTAATCAGTGCGAGCACGGAGTAGCGGGGTGGGGGTGGGATTCTGTGGGGACTCAATTAGAGAGACCGGACCAGAGAACATTAGCGGAGAGACACAGCTGTATCTGAGCACAACGCCTCGGCTCTCCCCAACGCGCCTTTCCTGGGCAGGAGGGCATTATGATTATAATATTTTCTTTAGTGATAGCTCCGCTTGGTTGCTCAGGTTTTGCGGAACCCCACTTTATGTACTGCGCGGCAGCTTCATAAACTGGGGGTCTCATTACCGTCGCTCCGCAGGATGTCTGTGTTACAAACGCCACAGTGCGGGAAAGAGTTTAGGTCGTCGGCCTATTGGACCGTACTGACCAGATGCCTGCTGAAGTATGGAGAGGCTGTGATGCCTTCACGAGAAATGCATTATGACTGTGAAAGGAGAACATGTATGAATAGCTTATACTGTGCTTTCAGTTATCATTTGTCTTTTGATACAGAATTAGTTTTTTTTTCCCTCATAAAGACTCATTTGCAGGATAATTTTGTTGATTGTGAACTTACCAAATGGTGCGTAGGAACCAAAATTGCTCCTCAAATTACAGACCTTTTTTGTTCCTGTAACTATAACAATAACCATATGTGTATGAATGTCTTTCCTGGAACATCACTCGATTTGAATCTGTGAAAAAAATGTAAAGCACAGCTATATAGCCCTGGACTCAAAATCAATGGCTTTGTGCAATTCTGTCAACATAGACTTCTGTGCTCATTAAATGAAGGCATAATAAAAAGGGAACTTAATTAAAAGCTTTACTACTGCTGAATGAACATGCAGAGACAAGACTCAACTCTAAACTCCAGCAAGCTGTGAACTATAAAAATTCAAATAAAAAAGATAAAAGTTAGAGTGAGGGAAGACGTGGACTGTCTAACAAGGCTCGGCGGTGCCTGCTGCCCAAACCAAATACCTTCACTGCGTAGTGAAGATTCTTAATTAACAAACACCCCGATGACTATAAACTATCCTCAAGAGCACTCGCAGATGACTTGGCATGACACAGCTGTGGAGGGCCGCAGTTTTCCAGCACAGATTTTGAAACACGTTCGCCACTTGAACAGAGACAGTCACCCAGTACGGCCCTGCAAGAATCAAATCAGACATATAGTATGGGGCAATGTCATTTTAAAAGGTTCACTGTAGGATATTGAGCTCAACCTTAATCTAAGCAGCCAATAGGTCTGTACCCATCAATGAGAATAATTCATAATTCTCCCCCAAATGACCGAAAATGAGGCTTAGCCCTTGTTACATTGAGAAGTTAAATGCCCGTGTGCAATGGGTGTCTGATATATCCTATGATAGATTCATTCTAAGTTTTTCTTTGTTTTTTTGGTTTGTTTTCTTTCTGTAGGCTGCAGTATTTGAGTGGCAACTTGAATTACCATGAAAAATATTAGTTCATCATTTAAAATTCATATAAGGGACACTGTTCAAAAGATACAGACCTTTGTTTCATTTTTTTCAGTATAAAACTCAGACAGAACTACATAATCGTCTTTTTCAATATCTGACAGATTTTTTCTTTATAATCTGGAATTACATCCTAATTTTTGCATTTTTTAAATTATATTTGAATTTATGCAACTGTTTTTGAGGAAAAATGGACGGTATCATTGGGACTCAGATTCTAATTGTGTCATAAATGAGGGGAATTTTGGAGAGTGGCAGTAGGATTTGTGGACAGTTACGATATTGATGCAGCTTCAGTGTAGAACTAGCCAGGGAAATGGTAGTAAGATTTTATTATTCTAAGGTGAGCGTTTTAAAACAGAATTTTAAATGTTATCCTGCTGCTCGAGATCATGAAAACCTTTAATTTTATGTAAATGAACAGCAAGGAGCAGGGAGCTTAATGTAAACGAATGCTTCTTTTGTGCCATGATAGGAGTGAGGGAGACAAAATGAGTGTGTGCGTGTGAGTGTGTGTGCGTGTGCGTGTGTGTGAGTGTGTGCGTGTGTGTGAGTGTGTGTGTGTGTGTGTGTGTGTGTGTGTGTGTGTGTGTGTGCGTGTGTGTGAAGGAGAGAGAGAGCAGGAATAATATTCCCTAGGATTCTTTAATTGCTGTCTGAAATTATGTAAATCCCTGTGCTAGGCTGAGTGCAATTATCCAGCGCCTCTCCCTGCCAGCTTTACTAATGTCTAACAAAATATCGGAGGCTGACATTTAGACGTGGTAATGCAAATGAGAATTAATTTTTCTTCCAAGACAAAGGGTAACTAAAAGATCACATCACTGCAATACAATAAAGGCAGAAAACTTAAGAGTTCCGAGAATAGCAAGAAACTTAATTGCTTAAATGTTATTATTATTATTATTATTATTATTATCATTATTATTATTATTATTTTGGATGAAATAATGCAGAAGGCTAAAAAAAATGTTATGCTAAACATGGTGTTTATGTGTTTTATGTTGACAATTTTCCAATACATTCTTAATTAATTGGAGTTTGATGAATTTCCACTGATAGCACTGCTGTGATTACTGCATCACCACAGCACTGGTGGACGGGATCTGTTGTGCTCAGCGTGTTCATATTTGCACGAGCACAGCCCTGACTGGAGCGGGCCCTTTCCAGGGGGCTCACAGTGCCACAGTCTGGAGTCCGTTTCTCCATTTATCTCCCCGGGTACAGAGATGGATGTGGGCCACGCGCCGCGGCCCCAGCGAGAATCCCCCACTCGCAGCTCGAACACGTGCCCCGCTGCGCACCGGCACCCCCAATCTTTACCAGGCCAAGCAGTGGCACCATCCGTCTCAGCGCGGCTCTCACTGCCGCACTCTCTGGGGGAAACCGCAGCAACGGGGGGAGAGAGAGGGAGGGTTGGGGAGGGGAGGACGAGGGGGAGCTCAGAGCATAAAACCGCATATTTTAACTGGCAATCAAATTATGCCCTGCTGATGTGGGGAAAAACTGGGCATTAATATTTCAGTGAGGAGCATCACTACCCACCATGAGTTTGGACACCACCCCTCCCACTCCAGCTCCATCCGCAGCACCGCCACACTGCTCCGGCGGCACAAGCGACTGCATGTACAGCCCCTTCACAGGGGGTCAGAGTGGGACAGCTTTTCAGGCTGGGAGTTACATGGCAACTGTAGTGGCAGAGGGCGTGGTCCCCCACAGAAAAACAGTTGACCAAGCCAACCAATCTAAAGCATTTTCATCTTATAGCAGCCTATCAGTTTGCAGCATTTTGTGCTCATCATTGTGCCTCCGTATGCAAGGTTAACAAAAATTGCACACAATAAAATATTCTTCAGCACTCCTGCACTGGAATTTTTTAGGGTTCTCCTGCAGTTTTAATTGCAAATGTATGCAAATAAATTGCACTAAGGACATAGCTTTAGTTTAAATATTGAAGAGCTTGAAATTCATTGACTCTGACAACTGCAACCCACTGTGGAGGCCCGGGGCTTGCCCTTGGAGGAAATTTTTTTTAAAAGAACATTGTCATTTCTTGTGCAGTTCTGCTAGAGACTGCTGATCAGTAAGACTGGGTATTTAGGGAACGCATACGCTGAAAGAGTTATTGAGTAATCATGGCAAAGTTGTTGAGAGCCAAGAAAACCAGAAAAAGTTTTGGAAAACTGAAGAAAAGTTAAAAGTCAATTAATAGGCCTCATGCACAGCCATTGGAGGTGATTGAAATTACAGAGCAACAGCATTGCTTGAGCTTAAGACAGAGGCAGAGTTTTTACCAAGAAAGCCTGCTAGTCATAAAACTTTGTCATTGCATTTATTCGCTCTATTACAAGAGAAGACGGTCAAATGTTTTTGTATCTGACTGATTGTATGTCTCGAGGGGTTTTAAGTGATGAGCAAGACTGAAACCATCCTGATACCCTCCATGGGCCACATCACCAAGCAGAGCATCTGAAGCAGATTTTATTGAGACAGAGTTTGTCGCCGGTCAATCAATTAATGCAGACTCAGCTGCACCTCTGCTTCATCCACTGAGTGGCAGTAAACAATTGCAAACATTTTATCTGTTGGATATCATGCAGCCGCCCAACCCAAAATTTGTTAATTTCAGAATCACTAGTCGTATCAGCTGCTGACTGCAACCAGCCAAATCCAGTCAAGAACAACCTATAGTTAGCCATATTTCAACTAAATGGCTCCATTGTTGTCAAATCTTCCATCAGATTTGGCAGCTTTTGGGGATACCCAAAACTTTCAGTGTTCTGTTTAGCCTTATCAGGCTGTATTTAATAATGTGGTGATACTGTTTAAGAAATACCGTCAACTCCAGTGGCGCACTGCCAGAGGTATAAAAGGCCTACAGCAAACTCACCACTGGCATCTGATTGCAACCATATTTATTTGCCTGATTAAGAATCAGTTTATTTGCCAAATAATTTACAGCAACATGAAGCCTATAACAATTAAAAAATGAAAAGACAAAGATATTGTCTATTGATTTTATTGTCTATTGATCATGGATGCGATATTAGGATGCCAAAAATCTGACTAACTGTAAAAAAATTCAAAGCTTTCTCCAACTTCCATATCTTCTTTCAGCATTTTTTTTTCAGCAGCGTAATTAAGAACAAAATGGCACTTGATTATCTGAATATTATAGGAATTCAAAAGAATACATCCGAAGTGGAAGAAATCTTAGGCATATCTAACCATACATAACTTTTGGGTGAAAAGCTTTTATTACCATAAGCAAAAAAATTTACGCAAATCGAAGCTGTTTCATGAGCTTTACCAGTTCAGAATCTTCAAAAGACATATTAAGGTTTTACGATGTCATTTATGTTCATAGAGAAACGCCTCATAACTTTGTAATGCAATGTACATCACAATAATGCTATCAAAAGTATATTTGCCAGTTTTTCTACCAATTTGTCTCAGCAAATGAACAGATCAATGTTTTAGGCAGAGTAAACTGCAACAGGTTCAGCATAATTGAGCATTCAATTTTCAGGTTATCGTACACATTTCATGCTGCAAATAGCACAACACTGGTCAACTCGATTCCAGTAGTCCGGGTTCTTGATTGCCACAAGCTTGTTTTTTGAGCACTTTTGAAATCTGCCAAAGCTGGTATTCTGAATTACAGCACAGATCATAAGTATAGTCCAGATACCGTACACTCCCCAGAAGACATCCATAAATACAAAGTTTCGCCAAACACCCAGTAGGCGCCATGTTGTTACCGGTCATACTTGTTGTCGATGAGTGCTAGTGCACACCTATATTAGGACTTTGTATATTTTATAATAGAAGCATGAACCTGGGCTAAAATGTCATATGTAGAATGCAGATTATTTTGAAGATTAGAGGTGTTCTTAATGGCGTCAGTTGGTGTCCATTTTGAGGTTATCTTGCTTAGCAACAGTACTGCATAACAACGGGTTTGGGCAACATGGCATTAGATTAACAATTAACTAAGCCTACAGTGATAGCCACTTTGTATTTTTTGATCAGAAATTGAGAAAACTGGGGTCCAATGAGCGATGGGGACCATATCATATATTTGTAATCAACGGCTGTCACAGCTGCTTAAAATAAGTCTGTTGGTCCCCATGACACATCAAACCTTAGTCTTCCCTACTTTGTCATGGAGGTCCATCTCAGAGAACTAATTTGTTGATCAATTTGTAGCAAAAATTATCGTTGTTTTGATATTTGTCAGAATGAATACAGTACTTGCTGAACCCAAAAGCTGCCATTTGCTTTCCAGTTTTCATGACAAACTGGAAATTTGGTAATTATTTTGTCTACATCTGGCCAATCTGAAAATCCCCATGCTGTACAATACAGCCTAATTGCTATTGGTCCAAGCTGGAAGGCTATAAGAGGTCTACTAAATCTTCAAATACTACAGCCATGACTAAGCCTACATACATTGATGTATTTGATGTTTTCTGTGTGTAGGGTGACAACATGATGCCATGTGACATGTGATTAGCCATACCAAATCTTCGTTCAGATAGACTCAAACTGAGCTGGCTAAACTCTACATTTACAGCTCTCACCCAGGCTAAATCAAACAGAATCAAACAGTAGTTAGTAATGAGTCTGGAGAACTGTCGGAAATTCACCATGTCTGGACAATGCTTAGTCCAAATGAACTTCATCTCTGGAGGTGCTTGCCTGCAGTTTTTGCTGTTGGTGGATTTCACAGTCTGGACTTTAAGGTGGACACTAAACCCCCACAGTCAGGAGCTATAGAGTCCGCTTTTACAGAGTGCTCCAAGTTTTCATTGTGTACTCTGTCATGTATTTAAAACATTCATGGAGTCCAACGCAACCATTACGGTCAAAACAAAAATAAACAAAACAACCTAAAGCTGCAATATCATATATGGTTGGAGTTCAGGATTATTGGATATCCTCTTGATTTACATTTTCATGCAAATTTCAGACCCCAAATGTCCTGTTAAGATTTTAAACAAAAAAGTGTTGGTTTTCATAGAAACTAGAGGTATGAGTTATTACATATTTTCATGGCAGATCCCCTTAGCCAGGGAAATTTTTATTGCACACATTTTTTGCAAGCACATTTTATTGAGCAATCTTTAACATAATGTGCAACAGTTACAATCATATAACATATATACATTTTTATTTCTGGATATTTACTGAAGCAATTGAGGTTAAGTACCTTGCTCAAGGCTATAATGGCTTTGCACTGCCAGCGAATCCACTAAGAAATGCATTGGTCAAAAACGTGTAAACAGTGTATACCATGGATCGGGTTAGACACTGCACAGATATCAGTGACTGTCTAATTTCTAGAGATTGAATCCATTTTTTTGAACATCAATTTTAACACAAAATACCTTAATCAGCAGTAGATTACATAGAAAACCTAACAACAGTTGAAAGATAAATCATATGAAGGGCTTTACTTAATTAAATTCTAATATCAAAAGATATCCTCCATGCCCAGTCTTAATTGGGAACATTATAATCAATGTGACCTCGTTAAGTCCTTCGAAATGAAGAATTTGATGTTTTTCTTTTGTCCTGCTTTGACATTGTAATTATTGCTTTACTTCCATTTGAATTCAAATGGAAGTTCAACTCTTTAAATCTTGAGCTATAAGAATTGAAAGTGACTCTGTGGTCAGAGGTTCCTCTTGGTGCACCCACTTTGAATGTTATCAGTCAATTGAATGGGTGTTATCATCTGTTATATTACTGCAATTGATATGGGCAAGTAGGACCCTTCTGAACCTTCTACAAGTGATTTGGAAATAGTTCTGTTCATTGTGTTAACGTTATGCTTTAGGGTTTGGGAAAGGTGATTGGGATTGTGATTTTAAATAGGTTAAGGTAAGGATTGAGGATTTGGGGAAAGGAAATTGTCCTCTTATGAAACATAGGTGGCTCATTTAAAAGACAATTCTACTTCACACACATGAATGTTAAGCTGCCGGGGACACACACTGGGTCTGGGTCTCTCGTGGGAATGTTCTTTGTTTCATATGCCCACCTACTCCATTCTCCATCCTAGCGCATTCTTTTGTTCCATTAGTTCATATTGTCACCTCTGGCTTTGTAGCAGTCATTGTCACATAATGCAACTTCTGTCTAACTGATTAGCAATATCAATCGAAGATAGCGACCCACTCAAGCTACTAGTAGCTGCAGTAAGGCCCTACTATCCCCTATCTATGCTGCTAATGACCGATGATAATGCCCATTCAATTGACTGATGACATTCAAATTTGATGCTTAGTCAGCTGACATTTTATCCTTGAGCAAGGTCACCTGACCTGTATTGGGACAGGAAATATCATACTGTATCAAAGGTTTGCTTGGAAATAGTATTTGCTTTTGCCTGTCATTAATTAGGCTCTCTGGAAAATGAGGAAACTGTATGCCGAGTGTCTAAAACGAAGACGATAATGAAAGTTCAGGTGGTAAAAGTGAAGCTTGCGGATTGGTGTGTATGAAATCTTGGCAATTTGTCTTTCGGAATACAAAATTAGACTGTTAATGTGCGGATGGATCAATTCAGATCTTTCCTCAGCAATGAGCTGGATCACATTTAAATTAACATTGGCGATGTCGGAAACCTCTTTCCTTTAGCCTGGCTGGCTTGCAACCCTTAGATCAGATTCTCAATCCATAAAATTTCAGGTGCAGGTTGCCATTTTATGATTCATAACTACTGCGGAAGAGCTTAGTGTTAGTGGTATGCACAGACTGTAATGGGGTCATCAATCATAATCCCTGGGGGGGGGGGGATGTTGTCGCAAGCTGAAATGCTACAGTGTCAGGTGACTATCAGTTGTAACCTGCTTTTTGTTGGTTGTGAATTGGTGACTGCTGGTCCTACTGCCAGCCTTGTTATCCTCTCTCTGCAGACAGCAGACGGGCCGTGTAATTCAATAAGTTTGTCGGGCGTGAGATAACATACCAGATATCCCGCTGAAAAATAAGTGCAGTGACAAAACCCCCGAAAACCTGTTGTACTCAGATATATGGAACAGTCTGCTCCAAAAGAAAGAAGTGTTCTAATGCAGCGTTTATAATCTATTTTTGGTGTACAGCTTACTATTCGCACATACCTAAGGGAATAGTTTGCAAAAATACATATTTTCTCTCTCGCTTGTATAGTGCTATGTATCCACATAGTTTGCGTCAGAGTGAGTTGCCGAGTTGGGAGATATCGGCTTCATCTTGAATATTATGTAACTGAATGACTCTGGGCTTGTGGTGTTCACGTATAGATTTGAAAAATACCAAAACAATTAATGTGAAGAACTCAGTAGCAATGTCTCTTTCCAAAAACCATGACCTGGTCACTCAAAATAATCCACAGACACTTTCGTGAGCAGTTTCATATAGTAGCTATTTTCTTTCTATTGAACTACACTGTATCACTATGCAGAAGGAAGCTTGCATTTACTCATGAACAAGAGAATGAGTCTCTCATGCTATGACACAGTTGGCGGGTGTAGTTTGGTATACAGAAAATTATTTGGTTTAAGAATACAGTTCATATTTTATAGTAAACTAGCACTCTGCCCGTGGGTTCTGTTTTATGTTACTTCGTCTTTATATTATAGTAAACAATGCACCATTATGATGTCATCACATGCACCTCTATGATGTCATCACATTGCTATGGTGTTTCCATGAACACCAAGGTGGCTGTCACGTGATCAATGTTTTTATAGTAACTAAAACTAAGTAACCATCAAGGGGAATACCCTGCACTGACATTCCGCGCTTAGTGGAACACAAGGTCACCTGCAAGACGGAGCATAATAGCGTCGCTCACATTGTGCTGCAGATTACGCGTTACTTTCTCTTGCGGCCTGGCGTCTGTTTTTTGGGATTCAGGACTCCTGTGGATGAATCGCCTTGGGTTCAAAAGGTGGAATCCCCAGGAGAGGGGGATACCAGGGGGTTCCCCCTGTATGTCTATATTATAATAGCTTCGCTCACGTTATGCGGCAGATACGCGACCGGCGGAGTCTAGCACTGATTGGCCGTACTCAGTCGCCTGCAAGACGGAGCCAAACAGCGTTGCTCCCACTATGCTGCAGATACGCACCCAGTGGAATATAGCACTGATACGCACCCGGCGGAGTCTAGCACTGATTGGCCAGACACAGTCGCCTGCAAGACGGAGCCAAACAGTGTTGCTCACCCTATGCTGCAGATATGCGCGCGGTAGAATCTAGCACCGAGTGGCCGGACACACACGCACGCATGCACACAAAGGCCACTTGGCTATTATAATATGGATGGCTCACCACATGGTCAGCGGATTATACTGAGTAACTGGGTCATGATTTTTGGAAATTGACATTGCGTTTGAAATTTTCAAATCCTTTTTTTCAAGATGCAATTTATGCAATTTAGCTCCATTTTACCCAAGAAAAGGCAGACATCTCTGCGCCCTATATCTTCAAAACTGGGGTGAACTATCCCATTAAGCAGTTTTGTTTTTATATTCCAATTTTGACAGGCCTATTATGGACCCACAAACACACACGTACACACACACACACACACACACACGCATTGGCGAATACATGCTACTGCCCATCACTTCTCCACTGGCTCACTTCTGATTCCTGCTCACTTCTGCACCTGAAGAATTGCTTCATTGATGTGGGATGCTCTTCCACTGTACACTGGTGGAGTCTCTCTGGTGCAGTGGGGACAAGAACCCGCGGACCAAAGCATATTAACCCTGCAGGAGTTCCACCTGCGCACTGCGTTAGCACTATCAGAACTGTATGCCAGACCATGAGAATCATCACGCTGCCAACCACCTTTTAGGATTTTATTATTATTATTATTATTATTATTATCCTTCATTTATTCGGTTTAGGTTAATTGAGTGTACATGCTCTTTTGCATCTGGCTGCAGCTGGTGAATGCAGCCCCCTCTGCCCCTTGCCTGACTCCAGGGTGCACAAAAAACGATGTTTTCACTTGCAGCCTTGCTGTACTTTATATGGATTATGGCTGGTATGCAACTGCAAGGAAGCAAACATCAATTCACATGTTCTCAGTACTAGAGCTTCTACTTTCACTGGGCCCCTATGAAAATATAGATTATTGCCCTGGCTCTCAGAACCTTTCATTCATAAGGGACTTAAGATTTGGCCTTGTCATACCTCTGAAAACTCATCGTTCAAAACAACCCATGTACAGCAGACGCTACGTGTTCCCTTGCAAAATCTCGAAATGTTAAAAGGGCTTTTAGATATGGGTGATTTCACCACACCTCATACCATTGATTTGATTTCATTTGGTCTGTATGCGCTTGAAGTCTTGAAAAGCAACTCTGCAACTCGTTCCGTGCAAGTCTTGTTTTAGTCCGTAGACAAAAAAACCAGCATAAAACAAAACAATTCTCAGATCATTGCACAATTTCGAGTTTTGACTCCAGCATTTTTGAAGTCAGAGCCCTCACCAGGAACAAATAGAGCTTATAATCCAGGCGGCTGAAGCCAGCCGAAGTCAGTGTGTGAATGCACCCTAATTATCCGCCTGCACAGAAGCGTGCTTTCTCCCTGCTGCCCGTCACCCACCCCCGCTCGCCTCCAGTGTTTCGCATAGAGCCGCGCTGCGTTATCAGAGATGTTTTCAGCCACTTAGAGTAGACCTTTAGACATCACCCTTCCTGTAAAGACGCACTGAGCATTAAAACATTAAAATGTGCACCCGTGCGTCGTTTGTATTGACCCAACCCCGCATCGGTCCCCCTTTCCCCATCAGTCTGGCCTTGCTCCCTTTTTCATCCAGTCGCTAGAGTCTCCCCCACCACCAACACCACCACAAACATCTCTCCCCACCCCCCACGCACACATACACAAGATTGGAGATTTCTGAAGTTCATCAGTTCCCCTGCTATTTGTCAGAGGTATTCAGGGGGCCTGTCTGGCCTGGAGGAGGCGGATGATCAAATCCAGCACGCCGAGGCCTGACCCGAGCGTTTAGCTTTTTTCAAATAAACATTTACAGAAAGGTCAGCAAATGGCTTGTGACAACACTGGAGAGCATCCGGCTCTCCGGTCCGACCTGCCTCTTAGATCATCCCAGAACTCCCTCGCGCCTGTCGCTCACATCACTTTCTGAGAGATATTAGTTAATGAGGCCAGAGAAAAAAAAATATGGTACACAACTGCTTGTCTCTGCCTACCATAGGATGTCTGAACTGGATCCCATCAAAAGCTCCATGCAGCCGGTATTACACTAGTTTTTGCGTGCATGTGTGCGCGCCTATGTCTATGTGTGTGTGTGTGTGTGTGTGTATATATATAGTGTGTGTGTGTGTTTGTGTGTTCATCAATGAGCAGCTCACCTGAAATACCTTGCATTGGAATTGAAGACTCCACACCTATTAGCGCTGTCTGTTTGTTTGGCCTGTCTAAAAGCAGACAGTAGGGAAAAAGAGGCCGGAACGAAAACAACTGTAACAAATCTATCATTAGTCTCAGAAGACATGGCATAGTAATGAAGTCTGAGAAGACGCCGTATGCTAAAACCTGGCTGATAAAAGGAGTGTTAAAACACACGGTTCTCTCCACGCAGTGTCATTGTGTCTGTCTTCCTGAAGAGACACAGCTGCCGTGTGTATGTGTGTGAGATGGCTCTGAGAGGGTCTGAATGCTCTGGTTTTTCTGTGACAACTTTGAAGATTTATGAAGAGAAGACAAACATATTTAACTTTGCAGTTCTATAAGGCTTATGTGTGTTATGTAAATCCTTCTGTATAAATTTGTTTAGCCGAAGATGTGGTTTACAAGGGACATATAACAGTGAAATAATTCATGTAATAGTGCATTGGCTGGACTATAAATAGAGTGCAGCCTGCTAATGTAGCATAATAAAATGTTTTGTTTAAAATTAAGTAGATATAAACAGGCAGGAGTATTTATTCAAAGATACTAATAGGTATTAATAAAGGATTTAGTGCACATCTACATGACGTACAGCATTACTTAATCAGGTAACACATAACCTCTGTAAATGTCTGATCACATAAATACAGCCATATTTATGACCACTGGTGTTCAACTGGTGATCAGTGAAAAAGGTCAGACAAATAATTTTTATTATTATACCTACAGTACAATATAATATAAAATCTCTGTGTCTAGATATATTTAGTTTAAAATGCATAGATAGCAAATCCTTCAGCTATCAGCTTGATATCTCTCTCTCTCTCTCTCTCTCTCTCTCTCTCTCTCTCTCTCTCTCTCTCTCTCTCTCTCTCTCTAACGCACACACACACACAAACAAACACACACACTTCAGGTGTGTTTACATGGTTTTATATGTACTGGACATACACTCATAGCCTGCATTTACTTGTTTACATATAGACATGTATTCTTGTATGAACAATATATACATATTTATGTGCATTCACCTAAACAGTGAATTTCAATACCGTTTTTTTTTTTTATTCATGTGAAGATTCATGTAGAATGATGCCACAGATTTTTATTAAATTGACAAAAAAAAAAGAATAAAAGAAAAAAGGAAAAACCCTTTTGCTTTTAAAATTGTTCATCATTCATTATAAAATGTCCGCACGTGGACAGTACTGACACATAACTTTGTTTTATGGAAGCACCTTGTGAATATGTTTTGTCCCTCATCATGCTGGGGTCATTAACTTTCAACCCACATTTCTTTGACTGTTCCTCTCAATCCTGATATTTGATGTCAGAAAAATCATTTATCCAGTCTTTTGTCTAGAAGCAAGGATCGCAATTATTGTGCTTTAGTTATCTGAATTCAATCACTGGGTGATGTATGTCCGCAGTGTGTAAAAAAGAATCTCAGAGTTGGGAAGTTTATGGGAGAATCAGTTGGTGGAAGTTGTGCTGGATGGACAGATTGATGTAAAAAGATGATGAGTGCATTTCACTTCCAAAACGGGCTGGCTGTGCTGAAATTTTTCAAAAAAGAAAGAAAAAAACACGGAAGACGAGTGTGCAGTGCAGGCGATGGTAGAGCATGTGTCGACACTGTGAAAGCCCTGAGATCCAATTTAACGGAGAATTCTGAAACCTCTCAAACTCCACATCCCCACTCTTTGGGTTCGCTGTGATGGGTACTTCTCTTGTTGTTGTTTTTTTAACAAGGCAAGTTAGGAGCGAGGTTGGGCCTGAGGAGGGAGGGACAAACAAGGGGAAAAAAGAGGGAAGCTGGTGAATCTTTCTCAGGCATCAGAGAAGACATTTACCCTCACACACTTTAACCTGCTTCCCCTGCCTTTGGCCCATCAATGTCCTGTTACAAAGAGGTCCGGAAGTGACGGAGTTCAGCTGAAGCCAATGCTCTCCCTACCCGGCCCTCACTCCGCACTCCCCCGTAGCCTCCATCCCACCCTCTAGCCTCGGCTAACACAATCCGACACATCATAATAACAGTAAGAGGCCTTTCCCGTCCAGTGTCATGCTCCAAGAGATTAGTTCTCCTTCACAAAACCAAGGTAATTTCCTTTAGACTGAAACACATTTGCAGATACTGAAATTGGGGGTTAACTACTTATTGCAGCCTAAGAAGAACCTTTACATCTCCAGGAAACCTGTAGTTTCTATTTTGTTTCAACTGCAAACTTATGCACTGAGTTAAGTCTTGCCTATGAAGATACATGTGTCTCTCCTGACTTCCTCTGTGGTCTTACAGATTTGCTTAATTGATTCTGCTCCATCATTGAGCGGCTTCTTCCATGGATCTTCGCTTCATTCTCAACATCTGAGGTTGAAAACTAATAGCATGCACAAACTTTGCAACGCATTACTAAGGATGACAATAGCTGTACTGCAGTTTGCTGTGATAGACATGTGTCACACTCGGCTGCTGTGCCACGGCTTGGATGTAGTATGACTGTCCAGGACCCTCTCCACTGAGCACTGTTAGGAAAAGCGGTGAATACTTGCACAACGTTTGTAGGGTGTTCCCTGTGCCGATCTCCTCGCAGACGCATTGCGGGCCCCTGTCTTCTGGGATGCACACCATTATCGTCATTCTTCACTTTATTTATTGCCAGTTTCAAGGTGCTATTTCGAATGATCGATCATCTCGAAAATGTGCTATGAGGAGTTCACATCAGCACCAGATGATCGTTCTTTTTTTTTTTTTTGCGCAATACGAGCACTATCCCACCTGCTTAAGGCCGGACCAGGTGTTTGGTTTTCCGCTCTTATAGCAAGCTTTCCACATAGTATGCTGCTTAAATCTCATGACAATTATAGAGAATAGTCTTTCACATGACAGCATCTCTCAAGACTGAAGGAGAAAAGGTGAAAAATTCATGTTACAGTCACATCTCTATATATATTACTCTATATGATTACTATTTATACTACTGTACAAATGGTTCAGCACGAGTCTCAGTGTACTCAGAAACCAGGTTTGACATCACCCCCATCCACATGCAGTACTGATCCTCAGATAACAGCAGAAACACATTTGAATGATCAGCTTGCTTAAGAAAGTCCTCTACGAGCCCCCACAGTAGTAACATTTTCTTAAACAAGGTAACAATGTTTGCACAACTGATAGTAGCAACCATAGAGATTCAGTGATATATACATAGCTTCATGTAAACATCAGTTCAAAAGGAAGAGATATGAACCTAACTGTACCAAAACATTAATGTCCTCGTATTTGTAGGCTGAGTTAATTGCGGGCTGGTGTTATTTTTATTATTGTTATCATTATTTCAAGAAAGCACAAAGATGAAAATCAATGGTACAAATCAAAGGTTTGTTATCACTGGTGTGTTTTGGTAAGCACCCTTAATTCTCTCCACACAGGGTATTATATTTACTAGCAGAATTGGCGAAAGAAAACAAAGTTGTTACTGTTCATGAAAAATACTGACATGAAAAATCAACTTGAAGGAAAGTCTGCAGTTTCACTTGGTGCATGTGATTTGCTGTTGAAATTAGCAAATTCAAAATAAAATTGGCCATCTCCTTTCTTAGGTTCAGCCAAATGATTGTTCATGTCAATGCTCACAATTGAAGTCAGTAACTGGATGACAAATACCAGCTTTTAAATAAGCAAATCGAGTTTGTTAGAGGAGGTATTGTTCATTATTTATGTGCATTGGTCGGTTTCACACCATTCTTGATATGGTGCGGGGGAATTATAATTGAGCCAGTCAAAAGTCACCTCATGCAGCGGATGTCCTTTTCTGGGATTCAAGCATCAAGTGCTCAACCAACAGGGAAAAAAGTAACGAGAGGCTGATAACAGCCTTAGTTTGCACCAATGTCTTTAAAAAGTACATAAATGTCACTCTAATGTGCAGTCTCTTACATTTAAGTCAGCATACACACACACACACACTGGTCATATAATTCTACAGGGTCAAATGTCCCATGCTTCCTTTATTAATTGAAAGGCGAAGGCACTATGGTGCAGTATAGAGTTGTACGAATAAGCCGCAGTTAGAAACGATTCATGTTTGGTGCATGATAATATTTCATAAACAGTATATTTGAATTTTTATGTACCTAGTATGCAATATTCATGAGTAAACTGAATATGTAAATATTTAAACTTTATTTATGAGTCTGTACTGCTCTCCTGATGTGAAGTATTACTTTAGATGAAAAGATAAATAGACACAAAAGCTTATTAGGTCACTATTAGCAGCTGGCTACAGTATGATTGAAGATTACCAGGGTTTAATATGTCCATCCATTGCTTACAAATAATGTAATAATTTCATGAATAAACGCTTGTGTATGTCTGAATATCTTTGAATTGAAATATACTCACATGTAATACTTAATGGATGTTAATCTAATGCTGTTTTACTTTCTGGATAATACAGAAATAAATAATCTGGTGAAAAGAGTTTCGAGTGTTGAAATTCTCGCTGTGTGGTTACATTGGAATCGCAGTGTGGCTGCTGTTTCATCGTCATGTGGAAAGTAAAACGGGGAAATTCTGCATTTCTTTTCTGTTCAAATTGCTCTGCATTCTCTGAGTGGTTCTGTATTTTAATTAAATGACTCTTAACCAGGGGAGGGACACGTGGGCAGTCGTTTTCCAGTCGACCACATATTTAAAATGAAAAATGAATCTATTTTGATTTCCAACAAAACGCAATAAGAAATGCATATCCTAATGCAGTCCTTATTTATTTAAATATTTACTCGTGCAGTTGCTATTGTTTAGAGAGCGCTTAGCATGCCAGGGATGTTTCACACATGATTTTACATCCACTTCTGGAAATCCATTGTCCTTTGAACATTTCTCCGTACAAACCCAATATATGCTCTTGTAAAAGGTCTAAGACCTCAATTACATCAAAGGCAGTTTGTCCCATTGCGTTGATGGTAGCTGAGCAGCCTGCAGAACTGTGTCAATGCTGCCCCCTTGTGACAAGAGTAGAACATACACACCCTGTACCTCCACCGCAAAAGGAGGGGATCGGAGATGGAAGGACAGAAGAGAGAAAATGCTCCGTTAGATTTCCTTTGTCATGGTGTCAGATAATGGCATAATAGCTTTTGCTTTTTTCCATTTGAATGAAATACTTAAATTAAGGCTTTCTATTTGCTCTTGTGGGGAATCTGATCTGAAGAGAAAGGTGTGGGAGTGAGAGTGTCTGCTCGCATGAGAAGCTGCTGAATTTCCTTTTTTTTCCAAATCCTTAAATTGAGCATAATTTCACGATATTATTCTGTACACCAAAAAAATACACCAGAATTTTGTATTTTTATTTAATGTTGTTATTGTGTTTTGAACAGTTAGTTGAAATATTTTATTTGATGAGAGGAGATCTATATGTGGCAATCATATTCTCAGTATGTACAGTCTCTCTTGGACTTATTTTCGGAAGCTTTTAAATTTAAGGGAGGGCATAATTTGCAAAAGATCGATCCTGTTCACAGTCTACCATGTTGTAGATCATATGTATATAGTGTATATGCCTGCACATTATTTGTTATTGCATATCATTTTGTCCCTTTTCACTGAAGGGGGGACCTCCTTTATTTTTCCAGACATTCACACTACAGTCTCCATCTGTGTCTTTTCAAAGAGCATGTCTCGGTCTTCCCTTTCCCTGGCAGGTAGAGAATGTGCTCCCTTTTATTGTCCTGGGTTAAAAAGAAATGATTAGACTGAGAGATGTAATTGTGCTCCGCAACCGGCTCGTCAGCAGGGGCTGCAGGAAGAACAGTTGACTCCCGAGCAGCTGCCTGCCAAAGGCTGCTGCTTTAATACCGAGGGCTTCAGTCTGCCTTCAAAGCCATCATCTGGGGCTGAGGTGGAGAGAAGAACCGGCTTTGCTTTCAAAAAGTACCCTGGCAGCACAGTGCAGGTTGAGAACTTTGACATTTTGGAGGTGTTCAGTCTTCTGATCCTTGTACACAAAGCTGACTATACACAAAGCAGGGATTTGAGTCTGCCCATATCAGCTGGCATGAATCGGCTATTTTATTTTGACACTTGATGACGTAGCCTTATTGGACACCTCCTCCTTCTTTCGGCAATTTCTCAATTTCTCATGAAGCAGGGCTGGTGATTCGCTACAGACCTGGTCTTGCTCTAAGCGCAGGTCTTCGTCAAGGCCCTGCCGGGGGCTGGGAAGACACCTCGGGCAGCCCCTCAGGTTAGGACCTGTCAATCATGGGCTGGAGCCCGCCCCAGTCTTCCCATTGACACCTCCCATTGACTTTCCTTCAGTCCCATCAGCCCGCCTAAAGCATTTCATTAGGAGCGTGACCCGCACGGCCCCCGTAATGGACAGGTTGATTTGTGCTTTGTTGGCAGGCCTCAATACAGCCGTGACTTTCATCCACTTCTGTATGTATATTATACATGCCTGTCACGCGTGTGGCCAGAGCAGGTCCCTGTCTACATGCTGGGCTCTGACTCTGGCTGGCTTCACTGCCCCGGAAAAAGCCTGCTACAGAGGCTTCATATGCAAAAGATTTCTGCCATTATATCCTGGAAAAAAGAGAACATATGTGCGTGAGTACAAGTAAAGTATGCTCGCATGAATGCCTGAAATACTAATTCAAGGGCATGCGTCCACAAACACGAGACACACAAATGCGTACTGACGTGTATGCACACAAAACCATGAAAACTTACTGTAAATGTACATGTATATATGCAAGAATATGTACATTCGTGTACACACTGACACACACATACCTATGCAAGCATGTGTGCACAGACGTACGTATTCCCATACACACATTCACATTCACACACACACACACACACACACACACACACACACATTTGTGTCCCTCCATTTTTATTTATGGGTAGTAATCATCCCAACCCCCTCAGGGCACAGCCTGCATGTACACGCACAGCCAAAATACATATTTAGATTTATTTGTCTGCAACTGTCCAATAAAATATATTCTTTGCTGTTCCTTGCCAGGCAGGAGTCCCACTGGGAGTTGCAGGCCGAGAAATGTTGTGTTTTCGAGCTTTAGGGAACAGAAATGTGAACAATGCTCAAAGCAGAAAAAAGAATCCTGCGCTGCCTAACTAAGTGTTTCGGTAGATGCGCAGAAGAAGAAGTGGGTTTTCAGAGCCCAAAAGCCTCTGGGGATTTCTGTCTGAATTCACATATAAGGTGCAAACATCACATACTTATCGCAGCAGAGACTGACTCTCTCTCTGTCGTTCTCACACTCTCCCTATCTATCTCTGTCTCGCTCCCTTTCTCTCCAGTTCTCTCTTCTGTTTCTATATTTGTCTTTCTAATTTTATTACTATATGAATTTAATTCACATCATTTTGATTTGCTCTTTTAGCATCCCGCTTATCAAAACAGCAGTGCAAATACGGATAAGGCTGCATTCTGCGTTTCGTTGGCAGAGTGATTGGCAGGAAAAATTAAAACGTTCAAAACATCAAAACTTTCTGGCTGCTATTCCCATTTCTGAGTAAAACAGCTACAAAAGAAGTAGATGATGTATAAAATGAAAATCGTGAGAAAAACTGACTGTGAAAGTGTTTCAGTTTTATTGGGTGCTTATGAATGCAAGAGTGTGGAGGAAAGAATGAAGGAAAAGTTCTAGGATTGACATCCATTTGAAGTCAAAGTTGATGCAAAATTATTTCACCACTTTAATGTGCTTTGGGGTGTTAGTGGTGAGCTTGCGGCTTGGAGTAGCTACTCTACTGAGACCAGAGTGTCTATTTCTGTTTTAAAGATGTGAAGTGACAGTTTTGTCGGAGGATTTGCATGATGATAAAAAGCATTCATTCATTCCACTTGTACCACAGAGTTCCTGCGGCCCCTCTGGCTGCTTCACATTTCAGACCTGGAGCCAAAATTGCGTGCAGCTTTGGGTGCATAATGAGTTGGTGTAATAGAGACAGCATCATCTCATAGATGTTTAGACGAAAGGGCTCCTAAAGCCTCGCTGTGTAGTTCAAGGGTTCTTTGCGGGCAAAATTGTTCAGTCTGAGAACTTGCACGCTTTTCACACGTTTCATAAGAGAGTTTTCTGAGAAAGGTTCCAAAATGCAGATGCCAAAGAACTTTTTTTTGCGTGTGTAAATAAAGTGAGCATTTTTTTATACTCCCAGTGAGAGTGCCAGGGCATATTGAGGTTGATCAAAGGAGCCGGGACTCCAAAGACTAGCAGCTGACATGATTCATGAATAAATATTCAGCTGTCATGATGGGGTCTAACAGGTTAGCTATTTTCACTCATACTTTTTCTGTTATTGTGATCACTGCCGTTTGAAATAAGGACTATGGTCAATACCCATGTTTTCAGAATCACACATGTGGTCCTTTTCTAGGGAATTCAAGCTGAAAAGAAACAATCAATGCGTATGGCTTTTACTATTAAAATTAAAGAAGACCTTGTGATTTCATTAGAGCAGACAGTCTTTTATGCAGCTCCCAGAGACAAAAACATGAGGCAAAGGGGTAAAGTTTTTTCTCTTTTTCACAGGAGCATCCATGAATGCTCCTTATTTTTTTGTCCATTTAGGCCATTTATAGTTTTCTGTCTTGTTTTGTTATTTTCTGATATGGACTTGCCATAGTATTATTTATTAATATGGCTTCTTGTATACCTGCTTTCTATTGCTCACAGCCTTATTCTTCATTCTAGCAATGTAATCATAAATAAGTTATTTTTAATCACCATTTACACATCTCTTGCTAACAGTCGTTGCACCACTTAATTGCAATAATAGAATAATGAAATGCTGATGATGATAATGAAAAACAAACAGAACAGTGAAAAAGTGTTGACCCCTGTCCAATTTCTTCAATTTTTGCTTATTTATCTTACTTAAATGTTTCCAGTATTCAAGAATGAACGGCCTATTTATGCCACAGCATCTAAATCATATTTACGTCACGACTTTGACTAGGCCGCTCCAAAACATTTTGTGTCTTTTGAGCCATTCAAAGGATTTGCTTTCCTGCTGTGGATGATTGTCCTGTTGCACATGCTAACTCCACTTGAGCTTTAGGACACAAAATGATTTGGATGCAAAGATGCTGGATATTCTCCTCCATGATTTTCTGGTTGAGAGTAGAATTCATATTTACATAAATCATGGTGATTTTCCCAGGTCCTGCAGCAGAAAAGCAGCCCCAGACCATCACACTACTGCCATCGTGTTTGACTGTTGGCATGATGTTCTTATAACAGAATGCCATGTTAGCTTTATGCCCAATGTAATGGGACCCAGGTCTTCCAGAAATTTCCGCTGCTGACACATCAGTCCACAGCATGTTATTGAAAAAAAGTCTTTGGGGTCATCAAGATATTTTTTGAATTTGGTGAGGTGCGAGGAGTCTTTCTGTTCTTTTTAGTTCGAAATGGTTTCTGTCATCCAGTTTTCACATGGATGCTATTTTTACCCACTCTTTCTTATTAATGAATCGCAAACACTGACTTTAAGTGAGACGAGTGAGGCATGCAGTTCTTTAGACATTCGTCTGAGTTCTGTCTTGGTCTCCTGGATGAGTCGACAGTGTGCTCTTCGAGGAATTTTAGTAGGCTGGCCAAATGTGAAGATGTGTACATGATGACTCTCACCTTTGTTCGGTGGTTTAGCCCAGCCTACAGTTAGGAGCAGAGGGCAGCACCTGGGGACCAACTCCAGTTGTAAAGCCAGTTCCTTGGAGGGGGGGTACTGATGGGAGTGTCCTCCAAAGAATGTTTTTCTCGATGGGGGAAACCAGAGTGCCCGCAGGAAACCCACATGAACATCACTTTTATCTGTTTAACTGGCTGAGTTAGTAACTAAGGGGGCAATTACTTGGGTTGGAAAGCTTTTTTACTTAAATAAATGAAATAATCATCTGTAAAAAAAACAAAACAAAAAGAAACATGTTTTTATACTTTCTATTTTTGTCTAATATGACAACTAATTGGATGATCTGAAACATTTAAGTGTGACAAATATACAAAAATAATGAAAAAACATGGGTCAAATACTTATTCACAGCACTGTACTTTGACCATCACTCTGTTTTTGAGACTGTATTATAATCTAATTGATATTGCCTAAATATTGACTTTTACTATATCTGTTAATGAGAATGAATCTACAACCTGCCTTAAATCCAGGTGAAGTGAATTCAGAGATTTTCTTCTAAATACATTGTACATGTTAGAAAATAGTTGCTCATAGCATGTGACAAGACTGCAAACTAAACTAGTGCTGAACAGTGGGGTTATACCGTTAAACAGTTTTTCGCCAGTTTTATCGCTTGGTTTTTTTTGGGGGGGCTGGGTTTAAACATGGCTTGATGATGCACTCAGGCCCTCCTTAACATAATCCCGCCCCTAGCACTATATAAAATTAAGAGTGCGCTGCATCGGTGGTCTGCTCAATCAAGAACTGCAACAAGGCATTCTGTATTTAGCTAGGTAGCTACGTCTCCAGCGTTCAGTTTTGTAGCTTGCCAGTCAGCTGTGCTGCCTTCAGCGTCCAGAAAATGCATCTTCACTGACCATAAGGAGTTAAGAATGTAACCTTGGTCACCCTATTTCAATTTCTGGAAAATAACGACATGAAGAGCAGGTGGATTACTTTAATGAAGAGCCACATTGATGGAGAGATGAGGATCACCACCAACCCTCCTCACTGAGGTAAAAATTTTACTCTGGGTACTTTCACAAAATTTAATCGGAGACAACTGGGATTCATGGGTAGTCCGCTGGAATTGGTGAATGCAGCTGAACCAACTATCTTCCCATGTGGCCTTTATTCCCCCTTCTCCTGACACCCTCGTTGGCAATAACGTTACCTACAGTGACCACCAACAAGTTTACCTGGAAGGTAGTTACCTTGTGTGAAAATATTTTTAATATAAGCGAGGTAGGTAGTCCAGTGTAAATGCACTAAATTGTGCAGGATGCGCCATTGATTAACGTTATTTTAAATTGTGTAACGTTAGCTGCGTAGACATAGCTGCAGTGACAGCCTTGCTCATTACAGTAATACTTCAGTTTTTTTGCCATACAGCACCAGGCTATACTGACCTGTAAAAAAAAAATACAGTAAGGACGTTACTTCCACAAAAGTTAGTTAAAATTTTACTCTGCAAATAAAAGATACCTTAATTTAACAGTATCCAGAAGTATCATTGACTTCTCTGGGGTTGGAGGCATTTGCAATAGACCATCTACAATGGAAACATGTATTGCGGTCAGATAATTCCATATTTTAGGTAATAGATGCCATGTGCCGCAGACTTAAAGAGAAAAGGACCATTCAGACTGTAACCAATTAAGACAAGTCCAAATGCCATAGCTTGTCATGGTCTGGAGTTGTGTGAGTGCACCTCTGGGTATTTTGAACTTCTGTGAAGACACCATAAATGCTGACAGTATTTTGGAATCATATTTACAGACTTAAAGACAACATTTTTTTCAGGTACGGGCATGCCTGCTTCAACAGGAGAATGCAAAATCGCATTCTACTCAAATTACAAAGGCATGGCGGCATAAGAAGGGGGGCGCAGGTACTGGACTGGCCTGTCTGCAGTCCTGACTTGTCTCCAATAGAGAATGTGTGGCACATTTTGAAATACTAAATGCAATGGCAAAGACCATGAACTGTTCCACACCTTAACACCTGTTTGCAGAAAGACTGGGTCAAAATTACACCTAAACACTTGGTGCTCTCAATCCCTAAACATGTATGAAGTTTTGTGAAAAGGAATGACAAAATTACCATGTGGTAAATACTTTGTCCCAAGTTTATTTGGAATATTTTTGAAGAAACAAAACTGAAATGTGCATAATTTGCAAAAGTTTTCAGATAGATGTGGTGAAATATATATTTTTTTATCATACTACAGGCCAATGATAATTTAATCACTTCCTTCAGTTTTAATTTTATTTTAATTTTCCATCCCAACTTGTTCTGATTTGGGGTTCTACATTTTTATGATTCATAATAATTATTGGTATTTGATGGTATTCTTTTCTCATCCTCAGTCGTTGCTGGTTTCAGTGACAAAATTTTGATGTTGAGGTCATTTTTCAACATTTCTCCTTTTCTTAAAAGTATTGATATGACATTGACTCTCCTCAAAATATAATTACATAATGTATTGTTACTGAAAATGGTTGTGTTATTATGTTGACAAATCCAATTCATTCTCCTCTCAGTCTTAGTGGAAAAATATTTAAATCTCTGTAAGAGATACTTGGGAGATGTGCAAGCTAGACTGACATACTGCTTTAGCAGCGATACATGCTTGTCCGGACATATTTTCACTACTATCTTTATTTTTTTTAAGGAGCCTGTTTATCATGATTGTTAGGGAATCTAAATCCGTTTATTCCACTGGGTATTCAACCAAGTATTGTTATTTTTTTCCCTTTAGCAAATGCTTAAATTATCCAGCCTTGCCAACATACTAGATAGCTGTCTGCACATTGCCATCACCATGGAGCTCTGATATTGGTTTCTCTCGCTCTCTGTAATTAGCACTGATCAAGAGGGATTATAAGCAGAAGGTAAAGACGGTTGACTCCTCAATGGCCTTGATAGATGGTCAATTATAATGATCAGGTCACAGCGTTTATTGGATTTAAAGCATCTGCGTTGGGGCCTTTTCGCCCAGGCTGGGTAATTATCACATTCATGCATGATTTAAGGCGACAGTGTACAACGGGGAAGGACTGGCCTTTAATTTAATAATTTAGTTATCTATGCATTTATGCAAGCGTTAACAAAGGATGTCCAGAGTGAAATCAAAGGAAGGAGATCAAGATTAGCTCAGAGGCTCACAGACTGAGACAGGTGTGGCAGGGCTCATTTCACAGGGTGTGCATTAGACATGGGAAAGTGTGCTGCCAACCTGGTGGAAGGCTGCAATGCTGTCATGCAGCTGACCATTGGTTCTGGATGCTAACGGGTATGATCTGTGGCGTTTTCATTCTCTGCTTCGGACTAAATAAGCACTTCTAAGCGCATTGATGAAGACACCAAGACATTGCTTCATCATCATGATGAAACAGATGGGTTTGATGTAAAGACAGAAAGCATGCAAGTATCGAATTGAATATAAACATCAGTTAGACAACTTATCAACAAGACTTCAGCACAATTAATTAGATTGTATTGACACTATGTTAATAATGATTAATTGAAGCCCACAGGAAGGGAGCTTGTCAATATTCTGAACAGTGAATTCATTTTTGAATGGACGCCTGTTCATTTTTGGATGCATTCGAGGCTGCAAACCTGGTCACTGCGTTTGATGATGAAAACCCTGTTCATTTTCCGATGCGTTCATTTCTCGGTGTGTTCATTCTCCGATGCCTGCCCAGGGCCTGCTGCATTTATCTATGCATGAAGTGAGCTTTTTCCTTATAAAGTAAAATTGTTCTCATTGTCATCGTTAGTTTTTTTCATATACTGGATATAATCCGCCTGCTAAAGATCATTTGCCAATTTAGGTGACGCTTCAGGAATGGGATTGTAAGCGTCCTAGTCCTGTTCTCTGAACAGAAACATATTCCGGTTGTCTAAACAAAAGCATATTAAACTTAGCTGACTGAACAAATTAACTATTAATCGTGCACATCATCCAAAAGTCTTGTCACTGGTATTCCAGCGTGTCGCATGAATTCAGGTTTCACTACGTGATCTTGTTTCCCTGAACCAGCTAATCCCCATGGCATCACAAGTCTACTTAGTCATTTATTTTGCAATCAAGCTTATTAATTAATTGAACTGATAACACCCTTATAATAAGGGTTATATTCATAAAAGGGGGGGGGGGGGGGTGGAAGAGATAAATATTTATTAACATTCAGACATGCTGATTTTATAATAGCCTACTGTGCACATGCAGAGGTTTTACTTTGCTCATCTGATTATCAAGATCTGGACTTGTCATTGGCAGCTCCCACAGAGCGGCGGTTTCATGTGTTGTGATCTGAAAAAAATACTTTACAATAAAAGAGAAACGCAGTGTCTACGTGTCCGAAAGTTGGACAGGGTTTTAATATACTGAAACCATACGACTGTCAGACACGGATATATAATTCCGTGTCCGACAGTCGATTATTGTTTTAAATTTCTTCACATCTACTGAATCTTTTAGATTCATCTTTTATTAAACGTGAATATTTTGATAAGAGGGCTCAGTTCTTCAAGATGAGTACCGAGAATTTCAATCAATGTTTCTGTTTAAGCTCTGTTCAATAAAGAGAGTCAACATTGGTGCGGGACTTTGTGCATTTATGACGAATCTAGCGACTGTCGGACAGAGATCCTAAAATACTCCGTGTCCGAAAGTCATAGAAGTTCAAATTTTTCAAGTACTCCAGCAATTATTAGACATACAAACTTAGCCATGTTTGTGTCTGACCTTCACAAAATGCAAATTGATAGCTATCGAGTTTTCTCAGTCTTTTTATTTGTCTGTTTTCTTTCGTTGAAGATAGACAACAGTCTTTATTCGGTTTCTCTTTTGAAAATTAGTCAGATGGATCGAACAGATTCACGCTTTATTGCCACACCAGAGAAAAAATTGTGCTTGCAGTCAGTGAGCAAATCAATTCCATGACCATTGACATTGTGAAATAATATTGAATGCATGATCAAGAAGGTCCGACGCGAAATGCGAAATACTCCATGTCCGACAGCCAGCAAAAAGTAAAAGTATTGATAAAGGCCTATCACCAACAAACAGAGCCTTCAAAAAAGATGGCCGGCGAATAAATAAATCGCAGTGTTCATTGGATGTTGTTTGTTGTTAAAATGTTTCTTTGTATTCTTTATTCTGTTATCAATCTGTTCCAATCTTTCTCTCTCTCTTTTTTTTTTTGCTGTCAGATAGAGAGTATTTTGCATTTAATGTCCGACAGGCATTGTCGGGGAGATCGGGTCTAGTTGTTACACGTCCATGTTGTTACATTCTAAATAGTTCCGATAATAAAACAGACGGCGCTCTAATTTTTCCTGCTGCTCTGCGAAGGTGACCCGCATCTCTACATGACAGAAGGACATACGTTGAAAGTTGCAGGTTAGTGTTTCAGAAAAATGCTCGAAAAAGTAAGTTTCTTGATGTTGGGGAGATTTTGATTCACATAAAGTGTAACTGATACATACCCGAGATTTGGATTATGAGAGAGGAAGACATTAGCCATTGTGTCATGACACACCCATGTGAAGGTTGCACTGGAACATTTCAAAATGTAGGGACAATGGCGAAGGGTTGCTGATGGGCAAGTTGATACGCCCAAGTTGTTATAGTAAGAACTTGCCTCAAAACCTGTAACAACTTAGGCAAGATCAAATTACCTCACTGAATGAATTTCTACCTTTTTGTATTTCAGAAAGATGCCTTGAAATGACAAACAAATAATGAATTGTGGCAATGCCACTCGAGAATGACTCAAGAGATTCCTTACTGTGGCTTCTTGGGATAAGAGTAGAAAGGTATCCCCTTAACTTGCCTACTTAAGTGGGAAACACGTCTCACTTAAGCAAATTCTTAGTGTAACAAAATGCCCCACAACCTGCAACAAACTACCCCTCCTGTAACAAACTACCCCATATGGGTATTTTGTTACAGGTGATAGGGGTCTATTTTTTCCTCACCAGAATTTTGCGTGCGCAGAATATAGGGGTTGCTGCAGATCAGTCATGTAGTCTAATAAACTTTCTATACTTACAATGCATATTGATAACAAAAACCTGATGATGTCAATTCCACAGCCGTTCAAAGAAAAAGTTTAACAACTACACCTGGTCTCCTCTACGGACTTTGTTGTATTTATAAAAATCGCCCAAATAAATTGATTACAGTGCACATTGGATGTTCTGATTGTTGGTGCTATATTTTTATACTTTATGTCCTTATATATCTGTTCTCATATCAATACTTCAACTTTCTGCTGGCTGCCGGACATGGAGTATCTTGCATTTTGCGTCCGACAGTCTTGATCATGCATGTAATTTTTAATTCACAATGTCAATGGTCATGGAAATGATTTGCTCACGGACTGCAAGCACTATTTTATCTCTGGTGTGGAAATAAAGCGTGAATCTGTTCGATCCATCTGACTTATTTTCAAAAGAGAGACCGAACAAAGACTGTTGTCTATTTTCAACGGAAGAAAACAGATGAATAAAAAGTCCAAGAAAAGTCGATAGTTATCAACTTGCATTTTATGAAGGTCAAACACAAACATGGCCAAGTTCGTACATCTAATAATTGCTGGAATACTCGAAAAATTTGAGCTTTTCTGACTTTCGGACATGGAGTCGCTAAATTCTTCATAAATGCACAAAGTCCCGCGTCAATGTCAACTCACTTTATAGAGCAGAGCTTAAACAGAAATATTGATTGAAATTCTCGAAACTCATCTTGAAGAACTGAGCCCTATTATCAAAACATTCATGTTTACTATCTAAAAGATTCAGTAGATTTGAAGAAATTAAAAACAATAATCGACTGTCGGACACGGAGTTATAGTGAAACCATCTGACTGTCGGACACGGAGACATATTAAAACCCCGTCCAACTTTTGGACGCATAGACACTGCGCATATCGTATGACAAATGGTACAAAATCTGCGACAATCGATGGAACAAAATCTGAGTATCATTGCAGAATTAATTGTGTATGTAGTGGGCTGTAAAGTGTGGCATTTTTTTTGGCTTGCGCCAAAAGAAAGGATTAATATAGTGGATAATTTTGCAATTTGATATGAGTGGGACTAAGTTATCCTAGTTCATATACTCACAGAATAGTAGAATTAAACTTAGGCTGTCGCGCAGATGATGTGATACAATGCGTAAACTATAATTTTAATTTATTTAACTTTTGTATTTACAATCTTTTGCATTGAAATTGCCTAGCGGTCACATCATGATTTGGAATTCTCAAATGCTTTTTTAGATTAGAAGGAAAAAGTGGCATACTGACACCACTCGGTAGCAATGTTCATTCCAGTATTCCCAAAGCAACCTTTGAATTTTTTAGCTGACTGAATGTACCATTGAATCACAATTTATCTCTGGTCTTGAGTGTAGAATGTGTTAAAGCATCTTATCGAACTCGGTGAAAAGCGTAAGCGTATAGCGGAAGTTGACGATCAGTAAAGATATAATCTCGAAACTGGAGATTAGGTAGGATTTTTTAGTTAGCATGAAAACTGTCATTTAATAGGCGTGTACCTTACAATATACTTCTAAATTCTGCAGGATGGGAGATGGGGAATTTTTTACGCATGTTGGTCTAAATTTTGCGAAGTGGAGACCAGATTCATTTTGCAACACGGGAGAGGGTAGCTGCGTTAATTTTTCGATGCCGTCCAGTCAAAAATGAACGCATGCTTGTTCATTTTTGAACCCTCTGCCGTTGGTTTTTTAGCTGAACACAAGCGGAGACTTGTTCATTTTTGAATGCCTGTTCAAATTTGAATGCGTTCAGAATATTGACCAGCTCCCTAAGCAGGTAGAACAGATAAATACGAAGCACATAAAACTATTTATTGATTTATTGAAATTTTGATTCAGTCAAAGAGAATGCATTGCTGTAACGGACCGGGTGCACCTTAAACATCTCAACTTGCGACTCTCTGGGATGCTCTATGTTGATTCTCTCACTCAGAGAAACACCTGAAAATGATCTTCTCAGACCACTCACAGCCCCCCTGCTAGAAAATAAACAAAGGAAAGGAAGGGGAGATAGAAGAAAACATCAATGCAGCGGCTGTTTACTTTTCCTGCAAGGCGGGAAAGGTCAGGCGCCGGATTATTCCTAGCGCCCCAATAGAATCCAATAAAACGCAACAATGAAAACAATATCATCCATATTTTAAGCAGCTGGTTCCAAACAAAGGGAGCACTGCACTGGGGTGCCAATTACTGCTGTACTCACGGCTTTGGTGCAAAGAGACGCCGCCTGGGTATTGTTCTTTCAGATCAGCCACTCTCTTTCATTCATATTTCAGTTTCTGACATTTTAAAAGAGCACTCTCATATGATGCTAATCTGTGTTATTGCTTTAAATATTTTTTTCTCGTCATTATTGTTATCATGATGCTCTGTCAATTAATATCTCGGTGGCTCATAGACGCAAAGAAAATAAATAAATGGAGTCCAATGCAGATTATTGCGGTTTTTCCAAATGAGGTAATCGAGGGTGTTTTCAATGCGATCCTGTTGTTCTCCGCATTTCTTTTTTCCCTCCTTTTTTCCCTCTATGGGTTTTATTAAACTCAAGAATTCACCATCTGTGCTTTATCATCCTGATGCATTATTAACCATGGCTGCCTGCACTTTATGGGAGAACTTTTAACGACTTCCCTCTTGACTTTAGCATGATACAGTACCACATTTACTTTAACCTGAGACAGGACCAATATGGTTTTAACCTGACATACTGTTGTATAAGTCTTATTTTATCCTGAGATAGTACCATCATTTTACTTTGCTACAGTACCTAAAATACTTTAGAGGTGTACGATAATTATCTTTACCTGTAATACTATCCTGAATACTCTTAGAACACAGAGTAATTTGACCTAAAAAAATTACTACTATAACTTCATCCCAGAACAATACTGTCCTTTTTACTCCGAGATTTTGTTCACTGAACATGAGAATGAGTAAATGTACGTCTGGTTTGATATGTCTCAGAATAATGTAATTTCATGATATGCTCATCCTCCGAACTACTGTCATGAAAAATATTAGAGCAATAGTGAGTGTGATCTGCAAATTTTATGTCAAAATTGAGATATTGACCGGGCATCAGGTGAAGTTATACAGTGTGGTCAAGAGGCATAGCACTTGCATAGCAGCCAGTGCATGTAATTCATTCATCAGCCTTTTCAAGGTAAAATAGTGGCAGGAAGATTGTGGGGTAATGGCAAGGCTAGGTTAGTTATGATGTTGACAAGGTTGGTTATGATGTTGACAAGTGGAAAGATGAATTGCCACTTAATATATGGCTGACAAATTCAACTATAGCCGCTTGAAACATAAAGTATACTACATTGCAAGCCCTTGCTTGTATGCCCATTCTAGCAGATGGATTTCTGGACAATTCATTGCAGTTGGCAAACAAATGATTGACTAATACAGGCTGTACTAAAATCCTGCAGGTCTTTGCTTTGCTGTTATTCGTGGCACTCCAAAGTTTACTTTTTCTTTTTTCCCCTCAGTCTCAACTATCACCACATTAATTTTTCTCACCAACTCTTTTTCAATTTCTTGCTCACACCCACATTAGCACATCTCTCCCAAGCACACACACACACTCTCTCTCTCTCTCTCTCTCTCTCTCTCTCTCCCTCTCTCTCTCTCTCTGCCTCAGTTGGGTAAGATGATAATCCTGGCCAAGCCCACTGACATACTGCAACATGATTCACTCGGACAGTGACTGACTGCACATCCAATTTGTTTCAACTGAGGAGCAGAGGCTTATTATGTGAAATGCATGAGTTGTCTGCGCGTGAAAGGTACGATCAGCTGGGGCATGCATCAGGGCTGCTGGGAAGGTAATCAATAAGGGATTGTCTCTTGTAGTTTAGCCCGACACGTTTTGACAGTGCCGAAAATTAAACGGGCAGATATTAATAATAATGGAAATCACTGACTCTTGGGGTGAGTTTGGGTGTATGTGCCTGTGCGTGCGTGTGTGTGTGTGCGTGTGTGTGTGTGTGTGTGTGTGTGAGTGTATCTGTGTGTGGGTGTGTTTATGTGTGTTGAAAAGTAGGGTATTGTCATCGTCAAAGCACTGTTCACACTACACTGTTAGAACAACTGCAGGAAGACAATGTGTCTCTTACTCTCAACATTTTTCACACACACAGACACGTACATGCACACACACACACACACACACACACACACACACACACACCACAGGGGTGTTACAGCAGTCATTTATAATTATTTTCATGCATACATTTAAAAATTTTCAAAAATTTTAGAGCCTGTGTTTTTTTTGAAGTTTCTGCTTGGTTTGTATTTTTGAAATAAACAGTCTGATTTTAAAATATTCTGTGAGATGTATCCATTAACCCCGAATGTGCAGAAACAGTTCAGCTGCAGCATTAGTAATTAAAACTTTTTTTTATCATTATTATTCTCAGCTTGTTTAATTTCTGAAGGGCTGTTTCATTCAGTGGCCCCATCCAGTTTGGCTCCCTTGATGGTCGCGTAAAAATGAGATGGCATCTGAAGAGGGCCACTCTATGGAGTGGCCTGTGTTGCTTCAGCCAGGCGTCTGTTGCATCCAAATGCAATCTAGAGACAATTCTGAACACATGGTGCTGTAGCCTAATTCTTTGCCCAAGCTTTACTAAATTACTTGTTATTGAAATGGCAGCATAAAACCCTGTCTCAACTCACAATTTTCATCACTGAAATGGGAGAGGGGTGCCCAATGACAAGGGTAGTGGGCACATAAAAATGACAGCGCTAAAAGTGGTGGGCACAGCTGCAGAAGCTCCTGCTTGAGACTATGACATCCATGCTCATTGTCATGAAAGCTTTTCTTCTTCTTTTGACGTGATGGGAACTTAATCTCCTCCATGTTGCAATCCCATATACAGGTTCATGAAATGCATTGGCTTTATTTAAACCTGTGGAACTTTTGGCATATTTTAAATTCTAGAGTAAAGTCAACCATTTTCAAAGATCCCAGTCCAGCTGAATTAGGGGGAAATGTGTAGATTTTTTCTACAACCCCAATTCCGAAATAGTTGGGCCAAACTGTAAATGAAATGAAAATGCAAAGACTTTCAGATCACACAAGCCAATATGTTATTACATTATATAGAACATAGATAACACTTCAAATGTTGAAACTGAGACATTTAACATTTTTATCCACAAAATGAGCTCATTTCAAAATTTCTGGCTGCAACAGGTCTCAAAAAAGTTGGGACACTGGCAAAAAAAGGGCTGAAAAAGCAGTTAATATATAAGAGAATCAGCTGAAAGAATATTTAGTAAGTAATTACATTAACTGGCACCAAGCGTATAACATGATTGGCTATAAAAGGGATGTCTTAGAGAGGCTGAGTCTCTCAGAAGTGAAGATGGCCAGAGGCTCTCCAACCCATGAAAGCTTGCGTAAAAAAATTGTAGAATACTTTAAAAACAATGCTCCTCAACGTCAAATTGCAAAGGCTTTGAAAGTCTCATCATCGACAGTGCATAAAATCATCAAAAGATTCAGAGAAACTGGAAAAATCTCTGTGCGTAAGGGACAAGGCCATCCATCCTTTACTGGATGTTCGTGATCTTCGGGCTCTCAGACGCCACTGCATCACTCACCAGCATGATTCTGTCATTGAAATTACTAAATGGGCCCAGGAATACTTCAAGAAACCACTGTCTGTAAACACAGCCCGCCATACTATCCACAGATGCCACATAAAACTCTATCATGCAAAAAGAAAGCCATTGTTGTGTATGATCCAGAAGCGCCGCCATGTTTTGTGGGCCAAGGCTCATTTAAAATGGACTGTAGCAAAGTGGCAAAGTGTCCTGTGGTCAGACGAGTCCAAATTTGATATTTTTTTTTGGAAATCATGGGTGTCGTGTCCTCCGGGCTAAAGAGGAGAAAGACCACCCCTCCTGTTATCAGTGATCAGTTCAAAAGCCAGCATCTCTGATGGTATGGGGATGCATTAGTGTATATGTTGTGTGACACTAGCATGTTTTAAAAAGCACCGTGAATGCTGAAAGGTATATAAAGGTTTTAGTGCAACATATGCTCCCCATTCAGATGGCATCTATTCCAAGGAAGGCCTTGTGTATTTCAGCTGGGCCATGGAAAACCACAACAGCATGGCTTCGTAGTAGGAGAGTCTGTGTGCTGAACTGGCCTGTCTGCAGTCCTGATCTTTCACCGATTGAGAACATTTGGTGCCTCCATCTTGAAAGTCACAATAAGTCAATTGACGAGCACGAACAAATAGATTGCAATCCGTTCCCCTATCCTTTCTATTCGTTCGTGCTCCTCAATCGCCTTTCGTGACTTTCAAAATGGAGGCCACTGGAAACTACCTCAAGGTTAGGTTTGCATATTCAGTCTTTTTTAATAAACTACCTGTGCATTTTCAAAGTTCTCAGTGCCTCGTTTTAAATCTCAGGGCCCATGGAATTCTAGCGATCAAGTGTGGAGCTACTTTGAGCTTTGTTAATGATGAAAATAATAGCGATTTCATTGCATGGCAAAGTTATGCCCGATTCACTACCATTTGAAGCCTGTTGGGAGCTTCGGCTAAAAAGCCATATATTTTGAAATGTTGCGTACGGAGGTGGGATATTCGACATAGGTTAGTACTCGTTATCATGTTTCAATACACCCCAAGTCAATTACACTCCGGAATTCTCCTTTAAGCCGCTTGCCAACTGGACACGAAACAAATTTTTCGCACAACAGATTATATTCAAAGTCAATGCAAAGACGCAAATACACGCGTAAATTCGCGTATTTGCATTGACTTTTAATCTAATCAGAATTATTAGTTTCGCATCCGGTGTGAAAGCAGCTGAAGGGCACATACCCACATAGCCTACAGACGCACTCACACGCATACATGTACACATCTCTCTCTCTTTGATCTGACATCAGGACAATCAATGTAGATACTATAATTTATGATCTGATTCAGATAGTAACATTAAATAGTGGTTGCTGTAATTATTTATTGCATTGAAATGTGCCTGACTCTCTGGAAACCTGCCTGTTAGATTTCGGGGACGTTTGCGCACGGTGCACCGGTCAGCCAAATTACCACTGCACAGAAAGTAAACCAGGTTGGAGTTGGCGAGCTTTCTGCGCAACTTCAGCGGAGACTTTTGCTATGAAATTGTCACTGCATCTTGATGAATATATGACACCTCCCCCTACTACGCCGCCACACCCATCACGGCGCACGTCCGTCTACCAAATTGCCAAAGTGGCTGCGCACGGTGTTGCACGCACAAAATTACCACTGCGTGGGCTGCGCCACCCTGCGCAGCGCCAAGAAATTAGAGCTCTGTATGTGACATTACTCTACATGGGAGGAAAAAAAAGATTTTTCGAACACTGAATCAACTGTGGCGTAATTCAAACAAAAATCTGGGTTTTATGGGTTAATTACGATTCCACCCATTTTACTGATTACAGCATGTATTTGGCTGAGTTGTTGGGGGCTAAATGCCAATCAGACTGAGGGACAGTGAAGGTTTCATTTTGTGATGAAAAATGTTTCTGTCCGGACCCTTTCTCAGCACATGCCATGGCAGTGAATAAATAGGCCATTTAAACTGTGGATTTGTCCATTAACTGAGAAAGGCAATGTGACCATTATTCTACAGGGCTGAGCTGACATGAAGGTTCTGAGTACTTTCAGTTCTTTCGGAATCATTTTTTACATATATGATTGAGTTAACAGAGCTTTCCAGAAGAACTATGATGTGAAGAATGAACCACAGAGGTTAAAGCATGGGATCTGCAGCGTGAAGTCTGAGAGGATCCAAGATATAATATAAAATAATTTTATATATTATATATTCACACATATCCATATACGTATGTGTATGTGTGTGTGTGTATGTGTGTGTAAATGTCTTTTCAAGTTTTGATGATTTTTCAATTCTATTTCTTTTTTTTTTTGTTTTTACTTGCTTTCTAATTCATGCTATAGTAACATATTTAATGAAGACTTTGCTTGAACAGTGTAGTGCAAGATTTAACCATGCAAGACATATTATATGGCATGGTTTTATTTCACAACAACAAACTGCTGCTTCTGTGGATGACATAAACATACATCTAGAGTTAAAGGCGAGAGTCATTTGGATATTATATGACTTGTTTAAACATTCTCCATTTAATCATTAATAAATTTCTATTTTGAAATAATGCTTTTATGCAGTGATGGGGATAGTTGTCACAGGGTGCCCTGGACAGGTCAATCTGTACATTCCTCCTGGAAGGACCCGTATAATAAGACTAACTTTTAAGCGTATAAAAAATGGACTGAGAAGACTGATAATAAAAATAGAGAGTAAGAGATATTGCTCTAGAGCTATCCAATCCCTTTCTCTCTCCATATTTATTTATTTATTTGTTTGTTTGTTTGTTTATTTATTTATTTACGCCTGCCTTACATATCATTCTTGTGGGAGCTTAAGTAAACAACATTATAGGCAATTTAGAGATTCTGTGTCAGAGGTTATTTATGCCCTTATAAAACGCTGGGTCCCAGCGGTGCTCTGTTCCTGCTCCGCGTGCTCTTCAGCAGGCTGGGTAGTGTACACAGATACGAGTGAGAGGAGGGAAATGAGTGACAAAGTCGAGTGAGTACATGCTTCTATTCATTGCTCTTAGCTGTACTATCAGGATGTGTGCATCTTTAAATCAGAGAAGTCTGCCAAAGGGGAAAAAATGCTGAGGCCTCCTGATAGCCATACTCATATTATTCTTGTTTCTTATTAAACTAATAATTCAGTGTTTTTTTTTCTTGCTCCCATCCTCTCTCTTTGTGTCATGTGTAAACATGCACATACTCCTTCAGATGTGCATACTCTCGCTGGAGAGTTAGGGACAAATGTTATTCTCTTAGCTACTGCTCTCGCTCTCTTCATATTCTTATACGCAGGGTCATTGGACATGAAAACCTTCCTGGTGCGGCTCGGCTTTTCTGGCAAGGGGCTCATAATGAATGATTAGACTAACTGACTGAGATTTACTTTTTGCGTGTGCAAAATCTTCTTGTCCTTGCAAAACCAATAACAAGGCCAGTGATCGGCAAGGGAACCTCATTAGCACAATCATTTGAAACGTTACGGGTTTTACATGTGCTAAAAGGTTTTGAACTTGCAAAAGGTTTTTTTGAATCTGGCAACAAGAGTCTTCCTTGGGGAGGAACAGTGCTACTGTTAGTGCGATTGCTATGAGAAAATTATTGCATTAGCATAGGATCCTGTGATTTGTAATAATAATAATAAGAAGAAGAATAAGAGGAATAATAAGAAAAACACAAAATGAAGGATGTCAACCGTTGGTTGAACGGTATCTTGTCAAAAGGGTCATGTTTTTTTCAGCGAGAACCATGAAGGTCAATGCCGGTCGCCACCAAAAACTAATCAGCCGAGCGCCTGACCATATACTACATTCACACCAAGTTTGAAGTCGATCCGATCAAAGCTACTAAAAAATAAGGGTTTCGTCAAACCCTCAAAGTGACCAAAAATTGACCTTGACCTTTGACCTTGACCTTGATGGAGTTCTCCGAATAATAGGAATCGTGATGAGTCTTTGTTAGGCAACCGTACAAAAGATCTCAAGGAGCAGGCATCACGCAGAGCAGACAAAATTGTTCAAGAAAAATTTCCGGTAAAAAACAGTTTTTTCGTCATAACGTCACCAAATGACGTCAGAGCGCAAAGATTTTGACTGATCTGAAAAGCGGTTATCAAGGGCGTTCATTTGAGGTATTACTCAACATAGTTCCTGCAAGTTCAAAATTTGACTTTGACCTTTGACCTTGACCTTGATGGAGTCCCCCGAATGATGGGAATCGTGATGAGTCATTGGTAGGCAACTGCACAAGAGATAACAAGTAGCAGGCAACGCGCACAGCAGAGTAAAGTGTTCAAGAAAAATGATAACAGACAAAAAAACAAAAAACAATAAACAAACATTCCGACCAACATTTTGGCAAGATAATAATAATAATTTTTATTATTATTTGAGATGTCTCATGCATGGGGAAAACAAACACTATGGAATTTTGGTCACTGCTGTCTCTGTAAGGCCAGAGGGTTCTCTTCTATGAGAAAAGACAGATTGTTCTTCAGCGGTGTCGATGCACAGGGACATGGCTGTGGTGGAGTCTTTATGGGACATCTGACATATGCCACTGACTGCTGGAATTATGAGGCATATAAGCAGCAGTGGTTTTAATTATCACAGGATGCCCTATCTATCTATCTATCTATCTATCTATCTATCTATCTATCTATCTATCTATCTATCTATCTATCTATCTATCTATCTATCAATCAATCCTTCCATCCACCCAGCAAACAATGTTTAGGTTCTCAGAAGAATCGCAGAATGTTATGACAGCTCAGGCAAATGTTTCCAGCATATACATTAGTCAGGTTTTCTCGATTTACCATGACGGCTATTGTTAAGTCATGTGGAGCATTGTTTGAATCTCATTCTGTTGCGTTATACAGTTTAAATTCAGAACTTTCTTAAATGTGTATTTACAGTTCTATGATGCTTTTCACCTCTTTACACCCCAATGTGGCATGCTCTGATATGGTCATCATCAGTGTTGCAGCCACTGCTATTGATTAGGAAAAATGCAGCTCGGCTCATGCTCTCCTCCTCTGAGGCATGTGATGTCAACCACCATTTCTTAAAGGAACTACAGCGTCTAGAGGGCGAAATTTCACAAACAGGCTCTTATTATGTAATTTTTCATTCAGAAAAAAAACATGGCAGTCATTTCCCATAATATCAAACTGTTTTGGAGTAATTAGTTTCTTTCTACTTCCCCCTCTTTAATAGCTACAATCGATAATGCCGCCCTTTCTAAGCGTGACGTTATATAAAGAACTCAGGACCAATTCGCTGCATAGCTGGTATGTACAACTGCATGTATTAATATAATTCTAATCACGTCATTACATGTTTTGTCGCCTTTAGTGCTTAGTAACTTCTAATCTGATATGATTTACATTATGTGCAAGATAAATTGGCAATATGTATATTTTTTATTTAATCTTACACTGGTTTTCTTAAGAGGCAATCAGAGACGCGCTAAAGGGGCGAGAGAGCCGTGGTTCACTCTCGTTCGCCGTCTGCGAAAGCTACTGCTAAACACATTATCCAGGTGATTGGTTCTCCATTTATAATGACACAAGTACTGCCTTTCAAAAGTGTATGACCCAGATTTCTGTTATGAAAATAAAATTCCTCGATCAGCTGTTTGCGAGTTTGCCAAACTGCCTGCTACACTTTGATGTCGATTTAACTTTGTTCATTATGCTCTCCTAAGCTGACATCCAACAAGCTCGTTAGATTATGTATGGCATTTGGTCAGGCTAGAATAAAACAATAATATGATCTGACAGAGAGAAAAAGATTAGAATACGAGACAAGAGTCAAGACACAGCAGCAGCATCTAGGGGGAACCGCTTTCACACTGGACGCAAAATGAATTTTTAGTACAACAGATTAGCCTACATTCAAAGTCAATGCAAAGACACGAATACACGCGTTTCGCGTCCGGTGTTAAAGCAGCTTAACAGAGCGCTGGTGAAGAGAAGGCGTTAAATGTGTGGAACACAAGCCAAAGCCTGCTAAGAGCTAGCCGCAGCCAGCGCTCTATTAAGCTCTATAGTGTCTAAAACGAAAGCCCTGCTGAAGCTCTGGCGTAGCCAACACGGAGCCCGGTCTGCTCCTCTTTGTCCCCTTTTCCTCCGTGCTTCTCTCCTCGAATGGACTTTTGATTTTCGGGATAGCATCTGGCTTGATTTTTCTCCTCTTTTTCATTGCGAACTCAGACCAAAACCCTTTATCCTTGAAGTTGGAATTGTTGAAGTGGTCGCTATAAATCACACTATTGTTGCTTGGTCCTTGCCATTTTGCCCAAGCCAGTTTCATCCGAGACACCCAAATTTTACTCATTTTTTAATCTTTTGGAAATCGATGAAGGCTGACTCCTTCTTTGGATATGTTAGTACAGTCTACTTCAATGCATCTGGTAGGCATTTGCTCTACCGTTTTCAGAAATTTTGTGAGAAATTAACGATTTTATAAACCTACTGAAGTTCATGTCCCATAGGCAGTAATAGAAAAACGAGCTCCACTGACCTTGTCTCGTTTTTATATGACTTCAGCAGGTTGATGTGTCATTCCCACGGAAGTTGGACCTAATTCTGGGCGGGGCAGAAACTGGCTGAGTATCAAGGTCTGCCATCAGAAAACAAGCCTAAAATTATCACTGTGTATTTCCATGGACATTTTTGGCACAGACATAGTTTACAAGGACATAACTATGGAATTAGTGTCAAAGTACCTGGTAATAGAGAGTTCCTTTAACTCACGCATACTCTGCCAAGGGCTCTGCACATGTGCAATGCAGGACACTACAATTGTTGCTCAGTGGTCAGACATATACACAGGTGCATAAGAAGTTACTTTGCGTTGATTTGACAAAATTTGTCTCTCTGGCTCTTGCTAAACATTGAAAAGTTGCAATCTAATAAGGAGCTATTTCCCGGCATCTTCAAATGTTTTTCTAATTGAAAGTTGGAGCCAAACATGCATTTTTAACTGATTTTCTCCATGATTGCAAAGATTCTTCATTTTGTCAAAAATAGGCCAGGGGCACTAAAATGTGAAGGCCTTTATACATACATGCAAACTTGTGCATCCATTTCAGGAAAGGCATTCACATCTTATTTAAACCTCATTTCAACTGACATGGACTATAAATATTTATCCAATATCATCATCCATCTCAAAATAATATACATAATTTCAGACATACTGAGATTTGGGCCATTAAATCATTGTCACTTTTGATCTAGATTGACTCTTTTGTATGTCAGTAGGAATTTCCAACATATTGTGCTCGTATTGAACATCTCAAGTGGTTCAGACTGATAATAAGAGTCTTGTATAATTATGACATTCAACCATTCACCATATATTTATGGTATAAAACAATGATTAAATTCTGCTGTATATGAAATCCTATTGGACATTTATGTCCATACTGAACATAGCATAAGTTATGTGTTTCAATTACTTTCTTCCTCAAAAATAAATCATGTTCTCTTATGTTGGCCTGTTGTACTTACATACTTGCATTTGTAAGTTTTTGTGTGGACACCGTTCATTATAAAGTTAGCACTGTCGTGGATTATATCTGATGTAGAAATTTGAAACTTTGTTGAAGTCAGAAGTGAAATATCGACCAAAGTTAGCGAGAGAGCAAGAGTTATCCAGACAAGGGGCTGTGTGGGGGGTGGGGGGCGTGGAACAGATGGTGGGGTTTGTCTCTCCTTTATGAGGAAGTCAGCACTTTTTTTGACTTTTGCATTAGAGGTGTCTGAGGTTCACACCGGAGCCAGACACTGCAATATTAATGACTGCCATTGTAGCATGGGATGCATCAGCACAACACATTGTGGGGCTTAGCATGATAGCCTACTTCCTTGCCCAGTTCATAAAATATCACACCACCACAACATCATTTACCATAATAAGCAGCTGTGACTGGTTAGGTATTGGCAACCAAGAGTTGACATGCAATTCATATTGCTTCATATTTAATATTTTATTTTATTGCTCTTACTGCACAAACTGACCGGGAAACGCACAAGAGTTCCAATGTACTCGCTGAAAACTGTTTTTAACCTGTACAAATGGCAATAAATTCTAATTCTAATTCTTAGGTTTCTCTGCACTGCAAAATTTCATTATAAATGCACTTCTTACACAGGATCAGAGGGTATTTGCAGCATAGACAATTCATTAGAAAAAAGTAACCAGATGAATTTGAGACAGAAATAGAAAATTTTGCTTTATTTCATACAGCCACCGAGCAACAGTCAAATGTCCTAGGCAACACCTAAGAGTAGGTGTTAGATGTTGAAAACTCTTGTTTTTCTATATGCAAATGCACAGATGTAGCGTTGCGCACTTGGAGTTGTATGCACTTTGAATCTTTGTCTCTAAGGTTACCCCCCCAGACAACTGCTGTGCTGTCAACACCATGGGACTGACACTTCCGAGTAACTTTGATGACATTCGAGCCTTGCCGTGTTTCCACAAGTAGCACATTTCTTTCTGCGAAAAATGTGGGAGTGGTGGATGCAGTTATTGCATGTTCCTCTTCATGTGTGAAAAACACTGTCATATTATATGCTTATAATAGCATTAAATACGGATATAATTCTGGAAGAATATCATGCAAATAAAGCCTCCTCAATAATGAATTCAGTTTGATTACTGCTTAAATTACAAAAAAATTACATGAAACTGAACACCACATGCAGAATATAATATAAAGTAAAATATACAGTGTTCAATTATTTCATTATTTAATGACAAATAAGAGGCAATACGTTCAATGTCTGACTTCACTCAGAAAACAGGCGTCTCCATCTTAAACGTACAATAAAAAAGAAAAAGATCAGACAGTATTTTAATTAATTAATTAATTAATTACAACCCCAATCCCAAAATAGTTTGGGCAAAGTGTAAATTGTGAATAAAATCAAAATGCAATGCCAATATGTTATTTACAAAAGAACATAGATTACATTTCAAATAGGGAAACTGAGACATTTTGCATTTTAATCCACAAAATGAGCTCATTTAAAATTTTCTTGCTGCAACAGGTGTCAAAAAAGCTGGGATACAGGCAAAAAAGGGCTGAAAAAGCAATTAATATATAAGAGAATCAGCTGAAAGAACATTTAGCAAGTAATTACATTAACTGGGATCAGGTGTGTAACTTGATTGGGATTAAAAGGGATGTCTTAGAGAGGCTGAGTCTCTCAGAAGTAAAATTGGCCAGAGGCTCTCCAACCTGTGAAGCCTTGTGTGGAATACTTTAAAAACAATGTTCCTCAATGTCAAATTACAAAGGCGTTGAAGGTCTCATTATCCACAGTGCATAACATCATCAACAAGAGAAACTGAAAAATCTCTATGTGTAAGGGACAAGGCCGATGACCTTTACTGGATGCCCGTGATCTTCGGGCCCTCAGATGCCACTGCATCACTAACCGGCATGATTCTGTCATTAATATTACTAAATGGGCCCAGGAATACTTCAAGAAACCACTGTTTGAAAACTTAGTCCACCTTGCCATCCATAGATGCCACCAAAAACTCTATTATGCAAAAAGGAAGCCATTGTTAAACATAATCCAGAAGCGCCGATGTGTTCTTTGGGCCAAGGCTCATTTAAAATGGACCATAGCAAAGTAGCAAAGTGGCAAAGTGCCTGTGGTTAGACCAGTCAAAATTTGAAATTCTTGTTGGAAATCATGGGCGTCGTGTCCTCCGAGCTAAAGAGAAGATAGACCACCCCTCCTGTTATCAGCGTCGAGTTCAAAAGCCAGCATCTCTGATGGTACGGGGATGCATTAGTGCATATGGTGTGGGACACTTGCATGTTTTAAAAAGCACTATGAATGCTGAAAGGTATATAAAGGTTTTAGAGCAACATATACTCCCCTCCAGATGACATATATTCCAAGGAAGGCCTTGTGTATTTCAGCAGGACAATGCAAAACCACAACAGCATGGCTTCGTAGTGGAAGAGTCTGCGTGCTGAACTGGCCTGCCTGTAGTCCTGATCTTTCACCAATTGAGAATATTTGGCGCATAATTAAGCGAAAAGTCTGTCAAAGGAGACCCAAAACTCTTCAGCAGCTGGAAGCCTGTATTAAACAAGAGTGGGATCAAATTCCAATGGCTAAACTCAAGAAACTTGTCTCCTCAATGCCCAGACGCCTCCACTCTGTGTTAAAAAGAAGAGGGGATGGTACACCATGGTAAACAGGCCCCTGTTCCAACTTTTTTGAGACCTGTAGCAGCCATCAAATTTGAAATGAGCTCATTTTGTGGATAATAATTTCAACATTTGTTTTGTTATCTCTGTTCTATTGTGAAGAAAATACTGGCTGGAGTGATTTGAAAGTCATTTTGATTTTATTCACAATTCACACTTTGTAAATTGTGAATAAAATCAAAATGCAATGACTTTCAGATCACATGAGCCAATATGTTATTTACAATAGAACATAGATAACATATGAAATACTTTAAAAACATTGTTCCTCAATGTCAAATTGCAAAGGCTTTGAAAGTCTCATCATTGACAGTGCATAACATCATCAAAATATTCAGAGAAACTGGAAAAATCTCTATGCCCAAGGGAAAAGGCCTAAGACCTTTACTGGATGCCCGTGATCTTCGGGCCCTCAGATGCCACTGCATCTGTCACCAGCATGATTCTGTAATCGACATTACTAAATGGGCCCAGGAATACTTCAAGAAACCACTGTCTGTAAACACAGTCTGCTGTGCCATCCACAAATGCTAAAACTCTATCATGCAAAAAGGAAGCCATTGTTGAGCGTGATCCAGAAGCGCTGCCGTTTTCTGTAGGCCAAGGCTCATTAAAAATGGACTGTAGCTGAGTGGCACTGCCCAACTGCACCAATGCTTTTACATAGTGATGACCATGACTTCAATATGAGAAGTGAATTTATAAGGTGTCCATTTTCTTTTTGCAATGCTGTCAATAAAGATAAATAAATAAATACAACTTGTACGTGAATATTTTTACAATAATATTTCAACTTGAAGCTGGTAATGCTTCAAAACAGTCACATGAGTCACATTATTTACCAGAACATGACTTCCCAACTCCAAAAAAAAAAAAAACGAAAAAACACATCAGTCACAAGTGTGAGTACAAAGCTCAGAAAGACCTCTCAGTTAACCCCCTCAGAATCAGCTGATTTTTTTTTTTTTGTAATTACTTTACTATATTTCATAAAGCCATGCAAAATTTTACCTAAGTACTGTGAATTTTTTTGGAGTCACAGGCCCTCAAAGTACAAACGGGTGGGGCCAAAATTTTTCGCTTTTCCATTCTCCCTTCCACAAATACCCTGCACTTCCTGATGTTTTCGGATTTTCCGTTCGAAATACTTTACTTCTGTACACACCCCAATGTAAATGTACTGTCAAATGTAGAGTATGAAATACAAACAAGACTGGGCGGATGGTGCAGATGCAATAGTGGTGGGGGTGTTAGAAGCCGGTGATTTAAGGAAGATATTGAGAGGAGTGCCATGGAAGTACATGCAAATCGGAATAATTACTTTGCCTCACCAAACTATTGAAAATTGATGGACGTCGCACATGGCGTATTGATCTGTGCTAGCCATCTTGATGCGCTCCTTAGCAGTTTTAAGCATGCACAAACACACAATCCAAGCTCATATTTGAAATATTTTCAAAAATCTTAGAAATACATTTTTAAAATTTTGGTTTTTAACCTCAAAGTATAGAAATATATTTATGTACACTCTGGCTTTGCTGGAAAATGTGGACATAGGATCATAATGCCATGCAGCATGTTACCTTCAAACAAACTTCTCAAGATTGTTAAAACCATTGTCTGCATATAAATGTGGAAAACCTTACAGCTCCCCGAAAGTGAGGCCAAAACATCTTGATCGCCATCCAGTGGCTGCCTGCTGTACTGGTTATAATCCCGCCCTCTCCATGTTAGTGAATGGGACATGGGCCACAATAAATAATTATACTTCGTGTCAAACAATTTTTTTCCATCAGTTATTTGTCATTTTCAGCAGTTCCTGCCATGCTGATGTATGTTCAAGAATTCTTTCTTTTTTTTTGTAAGTTTGGTTTCATCAAGTTAAAAAGGAGGCATAAAGTCAGGATTGACAGACGTGGGCTGCGTTCTGATCCAAAATAATTTGTTCCCTCCGCCTCTTCCCTCCAATCGCGCAATGCAGGGGAGGAGCTGTCGCTGCTTGAACTGGAATGACCCTAGCGTTTTTTCCACACTTCAAGATTTGTCAAAAAGCTAACAGGAAGCTTCTGTTACCATGGATCTGACTGAGTTAGTTGCCTGTACACAGTATCCATTTCAGCTCACACAGACGCTGTATCTTATGATCATGGCAAGAAAAAGCCATGTTCATCTAGTCGCTGCAGCACTGTCACATCGGCGTACAAAGTATTAGCTAGCAGTCAAGCTTCTTTGTTTGCTGCTTATATCAGCAACTTACTGGTGTTTTCTTGTAAAATTAAGTACTGCAACAGCTCTCACGGGTACAAAAGGCGATGATAAAAATGAAAGGTAAAGTTACGTACTTAAAAGGCATGCAAAATAGATGCCTTCCACCCAAACATTGCATTTGCAAATGCACCTGTCATACTGTATATTACGCTTCAACACACTGCTCAGACACACTGCTTTCATTTGTACACTGTTGTCTGCAGATGACAATTTCAAACCTTTGATACAGCTTTTAACTTTATAAACACCATTTTGAAACATTTCAACAAGTACTACACAGTACTTTTTCTACGGAAAAAGCACAGATAATTGCAGATGAGCCCTAATTACTGATTATAGTAATACTATTATTTATAACAAGAGCGTTTGCAAATATACACAATGTAGGTTAATTTATAATTGTATTCAATTTAACCTCTTAAACCCGAATAAACATCATAAATATACCATGTTTTCTCATAGCAACATTGTCATGCAGCATATCCACTTACTTGGAAGAATAGGGGAAAAGGTCACAATGATAATTTCTACCTCAACTGAACACAATTAAAGCACCAAGCAAGTAAATAAGCATGTAGCAAGACATAAAATAAAATAACATCAATGTTCGATCACTAGCGTCTCTACTGAATTTGCGCTATGCATACAAACAATACATCAAGTTAAAGAGGAAAGTCCACATAATTCAATGATATAAGCAATGTCATTTTAAACCGACACTACTCTCTGGGAACAGCAGACATACACTTTACCTTACACAACAATGAGCAATAACATCATCTTAACTTTGATATTTGTTAATAAAAAAATTGTGTTCAAGGGTAAATCTGTGCTGGGTATTGTTGGCCCAATGTGTCCGTGAAATATTGAAACTAGATCTTCCAGTCTAAATGCTTGTTTTTTTAAAATCCGGGACACTGCTTCCAGTGAGATCAGGCCCTGAGCATTCTGTTACCATGCAATGTATTTTCTTTGCTGAGATTGGCTTGTGTTGCTGTCAGTTTGACTTTGCAGGTGGCCTTCCGATCCTATGGGCTCTGACGTTTCCAACGAGCCCTCAACCACTGTAATCGCAGAACCCTGCCTAAGCTAGAGCCTTGTGTTCCTGGTGCCTCTAAGTGAGAGTCCATGCATCATTACACACATGTACTCAAAGAGCACAACAAAATAAAAGCTTAACTTGTTTGTTTTTAGTATTTTCACTATAATTATCCACAAACAGTCATTTTCAAAGTAGTTTTTACAGGTACGTCTGACTGAGAATCCTTGCACCATTACGCACAAGTACTGAAAAAGTGCAGTAATTCAAGCACTAAATTGGAGTGCATGATGTGTTTGTTGACTCACTCTTCACATTTGCAAGGATGCACAGGTGCAAGAGTTCACTCAGTTGGGGCAGTGGTTAAGGCAGTGCGCTCTGACATGTAAAACCCAGGTTCAAATCTCGACAAAGGGCATTGTCTGTTTGCACATCGGAAGCATAGTTGCTTAATAATAATTGCAGGGGTGTTTGTTACCTCCACCAAGGAGGTTATATTTTTGCCTGTGTTTGTTTGTTTGTTTGTTTGTCTGTTGGTTTCCAAAATAACCCAAAAAGTTATGGGCAGATTTTGATGAAATTTTCAGGGATTGTACAGATTGGTATAAGGAAGAAATGATTAGATTTTGGAAGTGATCCGGATCTCCGTCTGGATCCAGCAATTTTTTAAAGGATTCTTTAACATTGGGAGATAGGGCCATTTTTGACATTTATGCATATAACTCCACCAAAAATGGTCAGGGCAATTGGAAAAAAAATACAGAACAAGTTTCAAACATGTTCTACAATATATCAAAGACTGATCCTGAAAATGGAATAATTCCGGATACTATGATCCAGAATACAAAAGTAGGGGACCTTCGGAACTTTCATTATAGGAAGAGAACAAATGAAGCTACAAACAAGTGACAAACACCATTATATTGCCAAGATATTGCAGAATTAGGAAAGTGTCACCAGATTTACTGTATCTTCAAAAGCCAGGGAACTAGATCCAGAACAAAACCACCATTAAGGAAAATTTGATTTTCGTGAATAACTACTGAACTAATATTGATATCATTATGAAATCAGTAGCTAGTGGTATGTTTTCTTGGTCAGGGAATCTGAAAAAAAATAGATGAAATAAATGTAGGACTAATATTTATGTGTAAATCACAACATGAGGGGAAATGTTGCATCATAAGAAAAAAAAAAACAAATGAAGCTAGAAACATGCAACAGACATCTTTAAACAGCCAAGACGCTGTGGAACTAATATTGATATAGCATTATGAATCAAATTGCCATGTTTACATGGTCAAGGAATCTAAAAATGAAGATAAAATAAATGTTAGACGAATATCTATGGTGGAAGTTGCAATATGGAGGGAAATGTTGTGCTTGGCGGAGGTCTGCACTCTCCGAGTACTTTTCCAGTTCTTCTTACTTTTTACCATCTTTACCTTATCTTTGTATTTATTTTTTGTTTATTTTGTTGTTTTATTGAAAATTTATCTGCTCCAATGGTGTTAATTTCATTCATTTCCTTTGTATGTATTTTCTTTGAATGGGAAAATGCATACATGACTGGCTGCAATAAAAGAATAAATAAATTCTAATAAATAAAATAATTTTTAAAAAAAATACAAAAATGATGGAATTTATGCCTCTGGTGGTGATTTCAGTCTCAAACTAAATAATTTCAAAAGGTATAAAAACTTGTTCGGTGTAAAGGAGATCCAAAATACTGATTTTACACCACAACAAAAATCCCCAAGATGTTACCTTTATTATGATACAAAGATTATTAAAATGGACACAGTACTTGCAGAGATATAGTCATTTCATGTTGGGTTTGTCATTTTCGAGCCAGGGGAAGCGTTTAATTGAAATGTGCTGACATTTACATTGCGCACCTTTGAATCCCACAGAAATGTTATTTTAGTTTGAGCTCATTTGCCCATCAGGTCATGAATCATTTATGGAGCTAATCACCCATTGTTTTACACATTGTGATTGTTTAATTTCACCATTATTTTATTGAAGAGATCGAACAGCATATCACGTTTTTAATTCCAAAAGCCCAATGCCCCTTTAGTGGCAATGCCAGTGTTTCGAGATTTTCAATGGTGTGCAATGAGTCTCTGACCCTTAAATGCATAATTGCTTTCAAGTTCCAAGCTATTCCTGTTTAAAATCACTGGATTAATAATCACTCAATTTACTTGCTGAATAATCAAGACCAATATACAAACCTACAATTATCAAGAAATTAAGAAGAAATGACATTGGTGACTTGAGGGCTACACTAATAATGTATGATTTTGCTGCGATGAAAAAAAAAAATCCAAGACTTTCTCTGAATTTCATCTCCCATTGAAGCAACCTGATTTATTATAAGATTGCACATAATCAAAATCTTTTCAGCGTTCAAGAGAATGGGCTACATTAGCTGGGAAGAGCCATTGCACACCCATTGGCGTGCTACTATAATAATAAATTCATTGAATTAACATGCTTCTTATGTTGAAGCGTTGGCAATTGAATAATTTGCTAAACTGGTTATTTGTGCATTGCGAAATTTCGATGCATGGCATACCATTAAAATCATTCAAAAGGCATGCCATGCGTTGAACTTTCATGGTCACCAAATCATTGATGTGGTCCTTGTTGCCCAGTTTCTGGTAAAGATGTAAGAAGACAACGATATGAGATTGTAGGAACAGTAATTATCTTAGAAATTTATCAGAAATTACATCCAAATCTTATCTACCATCTTCATCAGTATTGCTTCGTAAATTAATTTGATGAATTGCCTGATTCTTAATCAGAAACAGGTTTAGAGTTAACCTGCATTATGGAAGATAACGGCCCTGATTTATCAAACTTGTGTCGGATCTGGTGTACATTCTGGTGTAAATATCAGCGTCCGCCAGGTGTCACGTCTGATTTTCTAAAAGTGTGTACGTCGCAGATTTCGGTGTAGAACTGGCGTGGCATTGATAAATCTGGTGGCAGAAACCATCGTTATTTATATGTCACGCCCCAATGAATTCATGCTCCGGGATGCTGTCATGGTTTGGGAGTTCTGTTAGCTCCTTTTGTTACTCTCGTCCGGGACGATATCGGTTTGCTCACCATTGGATTCTTCTTCTTCTTTTTTGAGTTTTATGGCGGTTGACAAACCAATTGGTGTATTACTGCCACCTACTGTATTTTACTTTTGCTTGGAGAAGCTTCATCCAGAAAAAAAAAAAAAAATAAATAAATAAATAGAATTCTCTGCTTCAATTATTTCCCAGGCTTTCTGATTCTCCTTACTTTTCTACAGTCTGACTACCACCGAACCCTCTTTCCAAAATTCTCTGTATCTCTTCCCTCTTTACATCCACTACGCCCAAAATCTCTCTTGCCGCATCTACCACCATCTTAATTCTCTCCGTTTTACTTTCCATCTCACAAGCACAATTTAAAACCATTGAAATGAACGCTAAAAAACTTCTTCTGTTCATCTTAATTTCATCCTCCTCAAACTCCTTTTGCTCCTTTTCCACTGGCTGTACTCTTACCTGCTCCTTCCCCACCGTTTCTTTTTTATTCACGACTCTTTTAGTTGCTTCTGCATATGATACACCATCGGATCTGGCATTGATTGGGGGCGTTGCCCGGACTCTATTTAAGCTCCTGCCCTTCCTCGTTCATGTTGCTGCAGTGTCATTCTGCTTTTGACGCTTGAGCCGGTAAGGTATTTGAGAAGTGAGAGTATTGGCAGGATCTTAGCTGCATTAAGTATTAGTGTGAGTGAGTAAGGGATTTATCAGGGTTATTTCCCTTTTCTTTTTATTTATTGTTTGCGCTCGCCTTTTGGGCTACCACGGACGACGTTAGGTCTGTAGGTAGCGCAGCGCAAGCTTTGTTATTTCCATTTGTTTTAGTTCAGCATGTTGCTGGATTTGTCTTTTATTCCGAGCCACTGCTCCTGGCGTTCTAACACCTACGCCATCACAGAGGCGTAGTCCTGCCCACTTTACGACATGGACGCTCAAAAGATGGCAAAGAAAAAAGAACCTAACTGAGGAGGAAATATCGTCGGCCTGCTGATAAAACCTCGTATCTACAATTTTATAAGAAATAAAATCTTGCATGTCCACGATAATAACATAAACATGGCAAAATACAAAATTTCATTGATTGGATACATTCTTGGAAGAAAAATAGTCATCCTACCCGAACACAGCTCAACTGCATTCTTACATGCAAAATGAAACTTTTTCTTTTTTTTTTCCTCCTGTAAAGTTTACCATTTTGAAGATACAAGGTTTAATCAGCAGGCCGACAATAGAAGGTGAAAAACAAAATAATTTTATTTGGAAGTCTTATGAGTGGCATAAAGGGAGCCCAGAAGGCTGCAGTTTGGAAAACTATTGCTGCTGCGGTAAACACCGTTGAGGTGGAAAACCGTAGTGCAGCAGACGTTTGATTTCATTCATTAATAAATCGAAGTGACTATTCGCACTCAAGTGCGTCCAAACGTAAAAATTCATGGAAATTTGCGTTAGACGCACTTATAAGTGTGGCCAAGATGCACAGTTCTCAATTGCCCACACTTATTCTTGGCCAAACTTATTGTAAGCAGTACTTTCTAAGCGGCGCTGGAATGATCATCAACTGGCGCACTTAGAAGTGTGGTCAAGAAAAAAATTTAGCATTGGCCACATGTATAAGTGCGAATAACATTGGCCTTAATAAATTCAATTTATAGATCCACAATATTTCATGTTATATTGCCTACATCATTGACAATCCAAATGCTTTACATGTAGGTTCAAAAAGTGGTCCGATTTTAAGATCGCTTCCAAAAAACGGGTTGCTGAACTCAGGCGCAGCAGCTCACAGAGCGGTGGAGGCCAACGAGGCAGCTGTCACTGTTCCAGGAGCGTATGGCAGCACTGATAGGCTCCCCCTCCATCGTGGGAATGCGAGCCGGTGGGGACATGGATGAGTCCCCATCGCTTCGATTGGAGCTGCATGACGGTAATTGTTAAAATACGGTCTGCAGAGATCACTCTACATTGCACTTTTATCAGTGTTACTCCATGACGTTTTTTTGGGTGCCACAAAAAACGAGCAGCCACTCTTCTCTTTCCCGGAGGAGCTCTCTGTGCCGAAAGTTCCTCTCACTTCAGCCAGAAGCTTATTCTTCTAACAACAGAAGATCTGCCATTGTCAAAATGTGATCACGGTCGAAGTGTCCGTAGGCATCTATATACTGAGCAACAAAAGAAATGCAAGCTAGCTATTTAGTTAATGTACTCTTATGGTTACTCAGTCGAAGTGACTGCAAAATGAAGAAAAGTTTGGTGTAACAAGTGTAAATGTGCATGTGCCAGTAATAAATTTGATTTTCTAAGATAATTACGAGCAAACTTATTTTCCAGTCTGCCTTTAATTATTAACTTGTGTTTCTTTTGTTGGTCAGCATATATCTGACTGGATTAGCATCTGACATAGGCCTACCAGACTCCATATCTGCTAAGCTGCTCATTGCGCTTAATGAAATTGATTGTAATTGTCAGCCGTCTGGCCTGACAAGCTTGTCTCAAAATATAAATGTAATTAATTTCTCAACACTGGTGTCTAATATATTTATTTATTCATTCATTCATTATTAATTTGGCCAATTTATCTATTCAGACTTTTTATTAATTTTACTTATAAGAGCAACTATAGCATGACGTCCGCATCGCTGCATATGGTTTATTACTCATGTTGACGGCTGCGCTCTTTCCTGCATGTTGTTCACTGGTTTTAAATTTACGTACACCTGGTCAAACCTGCCGTGAGATTTTTGCGGACTGTTAGCTCACGTTCAGGTTGATAAGTGGCGACCCATTTTTTTTAGTGTACGCATGTTTGATAAATCAGGGCCACTATCACTGGTTGTAGACAGAGTTTTATTTTTACAAAAACAAACTTCACGTGCAGACCTAAGTCCGCAAAACTGCATTTTTTAAATGTTTTCTTAGGGGATGGACACTTATGCAGAAAAACTGACTGTTTTGTGAGCTAATTTAGTAGCTCATTTAGTAGCAAAGACATTGACATTTTATATGCCCATTAATGTGGATAGGAAAATGTTTGTTTGATTACTATTGCAATGAACAATGATGTAAGCTGAGGGGAAATTAAAAGTAATTCTGTTGATTGATCTCTCGCAACTGAACAAATTAATGCTTAGTTGCTAATGAGGAGGCATAAATGGGGATATGTTTGGAGAAGTAATGCCCTTTAAGATAAGAGCAGGACAATAATCCCTCCGATAGCCTTACCCAAGTAGCAGAGGTTAAACTGCTGCTCTGCTTGAAGATCATAACGTACTGAACTTTCACAAGTTTTGAAAGTCTTCACCTTCGAAATGTACCGTGATGAATGTGATGGGCGGTGACAGGACATCAGGCGCCCTGACCAGTGAGAGAAAACAAAGAGCAGCTCAGCTAAGAGACAAACACAAAAGACGTAAAAGCTCCGCCTCCAAAGACGAATAAATGTCCGCAACACGGAAGCAGAGCGAGAAAAAAACAACAACAGAGAAGAAGCAATTCCCAACAATAAATAGAATATAACAAATCACAAGGAAATCAGACTCGAGATTTTCTCCGGCCAAAGTGCTAGAAAGAATCAGACACTCTAGCGATAGGCGTAGCGAACCCCCGGCCAATCAGCCAGCTGGGCCAGGAAATTGATGGAAAAGAAACTCGGTATTGTCCCGGACGATAGAACAAAGAAAAGTCCAACAAACGCACCCCTAAATCATGACAGGACCCCCCCTCTAAGGGACGGCACCAGAAGTTCCCCGAGAACCCCGTGCATGGAACTCAGAGATGAGGCTGGGATCAAGGATATCCCGAAAAGAGACCCAGCGCCGCTCCTCAGGCCCATATCCCTCCCAGTCCACTAAAAATTGAGCTCTGCGACCGACACGCCTGTCGGCCAAAATGCGATGCACAGTATAAACCGGGCCCCCCTCAATTATTTGTTGTGGTAGCAGAGGCTTGTGAACCGTAGCCAGGACGCTACTGCTAACTGGTTTTAGCCTTGAGACATGACATGAGGAGTGGATGCACAAGGACTTCAGGCAAATGAAGCAAGGAGCTAACTTTTGTGACTCCACCTTTGAGGGAAGGTCCCGAGTAGACAGCCAAACTCTTTGGCCAACCCGATAAGATGGGGCCAACCGGCACCTTCTATCGGCAGCAGTCTTCTGTCTCTGCCTTGATCGCAACAAAGAGGACCGGACCCTGGCCCAGACAGAGCGACAGCGTTGAATAAAATAATTGGCAGAGGGGACTTCAGAATCCCTTTCAGAAAAAAGGGGGGTTGATAGCCCAACTGAGCCTGAATTGGTGAGAGGCTTGTGGAGGAGTTGTCGAGAGAATTATGGGAATATTCAGCCCAAGATAGAAAATGACTCCATGACGATGGATTATCAGCCAAACATCGAAGGGTATTCCCCAAAGACTGGTTGGTCCGCTCTGTCTGGCCATTCGTCTCTGGACGAAAGCCAGAATAAAGGCTCACAGTGGCCCCCAACAGACTGCAAAAGGCCTGCAAGAACTTAGCCGTGAATTGCGGGCCCCTGTGCAAAACTACATCTTGCGGGAGACCATGCAGGCGGAAAAAATGGTCCACAACAAGAATGGCCATCTCCCGCACCAAAGGCAACTTCTGCAGTGCGATGAAATGGGCGGCCTTCAAAAAACAGTCAACCACGACCAAAATGACCCCATGCCTTCAAAATTAGGCAAACCCATAATAAAATCAAGAGCGATATGGCTCCATGGGCGTTTAGGGAGCCGTAATGGCCGCTACAAACCAGAGGGAGGGAGGTGGGAAGTCTTATTTCTAGCGTAGACGCCTCACACTGCTACAAACTCCCAGATATCTTCTATCGTGCTGGGCCACAAAAAACGCGGGCTAAAAACTGTTTGGTTCGATGAACCCCCGGGTGACTCGCCAGACAGGAAGAGTGCCCCCACTGGAGAACCTGTGTGCATACCGAAGGCGGAACAAACCAAGAACCAGGTGGTTACCCACCAGGACTGGGATCGGCCCTTAAGGCCCCCTGCATATCAGCCTCAACGTCCCACTGAACAGGAGCCACAATCTGATCAGTCGGGATAACTGGCTCCAGAATAGGGTTGTGACCAAAGCGGTCATAAATCTGCAACTAGGCGTCAGGCTTGGTGTTTGTAGACCCCAGAAAATGATCAGGAGGAGTAGGCGCGCAGGTGTAGCTTATTGTCCCAAAGGGGGCGCTGGGACAAAATGGCACCCACCCCAATTTCAGAGGCTTCTACCTCCACAACGAACGAGAGAGGGGGATCGGGCAAAACAAGAATGGGCTCTGAGCTAAAACGTTTCTTTAACTCCTGAAAAGCAGCCTCAGCTGCTGGGGACCAATCAAACGGCGAGGAAGCATTCTTGGTGAGCGCAATAATGGGGGCAGCTACTGCACAAAATTACGGATAAACCTCCTACAAAAATTGGCAAACCCCAAAAACCATTGCACCTCCTTAAAATTTTGAGGAGCAGGCCAATTCTTGACTGCTGCCACCTTAACAGGGTCCATATGGAACGATCCCTCCGACACAATAAAACCAAGAAATGAGACTGTCTTAGCATGAAAAACACATTTCTCAGCCTTGACAAAAAGTTTGGCATTAAGGAGGGCCTCAAGCACCCATCTAATATATTGTTTATGCTCTGAGAGAGTTGAAGAAAGAATCAGAATATCATCAAGATATATGAAGACAAATCTCTCAAACATCTCTCGGAGGATCTGAAACACCGAGGAGGCGTTAACTAATCTGAACGGTAAGACCAAATATTCATAGTGCCCGTCATGCATATTAAACGCTGTTTTCCACTTGTCCCCGTCCCGAATGTGAACTAAGTTATTAGCATTTTGGAGATCTAGCTAGGTAAAGAATGATGCCTCCTGCGTACGTTCAAATGCGGAATTCTTCAACGGAAGGGGGTATCGGTTTTTAATAATGATCTTATTCAAACCCCTATAATCAATACAGGGTCGCAGACAACCATCTTTTTTTCCCACAAAAAAAAAACCTGGCAGGAGAAGTGGATGGCCGAATAAAACCATTAGCAAGAGCCTCTTGAATATATTCTCGCATGGCCTTACACTCAGGCCCTGACAGCGAGTATAGTGAACCCCTAGGGGGAGTAGTACCAGGCAGGAGACTGATCTCACAATCGTACGGGCGATGAGGGGGTAAAGTCAAGACTTGTTGTTTGCTAGAATCATCGGCAAGATCAGTATAATCAGGAACGTTCGGAGGCAGATCAAAATACAAAGTGGCCCCCAAACTCTCCACCCGCCATATCAATGACTGAATCACAGTCAGAGAGATCCTCCAAATCACAATCATCCTCTGGCTGCTGCCAGTCAAACTGAGGATCCCACTCCAACCCCTCCTCCGCCTCCTCTTCCCAACTAGGAGGGCTGTGTGAGACAAACTCCTCAGAATCATTCTCGACATCAGCCTCCCCCCCAGGTTGATGCCTGGAACTACCCGCAAACTCTCACTACTGTGGGATCTACAATTAGCGGCCCATTGGACAATAGGGCTAGTCTGACTACCCCAACGGATGTGAGGCTTATGTTTCCGTAACCACGAGTGCTCTAACACAACAGGAAAAACAGGGGAACAAATAATTAAAAAATCGAACCTCCTCAGAATGGCGACCAAAGGGAATGAACATGGTTAGTGCTTCAGAGACCTCAGTTATAATTCCAGAACCGAGCGGGCGACCGTTCAAAGATTTTACAGTAACGTAGACAGACCATTTTCCGTAAAACGACCATATTCCGTACAAATGACCTTATCCATCCGATCGCAAAATAAATTCTTCCAGGTCATTAATAAAATGTATACCTGTGTTATCATCATCTTGTTCCCTTTCGACTCCCCCAAGACGAGAGAGGTCACGCGATCCAATCAGGAGCTATTCCGGTAAGTTTACCGAGTGTGCCACCTACAGTCAAAAGTGAAAGCTAGGGAGACCCCAGCCCGGAGCTGCTGCCATTTTGGGGAGAGCGCAACATCGGCAAAATGTACATTTTTATCTTAACAGTGCCTTTTAAAGAGCTGTAATCTGTCTAAAAATATTCTTTGGTTATTGAAAGTTGTTAAGTAAATAACCATTTTGTTGAAAAAATGCTTTTAGATGACTTTTAAACCATTAATTTGGGTGACGCTTGGTTCATTCACCCAAGGCAGGCAGCAGCAGGTCTCTCACCACAGGCGCAATTTGCATGGCACCTGTCTTTCTCTTTCTTCTTCTTCTTTGGGGCTTAATGGTAGTTTACAAACCTAAGGTGTATTACCGCCAGCTACTGGTTCTATGACGTTTCAGAAGAATTATTTACGTATAAAGTTTTATTTATGTATAAAACTTCAGAGTGTTAATAATAAAGTTTGGATACATTTTAATACATTCTTTAATGAATGAATAATGCATTAATAATATTGACTTTAGTATTGTGTGTTATGTTACCACGGAAATAAACTTGCGCATGTTGTACGGAACACTGTCCAGCAACTGTATGGAATACTGCAAGCTCAGATGGTCTTCCATACAGAGGTGGAGGCGGCGGTTTCTCCCGGTTTTCTCAAATATTATTGGATCAAATACTGTCAATCAAAGTGTCGCTTGTCCGAGGAACATCCCCCCAGAGAGTAAGCACACAATCAAGAGGCAGATCTTCTCAACAAAAGAGGAATGGTTGCTGCCGTTTGCGGAAAGGAGTAAATGTGTACGCAACATGGTCAGTCTACGTAACGTGAGTGTGGCAGAGGGCGTATAGGAATAGAATGCCTCTCAGCCCACTTTGCGTCCATAAAACAATCCACGGCCCCTGAGTCCAAAAAAGCCTCAACAGGAATTATCTGTCTACCACAGTTAAGTCTTCTGGAATCAAGGTTCGGAAGGGAGTTTGGGTCTGTCCCTTTAGCGCTCCCCATACAGCTAGAGAGGCCTTCTTGTTTCCCTTAAGATCAGGGCAGTATGGGCAAATAAGCCCCGGTTTGTAGCAGTTTTGGCAGACAATTGGTTTACGAACGGGTTTACGAGGCCGTCATTGTCATAAAGGGATGTGTCTGCGCCCCCCCAATTCCCGGTTCTAGAACCATCACTGAGAGTAAGCTGAGAACAGTTCCTAATTTGAGGTTATTCCTTTAAAAAAAAAAGAAGGAACAGGGTTAAGATTCACCATAAGTTTTGTTTTATGTTTAATGTTCATGAAGAAGTTGGCGATGGACATTAAATTAATTTAATTCCAAAAATATATAGTTTCCTTGTTCAAATTTATGAATGGAAAACTGCAAAACTTCACTTGGAAAGCTTGCCTTGTTATGAGCAAGTTTGTGTGTCACACTTGTACAGTATAGTCTGATATGTAGGAAAAATTGGCTGCAGAATATTACGCTGGTTTTTAATTTTTTTATTTTCTGTAACAGGACTGCAGTGGCATCTTAGAGACAGGGTTAAGTGGCAGCTGTATCCCTTGACGTTGATGGAGTCGCACTGCCTGGCATATTCAGTAGCTGAAGTAACACAGAACAAGTCTTATATTGGAGGAGAAAGGGGGGGGGGGGGGCACAGCTGACATGTTGGCGAGCATTGTGACAAACGCTTACTTGAAAATAATAAAGTGGCAAAATAATTCCGTATCGGACACACTTACCAGAGCAGAAAGAGTCGGAAAGGGAAGACAACATCTTGTGTCATCTATCTTCCTTAAATACCGACGCTGCGACAAAGTGGAAGGAGAAATTATGATAAATGATAAGATATATTTAGTCAATACCTGTATTTCTTTGTCTCTTTCCAACTCCCCTTACAGGTTTTGTGCTAACTACATTCATTAAAAAATAAGCTTTATCCACCACCCCCAAAAACCAAATCTTAAATCCCAAAGAACCACCACAAAAAAGCAGTTAATATACATCGAGTGACTCACAAGTATATCAAATTAGCACTTCATTTGAGTAAAGCTCATATTTGAGGCTCATATTGGAGCTGAAATGAAAATGGACACCTGATATGTCACTGTAGTCGCACAAATCACTGAGACAAATGGCTAAATGGGTTTTCGGGAGTCCTGCCTCTAATTTACCATTATTTTGTCTAAGCCCATCCCTCTGATAGCTCAGGCTGGTGGTGGTGCATAAACACAGGCATCATTTATTTGACTGCCTTATTTGAATATGATAAATATCAAAAGTTGCTTTTGTGTTCACAACAACAGCAATCATGGTTATCATTGTTTTTCCTTGATTTTTCTGAAGAGAATTACATTTTATAATGCCTTTAATATTTACTTCTTTTTCTCATTGACAAGTTGTAATGAAGAGTGTGTGTATTAAGGTTTAAGAATGCAAAGGTTTTGTTGGCCACCAAGCAAATATTCTGTTAATGGACAGCATAGTGTTGAAATATTAACTTAAGGTCACCCACCTTCTTCATGGGCGTAGAAATACACACGCGCACACACACACACACACACACACACACACAATGTAATTTAAAAAGTTAACACTTGTTCCTAGCTTAAAAATTATTTCATCGACTCAAAGAACAAAATAATGGCATAAGAACACAAAAAATATATATTCTGAGGGCCACGGATGGAGATGCAGGATATGAGGGGGGAATGGAGGGATTGCCAGCGAGACATTACTAAGGAGAGCAACAGCTCTAAGGAGTGCGCTACAGAGGACTGGTGGTGGGAGCTCCAGTCTGTTGGCCTCCTCTGACTCCTCAGGAGAGTTTTGTCCATGCTAAACCCAGTAGTGCTGGCAGGAGTGCCAGGGGTATAGATATCTGTGGTATGCACAATTCCCTAACATGAGTGTCTTCCCCCCTCTGACCACTTCCTCTAAGCCTATTTATGCCTTATCCCTTGCAGTTTGATTCCCAGGGTCCCCCAACATTGGGCACCCACACAAAGGACCCCCCAACATTGGCCATCCTCTCACTGTGCCGCTCCACATCGGGCCCCCTCTGGCATGACCTTCTGTGAGAAAGAACATATGATCTCGCTGATTGCTTTCATGTATTTTTATGTATCGATAGGAGAGGATGTTGTTTGCCCACTTGCAACTGTGAATATGGTAGAAATCATTATACATACGACACTGGAAGGGAAAGTGTTGATGAAATGGAAGGGGGTGGGGGAGATGGAGGTCTTTTTGCATAACATTTGTCATTCCTTGTGGTCTGTGGAATGCATGGTTATCTTCAGCATCCTTTACAGAGATCGCTTCATTTTCAGGCAGCTGGACATTTGCTATGACGGCCAAGCTGTGCAGGACGTAGATGAACTGCCAGTCTGAGAGGTTTCTGGAGACTTTCTGGGAAAGAGCAGCTCTGACTATGACTAGCAACACAAAGTCATAAGCTTTACAGATTTACTCAACAATACTAACGTCTTGAACCGTGATCCCATAATGTAGGCTAATTAACCACCTCCCGCTCTAATGACAGCGGGAAAAAAACAAGTGTTGAACCACTAGACTAGAGTAGTTAATCATTGCTGAACATTAAAGTTTCTTTGCTAATGCATGTGAAGGCTACAAGAGATACAATTCCAGAGATCCAATCATACACCTACACATGAACAGAAAAATATAAAGTGTTTTTCCCCGAGTAGCTACATTTTCAAATCACTATGTTGGTGTTATGTATGTTTGTACAGCAAGCTTATAGAACATTTTCAGCTACAGACCTTATGTTTACCTTTCATGGACTGCATCTTACGATGCAATCACCCGGTACTAAGCTTCTACCTACAGCTGGGGAGCAGTAGTTGAAACTACACAACTTAACGGTGGTTGCGAATGTTCATTCGAGCTCTGGTTTTGGGGAACACCTGCATCATTTAACGATGGTTCGCACTACGTAAGTTACCTTGATAGTTCGAACAATGGTTTTGGAAACACTGGCGTCGCAACTACAAAGTTCAAACTATGTAAGTTGCTAACTTTCTTAGCAACTACACTTTTGGGAAACGCACCCCAGGTCGGTCAGAGTGTCTCCAGCATAGCACGGCTTCTTGAGGGCTCCAATTGAACAGTATACCTCTCGAAAGTTGTCCAAGGAGAGACTTAGGGCCTGGCTACACATTCGCGGTTTATAACGCATGTTAATGCCGTATGAAAAGCCGCAAAAAACGCTCTGAGCAAACGCTGCGTAATACGCAGTGGTGAATGGTCTACATCTTGGCAGGTAAAGTGGGTGAACACGCTTTGTCCTCCGAGTTAGCTGGAAACTCCTCCCCTAATCTGGTAAAACCAAGTCACTCACTTTTTCATGAAGCTGAGAAAACAAAAGAACTGAAGTTCTTCAGGATAAACTTGGTGTAAAAAAATCAATGAAAAAGAGCAAATTGGTGACTAGGCGTTTTATTTGATGATTAGTAACTTAGTAATTTAAAAAATGGTTCTAACCTACTTTCTACCAAAATGAGTTACTAGGTTTTACCAGATTAGGGGAGACTCACACTTTGTTTTTTTTCACTTTGATAATCAAACGTTCAGTTTGATTGTCTTCTTCCTTTCGTCCCATTCTGCTTGTAAATGAATGCGAACATGGTTGTGTCTCAGAGTTTAAAAGGATAATTAGCCATGTCTTTTTAAAAAAATCTGTCAGGCCTGCAGATCATCACGTGGGAGAGTTTCCTGAATTTCTATTGGCTGACTATGGAACCCGCTTAACTGGACGCGTCGCGTGATACGCTCAGAAACCCCTTCGGAGGTTTCTGAAATTTCACGCGGCGGTGACTGTGTGTTCTTTTGTTCCTGTCCTGCCGATGTGTAGACCCGATCATTATAAATCAATTACTCCAATCAAAGCGTTTTAGCGCCGCGCTCCGCGAATGTGTAGCCGGACCCTTACAATGAAGCAGTGGTAGGGTGTTGGATGCCCAGACTCATTGATGGACGAAGGCAACGCAGGCTACATATCTGTTCTAGTCCAGACCAACAGAAAGGCTGCAATGGGATAAGTCACAGAGAATTTCAATAATATGTAAGGGGTGTATCACACCCGTTGATAGCATCAGAATTGGACCTCATATTTACCTCACCCTAAATTTTGCTGGTCAGCAAAGCTTTTTGCAACTTAAAATAGCTTTGTAACGCTTTCCAGACTGATAACTGTCAATGACTTTGTTTCTCACTTGTTCTTGGATTTATTTAGATTGTGGTATCATCAGCTGTTTTTGCTTACTTCTCATTACCAAACAGGCTCCATTTAATTGATGTTTAAATTCAACAAGGCTGGCTATAATCATTTCTTGGTTTGTTGAGAGAAATTGAGCCCAATTATCAATTAAATCTGTTTAATTGGTTGATTTAGAAACTAAGAGAGAAATTGTTACAACCCTCAGGTAAATGCCTTCCGTGTTTCCTGCAATTCATCAACTTGTGTGTCAATGAAAAGTAATGTCTCCTTTGACTGGCTTGCATCTTGCGTGCTGCTTTATCCCTGGCTGTGCCTCGTTTCATAGTTACCCCACCTCTTGTATAAGTGGCATATTTATACCCCCTCATTTGAGTTGCAAGCTGGTGGATTACAATTTGCTATGTGATCTTTGACCCAGTCTGTGTACTAGTAAGACTCTTTGGCCCATATTCTGATGATGAGGTCTAAGTGTGGTTAAGCTTAGACCCTGGTCAAAGTATGGTTTTTAGTGAGGTTTGTGTATTGATTCTTAAACCTGGGGTTTAAGATTCACTTTCTGATGTGCGGTTTAACTTAGACCTTAGTCTAAGTAAGGTCTAACTTTATTTCACATTTTTAAACTAGGCACAGGGATGGTGTAAGTTTAAATCTCCTACATGATCAACCAGAGGCACCATTGGTTGACAGGAAAAAACCCCTTTAAAACCTTTAGATCCTCTTTCGCTTCCACTGCTTTTTCTATTCCCTCATGTCTCAGCGGCCATCTCCCTCGCCATGATCGAATTGATCTCTGAATCGTTCTCTTTGTTCTCTAAGAGCTCAACACTTCCCTTGACTAATTCTACAAGGAGGTGTTTTTCCCTTTCCCACCAATTAGCTTCACAGCAGGGGTGTCCAATCTCATCCATAAAGGGCCAGCATGGTTGCTAGTTTTTGTGACAGCCCAACATTAATACACCTGCTTTTAATTATCAAGGTCTTGATTGAACCCCTGATCACTTAATTAGTGGAATCAACTGCTGTAGCCCTGGGCTGTAATAAAGACCTGCACCCACACTGGCCCTTCACAGATCAGATTGGACACCCCTCCCTTACAGCGTTTGGATTTTGATGATTTAGCAGAAATAGTTCAAACACTGGTCTACCAGCGGTAGAGCAGTGGTCAAGTAGGCTTGACTTGAGACCGTAAGGTCCTGAGTTCAAGCCCCGGCCATGGCCTTCTTGGGCAATACGCCTCACTCCACCCAGGTGTATAAATGGGTACCAGCAAATGGTCAGGGAACCCCGACTAAGAGCTGGGAGGAGTACCTGTGATGGTCTGGCATCCCATCCAGGGTAGTAGTAATACTCCTAGTCGCTTCATGCCACAGAAACTGGGGTTAAGCACCGGGCAGATGGGCTGTGAGGCACAAAACAGGCTTACTCCTTAAATTTAGACGCTAGGTTTAAACATAAATTACACTGAGACCGAGGTTTCACTAAACTTCACCTTCAGAAATTTAAACTGAATGAAACCCCACTTAGACGGGAGCATTGATTTAAGTGGGGTTTAGTTAAATGAGGGTCTAAATTTAGACAAGATGTTAAACCTGACTTCAGAATACCGGGGTTTGTCTTTTGAAAGTAAGATGTCATCTTTTATGATAGTCATTTATGGAAGTTTCCTTCCTAGTTCAGTCAACAAGCTCCCAAGCTTTTCTCACAGTCTCCAGGATTGGGTCTACATTCCTATTAATCCTTTCCCAGTTTCTTCCTCCATCCAGTTTATCATGAGCAACCTCAAATCTTTTACAGTCATCAGGATTGGAACCGCTTTCATCCCTGAGCTACTTCATCCTGCCTTCAGACAGTTTGGCTCTGGCACTCCACTGAGTGTTCATCTCGAAAAGCCACTGGCCAGAGATTAGCGATGCTTACACTGCTTTGCCCCTTACATCTCAAGTCAACAGACACTGGTCGGAGAGGTCCACGTTCCCCTTCGTCATTTTTATGGGCCATTGCGGACTGGAGTACCTCTGTCTGGCTAAGAGGCTGAATTCCAGGCAAGCTTGTTAGTCCCTCTTCTTTGCAAGATAGAACTTCATCAGAATGTACGGACCCGATACTAAAAATACTGAGCCTGACTCCCTGTCTCATCCATATCCGTTGGTGTCTGAAGATCCACCAGATATCATCCTCCCAGGAAGCAGTCTCCAGGCCGTAACCATGCTACAAGTGGGGCGTGAAGTCGAAGAGGTGTTGCGGTCTTGTCCCTCTACATCTGACACTCCACCCAATAATCTCTTTGTCCCCAAGAATGAATGGCAAGATCTCAGCCGGTGGTCATACCTCTCAGCTGGCATGCCATCTCAGTATCTCTCACACTCCCACCCTTGCGCGTCAGCGCTTTTGGTGGCTAACCATCTGCCAGAATACCGGGATAATCATTGCAGCCTGTCCGATGCGTGTCCGCTCCAAATCAAGTAATTAATGGCCCTGCAGTCTGCTTCAGCCCTTGGAGGTTTTCAACTGACTGTGGGCTTGCAGAGCCATAGATCTTGTCTTGGGACTGCCCTGCATTTGATGGATGTATGGTCTTCCTTACCATTGTTGACTGGTTGTCTGAGTCATCCCACTTCGTTCCCTGGCTAAGCTGCACACTGCCAAAGAGACTGCCAAAGCCTTCCTTCAACACATGGTTTGCCTTCATAGTGTGTACTCCACCTGGCAGTCATGCCGGAAAGCCACTGGCCAGAGTTAGGCAACGCCTATACCAATTCGCCCTTAACATCTGAACTGAACCGTGCTATTCCCCTCTGGGCTCAGTTCAGCCATTAATGTTTTCTATCAACAAATCTGTCCATTTGATTGTTCTGTGCCGCCGCCCTTGATTCCTGGTGTGGATCATAACAGAAATTACGCCTTCACATTTGGCCAGGTAGGGTTGGACAGCCCTTTTCCTTAAAAGAAAAAAAGAAACAATCATTTAAAACTGCATTTTGAGTTTACTCAGGTTACCGTTTTTAATAATGAATTTAGTTTGATGACCTGAGACATTTAAGTGTGACAAATATGCAAAAATAGAAGAAATCAGGACTGGGGCAAAAAAACTTTTCACAGTATTGAAGTATTATTATTATTTTATTGTTGTTGTTTTTGTTACGCCAATTCAGGAAAATGTAGCTCTATATTGACAAGTGTGAAAATGATATGACACAGAAGAAATCATGAGGCTTGTATCAAAATGTAGATGAAAATGAGATCTTTCATATGCCATAACTTGATTAGATCATCAGCCTAACCCACTGACAGGGCGGAATCAAAGTTTTGAACCCAAAAGCTCGACTCCAGACACGAGTTCCAATTTCAGTCTTTTAATAAAAAGTAGCAACTTAAATACTCATACAGAAAACAAAGAAAAGCCAAAAAGAAACTTTCAAGGAAAGAATAGTAGTCTAACTGAAATTCACTCACGAAGAGAAAAACCTGAAACAAACAAAATTCACTCTAATGAGGAATATAATTAGAAACAAGGATAAGACAAAGCAAAAATGAAACCTGAAAACGATCTCTGCTAAAGGACCAAAAGCAAAACAAGAAACAACCTAACACAACTTAGCATAGTGCTCATAGTACGGCAACCCAAGACGAACTGGCACAGGACAAGGGAAAATGCTGACTATAAATACCCACACAAGGAAATGGGAAACAGGTGGAAACAATCAGGGCCGGGCAGACAATCAGACCAAGGAAAACATGGAGGGGCAGGTGAACAGGAACAAGAGGAGTGAAAAATTTCAAAATAAAACAGGGAAATCACGAGACAACACTCAACATAACTTTCTTGACATGACAGTACCCCTCCCTTTAGGGACGGCCCCTGACGGACCAGGCAACTCAGGATGGCGCTTGTAAAAGTCTTTGATGAGGTCAGGGCATACAATAAAGCTTGCAGGAACCCATGACCGTTCTTCTGGACCATAGCCCTCCCAGTCCACCAAAAACTGCTTTTCCCGGCCCCTGTTGCGCACTGCCATGAGAGCCTTAACAGAGTAGACCAGGCCTCCATCAACCATCCGGGGGGGTGGAGGGGGTTTGGCGGCGGGGACCATGGAGCTTTCCTTTGCCGGTTTCACCCGGCTGATGTGAAAAGTGGGGTGGACTCTCAGGGACCGGGGCAAACGAAGACGAATCGAGGAGGGATTGATGACCTTAGTCACGGGAAATGGGCCCACAAACCGCGGCGCTTGTTTCCTGGAGGAGACTTGGGGAGGTAAGTCTTTAGTAGAGAGCCATACCTTTTGTCCAGGTTGGTATGCCGGAGCCGGGCGGCGCCTCCTATCCGCAGCCCTCTTCATTTGATCCGCACTGCGTAGGAGGATCTTGCGGGCAGCTGCCCAGATGCGGTGACAACGCCGGACCATGGCGTGAGCCGAGGGAACAGTGATCTCCTTTTCAGATTCAGAGAATACTGGGGGCTGGTACCCAAAGACACACTGGAACGGTGACAAGCCTGTGGCTGAAGTGGGAAGGGAATTGCAGGCATATTCCACCCACACCAGGTGCTTGCTCCAGGATGTTGGGTTCTGCGACACCAGGCATCGGAGACATGTTTCTAATGCCTGATTGAGACGTTCTGTTTGGCCATTAGATTCTGGGTGGTACTCAGAAGTGAGGCTGACAGTGGCTCCGATGAGTTTGCAGAACTCTTTCCAGAACCTAGATACGAACTGGGGCCCTCGGTCAGAAATAATATCCTTAGGAAACCCATGGATACGAAAAACATTAGTCATCATGACTTCCGCTGTTTCTTTGGCAGACGGAAGTTTAGGCACAGCAATGAAATGAGTCATTTTCGAGAATCTGTCCACCACAGTGAGAACTGTGGTGTTACCTTCAGAGACTGGGAGCCCCGTGACAAAGTCTAGAGAGATTTCGGCCCATGGGCGGGAGGGAATGGGAAGTGGTTGCAACAACCCCATCTGAGCTCTGGAGGAGGTCTTGTTGCGAGCACAGACGGAACATGCCTCCACATACTCCTGCACTTCTCATTCCATGGAGGGCCACCAGAACCTCTGAGAGATGGCATGCATAGTTCTTTTGACTCCTGGGTGACAGGTGAGCAGTGAGGTGTGAGTCCAGTGGATTACCTGTGGACGCATATTAACACGGACAAACAAGCGATTAACCGGACAACCACTAGGTGTAGGGCTCTCACCATTAGCTTGCTTCACCTCAGATTCTATTTGCTAAGTCACCGCTCCTATCACACGGTTCAGTGGTAGGATAGGCTCAGGTTCCTTGGCATTAGACACAGGGTTAAACAGGCATGACAGGGCATCTGGTTTAATGTTCTTGGACCCCGGCCTGTAAGACAAGATAAAGTTAAAACGGTTAAAGAATAGGGTCCATCTTGCTTGACGTGAGTTCAGTCTTTTTGCTTTGCGAATGAACTCAAGGTTTTTATGATTTGTCCAAACTATGAACGGGTGCAGCGCCCCCTCCAACCAGTGTCTCCACTCTTCCAGAGCTATTTTGACAGCCAGCAACTCACGGTTTCCCACATCATAGTTGTGCTCAGATGGTGAGAGCTGTCTAGACAGGAAGGCACAGGGGTGAAGCTTGTTGTCCTTCTCGGACCTTTGGGAGAGTACCGCTCCCACCCCCTCATTGGAGGCGTCCACCTCAACCACGAACTGCCGGCTAGGATCAGGAACTGTGAGGATGGGGGCGGTGGAAAACCGTGACTTAAGCTGCTGAAAGGATTCCTCTGCTTGGGACGACCACTGGAAAGGATTCTGAGGAGAGGTTAGAGCATGGAGAGGTGCAGCTATGGCGCTGAAGTTCCTGATAAACCGCCTGTAAAAGTTAGCAAATCCCAAGAATTGCTGAACTTTTTAGCGGTTATCGGGTGTGGGCCACTGAGCCACAGCGCAAACTTTAGCCGGATCCATCTGTATCTTTCGAGGAGCTATAATGAAGCCAAGGAAAGATACTGTGTCGGCATGAAACTCACTCTTCTCTGCTTTCACATACAAATGGTTCTCCAGCAGCCGCTGGAGAACCTGGCGTACATGGCCTACATGAGAGTCCAGGTCTGGGGAAAAGATCAAAATATCATCAAGGTAAACATATACAAAGTGGTTCAAAAAGTCTCTAAATACATCGTTGATCATGGCTTGAAAAACGGCTGGGGCATTAGTCAGCCCAAATGGCATAACTAAATACTCATAGTAGCCACTAGGGGTGTTAAAGCCAGTCTTCCACTCATCCCTAGGGGTGGGTCGATTCTGAATCGCGATTTTTTTAAAGCGTAGTACCACCACCTGTTGCCGTGGGGCGAACATACAAGCTTTCCCTCTTCCTTTATTAAACCAGACGCGGCCTTGAACGAGGGTGCCAAACATCAAAGGGCGTGAGAAGTGCTTCCGGAAAAAAAAACTTGCTGCATGGAGCAAGTAAAGGACTACAGAACTGTCTCCTTTTCACTAATTAGGCTACTTTAATCATGTCCCTGTTTACTTTGCTCAATTAGCAATCAAACATGGGATTCACTTATTTACTTTGCTGGATGACTAGAGCTCTTTATTAAGGCAGCATGTTTGATTGCCACATTATGAAATTTAAATGGACATAGAACAGCACAGCATGAACGCGATTGCCATTGCCATACCATTTTGTGGTATGATTTTCATAATTTATTTCTCCCACTCACGTTTCATCCGCATTGCAGAATGTTTTCCACCTTGTGTATTTTTTGATGCTTGAAATCCAGGGCGATCTGAAAATAAATTTCTTTATTTTTATTATATCATTATAGATCTTCTAAAAAGACGAGGATTTTTTTAAAGTGTCATGAGACCACTTGCAGTCATGGGGTGTGTAGGCAGTCACACGTTATTTCTTGAAACACACACCTGAAGCGGCTTAAACGATTTAAAATGCCGTGGGAAGAAGCCTGAGTTTAGATTTCGCTAATTGCAGGCGCTCCGCCCTTCCCTAAATCTGCTCCCGTGTACTTGGCTTAAATAACAATCAAGCAATTTCAGTAGCCTACAAAGATTAAGATGTGATGGCGAAAAGCAGAAAAACCTAACTGGGCTTGTTAGATTGAAAGAATGCCAATAAATTGAATAATTAGAAAAAAAAATCTTCCTCTGAATTACATCTCTCATTGTAGCATTTTAGGACATTATTCAAGATGAATTTAAAACAGATTTGTAAAGATCGCCCTGGATTCTAAAAAATACACAGGCTGGAAAAAATTCTGAAAAGCAGATGAAACATGAACGTGAGATCGCTATGAATTATCACACTCGCACGAAATGGTGTGGCCATGGCAATTGTGTTTATGCAAATCTGTGCCATTTAAATTTATAAATGCAGCAATCAAACATGTCTTAATAAACAGCTCTACTCATTCAACTTACAGAGTAAACGAATCCACATTTGATCGCTAATCAAGCAAAGTAAACGGGAACAGGTTTACTTTCCTTCGAGTTGCCTAATTGGTTAATAGGAGATGATTCTGTTTTCATTTGCTTGGCTCCTTTCAGCACGTAGCCGAAAAATAATGATGTCAGTCAAGTTTTTTCCGGAAGCATTTCTCACGCCCTTTGATGTTTGGCACTTTCGTTCAAGGTTGCGTCTGGTTTAATTCAGGAAGAGGGAAAGCTCGGATGTTCGCCCCACGGCAACAGGTGGTTGTACTACGCCTTAAAAAAATCGCAATTCAGAATCGACCCACCCCTACTCATCCCCCTCCCTGATTCGAACCAGGTGGTAAGCATTTCTAAGATCTAACTTGGTGAAGATCTTAGCCTGTTGAAGCTGATCAAAAGCTGATGACATGAGTGGCAAGGGGTACCTATTCTTTATCGTGATGTTATTCAGAGGCCCATAGTCAATACACGGTCTGAGGGACCCATCTTTTTTCCCCACAAAGAAGAATCCCGCCCCTGCAGGAGATGAAGGACGAATGAGGCCTGCCTTTAATGAGGATTCAATGTACTCGGTCATAGCCTTTCTTTCTGGACCAGATATGGAGTACAGCCCACCCTTAGGAATGGGGAGCCCTGGGAGCAGGTCAATGGGGCAGTCATATGGCCTGTAGGGTGGGAGAGAAGTGGTTTTGCTGAATACATTACCTAGGTCATGATAACAGCTAGCAACAGAGGTCAGATCTGGGGGTTAAAAGCCTGCGTTAGCAAGAACACAATCAACATTAACAGTATTCATCTTAGAATCATGACATGACTTAAAACACTTGACTTTACAGTTCTCAGACCTATTCAAAATTCTCCCTGTCTTCCAGTCCACGTGGGGGTTATGTTCCTGCAGCCAAGGAAAGCCCAGAATAAGGGAATGCTGGGTGGAATGAAACAGATAAAAATACATTAATTCATGGTGATCACCAACAATCACTTCCACAGGTTCAGTCTTGTGTGTAACCACAAATATCTGGTTCCCATTGAGGGCACTAGCTTCTAACGGCTGGGACAGTGGATCAGTCTTTAACTTGAGTTTCTTGGCAAAATCCCAGTCCATGAGGCTCTCATCCGCCCCTGAGTCTATTAGAACCCTAGTTGGAGCAGTGGTGTCAAGATGCCTTACCTGAATTTCAGTTAAAGCTCTGAAAGGAAGTTCAGAAGAGGAGAAATGGCTCACCAGTACCCTCCCGGCTACTGGCGAGCCTGCCCTTTTACTGGGCATGCCATGACCAGATGACCTGACTGACCACAGGAGAAGCATCTGCCCTCTTGCAGCCGACGGCGTCACTCCCCAGAAGATAATGTGGCTCGACCAAACTGCATGGGCTCCTCTTTGTCCTCTGAATTATCCTCTTGTCGGAACGCCAGAGAAGGAAGGCGTGAGAATTCCCGTCTGCCAGGTTTGGAGGCTGCCGAGCAGTCCCGACGGCGACCCGTTGATAATCCTGTCAGATTGCGATTCCGTTTGCGCTCCTGCAAAGGGTGATCAGTTCTAATCGCTAAGGTAATTAGTGAGTCAAGATCAGATGGCAGGTCAATGGGCACCAGCAAATCCTGAACCTGGTCAGAGAGCCCTTTAAGAAAAATGTCATACAATGCTGTAGTATTCCATCCACTATTGGAGGCTGGGGTACGGAAACGAATGGCATAATCAGATACAGAGTCCCGACCTTGCTTGATGTAACTCAGCTCCCGTGCCTTTTCCCGGTCGGTCGTGAGGGGTTCGAAAACCCTCCTCAGGGCTCGGATGAAACCATCGAAGGAACCACAGACCTCTGAACCACGGGACCACTCAGCTGTAGCCCACGCCCTCGCCCTCCCAGTGAGATGGGAGATCATGAATGCCACCTTGGACTGTTCTGTGGGAAAGGCTGATGGCAAATACTCAAAATGCATTTCACAGTCAACAATAAATGCTCGGCACTCCCCCGACTCACCGGAGTATTTCTCTGGGGGAGAAAGGCGGAGAGCAGCTACTTGAAACACGGACCCTGACGGGGCAGCCGCAACCGCTGGAGAGGGTGTGGGATCTGCAGCGGAGGATTCTTTGGTCAGGTGAGAGAAAACTTGCTGTACCTGGGCTCCTAGGAGGTTCACTTGGTTGGTCATGGTGGTTTTGAATTCTTCCTGAGAGTTTGCCAGCTCTTTCACTCCATGCTGCAAGGCAGACATACACTCCTCCTGCTGATTTAGGCGAGCGCCCTGGGAGCGCACGGCTGCCGTCAGCTGATTTGAGTCGGCTGGGTTCATGCTGGCCAGTTCCTACTGACAGGGCAGAATCAAAGTGTTGAACCCAAAAGCTCGACTTCAGACACGAGTTCCAATTTCAGTCTTTTAATAAAAAGTAGCAACCTAAATACTCATACAGAAAACAAAGAAAAGCCAAAAAGAAACTTTCAAGGAAAGAATAGTAGTCTAACTGAAATTCACTCACGAAGAGAAAAACCTGAAACAAACAAAATTCACTCTAATGAGGAATATAATTAGAAACAAGGATAAGACAAAGCAAAAATGAAACCTGAAAACGATCTCTGCTAAAGGACCAAAAGCAAAACAAGAAACAACCTAACACAACTTAGCATAGTGCTCATAGTACGGCAACCCAAGACGAACTGGCACAGGACAAGGGAAAATGCTGATTATAAATACCCACACAAGGAAATGGGAAACAGGTGGAAACAATCAGGGCGGGGCAGACAATCAGACCAAGGAAAACATGGAGGGGCAGGTGAACAGGAACAAGAGGAGTGAAAAATTTCAAAATAAAACAGGGAAATCACGAGACAACACTCAACATAACTTTCTTGACATGACACCCACATGGTGATATGACCCCTTGAAGTTTTCCTAACATGAACCTTTTCAAGTTTTCTCCAGTGAATTACAAAAAAATCCCATGACACATTCTATGCTTAAAATACTTGTTTTAACTTCACTATATCATAGTTATTAAATTGGTGCAGTGTTGTTATTGAAACATCCATAGTTCCCATGATATTGAAGATTTATGTTGGTTAAATCTTGTTGAGGATCCAGATTTGGCTTAACACTGTGACACCTAGAATGGGCATACAATTGATTTACTTGCAGTTTTTATCAGTGCTCCAATATGTCTTTCAGCTCTGAAAATTTCATTTAGTTATCTCAAATAAATGAAGTTACGAGGGCTCAGAAATGCTTGAAATAATGATGCAAAAAATTTCAACCTACCTCAGTGTAATTTTAGAGGCTGTAACTCAAAAAATAGTCACAAGATAAAATTTGGCTGTTGTGATTCTAGTTCTGCCTTGCCTTGCTTTGCCGTATCTGACTGCCTTATGTGTATTTTGATTCCTTGCCACGTCTGACGATTCCTTAGAATTATGTATTGTGTATTTGGTTGCTTTTCATTCATTTATTGTCTAAGTTTAGATTTTTCCATGTTTAACTTATAGCCATGGTGTTATTACAGTCCATGTTTCGATTTTTCCATGCATTGCACTTTGTCTCCAGCTGTCTGGTCCTTGGTCTTGTCTTTGCTCACAGCCCCAGTAATGCCTGCCACTCCTTCGGGTGATTTAATGGTTTCTGTTTTAAATCTTCCTTCCCCATCTCGTTTACTTCCTTCCCCTTGCTTTTTCTATATTACGAACACATACTAACAGTTTGTTGTTTTTGCTAATTTACGAACCAAGACTATCATTGTATATATGACTAACTTACTAACGAGCACTCGGGATTGTGTAGCTGCACTTACTAATTGATTAACAAGCTCTCAGCACCTGCCCTATTCTAGTCTCCGCCTCTTGTCTCTCCCTAATCTTCGCCGCTGCATTTCAGTGGAATCTCCCCACCTTATACTTTCCTTTCTCTTAGTGTCTGTGCACGGTAGAACTCCTTGAGTGGAGCTGTATCACTGTCTATAGGTTTGTCCCGTGATCCCTGTCCATGTTTTGGCTTCTGCCAATTTCATGTGATTAAGTTCTTCCTAATGTGTTGCTCCCTTGTAATCAGTCTCACTGCTTCCACCTGTGTTCTGTTATCATGTGACCTCCCTGAAGTGTATATTAGATGTCTCTTCACAGCACTGCTTTGTCAGATCGTTCTCTCATGCTGACTTGTGCCACGTTCATTTCCCCTTGTACCCATTGTGATTATCTTTCTGACTGGACCGTCCTTAACATTTGATTTTTGCCTACTCCCTGTACTTCGCCGCCTTCTTGTGTTTTGAACCCTTTTTGTCTGACCTTGATTTTTGTGATTGGTGCCCTGGTTACAATTCTGGATTTCGCCCATTGGATTCTGATTTTGGATTGTGGACTCTGTACTGTTGCCTGTTCTGTTGGGGGGTTTCCCCCTTCAGAAATAAAGCCTCCTTTTTTGCATTTTACTGGTTCTCGTGTGTGGTCCATTTCGTAAATCCTCACATTGGCAAGGATTCATTAACTAAACTGAAGTTATTGTTCAATAAAAATTGATTCCAAGGGGATCAGGAGGGAACTTCTTTTCAGTTTTGGTTGATTTTATGGAATGACCCATATCTACTTGCTTGTTATATATTCAATAACAGTGTGCAATGTTTTCATTATTTTTAAATATGGAGAGCAATGTGGTTTTAATGCTTTGTGTGTCTGTGTGCGCGCACGCGCGCGCGTGCGTGTGTGTGTGTGTGTGTGTTCTATTTTGACTGCAGTGTGTTCATATTGTTTTGGACACTGAACCTTTCACTAGATGCTAATGATTTAAATCCCTGAAACTGGCATTACTGTTGTACTGTAGCTCTGGGCAGAGGATACTTGATGCGAGTTGCTTCACTGAATATTCAACTATGTGCAATTGGATGTGTTACCTGGGATGTTACCGAGAAGAATGTTTATTTTGAGTGTGCTACTCTTGGCAACGGTGACAGCCAAGGGACATGAAGTCACTCCAGGATGAGGGAGCTGGCAGATGAGTGCGTGTTGCAGTTTGGCTCTTCAAACCAATCTCTGGGAGGCATCTGTAGACATGAACATACAATAAATTTTTTTAAATTTCTTTAATGGCAAAATTATTAGAATTAGAGAGAAGATCACTGCTTCCTTACCAGTTTGCTATGGCGTTTCTTATGATATGGAGTCTTCCACATTACACACAAACCAGTTTGAATCCCTTTCTCCTATATCCCTGAGTGAACTAGCCAAATTAGTTGTTACTTCCAAATCATCTACTTGCATTTTGGATCCCATTCCCACAAAGCTAATGAAAGAACTCCTGCCCATTCTTGGCGGCCCAGTTCTTCACATAATTAATTCTTCTCTGATTTCCGGTATTGTTCCCACTTCATTTAAGATGGCAGAAATCAAGCCGCTGCTTAAAAAACCAGATTTGGATCCCACAGTCCTAGCCAATTATAGGCCAATCTCAAACCTCACATTTTTATCGAAGATCCTTGAAAAATGTGTCGCCCAACAGCTCTCTTCTTTCCTGCAAACTAATGAGGTATTTGACAGTTTTCAGTCTGCCTATAGAAAGCATCACAGCACTGAAACAGCCCTCACTGTTGTAGTAAATGATCTGCTTCTCTCTATGGATAGTGGCCGCATCTCTGTTCTCGTCCTTCTCGATTTAAGTGCCGCCTTTGACACTGTAGACCACCATATTCTTCTTCGTAGGTTGGAAAAATTAGTTGGTATTTCTGGACTTGCCCTTTCATGGTTTAAGTCTTATCTGTCTGATAGATCTCAGTTTGTCCGGGTAAATAACAAGTGTTCAGAGTATTCCAAGGTTAACTTTGGAATACCTCAAGGATCTGTTCTGGGCCCTTTGCTTTTTTCTCTATACATGCTTCCGCTTGGAAATATCATAAGTAGACTTGATGTTAAATACCATTGTTATGCAGACGACACGCAGCTCTATATATCCTTTAAATGATCCGGTTACTAGATTAGAGATGTGTCTTAAAGCTGTTAAAGCTTGGATGACGCAAAATTTTCTTTCACTAAACCCAGATAAGACTGAAATATTGGTACTGGGTCCCAAATCTCTTAGGGACTCATTCATTAAGTTTTCTCTTAACTTAGATGGTCTCTCTGTTTCTGCCAGAGCTGTCGTTAAAAACCTTGGGGTGACTCTTGATTCAGAACTCTCTTTCCAGGCTCACATCAACAATATCATCCGAGTGGCTTTTTTCCATCTTCGAAACATATCTAAACTTAGAAAGATGTTGTCTCTTCAAGACGTTGAAAAATTGGTTCACGCATTTGTGTCTTCTCGGCTGGACTATTGCAATGTCTTACTGTCTGGTTGCACGAGCTCAGCCCTGAAACGTCTTCAATTAGTGCAGAATGCTGCAGCTAGGGTTCTGACTAGGACTAAGAAATATGATCACATTAGCCCGGTGCTCAAAAATCTTCATTGGCTGCCTGTAAAATTTAGAATTGATTACAAAATATTATTACTAACTTACAAAGCTTTAAATGACTTGGCCCCGGAGTATCTTTGCAGTCTTCTTATTCCTTACTCCCCACCAAGATTACTTCGTTCACAAGGTGCTGACTACTTGAAAATTCCAAATATATCTAGAATTACACTTGGAGGCAGAGCATTCTCTTACAAGGCACCAATTTTATGGAACAATCTCCCAAGACAAATTCGGGCTTCAGACACACTCTCTATCTTCAAGAGTAGGCTGAAAACTTATCTTTTTAGTCAAGCCTATGATTAGTTTATGATTAGTTATGTGTTGGCTCTGGTGGGACTAACTACACTACTGGTGTAGTGTTACGCAAATCCATGTGGAACCGGTGGCACTGAGATAGCACTTACAGGGCACCAGTGGGGCTTGCTACGGCCTTAGTCACCGGGTAGGTCCACATGGTGTTGGTGGTATCTGATTGAAAAATTACGCAGCCTTGGTCGGATGGAATTTCAGGGCCTCTGTGCTGCAATAAGTGGATGAAGGATACAAGCTTTTGGTCGTTAAAATTGCTTAAATCCATGTGGAACCGGTGGCACTGAGATTGCACTTACACGGCACCGGTGGGGCTTGCTACAGCCTTAGTCACCGGGGAGGTCCATATGGTACTATTGTTTAGAAAATGAAAAGTGATCTAACAGCCTGGAATAAGTGTTGGGCCTCTGTGCTGCAGGAAGTGGATGGAGGGGTGTTGACTGTTTCCTGACCAGTCTGCTTATAACTTCTCACTTGGCACATGGCAGAGGACGGTAATTTTATTATCATGCAGTAGTTATCCAGTGCCTCACATCCCTCTCTTCTGTGTCTCTTTCCGAGGATCTTTCCCTCCACTTCCCTGAGTCCTGGACCGTATGAGCCCTGTCCCTCACCATGAGCGCTGGCTGCTGCTGCTGGTCCGATCCGGTCCGGCCCTGGTCCAGTCCTGCACCATCCTCGACTTGCCACTTTCTGAAGCTACCGATGCCACTGTTTAGACGGACTTAAATGGAACTCTTCTGTCGTTTCACTCCCTTTTTACTTTTTTGTTCTTAATTAGCAAGCCCGCGGAGGATGGGCTCCCCCTCTATGGCCGGGTTCCTCCTGAGATTTCTTCCCACTGGGGAGTTTTTTCTCACCACTTGTTGGAGGATTTTTCTCCCTACTGGGAGTTTTTTGCCTCATTTGCTGTAGTGCGGAATAGGCTGGGCACTGCCTTTTTATTTCTTTAAACTCTCACTGTAAAGCGTCTTTGTGACAGTCTCTGTGAAAAGCGCTATACAAAATAAATTGAATTGAATTGAATTACTAATAATGGGATAGATATTACTCTGACGGAAAGTGAACAAACTGCCCTCAATGCTCATGTCAAAGGTTTGCATCTACTTGAGCAATCAGATAAGGAGCAGGATCTCTCAGAAAGAAGCAGTCTCTTGAGAAAAAAGTGCTAGGTCTTAAGAAAAGAACAAAGTCTATCTGAAAAAGAGTTGCTCTCACAGTGAGTGAAAGCACATACCACAAAGTAAGTCACTTGGAAAAGGAATAAAATTTCTCAGGAAAGGAGCAGTGTCCCTCAGGAAGGAGTATTGTCTCAGGAAAAGAGCAGATTCTCAGGAAAGGGAGTTACCCTTAAGGAGCAGGGTCTCTCAGAGAAGATGCACCATCACTGAAAAACAAGCAGCAGTGCGAGCAGCTGACTGCATGGGATCAGGTTTCCTCACTGCTGCCCAGCCTTAAATTCTGAGGAGTTTACAGACCGCACTCTAGTGCCAACAGTCACATGGCATCTCTGAGATGCCAGAGTAACACAGATTAGAGCCGGCCCGCTTCACTTTACAGGCCTGCTCTGGTTGAAAGGCACCATCTTTTTTATGATTCCCCGAGATGCTCTGGGAATTAGAGACCATATGCCTGTTTTGGAAACCCCCAAAATGATGCACAAATAGAGGCCATGTAAAGCCCCCTGTTAGCCATGAATCTGGCTGTATAGTCAATGGGTAGAACGAACTGTTGGCCTAATTATGCACATTTTGGAAAAACAGCATTCCTATCTGCAGGCACTGAGCCTGCTCTCAAAGGCAGGCAGATGAAGCGTTCTGTTTTTTTTTTTTCCGGCTGTCGTGATCATGTGGCCTATTCATAATCATAGAGCGGCCACACAGCTACAGGTAGCGGTAATGGCCGAACATTAGTATGGCATATCCCCGACCACAGAGGGAGAGGATTAAGCTAACAGGAGTGGGGCTAGATAGAGACAGAGTGAGCACGGGGGCGAAAAGGATAGCACTGTCCAAAGAAACATTTGCGGTGCCGATATCGAAACGCCGTCGTCGGGTTACTATTTATCTCACGCCAGCCAAGTTGGCACGCACATCTGGCGCGGGGTACTTAGTGCAATTATTTATGATTTCCTCCAAGATTTAAAAGCTCTTCGCCCGGCCTTGTAATGCAGTAACTGATTGCGCTGCTAATGTAATTAAGGAGAGATTATGATGTCCACGTGGCGCACCAGATGGTGGCATTCACAGCGATGGAGGAAGGCACAACTGGCACACCGCTGCACAAGGGCAGTGAGGCGCAGTCAGTCGGAGCAGACCAGACTCCCCGCCAGACGGGACCGGGGAGGGAGGGGGGAGGAGTGCGGCTGATGGGTGAAAGGAGTTGGGGGTACACTGGCGGATGATGACCTCCTCCCACGTGACTGTATCTCGCCCTGGTTGGCATTTGATTGGGTGTGTGTGTATGGGGGCGAGTGCTTATGTGGAGAGAGGTTTCTTGCATGATTCCAATCAATCCCAACGGTTACTGAGTTGTGCAGCCTTGCACGGTCAAGACAGGTGAATGTCTTCTTTTTCTCTTTTTCTTCCAAAATAAATGAATGCTCCCATTGTATGATGCAAGCACAAGGATTCAGCCATTCTTGTTAGCCTGAGACAGGTAGTCACGGACCTGAACTGTCGACAACCCCCCCCCATAGTCACACACCATTGTCAAAAAAAATCACTGCATTGTCAGTGTTTTATCTCATTTCCATTTCCTTGTTGAATTCACTGCTGAAGGCTTGAATGGATGTGTCTGAAAAGCGCTTATCACTGCTCTAGGTACAACTGGGAAACAGTGGTATCATATGGCTCTCCATGAAGTCATATTTAGGGAAAAAATAATCCTTGGCATGAGTTTGTTCATGACCAGTCTGCCTCTGTTCCCATTAAATTTGTCTTTAAGCATTTGTTCATGTCACAGTTGAGATTTTAAAGTCTTATCTAATGCTAGAGGTGTCAAAAGAAGGGGCTTTTGGGCTTAATAACAGTGAATCACTCTCCAAACAGGGCATCGGTCACAATGATTGCCTCCCATATCCTTGCACATTATGGGCTGTATGTTGGCTTTATGGATGTTGCCATTATTGTCAATTGCTTCAGCAGACGCCCTTAAACGAATTATGGAATATCCCATATCATATGTATACAGATTTCTTTAATAATGTCCTCCTCATGACTGCCATTGCTGTCATCTGACCCTTAATCTGCATTCTATAATAATGCACATTTCTCCACTGCAACAGCAAGCAACTTCTCACTCATTTATTTCCATAATGCACAGCAATCTGTTTTTCTGACCTTTTACAAGACGGTTGGCGCTCCCCATAATTTCTTAATATTGTATTGTACTGCGCTATATATTTTATTTGTGCAACTGCATTTCTGTGGGAGGCTGTGTGTGTGTGTGTGTGTGTGTAAGAAAGAAAGCGTGAGGGCATGCATTTCTGCAAACTTGCATCTGTGCGTATATAGGGGAGACTGGGGTCGGATGAGCCATGGGGACCAATGAGCCATATCACTATTTTGCGATCAATCAATGACAAAGGTGTTTAAAATAGTGATATGGCTCCCCATGACTCATCAGTCAATGGTCACATGTATTGCCTATTTTAAGCAGCTCTGTCATCGATTGATCACAAAATAGTGATATGGCTCATTGGTCCCCATGGCTCATCGGACCCCAGTCTCCCCTACATTGACTGATGACTTTACTGGGGTTAACTGGGTGACTTTACAGTGGTGGCATGTGAGCTGAAAATAGAGGCAGAATAAGAAACTCATTCATACTGATGGCAGGTCTCGTCCCTTTTTGAATCAATTTCTTTACTTCAGTATTCTTAGTGATTAGAACAATGGCAGGTAAACACATCGCTTGTTCTGAATACAATGGAAGGGTGATTCAGAAAATAAATGTAGTATTAAAAAGTAGCTTTTTAATTCACATAGTATGCTTCTAAGGAAAAAAACATAACAACCTGTTATTTCCCAAATTCGCTTGTGGCATATCCTGCAATGCAGGCTCCCAAACCAGCACTTGATTGTTTAAAATAAAACAATTGAAGACCCCAGACCTAAAAGTACTGAAGTTACAAAAAGTCAATTTTGAGGAAATTGAGAAAATCAACTTTGGTAGCTATAAAAGACATTTTCCCATCCTAATTTCACAATGCGTGAAGCATTAAGCACTTTTAGCCCTGGGCTCCTCAATTATTAGCTGTATGTAGCCACTTTTGAATAATGTTCAGTACATTGAGTGCAATTTTGCATAAAAATAAATAATTCTATTTCTTTTCTTACTATAACAAGGATAAACAGGTTACACGTGATATTTTTAATCTTTTTTGGAGAACTGGTCAAGACATATAATCAGTTAATGTTCATGCAAAGAACGACTATATTAAGCCAAATATATGCTATCCCCGCCCATCCCCACCTCTCCAAACAGCTAAAACTGGGTGAGATAAACAGGTAAAAGTGAGAAAAATGGAGAGCTCAGGAATTTGTCTATCCATCAGATGGACACAATGGTACTCTTATGCCACCCTGACACTTGCACAATTTTTGTCCCCGCAATGCCGCGCAATGCGTTGTGATAAGGCGTGCCATTTCGGTGGTACGCAGCGGAGCCTCATTTGCGCCCTTTTTGCGCCCTGTTTGCGCTCTGTACACGCATGTTACCCACTGTCTACGCAATGCGCGGCCAAAAATTTGAACAATGCATGAACACTTCGTGAGAAGTCCTTGCCATGTGCAAATGGTTTGTGACGTGCACAAACTATGTGTGAGCTGGGTGTGCCATGATCACGGGAACAGCTTGTGACAATACCCTAACACGGTACGCATTGACATGCACCGTCAGCAGTGTTCGCATAGTGTTCACGCTTGGTTCATGCAAGTGGCATGCATGTGGCAGAAACATTGCATGCCGAATGTGTGCCGAATTTTTAAACATGTCAAAATTCTCTCTACAACATGGCACGCCCCCCCGGCCTGCACCCTTCACACACTCCTCACGCCCGTTCCTGAACACTTTAATCATTGCCACGACGCATCGCGTGGCATTGCAGGAGCAAAAATTGTGCAAGTGTCAGGGTGGCATTAGACCACCATTTGTGTGCACATGTTTGCACGCTTACACACAAACACACATGCATGCACACACTCATTCTCACGCATACATACCAATACAAAGTTGTATATTTAGAAACCTAGTTCAGTTTTCACCAGGGGAATTTAAGGAGGTAAGGAGAAACAAATGCAACACAAAACACAATATTATGATTCAGACAAGGAACGAAACGCTGATCCAGAGTATAATCCACAAGGGATTATTTGAAGAGTTTCACAGCAAAATACAGTATTTCCATTGTAATGATTTTTTAATAAAAATATTAATATTTGTCATGAGAAAAGTTTGCATTTGAGAGCTCTCTTATTTGTTAATATGCTTCACAACGTATTAAACAAGTAAAAAAATCACAATATATCCACAGAAGTGTTTCTTCGCAAAATACAACATGCTGATTTCCCCCAAATGGGGCCCAAAGTAACTGTATTTTGTCAATTTCACGTCATGGCTTTGCATCCCAGACTATTGTAATATGATGCCCAAAAAAAAAAAAAAATCAGCCCAAAAACACACGTGGACTGACTTCCCTTCAGCATTCATTTGTGGATGGAAGTACGTATTGTAGTACTTGATAAAAGTTTACCAAAGTAATCCTGAGCCCACGCGGTTATATCACTTATGTCTAAATGACAGTTCATGAGGCAGTACCATCTCAGTGATCAGAGATCATGGATATTCAGCTACATGAAGCAGTACCATCTCAGTGATCAGAGATCATGGGTATTCAGCTACATGAGGCAGTACCATCTCAGTGATCAGAGATCATGGGTATTCAGCTACATGAGGCAGTACCATCTCAGTGAGCAGAGATCATGGGTATTCAGCTACATGAGGCAGTACCATCTCAGTGAGCAGAGATCATGGGTATTCAGCTACATGAGGCAGTACCATCTCAGTGAGCAGAGATCATGGGTATTCAGCTACATGAGGCAGTACCATCTCAGTGATCAGAGATCATGGGTATTCAGCTACGTGAGGCAGTACCATCTCAGTGAGCAGAGATCATGGGTATTCAGCTCCATGAGGCAGTACCATCTAAGTGATCAGAGATCATGGGTATTCAGCTACATGAGGCAGTACCATCTCAGTGATCAGAGATCATGGGTATTCAGCTACATGAGGCAGTACCATCTCAGGGATCAGAGATCATGGGTATTCAGCTACATGAGGCAGTACCATCTCAGTGATCAGAGATCATGGGTATTCAGCTACATGAGGCAGTACCATCTCAGTGAGCAGAGATCATGGGTATTCAGCTTCATGAGGCAGTACCATCTCAGTGATCAGAGATCATGGATATTCAGCTACATGAAGCAGTACCATCTCAGTGATCAGAGATCATGGGTATTCAGCTACATGAGGCAGTACCATCTCAGTGATCAGAGATCATGGGTATTCAGCTACATGAGGCAGTACCATCTCAGTGATCAGAGATCATGGGTATTCAGCTACATGAGGCAGTACCATCTCAGTGATCAGAGATCATGGGTATTCAGCTACATGAGGCAGTACCATCTCAGTGATCAGAGATCATGGGTATTCAGCTCAGCTTTCTGCCCTTGCCCTTTACACACAGACATTCTTCCAGATTCCTTGAATTTTTATATGATGTTATGCACCGCAGAGGGTGTAATATCCAAATTTGATTCCATCTTCCTTTTAGGAACATTAAATATCTTGAATTAATATAGTCTGCAATAAAGCACAAGTGAAATGTCACAACCCTTGTGTGAATGCATATTATTCCTCCACCCATCCAGCAACTTGCATGTCTTCAAGATGTACTGTCTCATTTGATCGGCTTACCGTCTTTAATGCCTCACCCGCCAAGTGTTATTCATTTGTGTTTCCCCAGGCCCATGCACCTCTGTGTGGCATAGATAAACCTTACTTTGACTCTGCCTAGTTTTTGGATTTTTATATGCCCAAAGGCAATGAGCTATTATCTTTTTCGTCTGAGGTTATCGCCTTCAGACATAGTCGTACCCTGTAATGATAGTTAACAACAGAATTACTCTTCTTAGTCTTATTTGTAGGAATAAGCACCTAAGCATATTTCCTGGTCTCTGCATTCCTGTTACTTACCCTTTGCACTGTTCCTTTGCCCAGTTTATCAAAAGAACCTCCGAAGGTGTCAGCACTCTCCAGGATTGAGACTGTGTTCCAGCTAAACTCTCCAAATCTGACATCTGACAGTTCTGTTTTGGCAAGGATGATCTCCATCTGGCTTCTGCCCCAGGACACCACTGGCTAGGCGCAGACACGGCCTTTACCCAAGCTCATTACAATCTGAACTGCTCTGTCTCCATTCTACTCTGGGCTCTGTCCCCATCTGTCATTACTGTATTCCTGTCAATAAAGCATGCCGTTGGATTTTTCTCTGCCTCTGCTAATTTTTTTCTTTTTTGTCTAGGATGTAACAGGCACAATATATTTAGAAATCATTGCTTTGGGTTTGTTAGTGCATTTCCACACCATACCAACTTTTATAATTCTAAAGGCTTTTTCTGTGCACTGATCAGAGTGCACCGAAAAATGGCAAACGTGGAACTGGATTCAAGATTAACTAGGCTTTATTGTGCCTTCGCAGAAACACAGCAAAAGGCAGAAAAAGGCAAATACACTCAACAAAAATATAAACGCAACACTTTTGTTTTTGCTTCTATTTGTCATGAGATGGACTCAAAGATCTAAAATTCATTTCAGATACACAATATTACCATTTCTCTCAAAAATTGTTCACAAATCTGTCTAAATGTGTGATAGTGAGCACTTTTGCTTTGCTGAGACAATCCATCCCACCTCACAGGTGTGCCACATCAAGATGCTCATCAGACACCATGATTAGTGCACAGGTGTACCTTAGACTGTCCACAATAAAAGGCCACCCTGAAATGTGCAGTTTTTGCTTTATTGGGAGTCTGGGGACTCAGAACCAGTCAGTATCTGGTGTGACCACCATTTGCCTCATGCAGTGCAACACATCTTCTTCACATGGAGTTTATCAGATTGTCAATTGTGGCCTGTGGAATGTTGGTCCACTCCTCTTCAATGCCTGTGCGAAGTTGCTGGATATTAGTGGGAACTAGTACGCGCTGTTGTATACGCCAGTCAAGCACATCCCAAACATGCTCAATGGGTGACATGTCCGGTGAGTATGCTGGCCATGCAAGAACTGGGACATTTTCAGCTTCCAAGAATTGTGTACAGACCCTTGCAACATGGGGCCGTGCATTATCTTGCTGAAACATGAGGTGATGTTCATGGATGTATGGCACAACAATGGGCCTCAGGATCTCATCACAGTATCTCTGTGCATTCAAAATGCCATCAATAAAATGCACCTGTGTTCTTCGTCCATAACAGATGCCCGCCCATACCATAACCCCACCACCACCATGGGCCACTCGATCCACAACATTGACATCAGCAAAGCGCTCACCCACACGATGCCACACACGCTGTCTGCCATCTGCCCTGAACAATGTAAACCGAGATTCATCCGTGAAGAGAACACCTCTCCAACGTGCCAGACGCCATCGAATGTGAGCATTTGCCCACTCAAGTCTGTTACGGCGACGATCTGGAGTCAGGTTAAGACCCCGATGAGGACGACGAGCATGCAGTTGAGCTTCCCTGAGACGGTTTCTGACAGTTTGTGCAGAAATTCTTTGGTTAGGCAAACCAATTGTTTCAGCAGCTGTCTGAGTAGCTGGTCTCAGACGATCTTGGAGGTGAACCTGCTGGATGTGGAGGTCCTGAGCTGATGTGGTTACACGTGGTCTGCGGTTGTGAGGCCGGTTGGATGTACTTCCATATTCTCTGAAACGCCTTTGGAGACGGCTTATGGTGGAGAAATGAACAGTCAATGCCCGAGCAACAGATCTGGTTGACATTCCTGCTGTCAGCATGCCAATTGCACGCTCCCTCAATGCTTGCGCCATCTGTGACATTTTGCTGTGAGACAAAACTGCACATTTCAGGGTGGCCTTTTATTGTGGGCAGCATAAGGTACACCTGTGCACTAATCATGGTGCCTGATGAGCATCTTGATGAGGCACACCTGTGAGGTTGGATGGATTGTCTCAGCAAAGCAAAAGTGCTCACTATCACACATTTGGACAGATTTGTGAACAATGTTTGAGAGAAATGGTAATATTGTGTATCTGGAATGAATTTTAGATCTTTGAGTCCATCTCATCACAAATGGGAGCAAAAACAAAAGTGTTGCGTTTATATTTTTGTTGAGTGTACAAAAACAAACAGAAAACTGTGTTCCAAACAATTAGAAATGTGCTGAAATGACAATAACAGCGCTTGTAATACATTTTTTGTGCAAATACACGGTAGAAGCATCTATTCAAGGCTACAGTTTAACAACAGGCTAACAAGCTTGTGTTTATATAGGCATGGCTATGGCAATGAGCAACAGATGCAGATGATCATGGTGGAGCGTGTAATGCGGGCCGGGTCTTAATAGGCCGGTGATTGAGAGCGCTGGAGGCCTGGTGTTACAATGATCCACAATTAAAGGTCACAGTTGAATGTCTTCCAATCAAAGTTGTGCTTAGGTTGTGCTTTCTGGCTCTTGTATCCTCAAGCAAAATTTAGTTAATCAACAGTCGATCATTGCATCTGTAAGATCCTTGTTTACAGCCTTTATGTTCCTTTGGAGGCAGATTTTTTCCTCTAGGAAAAAAAAAATATGTTCATTCAGTGGTAACAAATGTTATTACCCTTACATATTTGGCATGTACATTATAGGTCTGAAGTTCATTGCATTTTTTGTGTCATCATTCTTTTGCTGCAAATATGTTACTCCAGTAGCCAACCATTCCAAGTTCTTTCTTTAATCCCTGATTAAGAGCAAGTATCCAATTGCCATATCAGCACGTTGTACAGAAACTTTCTTGTCAAGAAGTTCAGAACCTTCTCGAGGCCTGGTGATTTCCAGCTGCTGTTTTTTTTTTTTGAGACTTCCTTTTCAGTTATATCCTCCCATTGCAAGTGTCTTTGTGACACAAAGATGCCTCATATTGTTGAATCCAGTTCACCTCCCCCATATGGTGTTTTTAGGTTTATCAAATTGTTTCCAATAAATTTTCAGTTTCTTCTTTGGATGGTGGCTTTTCTACCATGATTTCTTTCATTACAAGTTCTTTACTGAATATTTTTGCGTCTGTTTTAAATTCTGCCAGAAGTGTTTTGCTCACTTCTCGAACTGTGTGATGCACTAGGCCTTTGACTGGGTTTGTTGCTTTTATTTTTCTATAACTTCTGGGTTTGCTGTCCATTGATTTTATTCTTTATCATTGTTTGATCTTCTTCATTTTTTGCCCATTGGTGATGAAAGTCTTTTTCAATTCAGTTAGGATCGACAGCTCTCTGTGCATCTTTGTTGTATGTTGCAAAAGTCTTTCTCTCCACTCAGCTGCCCTTGTTTTCAGTATGGATCATTCTGTTTCTTTCAGTGATGATAGAGGCAGGTGCATTGAAAAGCTGATTCACTTTTAAAAGCAAAAGGGCCCTGGAAAGGTTTTTCTAAATGCGTTCCATAACCTCCTTTTCCCTCTGTATCAGTGCCATTAATTACACTCACGTTTTTCTCAACCTTTGGAAGATTATGCTCTTTGTCTGTCATGCATTGGTGCCTAACCTGCACCCAATTTTGAAATATGAAGTCTTCAAAGGGATACACAGGCCTAGCAGAGATCCCTTCTGATGGTCCCGGATCAGACTTGGAAGGTTTTGAAATCTTGATGAAGCAATCTTGAGATATCATGTTGAAGTGATATCACTATGTGCCATACGAACTCGAGGCACATGCCCTGACATCACTGGTTGCACGTGTAGTTTGTATACTGCACTAACATTGGAGTGAGGGCTGCTAAAACCCTTACTGTTCTGTTAGATCAGCACACAAAAGCCCATGGGTAGTCCTATTTTGTTCCCATAAGACTACTGTACAATTTACAGCACTGTATCATGAGAAAAATGCTTATTATAGTGGCAGTTACAAAGACATGCAGCTTCTACCTCCATGTCAAAGTCGATTTAGTGACATTTGTGTGATAGCTGCTGAAGGTGGACGTCAAGAGCAGCAGCCAAATATTAAAAAGGCAAACCTTACAGCGGGAAGAGAGACTAAAAACAGGTAGAAAATAACGAGGCTCGCGCTACCAACGGACCAGACGCCGTCATGGTAGAAAACAAGCGAGCTCAAGGAAAACAAAAGAAAAGGGAAATAAATCAAAGATTCCCTCCCTCAAGTCCCTAAACAATAATCTCTCAAGAGACCTTACCGGCTAAAGCGCCAAAGATGCACTGACACTCTAGCAAGAAATTCGAGGCAAAACTGGAGCTTAAATAGAGTCCAGGCAACGCCCCCAATTACTGCCAGCTGGCCCAGGAATCTGATAGGGAGCAAAACAATATTGTCCCGGACGAGAGTAACAAACAGAGCACTCAAAGCTCCCAAACCATGACAATTTGTCCAAGCTTGCTCATTTTGCGGATTAAAAATAATAACAGGTTTTAAGCTGAGGACCGCTACCAAGGTAAAAACATTGGATTCTACATATTTTGACATATCAGAAAAATGCTAGACAATTGAACCTATAGGACTGCATGATCAGGCTGAGGGTTGTTCAGACACAATTTTAAATACAATTTTCGAGATCGTATTTGCATCATAAAATAGCTTATGTAGTTAGAATGCTGAGTCTTCAAATTTTCGAACGATTTAGGCGCCTGCCTTCCATTTCATCTTTGGCTTTTGGTTCATGTGCTCCGCTGGAAGATCACATTCAAAGCACTTGTGCTTGAAGTGTTCATAGAACAAACACAAACATTGGAAGTCACCATAACATCTTTCAGTTTTAACCGCTGTTACCAAACATTCAGGAGATCGGGCTAGGTAACTTACAGTCGGTGTAAACTGACTGATTTCCCCTGTTTATTTCTGTCATTGTTCCACACAAATGCAAAGCAGCCCACCATTTTCAGAGGATCAAACTTAGCTAGCGTGTGGTGTTGTAAGTACATTAAAAAGCTTGAATGACATTGCAACCTGGCCCACCCCATGAACCAGTGACATCATGGACTAATGCGAATTTCAATGGCGTGGTGTTGTATCTGAAATATCCACCAAAAAATGTCAAAATTACTGGTAATCATTGAATACAACTGCGATAGAGCTGGTGGAACCAGTGGTAGCTAGCCAATAGAGGGCGTGAGGGCACCACCAACCCAAGTGGAGAGTGGTTTTTTTAAATAAAAAAACTTACATGATTGATGATTACATATTTAAGTATGTATTGTATGTGTTTGAAATTCACACTAATGTATGTTGTATAAAATATAAATAAATATGTTCACTGGAATTGTGGGAAACAAGTGTTTGGGGGCACTGAAGAAGCAGAAAAGCGGCACCCATAAAGCGGAGGTGAGTAGCCAATAAAGGACTGTTGCTGGGGTAAGAGAGGTGTATAGTAATGAAAATATGGCCAATCAGCGTCTTCGAAAATAATGTCTGAAAGGCAATTCTGATAGCACCCAAGCCCGGTTGCAAGCCACATGAAATATGCTTGCTAGTAAGCCACCCAAAACCCAAATATCTGAGCAGCTATTTTGCAAGCTTGTCTAGACCTTTACGAGGATGGCATCCTGTCTCTAGCCGCAAGAGTTTCATCTACTACCGCGGTTACAGTAGTGGAGTGCACTTCCAGAACGTAGAAAAGTAAGTCTAGCGCCCAATGGCGGCTTGTGACATGCGTCAGAAAATAGGGTCCATTCATTTCAATGGTGCAACCCCCCCAGCCAGTGTATGACAAGCGTCAACAAGCGTCAGTTTTTCATTTTTTACCAGTGCTCAATTTCTTTAGCGTCAACTCAATAGAAATGTCTTTTGGGTTATTTAACAATTTCGCCTTGTCAAGGTTGGTGGCACACGTTTTACAGCAACCTCACATGCAGCTGCCAAAACCGATATACCCACTTTTTCACCAAGTTGTGGTTTTTCATTGGAAATCAATATTTTTTTCAGGCATTTAAGTTATCAAGCAATCTACAGATAGGCAGAACCTCAATCAAGGTACAGTGGTGAGAACTTAACACAGCTAAGTTAGGTGGTGAAGTAAAGTAAATCATAATGTTAAATTACAAGACAGCTAAAGTTAGGAGGTAAATTATGCCTATATATAACATATAAAGCATAGTAAGCTGAACCTCATACTTTAGAATAAGCTTTATTGGTTGGTGTTTTCAAAATTTAAGTTGTCTTTTTGAATATTTTGAGAGTAACACGCATGGCTAGCTTCTCGGTCCTGTTGTTATCCGTCAATATTGATGCTACTACTGATGCTTTTAGTGGGCGTTTGGCATTTGACGCAACGCTTCGCTTCGCCGCCAGTGAGTGTTGGGCTTTAGGATGGTCGTAGCTTCGTCTGACTTCGTGATTTGCTTTTACATTGAGTGCACCAGGCCTGACAGAACATGGTCCTTCCCGCACCTGGTCGTTCACGTAAATACATGCAAAGTTGTAGTTTTATGACTAAATTTATTTGCCTGGGATTGAGAGATGTGCAAACAAATAAATCATGAAATGAACAGAATTTGTTTGACCACACTGTATTTTAATTAATTCAGCTGTGTGCAAAATGAGTGGTAATACGACTACAAAGAATTCAATTAGGCCTACTGTCGTTGAAATTAGTACAAAATAAGTGATTGAGTGTGCCATCCTGTCTTTATTGCAGCTTATCTGCAGGTGAAAACTAAAACACAATACATCCTGACTCTCCATTAATATTCAGTGGAGAAATAGGAGGAACCGATGAATGTTGAATATATATGTTGTACTTTCAGGTAAAAAAATTGGAGGAAGTGAGACACTGTGCATTTTAGTGCCATTAAAACATACAGCCTCCTCAAAAAAAAGGAATAAAGAAAAAAAGATTTAATCACGTTTGGCAAAGCCATCACATTTGCAGAAAGGGAGAGAAAGCTTGGGGATTTGTCAGAGAAGGCAACGTTGAGCTAACCCAAACTGACCTTTAATTACAGGCAGAAAAGCATGGATATTATATTGCGGCGCTTGGGTCGATCCTTTGGGGGCAGTAAGGGTGGGCTTCTCAAAACACGTTATTATAAGCTATTCAGGAGACATGGGGGTTCTTTATGTGCAGTTGGAAGAGGAAGGAAAAGGAATCATATTTGAAATGAGAATCGCAGATTTGCACTCTACAGCCAGTAATGGGTTTGTGGTGGTGATGAGGGCATTGCGGCGCTGTAGATTTCCCAGGTTGAGATAAGGATATTATTACTCTGTGTGGTAACAAAGAAATCTCCATCTCAGAAGTCCCCAGACTAGTGTCAGTAAATTAGAAAACACAGCCGATGACCTTTCCTCCGACCATGCAGAGAGTGAAGCTTTCCCTTTTAATCACGGGGCAAAACTGTTGCTGTGTTTCTTCAGAGCATTGCGGTGAAACCATCCTGCTGAGATACCTGTTCAGTGGTAAGGCACTCGGTTTATTTATGTCATATCTTTTTATTGAAAAACCTTCAGCATTAGTTTGTTATAATACTTTGGCTATACAGTTTCTCTCCAAGTGAGTTAACCAATGGTATTTTATGAAAAGTCAATAATATTTTATTTTAATAATAATAATTATTATTATTATATAAATGATTTTTATTATTATTTCAGTCTGTTCATGATGAAGTCAGCTAATTAAAAAACCTATGACAGCATATATGGGTCACCCTGGAACCAATTCCAAAAAGCAGTACCAACACATGATAGGGCCTCCACGTTTGCTCTCCAGCTATGTGCCGCGCGGCACATGGAGAATAGCATAGCGTAGCGTAATGTCAGCATATATATTGCTCACTAAAAGTAGAGGAGTTTTCGAAAGAAAATGATAATGCTGGATATCGAGGGTTTGGAGCGCAATTTTGTCCATTTTAGAGGTTTTGAGAAACAATTATTTTTAGGTTTCCAAGTGTTCTATTAAATCAGGTATTTTATATCAATTTTTAAAAAGATTGTTTTTACCAGTCACTCCTTTGCTGCATGGTTCAGAAGTATATCGAACATCTAAGTTTTCATAGGTGTGTAACTGCAACATCATGGTCAAAATTGCCAAAAATGGACATGTCACTTCAGTGCTCCAACAACTCTAGCACATGATGTGACATAACACAATGGTGATGGGTTGAAGGTAAGTTCATCTGCAATGGAAGACTATTCTGTTTTAAAGTTCATGTTTATTTGTCAAAATGTCAAAGTTTAATTCATTGAAGCAGATTTTGTTGAACGTATCACAAAATGAAAATGTGAATTCTGATTAAAAATGAACGCAGATGGACATATAGTTATTGTGCTCCAAGGATTAGCTGATAGAAAGCTGACAGGGGGTAAAAATTTCAAAACCACAAAATTTGGACATAAAGCCATTGCGCTCCAAACCCTCGATATTAAAGAATATTCAATGCATATTTCTTACCTTATACTACACCCAATACACTTTTACATGAATCTGCAATGGTAAGCAGATAACCGGAGCAGAAATAAGGCTTTAGGTTTGGCCTAAGAGATGACGGGGTCAAGGACAGTATTCCCAAAATTTTCTAAATCAAATTGGACCTCCTCAGACTTCTACTCATGCTGTGTATGTATGTCACAAGGACATTATGAGGCATCCAATCAACAGCTGGGGGATCTGGAGCCATTCTTTTTGGAGAGCCATGCTTCATTCTTGGAGTCATTTGGGGGGAATTCTAGAATTCACGGATGTTTACGCCAAGGACCTTAGGTGTTCCATTGCCAAGAGGTCCAGTGATATGACTGGCTAAGTCATGGTATTGATTTTTTTTTTTTGCCTTGCAAGCATTGCATGACACCCCTTGTGTATTGTGCTCTGGCATTATTGTTCTGCAACGCAAAAGCAGATTCATGGTGAAATGCAAAAGGAAGAACATGAGGTGTAATGATGTTATCTAAGGTGCACAGTCCAGCTACTCTTCCATCAGACTATGCAGGTGTTATGGTTATCCCTCCCCTACCGTATTTCATATACGCTGCCATTTTGGTCTTGAGGCACCATTGCAAGATCTTGGAATCACTCATAAAGGTGACTCCTGACCTTGGCTTGACCATCATTCAAGACCCTGACCAGAAAAATCTGAGATTTGTTTCAAAATATAAAATAAATGTTCGAAATGAATTGTTAACAATTTCTGTGTTTCTGTGTATTAATCAATTTCGAAGTTAGAGTTTTATCTCGATTTAACGGTTTCACTTTGGCTTCGTGGTTTGAGGTTTTTTTGGGTGGGGTTAAAGAGGGGACCACACTACGCACTGCTGCCCCTACTTGCATAACTCCTACCACCCGCCGTAAGATTATAAATACTTCAGACATGCTGGAATTAGTGGTTATCCCACTCGTTTTCGAGTCAGAATATCGTTGAGATTGTCTTTTCTTTAGTGTTATGGCCCCAATTTGTTATGACATATCGGACAGCAAGGGATGACAGACAAAATTGTAAAACTTTAACAGATTTAATTAAAAAAAAAAAGACTGCCCAAGATAAATATAAAAAAAATGAGATAGTTACAGTCCCTTGGTAATTGAGATGGCGTTGCTTTGTTGCGATGTCCTGGGACAGGAAAATGCTCCAACACAGGCAAAAATCCACAAAACAAGCTTCACAGGTCTTGTATGGAGTGACAGGTCTTGTCAAATGTATCCTTCTACTATTTCTCCTTGCAATTTCTTTTACTACTTTACTCTCTCAATTTTTCTCCTTATATACTCTTTTCCAGCCCCCTCCCACCTTCCAGACTTTTTTCAATGCTCTGGGACTTTCCCCTCTGAGGCATGCCCAGGACATGCCCAAAAACCAAGCTCAAAACTGGGCTTAACAAAAAAAAGTCAATACTGCCATTTAGTGGCTTTTTTCCCCCTACATTACATTAGCTTGCTAGCCTTGCCCTCATCTCGGAAGTGTATTTTTCCCGGTTGTGTGAGTTGAAGTTGACGGTGCAACATAATCGATTTATGAGGTTAAACATTAGCTAGCTAGGTACGTAGCTATGTTTTTCTGTGGTATCTTAAACTCATAAAACATATTTCGTTTTCCTTTTCATGGGCTAATTTTCATCTTGACTCATCACTAAACATTACATTTCACTATTGTGCATTGTTCCAATAACAGTAATAATGAGACCAGTACAGTAAAGTCTGGTGATGTCTTGTGGTGAACGGCTGAAGGGAGTAAGGTATGCCAAAGTGTAGGAATACTGCATGTAGGCGATTTATTGCTATCTAAGCACTCGCTTGAACCCCCGTTGTTGTTAGAGCTAAATGGCATTGGTCTGGCAGTTCTGGAGGTTCCGTGTCTCAAAACGTTCATTCCCCAATCTTGTCAGTAGCCTTGGACGTCTACTTCAAGATCTATCTGGATTCTTTCAGACCTTTGGTGTGTTTGCCAGAGTCTGCTGATCACTGACTGCAAGATATTCATTTGCTGGGCAACACATCGCTTGGTTCCTCTCATCTGCAGCAATCCAATGGCCCTTAGATGGTCATCCACTGGTTGCTGGCAGATATTGGAAATTCACAAATGAATGTACACATGTTGATGCTAAATTTCAGACATCCTGTCATACTGTATAACACGTGTAACACTTTTTGTTCAAGCCACAATTCAAAATGAGCTAATATTTGTCACGAAATGGTAAAATGTCTCACTTTCACTTTCTGATATGGTGTCTATGTTCTATTGTGAATAAAATGTGGGTTTATGAAATTTGCAAATCATCGCATTCTGTTTTTATCCATGTTTTACACAACGTCCCAACTTTGTTGGAATTGGGGTTTGTAATATACCTCATAATTTAAACTGAGAATGGAAGAATGTTGTATTTGTATATGTACATATTGTGATACATGAGATGCAGAAAGGATCAATAATCCATACAGAGCACCATTAAATATAAGTGCCAGCAAAGAGTGACTGCCTTCAGCGACCCTGTCCCCTTTTTATGCTGTCTATAAAGCCCTGCCTTGTTTGCTTGCACACAGCGATAGGCTCCATTCCTAACAGAATCCACCTCCCGCATCATTCATCTTTCCCACAATCCTCAGCATGTGACGCAATTCCATGATAAAGACACTCCATAGCTGGGGCCTTAAACGTGGTGATGATGGTTTTCACAGTCGGGGGTGTGATGTTGATATCGGCATTTTTCTCGCTGAGCATTTCACCACCTTTTCCATAATTAGACCATTACTTTAGCAGGTGGGACACTTCTCCGCTTGGTACGTGGCCCTTATGTCACTCCCTCTCTCTCTCCCCACTACATTTTGGCAGCTGCAGGTTTATTTTATCAACTCTGATCACACTTAGCCTAGTTGCAAATTCCACTTTAAGTGTGAGCCTCTGGTTTTGTCATCTTTTCTGTCGAAACTGCTAAGATAGAGGTCAGAATGTGGCATATGACAAAACAAGGAAACTAAATATATACTATATAACAACAAATTATGGAATAATATCTCGAATAATAAATGAAGAGCACAATTGAAAAATGATCAGAGTTTTCACGTTGTTGAGGAATGATGAATTAAAAATTCAAACGGTCTTAGAGACAAAGCACTGAAAAAGTATGCAAAAAATATAAAATATATAATACAGGGCCCTTCATAATTATTGTCACCCCTGGTTAAGATGTGTTAAAAGCCTTAAAATAAATTCAATTTTTATTGCAGAAGCATACTCTCACACTGAAAATTGTAGAAAAAATGAAACCTTCAACTCAAGTAGATTTTAAGGGTAGAAAAAAATCCCTGACTAAGAAATTATTATTTTTCATAAAATCACCTGTTCCACAATTATTGGCACCCCTAACAATTGTGAGGAAATAAATGTAATTGAAGTATTTCTGTCATTTCTACAGTAGTTTACAAAGTTGATCAGAGTATCTAGGAACTTTCAATTAGTAATTCATCACTTCCTGATTCCCTGGGGTATAAATATGATGTGACACAGCAGCCATTTCTCTTTTTCACTCTTCAACATGGGAAAGACAAAGGCCATTGTAAGGCCATTCAAGTAAGGCAGATGTTTGTCGACCTTCACAAGTCAGGCAATGGCTACAAGAAAATAGCAACTCACCTGAACCTGCCCATATCTACTGTCAGAGGAATCATTAAGAAGTTTAAAACAACTGGAACAGTGGTAAACAAGCCTGGACGAGGATTCAAGGTTATTTTGCCACCACACACCACACACAGTGAGTAGGATGGTAAGAGAAATTAAAAGTTCTCCAAAGCTCACTGTTAAAGAATTGTAGCCTACGTTGCCGGCGGTCAGCGGCTGGTGGGAGAAAGGAGAGGAAAGATCGACTGCACAATAACATAGGGATTTTGAGTAGCCACCCACTTCCTTGCGCAACGAGCGCCGACGGACCACCCCTTTTTTAAACCAATTAACTCGAGTGTTGCGTTACATTCGATGACAGTTCAATTTTGATTGACACCTCTTAAGCCAATCAGTAATTCCCGTTCACTGGTGAACGGACAACTCAAAATCCCTACGTTATCGTGCAGGCGGTCTTTCCTCTCCTTTCTCCCGCCAGCTGCTGACCGCCGGCAACGCAGGCTAAAAGAATTGCAACAAATGTTAGCATATTGGGGTCACAAAGTCTCCAAAACAACTGTCAGGTGCTGTCTACATGCCAACAAGCTGTTTGGGAGGCATGCACGGAAAAAACCTTTTCTCACTCACAATCATAAATGCAAACATCTGGAGTTCGCTAAGCGATACTGGGACATAACTGGGGCCGTGTGCTTTGGTCAGATGAGACCAAGATAGAGCTTTTTGGCAACAAACACTCTAAGTGGGTCTGGCGGAACACAAAACATGAGTATGCAGAAAAGCACCTCATGCCCACTGTGAAGTATGGGGGAGGATCGGTGATGCTGTGGGCCTGTTTCTCTTCCAGAGGCCATGGGAACCTTGTTAGGGTGCATGGCATCATGAACGCTTTAAAATACCAGGACATTTTAGATCAAAATCTGGTGGCCTCTGCCTGAACGTTGAAGATGGGTTGTCACTGGGTCTTTCAGCAAGATAATGACCCTAAACATGTGGCCAAATCTACACAGAAATGGTTCACTAGACACAGAATCAAGCTCCTCCCATGGCCATCTCAGTCCACAGGCCTCAACCCCATTGAAAACCTGTGGAGTGAGCTGAAGGGGAGAGCGTAGAGGAGAGGGCCCAGGTGGCTGGATGATTTAGAGAGATTGTGGAAAGAGGAATGGTCAAAGATCCCTCTTTCTGTATTCTCCCGTATTGTGAATCATTATAGGAGAAGATTAGGTGCTGTTTCGTTGGCAAAAGGGAGTTGTACAAAGTATTAACATCAGGGGTGCTAATAATTGTGGCACACATGATTTGATGCAAAAGAATAATTTCTTAATGTGGGATTTTTTTCCCACTGAATAAATGCACTTGAATTAAATGTTGGATTGTCCTCTTTTTTCATTGTGGTCCTATATTATTTAGAAAAAAACTGAATTTATTAGAAGCTAAAGAACACATCTTAATCAGAGGTGCCAATAAATATTGAGGGCAGTATATATTATTAAAAATATATATTGTTATACGTGGTATATTATTATAAATATTCTAATAATATATAACATATAAAATATACAAAAATATGAAATTTGGACTCTGATTATTTTTCCTTTGAGGTCTTCAAATTATAAAGGCATTATGAATTCGATCGCCTCCACTATACTTTTTTGTATGTTATTTGTTCTGAATAAAAAAGGTATACAGAGTTACAGATGAATTTAAAAAAGGAATGCTTCTCATTTTAAGTGCATTGAGATAAAGAAAAAGATCAGTGAACTCACAATTCACCTTACGGTTGGCCCAGGCATACTGGGATTCACTTCACAGTACAATTTGAAGAAGAATAGGGTGTCATGATGGCGTAGACTTGACACATAGGCTTATCTTCTGCTTCTTTATGCTGTCTCAGGACTGGGCCTTCAACCCTGAAAATGGCAATGCACATGGACAAAGGACTGCCATTATTCTCTGAGTTAACACTCATACTGCAGCTCTTCCATTCATCTGATTTGTTGATTCATTGCTGAGTCATTGATTCATATTTGGTTTGTCATGAATAACAATTCTGTGTGGTCTCATTACCTTATTACCTCCTTTAAATCTTATTTAGCTCCTGAATGTTTGATCTCATTGACATTGTCGTTATTAATTCCAAAAGTAAGTTGGCCCTGGTAACACGTGCCCCCACTGTACTTGTCCTTAGCAGCAACATGCCTCTCCGCAATGTTCTAAACTTGTTCTGAGCGATGACAGGCCAGAATCAATCAGGATTACGGCCCTCTGCAAAAGGCACCACAAATGCAGATTGATGCGTTCTTATATCATGCAATTGGCTGTAGCGCAATCTGTTCCGTTTCACTGTGTCCTAGAGTATACGTGCGTTTCAGCTGACATCATTACAAATTTTTCATTTTTGAAAAGCGCGCAGATGGAATTGCAAGTCCGCACAGTTCCTTCTTTGACTTGTCGAGCAGTTTTTGCGCAGAAAGGTTTGAAGGGATCAATGTGACCATAAAAAAAGGTAAACCTGCTAAATTTCTCAATCGCTGCGTAACATGACAGAGAGACACAAGAGACTACATGGCTCAGCACAAAATCATTAAACCTTAATGAGAAAATGTCAGTTTGTAACACACCTACTTGTTTATTATTCTTGATACACTTATTAAGCGCTAAGCACTGGGCAGGCCTTTTTTCTCTTTGCTATATGACGAGAAGCCATTTCTCCTTGAGGAGGGTCAGGCCTGGAATATGATGAATGCACTGAACAAAGATGTTTCGACCTTGGCTGTGGGTGCTCGACACCCTGAAATATTTTATCTAAAGCTTAAAATATGAAATAAACAATTGCGATGTGGTTTCAGTAAATAGTTCCTAATTTTCGTAAAAATTTGCCTCAGAGAGCGCAATAAAGAGGGAACTTCTAAAGCAAGAAGCTGTGATATGATTGAGCAGGGCTACTCATCAGGTAGACAACACTCCTCAATTCTTAAGCATTGAACATGCAACTCTTACATTTTCACCCTGTGGTTCACTCCAAATGTGATCATGCACCCTTGGATTTTTTTTAAATGCATGCCTAACTTTTTGCAGAACAGTAATATGTGTCACAGTATTAGCAGTACAAGTGCAATTTACAGAAACTGCCTTTCAATGCAGAGGTACACACCCACTCCTGATCTCCACAACTGCACCCCTCCAAATCAATACACTGTAAAAAAAAAAAAAAAAAAAAAGTTGTCTCAACTGAAAAAAGTTAGTGTCCAGGCTGCCTCAAAATTTCAAGTTCACTGAATTTAAGATTATAAGTTGAATATTACCTCAACTTGTCATCTCAAGTTCAATGAGCTTAAAATTTTAAGGCAGCCTGGACACTAACTTTTTTCAGTTGAAACAACTTTAGTTATTTACAGCGTAGTATTATCTTTATGCCGAATAGAACACCACGCAAAATTTCCAAATTGCTGTTCTGTGCAGACTTTCCCTAAGTGTGGTATATACTTATACTGTGCATAAATAGAGGTATTTACAAATATACACCTGAGGGAAACAATTGCCTGCCTTGTGGGTACAGGAATATTTATAAATGATAATGATTTATAAATTTTATTCAGACCATTCCTCATTGGGTATTGTGTATAAATGGTAGGTCAAAACATGATCCAAATTTCTGGTTTCAGGCTGTTTATTATGTTATCAGCCATTCAATGGTATGAGAGAACATCACAAAATGATTTATGCAAGCATGTCAGACTCATTCTGCTGCTCAGATACCACTTTATATACATACATGTAGAAAAAAACACTGAAAACATCAATTTTTGTAACAATTGACTGGTGTCGCAAAAAAATTTTTTGACTCTTGCATAGTATGACTGCATGTTTGAAGGCTCAATTTGTGACAACTGATGGTAAAAAATGGTTTAAAGTGGTTTGAAGCAACTTTATTCCGCAAAATTACCTCTGATGGTCAGTTATTCCAGTATATAAGGTGACATGAACGTCCCTCAGAGCAGTGTCACAATGTTAAACACAATGACACGATGGAGGGAGCTCTCTGAGATTGTTCATAGCCACATTGTGGCCTTACATGATTCTGGTTGGTCACTTAGAAAAATTTCTGAAGACTTTAAATGCTGCCAAATGCTGTAAGAAACACTATCTAGCATTTCAATCAGCCAGCTGGGTAAAGAATACAATAGCCAAGGAATTTGATATCGTCCCGGGACGAGAGCCGTAAAGTCCAAACCACAAGCACACCTCACAAACCATGACACAATGTAAGGTATATACAGTATATGCGCAACAAGAACACCCAGGACTGGGGAACACAAATACAATACATTATTAATCGTTTAAATATGTTATTGCTTGCATACAGTAAAAACAGCCTGCCACTATATCCTGTATTGGCCGACCTTAAGCTGTATTGGCTGAGTTCAGCAGGTGCACAAGCAGTTGCGGACCTAGCATTTAGCTCTTTCATGAGTCATGAAGTCGCATACTTCAGAAGTCATGGTCATAATATTGTCATGATAGAACAACATACTTGACTAATTAATAAAAATAATATAAATTGCTTATTTTCGCATTGCCTTGGTATTGGCCTAAGGGTTGCAGTATTGGCCCTCAGCCGACCCTCAGGCTAATACCAAGGCAATACAGACATCAACTCAAATCAATTAATAACATATTGTACAATACACCTGGAGTGGGAGGCACACAAGACAGTAGACCAATTAAAGAAGACAATACATCTATACGACATGGTGGTTGCTGGATGTGAGGAGGAACAACAGGAATTCATGAGGGTTGTGACAAACTGAGTGTTGTTAAAAGGACAGGTAATGATGTGTAGTGGTATACAGGCACCTCTTCCAACTTCAGTGGAATGTGTTGCAGATATTACTTTTTTAGTATTTTGCATTAATAAAAAAAAAAAAAATTGAATGAGCTGAAACATTACTTATTTTGTCTTTATTCAGTATTTAAGGGAATCAAGTATAAAGTATTTAAGTAAAAAAAAAAACAAACTCGTTATTTTTATTTACATTTCACAAATGGCACATTGACCCAATTCTTCCGGAACTGAGGTTGTATACATGAATTTGTTTCCTGATAAATCGGATGTTAGCACCCCGCTATTTGAGACAACTTGTGAACTTGTGGGGGAGGTACATTGATTTAATCAGATTTCCCCAATGCCTATCATAATTATTCATGCATATTCACACCTACACAGAGTAGCATGACCTTGGTTATTTCTGCTCCATGGCCATTTATGTAATTTGTCACATGGTTATACATATTCATTGAGTTGTGATGGTATTAAAGTCTTATGATGATGCTTTATGGGCTACTTAAGACATTGAAGACAATTGACATCCATGAGATTGTATCTGTGAAACTAAAGTCACTGAAAGAAGGCACATCGACAGTTATATTAACTTGCACAGTTTTGTCTACCAATAAAGGAATTGATTCGCATGTATGCTGAATACGAAGTTTTAAAAGGCGCCATATAGACTGATATTTTGCCTGGTTTCCCAGGACTACCTCGCCTTAAATATTTTACGACTTTTTCATGCCGTAAAGATTTTGTTGAGATGCAGTTTATTAGCAGATAGTACAGTATTTTATGAATGTGTACTGCAAGAGGGAAAGGTACTGGTTGTAATTCCTTTTGGTTACCACTGGGGTCTCTCTCCAGTTCTGCGAGACGTTTCAATGGGAGGCTCTTTAATATGAGATTTTCATGAAAGGCGTAAAAATAGAGATTAAGAAATCAAAGAAAGGTGAGGGACCTACGACTGTGACAGTAGAAATAGAGAATACGAAGAATCCGTATTGTTATCTGATTTTATTCTTGTGAGTTTCCAGTTAAGATTTCATCAGGGAACCAAACAGAGTTCGTTAGCTAGCTAACGTTAGTCCGAGCTCCTCCTTTGCCGAGGCTGGCATTCCACAATCCGCCTTCCTTGAGAGTTCTCTCCGCCACGAGTGACACTCGAGCCCGGTGCGTAACGTTAGCAACTGATCAGTCCAGTGCTCAGGTCATGAGAGGCTGCTTTTGTCTGGGGGAGGACTAAGGTAGTGCGAAAAGTTATGTCGGTCAATAAATCTTAAATTCGTCCTCCGAGTGTTCACTGAATTTTCTCATTAAGAGTGAACTTGGAGAAGGCCGTTGGGAGTCTGTCTGCTAACATGATGTTAGCGAGCTGGCTAGTTTATCTTTAATTGCAACCTTGGCTAGCTCGATAGCCAGAACGTAACTGGACGGCATTCCATCATACTAAGCAGGGGCGCGTTTCCCAAATGCGTAGCTGTTAACTGAGTTCGCAACTTGGTTAGTTCGTCCATTCACCGTCAGTGGGACCTACTATGTAACGTTAGGTTAGCATCTTTGATTTTGGGAAACGCACCCCAGCTTGGTTAGAAGCTTTAGTCAATACCAATGTTGCCTTGGGCATGCTAACACTACCTTACGAGCTTATATCGGAATGCTGGTTGCTTGCTAACTTTTAGGCTGCAGCCCCATCTACGTCAACTTACGGTGTTATGAAGCGGGATACTGCATGGTTAAAGTAACCTCGCAGGTGTTTGACCAACGTTGGATTTAACTTAGACTCGAGTCTCTTCAATTGAATTTACACCACGACTTCCTACGAAGTTCTTAGCTAAAACTTACTCTGCACTTGTGTGCTATTGCTTGGCGAATCACGTCACTTCAGTTTACATAAACCTAAGTTACTGTGCGGCGGTGTGTTGTGCTTTGCCAGCCTGAAATGGTTTCAGTATCTTCGGTATTGCTTGGGTTAGCGAGCTGCTTGGCTGACGTTGACCTCAAGATGAAACACCACATCTAACATTATTTCAATTGCTTGCATGTGTTTGGATTTTCGTTGTTTGTTCTGGCTTTACGTCACTCACTGACCAGTCTTCTCAGTTAGCTCGCAAACTTTGAGGAAATAAGTGTTAAGACATTTTTATTGCAAGCCAAATTTACACTCTGCTTTAACTTCTGTACCTAAGATGATAAGTTTAGCTAGCTACCTAATTGTCTGTGAAAACTAACGTATTGATTGAGCAGTAATGCGATTGATTTTGAGAGTAATGGTGAATGAGTATGAGAGGTTGTTCTATAATATTGCTGCTTGATGTGCTTGGGAACGTTATGGCGGATCGCTAGTCTTGGTGTGTGTTCTGTGGTCTGATCTCAAACTTTTTTAGTTGCACCTGTCAAGTTATGGGTGGAGCAGCAGTGTAAGCAGCTACACAACTTTAGATAGTAGTGTGATGGCACTTTGTAAATTTAGAAACTTTCAAAAACATTTTGGCCATTATTTGCATCCGGCACACAGCGGCGCCAAGCGTGATTGATTGATTGGTTGGTCGATTGATTTTGAGGTAAAAAAATTATACATGTACATTGACAATACAAATAAAAATCACACAGGATAATGGCGTGGCAGTTTAATCCACGACACTATTGCTCAGTGCATCAAACTTAAAATGCCCATGAGACAGCAAGTTTGTTCATATTTGCTGACAGGAAGCTCAGCAATGTCATTAACAAGTATTAAAACATTTCTTATGCGGTGTTCATTGTGTAGTCAATATATTTACGATAATGATTCCCCCCTTCAACACGTAGGCCTAATTATTAATGCCATTTAAAAAAAAATGGGGAGTTTATTTCCAGTCTTCTTTCATAAACCGATAAACAAAAGGTCAAAACGATGCACGGAATTACTGAGGGAGTTTTTCTAATTAATTAGAAAAAGAAAATTAGAAAGATTTACAAACTTGCAGTCTCGAATCAAAGCGTAAACGGAAATGAACCTCTTTGTGGCTATCACATCTTAATCATTACAGGCTACATATAGCCTAGGCAAGATCGTAATTGTTTGGTTTTAAAAAAAAAAAGTTAAAATTGATTGATTGTCAATCAGGCATAGTTCGCGGAAACAGGTTGACAAAATCTAGCGATTAAAAAGAAGCCACTGCCTATCCTGACCGCACGTCTCTGCACTCAAAGTAAAGCTGCGTCTCCCACTAATGACGGTGTACTGTAGTCTGTGAACGAGCGCATCGTCCCTCAGTAAGTGAATGTGTTAACGGGGTGAATGTGAACCTCAGGCCAGGGCTGAATCATGACCTGAATGACGGATCGTTTGGCTTTTTATCAGTTCAGGGAGTCTGTAAACAATGCACTGAACACTGAACGATTCGGTGATCGAATCTTTTGAATTAATCATTTTTATTAACTGATTCTAGGGATTCAGTGCAGTCAAAAGAACTGCTGTTCCCATCACTAGCGCCCACTTTGCTTTGGCATGGTCCTAAAATGAGGTTTAGCCAGGCGCTTACATGGCGCTTTACTATCTGTTGGCAGCAGGAAGTAAGTGCACGATCGACCAACGCAAACCTGGGTTGCATCCGAATAGTCAAAAAATTACGTCAAGCAGCCACTCGCAGGCATGCAGGCAATCAAAAATAAAAAGATGACAATATGAAAGATTATTATGGTTAGCGCTATTGTCGTCCCCCATCAGAGAATACTCTGATATACAAAACCCAAAACCAGTGAAGTTGGCACGTTGTGTAAATCGTAAATAAAAATAGAATACAATGATTTGCAAATCCTTTTCAACCTATATTCAATTGAATACACTGCAAAGACAAGTTACTTAATGTTCGAACAGGTGAACTTTGTAATTTTTTGCAAATAGTAACTCATTTGGAATTTGATGCCTGCAACATGTTTCAAAAAAGCTGGCACAAGTGGCCAAAAAAGACTGAGAGAATTGAGGAATGCTCATCAAACACTTATTTGGAACATCCCACAGGTGAACAGGCTAAATGGAAACAGGTGGGTGCCATGATTGGGTGTAAAAGCAGCTTCCCTGAAATGCTCAGTCATTCACAAACAAGGATGGGGCGAGGGTCACCACTTAGTGAACAAATGCGTGCGCTGATTGTCGAACAGTTTAAAAACAACATTCCTCAACAAGCTATTGCAAGAAATTTAGGGATTTCATCATCTACGGTCCGTAATATCCTCAAAAGGTTCAGAGAATCTGGAGAAATCACTGCACGTAAGCGACAAGGCCGAAAACCAACATTGAATGCCCGTGACCTTCGATCCTTCAGGTGGTACTGCATCAGAAACCGACATCAGTGTGTAAAGGACATCACCACATGGGCTCAGGAACACTTCAGAAAACCACTGTCAGTAACTACAGTTTGTCGCTACATCTGCAAGTGCAAGTTAAAACTCTACAATGCAAAGTGAAAGCCATTTATCAGCAGCACCCAGAAACGCCGCCGGCTTCGCTGGGCCCAAGCTCATCTGAGATGGACTGATGCAAAGTGGAGAAGTGTTCTGTGGTCTGACGAGTCCACATTTCAAATTGTTTTTGGAAACTGTGGACGTCGTGTCCCCCGGACCAAAGAGGAAAAGAACCATCCGGACTATTATAGGCGCAAAGTTCAAAAGCCAGCATCTGTGATGGTATGGGGGTGTATTAGTGCTCAAGGCATGGGCAACTTACACATATGTGAAGGCACCATTAGTGCTGAGAGGTACATACAGGTTTTGGAGCAACATATGTTGCCATCCAAGCAACGTCTTTTTCATGGACGCCCCTGCTTATTTCAGCAAGACAATGCCAAGCCACATTCTGCACGTGTTACAACAGCATGGCTCCGTAGTCAAAGAGTGCGGGTACTAGACTGGTCTGCCTGTAGTCCAGACCTGTCTCCCATTGAAAATGTGTGGCACATTATGAAGCGTAAAATACGACAACGGAGACCCCGGACTGTTGAACGAATTAAGCTGTACATCAAGCAAGAATGGGAAACAGCTCCACCTGAAAAGCTTCAAAAATTGGTCTCCTCAGTTCCCAAACGTTTACTGAGTGTCTTTAAAAAAAAAGGCGATGTAACACCGTGGTAAAAAGGCCCCTGTGCCAACTTTTTTGCAATGTGTTGCTGCCTTTAAATTCTAAGTTAATGATTATTTGCAAAAAAAAAAAAAAAATTTTCTCAGTTGAACATTAAACATCTTGTCTTTGCAGTGTATTTAATTGAATATAAGTTGAAAAGGATTTGCAAATCATTGTATTCTGTTTTTATCTACGATTTACATAATGTGCTTACTTCACTGGTTTTGGGTTCTGTATGCTGTTGGAATCGTAAGACAACCTATTCCATCTGGTAATTTGTGATTCATTGTGTGAGGTTAAACATGTAGGTGTTCACAAATTATACTGGATAAAGCTGGGACTCAAGTTTATACTAGTGAAGTCTGTCACTCCTGCAGTCTTCTGGAAATCCATCTCAGTATGGTGGCTGTTAGGGGGACAATGGTTAGCGTATATATTAGATACGTGGCATATCATGTCTAAAACAGTTTGTGGATTTTTGGTCCATCGCACAAAATATGAACTGTAGTAGAACAAATCTTTGAAGTGCTGAAAATGTGCTCTTGATGTTTGGATTAGACTGGTCAGAGTCCTGCAGGGGTCGACTCTTTACCTGCAACTTTATCTGAAAAATCGATTTTGACTTCGACTAGGTCCATTAATACCTGCAACCTATCTGTCCTGCCAGTGTTATCAAATACAAAACTCTGCATTCTACTCTGAAATGTATTTATTTCTCTCTACAGTTTGGCTGACAAATGAAGCAGCCTTGAAAGGTGGCAGTTTTAAGCAGTAGTAAAGCAACGGATGATATTTTCTCCATCTGTTATTAATACGAATCTCCTCTATACATCCGACTTGATCTTCAATCATCAGCCAAGCGGAGGTAAGTTCTTTTCGCTCATATCGGAAACTATTCAAGGGGTTATGATAATCAAAATAACATTTTAGTTTCTCGCTGGCTGTTTTTCTCACTGTTTTTAATTTCTCTTTGCTGTCCCTGACCAGCACATAATTCTTTTTTTTTCTTTACCCACAACCCCGAGCTAAAACCTCTGTTTTGTTTTTGTTGGCTTATTTTATACCCAAACTGTAATATAAAGTTCAAATGTAGCCCTTGGGATTTGCTATGATGATATTTCACATCTGGATGGGATGAAAACAATTTAGAGCAATATTTAAACAAATATGTTATTAAATTTTTGGAGGTCACTGAGATCAGTTTTACATACAACCCCAATTTCGAAATATTTGGGACGAAGTGTAAATTGTGAATGAAATCAAAAGGCAATGACTGTCAGATCACGTGAGCCAATATGTTATTTGCAGTAGAAAATGGATAGCATTTCAAATGTTGAAACTGAGACATTTTACATTTTTATCCACAAATTCAGCTTATTTCAAATTTTCTGGCTGCAACAGGTCTCAACAAAGTTGGGACACAGGCAAAAAAGGGCTGAAAAAGCAATTAATATACAAGAGAATCAGCTGTAAAAACATTTAGCAATTAATTAAATTAACTGGCATCAGGTGTGTAACATGATAGGCTATAAAAGGGATGTCTTAGAGAGGCTGAGTCTCTCAGAAGTAAAGGTGGCCAGAGGCTCTCCAACCTGTGAAGGCTTGTGTAAAAAAATTGTGGAATACAGGATTTCTTGCAGCGCTTTATAGTTAGGGCGGCTGCCTTGACAACAAATGTCCCCCGCCTTGACTACTTCCCCCCTGGAAAACAAAAAAAAATAAAATTCTGCTGCATGCACGCATGCATACACAGTAAAATAAGGCCGCATTGCGATGAGGCCAAATAGCAGCCGGCATCTGTTGGTTAAATATGTCACTGCGCCATCTATCACCTGTTGCTACGCCAGCATTATTTTTTTGTATCGGGAAGAAGCTAATTATCCGGATATAAAATAACCTGTCGTCGTCGTGGGAAGGACATATGGAGGTAAGATAATTATTCATCTAAACTAAACACTGGAATAGTGTCTCCTATCAACTGCTTTCCCACATATTCACTTTCATTCAGATAGGCTATATGTAATTCGTTTAGTTTCTTATCAAGGCTACCGATGTGGTTGCGCAAGACTTTCTGCTATGTTTGACAGTTGCACGTGGTTTTCTCTAGTGTACAGTAAGGGATGGGAAAAAGCAGTGAAAAATATCAGGGTACTTTATTCAACGAAGCCGGCCTACTTCACCATATGCGCGTAATTAGATCTCGTAATTACGAGATAAGGCGTATATATTTTTTTACCCTGCGAATGCAATGCGCTTGCGTACATAATACCGTTCTCCTCTTCCCAAACATAACCACATCCGCAAAGCATTTGGGGAATTGAAGTCAAAAGAGATAAATACATTTTCCGTTCTTGCATTAATTTTCGTTTAACCCTTAGGGACAGTTGTGAGCGTTTTTCATTTTTTTTTTTTGATAATTTTGGCTGTGTTCATTAATGTAGCATGAATTTTGGTAAGATTGTGTGTTTTTATTTGATCTTGTTATTTCCAGCTCAGCTCTTACAGTAATGCTAAAATACACTGTGTACAAGCAAGTGTTACGCTCAGACTGTTAAGCGCAAGAAATGCGCCATTGAAACCCAGAAACCCATTCAAACTGAAATTTTTGATCTCATTTCCATGAAAGCATATTACATGCATTTTATTATCTTTATTATTTTTTATTATATTATTATGAGCGTCATTCAGTCAAATAAAGAGTTAATAAATGCTGACTGTTGCCCCCGCCCCGCGCCCCCTGGGTCACCGTCCCGCCCGCCTAATGCCCCCCCCCCACCTTGACGAACCAATTATCTGCGGGAAACCCTGGGAATACTTTAAAAACAATGTTTGTCCCTGTCAAATTACAAAGGCTTTGAAGGTCTCATCATCGACAGTGCATAAGACCTTTACTGGATGCCCGTGATCTTCGGGCCCTCAGACACCACTGCATCACTCACCAGCATGATTCTGTAATTGACAGTACTAAATGGGCCCAGGAATACTTCAAGAAACCACTGTCTGAAAACACAGTGCGCCGTGATATCCACAGAAGCCACCTAAAACTCTATCATGCAAAAAGGAAGCCATTGTTGAGCATGATCCTGAAGTGCCGCTGTGTTCTGTGGACTTAGGCTAATTTAAAATGTAATGTAGCAAAGTGTCCTGTGGTCAGACGAGTCCAAATTTTACATTCTTGTTGGAAATCATGGGCGTCATGTCCTCTGGATTACAGAGGAGAAAGACCACCCCTCCTGTTATCAGTGGTCAGTTCAAAAGCCAGCATCTCTGATGGTATGGGATGCATTAGTGTATATGGTGTGGGACACGTGCATGTTTTAAAAAGCACCATGAATGCTGAAAGGTATATAAAGGTTTTAGAGCAACATATGCTCCCCTCCAGACGACATCTCTTCCAGGAAAGGCCTTGTGTATTTCAGCAGGACAATGCAAAACCACACTCTGCAGCCATTACAACAGCATGACTTCGTTGTAGAAGAGTCAGTGTGTTGAACTGGGCTGCCTGCAGTCCTGATCTTTCACCGATTGAGAACATTTAGCGCATAATTAAACAAAGTTCGTCAAAGTAGACCCAAAACTCTGCAGCAGCTGGAACCTGTATTAAACGAGAGTGGGATCAAATTCCAATGGCTAAACTCAAGAAACTTGTCTCCTCAACTTGACGCCTCCACTCTACAAACTACATCATGGTAAATGGGCCCCTTTCCCAACTTTTTTGAGACCTGTAGCAGCCATCAAATTTGAAATGAGCTCATTTTGTGGATAGAATTGTAAAATTTCTCTACTTCAACATTTGCTATGTTATCTCTGTTCTATTGTGAATAAAATACTGGCTGGTGCGATTTGAAAGTCATTGCATTTTGATTTTATTCCCAATTTACACTTTGTCCCAACCATTTCGGAATTGGGGTTGTACTTTCAGTATTGGTTTACTCACAGGCTTCACAGACTCACTTCCTTTGCAGAGTAGAGTTTTTTTTTCCTTGCTAATGTGCCCTTTTGCTGGCATTTTGCCTAGGTGCAAGGGCATATAGCTTTTAAAGGGAATGGGATATTACACTCTGATCGTTTTATTTCATGCTACGATCAGGTTACCATTGACCGGATTGCCTTGTGGGATATAATATACCACAAGGACAACTCTGGCTGCAAAATGAAATTTGGCCACTGTCTTCCGGGTGCCTTTTGCTCACTGGTAAATTTAATTTTGGTTGCATAAGGTACACTCCTTGCTACTTTTGATCATAATCTGTGCGCAAGTAGTAAGCAGTGAACAATATGGACCATGGTCCTGTTATAAACTGGTTTTGGAACCAGATGTTGAAAAGTTTTTCAACAGTTTGATTCCAGGTGTTGAAATTTCCATTGCTATTCAGCAGTGTGTGCACAAAGGTTGAGTGACTGTGACTGCCCTCCCCAGCTTGTGGAAGCTGTCAAATAGTATATAATGACCGACCTTGGATTTCAAAAGCCTTTCTCCAATATCTCGTGTGGCGTTCTTGTATGAGGTCTGTGAAACTTATTTCTCCTATGGCCGAAGACAACATCTCCTGTAAGACGAAGTCTGTAAAAGGGAGAGGCGAAAGGGCCTACCTGTTGCATCGTCCAAACATCAGTCTTTTGAGTGTCATCTGGTATGGTGAAGTAAATGGCGTAATAATCTCAAATATTAGAACAGCCTGACAGAAAATGGATTGGAATTTTTTTTTATTGCTGTTACATTTTTGGCTTTGTAGTTGATGAACTCTTTGTAGTCGTATCAGCTTTTCTCTTACGAAGCAGTTTTGCATTGGAAAGACTCTGCGTGTATATAAGGTACCAACCTATCATTATTTGTTGGGTAAAATTAGTATCATTTGCACAAGTGCACCCCTTGAGAATGCATTGAACGTTAGTTGCACTGAACATGAGGTTAAAGGCTGTGTCCGGGTTCCAAAATCAGTTTCTATCACCCTTGGGAGTTCCCCTAAGTCTGGACTGCTTGACTTCAATTTTCTAATTAGAGTCAGTTTGCAACAAAATGGCATGGAGTTGTCTAGGAAAAGCCAGATTGATTAGTGCGCAAATTAACGCAGGAAAGAGATCATTCTCCCTCTCTAAGCTAATTTGCTTGCCTGCATCTCTATAATAAGTCTCCTCGACTAACTTTTTCTAAACGGGAAGACTTGTGCCACAGTAAATCCTCCAGATTCAATAAACCTAATTGCAATAAATTCGGTAAACATTTAGATTGAACGCCGCTGTGTCATTTACTCGACAAAAATGGTTTGAACATAATTTAATAAAAAGGCAAGGGAACCTCAGCAAAGCCACTAATCTCCCTACAAGTCCTGCACTCACATTAAGGGGAAAGCTTCTTTGGACAGGAAGAGGCAATAATAGATCTACATTTACTAGATTTCCTGGAAAATGTATGCGATTGCTCTTTCTTGTTACTGGGTGACTGCTCTGGATGGATTCTAATTGCCTGTAGTCACTGGGCTCACTTGTCATCTAATAATGCCGGGCTTAGAAAGCTCCATCAGATAGAGTCATGCAGAACAGTAGCTGTTACATGGCTGCTTTAGAAAGCAGTCCATGACCAAATGGAATGAAACACACTCTTTCAATTTGTACTGAGTCTCAGCAAGTGAGAAAATGACCTGAAAAGTGTGCCGTATGATGGTATGCATCGAGTCAAATGTGCCTGGCTAAATTAATTTGCAAGCCACGCCTTTTTTGGAAGTTGAATGTTATTTTAGCAACAATTTGTGATGGGTGAATGTTTAATGTGTTTTTAGGAAAGGCGTAAGCACTCCTCACTTTTTAGCCTATAAAAGCAATAAGCTATCGTCGTGGTCCGGCGTCCCCTATCCAGAACATTTTTTTTCTTTTTTTTTTTTTTTTTGGCCTGATTAATTTTTGTGTAAATTTGCAATAACATACTACTAGACCATATATCTGTACTTTTCTCTCGGATTGTTTGATTGAATCATTTTTGTCCGTTTTATGGGCCCTTGAAGTTTTGAGAGGACTGAGAAATAAAAAATTATTACTCAAAAACTGCGCAATAATTTTTTTTTCTAAATCAGGCAGTCAACTTACCTTGGTATCGTCAATGTACAGTGTGAGTGCCATTTTGATTGAATCGACGGAAGTGGGTCTATTGGGGGCGCCATACTTTATGAATATACAAGATGGCCTGTGGAGGCCAAATGGTTGCAGGTAGAGATTAAATTTGTATTACTGACACATGGGAAGTAATATATGACCCATGTTTTGGCTGTTAAAGTTGACCTCAGATGACCTTGAAAGGTCAAACTTGAGGTCTAGCAAAATGTTACAATTTTTAGAGGTTTGAAAATATTGAACATTGCGAACATATGTGCATTGAACACATATAGGAAGTCATGTATGAACTTTCATTTGGTGGCCTTGAACTTGACATTCGGAGGTCAAACTTCACATAGTTTTGCTGATGGAAGTCATTGAAATTTCACTATTTCAGACAGAGCTTAGGTTTGTATTGTGGGCATATTGGAAGTCACTCATGAACTTTCATTTGACGACCTTCATATTGACCTTCAAAGGTGAAATATGACTCAATGATTCAATGACTTGTATCACTAAAACGGTCACAGATGGAGCCTAAGTATGTGTTACTGACATCTTGGAAGTTGCATATGAACTTTCATTTGGTGACTTTCAACTGGGTCACTCCATGTCAAATCATCAGATATACAAAACATTTGTCACCATATAGTCATTGATTGAATGACATTTGTCACTGAAATTTTAGCTCATTTGGACCAAAAATGAATTTTTGGCTAATTATTTTCTAGGGGTACTGTCTGCCAGTTTTTTTTTTTTTTTGTCAATTGACATTTTTCTTGAATATAACATGGCATAACTTTTTTATTATTATACCTATAGCTTTGAAACTTTGCATCTAAGCTAAAGTTATACTGCTTAATCAGGAAATGCACTCCATTTTACTTTATCTTTTTGGTTGTGGAGCTTTTATGTTTAGGTCCCCAAAGCACCCCAAGTATAAACTCTAGCATAGGCTCTCTGGCATTTTTTTCCATTCATTTGTGTCTGCTGAATATAAATCAGGCTGAATTCACCATGAATTCATCACCATCTGCAGTTTTGCTATTTTACAATGAAGAGCATTATTAAGCAGAGCAACGAGTGGACAATTACAACACCAAAACATGTTAGAAGCGCTGTGTGGAAGTATTCTGGATTTTACTGCGTAGATGGTAAAATAACAAAGAAAGTTAGAGCCGTGTGTCATTATTCGCCGTAGCCCTCAATTATTCAATGAACTCTTTTTAATGAGATAAATCCTTGTGAAGTTTCAGTTTCACTTGCTTAAATGTGGACGGTCATCGCAAGTAACATGGAAAGCGAGATTGGAAACAATGCATGTGTTTCATGATCGTTGAAATTATTTAAATGAAATGAGACCATTTGAAACGTCAGTTCCATTGCTTTCAATCCCTCAGTAAACACAAGCGTGAGAATTTCCGAGTCATAATTGATTTCCGTGTCACTAGTGGGGAAATCCACCGTAATGCACGTGAAACTAATGAGCTTGATGCGCAATGACTTAAATTCTGCGAGTGAATTTCTTCAGTGCATGTTGATAGAATAACGCGTGGACTTGGAATCTCTGCAAGTACTGACTTTGTGTTGTACTACTTTTTCGATCATTCGATTTCGATTTTCGATCAGATCGCATATCGGCGATCGAAGGGATGATCATGATTGTTTTTTCTCATAAAGCGATATTTTTAACCTGACACTCAGACACCCCCTGACTCGCCACGCAGTTTCATGTCCCTGCCCTTTACCTTCTTAACGATGGTGCGCGTTGATATTTTCGGTCTTCATTTATTTTCAGTGGTAGAAAAGACGTTCCTAAACCCTAACAACTGACTATCGGGTGTTAATCTGCTGAAGGTAAACTAAAAGCCAATTGAAACAAGTCTTGCTGCAGAAACGAACTACCAGCATTTCTCCGTAAAAAATATAAACATAGTATCAATAAATTCATTAATTTCACTATGATGTTACAAATAAATTTTTGAACTCTGTTTTGAAACCCCAATAAATATGTAACCCATCATTTACACATCTCATGGCTCTATTTCAGTCTTTATATCAAAATGAGATCGCGCGGTTTTAATGGGGTTTTCACCGGCGGGATCACGTTACCTGAAAGCGAAAGTAATTCATGTAGGCAAGAATGTTAGTGCCTACTGTCCTCTATTTTTTAATATTACGACTGCACACGAGCCGCCGCTGCATGCCGACTCAGGTCGACATTGGCAGGTTATGGAAGTCGACCTGAGTCGGCTCCAAACCATTTCCCCTTTCGCGGGAAATAGCAAAACGGGAAACCAGGAAAAAACATTTAAAAATATATTTATAAGATAATGGAGTATATTTAGAAAACATGTATTCCTACTTTGCTCTCTGAAAACATATTCAACAGCTCTGTTTGTGCGCAGGCGAAGCAGCTGTTTGTGTATGCATGCAGGGAGAGAGAATACTTAAATTAATCAAATAAGAGTGAATAGTTAGTTCAAGTGCATCCAAGCACAAAAATTGGTCAAATTCATATTCGACAGACTTATAAGTGTGGCCAATATGCGCATTGCTCCAATGCCCACACTTATTTTAAGTGTGTCCAAAGAAAAATTTTTTTTTTTCTTGGCCAAACTTATTTTAAGCGGTACCTTCTAAAAACTGGAATGGTCATCAACTGGCGCAGCGAGTAAGTGTGGCTAAGAAAAAAAAATCGCCATTGGCCACACGTTTAAGTGCAAATAACATCGGCCTTAATTGATTAACAATCACAAAACGCCCTGAATTCAACCACCTCTGACCCTTAACGCTGTTAGTTAAGTAACTACTGGCTCTAAAATCTGAATTAGACCAACACAACACGATTTTTGACATCAGCTGTGAGTGGAAATACAAAACCCAAAACCAGTGAAGTTGGCATGTTGTGTAAATTGTAAATAAAAAAATAATACAATGATTTGTAAATCCTTTTCAACCTATATTCAATTGAATAAACTGCAAAGGCAAGTTACTTAATGTTTGAACAGGTAAACATTGTACTTTTTTGCAAATATAAGCCCATTTGGAATTTGATGCCTGCAACATGTTTCAAAAAAGCTGGCACAAGTGGCAAAAAAGCATGAGAGAGTTGAGGAATGCTCATCAAACACTTTGGAACATCCCACAGGTGAACGGGCTAATTGGGAACAGGTGGGTGCCATGATTGGGTATAAAAGCAGCTTCCCTGAAATGCTCAGTCATTCACAAACAAGGATGGGGCGAGGGTCACAACTTGGTGAACAAATGCGTGAGCTGATTGTCAAACAGTTTAAAAACAATTGCAAGAAATTTAGGGATTTCATCATCTACGGTCCGTAATATCCTCAAAAGGTTCACTGCACGTAAGCGACAAGGCAGAAAACCAACATTGAATGCCCGTGACTTTCGATCCCTCTGGCGGTACTGCATCAAAAACCAACATCAGTGTGTAAAGGATATCACCACATGGGCTCAGGAACACTTCAGAAAACCACTGTCAGTAACTACAGTTTGTCGCTACATCTACAAGTGCAAGTTAAAACTCTACAATGCAAAGCGAAAGCCATTTATCAACAGCACCCAGAAATGCCGCCGGCTTCGCTGGGCCCAAGCTCATCTAAGATGGACTGATGCAAAGTGGAAAAGTGTTCTGTGGTCTGACGAGTCCACATTACAAATTGTTTTTGGAAAATGTGGACGACGTGTCCCCCGGACAAAAGAGGAAAGGAACCATTCGGACTATTATAGGCGCAAAGTTCATAAGCCAGCATCTGTGATGGTATGGGGGTGTATTAGTGCCCAAGGCATGGGCAACTTACACATATGTGAAGGCACCATTAATGCTGAAAGGTACATACAGGTTTTGGAGCAACATATGTTGCCATCCAAGCAACGTCTTTTTCATGGACGCCCCTGCTTATTTCAGCAAGACAATGCCAAGCCACATTCTGCACGTGTTACAACAGCATGGCTCCGTAGTAAAAGAGTTCGGGTACTAGACTGGCCTGCCTGTAGTCCAGACCTGTCTCCCATTGAAAATGTGTGGCGCATTATGAAGCGTAAAATACGACAACGGAGACCCCGGACTGTTGAACAACTTAAGCTGTACATCAAGTTCCCAAACCTTTACTGAGTGTCCTTAAAAGGAAAGGCGATGTAACACAGTGGTTAAAAAAAAGCCCCTGTGCCAACTTTTTTGCAATGTGTTGCTGCCTTTAAATTCTAAGTTAATGATTATTTGCAAAAAAAAAAAAGTTTCTTAATCTTCAGTTTGAACATTAAACATCTTGTCTTTGCAGTGTATTCAATTGAATATAAGTTGAAAATCATTGTATTCTGTTTTTATCTACGATTTACATAGCGTGCCAACTTCACTGGTTTCGGGTTTTGAACTTCATAATAGCCTACTTCAAAATATTAAATAATGAGGACGCACTGCGCTTTTTGAGGGAGGGAACATATGCGCAAGACGGAGGTTCAACACTCGGCTCACTGCAACATTTAAAATCTCAGACAAAACTCCAGGCAAAAGCTCAAAACTACAAGAATACTGGATTCATACTTTATGCAAAACACTTCAGACAGAGATGCAGCGGGCTTTGTTGAAATGGGGCTTTCATTGGATAAAGAAAAATCTCCTGAATCCATCTGAAACCTCAGACCCAGTGAATGGATGAGTTTTATAACTTTGCCTCTTAACTTCGAGTGATCGCTGACTTTATTTAGCCGAAAGTCTGACACCGCGGCACACACCATGCCGGCCACCCACGGACCCGCATCGTCTGAATACGATGACTATGAAAGCACCAAACTCTACACGGAGCTCTTTAATCTGCGCAAATGACCAGTGAATATTAAATCCTTAATTACAAACACTGTAGCCGTCTCTTTTTATACGCCCGTCTTAAGGCGGGACGTATTATGTCATCACCCCCGTCCGTCCGTCTGTCCATCTGTCTGTTGTCTGTTAGCAATTTCTTGTCTGGGGCATAACTCCTGAGCCGCTTGAGCTACATTCGTGATACTTCACATACACATGCACCATCACTAGGCGCTGTGTCGCGCACCATGATTTTTTTCACCCGGTCAAGGTCACTGGCAAAGGTCAAAGGTCACATGGGGCCCAGATGGGGCTTGTCCGGAGCATAACTTCTCAACCGCTTCAGATACATCCATGATATTTCACACACACGTGTACCATCACTGAGCGGAGTGTCGCGTACCATGTTTACGGCCCTCCCTCCAAGGTCAAGGTCACGGACAACGGTCAAAGCTCACACGGGGCTGTTGTCTGTTGGATATTGGTATCATGTTGTCTGTCCACTTCCTCATCCATGTTCATGACAGGCGTATTATGCACCGTGGCGGTGCTCTTCTTGTTTACAGATCTTCTCAGGTCCTCGTGTGCTTGCTTGCTGACCAAATACGTTTCTCTGTGCACCATAGGTGGTGTAATGTTAAGGGCCTGATTTATTGATATTCAAGATAAGATAAAATAATGGTTGTGCTATGTCTTTAGGCTCACCGCTGGTATCTGTGTAAAACCCATAATATGCCCAAATAGCAGATTAATCATTCTTTTTGATACCAAGTGGCTGTCAGCCATGCTGACAAGTAACTATACAGATGTGCCTGCTGTGCTGTAACTCCGCCCACCCCCTCTGGCGATTGTATCGCCAATCGGCGATCTCCAGTGACCGCGATTGGATGATATAGAAATGGAGACGATTGCCCAACCCTGCTTTGAGGGTCAAACTCAACAGTGAAATTAGAATGACTTGTACCACCAAAATGGTCTCAGATTGAGCCAAGGTTTGTAGAGACATTTAGAAAGTCATGTATGAAGTCCATTTGCTGACCACAACTTGACATTCTGTGACCTTAAAAGTTCACAATTGACATATTGAATACATGTTGACATATTTTAATGACTTGTATCACCAAAACTGCTTCAGAGTTTAGGATTATATAACAGAAGGTCTTATAACCCTATGTGAACTTTTATTTAGTGACCTTGACATTGATTTTCATTGATTCAAATGTCACACTTTACATTCAATTTTCATAACTTGTATCATCGCTGTAAGACTGCTAGCTGGTAAGCTACAGGACCCTTGGTCCTATTTTTAGTCTTTTTTGTATTGTAATTTGAAAGGATTTTCTTCCCTCACGAGAAAGGTGAGCAACATTGCTTTCTTTATGACATTTCTGATAACTTTTGAATCTGCCATACAGAGAGTGAAAGTAACTTTGATATATTTTAATGCCTGAACAAGCATCCTATTTAAGTGGAATAACAGGAATTGTACCATTCTGTCAAGCACTTTTTTTTTGAAGATACTGAGCCTCCAAGTTGTTGAACACACAAAGCTGTCATTCTCAAATTACATTCTCAATGCTTTAATGCTTCGTTTAATGTGGGTGCACAACGATATGTATGTCTGGAGAGGAGTCCTCTCTGACACTGTCATGCTTGTGTTATTAAAAAAATGCATTCAGATGTCATTGTGTTCTAAAACCCTGGTGATGTTTCTCTAGCTCTCTGGTGGTGTTGGGGGTGAGTAAGGCCCCACTATTCAACACCCCCACTGTCCTCTTTAGTCTGGTTTCCTGAAAGACATTTTGGGTTCCCTCAGGACACCCCAGTCATATTTGTGTCAGAGATCTGTATTGGGGGGAGATTGACATTCACACACATCTTTACAACTTCTCGAGAAATGTTAAAGTAAAAAAGAGCTGAGAAGTGTCAGTTTGAATGATTTAATAAAGAGAGCATTATACAGCTTGGTATTAACGCATATCTGTAAATCAGAGAAGTCACGGTGACATCTGCCTTCAGAGATAAGAGCCTATTGTTACTGTGTTCACCCCCCCCCCCCTCATCTCATATTCCCTTCTGCATGAGTAACCTGAAAACTTAACACACTGTGTGCTATGGAAGAGATGGGCTTCTGGAAGGCAGGGTGTTTGCCCTTGACCAGAAAGTGAGAGTATGCAGAATTGTAGTTATTGCTATTTTGTTGGTAACCAGACCAGTTTGAATGGAAACGAATCCGGAATTTTCTTGGCCACTAAAGAAGACCTTAGGGTCCATGTATGCCGTTGGCCTACTTGAAGTAAGCCCTACAGCACCCAACTTTGAGGCTGCACTGAGCCATTGTCTTCGCCCTTTTTCCAGTCCTCAAGGATCCCGCCCAATGAACAATGTAATTTAGGGGGCCATTTAATTTTTCATCAGGATTGAATTTTTCTTTCTTTTCAGGCATGAGCAAAATAATAGGCCTTTAGTCCCACTTTTTCTGCTCTTTAAAAGGGAAAATGGCTCTCAGTAATTAATTGCTTGGCTGATTAGATCCTCAGCATTGTTATTGTCTCCATTGCCACGGTTTATTCAGTGTACAAATGAGCCTCGCGGCACAGTTGTTTCTCAAGCTCTCAAAACTGCTTTCTCGTCACCATTAGCCAGACTTTCCATCAACCGTCATTCATCAATCGAAGACCCTGGAGCAATCTTTATGCCTCCTTACCTTGTGACCCTGCTAGAACCGTTTTCCTAAATCCTCTTGCTGTCTTTCCCTCCCCTAGTTTTCCTGTGACCGCCTCTACATTTTAAGGAGGTGTTGGACTTATGGGTAGGACTGTCTGACTGAGTGTCCACTGCGTTTCAGCGGCCGTCCAAGATGCCTGAGGTACGGGATTTGAATGAAGCCCTCCCAGAGCTTCCCATGGACCCCATCACTGGAGTGGGTGTGGTGGCATCTCGAAACAGGGCACCTACTGGCTATGAAGTGGTGAGCAGCATTCAGTTTTTCGGTCCTTTTTCAGGGAAAATTGTAGGAGTATGCGTAACAGATGGGGAAAATGAGTTTTAAAACTGGCCAAAGAGAAACTGTTTTCTCTTAAAATTTGTCATTCAGTATTAGTTTTGAGAGATGATGGCTATTCCATCCATAAGACACTGGAAACATGAGATTTCATGTGATGATGTATCTGCCTTCAAAAATGAAAACAAAATTGCGTCAAAATTTGGCTGAAAGGGGGACATTAAGGCCCAGAGGTACAGCTGCCAGAGTGGACAAGTACACAAGTCTCTAGATTGAGAAACTGATGCTTCAGAGGTTCTCAGGTGTAATTTCACTGAGTAATGTCCTCCAAACCTCAGCATGGGCAAAAGCGATGGGGCCACTCAGGGATATGTACCAAAAGTTTCAAAGTTTCAAAGAAAAGGCTGTAAAAAATGGCAAACAAGAAGATGAGGTTTAAGTGACCAAATGAACATGCAATTTGGATCTGTGTGAAACCATGATCTCTGCATGGGATCTTATTTTTGCTGATGTTGGTATGATCAAATTAAGGTAGCTGAGGACTTGTGATGTGTCTGTCATGTGAATCGGTTAGCTTATCTTTATCTGATTTTTTTTTTCCCTAAAAATAGCTATAATGAAGTCAATCATACGTTCTGTTTATCATTTCATTTCAGTTATTTTCTTCTGAAATAAAACTTAGGTTTAGCCTATTCCAAAGAAACGTATTTGCCTATTTTTATTGATAAGATAATATGTAGGTACAAAGAAAAACATATATTAGGTGGTATTTGTATCGTACCTAATGCTGAGCACTCGTATGGACATTAAGTTATTCAAATGACCTGGCACATCCACTTTCTCAACTCTGGAAATGAAATGCATCACTATAGTCCAGTGCTTCTCAAACCTCTCCTAGAGGACCACCTGTCCTGCATGTTTTAGATCTTTCCCTGTTTTAGCTCAGGTGATTAAAATGATCAGCTCGTTATTGACCCTCTAAAGCTGATTGATAACATCCTGATTATTTGAATCACCTGTGCTGGGGCAGGGAAAGATCTAAAACAGGCAGGACAGGTGGTCCTCCAGGAGAGGTTTGAGAAACACTGCTATAGTCTAATATGGGTGTCTGGTTAGTTTTGAGGAAAAATAAATGGTTTGCTGGAGAAACACCCATTTGTCTTCACCATAGCTTTAATTGTAATAGACGAGGTAATGCTGATGAGGCTGGAATTTTTTAAAATAAAAATAAATTAGTGATAAAATGATTATAACGTCCTTGTTATTACTATGATATAACATGGTGCTAGCATCCTTTTTGAACTGAGGTAATGGATTCAGCAGATGTAAACAGACAGACAAATGTATTTCTTATTCATAGAAATTGCAAAATTTGGTAAACGCACACACATTTTACGCTAAAATTGTAGGAAGAAAAATGTCATCCAGTTAGGTTCTTACCTGTCACAATGTATCGTGGGATTTTTCAGAATGGAGGATTAAAGACATCGCAAGTGTTGTATGACAATTTGAATTCACAAGCCTGTTTAGGAAGTACAATGCCTGAAGGGGGCCAAGACAAGCGTATGGATTATCCTTGAAAAATTTTCACAAAAAGGGCACAAGAAGACCATACTTATGGTTTTATGATGTTATAAAGGCACACCAAAGGAAAAAAATAACTCTTTTGCATGTTGCTTCAGTATTTTTGGTTTAACAATTGTGTTTGAATTTAATTCCTTCCATCCAGATTTTTTAAAATAAATCCCTCAATTTTACTAATTGGCTTTTTATATCACCTTTTTTAGATGAAAAATAAATAATCCTGTTTAAAAAAAACTAAATAAGAAGGAAAATTTCCACCCTTTATTGCTTTATTGAGCATGAGAAACAACCAAAATATTGTCCATCAATGACTTGAGATCTTGTCTTCATGACAAGATGGTTGAACCACTCTGTAGATTTCTGGAGCTTCAGACTTTCAATGGAGAGGCCAACTGTGTGTGAAAATGATTCCTCATGCTTATTTTCCTCTTTCATTGTTTTCTTTGCTTGATGCAGGCCAATAACTTGCCCCTCCTGAAATACAATAATATCTTTTCTGCCATCAAGGAATACGTCCTCCTTTATGATTATTTTTTTAAGTTTACTGGCCCGATAGGCTGATGGGCCATTGTTGTGGTTTTTGGTCCGTCGTCCATTGTCCAGAACATTTTTATCTCTTTGTGGCCTGAGGAATTTTTGTGTAAATTTGCATGTGCATGACTCAACCGTATCTCCAGATTTTTTTTTTTTTTAAATGATTTTTCATTTTATGCGCCTTTATTCTATTTTATGCACCTTTGAAATTTTGACCCCTATATTAAGGGATAGCAGTTAGAAATAGAGCTTAAGTTTGCAGTATCGACAAATGGGAAGTCATATATCAGCTACATTGTGACAGTGTTAAAGCTGACATTCAATGACCTTGAAAGGTCAAACTCAAGGTCAAGCAAAATGTTAACAATGTTAAAGGATTGGACTTAAAGTTTCAAAAAAGTATGATAAATTTTTTCTGAATCAGGCAATCAACATCCTTGGCACCCTCAATGTAGGGTGCGAGTGCCATTTTGATTGATTTGACATAAGAGGGACTAGTGGGGGCGCTGTACTTTAACATTGGGTTCTATAGAAAATATGGAAAATGGCCTGTGGTGGCTAAATGGTTGCAGACCGAGATCAAGTGTATATTAGGGCATATAAGAAGTCATATATGACCAGCATTTTGGCAGTGCTGAAGTTGACCTTAGATTACTATTGAAAGGACAAACTCGAGGTCAAATATAAAATTTTCAAAGCCATCTTGGCCTGAAAATATTGAAGATTTACGTGAATAGTGCCAGAAGTGATGAGATGAAATTATCAAGATCTACTATTTACAGACGCCTGTGGAAAGATGGTCTGATTGGTCATGTTGCTGCCAAACCTGCCAACATCTAAAAAAAGACCTGAGATTGCCAAGAAATTCAAGCATTGGACACCAATTGACTAGAAACAAGTGATGAATCAAAATTCAAAATTTTCTTACCCAAACACAGAACTTATTTGTGTTGTAGAGTTGGGGAATGTTTTGAAAATGACTGTTTAACCCCTTCAGTAAAACATTGAGGTGGTAATATTATGGTTTGGGGTTCAGTCTGCTTGAAAGGAGCTGATGATCTCATAAAAATTGACAGTATCATGATTTAAAATAAGTATTTCAGCACCCTTGTCAGGCACATATCTGGAAAGACACTGATTGTCAGTTATTTTATTTTCAACAAGATAATGACCTTAAACACACTTCTAAGTTGTACAAGAGTTATATCAGTCGGAAAGAAACATCTGGTGAAAAAAAAGTTTTGATTTGGCCTGCTCGAAGTCTAGACCTTAATCCGATTGAGAAAATATGTGGTAAAATCTAAAGAATGTCTGAGGAATGAACTTTGAACCATATGGAATGGTTCAGTGACTGAGGAAATTAAAAATGTGAAAACTGTGCCTGAAAGATTAGATGCTGTAATAAAAGCAAATTGTGGCCACACAAGATACTGAGTTTTTTGCTCAAAAAGGCATTATTTTTGTTTTTACGACATTCTTATCTGTTTACTAAATTTCATCTATATGATCCGGTATTACACAGTATAAATACTTGAATGGTATTTGGTTTCTGATTTATCTTCATTTTGTTAAGTGTATCATCACTGCATACTACTGTATATGAACTCATTTGGTGGTTCCAAAACTCTGTATTAACACCATCACTGTGGCATATATTTTATTTTGCTTTGTGATTATAACTTTGCCTAAGATAACAGCCTTTGAAAATCAAGTACAGTCTCAATATGCTGCACTCAAAATCATTGCAGATATAATGCATACTAGTATGGTATATGTACTACTAGTATTTGCTTTAAATATGATCATAACTGCGCTAAAGCTTTAGTGATTATGTAATATTGCTTCTGCCCTCATTTTAAGTTGAAAATGTTCATTGCAAATGGTGTGCTAGTAAGCTACGGGACCCTTTGTCCTGTATTTAGGAAATGAGAAGCTATGCCCTTCATTTATTTGGGTTAGAATAATTATTACCAGCTGAACTTATTAATTGCTGCAAAATTTGTGTATTTATATCCAAATTGTGAAAAAAATGTTTCTTTTTTTTTGTATAGCTGTGTAAATTCTCCTGTTGGCTATCGCACAAATACATGTGTGAAAACATGTTAATGAGCGTTTCATACTCGACGCACAGCTCTTCCTAGAGGAACTCAGAAAAACCCTGTCACTTATCTCTCTCATACGAGTTTGACATACAAACCTGCATATGGAAACCGCTTTGAAAAAAATCTGGTTTTTATTATTTTAATGTACTTAAACAGAATAACTTTTCGAAGAGTTATTTAATGACACTTCTGTGTCAAAAATTCAGCTCGATTAGTTTTAGCAGTGCAGTGTGGTCGGCTTAAATACATGCATCAAAATCAGAGAATGGGAAATTTCTTCATGCTACTTCCCCTGCGTGAAAAGATTTTCTGAGAAATAATTTGAATCATTTTGGATTTTTAGCACCAGAAGCAAGCAGCATTGAAGTAAATATTGAACGGTAAAATGGAATCCTTGATTATAATCATTGTGGCAATTATTGGTCACTACTATGTGGTTTAAAACTATGGTTTTACTTGATTGCCTCAGAATGAGATTAGGTCTAACATGGAACACTGTCATGTGATTACTCCCATCTGTTGAAGGAGCAAAACTGTTAAATTGTGTTGATGTTGATTTAGCAGTTGTTGACATTTCAGAATTTAGAAAAACCTTAATCTGGAACAGGAAGTTATGAATACATTTTTACAGCACTTAAGTGGTATGAAACTGGTGAATATTTTATTTGAATTCATCAAATTGGTGTGAAATTTTTGTGATATTCTGGAACATATTTGTTTTTTGGTTGAGCAAATACTTTGATTTTTGCGACATTAATGTGACCAAAGGGTGAGTAATGCAGGATATTCATTTAAGTTAAAATTATTTGTGTGGTAGAAAACTGCAAAAATAAATCTTTGTACAATTTAAAATCTGAGTAATTTTCCTCTGTGATCAGAAAAAACCAAATACAGTGTCTGGCTTTTCTTATTAACATTATGATACATTGAAAAAAATGTCAAACATCTGATGAAACTAAGGAATAGTCAAGCAATAAATCATTGCTTTTGTCAGGCTGTGTTAAATAGGTGTGCAAGTTTCTAGTTGATGAAGCGGGCGAGCTTGAGGGTTTGCTCTCGTGGTTTATTATTGGTTGGGATAGTATAGCAGAACTTAAGAGTTTATTTAGTGGCTGATGTCACTGCCTGTTGCCTGCCCTGTTCCCTTTCATGTCAGTAATCCAAGTTTTCATTTTGCCAGTGGGCACATATTCCATGGAGTGGATCCCAGACTCAGTGTGGAGAAGACTTCCTGTAGATTTAACCCTTGAGGCTTAGAGAAGTAGTTGCCAGACTTATGGCGTATGGAACAGAGAGCGCGGAGAGACACGGAAGTAGGACAGCAGAGTCGGAGCCTCCAGGGGACGGAGGGCGCGAAGCGGCCTGTGGATTTTAGAAAGCACAAAGCAAACACGGCGACAAGCAGCCTGGAGTCGGCTCCAGGGCCTCTCGCTCTCTGCCTCTCTCTCTGCCTCTCTCTCTTCCTCCTCTCCCTCCTCATCCTGCTCTTTTCTTCTCTTCATTCTCCCTTCCTCTCTTCCTGCTTCCTCCCCTCCCTCCTCCAGGTCTCCAGAGAGAGGTGGGTTGGCATTTTGATGAAGCGCTGCCGGCTGGCATTGAGATTTCCCGGCGTAGCAGAAGGCACAGCTACTGTATACTGCGAGAGCTGCTCTCCGAATCCCTGTCTCTCCCCCTCTGCCCGCAGAAAGCATTTGATGTGCACTGAACAATCTGCACCTTCAGCCCTGCCACTAGTTGCTGCAGGTGATTGATTGAAGTTGAGTTTGTGACACAGGTGAAATGCACGGGAAGCCTCAGCGCACAGCAACACGAGTTGGAGACCGTGACATGCTCTGCTTGACATGGATGTAGTTTTTTTTATTATTCGTGCAGCTCAACTGCTGTTTTTTCACCTCCGTATCGAACGTGACACTGGAAGAGAAATCAGAAGTGTCGATGGGCAAGTGCGGCGGCTTGTATGGAACCGTTTCAACAAAGTCCGGTATTTTCTCATGTTTGTCGGGTCTTACTCGTAGATATTTATGGTCTCAAGTCCTATGAAGCCGTCTAGGGTTAATTTGCATCACGTGTTCCAGTTGCTGGACTGTTATTACCTTCGTTCGCTTCAGCGATTCGTCCGGCTGAAGAACACCTCTTCCCTCCCCCTCGATTGTGGGCTGTCACAGAGAGAGGGTAGCCCCATCATTGTGTTTCCACACGTCTAGGCATCAGGTGACAGCCCAGGATTAATGGGCGTAGGATGGACTCTGCTTGCCGTCAGTCAACCCGTTCAGTTGTTTAAAAGTTCTGCAGTAAGTTTGTTCTCAGTTGAAGCTTCCTTTGCGCTAGTGCTATTGTTTTCTGTACTCTTCCCTCCACCGGTGGCTGTTCTGCTGATTGAAATGCGACCGATTGCGTCTTTTTCCTTCTGCTTCTTTATGGCCTCGTCTTCCCTTTGCGGATAAACGTCTGTGGTTGTTAATCCACGCAGCTGTGGCGCCCTCATCAAACTCGTGTCCTCAGGAATACTCCGAGCTCTTCATGGCAGTAGCCAGACCCTCAAGTTCGGCTCATTAGTTTAATTTGCCTGAACCCGTTGCGTAGGACTCCCTAGGACGCATCGACATTTTAGGTAGCCAGAGTGCTATGCATGGCCTATGCATGGGCTTTATTGGCTATCACCTCTTCTGTAGCCCTCCAGTGCAACCTCAGATGACTCTAAACCACAGCAATTCGTGCCGTTCACAAATGCTGGGAATTATTTGCGGAGAGCTACCTCTCCTCTTGTATTTTACTATGAAGGCGCCCCCTGTTTCCTTATGATACAGGGCTCGATCTTTGCACTCGCCCAAGATCTGTGGCGACCAAAAACTTGTTCAGGTGACCTGATAAGCTCAGACTACTCGCCCGGCTGGCGAGTGAAAATTCCGCATTATCTTTGTTGAATATTCATACAAACCAAACGTATAATTGATCTTTATAAGTACGTCAGTTCAAACAAATTCCGCCGCCTTATCCTCAATTTTTTCGCAGTGTTGCCTGATTGGTCGTATGGTTTCCTGCCCAGAGCGAATTCTAAATCCGCCCAACTGTATTAAAAAACAACCAAAAACATTTACCAAAATTTAGGCGTTTCTTTGCTGTAGTAAACAGTGTTTAAGTTAGTTATGATTGAACACATCCTCGAGGGAAGACGCAGCAGTTAAATGCGAACCAACAAAACAACTCGCAAATAAAGAAATATTACTGTGTTTTTGGAGCAGTAGTTTACACACATGCAACTTAACTCGTGCGTGAAAATATGCGGTTCAGAGTACGGGGACTTCAGTATGCTCTCTGCTAAATTTGCTTACTGCGTGCACTTTGTTCTGTAGCCGCATATTAAACACTCCCGTTTCATTGCTAGCTGGCTTGCGATATCCGATAAATCATCTACAAGATGAACGAATGCGTGAAATGCAATGGTAAGTTCGGTGACTCCTCGGTGTTCAGTACTTTCTACTGGCCATCGGCAATGTCACTTGTTCGGTCTCTAGCAGTGTCTTTACAGTGAGTGAGCAAGATCCGAGATCTGCGTTTTTTACTGCCAGCATATTCCTTCAGGGTTTTGTAACGGGGGCTAGATAATGTTGGTGCTTCTGGTTTTGCAATGGGTTTTGCTCATGTCAACTTTATCAGAATGCCCATTTGTTGAGATCAACGATACCACGTTCCCACTCTTAATAGCGATGTTACCTTCCTCTTTTTTGCCCACTTGCATGATTACACTAATGGAATACGCTAATGGCCTTTGTCTTGGCAGGGTTGAGCGCTCCGATGGCTATAGTTCTTGACCAAATTTAGTAGTTTCAGCTATCTCCTCTGTTGCTCTCTTTGCTTGATGCAGGCCAGTAATTTGACCCTTCTGAAACAGAGTAACATTTACTCTGAAACATCAGAGTAAATCCCTACTCTTTGCTGACATTAAGCTGGAAGCAGCTTGGTTCCCTTCATATAGGCTTGGTTTGGAGTGGTTTCCATTCTGCTCACATGAACCGCATTGGCCCTCAAGAACCTTGGATGTGCTTTATGTGGAGGTAGAGTAACTCAGGACAGTGAGACCTTTTTGATATTGTTTTAATTTTAATTTTATCTGAATTGAACAGTGCTTTATTCTCTGAACACGTGTTTAGGCTTTTTCTATCGCTATGATGTATATGTCAAAATATCCCAGTGATTTAATGTGTTATGGCATCAGATTCATCTTCCTGTAAATTGAAATGTAGTTAGATGTACTGAAACCAACCAAATCAGCACTATTGTTGATGGCCATATGTGTGCGTGCCAGTCAACCCCTGATGGCTGTTGCCATCTCCAGAGTGGTATTTGAAGCTGACGAATCCCAGTCTCAAAATGATGACTAATGATTGTTGTCTTGGAACCTGGCCTGTATAGTTTAGTGCGCTATTTGTCAGTCTCTCTTCAAGCCATCGAATTAATGTAGCTTGCAAACTATTACCATCTGAACAACAATGTGTTCTCAGAGCTCTGGTTAACTTTCATATTACCTTTGCAAATTTGGGGTCTCCCTTAATCCACCAAATTGCAAATGGTTCATTTGAAGGAAACATAGAAACATAACCTCAGACATGGCCTGTCAGTCCCGCCTTCACATTTTCTTTCCAGGCCAGAACCCCAAAACTGTGACGGGGATCTGGGCATTTCTTATGTTTTTTTTTCCCCCTGAATGGCTCTGATCATATTTATTGGTCTTATTTACCTTCTTAATCATATTCTGTCTGAAATAACTGCACATGCCCAGAGAAATTCTGTATTCATATTGCGCTACACTGCAAATTATTTTTATCGCATTAAATGAGGGAAAAATATAATTGATAAAATTTAAAAAATTACGGGGAATTCAATCGTTGAAATTCGGGACACACAGTTACTAAATCTAACCATTTTGTGGGCAATGAAGAATTCTAAGTCAAAGTAAATTATCAAGAGTCAAGTCTGATCTGTGTAACTCATCTGTGAAGTTCTAATAAAATTATGCTGATTATGAATAATTTAAAATTATTTTAAACCTAAGTGGCGCACTCAGACAATGTCACGTCATTGACCCATGCGGAGGTAGCTATGCTGTGTTGGAACTGCCATTGCAATGTGGGTGAAATGTGGGTGGTGTGATCTGTAGATTGTTGTAGCACTCCGCGTGTATGCGCCTGTTTATGCCAGCGTGTTTTGGGGCTAATTGCACTGGGTTCCTGGCCTGCTCTATGTTGGAAACCCTTTTTTTAGTTACATTGTCTTATTCCCCCCACAATGATTTGCTGAGTATTTGAATTGATTTACTGTTGAACTGTCAAGTTAATTGCAGTTTGTTTCTGGCATATTTTCTGGCAAATATATAGAGGGGATTTTGGGGATCAAACGCGATAGATCTTTCTTTAGTAATCAGTGCTCGTACAGTGATTGGAATGACACTTAATAAAAAATTTAAAAACTCCTTTGCCGACACCAAATTTTGCTTGCCTTAATTTTATTTTCAAACATTCATGCCGATGTTCTGATACGTGTGGTGCAAGAGGGTAAAAAAGTGTTTAAAAATCCATTTAAATTTGTTTCTGAACAATGTTGTTTTGATTACTTAAGAATGATACCTGTAGGTAAATGTAACTTAAAAAACCCTTCTAGTGCCAACAAACCATGTTTTAACCCCTGGGAAGTTGATAGAATGTAAGGACTGCTCCTTCACTCTCATGAAGAGCCTGGGAAATGTACAGCAGCAATAGGTCTTTCCAGGTACTGCTTGTTTTAAGTGAATCACAGAATATTCTGGAATGCTCTTCATTCTCTGGCCAACCTCACTGCACTGCTGCTATCAAGCTTTCTTTTCTTGATGGGATACAAAAAAAAACAATTACATCCCTTTAAATTATGGCATCTTGTTTTTGATTTGATATAAATCTCTTTCTCTTTGAAATGGTACCAACTTCTGTGTAAATGTTGCATTTTTTTTCAAGGACAGGACATCACTGGAGCAGAGAAATTGGCTCCGTTATTTTGTTTTAGTTCATGTTAGGGTCATTGTCTATTGCAATCAAAGGAAGCCCTTGGAATGTGGTTTCGTAGAAAATGTTATATTTATTTTGCTACATTTTTTTTTTTTTTTCAACAACCTCTGATTATAAGTTGGTTTTTCGATGGATGTTTGTCTTAAATATTATACCTGCATTTACAGGAAAATGATAACCTTATTTTAAGTACGTAAAAATGATAAAAGATAAAAATCTTTAGTTTGAGTTTGAGCATTTACTTAAAGTGAGCAAATATATGCTCCACTTTTCATGAAACATTTGAGAAGGTCATATCAAATTGAATTTCAGGCTGCAAGACCCACTTGATGTACAGCTAAATTACTGTATGCAATGCTTGTTTATCATACGTCAACTTATAATTATTGTGGTGGTCTCAAGACTTTGCCTCATCATAAAGTTTTAATATTCCCTGCATTACTGTCCATTATTTTTCTATTGGATCTAACCTTGGCTTGTCCTTGAGCAGTTAACAAAAGCTGCCCTCAGACACAAAGTACGCCTTTGAGCAGAATTTTAATGCGAGCAAAGCCTTGCTTCACTCCATCAAATTCATCTATGAGTTGTTTTTAGATGCAACAAACTGCCGCTCCCCTTAAACTATGGACTGGAAGGTAATGTGCAAATCATATTGGAATTGACAGAGACGCACCTTTCCTGAATCGTCCGTAGCTGACACCACGCTCACAATCAGAGTGCGTATTTGCCTTTCAAGGTCTCAAGCAACTGCTCTTGAATTCTGCCGGTCAAAGTTGACCACAGCCAAGTGCTGCAGCAGCGAGTGCATGTAACTTTCTCGCCGTTCACCCCCCTGACGATTCTCCCCCCTCCCAGGCCGACGTTTGGCATTCTGGACGCACCCTGCCTGCCGACCGTGGCCTGGCAGGATGATGCTTGAGGTGGCTCCTCGGAGCGCCTGCCCTCATTACTCCCCTCTTTGACTTTGGCTCTCGCCACCACCTTCCCTTTGTTTACTCTGACAGGATGCGCTGGCTACTGACCTGGAAAAAGTGCCTGAGACGGCTTGTCTTGTAAGGAGGGGAGGGGGGTGGAGGGTGGTGTTGGTATGCTGGTGATGTATGGGCTCCTTCTGGGACCCGTCACATGCGCCCGCGATCCTCTCTCCTCGCCTCGCGTCTCCTCTCTCTCGCCTTCTCCTCTCCTCTCTCTTCTTCTCCTGTCCCTCCTTTTTCCACATCTTTTTTCTCCTCCTCTACACTCCTTCCCCCCCTCCTCTCCTCCGTTTTCCCCTCTGCTCTCTTCCTCGGTCTTTTAAGACGCCCCCCGTCCCTTGTTTTCCTGGCCCAGTCACCCAAGGCCTATCTGGTGGGCTCGTTCATCACCATTGTCAGGTTTTGTAATAATGTGCGGGAGCCGAGATCTACGAGCTGCTCGTCTCAACGAACCTCATTACGCTGCCGCCTTTTTTTTTTTTTTTTTAAAGTCGCACTTTTAATTCCTTGATTTTTTTTTTTTTTTTTTTTTTTTTTAAAGCACCACAATTTCCATTACCACTTTTTGCTCCAGCAGCATCTTCCAGATTAACGGTAACGCTGTTTTCGGTGTACTTCCGCGCCATCATCGGGAAAACGTGGTTAAAACGCTATTTTGGGTGGGGGGGGGATCATTGTCTAGCCAAAGACTGATGCGTGTGAGCAGCTCAGTAATGTATGCATCCATCTAGGGGTGGTGCTACTACCTCGGTGTTATACTGCCGTGTCCCAGACAGCGAGCAGGATCTGAGCTGGAGTCTCCTGTGCTTGAGTAATGGTGCAGTACTCTAATTTACTCCCGTATTCTAATATCCTGGGATTAGCTGTCGGGCTCCATTTCCAGAAGGCCCGCCGATCCACTCCCACGGACGGCTCTGTTGTGATTGGGGGTGTCTCCCACACTGCGTATTTGCATAAGTCTACACATCTGGCACCAGCTAACGATGCTCTGTGTTCCAACCGCACAAGATTGATCTGCACTGTAATTTAGTAGACTCGCTGAGTGTTTAGTTGCCATCTAGAATATCAGAAGCGGTTGTAACCCTGAGACCAGTTAAAGAGAAGCCTCCTCAGACTCCATCATCGTACACGTTGAACACATTCCATCTGACAGCTCGGTGCATGTTTTTATTCCAAAGGAACTTTACCCCCATGCAAGCAATATTTGCACCTATCATTATTTGTGTTTGTGAATAAGTTGGTTTTCTGTCATGGATGGACAGGGGTGGTCAAGTCATGAATGCACAACATTGTGCCCTAGCCTACTGGGCAAATCTGATAGCCCAATGCAATTTCAGTTTGTGCACTTATGTATTCATATAATGGGGTATCATATATCTATGAGCGTGCGTGCCTGCACTTGCATATATATCTGTACTGTAACTGCAAAAATGTTGGTGAAACTTATAACCTTTTTGCATATTTTGATCGGCATAATGAATGATGCAAAAAAAAATTACCCCACATTTAGTCATTTCTAATAGGAAATTTTCAAGAAATTTCACTGTTCTTTTTGTCAGAAATGTAGTGTTGCAATCATATTTCTTTCTTTCTGTTCCATAACTATCAGCCTAATTTGTATTTTTGAAAGTTATATGAAAGGAACTGTTTGAAAAAGAACTTTGAGGACAGTTCAGTTGCTTTTTTAAAATATTATTTTGTCTTTCGTGCGTGCCTTTGGTTGGCGTAGACAGTGTGAGAGAACTGCTTAGGGAATGGTAAATATTTCAGATATTATTCAACAAATTTTCAGTGGAGGTTTTGATTCATTTGGGGATTAGTTGTTGTGAGAAAGTGAATCCTTGAATCAGCACCCCGGAACTTTATAACTCCTGTGGTTGTGCATATGTTGAAAAATGTACCTGAGAAAGAAGAACTGGCGCAAGATTAAAACTAGCATTTATAAAATTATTCTAATTCTGTTTGAAGCCTATGGAAACATGATTTCAGCACATGCCCAAGCAGCTTTAGGAAAGGTCTGAACTGTATTTTTCTTCAGTTTTGATTTCCAACTACACACTCAAGCCGGGTTCCAGCACAAACCCCAAATTCTCCCTGCCCTCAGAATTTGTGTTCTTGGTCTCACTTCCTTGTGGCAGCATAGGTGGTGTATATCCCATTAATTTCCTATAGGCCTCAAGCACACTAACAGCACAGAGGGCGTGCTGGGAAGGATCAAGGACAGGGCTCATTCAGGTAGAGTTTTTTTTTTTTTTTTAAGCAGAGATTATTTGTGGAAAATATACAGGTGTGCTGTTTCCATTATAAATATGGGGTGAGTTAGGATTTCCTCCTTTTTTTTGACTTAGACAAGTTGCAGCCCATTGACTGAACAACAGCATAAGATGTATAACTAGAATTGTCAAATTTGTTTGGAGTAGAGGAACACGCGTGTACAGTTTGAAGCCACAGCACAAACCTTATGCCCTGCGAGGCGACGTTTTATCATCTCTTTGCGTGACCGAAGAACTTCCCGTCTTGCCCACAGCGACCTCCCCTCCCCTGACTCAATCACCCCCTTTTAAGAGAACAATAAAGTTTCATTTTCAGCGTTGCTCCGGATCTCTGTCAGGTTGTCTTTAATCACCGTTGTCCCTGGAGATGGTATTTTTAGTCGCCTTTTCGGTTTTGGTGGCTTCTTTCTTACCTGCACGGGGCACTAATGAGACGTAGGGAAGGACGGTAGGCGAGTGGTAATTAAGGCGAGCGTGGGGAGGAAAGGAGAAGGAGTGGAGCGATCGCGCCGTACATACATTAACTTCACCCCCCCCCCCCTCACGCACCCTCTCTCCTTGTTTTTTTGAACCCAGGTTTCACAAACAACAGATGGCGTTGACGCCGACCTGTGGAAGGACGGTTTATTCAAATCCAAGGTCACGCGCTATCTCTGCTTCACCAGAGCCTTCGCTAAAGAAAATGTAAGTTGAAATGTATACGTTTTCCCTCCCGCCTCCAACCCCCCCCCCCTTACCCTCTGGATCATTGTTACCATGGTTTTCATCTTTCTTCTTTGGGCTGCTTTGGGCTTCTACTTAAGATTCTATTCTCGGTGTCCCTTGAAATGTTTGTAATACTTGCTTAAACTTTGGGTTATTTGGTAACTCGCATGAACCAAGTCATTTTACTTAACGCCTGATATGGGAACCTGCGTACACATCCCTTTTGTGATAATCGTTGGTGCCTTTGTTTGTTTTTTTTTTCCTGAATCACATGAGAATACATATTATGATTATTCATAGCATTGTTAGCTGCATTAATTTCCTCAGTTTTATTTTATTCAATTAACCTTTTCCCTGCAGACAATTTGGATACCGCCCCGTCATTCTTCAAAGATAATGCACGCAGAAGAAAAATCCTAAAAATAACCCCCACTGAATTTGAAAACATGAAACTCTTGCTTTATAAGAAATGACACTTCAAACATTCTGCACAATATGGTGAAAAAAACAAGGCATCTTTTTTAATGTAAGCAGCCCTTCGTGAATTCATTCTTCTTTGAATACTCACTTTGCATCAGAAGCCGGCGCAGGGTAATTATGCCGTTTTGATTTCATTACTCGTTCGAAACTATAGACACACCTACACCTGGGGGGTATGCGCACATGCTCAGACACACTCATGCGAATACACAGATATGGTCTTATATTTTCACACAATATATGACAGTTATTGGTACAATTTACAGCCAGCTTTCGTGGCTCTTGGTACTTTTGTGTCAGCCTTTTCCTTTCTGGCCGGCTGACTATGCAGCAATATTGAGTCCTTGGCTGGTAAGTGGTTTGTCTTGAAGCTCTGAGGAGGGGGATAAAAATAACTTGCATCGGCAAACAGGCATGACAAGCATGCTGGAAAGTTGAATTCAGTTTATAACACGGTTGTCAGTGCTGCATCTGCTCCAGAATTCACACCTTCCCTCTGCTTTCATCGGCTTAGTTGCCTCTCCGGAAAGCAGTTTAACCCTCTCGGAGCTCTGGAGCTGAAGGGCAGTGAGCTCATTGGATTATAGCAGAGTGGATGCAGGTGGCGGTTCCTGGCGACGGAGATGGCTTGACTCGGCTCCTTGGCTTACCGCCCCAGCAGCCCTCTCACGCCGCACTGGCCACCGCTCGCTGGTGCACAGGCGTGCGGGAGGAGCCGAGAGGGCATTTATAGTGAATAGACCGTTACAAAAAGCACCGTTTAACTTTTCTTTCTTTTGCCTCCCTTTACAGACAGTGTTTTTCAAAAGTTGGGGAGGTTACAGCACTTGCTGTAATCATACCAGAGTTGAAAACCTGCAGATTCGATGTTAATGCAGTTTTTTTTTTTTTTTTTTGACCAAGCCCTTTGAAATCGGTGAGCTTCCATCCGCTCGAAGGTTTTTGCAGCAGTTACCGGTTGCCAGCTTTGTGGAAGCAGTTGGCTGTAAATGAAGGCACCTGTTCAGCAGCTTGCTTTTGCTTTTTTAAAAACTTTGTTTTTCACTTTTCTGGTGTTTATGCGAACAGTGTCTGGCTTATTTCCCAGTTGACTAAATAAAGAGCTGTAGCAAACTCATGTCGTTGTGTTAATGCGTAGGCCTAAAAGGCTTATGTGTTGCTTGTAGTTGCCTCCGCTGCATATACTTACTCGCACTCAGAATACTATTTATTATTTTTTTAATGTTACCTACAGCTTAGCCTGGAGTGCTATTTAAGCACAAATATGTCTAAATGTCAATGTTTTTTCAATCTTTTCCTTTTTTTTTTTGGGTGGGGGTCGCATTTACTGAGATATATTTTCTGTATCTCAATACAAATCATTGCTGCTTGGAAGGTCTATGTTGACATAGTTGTAGCCTTTATGTATCGTTTCATGTTTAACTGAGTATGTGTAGCACAGGAGGTATAATGAGGTTTGATTATTGATTGTCTCGTCACACACATTACCTTACATGCATTGACACTAAAGTCCTGACAGAATCATCAGCACCTCATCATTGGTATTGCACTGCTCACAACCTCAACAAATGTTAGCTAACCCAACGGCACCCTGCTCATTTATGCGAGACACCACAGGGCACAAAAGTTTGATTCTTCGTGTGATACCCACTGTCATTTAGACCCTTTCAACTTCAGAGTGCAATTGGAGGAAATGAAGTCTCTCTGGAGCAGGAAACAGAAACCTTTTGATTAGTGGGTACTGTCTCTGGTACTCCTATCGATCATTTTATCTTTCTAAACTCAGAAGGGAACAGTTGCTGTGGTCTGTATGGAATTATATGACGTAAATGTGGGCCACTCACACTCTGTAGGAGTAATTTATCTGCTGCGGGGGCGCTGTGCTTTACATCCCTGTTTTGTCACCTTGTGTCCTGGCTGGAGTTTTAGCATGTATCTCTCCAATTTTATTTCTCCAGTGCCTCCTTATCATTTTTAAATGATTGTCCATACTGTTTTCAAGAGTTTGATACAGATAAAACATGACAGTACCATCAACAGAAGCTATTTTGTCTGCCAGTCAATACAGGCCCCTCAGTAATTATCTATGACAAAAACAGATCCTGCAAAATTAGCCTTCGGAATTACGTGGTGGCAAAACAAACACTTTGTGATTTATCGTAGTCTAGGTTGGAGGTAGAATGGCCCTTTTTGTCAGGTTCTGATGGGAAATGTTTTCACCCTTCCTTAGTTTATTAAAAGAGGTCTCATGCATAGTAATTGCTCTCAGAATGGTCTGGCTTACGTTGCATGTAAAAACTATGAATAAACAATGGCTTTGGTAGTATTGACTGCTGTGAAGAACTAGGGGGTGTTAGAATCCATATTTTTTTCATGTGTATCAGGGCTAGGGAAGGAAAGCTCCCTCCTTCAGGCCATAACATTACTGCAGTTAATTATTGATTATTATTTATTTCAGTATTTCAATGTAATTACCTATATCTATAAATCTCTGTATCATCAAGTAAAAATAGACAATTCATGACACTTGGGACTTATTTGACTCCTTCCTATTGTTTGTTGTATGTACAGTACAGGCCAAAAGTTTGGACACACCTTCTCATTCAATGTGTTTCCTTTATTTTCATGACCATTTACATTGTAGATTCTCACTGAAGGTATCAAAACTATGAATGAACACATGCAAAATTATGTATGTATCTAACAGTTGTCCAAGAGGGCTGTTGGCTGTGTATCAACCTGACTTCTGAACAACGCAACTGATGGTCCCAACCCCATTGATAAGGCAAGAAATTCCACTAATTAACCCTGACAAGGCACACATGTGAAGTGAAAACCATTTCAGGTGACCACCTCTTGAAGCTCATCAAGAGAATGCCAAGAGTGTGCAAAGCAGTAATCAGAGCAAAGGGTGGCTACTTTGAAGAAACTAGAATATTAGACATGTTTTCAGTTACAGGTATTTCACACTTTTTTGTTAAGTACATCATTCCGCATAATTCCACAATGTTTCCACATCATTCCTAGTTTTGATGCCTTCAGTGAGAATCTACAATGTAAATAGTCATGAAAATAAAGGAAATGCATTGAATGAGAAGGTGTTTCCAAACCTTTGGCCTGTACTGTACCTGTAAAGTATTTGATGTCAAAAAATAACAGTGATTCACCTATTAGTTTCAATTGAATCATGAAAGAAGTAAGACACTATTGCTGATCAAGTAAAAAGTACCCAACTTTACAATAGCCTTTATCCCAAAATGACAAAGTGGCATGAAGTGTCAAATTTTACTCGATGAGTTCACATGTATGTCCTTAAAGGAACAGTCCACCATAATTTCATAATGAAATATGTTTTTCTATGAAATGAGACGAGATGATACGTACCTCTCCGAGCTTTGTGCGACCACCCAGTCAGCCAGACGGGCTGCCACTCCTATTAGCATTTGTAGCAAGACTCATTGTGGTCAATGGTATTTTTCGGGGCTGTAGTTAGATGCGACCAAAGTCTTCCACGTTTTTCCTGTTTACAAAGCTTTATATGACCAGTGACATGAGTTTGGGTTCGGGAACGCAAATCCAAAAGTGGCTTTTTCTATGCTGTGGAAAGTGCGTACTATAATGACAGGCGTAGTAACACCTTCTGCGCGCTTCGACAGCGCATTGATACCTTCACTTCTGATTTCTTTTCTCTTCCACGACCCCCCCTACTTCCGTAAATACAACCAACGTGACTGCAATGCACTACTTGGTACACAGTCAGGAAGCCAGAGCTTGCAGAAAATTATAAGTAAGGGATAATTAACGAGAAGGTGTGCATTCCACGGTTTTAATGTACAACGCGGAGTTCGCGTCGGGTGGTTGCCTCCGCGAGGAGCATTAAAACCGTGGAATGCTCACCTTCGAGTTGATTATCCCGCTTATACCATGGTCATTTGCCAGCAATATCAAATCGCAGCATTAATCTGAAACGGAGATTATGCATAACCCAACATTATGCGCGATTATGCGGACTGTAGCTTACTTGCTACCCACAATTACAATGAACTTATCACGGTTTCCGCAGTCAGCGAGCTGAAATCAGTCTGCTGGCATAGCACGTAGCTAGCGAACTGTCAGCAGTCGCTGATACATGAAGTGGACACGTTAGCTTCATTTGTAGCCGCACTCAATTACAATCTTTTAATGGATAAAGCCTGATTTTTCCGCTGCTATAATATTTACGGTCGTTATCGCTTGAGTACGAGTCAGCAAGGAGAAATCAGTCTGCTGGTAAAGCACGTAGCTTGCGAACCTTCACTGCACTTCTTCACATACGATTCATCTTCGTCCGTTTCTTCTTCCCTCTCACGGTCCATTTCGGCTAGCTCCTCCTCGGTATATTCCGGTTCAGATAGATATGGCTCCGGCTCTGCCACAAGCCCGTCGTCGGCATCTATGTCCTCCATTTGAAAATGCTCCATAGTAGCACACTTGATTATTTTCTTTCATACAATGGTCTGGGTGAATACTTTTTTCTAATTTTTTCTAATTAGCTGGCAGCTGGCAGGTATGCATTAACACCGTGGAACCGCATAGGTAGTTCGGCTACGGTCGTTTCACCATTCATAATTCATCCACTACCCAACTTGTAACCATAGCAATGTTAGATCTGATATTTGACTGGGTACAACAGAAACCTAGCAGTTCATTTATTTCCACTAAATTTAGCGCGTCATATAAATGCGTCCTGCGGGGCGGTTAACAATGGTACTCAAGCGATAATGACCGTAAATATTGTAGCAGCGAAGTAATCAGGCTTTATCCATTAAACGATAGTAACTGTGTACGGTTACAAATGAAGCTAACGTGTCAACTTCATGTATCAGCAACTGCTGACAGTTCGCTAGCTACCTGCTATGCCAGCAGACTGATTTCACCTCGCTGACTCGTACTGAAGCGATAACGACCGTAAATATTATAGCAGCGAAAAAATCAGGCTTTATCCATTAAAAGATTGTAATTGAGTACGGTTACAAATGAAACGTGTCCACTTCATGTATCAGCGACTGCTGACAGTTCGCTAGCTACGTGCTATTCCAGCAGACTGATTTCAGCTCGCTGACTGCGGAAACCGTGATAAGTTCATTGTAATTGTGGGTAGCAAGTAAGCTACAGTCCGCATAATCGCGCATAATGTTGGGTTATGCATAATCTCCGTTTCACATTAATGCTGCGATTTGATATTGCTGGCAAATGACCGTGGTATAAGCGGGATAATCAACTCGAAGGTGAGCATTCCACAGTTTTAATGCTATTCGCAGAGGCAACCATCCGACGCGAACTCCGCGTCCTGCATTAAAACCGTGGAATGCACACCTTCTCGTTAATTATCCCTTACTTATAATTTTCTGCAAGCTCTGGCTTCCTGACTGTGTACCAAGTAGTGCAGTGCAGTCACGTTGGTCGTATTTACGGAAGTAGGGGGGGTCGTGGAAGAGAAAAGAAATCAGAAGTGAAGGTATCAATGCGCTGTTGAAGCGCGCAGAAGGTGTTACTACGCCTGTCATTAAAGTACTCACTTCCCACAGCATAGAAAAAGCCACTTTTGGATTTGCGTTCCCGAACCCAAACTCATGTCACTGGTCATATAAAGCTTTGTAAACAGGAAAAACGTGGAAGACTTTGGTCGCATCTAACTACAGCCCCGAAAAATACAGTTGACCACAATGAGTCTTGCTACAAATGCTAATAGGAGTGGCAGCCCGTCTGGCTGACTGGGTGGTCGCTCAAAGCTCGGAAAGGTACGAATCATCTCGTCTCATTTCATAGAAAAACATATTTCATTATGAAATTACGGTGGACTGTTCCTTTAAGTTCTCTTCACAATTATTCATTTAATTGACTCCAAACTTAATGGGTGTAATGCTTAGGACCCAAGGCAGTTCAGTGTCGAATGTTATGGTGTTTGGCTTAGCGGTTCCAAGCAAATCTCTGGTAAGCTGCGAGCAGTAAAAAGCCGCAAAACCAGAGGCAAAGAAATTGACCCGTTCTGAAGAGGCACGTGTTGAATGGGCACTGCCTTAATAAAATAAATGTGGCAATAATGGTGAAGTAAAGGCCTGGGAAGTTTATGAAATCTTGAGCTAAATGTCTCCAACTTCTTCCAATTTGGAATTGATCATGCTGCTTGGAAATTGTTGTGTCATCAAAATCCCAAATCACTGTTTTATTCTCCTTTTCGATGTAGTTTCTGAAATGATTTATTGTATCTCACCGACGACGATAGTCGGGAGATACTATGGTTTAGTTCCGGGGCCGCCGCTGCCGCAGAGATTTTCTCTTCCAGGCTGTGGGGGCATCAAAGTTTGTGATTTTTCTCTAAATTTGCATAGTCAAAGATGTTTATTAGGCAATGCTCAAGACACAGTTTCCGGTAGAAATAGAAATTTTGGGAGTGCAAAAAAATTTTTTGGGTGTGCTGATAATTTTGTGTTAATTGAAAATGGCGCGCAGTGGAGTGCCTTAGTGCCCCTCCGCCATTATAAAATCACTGTAACCCACTGCTTCAAGGGGCTTATTTCTTTTATAAAACGGTTACCCTACATACAACTAGCCCATTAAATAAAGACACAAGATAAAAAAATCAAATTTATTGGTAATAATGCAACAATAAAATTGAGAACAACTTCCACCAAGCAAGATAGAGTGGACAGAATGGTTCGCCAGCAACACAGACGCTAAGATTGCTTTTACATCTAGCACCAATGTCATGTCACATCAGGCTCTTTGGGCTCGCTAATGTAGATATACTTGTACTATGAAAGCAGGCTATTTTGAATGTCTCCTTCAGTTTCCTGAAGACCCTGTTAAATAATTTTATGTTCGTTTCGGTTTTCAAGTTTCCTTGTTCTCAACTTGCGCCGATCGGCCAAATCATAACAACCAGCAGCGAGAATAGGGAACGATTGTCTTTTGTCCTCCACACTTGCCGGTGTCCAGGAAAATATGTTGAATTGTGCATTAGTTTGCTAGTCAGCTTGTCAACAGTGGATGTGGTTACCCTACACACAGCCCATAAAATAAACACGCAAGAAAAAGTCAACAATTTATCGCTAGTAGGCTACTGAAATAGCGAGCAAGTTAGCAACATAACTTGCAATGCAAAAGTGATGTCAAACACTGTAAAGCAATAGCTAGCTAGGTAGATGGCCTACTGGTTATCGGGTTAAAAGGCTAAACATCGCTGACACTGAAATTGCAAGCCAAAAGCCTTGAAACAAACATAATCTAACCAAGTCAGTTGAGTGCAGAGAAGTTCGTTTGCGCGCAGGGATATTTTGTGCTGCGGCCTGCCATAGCGGGTTACAGTAATTTTATACCGGCATGGAACGCGGTTCAGCCAATCACATTTAAGGATGGGAAGCTCCCGTTTTATAATACATATTTAGCACGGCTTTGGTCAAACCGTGCACCATTTTTTTTGGCTGTGTTTTCCGAAATTAGCCGTGCAAATCACGGCTGCACGGCTTGCTAGCTAAAACTAAGGCTCAAGATCAATTCTCGGCAATTTCTGACATCCAATATGGCCGGCGGCGGCCATTTTGTCGAAAACATTTTTTTTTTTTTGCAGATTTTGTGTTTTCTGCTCGTTTTGAGCGATATTTACATATATATGTATGTACAAGGATGCATATTAATGTCATAGCAAGAGTAAAAATGGTAACATTGTGGCTGTAAAAATTTGCAAATGATCTGTCATGGGGATCGGGGAGATACATGACTCTGTCCCTGTGGCGACCGAGTTATCTAGTTAGTTTAGCTCTTGTTTTTGTGCAATGCGTACATCGCGTTTTGTCTTTTCAGGAGCTCTTCGGCGGCTAAATCAATGGCAGTTCATTTCCATTCAAAATTTTTGCATTTTTTGTCATTGCTTCACCTCATACTATTTGCTTTTTTCAGCCAAGGGTATAGTCTCAGGGGCTCCCCGTGTAGCCAGCCTCAGGGACTGTTCCTCTGCTATGTTAGCTTTAGCAAAAAAGCCATAAATGGTGACCAAGTGCCAACCCTTTGCTGTGTTTGTGTCTTCCTCCAGAGCCATTTGGGAAACGTGCTTGTGGACATGAGGCTAATCGACATGAAGGACACCCTGCCCGTTGGCTTCATTCCCATTCACGAAACCGTGGACACGCGTAAGCAACACCTCTCCCTCCAAAACCTCTAGGATCCTTCTTACTTCGTAAATTTTTCCTCCCTCCCCAGTTGTGTTTTGACTGTATTTTGACCAGGTTCCCCCTGCCTCCCTTGGGACAGCTTTGCTGAGGATGGTGAATATTTTATGGGCACAGGTTGGCTTAATTTATGGGAGTCTGTGGGAATAAAATAAACATGTTGCCCTGGAGGGAGAAGAGCTGAGAATCATGAGTCATTGTTTATCAGAGCAGGAGAGGCGCTCTTCTTTATGAAGGAGCTTATTTATTTATGTATTTATTTGAGAAGAGTATGAGTGGATGTTGGTGGTTATCTAATATTAATGAAATGCATTCCCTGGCGGTTTAGTGCTTTTGGAGAGCACTGTGTTCTCCCCCACCACTGTCTTTGGTTTGAACAGTCTTATACTGTTTTTTTCCCCCGTGTGAGTGTGTGTGTGCGCGCGTGAGTGTGGCGTGTGTTTGTGCATGCCAGCACATGATAAGTGAAGAGGGCTTATTGTGCTCATTATTATGAAATTGTGGTAGCACTTGTTGGAAACTGCCTAGGTTATAAAATCTGTAATGCGAGGAACAAATTTTATAAAGGAGAGGATTTCAACTCAAGCACGATAACATTTTGGAGCCTGTGCTGTTTAAGTGTAAATTTTACCGTTTTAAACATGCTATGTCAAACTGTCAGTGTGGTAACGAGTCTTGAGAATGTTTTTTTCCACTAAGCCAAAACACTAAAATATGAAAAGTTGAAGTATTTCAAAAATGTTACATCATATTTCCTCCATTGCTAAATATACTTTATAGCATTGTAGTGTAAATTAGGGGTGCATGATATTTGGGGGGGAAAAAACTGATAGTGCAATATTTTTTTTTTTTTTACCCTGAGTAATGTATTGTGATGTGATAAAACACAGGAATTAGTCATTCAAGAATGATTATGGTGAAGTTGAAAGGGAGTGCATATGCATAAAAAAGAAAAATAATCATAAAAAGCCTTTTGTGTTGCCTGCGAAGCATAGCGGCACATAGGGATCACTTTGTCCTGCGTCTGTCTGTCCGTCTGTCTGTCCGGTAGTCACACTTTCAGTTGGTAGTCACACGCAGGCGACACGTGTTCGCCTGAACACTCTAGTTAAAAAGATAAAAAGCTTCTTTTTGGACTTTTTTTGAGTGCGAACCATCCTCTCTTGCACTTTGCTATATAATTGGTTTTAAAGCACTACACACAAAAGCAGGTGAGTGCTGTGACTACACCTCTGAGGTGACTTTGGTGAAGTTATAGGCAATTTAATGCACTGTTTGATTCACCGTTACACCATTGTATTCATGTAATACTCTTCTATCAATCCAGGTTGAAGTGAATAATTTAACATTTCATGATCTTAAAAAATGAACTTATACAGGTGCTTCACTACCACATTAGCGAATTAACACAAGTGACAAAATATGCAATTAATATCTTATTTCAAAATTCAAACATTTTTTGCTGTTAATGGAAAAGTACTTAAAAATTTTTAAAATAAAATAGCAGCTTTACACCAGCCCCTTGGGTGGTATAATTGCTATGCTGAGCAGGAAGGCACAGCATGCATGTCACTCCAGCAACAAATTTGCATTTCCTAGAACCCTTAGTAGCCTAAATTCACCCATCACTAAGCCCCGCCCCATTAGTTACTGTTACGAACTTCAACAAGCTTTTGAGCCCAGGATGGCGCTCCTAATCCTTCCCAACAACTGTCAGCGAGTGAAAGCTGCGGTAAAGAATTAAACTGTGTAGAAACTTGCCAAGCATACGCAGTGAGCCACCTACTTCCTGCAAAAAGCAAAAGCAGTTGGCCTATATAAAGTTACGTTCTGTAGTAGTTTGGCTAGTGATTGTTAGCTAACATAACAATTGAAGCCTAAACTGTGCTTTCCAGTGCCACAGATAACTTTGCTACTAGGGTCACATGTTAGTAGCATACTTCACGGTCATTTATTTTAACCAGCTAACATCTGCCAACAATGGTATCACATTATTTTATGGTTAATAGAAATAATTATATACCTTGGAGAAGCTGTGCCTATCGATTTTAGGGGGGTTCAACTGGGTATGAGGGTGTCCACACAGCTTTATCCACAGCCTATACTTTTCATGGTTTGATTTTGTTAGGTTTTTGGGACGGGGAAAAAAGCGTTTTTCTCCCTCCAGCCTCTCCAGGTGACGAGTGTCACTATTACTAAGGCCCCAGGAACAAAGTGTGACGATCTCTAGCTAAAAGGCAACAACTGAATGCTTGAAAATGAAAAAAATCTGAAGCTTTTGCATATGAGTCAATGGAGCTCCACCAAGAAAGTGTGAGACCTCGGTTGGAGCCAGTCCTGCTGTCCTGGGATTGACCAGCCTGTGTGTCCGGGCATGGCTTTGTGAATGGTGCTATATCAGACATAGGCTACTTATTTGGTACTGTAATGTGAATATTTACCTTTTACCTTATTTACCTTTTTTTATATTCAGCCCAGACTGGAGCTGGGTTTAGACATGTCCTAGGCATGTCTGGGGAAAGTCCCAGAAAATAAAAAAAGAGGTCTAAATGTGGGTGGGTTCTGCAAAAGAGTATATTAGGAGTAGAATTGAGACAGTAGAGTAGTAGGAGAAATTGCAAGGAGAAGGATACATGTGACCAGTCCTGTCATTCTGTTCAAGACCTGTGAAGCTTTTAGAGGATTTTTGCCTGTGTTCGAGTTTTTCCCTCACCCAGGACCTCACCAAGCAACCTACAAAAGGGACTGTAAATATTTTCTGTTTTTTGGAAATCAGTCTTGGTCATTAGTTGTAGATATTAGATTAGTCATTATTGTTAGTTGTTGTCTTTGTTAATTAAATGTGTATAAGTTTGTATAAGTATAAGTGTGTCTGTCATCCCTTGCTGTTGCTGTAATGTTGTAAATGTAATAACAAATTGGGGCCATAACAGTACATCATTCATGGTAATGAAAACCGTGCAAGTTTATATTTTCAATCAAGCAGCAAAAAGTTGGAGCGTTGCGTGTTAGATGTAATTGGCCTTATACCCTTCTTCATATTGTGTATCCAGTGATGTGACACTTGCGCATCGCATTGTCTTTGCTGAAATGACATATCATGCAGCCCTAGTACAAATGAAATGTATCTTCTTACTGGCTTAAATGTATTACTCCGATGGTTTCATGTTTTGATTGATTTTGGTATTGGTGAGGTCTGTCAATCAGTGGGCAGTTTCTTCTGTATGATTTGCTACTTTGGACAGGTGTGTGGCATTACAGCTGAGGAGTAAGTCTTTTCCCCATAGGCTACACCAGAGGTGGGCAGCGAGGGCCGTATCTGTCCCTGGTTTTCAACTCAACGTCTGGTCTTTAATTAGTTGTTTGTCTCAATTAACCAAACCATTTATGAAATCTGATGTTTCATGAGCATTTCTTTAAATTATCATGACACTACAAAGACTAGTTTTGTCTCCCTTCATAAAACATTTTCCTTTTATCGAATCATTGCGAAAATCTATATTTGTGCATGCCATCAATTAACTCAATTAGTCAGGGTAATTGATAGGAATAAAAACCTGCATACACACCGGCCCTCCAGGACGATGATTGCCCACCCCTGGGCTACACACTTAGATCCCAAATATGGTTAGCAGCACTATGCCCTTGAGCGCAGTGTTTAACCGGAGTGGTTCCACCACTCAGCTGATAATCCCTGCAGTATAACTGGACCAGGGATGGGCAACTCCAGTCCTGGAGGACCGGTGTGTATGCAGGTTTTTATTTCTATCAATTACCCTGACTAATTGAGTTAATTGGCTGCATACACAAATATAGATTTTTGCAAAGGTTAGATAAAAGAAAAATGTTTTATGTAGGGAGACAAGAACATTCTTTGGTGGTAATTCATGATAATTCAGTGAAATATCAGATTTCATGAACAGTTTGGCTAATTTAGATAATTAACTAATTAAAGGCCAGAGGTTGGTGTGAAAACCAGGAACAGATACGGCCCTCTTTGCCCATCCCTGAGCTGGACAGTGCTGTTGAGTGTGAGCCGTGAAAACCTCCCTGACAGAGGGTCTCTGTTCAGCAGATAGTGCTGATGAGAATGAGGGTGCTGATGCGTTGTGCAGCTGTACGCAGGCTTGGCGTGACACCATGCCGCAGATGCACTGCCATGCTCAGTGTTATTGTGTCCACTTGTAACTGAGTCTCGAGCCTTAGCATGGAGGCGATATTCTGTCTAGTTCCTTTGAGGGAAAATGAATACTCCGGTGAATAAGAGGATCACAAGTTTATTTTTTGTGGTTTTCTCCTGAGAATTTTATTTTAACAGGACAGAGTTACTGAGATGTTTTCCAATGGCAAAATCTTTTAGCATGTGTGAGAAAAAAAAACAATAATATGTTTATGTTATAGTTAAGGCATTTATTTGCTTCAGTCTTTGTGTTTGTGTTTTCAGTAGCATGTTGATTGTTTGAGATCTCCAAACATCATGCTAGTTGGTTCTATTATGTTTTTTTTACATTATAAAAGTCTTGTCCAAAAGGGAAGTCTATAAAATTTTTAGCGATTAAAAAAACTGAAAAATCAGTACTTTCTCAGCAATTTGAGTCCTATCTATTCTCCCGAACAGAATTCCATTAAACAGGTTTCAGTAACTATCAAGGTTTCTCATTCATGGCTAAACCTAGCAACGGTTTCTAAATTCAGTCATTTTACTGGCGAGCTAGCTTGCTAATAAACTACGTAATGTTTATGGAAAGGGAATGCATGGATGCAAGCGGACTAGTCAAGTAGTTATTGGAGTGGCACATCGCCAGCTAGATACACCGACAACCAAGCGATATGGATTTAACCAATGCGAAACTTGTAATTAATTTTAAATGTTAACAGAAATATATGTTCACTCAGATCTTCTTTCCTCTGAGGCACAGAACTGATGTAGTGATGTCTCCTGGTTTTTACTACTAATAATACAATTTATTGTGCTTCTTCACTTAAACGTGAGGTCAGCGGATCTGACGCTTGCCAAAAAATAAGAAAACAAGTCATTGGTGGAGATCTTCAGATACGGAGTGGAATAATTCTCAAGACTCTGCATGTGACACCATGATTCATGAAAAAGGCAGTTCTCAAAAAACTGACTGGGTTGTCTTATTTCAGTTTGCGGGTTTGGTAGGCACTCCTAATAAGGAAATATTAGTACTTACACATTAAAAAAGTGAGCTTTTAAGCACACGTTCCCTTTAAATAAATATTTGAAATAAATGAGTAAATGTTTCAGATGAATTGGATCCCTGCATCTCATTGCTCGGTGTACCTTGGGTCATCTATCTAACAGAGGAGCCTGCTTTCAGGAAGAGGAGGCTCTGCATAAAGTTCATCCCGCGAGACTCCACCGAGGCGGCCATCTGCGACATCCGCATCATGGCCAGATCCAAGCAGGCCCCGCCCCAGTACACCTTTATTGGGTGAGTGAGTGATATTGTTTCACTCTTTGAGTTTGATATAAGATGGAAGAAAGCCCACTCCTTCACCAAAGTATGGGCATGGAAATGTTAAAGATGGTCTTCCATGGTACGTTGATTGTAACCTTTGCATACTTATCAAAGCTGTAGCAGTGCTAACCCAGAATCTAACCGAAAACAATCACAGTTTTGAATCCTGTAGTTAAATTTCAATTTACATTTTTCCAGTGCGGAGAACAAAGCTGTAAATGTTTGGTGGTGCTGTGAATGAATTGTGTTTTATTTCAGGCTGGTTTCTTATCTACTGGAAAGGCTTTGTGTTTATACATTATATTAAAATAACTTGTGTATACAAATATTTGTTCTAATCTCTGTCCTATTATTCTTCAAGTATATTTTTTAGATATTTCCACCATTTTAAAATTATCATGTTATGTCAGTTGTAGTTCACCATGTAATAAATGCAGTAGTGTGCAGTGATGATTATACACTACCACTTTCATCTAAAGGGGGTCCTAATACGTTGCATATTACTTCACCATAATTCCTTGGTGAAAATGTATTGAAAAATACTATTTTTGGCAATGAGAACAAAGAAAAATCTTTCCCTCGAGTGTACTGAGGTAAATGTATGGGTAATAAAAACACTGAAAACATCCATTTTTTTTAATAACAATTGAAAGGTGTCGCAAATTTAATTTTTTTCACTGTTGCATAGCCTAAATGTTTGAAGGATTATTCCATGGCTATTAATGCTAAAAAATTATTTATACAGGTTTAAGGCACCATTATTCTGTCAAATTACCTCTAATGGTCAGTTGTCTTATAAGGTAACATGAACTTTGAGCAGTGTCACAGTGTAAAACACGTTGGCACAATAGAAGGAGCTCTCTGAGATTTCTCTGAGCCGCATCGCATGATATGAAGACAGCAGTGTAAGAAACACCATCAAGCGTTTCAAAGAGACCGGTTTGCTGAGAACTAGTGGCAATAAGGTGCAAAACGGAAATAAAGTGCTTCTGATGTTTGTTATCTGTGTATGACTAGCAAAAATAAAAAAAATTGGCAGTTGACAGCACGATAACTCAGTGATGACATTAATAGCGCTATAAGTGAAGAGATGAAGGTATCAAAATCTACTATTTCCTGTGTGAAAATGGTCTGATTCGTCATTTTGCTGCCAAGACCTGACAACATAAAAAAAAAGAAGGCTTGAGTTTTCCAAAAAAATTCAAGGGTTGGACGCTTATGTGCGTCGTAGAGGTGGAGAACGTTTCAAAAATGACTGTTTCACCCCTTCAGTAAAACGTGGAGGTGGTTAATATTATGAATTGGGGTTCAGTCTGCTCGAAAGGAGCCTGTGATGTCATAAATATCGACTGAATTATGGAACAAAAGAGATATCACAGCATCCTTGTGATGCACACATTTCCATCTGGAAAGAGACTGATTGGTTGGGGACTTTATTTTCAACAAGATAATGACCCTAAACAAACTTCTAAGTTGAGCAAGAATGATCTCAGTCAGAGAGAAACATACCGTGACAAGTTGTGACTTGGCCCACTCAAAGTCCAGACCTTAATCTGATTGAGCAAATCATTTGTAACATCAAAAAATCTCTCTGGAATGAACTTCATTCCACATGCAATTCTTTAGCGAGTGAGGAAAATAAAAATTATTTGTGAAAACTATGCCTGAAAGATTAAATGCTATTAAAGCAAAGGCTGGCCACACAGGATGTTGGCCTTTTCTATCAAAAAGACATTATTGTCCCCCGCCGCCGCGTTAGCGAGTGGAGCGGGGGACATAGTATTCAGCTCCGTCCGTCTGTCTGTCTGTCACATCCCATTTGTTATGAACACAATATTTGAAGAACGATGTGACCAATTTCATTCATCTTTGGCTTCAATGTGTATTAGTGTGATACGCCGACCCCAGTCGATTTCCGTTACCTGGCGGGGGACATGGCCATGTTCAGTGGCAACACTTGTTTTTTTTTTTTTTACTGTATATTGTTACCTATTTGCTTATTTTAATCTATATGATCCAATAATACAGGAGATAAATACTTGAATAGTGCTTGGTTTCTGATTTATCTTCATTTTAGTAAGTATATAAGTATATAATTATCACTGGGCACTACTGTATTTGCATGGATCTGTCAGTCTCGGAGATCACCCCTGATGATTTAGAACACACTGGAACCTCACCAGAGTTTTGTTTTTTTTGTTTTTTTAGGCCATTGCCCTGAATTATTGTGTTTAAGTTAAATTGCGCGTTTTCCCTTTCTTTTGCTGGTAAGCACACTGCTCACTGCACACTTCACTTCTGTCTGGGTGGAAATCCGTATTGGCTTATAGGCCGCCAAGGGCGGTGGTTTAACGGCGTGTGTCTCATTCCAACATTTATTTGAGTTTGAAATACCTCTTTAAGCTTTAAGGGAGAAGTCAACAGTTATTTTATAACATCTTCCTGGGGAAATGTTGCACACAGCCACCCACGGCTGTGCAGTGCTCCCATTTTAGGGGCATTTGCTCTTGAAAATTGATGTGTGCTAACTGAAAAACTAATTTACTGTAGAAGCACATCTACTAATTGGGATACATTAGTGTGCTCCTAAATTTTTCAGCATGTGCTCGGGGTCATTATCTTGATGCGGAATGAATCAAACTTTGTCCAGAGGGTATTTCAAGATATGTTGGTGAAAACATTTGTTTCTATTTATCAGCATTCGTGATGCCTTCAATCAAAAACAAATCACCAGCTCCAGATGTTGTTATACGGCCCAAAAACTTTTTTTTCATTGTTCTCCTTGCAAGAAATATTCACATCGAGCCCTGCGCAAGTAAAAATGATGTAGTGGAATATAGCCGTGATACCGTCTCTCATTCATACAGATGAATGTGGCCGTGTTAGTCAAAATTTAATGTGAGGGAGAATTTTAAGGCCAACGACCATAATGTAAAACTCGCTTGGGTGTTTGCAAAGCACACATACAGTGTGTCCAGTCCAGTGTGGGGGGTTCAGCCCTACTCTGGGCTGTGCTGTCTTGTAGGCCACTGTACGGGTCTTTATGGTGTGTGCATGTGTGTGTGAATGCGTGCGTGCGTGTGTGTCTGTGCGCACGTGTGGCATATCCCCTCCTGCAGTGAGATGAACAGCATGGGAATCTGGTACAGGATGGGAATGGTGCCGCAGTCGGAGGAGGCCTCGCCGACTCAGCCCGCCCCAGAATCGGACACCTCCGCTCCAGCGGGCGCTCCCGTCGCTTCCACGACCCCCACGCGCGTGCCCTCCCTGCCCAAGTACGTCTCTCACTCTTGTCTCCCCGACGCTCCAGTCAGACACGGTGAATTCTCACCATGATGATGCTTTGTTACCTCTTCTAGGGATAGAAAATGTGTCCCTCGTTCATGGTCAGTTATCACCTCAGAAGTGATGCATAATGGGACATGCTGTGTGAGTAGCGCGCAGGCCGGACCCAGTGACTGTAGTGTGCAGTTGTTTAAGCCATGCGGTGGGAGGAAGGCCCTGGGAGATGGCAGCGTAGGTTCAGTCTCGGCTAAACTCCTGCTGTTCATGTTACCCCCAGAGGACCCTCCTGCCCGCCCCATCACCACGGCGACACGGGCCTGGCACTCCGACAGATGGAGAGGGGAGCTGCTCAAGAGAGAGATGGAGAGAGAGAGAGGGAAGGGGATAGAGATGGAAAAGGAGAGAGGGGTGGAAAGGAAGAGAGAGAGAGAAGGTGGAGATAATGAGATTGAGTAAAAGATAGGTAGAGAGGTAGTGTAAGAGTAAGGGAGAGAGGAAGATAAAATGAGAACGAGAGGGAGAGAAAAAGAGAGTGAAGGAGAGATTCAACGGGACCAGGGCTTTCCACCGCATTGCACCTGCTTTTTTGCTGTTGAAAAGCCTCACACACCCCCTCCTCTGCTCCCTGCTCTCCCCCCTTACCCACAGGGAAGAGCCGAGAGTCTCGGGCTTTGTACCCGCTCCAGATCCAAATCACACACTCTCCATTATTCACAGAGTGGAAGTGCTGGGGATTTCCGTGGCAAATGGTAAATAAACAATGCAGGCTTCTTTGTAGAAGAGAGATGGAGAGCGAGGGGCGTAAAAGGAGCTCGGGCGCACTGTCAGTTGCAAGTTCTGAACTATCCTAAGGCCTATTTGGCGAGAACGGCGTACGTGTCAGTGATGTTTTTTTAAAGAGCGAGTTTGAGGCTCAGAGAAGAGAGAGAACCCGCGTTAGCGCTTAGCCCGTGAGCTGCCTCTGTCTTCCACTTGAAGCCGCACTTATCAGTGTTGCGGTTGCCACTGGGTTCCTCACAGGTTAGATGGGAAGATAACGAACTGCGGTCCGTCTGCGCAGAAAGGAAACCGGGTGCTTTGATTGGGATAACGGTGGGGGGGTGGGGACGGGCGAGCAGGTGAAGTCTGATGTTTGGAGCATTACGGAGAATCCCTGTTCCAGGCCTCGCCGGCCGCTGCCTGTAAGCCATGGCTCCTTTGAAGCCCCCTTTCAAGTTGGTGAGGCATCGAGGCTGGAGTGCCTGCTGAGATCAAAGGCTGGGGGCCTGTTGTATTCAAATCCTTTCCTCATTGCCAGATCTGGTTTATGCCTTCCCATCCGCCAAACGAGAGAACTTGGAAATTCCCATTTTTGGCTGGGAAGGTCATTTTAGGACAGTTTCAACATGCACCTCAAACTCCCATTCTTTTTTAAGCAGATAAAGTTATAGTACGCCCTTTTCTCTGGCGCATGTGCACACTGTTAACAAAAGCCACTAGAAAACCCACTGTCTGTATAAGGTAGCCAACTGCTTGTTAAATTCCAATATGACAATGGTTTCACTTGTTTGTGTTAGGGTTGAGGTCAACTCTGGTGATTAATTGAAATGAAATAAAGTTCACGTGGCCTCGAGTGGTTTTTCAGTGCACTGATTGAATTTCAGTAGTTACAGTAGTTCCCGTAGTTTCTTTACTGACCATAGACGTGGTGAGAGTTACCTAACTTTACAAATTTGAAGAAGATTTTTTTTTTCTTAAATTAATCGACCAAATTAATCAGTTTGTTTTAAGTAATGCTGGAAATCTCTAAATTGTAGTAATGCTGTGCACTATAGCTTTCTACTCACACACAGGATTTGTGCTCTGAATATTGCCCTGAGTTGTAATCGGGTCTGTCGCCTCTAGTGGGGTGTGGGTTTGTTGTTCGATAGTGTCGTAAAGGGGGCCGCCGGCTCTCCCGTTTACTCTGTTCAGTATGAATGAGGTCCCCAGATCTTGGTCCCTGGCAATTCCTCACTGTTGGGCTTCAGCAGAGGTTGGCTGTGCCGTTAGCAGCGTCCCGCTGGAAATCCCAGGCCGCGCAGTCAGGGCTTTTGATTCCGATACAACAAACAGGGCTACAGCAGCCCCTGTGCCCTCAGCAAGTTTGTCGTTTGTTTCCCTGATAAAACTGTCATTCCTGAGGCTGATATCTGACCTCCAAACGGACCAATGGCATAAATTAGCTCTGTGATATTATTTTTCCCTTCACCCCCCTTAGCAGAATCAAGGTTTTAGAAACTTCTCTTGGAATGATGGCCCTGTATATAACAGTGTAACTAGACCATGTTTTTTATCAAAAGGCAGAACAATAAACATGTTGGTGCTATCCACCGTTAACCTGTAGCCGAGTTTACGATTTCTAATTTCGGACAGGGTGATTTACCAAGTTTTTGTCAGGTGAAGGCCACAGAATATAAATTGGAAAAAAAAGCCCAGTCCTGTGTACAGCAGGCTGTGCAATTTCTCCTGTCACTGCTCTGTCCTGGTGGATGGGGGGGGGGGGGGTGTGTGGTGAAGTTAAGCACTCGGAGACGTGGGAGGACCATAGTCCAAGTTAGCTGAAGGTTCCTAGGCCTGCTGTCGCTGGCTGCCTTAGCGTGGCAGGTTAGACCCCTGCGTTTGAGGTGAGGTGAGGCATACACCTGCATCCTGAGCACGGTATACTCCAGTGCTCCTAACCTGTCCACTGAGACATCCCTGCGGAGGTGGCGAGCAGCTCGGCTGAGGCAGGCTTCTGTTTTCAAAGTTAAAGTCTGTGTGCCCAGAAACAGTGCAGCGTGAGGGTTTGGCAACCCGGCTCTCAGCTTATAGGTTGGAAGTTTAATTCCCAGGTGAGGCAATGTTTAGCCATCTGCGATGAAGCTATTCAATAGCTTGTGTGTATGGCCTGTGTATGAAGGGTTAGCAATGTGCATGAGGGTGTCTGTTTAGCAGACAATAACAGTAATAATTATGGAACAGAATATAAGAGCAGAAGTTATAGTGCTGAGTGCTCAGTTGATGTTACTGAAGAGGGGAACGATGTTTGCAGAACCTAAATCTTTCTCTACAGGCTCCCTCCTCTGGAGCCATTTTCAACTCGTTAACATATAATGGGTTTGTTGCTTTCATTCACTATTATTATTATTTTTTAATACAATGGAAAATATGATTTTTCCTCTTTTGTTTATGATCTACAGATGTTGTTGCAGGCACAAAAGAGGATATGTGTGAGGATATGTGTAATGGACGGCATTAAATGATCACATTTAAGTGTTTGCATGATTGGGAAAAATTTCTTTTGCATGAGAAAAGAAACAAAGTGCATGCAATACTGCACTGTTTACAATTGTCCGGCAATCAGAAAATGGTTGGTTTTATGCTCTGTAGCTAGTGCAATAAATGATCTAGGTTAATTGAAATGCAGACATTGACTCTATTTAATATGCGGGTACTTACAACCAACCATCACACTGCCCCCTGGCGCAAATGTTCGATACATAAAGATAAAAACAATCTCTGAACAGCAATGCTAGTGCTATCACAATCAGGCAAATGCTTTTAAAATACACTTCAATTTTTTTTTTCAATTTCTGAAAGTGTTAAAAATGGATTTTTGGAAACTAATGGTATATTTTGACCAATAAATGACCATTATCAAAGTTAACATAAACCATGCCTTGTCCAAGCTCAGTGGCCTGCTCTCTGTGCATTCCTGGCCCTGGGTTCTACCCCTCCTAAAGCTCGATGTAAAGCAGGCCCATCAGACCGTAGTGGGATTGGGAGCACGCGGCCACACCCTCCATGCCGGTGCAGCATCATCAAATAATTCATTTCTGCTAGGTTCTGTCATATTAAAGGGGAAATCTGTCTGTCAGACATTCGCAACATATAAGCGACATTTTAATGAAATTTTTTGAGTCAAATCATTTTTATTTGAGCTTGTCCCGCGCTAACTCTGAAATCTGTATTTTATTAGAACTTAAAACAATTAGTAGGCCTCACCATTTAACCATTGGTGGGAAATCCTGTTTGTGACGTCAGATCGTTGATACGTTGCTGCTTTTGGATGAACTGTCTTGCGCAGAATGAATTATCTGAGGGCTGCCAACAATCTATTCAAAGTAACAGACTTTTGAGTAAATGTAAGCAGAATTATTATGCCCTCCAACACAACTTTGATCGTAAGACCGCTTAGGAAAGGCATAATTTATGGTTATGGCCGTTTAAAGCGCAGTTTACTTTTGCCATTTTTCGGCTGCTAATTCAGTGCGTTTTGGTCCTATGTGATAAACCTTGTGTGGTTAGAATCTGTGGAGTCTCTGCTTTTTAATGATGTATTGATTGTGCGGTAGAATGGAGCTACAGATTCGCTAGCACCACATATGTAGCACATGCACCGTTCATGTTTTTTACTACAAGGTCATTTAGTTGCTTGGTGTTGGAAGAGAGATGTGTTGTGGTAATCGTAATTGTGGTTATCGCAATATCTTGTCATATAGTAGTTTTTGCCATTTACAATATTTATCAAAAAATTGCCATTTTAGCTAAGTTTTTTTTTTTTCACGGTTAAGTGGGTATTTAATATGACTACATTGCTGCATGCGTATTATGCCTCGTATGGTGTTTGCTGTGAGATGTGCCGCTGCTCTCGGTGCCGGGGTCGTTCGGGTTTAAGAGGTTACAACATACCCCATATCCAAACAAGGTGGTGTAACCCAATAGCCAAATGAGTGAAATATTCAGTTGATAAATGAAGGTAAACAAAACCACACACGATTGATGATCCCATCCATCTGGATAGGGGCTGTACACCCTCATGTGGAATTATGCCAGGCAGTACCAACAAACTGACGTCACGTCCGGTGCCGCCATCATGGATATCCATGATTCTAAAATCCAGCTATTGGAGGTTAAACATTTGCTGCTTCTGCATATTTTTCTGAGGAAAAGGGCAATAAATATTAGTAGTAGCCTCGCATTGCTCCTTTTGACGACTGATGATCGACCACAACAGTTCCTTTTTAATATTATTTTTGCATATCATGCACCGTCAATACTTTGTTTAGGTTTATTTACCGTATTCTGTATTCTTTACATCAGTCAGCGCACTCAGGACTTTTGTTAGTTTGAATGTTTTGTTTTTATTTTTGGCTGTTAAGTGTTTTTCTCACAGCATTTGGCTTCCGACTGTATTTTCGAAGCGAGAGGATTGTTTATTTAGACCACACAATGGAATTGTCTCTTCCTTCTTGTGAACAAAAAGACTTGGAGGAAGCAGGTGCAAGAATAGATGATTCCCATCAGCTCGCCTTTGTTGATTTTTGTACGCAGTCCAACCATCTGATTCAATGTGTGTGTGCGCAGTTGCAATCTGTGTGTGTGTGTTTTAATGTGTGTTTTTGTGTGTGTGTAAGAGTGTGTGTGTCTGACCGCCTGCATGTGCATGTGTTGCACATTTGGATGTACCAGTGGCTCAGGAGTTAAAAGTTGTAATTGTTTAAATCTTGCAGGCTGTGATCCCAGTTTCACCATAATTTAATGAGGAACTACGCCGTAATTAAATATTCAAATTAGAAATAAGTGTCAATATGGCTTCTCGTTGCCTAGAATGATGATTAATTGTATTCAAAACTCTAGTGGCCAACATAATCTGAACTGAACCGCTGCTGTTGATTATGTACCAATACACTTGCCATGTTTTTGTTTTAAGAATTAGACCGGTAATTGATTTGCCATATGCTACCTCAGCCAACGGACCTAAAAGATGTTCATAATCCTCAGGATTTGGATGCTGCTCGTTTTCTCTCGGTTTGCCGGTGGAAAGTTTTGAAAGTGGCAGCTGAGATCCAGAATGTCTCCATTTTGTTTCCCTGCCAATGTCTGCTCAGTCTGAGGGTCAGGTCCGCAGCATGGGCAGAGTGCTGACATGGTATCTGCGTGATGTTTTTGTCATGTGACACGGCTGCCTGGCGTTGGTGCCTCTGGTAGTGACAGCGTCAGAGCAGGTTACCTGGGGCAGAGAACAGTCGAACCGTCAGGGCGTGACGTCTTCACAAGTGTCGGGCGTTCCGCTTTAGCTGCGTTCGTCACGGACGGCCCAGCCCTCGGGGCGATTTCATACCTGCTTGCGGCTGCAGGATAGAACGTAGACTCAGGATTTCTCCTCTTCTGGAGTGACTCTTCGGTGAAATCATGACCAATCACAATTTTACGTCAAGTTGCTCCAACATTTTTTTTTTATTCCCCGTACTGAGGCCTCATGGGTTACCTAGTGCAAATGGTAGAAAAGAGAGCTCTATTATGTCTCACTTCCTTATAAATGTTTTTTTCCTCCAAGTCATTATCTCCAATCTATATAGAAGCCTCTTAGTTTGTTTGTCAGCTATTTGGAGAAAAAAAACAAAGCGATTCAGGCTGATTTCTTGGACCACGTTTCCAAACTATCTCGCCTCAGTTTATCAGTGTTTGCGAAATGTCTTGCCTAGAGGAGAGCCAGTTGCTTGTTTTTTTTTTTTCTTCCCCTTCGCACTGTGTGTTGGAGTCAACCTTTGCAATGGAACGGAAGTCTTCATTAAACGTGGCAATCGGTTCCACAAGATTGATGCCAACCTTTTAAAAATTCACCACTGCCCCTGATTTAACACGGCCAAATGCAGATGCAAATGAAGGGGGGGAGAAGTCGACCCTATCAAGGCAAATAAATCTGGGTTTCAGACTTCACATCATAAATACCACAACCTGTCAGCTGACTTGTTTTATTGATGTTGATAGAAATTATTGCATTTATTTATTTCATTAGTGATGACAGGAAGATAAGAAGAGGGAAATTCGACTAATTCAGAAACGGTATATTTACTCAGAAATATAATAAAGGCACGTAAAGTCGCAGCAGTGTTTTTCATTTTTTTTTATTTAGGACTTCTGCTGAGCTACATGATTGCGTTTTGAGTGTTATACGGTCTTGGTCCCTTGCAGAGCTGCAGATTAGGTATGAAATCTTTCCCGCTACTTCTCTTTCCCCCATAGCTTATATCTCAGGGTTATCTGACCTGACCCTTCTGCAGTCTCCCAGGATAAATGCACCTTCTGAATATTGAAACCCACGCTACAGAAGAACTTAGGAGTTAAAAATACAATCCGTCTAAAAAATGTATTGTGGCCGCATTCCAGCGGTTGCTTTGACTTTGCGAGCGATACGGCTCTTCTCTTTGAATTTTTTTTTTCCCCTTTACTTTTGAGGATGTAGTTTTGAGATAATGCTGCAGCCGGCCTCATCTTCAGAGCATGACTAATTTGCAGCTTTTGCTGCTCTCATGAAGTTGAAAAATCTCCCCTTGCCTGCAGTGGGTGTATTGATTAGTGTTGGCCAATCACTGAGTTTAATTTGCTATAGTGCAATTGATGCGTGTTGTGCAAGGCTGAGCAGCTGTGTGCCTTGTCTAAATAGCAATGCACGATTTACTTAATGTTTCTGTGGAAGAATTTGTCTGTGTGTGCAGATGTGTTCGTGAACATGAACTCACGTGCGTGTGACTTTTTTTTACAAACCTGTGGAGTCCTCTGGATGAGAGACCAGAAAGTCACTCAGTATCTTCTTCTTCGCTTCTTCTGCTTGGTGTGGTAACTAACTTTGAAGCGCTAGTCCTCCGTTATTATTACTTAACATATCATCATGAAACTTGTCAACTGTATTCTGCATGTCACTGGCACTAACTGAGCCTGATTTTACAAAAAGGCCCTCAGCCATGAGGCATGTTTGTCCACCCTGCGCCAGCGCACACTAGTTACACGCCATCGTCCCGAGGATGAGGTTCAATTGAACTTACTTAGTTAATGAAGTACTTTAACCACTTTGTTTGATGGTGGAGGATTTGTCTATCACAGTGTTCAATCCATGCAGAAGCAGTGAAGTTGATGCAGAAGCATTTGAACTTACAACCTGCTGGTTACAATGGCTCTTGTTGAATGCCCCTCGTGTAAATGGGTGCATATAAAATGTACATTCTGTGAGTTGCCATGGATACACAGTTGTACTGACCGAGTGAGAGTGATGTCGGCAACATCAGGAGTTTATGAGGCTAACTCAGCAGATGCGGTATATTAGCACAGATAATCACACATCGTCTATGGACTCGGACGTGCCGGCTGCCGTCGGCCACTGTCTTCTGAGGCTGACAACAGTGTGTCTGTCAGGAGCCGCGAATCCGGGACGAGCAGTTTAACCGTCCGTGCAGTGCTGTAGTCATTTCACAGCAACATGCACTCCCAAGGTCGAGGAGGTGATTTGGCGAGCGTGAGCGCGATCGCAAGGAGTCGGCGGAAGGGTGGCATTTTGCTGAACATCGATTAACGGCCGAACGGCCCGGCTTTGATTTGACCGGGCTTCAAGGGCCTGCTCTACAGAATCATAAACACCGGCGTTCCCGCCGTCTGCCGCGTCCAAACGGGGAGCTGAAGGGTGGCTGTTTAGATCATCCGCCTGTGTTCTGTGTGGAATACTGCAAAACACTGTTCGGTTGTTTAGCCTTGTTTTGCCGACTTTGCATTTCATGCATTATTTAATTAAACAGAGCATTAAATGGTTTACAGTTTGAATTAAAAATTACATCTAGGTTTTAAAAGCTCTGGATCTTTGCCCAGATACTGTATAGAGCGGAGGAATGTTCTTTTAAGTTCTGCAAGTAGATTGGTGGTGTGGTGGGGGGGTGTGAGGGAGGTTGGAAGTTGTCCATTTGACAGGTGTGTAGGGGGCTTAAGCCTTTGCGTTACAAGTCGCAGTGCTTTGTGTCATGGAATAGGTCCTGTTCGAAATGCCACCTAATGCCCTTTCAGTTAACCAGCTGGCTTAGCTGGTGAGTGGATAAGGACAGTACATGGTCAGATGGGCCCAAGTGAACATTCATTAAAAGCTTGCTAAAATCCGCTCACTGGCCTTTCATACATACCTGCCATGCTAGCTCCGAGCAGCCCCGCTGTGATTATGACCTTTTTAGCGAAGCACTGGTGGGGAGGGCTTCGTACACTGTAGTCAGCGCAGTCTTCCCTTTTTTCATTTATATTTATTTTTATATTTCCAAACCACCCCAGAGATGTAACCCTGTGATCCACAGGGGCCGTAGAGGACTGTTCTAATCACTGCAGTTGTGTCTTCTCGTACACAAGTGAGATTGTGCGTACACAACACGTAGGTGTGTGTCTGTACCCCTCCTCCCCCCCCCCCACACACTTATACAAAAATACCTTCTTATGGATTATTTGTTCTCCAGGAACATATCCATGACGCTACCGGCCAGCTTCAGCCGGAAGAACAGCACGAGGCCGGACTTCGAGCACCAGAACTCCAACCTCTACGCCATATCGGGTAAAGAATCCAGCCTCCACTGCCTGTAAACTGCAACCCAGGCACCACCTGAAGTATGGCTTCTCACCATCTTTCACTTAGAAGTCTGTCAGAATTAAAATGCAGATTGAGAAATTTATGGCTATATGGCTATCATTTAGGCCTCCAGTTTATGACTGAAGACAAGCAGCATCCATCTCGCATTGATATATTGAAGGTGGATTGCAGATATAGCTGACAAATCTCACGCGGAATCCTTGGGGAGATTAGCGTAGGATTCCCGCGTACCTCCAAGTACAGTTGGGGGAACATCGGGAGCGAGCAGGGGGAACGGGCAGCATTTTTTTGTATTTCTGCGTTAGCGGCTTTAAACCCCTCTCGTGGCTTTAGACGCGCGGCGTAAGGGCGAGCGTAATGAGTGGAGCCGGGCTGCAAGCCGTTGTGGATGAAGCGTGCAGTGCAGACTGGGGTTTTCTGGCTTGAGAGAGACACCATGTGGCGAGGAGCCTGCCTGTTCAGGAGAGACGGAGCAGATAGACTGTGTGGAGCACTTCCTCCCTCTGTCTGCTTGTGCGCTAAGCTCGCGCATGTTAGGAATAAGAGGCTCCCAAAATGCTTTACGTAGAGGGATTTTGAGTCTGATTACTCTTTTCATACTGCATATCCTCAAATCCTTTTCACTTTTTTTTTTTTTTGGCTTGCTCCTGGCTCTGATAATGGGAAGTAATTTATATTGAGCCTTATAGAAATGTGTATTTTTCCCTTTTTTGTTGCTTTTTAATAGGAAATTTATTTGCTTGACAGCTGCCTGGTGACATGCATGCCTCTCCATCAATCAGTCAGCACTTAATTTTCTCTAACGTGTTCTTGCAATTGCCACTGTGCTCTTAAAAGTGTTTCTCTGAGGAATATATAACAGCCAAAACCCCTGCCCTCCAGTTTGCATATTATCCATATTTTATCTCCCAATTTTACTTATGCAATCAAACAACCAAATTCAGATTTTTGCAGCAACTCTTCAAGGGCACGATCTATGAAATTGCCTATTAAAAAAAGAGCCATTCATTAAACTGAGGTCTTCAGTACTTCTGTGAGCGTGTTTTCATTTTAAGTTAGGATGTAAATGAAAATGAAATTTTTGACCTGGTTTTGGTTAAAGGGGGCAGCCTTTTATTTTAATTGGCAGGCCGGCCAATTCAGAGAGGGCACTCTGACACCAATCACCTCTTACTTTGCGGCAGGCTGCTCAGCCTATCAGCTGTGTGGAACTGACCTGCTCCCTTCTCTGGAAGTCTGCTTACTTTTTATACTCCTAAAATGCTAATCATTTCTCAGACCACCGTTAAAATAGAGGGTAACAAGTAATTGTATTTTCTCTCTCTCTCTCTCTCCCCTCTTATCATTTTCTTTACAGTTATTTGCAAAAAGTTGCTCAGGTACAGCCTGCAACATGAATAGCTGCAGTGGTAAAGTGTAAAAAACAGCCTATGAAAAACGAGGTGCACAGTTGTCAGCTATGTCTGTTCTGGCGTAAAACAATTACATTGGCATTTGATGTTGTTTAGTTCTCTGTGTTGCTGAGGCAATTGAAACAACTGTGATGTTTACAATGCCACATCCCACCAGTTCAACCGATAATAATGTTTTGCTTATACAAGTAGCAGTAATTGCATTAGTATAACCCGTGTCATAGTGTGGGTCATACAGACTCCCGGCAGTGCATTCGCTCAGGGGATATTATTTGGGGTAACTTGTGAAGTTCTTTAGATTTTTCTCTCTTTTTGCTGCTGAGGGGAAAGTCTTCTCTCTCCTCCCCCTCAGTCTTCATTTGTGTCTCAGTTCTGTCATAAACTCTCATTGTGGAAGACGACTGTATGTTACCAGAGCAAAAGTGGCAAATATGTTCAGCAATGTATGCAATTTCATGTGTAAACCCTGAGGGGAGGACTGGCATCTATTGAAAACCAAAAATTTTGACAATTGTTATGACAATAACTCTGTTTCACTCCACTGCGTACACACACACACACACACACACGCACACGCACACACACTTATTTTGTACTCCCACTAATGCCTCTGAAAAATCATTGTGGCATATAGAAAATTCTTCCAATCAAGCGTAATTAGCGCTAAGTTGATCAGGATAATATTCATTAATTGCTGATCAGAGGGCTGATTAAATTGGACAGATATAAGACACATTGTGCTGTTCACGCCCAACCCCCCCCCCGGTGGGGTTGATGTCCGCACTGTTAAAGATTAGCACGGCGGTTGCTCTTTAAAACCCCGGTCGGTCGGGAGGCAGTCGTTCAGGAGTCAGAGTCGCGTCTCCCCGGGCCTCTTCTCGGCGGAGACAGGGTGAGGTCGCGGCAGACGGTGCAGGGGGTTTGCGTTAATTGTGCGGTACGTGGCGCGTTGGGGTGACAGCTGGCCAGGTTTCAGCTGCTATACAACCATGTGCGCTCTGTCAGGACTGTACAAGCATCTCCTTTAGGATTGATGAATTGCCTGCTTTCTTGATTAAACCTTCCGTCACTTCCAAACAAAACAAAACTCAACCCAAAAAAAGAGAGCGGGGGAGAGGAACGGGGGAGAGGAAGAGAAAGCGAGGGAACGCAAGGCTCTGCGGAGCGGGGAGCGACGAGCCGCTGAAATCTGTCATCTCGCCCACCGCGCGTACAGATGTGGAGTGCAGGCGGCGTGACATTTATTACCACAATATTAAAAACTAATTCGCATTGATTCTGCAACCTTCATGCACTTGACAGTCTCACCTTATATTACCGAGATGAGCTTTTCGACAGAGATGAAGCCTGTCCCTTACACTCGCCTGTAACTCTTTGATCTGCAGCCGATATCATCGGCGCTGATTTGCCATTCTGCCGTCATCTCCAGTATTCTCTGCTCTTGTTTACCAAGAGCGTTTAAAAAGAAAAGCAAATATTTCTCTGAAGCTAGCTGAGAAAAAGTAACGATATTTGAAGGTAATATAAGAAAGCATATGTGAAGACCATATGCGTTTAAGCTCAGAATAGGACGTAAAATATTCACTTTGATATGTTTCTGAGCTGTTCATTGTCTTTGTTTAATTTTCATGCAAAAATAATTGGGCTTGTTGAAGTGTGGTAAAATGAGAAACAGGCTCTCATGTTACGTCGTCCTAAGGTGAGTTTATTTCGTTCAGCAGAGATCACACACTTGGTCATCAGGGCAGGGCTTTTTTCAGTCTGTATGAAAGGTACAGTATATTTACAGACAGATACGGCATAATGACCTGCCTCAGTTTTATGTTAAGATCTCTGCCGATGTTACCGTGGTATGGTGAAGAATGTGCCGAGAACCACCGCGCTAATAAAGCAAACCTGTTAAAAGTTGATGCATTTGCATATCTATCGCATTAATCAAAAGAGGCCAGAGATTGCTTGTGATTTTACCTAATACGGAGCTCAATTATTTTCATATCTATTAAAAGAAGTGCAATTAACGGACAAGAGACATTTCATCCTTCGAAAAAGAGGAAGGGGCGAAAAAGGAGGGATTCAAAATTAACTTCAGTTTGCAAAATATCGCGGCGGCGCGGTGACAATGATTTTTGATTTCCCGGGACCGATATTACGGTCCTTATTAAAGTGTGTGCATCTGCTTTTAATTTGCTCCAAATAATTGGAAAATGCAATGGAGCTTTCCAATTAAAGCAGCGCTTTACGCTGTTTAATAATACCCCCATAATATTATAGCTTATGAAGTGACAGGTGAGTCGGTGTATGAATAAAACATAAAGCCCTATAATAAGAGACAGGAAAACTGAGACAGTTGTTGGGGGGCTTTTAAATGCTCGATGTAATTTGCATACATTAATCTCCTCTTTTCAGCCTTATCAAGCAGTCCTCGGCATTTGAAGTTAAAATAGTGATGACAGGCAAGGGTATGCTTCATTTTTTCAAGGATTTATGACTTGTGTAATTCTGGATCTGTAATAAGCCAATATGACTGATCCTCTGAGTTCTGTTGAATTCGGTTAATTGTTCCAGATGGCGCCCACTGATTATGCAAAATTACTTTCTTTTCCTCCTCTTTCCCCCCCCCTCAACCCGCCATTTTCTTCTCATTCACTCACATTGTGAGTTCTCTCTCCCCCCAATTAAAGATCTTCCCATTAGGTTTCCAACAAAAGTTCCTTCTCATGGTCCTGCTATTGAGCTGCTGAGATGAGACTAGGCAGTCAGGTGGTCTGTCTAATTTCAATTGCTAACAGCAGATCTCTTGGGACAGGACTGAGCACCGTTTATACATGGGTGGCCATATTTTGCTATAACCTAAGTTTTGTATGCAGACAGATAACAAAATCCAGTCTACGGCTTGTGACAGCCGGGTCCTGACAGAAGTATATGGGCCGCTGATTGAAAACTCAGTGACCATAATACCCCACCCCTACCCCCATCTAGATCTGGAGCCCCTTTAAAAGTTCACCTTGATTCTCCCTAGTACCATCTAAATTGACCTTAATGAATCTTGCATGGATTTTTGATTTGGGAGGGAGGGGGCACTGGGACGGCAGAAAGGCGTATTACAGATTTACAGCGTTGTTTTACTTTTAGAATGTAAAAGATTTAAACCTGGCAATTTCTCAGCCGTAAAATTTTTCCAAACGTCTGAAATGGAGCCAAGGTTTCCTGGCGTGTGAGGAGCCGTGAAAGGCCACATACGGTCTCCTGTCCTAAAACTCTTTAATGATTTATTTCTGAAGCTGGGTTGTGGAACCCAGAGAGATATAGCTGTAGAAGGTCACACAGGCATTTAGTTGTACAGGATATTCTCCAATATTAAATATGAATATATAACACCCTTGTAATTCTTGCGGTGAATCTCCTGGCATTGGAGCCCCTTATGAAGAGGTTATTGTCCATTATCATTTCCTGTGAAAAGTGATAAAAGATGAGGTTACGCAGCGAGCAAGTCCGGTCGAACAATGCCCGACTGTTCTCCTTCTGTTGGAATTTTTGGTGCTACTTTTTTGGTTTCTTTTTAAACTGCTGTACTGTGCTAAAATCGCATGCCGTCGCTTAGCTATCAGCCTTGTGCTACTGAATAAAAATAACTTCAGAGAACAGCTCTTTGATGGCTTCCGCACCATAGTGTGCTCACTAAATCTGAAGCAATCTGGCTGCAGTTATAGTCTAAACCAGCTCGCCAGCACATCAGAAGTCCGGAGATTATGATTTTTTCATTTTTTGCTTTTTTTTTCCCTCTGCTGTTATATCCCAAAATAAAAGGGTCATCCATTACGTTCTAAGGGCTGACAGTGTGGTTCCAATCATCGAGTCTGTCCAAGACTCCCGCGACCCACACACGTACAGCAGGGTTTGTTATCTCACATCTAATTACAACTTGATAAAAATATTTCCAGAAATCCAGTCATTAAATATAGTTTAAGGAGATTTATGGTCAAATATCCCTTAAAGATCTTTTAATGGGTCTGTTCACTTGTTAAGTTTGTTATTAATGAGCCCCTAATACATAGTGTGATTTAAAAGCACAATGAGACTTCTGCTAAAATGAAGTCATTTTGTAAAAGGGCATCTGGGCCCTCCCAAAAGCAGTGTGGTGCGATCAGGATTAGCCCAGTTATACCCCCTTGTGTACTGGTATCCATGCAAGCGTGTGTGTGCCTCCTGTGTGCGCATGCACACACCCACACACAGACACACACACACTCGCAAGTCCCCTGGAGTCCCCTGCTCATTTCAAGTGCTGCCCCTCTTCAAACAGAAGTATCAGACTGTGCTCAGTTCCCATAATTCAGTGTGGGAAGACACTCGGCCAGCACAGAAGGCAGTTCTCAGAGCATATCTCCACCCTCTCATTGCAGCTTTTGTATCGAGGCCCTTTGACACCCTCATACTCATCAGCTCTAAATGCAGAAAGCCCTCTGCCCCCATCTGAGTGCCTCTAAAAAAAAATTCTGTCTGATGGAAACAGTTCAATTAACTGATATTTTTCTGTTCATACCTTGTCAGCATACCTAAATTGCACATCTCACTCGTAGAGGTTCCCACACGCGCTTTGGCACACACACACATGCACACACATACATTTATACACACCTGGATGCTCGCTGTCAATCCAATGCACTCTCATTCTAATGCACGCGCGCATTATCCTTCTCAGACAAACACACACTCTGACATGCGGGGAATCAATCAGACACTAAAACACACACACGCTCGCTGATACGCACCCGCGTAACATTCCGCAGCGCCTCTGAACCCGCCTTAACGAACTAATAACCAGCGGCAGTGTCACCGGGAGAGTAATGGTGCTCTGATTAGCATAATTAATGACAAATGGCGGCGCGGCATTGGTGGATGGGTTTAAGGGGGAATGATGAATGAGCGCTAGGCCGGGTTAGCGGCTGCCAAGGAGGCCCTCTCTGGCTGTCATCCCTCCCGCTCCAGCCCTGGCACGCTCCATTATTCACCACGTGAGGTGCCACTTCGCATTGCCCGCTGCCGTGAACACAGGAGAACTTAATAACACCCGCAGCCGCCAATAACCCGCCACCGCCTCGCCCGCTGTCCGCCGGGAGTGCCTGGTCAGCGAGGGGTTGGGCGGAGCAGGACATCGTCTGGACTCCTTTTTGCCTCCCCCTCCACTGCAGGGTGACTCCATCTATGTGTAAATTTGGCCCACTGTGACCCTCGACCTTTCGTCCCTTGTCCGTTGTGTGTTTCCTTTGCAAGTCGTAGGGGTCGTTGCTTATCCTCCCCCCACTCACTGCGCCTCGTCATCTCGGGTAAGGGCGCCCCCAGAACCGCTAATTAAGAGGGGATTTGCGTAATTGCACCGTCTGTCGCACCCCATCCGGTGCCCACAAATTTACTGTCAGGCCTCTGCCAGTGCTCTCTGTCCAGAGATGGCCACTCTATTTATACACCCTGCCAGTGTAGCGTTCACACTGCCACCGGCTGCAGATTGGCTGACTAGTGTGTGGAAACTGACAAAAACGCGATTTCACTATCCTTGTGTTTAGGAAAGGTTGCATTTCTACTTTAACCTTTCACCTCTATGGGCCTCGGCCAATCCTGACGCGGCCCTGTTACTCGGACGTTCCCAACTTCAAAACTGCGTCTGCTTTTTTAAAGTCCTGCACCTGCGTGTTTGCACGTGTCGTGTCATAAATCACACAGGCTTGAATGCTGCCAGCATACTTCAGTTTATAGGCAGCTTTTACGCGATGCTGTGCTTCGCGATTATTGTTATTATTTTGACTTCATGTGCCGGGATTCCCAAAGGCCTGTTTGTGTTGGAGCGCAGGGATGGAGAAGAGCTTTAAGCCCGCGGAAGCGCGGAGTCGCAGCCATACGCATTAGCGTCCGCGCTCCCAGCACCCGGCCTGCCGTAGGTGTTCCCACACATCCCCACTTTCCGCAAGATGGATAGACCCCAGCCTGGCTGGGATTGCTGCCTGGCTCCCGACCCGCAGCCAGATTTCAGGGGCTGCTTGTCACACAGATGGAATTACGCCTCTCTGCGCCTGCTAAATATTCGCTTTCTCTCTCTCTCTCTCTCTCTCTCTCCCCTCCTCTGCAAAGCGACGAGCCCGTTTAGGGGCTCCGTGGCGATCCCTGGAGAAGCGGGCTGACGGACGCTGTAATCTTCCAGCACAAATGTTTGGCCGCGGTCACCTCCAGTGCAGCTTTATGCACCGTCCAAACCACCAGGAGGCGATTGTGTCCCTCTTTTTTTTTTTTTTTTTTTTTTTTTTTTGACGGGAAGGTAAATGGGTTGTAATTACTTCATCTTGGCCTCGACACCTTTATCTGCGGCTCGGTTACATCATCTGCCCTTTTTTGTGGATTTTGATTTCAGCTGAGATCCAAGTTAAAGTGTCCATTAGGTGACTAATGGCTTTGTATTGATAAGTCACTGTGATGACTGAGATTTGCAAATCTCTGTTTCACTCTGTTTTCAGATGTAAATGCTCACACACACTTGCAGGCACACACACACACTTGCATACACGCATGCACTCGTTGAAGTACCTGAACGCGCGCACAGAGAGCACCATAAAACAAATGCAATATTTCCACCTCCAGTCATCATAAATCTGGGCTTGATCTAAGTTCTTGTTTCATTGCAGAGAGCACAAAGTCAATGCAGTTGATCCATTCACGTACTGTTTTTTCTTTTGTACTTATACTTTTCATTTTTTTTTTTTTTTTTTACAACCGATTCTTTTAAGTTTCTTAGCGCCTGACCCACGGCTCTCAGTGGGGAGAGATTTACAAAAAAAAGAAAGGGAGAAAAGATGAAAGGAGAAAAGAATGGGATCCGGCAAGCTGGACCCATTAAAATAATCTGAAAATAGCAACTCACCATCATCTGTTCTCATAGCACGGGTCAGGGGCTCTGACACCTCCAAAATTCCTCCTGTCAGGGTAGGGGGCCATTTTTATTCTCTCTCATTAGGCAATTTGACTAATGACTGGCTGCGGCTGCACAGCTATGGCGGGCCCCAGTGGCTCACGCCCGCGTTCCCGCGGCAGCCTGCGCCCGCCGCCTCCGATCAAATGGCACAGATGGCAAGCCTGGGCGACAAAATAAACTCCAATATGTCTGGGAGATGCTGTCAAGACCCGGGCGCTATTTTTCATGTCGGAGCCTGCAACGAAAGGGCCCGGCGAGAGCGGGGCGACCGAGCGGGAGCGCTCCTCCTGCACCTCACAGAGAAAAGCCTTTCATTAGCCCCAGAATCCTCCTTAATGTGGCGGGAAGCACGGAACTGGGATCGGAATTATTCATTTTTGGGGCTATGCCTCCCATTCTTATTTATTTATTTCATATATTCTTGGCCCATGCTTTTCGAGCTCAAGTCAGACAGTTCCGTCTTATTAAGGGTGAAATGACACTGGCAGATGACTGAATCGGGCGGGGTTTGGGTGGTGCACATGAGCGGATGGGCGGGCCATATGGCATAGTTTTGAATCACTGTTAGGTGAGGATATTGGAACTTCTTTGTTGCGAGAATGAAAAAAACACCCTTCTGTGATGGATTCTGGTCCGGGAGAGAGCTTGTACACCAGCTAGGAAAGCCATGTGTGACACACTTGACATCTCAGTAAAGGTCATCACCCCTCCACCTGTTTAACCCAAACCCTCATTTCCCGCACTCTAATTGAGAGGGGCACAGTTTGAAGTGAGGCCATTATTTTGAAATATGATGACCTGAATTGTCCAGGTGGTCGGCCAAGTCAAACGTGCTACGGTTTCTGTCATGTTCCTGGAAACTACACACAGGCAATTCTTAAAAAAAAAAAAAAAAACATTTTACTTGTAAAAAACTTTTTCAATAAGTTGTTCAATTTTGAACTGTAGTGCTAGGGTTCAGTCCAGTGCATCAATCCAAGTTTATTTTTTATGTGTATTTTGTGGGTTTGCGAGTTTGTGTTTGCGGAAAAATCCTTGTGAATTCCTAACTGACTGTGAGTAAGTAATTGACTGCCTCCCTGTCTGTGTCTGTCTACAATACTGTTAAAAAGAGTTTTTCCCTTCACAACGTCTTCTTTTCGGCATATTTGTCACACTTCAATGTTTCAGATCTGCAAACTAATTTTAATACGACACAAAGATAACCCGAGTTAACACAGAATGCTGTACCTAAGTGATTTTAATTTGCCGGAGGAAAAGGCGAATTCAACTGTATCTGACTTTTTGTGGAAAGGTCAGTTTTCTGACCTTTTGCCCCTTTGTTACTGAATCAAGTAGTTAAACAAAATTAATTGATATTAGTTTTCAATTTTGCTAGACACCTGGGAAAATAATACACGAGGGGAGGCAGGTGAAGTCGCCCCGGAAAGTCTTAAAAGAGCTCCTGAAAATGCGAAGACGGGGCGACGGCATGAATCAGAATCACACCGGTAATTGTGATCCTTTTATTTGCGGCTTTTGCACAGCAGGCGCCCAGCTAGCTCGCCGTCCGGGCAGCAAAAATGTTTTCTCAAATGTTAAATGAATGGGGACCGTTTAACGGCATTTAGAAGCAATTGTAGCATTTTGCCAAATGATCTTGAAAGAATTTCCCGCGGAACTGCCAGCTGCGAATTCACCTAATGCATACATTCGCGGAGTATGTAGATTCCAAAAGCATTTAGCTGAGGGACACGTTTTGATGACTTAAATCAGTTTCAATATAATCACACCTACATGACCTCCTTCAACCTTGATTTACAGCTTCTGTTAGCTGTAGAGAAAGCAGACAGTTTGGCCTGAGTCATGTTAGGGTTAAACTACTGGTTTTAGCTGTGTTGTATTGCTATGTGATAAAGTATTATGTTACTCTTCATATTGCATAGCCGTCTTCCTAGGTAGCTAAAGTTGGCTGTGGAAAATCTTTGCAAATAATCATTATATTTAAGAGATTTATTTGGATTTTACTCTAACTTTACTAGCTAGCTGTAACAGCGATTGCTCTGCAAAAATCAAATCATATCGCTTAAATATCATGATCATTCACAATCCTTGGTTAACATTCACCAGCTAGCTAGATGGCTATATAATGCGTTCTGAAGAGTAATGTTACATGCGATCACATACTTAGCAGTATAACTCAGTCCAGCCACCATGACATCATCAGTAAGCTAGCCACTAAGGTAGTCTACCTTTTATTGACAGTTTTTTTCGTAACCTCATTTGCAATCCATTTCCGAAAGCTTAGGCCAATCTGAAAAACAGTCAGAGAGATATGCGAGCCACAGACACACAGACAGACACTTCTTGCCTTATAGGTAGATTATAAACTAAATTGGCTTGAAACAGGGTATGATGAAGACAACATGCACACAAAAAAGGAGTCATGCTAGCTACTGGAGACCTATTCCTATGCCATTAACGTACCATAGGCCCCAAAATTTGATGAAATGGTGGCAAAGAGAGTTACCTTGGAAGATGGAAGAAGAACCCTGGAAAATTTAAAAAATATATTTTTTAACTGCTAGACACACCTAGGCATGATTGCTGCCAGCCCTGTTGAATTAAAATATCACTTGAATAGAGCCTAACTGAAAATGTAAAGTTAAGCAAAAAGCAGCACTTGATGTCACGATCTAAAGAAAATTGAATAACACATGAGAAACAAAGTCATTGACATCAGTCTGTTGAAGGATACAAAGCACATTTCTAAGGCTCTGGGACTCTAGCAAACCACAGCTTGAGCTTTCCCAGGAGTGGCTGACCTTCTGAAATCCCGGAGAGCGCATTGATGGCACTATCAGGAGGTCACAAAAAAATCCAGATGAACATCTAAAGAACTGCAGGTCTCAATTGTCTCAGTTCAGGTCAGTGTTTACGATTCCAGAATAAGGAAATAAGAAATATATTTGCATAATATTGCATGCATGTCATTTCCGGAAATCGAAAATAATGTTAACTACGGTACTTTATATTTTACTGCGTTTGATCTAAGCAAGGGAAATTCTGAAGCCAACGTCACAATTCATTTACAATATGTATCCAGCTGGACGATGAAAATGAGCTCCAGATTCAAGTTATTAATCCTACTTGCAATACAGCGCTGTCCCTTGATGAATATATTTGAGCGAAGACACAAAAAATGGAACACGTGTGTTTAAAAAAAAAATAAATAAATATTATAATTAGGGTGTGTATTTTATTATTGCCAGTTAAGGTACTGTTTACTTATTATTTTAGGTGTAATTTTTTTACACATTTATGTAAAAAAATTAGCCTGTTCTTTAACCTTAATTTGTCTTCTGCATTGCCAAAAACCAATTAATCTACTTAACAAGTTGTCAAGACCATACGTTCTTCAAATAAAGCGTACGTCTAAATTATCAAGTTGAAAAACCTGTTTATCCACATTTCTGGGAAAAATGAAATTGTACCATTTTTCATGCCTGCGGTCATATGGAAGGTGGGAACACTTTTTATTAAGGCGATTGCATATTATTAACATATTCACGTACGTGAAAGCATTAAAACATTGAAAGTAACCGCTCGGGTACGTTTCCTAAAATCTTTGTTTGAACCGGACTATGGAAGTTGTTGAAAGTTAGCAAATAGCAACGCTTTTATGAAACATAACCCCAGCTCAGTAAATTGCAGTACAGTTGCCAACATTCTGTTACAATCTTCCAGAGTTGCTTGGCTACAGCAGCTAAAGACGATGTGTTATTCACTATCATATATTTTTTTAGAGTAGGCCACGGCAACGAATCAAGAACACACATTTTCTCGACATGAATATTAATTCCAATATGGATTCAGCTTCTAAACCTGCAACTGCAATCGTTGACTGCTTGCATTAGCCTTATTTTATTATTTTTTTTTGAAAAGGTCCCGCATTACCTGAATCAGTAGCTTGACTGAATTAGTCAAGCTACTAATTAGAATTTTGGGCGGAAGAACAACGAAAACTTGCGGTTTTAATATTGCAAGGTTTTTGCACCCCCCAACCTTAACTTTGGAGGTGCAGGAGACCCAATGCCCTCCCGCAAATGGCTCCTATGGACACGGGTACCATTACATCTGGCGTAAAGCACACAATAACAAGATCAAACCAACCAAAATTGTTTGAACCAAGAATTCTGCTCTCTACCTGAAAATCCTGAGGGAGAATCTGGACCATCAGTTTGTAACCTAAAGTTCAAGCACATTTGGGTTATGCAGCAAGACGATGATTCAAAGGACGCAAGCAAGTGCACCTCTAAATGGCCCAAAAGCAACTAAATAAAGGTTTTGGGGTGGCCTCGTCCGAGACCTGACTTGAATTGTGGCATGACCTTAAGTAGGCAGTTCATTGCCTTCAGTGTCACTGAATCAAAACAATTTTGCAAAGAAGAGCGGACCAAAATTCCATCACCTTGTAAAATATCCATTGTCAGTCGGCGCAAACGTTTGATTGCAATTCGTGATACCAAGGGTGACATAACCAGCTATTAGGTTTTGGGGAAGCAAGTATTTCTTTCACAATATTTTATTATTTTCATGTACAGTACAGACCAAAAGTTTGGACACAGCTTCTCATTCAATGCGTTTCCTTTATTTTCATGACTATTTACATTGTAGATTCTCACTGAAGGCATCAAAACTATGAATGAACACGTGGAATTATGTACTTAACAAAAAGTGTGAAATACCTGTAACTGAAAACATGTCTTATATTCTAGTTTCTTCAACGTAGCCACCCTTTGCTCTGATTACTGCTTTGCGCACTCTTGGCATTCTCTTGATGAGCTTCAAGAGGTAGTCACCTGAAATGGTTTTCACTTCACAGGTGAGCCTTGTCAGGGTTAATTAGTGGAATTTCTTGCCTTTTCAATGGGGTTGGGAGCATCAGTTGTGTTGTTCAGAAGTCAGGTTGATACACAGCCTGCAGACCTATTGGACAACTGTTTGATACATACGTACATAATTCCACATGTGTTCATTCATAGTTTTAAATACCTTCAGTGAGAATCTACAATGTAAATAGTCATAAAAAATAAAGGAAACGCATTGAATGAGAAGGTGTGTCCAAACTTTTGGCCTGTACTGTATATTTATATAACTTTTTTTTTGCCTTTGTCTTATATGAAAATTACTCGGATTTAAAATGTTTAAAAATGACAAATGCGCAAAAGTAGTTTGAAAAAAAGAAATATACATGTACATATAGAGCAAACCAAAGGGTGCAACTCCTCAGCAACAACGTATGTGACGATAGAAGCATGAGGTATTGGCGAGTAGCACTGCATTCAGACTAGCCCTCCCAGCCCTGAAACAGCTATTCGTCTGCACCCGAGGGCTAAAGATGACAATGCACACATTTTTCATCCCACCTGACGTCGCCATTAATAAGAAAATGATCAACGCCGCCGCTGCTGACTCTGTTCTTTACACCTCCATCATTCAGTACCAGGTTTCAAGCTCATGGACACCTTTTGCTAACACAATGCAACACTATGGTCCTTATCTTCATCATCAAGTTCTTTCATCAAGCTTTGTGGTTCTTTTTTTTGTTAAAGCTGCCTTCATGGATTGGTCATTTATTGGCGACACGATAAATGGCGCATCTTGTGTTAGGGCTGTTTGGGCTGGGTGATGGGAAGGCTGGAGTTCAGTTCCATGCTTTCACAGCAAAAAGGTCTGTTTCTGGAATTATTTGTCTTGTAATGGGTATTATAGGCCTCTGAAGTACAAGACGTCCTGTTGAATTTACATTCTTCATGTAACATTGCCCTGAGTCATTGGCAAATCTGGAAATAAGTCAAAGCTGTCGCACCTCATTGGTCTTATGTTGTGCATAAGTAACAGGTGTATGATTTTCAAGTCAAAATATGAGACTAGGCTTTTGTGCACCAAACTTTACTGCCCTCAACATGACTGCTACTTGACACACCATTCCTCTCCTGGGCACAGTTCACTACCCGGCCCGCCTCTGCGTTGGCCAGGCGCTCTTTCTCGGTTTCCGAACTGTCAGAAAAAGATCTGATTTAGAGCATAATCCTTGAACAATAAGGAGGGTGGCCTAGCCTTCAACCGCGGCCTCATCTGTCCGTCACCAGGAGATTTGTCAAAGCCCACGCACGGCGGATCCTTCGCCGGCGAATATCGATTCAGACGCGCGTCTTTGCCGTATATTCGCCCCCCCCCCAGCCCTGTGCCTCACCGCATTCCTTGTGACATCTTAACGCATGTTTATTCACTCACTTTTATGAGCTTAAACAAGCCGTCATGGCCACGCGGTCGCAGCGCCCTGCTGCTGTAGATGGTTCTCTCGTTCGTGGTGCCGCTAAATGCTCTTTTCCTGAAGGGCTGATGCATATACAGCTGGGCCCCTAGTCTCCAGAATAGCTTTTAAATGAGAGTGGTGGTTTTTGGCGGAAGGCGTAGATGGATGAAGCCGCGCTCCGATAGGTGGAGAGTCCTGTGCTCAAGCATCTCCTGGTTTAAGACGAGGTTGATTGTCGTTGTTTTAGTACATCTGTCTGCTCGGCGCTGTCCACAACTGTCGTTTCTCCAGCCGCAGATTGAAGACGAGGTATCGGAGATTATAAAAGCCTGCCCCTCCCCTTGGTCGGTCAGCTGGCAGCAAAATAATTTCGCCTGGGGTGGGGGGGATAGAACTAGAATCTCTTCTATAAAAGACTTATCACATTGTGTTCTGCTGAGAGAGACACTCATTATGGTACTTCATTCTCCCTTTGGCTCTGAAGTCAAGGGGCTTTTCTTGAAGTACTTCCGAAACATCAGCAAGTGTTCTGTGACTCGCCTTTCACTCGCAATTAGCAGCACTCCTATTCCAATTGGCATTAGAATGCTCACATTTGTATTTAGTTTTTGTGATCTTGTACGTTAAAGGGTTAAGGCCAAGTAGAGGCAAAGTTTAATTCCGACCTCACCCTCATCCCTCAGTGGCAAATAAAGCCGCGTTCCTCCACAATAGTTGGTCCCGCGACTGTGTTTAGCTCCAGATCGAAGATTCTGGCTCACTAGAGGCTCCCTGTTGCATGTTTGACTTCCTGTTCCATTGCCAGCCGGCTGATGGATTGTGGGTAAAAGGACGGCAGCGCAAAGACGGGATCTTGATTTCTGTGGCCCCGCTGCCGTTAATCCCGGCTATCAGAAAGGCGTCGGCCACTGCCCCACCCCCCCGGCCCCTGTGAGCGGGGTCCATTGTTCCCGCCATCACCCTTGGTTAATTTAGTTTTTAATGTATTTGATAAACAAAGGGCCGTGCTCGCGCCTGACAGGCCGACGCGCCCGGTTCCCGTGCAGGCTCCGCTCAGTTTGGGGGTTACGCCATTAATAACCCACCAGCGCCCATCACACCATTTTTAACCGTGATCATTATGATAAAGGGCATGCACTTAATTACAGGGCTGCTTAATTATAGCTCTGTTGAAGCTCGTTTGTTTGGGAGAATGCTAATTATACCGCCGTGCTCTTGGCAAGGCCTCATTTCAATCCACTTTTTTGCCCGCCGAACAGAGTGGCTTATTTTCATGCAAATTGATATCCGGTGAATGTTTTGTCTCCAGTCCTCTCCTCTCTTTGTGTCTGTAAGTGTGTCTTTGTTTTGGAGTTGAGCGCCTTACTGACAAGACGGAATCTGGAATAATCAAGAATAATTAACGTGGGGAAGGGTGGGAATGGCAGAGGGGGGTGGGGAGCAGCACTCAAATTCAGTTTAAAAAGGCTTTCATCGTTTTTTTTTTTTTTTTGTGTGTGTAAAAGTGTGTGCGCTGATGTGTTTGTGAGGACGCTGGATATGTACGTGGGGCCTGTGGGGGGGGGTTCTCTAGGTTTGGCTGTTTCGCCATTTGAATGCGTTATTTTCAGCAATATTAAAAAGGGGACAGCCAGTCTCTTCGTGCCTGAAATGAAGCAATAGGCAGAATGACAGGTTTACTTGTGGGGGTAAAATAATAAGTGCAGTGTTTTGCTCGGCTGCTGCCTGTAAGTGTCTGCATGGCCCTCTCTAATTCCAGGTTTTCTCTCCTTTCCCCTTTTTCTCCCCAGCTATGGACGGGGTGCCATTCAGCATCTCTGACAAGTTTGCCTGGGCGTCGGCCAATGTGAGTGCTGCCCCAGCGACCTTTTCTGTGCAAAACTTTGGGAAACACCCAAGAGGCTTATTCACCCCTCTTCTATGGTCAGGCGTGACCCTGCTTGCTCCTGCTCACCTTCTTAGAAATGTTTTGTAAAATAAATCTAAAAAAAATTGTCATTTGAGGGCTTCTGAGGCCTCCTCTTTCCCTGTATTCTTGATATAGGGGGGAATGAGTTTGTTTAATATGGGGTGTACTTACATTTGTTTGGAATAGTTGATGCTGTGATGCTGAAGTGCTGCATTCTGAGTGGAGGATGCCCCCCCCTCGCTGTATCTCACCTTGTTGAGTGAGACATTACTGTAGGAGTGTCCATCGGGCCACCGCCTCTGTTTACATACTGGAAGCCATGCTGGATGTGGGCTGGAGGCTCGATTGTGACTGTGGTCCTTTATATTGATTCACGAAGGTGAAGGATGTGTAAGACTCTCCCAACCTTATGTCTAACCCCCCCAAATTTCTTTTTTTGTCTCCCCTGCCCTCCCTCCCCTTTCTGATTACAGATGGAACAAGTGGATTTAATGGGCATTACAATCAAGTCACTGGCAGATATCGAGAAAGAAGTGAGTATTCGGGACTCTGCCCTAAAGAAGCAGCGCGGAGACTTATTGGGGCTGGGGTGTAATTAAGTGTGGGACATGCGGTTGGACTCCACTAAGCCTAGATTGAATTAAGCGCAAACTGGGCCTGCTAAAGCCTCTTTCTACCACAGCACATTCAGAGCTGGCTTAAAAAGAGCCCTTGTTTCATCTGAAAGGAGAACGGGCTGCTGATTTCCCGTCTTATATTTATGTCCGTCACGGTTGTGTCAGTGGTGTTAATCTCCACCAGAAGTGGCTAATCCATCTAATCAAATGATTTAGAATTAACTCGATCAGTGGAAACCCCAACATCACTCGGGAGGGAATGTTCTTTGGATCTTTGTTAGTGTAAATGAACGTCATATTTCTGAACGAGACTTTAATCAGCCGCTTGGCTAAGGAGTACTATTTTCAGGACTGTGAAATTACACAAGCATGAAATCTCAATTTAAGTTATATGGTCATTTGTGAATTATTTTCCCTCTCAGTTTCGCACTCTTAATACAAGCTTTGTGAATGTATTCTTTTTATTTGAACGCTCTAAATCTAGAAATGTAATATTTATCTGACTCTTTGGGCCCGGGCCATTAAAAAGCCTGAAGGAACAGAACATAATTGCTACTGTTTAAGCCTTCAGTGAATACACTGTTTGAAGTAAGCCTAGTGCGTGAGAGTCTGATACCCTGAACCCCAGCCGCCAAGAGGCTGCTTTGAGTCTCTCCATCCGTACAGTGAATATTCCTCACCCACAGACCATTCATATTGTTGGAAGTTGTTATGTGTTTACATTTCACAGTTGAGTGACAGTCTCTGGTGCATTTGAAGGTCTGTATCAACCTGCCCTCCCACTGCCAAACTCCCAAGAAGTTGTGCAGGGGGTGAACTACTTTATGCTCAAAGTAGAAAACAGTGACAACCAGTGTACATCCAGTGAGCTGCCATGTATATGTCTCTGCTATGGCACCCAGCAGGGGACAAAAAGCGCTATTGGTCCACAGCAGTCAGTTTGCTCTTCAAATGTCAAAGTCAGATGTGAATGCCGCAAACTAACTGGCAGGCATTTTACCCAGACATGTACTCTGTGATACTGCAGAGTAACAGCTGAGATGGTCATTATCGATCACACCTTTTTACATTTTCGTTTTTTTTTCTTTTACTAGCATGCGAAGGTGAACAATTTAACAGCAAATAAATACAGACCATGAGTGGAAAGAACAGTGTATGTGTTCAAATCTACATGTGTCCACATTTTGAAATATGAAAAATTTATGAAACCATGAGGAGGTATGTACTACTTTGTGGTAATAAAAATGAAGTGAATGCTGCTTGTGAGCTCCGCACGCATGAAGCACAGTTATTTGTGGTGTGTTCAAGGTAGGTAGGATGCTCATAGCAATCCTCCCAAACCTGTGTGAACTTGAGACATATCTGCGTGACGATAAGAGCAAAATTGGCCTAACTGCACGAGGCGCGTTCTTGATTTTACACCATGCGCAGTGGCAATAGAGATGCATTTGTTATGACATATGATTGTAGCTGTACTGTTTATTTGGTGGTAAGATTGCAATACAAATTAATTATATTCAAAAAGTTCCATGATTGTTTTTCCCATTATTTGCCTTATTATGTGTTTTTACTTGCAAAGATACCAGAGGGAATGGAGTTGGGTTGCTGAAACTTATTTTGCAGTTTGCTTGACTCACTGCCACTACTCTGAGCATCTCTGTCTGAATGGTGTATTCTTAGTGAGAAACGCTTGCGGAAAAGTTCCATTGCAGTAGAAAACATAAGATAGATAGGATATCAAATATAAAATGTATTTGCCTCTGTGAAAATTAAGTGGCCACAACAGAAGAACTGTTTTTTATTTTAAATTTTTTCCCCCTGGCTGTATTTCTCCTCTACTTTGGCGTGAACGTGCGCCTTAATGGAAGATGGCGCTCGGAAGACCCTGTCTCATTAGTTTTGTAGGTTCGCATCAGAACTGTCTGGTGTGACAGGACATTGGAAGTGAACAGGTGCGGCCGAGTTTGAGATCCTTTGCACAACAAACGCTCCACCGTCAAACGCGGTGTCTTCCTGACAACGCTGCTGAAGTCGCTGTCACACTGTATTTAAAGACTTGGAAAATCCTTTTTATCACTTTGAATAGCCCTATACTGAGCATACAGGGGGTTGAAAGCGACACAGTTAATCCGTACGTGTAACCACCTTGGCCGATTGGTGCGGCTAGAGTACCGGTCCCTCCCCCAGCAGTACATTTTTCGAAGAAGACCGTGATTAGCAGCAGGACGTACCGCGGGCCGCAGAGGGGCGCGTTGAATCATTAATTACAGCTCTGCGGTAAATGATGAAGTAAATGCTAGATACAGTAATGCGCGAGATTTAGTGAACTGGACGACAGCAGAAGATTAATGTGGTGGCCTCGCGGATGGGGATGAAGTCACAGCGCCGTTTGATAATTAGTTTGCCTGTGGAAACAAGCAAAAAATATTGTTATCTTTCAGGATCTTTTTTATTAGGTACCTTCCCACTATTTTAACTCTCGTAGCCTGTGAAAAGGTAGTTGATGATATTTGTAATTTTTCATTTGTATTTTGGGGTTGAAGTGAAAAAAATACTCCCACCGGAGTGCGTTGAGCCTCTGCTATTGTTCATCGCCATATTATTTTAGTCAGCTTATCTGGATGTATTAAGCTGACTGACATTATTTAATTCTTGTTGGCCATTCTATGTTTTAATATGAAATAACCAAATATTAGCTTTTGGTATGTGGTTCAGCATTGGGAGGAATTCTACTATGAAAGCCTCAGAGAAATACAGTTTTTTCTGTTTAAAGGCTGATCCATCTTGGTTATGTTTATGTTTCATCCTCTGTAATAATTCAAATATTCCTGGTTATTTGTCAGCTACATTTGACAAATTCTGATTTATCAAAATATGAGCATTAGTTGTTGTAAGCTTAGCTGTTGCTTTCTGTTGCAACTCAAGCTATGACCCAAACTTGAAAACATCTATATTTTAGAGGTTGTTTTATTTTTACAGCTCTGAGAGTCTGATGAATCTTCTCAATACTTGGTCAGATGAGACTGAGGTGAAGGTTTTCCCATTGTTAGGGGCTGTTTCTTGTCCAGTAGAGGTCAGTATTAATCTAGAGGGGACTTTCCCTGCTGAAAGAACAGGAACTTGAAGTACACCGTAATAGACAGATTTTTAATTCTATTAAAAACAGATTCATTAAGGGGATTCATTTTGTGGCATTAAACATATGCATATGTAATTGGGGAAAGTGTGCTGTAATCACATACAGTGTTGTAGATAAGAGCATTTCCTAACAGGCATCACTTAAGCTTTTTTTTTTTTTTTTTCTTAGAAGATGTTGGTTCCAGCAATTAGGCATTCTTTTCATTTCCCAAATGACTCGAGAAACTTGTGGAGATTATAATTGCTTTTAGCCACGCATATCTAATTTGTGTCTTTTTAAGTGTTAATTAGTAAGCGATTTGAGCTGACGTCTTTATGTAGTTCGCACCGCTGAAAAATGTTGTTGTTGGCGGCTGGCTAATGGTTTGCGTGTGTGTGTGTGTGTGTGGATGTGTAAGCGTGTGCACGTGTGTAAGCATGCATGCACTAGCCTGCGTGTGCACGCGTACACGTAAACTCTTGAGGGTGTATATATGTGTGCATCTCTCTGCGTGTGTATGTGTGCGTGCGTGCTGAAGAGATTCAAATAGAGGTGGAATTAATGAAGACAACATGTCACATATATTTTTTTTCTGGCACCGAGCGAGGGGAGACAGGAAATGAAGTCGTGCTCATCCTGGAACCGGCCGCACGCGCTCTCAGGTGTCACTGTCCTGTCAGCCGGCATGTAAAACTGGCAGACAGTGATACATGCTCTCCCTGATAACACCCCATTCCCCCCAATCCATCATTCCCCCACACTTATTCCTTTATTTAATTTTTTTTTTCCTCCAGCCCATCGCCCAGACAGTCTTTTATTACACCTAACTGGCTTGTGGCATGTGACACGTTTGTGTAACTTGCTGCTCCCTTCAGGTGGATGAGAGAGGGTGTGTACACGGGGAAAGGAGGGAGAGACTCATCTGCAGCCTGCTACTGTCATAGTCAGCCAGATTTTGGGGGTTTTTTGTGATCTTGCAGCATCACCTAGTGGCCCTGTTATGTACTGTGGGCTCTGACTGGATTTTGCTGGTGCAGTGCTGACACAGTTCAAGAGGAACACACTGAATATACTTTTTAGTGCTTTTGTTGCACCCCAGGAACCTGTCAAGGTTGGAGTTGGATGACAAATGAATTACACAAAAAAAAAAAATGTATATAATAAATCTGCTAGATATGTAACCCATTAATTGACTTACTGTTTCTCTAAGAACTTGTCAAGTTTATTTTTTTTTATCAATGCTCAAACTGCTTTCACTTGAAATGCATTGGTGCACATGCACATCTGACAAAATAGCCAGGTAGTACCACAGGCTTAAGATTAATTTGAGGAAGACAGCTATGTTTCTTAATATTAAGTGCTTCCACTGTCCTACTAGTGAAAATAGACATTTTACATTTTATTTTTTCTCCGTCACATACCACAATATTGTTCACTCTACTTAATTTGTTTGGGTAGCAGTTTGCTTGACACTTTGTCTTTTACTTTGTTCTTCTGACTGTTATGAGTAACATTGTGCAGGTTACTTTTCATCCAACTGAAATTCTCAGAGCTTCTTTTTCTCTCAATTATTTTTGTGGATCTGTTCTTTTCTCTATGTGATGTTAAATTTTGAATATGATCCTATCCATGTATGACTGGAAAAGTATTAAAACTTGTTCTAGGCCATTTCTTGCCTTTAACTCAGGGAAGGTGTAGCACTGCAGATGTAGAAGTATGTTGGTGTTAGAGGCAGTTGGATCCCAGATGTTAGTAAGGCCAGCTGAAAGTTTTGGCTGTTCATTACATGAGCATACTGCTTCTTATCAGTCATCTGCAGACTGCAGCTCCAGGGGTGAGAGCTATGCTTTTCATGTTCATTGCTATTGAGCATTGCTGTGCCTGTCCACAAGGGGCCAGTGTTCGCTTACATTTGTAACCTCTCAACTCGGCGTCATCTTCCCCCTAAGACTTGCTTAATTTTGTGTTACACCTGTGCTGCCAGGTGTGTATAAATGATACCTGCCTCTCTATGATGGATACACTGTAATAATTCTCCAACCAAAGGGTCTAATTAGAATTTCATAAGATCTTTTAAATTAGCTCTATTTCCGAAATCTCAGTTGTAATTTCTGAATTACGCTTGGCTTTTACTGTTCTTTGTAGAGGGAGGTAACCACCTGTTGAGATGCAAATCTGAATTAAAGCGGCTGTTAAATGCCCTGCTCTCTCTCTCCCTCTCTCACTGCCATTGTGGGGTCTCCCTTACTTTCTATCTCTAACTCTCTCACTGTTGCTCTCTCCCTATCTGTACATCTATTGTGCCTGTCCCTGCTCACTGTCCCATCTCTCTCCTCTCTCTCTCTCTCTCAGTACGAGTACAGTTTCCGCACTGAGCACAGCGCCGCAGCCCGCCTGCCCCCCAGTCCAACCCGGAGCCAGCCCAGCACTGAGTCCTGAGGTCACTGGTCAGGAGTCAGAGGAGAGGAGCGGGGTGGCAAAGAGGATGCTGGGAATTAGAGTGTTGCAATCCATCTCTTGCTAATCCACATAAACCTACAAACCACTACAGAGCATCTGCGCAGACTTCTCTCATACCCACAGTCCTGGAGCCAACAGGAAGCGCTCTGACTGTAACCCCCTCATTATTGTTGGTATTTTGGTTAGTTTTTTTACGTGTTTTATCTGCCCTTATATGTGTATTTCGTCTGCATAGAGTTTTGGGCAGGGGGTGTGGTGGGAAGGGAATACTGGAAGAGAGGGACTCTCTCTCAGAAAAGAAAGTGTTGTGATCTTGCGAGAATCAGAGCGACAAATAATCTTCTTTTTCTTTTACGGTTTATATTGATCTCCTGCATCGTAATACTCCCATCATTTTTGTGAACTCTAATCACCTTCATCTGATGTGATGGAACATCTAGCCTTCCGTTCACAATATGAAAAAACACTAAGTGAGGTACAGGCCCTACCCCGACATCCTCCCCCCTGGGAGCCCCACTCTTCACCTCTTCTGTGGGGCGGTGCAGATGGAGGTGTCCTCACCTGTTGGCTGCATTAAGACACCTGGACGCATCAACTGGGCTGCTTTGGAGTCACCGCTGCGGTTTCAACCTGAGGAGGCTTGACCTACATAGATGGAGCTCTTGGCTCTAGTCGCACACTATCTGGTTTTGATCGCCCGTGGTGTATCTAACAATGAGTGTTTGCCAAACTGGCCATTCATAAGCTGGAGTGCCATGTTTTTGATGACTAGGTTAAACCATTCTCAACACCAGGGTAAGATTGTCAGGGTGCATTCAAAATGTAGTTACGATTGGTTTTTTGCTACTTTATGGACACACCTGACCATCCCTCAAGCGTTCTTTTTTATCTCCACTCTGTGACTACGGAAACAAACCCATAAGAGTGAGAGTGCTAACCTGCCACCTGCCGCATGAGTCGGTCAGAAAGTGCACTGCCAGTTGAAAGGGCCCTCAACAGGTTTTGCTGGATGAGCCCCTCGTCCCTCGTGCATGTGCCCTGCAGGGCATACCGCCCTCACTCAAATGTGTTGCATGGAGATGGACAGAAACTGTGTTTGTGTTGTGGTTGTTGTTCTTATCTGTGATGTCAGTGAAGTGCAGCTTTGTTTAGATGTATCAGGGCACGTAGAACTGATCTGTGTAGCCATCTGTGAAGTGCTTACCTGCTCCCTTTGGATTGCGTCGGGCATGTGGTGTATCTTTGTGATTGTGGGAATTGCAGTATTTATTTTTTAATTTTTTGTAACGCACTGTTATTTTTATAATTTTATTTTTTAAGACACCGCTTCCTTTCTTTTCACTTTACATGTTGGCTTAGATTGGTCCGCCTGCCCCTGCTATGCCAATATCAACAGCCAATCCGAACTGGCAAGGAGCTGGCACACCAGGTAGCATTGTAAATGGCATTCTACTCAGTTTGTGAAATCAGCTCCCTTCTTGCTAAATTTTCTTCTTCACTTAATCCACTGCTATGGCTAGGTTAGGTGCCGCCCAATAGTTTAGATTGCACGATAGCATGTGATCAGTATGTTGTTGTTTTTTTTTTTTTTTTCTCTTATCTTTGTCATTAGGTTTTATACAAAAAAGAAAAAAAATGTGTACTAAAGCCGCTTTCACACTTGTCACGAAACAAATTTTTCGCATCCGATGTGAAAGCAGCTTTAGACTCCCTCTTAGAAATAGTAGGTGTCGAGGTAAATCCTAGCATGCAACAAACTTATGAAAATGACTCTAAAGTGTATTAATCATCAGTGAAAACGGAAAAGGAATTTTAAATGCTTAGTGTTTTATTAAGATGCTCTGTATCTGAACTAATGGTGTTGGATTATTTACAGCTGCTTTTTAGTATAATATTTTGCTTCAGCTGAAATTTTAGCAGGTAACTTGAGTTTAATAGCTGAAGTGTGAGCACATGGGAGTGAGAAAACAATCCCTAGACATCATTAGTACTTGCAGTTTGAGTTAGTCAAAAATATGCTCTTGAACAAAGCTATAGATATTCTGCCCCTAGAAAAAATGAAAATTTTGAAATGAATTTTTGATCAAACCGAATCATTCAGCTGTAGAACTGACACTACTACAATCAGCTTTATCATTACAGACATGATAGACAACTGGTTAAAAGTGATTGAATAATAACTTGTGAGAATATATCGAAAATTTGTTAAAGAAAAATATCAAAATCTTGGATTCATAAAAATAGCCATCTTTTGTCGTTAATTCTGAGTGTATTAATTATATTTTTTTCTGTAAAGGCAGTCATATGGTTCCTATAGTTGACACCCACCAGTACGGTGGAAGTTTCCGTGGATGTGCTAAACTTGTTTGTTGCTTTTTGTTGCTTATTCTGCCCAACATGTCCTAAGTTAGCTTGATTTTACTGGCTTTTCCAGAAAAGTGGCAATAATTAGTCAACTTGTTTATTTATGAACTATGGCTTCTTTTATGACTCGAAAACATAGGTATCTATCCTGTGAAATTAAAGGTCTTTTGGACTTCTCATTAGTTGCATCTTACTTTGTTCTATTTAAGGATGTCCAGTTAAGTTGAAAGTGCTTCATATTTGCTAAAACTTGCAGAAAAAGATGAAAAAAGTGTACAAAAGCTTTTAATTGGTAGTTTATATTGTAGGCACTGTTGTGTAAAGCAAACCCTTAGCAATTTTTACTGCAGCTTTTACTAGACCATAACAAAATTTAGTTTGGTGTTTAATGAGATCTTTGTGATTTTTACCTCATTTCCACATGTGTAATGGATACCCCAACCAATAGATGGATAAAACTTGTGTATACAGTTGCACTGCCTTTTCATTAATGCCTGTATATTTTCTTACATGGAGTTGGTGTGTTCTCAGTTACTTCTCCTGGAATATACTTATTTTCTGATCATAGTGGTGCTTAGTTCTGCCCAATAAATTCTGGAGCTCCATCAGTCATTACTTCTAATGGACGGATGTATGAAGTGTTGTTGCTGTTTAGTCATTTCCTAAATTTTTTTTGAGTGTTTGCATTTTTAGTCTGAGTGTTCAGTCAAAAGGAGTATACTTTCAGTTTTGAATTGTTTTTAGACTTGTTCTTTTTTTTTTTTTTTTTTCTTAAACATTGAATTACAGAGCTGCAATGAACCGTGACATTTGACACTCTCCCTGGCTTGAATTTTTACCTGTTTCTGTCTTGACTATAATGTACTTGGTTCTCAACTTTATCAAATTTAAGCAATTTTGAGTTTTCCTTTGCATATCTCTTTGTTATCTTTGAGGAATTTCAAAGTTTGGAATGTTTTAATATCTTACAGACCATTCATAATGTAACGTCTACTTGGTTTGTGAAGAGAAGAACTGAGCGCCTTGTGCATAGATTGAATCCAGGTCTCAATTCAGCCAGTTAATTTCTCCATGAACCTTTTTGTGATGCTATTTAGGTCTCTCCCTTAGGCAGTCATCTTTAAGTGCGTTGTTTCTGGAATATTTCTGAAGTGTGTTGTCATTGTAAGGTGATTTTCTGGCTCTTCCCACAGTTGATCTCTGCTTCTAGGCTTGTTATTACTACGCATAGAATTTCTCGACACTACCTTGTGTGTGTGTGTGTGTAGATATTGAGGGTGTGTTTTACAAAGAATCATATCGTAGAGCCATAAGTATTTTCAAAAGAGGAATTCACTGCGTGTGTCAGTGGTTTTGCTGTACTGAAACTGTGTATTGAACTGCATGTTTTATTCTATGTCTGTATTGTAATTTATGACGGAGTATAGTCTTTCCTTATCTTTGATGTTGCTCAGTCTGAGGTTTGTGGTGTCTGAGGATTTGGGGGAGACTCTGCCTGAGTCTGCATGTTCGGGCTGTAAGTCAGTATATTTATGGAGCCAATATTTCTGTGCAAAAGCTCAATCATTTTGAATTGCCAAGTGATTATACATGTTCTTGCTTTAGACTGCGTTGTCTGCATCACTCGGCTTCAACTCAGTTTTTTTTTTTTTGTTTGGTGGGTCTATGAGATTAGATCTCTAATCTCTAAATAGGTTATGTATGCCACTTGATTTTATTTGTATTTTGATTTTCTTATATTTATTGTGGTTCCTTCTACCTTTGATGGGGTAGTACTGTTAACTTCTTGACTGGATTACTGTGTGTGACGTCTGCCAGAGCCGCGGCAGGAGAGTTAGCAGGAACAGAAGAGAGCAGTTGAGAGGCATAACCCTCCAAGCATTAGCTGTAAGCTACAGGATGGCTTGTGCCATTTTGCCTTCCTGTGGAAAAGCTGGCTCGTGCTGAGGCTCCTGTTGCTGCTGGAGTAAAGCGAAGCAGACCAAGTTTACGGGGATTCTTTACTACTAAAGCCTTTCATCCATTAACCCATGCGCCTCTCGCCTTTTCTGTTTTGTGTGCTTAGCCGGGCAACTGTACCTTCATTTTAAGGTCTGCAGCTGAAGAGGGATTTTTTTTTATTTGAAGTGATTTTCAGAACATCAATTTTTGTTAATTTTGGTCAGTTTTTCCCTGTTGTCCATGCTCTGACTCTAGTGGTAAAGCTGTTTCAGCATCCAGCTTTTGAGTGGTTATGTTGTGAATTGCGCCATGTTGCCGAATTGTTCATTTAGAGCTAGTGGTGTCCACGCTAAGTTGTTGGAGTGGACAGAAGATGTAGTTGTTTGTATAAAGTAGTTTCTTCACGAGTACAGCCTATGAGGAGTAATGTTGGAATGCTAGATCTCAAACCACTAAATATGTTTATAAAAGTGATGATGTTTACACTACCTGAGAATCAAATTAACAGTGTACTTGTCCCTTGCAATGATGTATCAATTAATATACAGTATTTTGACTGCTGTTAATTTAAATTCAATCATTGTTTGAGAAAAACAGTCAATCATGTTGCTCAAAAAAGTAATTGGGGTTTTACCTGTTATGGTGCCTTAAACAACAGCTATTGTTTTTTGTTCTTGACCCAAAAAAAAAAATATTAAAGAGAATGTAAGGTGCCACAAATAATTTACACTGTCATACACTGCCTAAAGTGTTTTTGAAATTTGGGGATCTTCGCCCAGCACTTACAGAAATCTATGCCTTTGGTAGCTGCAACTCATACTGCTGTGGATCCCTTCCGCAGCCAGCAGTGGGGAAATAGGTGAAGAGAATGGCCTCTTGCGAAGGCCCTTAACGAGAGAAGATGCCAGAAATGCACATTGCCATCTGAGTGCACTCAGAGTGAACAAATCAAAAATGGAGCATTTCCTCCAAAGAAGCCTGTGCGTCCATTCATTCCTGCTGAAACAATCCCACGCATTTGAACAATCAAGAGCATCAAACGAAAGAGTTAAGTTTGCACAGTTCTGTAAAAGTTCACTGTAGACTTTTTCATAGTTTAAGGTTTTTTGGAAATAGGCTTTCTATGTAAATTTTTTTTTTTTGTATTTATTTAAAATATGCCACGACATTTAGTTTTGTGATTTTTACTGTATTGATATCAGCTGAATAAAACAGTCTGAATGGTGTTTGCTGCAGGTGACCGCTCCAGTGCCATTCGATGTATGTTTGTTCATAAGGGAGTTTCAGTAATGTAACAGGAACATGGCAGGCAGAGACTGCTGATTTTCTGGTGTGACAGCTGAAAGGTGTCCTGCCCCGCTGTCAAGACAAACCTCACAGGGACAATTTGATAGTGAGGGACTGAAAGAAGAAAACCTGCCCCAGCATAACCCAGAGACAAACTGGTTGCACCTCCCTACTACATGGTTTCATGTGCACTCATATTTTTGCACGCACTCATTATCTTGATCTGTCTTCAGCTGCTCTCACACCAGACGCGGAACAGATTTTTTGCACGACAGATTACATTCAAAGTCAATGTGAAGACGCGAATACAGGCGTTTCGCGTGTATTCGCGTCTTTGCATTGACTTTGAATGTAATCTGTCATGCAAAAAATCTGTTTCGCGTCCGGTGTGAAAGCAGCTTTAGTCTGTCTGATGGTCTCTCTGATTCATAGTGCTTTTGATCGGAATATTTTTTGATGTACGCATTTTTAATCATAATGTATGAAGCATAATAAAACTACTAAGTAAAGATTGAAATGTGTACTCGTTCTAATGGTAATAACTAGTTTCTGTTCTTTCTCTGCCTGAAAGTGGTTTCTGTGATTGATATTTATATATGAATGTCATTATTTCCAAAGTGTACTTGTATAAATTACCTATTGTACATCCCCGGATCATAAAAACCTGAGACTGTATACCAAATTTCAATTAAAACTGATAGCAGTGATATGTATGTTAGCCTTGACCTGTATTTTGTTGAAAACAATGTGACAGCAAGCTATTTGATGTTTTACCTCATAAATTTCATTGATTTTTCAAAATAAACGCATTTAAATTTTTAATCTTGCAACATATTTCAAACAAAGTTTGGACAGTTAAGTATTAACCACTTTATAATGATTCCATTCCTTTTCATAGCACTTACTGAAAACTAAGGGACGCGAAGGGATGAAGTGTTTCGGGTATAATTTTGTCCCATGCTCTCTATCGGGGACAAGTCGGGACTGCTGGCAGGCCAGTCTAGCACTTGCACCCACTTATTATACAACTATGCCTTCGAGGTGTGTGCAGAATGCAGCTTTGCGCAGTCTTCTTGTAGTACGTGTGCGCGTCCCATGAGAGAAAATGTCAACTTGAAGGCAGCATTTGTTTCTCCAAAATCGCTGTGCGCATTTTAGCATTAATGGTGCCATATCAGAAGTGCAAGTTATCCTTGCCAAAGGCACTGACAGCCCCATACCGTGAGGGAGCATTGCTTTTGGACTTACTGGTAACCGTTTGGAGTGTCCTTTTCACTTCGGTCCGGTGCACGTTCACTATTTCCTCCAAAAAAAACTTGGAAATACTGATTTGTGTGCCCACAATACATGTTTGTGCTGCTTGACAGGCAATTGCAGATGTTTCAGAGCCCAGCGAAGTTGTCAGCGGTTCTGGACAATGTTAGCATAAGGTTTCCTTTTCGCACTGTGAAGTGTGATACCATTTGTGTGTGTAACTATGTATTGTGATACTTGTGAAAGATCGACCAAAAGTAACCCTGAGCCCCTGTGATTATAAATAGATAGATAAAGATCGCAGGCATTCATCTATGGCTTGCACCCTTGCCCTATTATGCACAGAAATCAGAAATTCCAGCAGATTCCACCAGAAACATAATTTTGTTGTGCTCTATAGAGGGTGCAGTATGAAAATCCCTTCCTATCGGTCTTAAACCCTTTTCCCCATAGACTGTCCCCTCCCTTTTCCCATGAAATGGTTCCCTTTGCAACTTTAATTGAATGCATTGCAATCCAGAATTGCAGGAATTAACAAATATTTACAAATAAAATTTAGTTGATAAAATTAATAAAATTTTTGTGTGCATCGTCCATACTGTGCGGACTTTTTCTGAGTTGGATTTTTTAATTGGAATGACAAAAGTTGTGTGTCCTTATGCAGTATGATGATAATTCACCCAAACTCTCACAGACATTTAGCCTTTTCGTCTGTTTCTCTCTCTCTCTCTCTCGTGCACACACATACACATACTGGTCACGCCCTCTCATGTCATGCTTCCCTCTTGCCTGCAGGAGAAAGGTGTGCTCACCTGTTAGTGAGAGTTTTATCAGATGGAATCTTTACACCCACTTTAAGCTGTGTTGCAGTCCCAGGACGGAGGGGTCTCACTGAGCAGGGCCAACAGTTGGACGTGGTGAGACGGGAGACTGAGCCTAGCTCCTTTCTCGTCGGCCAAGGAGGACTGAATACAACAGCCATCGAAAAGGTGCGCCATCGCTCTTTTAGCCTCCAGGGAAGCGCTTAACCTGAATTGCTGCAATAAATCCCTGCGTTTGCCCCATAACTGACTAGATAATGTAAAGTCGCCTCATACAAGACTCTGTTAAGCACATAATGTGGTGAAGATCGATTAAAGTGGGGACCAATGTACAATGCTTACACCAGCCATGACATTGTCTCCTCTGATCATAAATTTAAATTCATAAACTGGTAATGCATCTTTTTGAATGGTGCTTCACAAGTTCCAGCTGGTTGTGCATAATGTGTATTGAACACAATGAAAAGGAAAAAAAAAAAAATCATTTTAAGCTTTTTGAAAGTTCAGAAATTTGTCTTACACAGATATCCCTCCTGCTTCCAAAAAAAAAAAAAAAATGTGCTCACATCCTAGTTTTTCTAAATCCTTATGTACACACAAAACGGCCGGGCCAGTTGGTGGCAGTTAAGATATGTCAAATGCCAGAGAAGAATTTTACAAGAAGAGAGCATGCACAAATTGAGTTGTGATATCATTGCCTGTGTCTCAAAGCTTTGGCTGCATCCTTCAGAGACTCTACTATCAGGCTGCTATGTCATCGCAGGCTTTTCCATTGTGAAGGCGCTTTCGAATACACTTGAGAAATGCAGCTTTGATCTTGCCTGATATCAGATGAAATTGTCAATAAGGAAATTGTGTCTTAACAAGCTGACATTTTTGCCTGATATCTGGCTGTATGAAAGATGCATTTCTTGGTTGTATTCAAAAGTGTTCTCACAATGAACAGCCTGCGATGACGTAGCAGCCTAAAAGTGCAGCCTTCAAAAGATGAAGCACACATTTCGAGAAACTACCATTTTTATCCCCCGCCAATGCAAAGTGGGAGGGGGATATAGGTTTGACCGTCCGTCCGTGCGTGCATGCGTGTGTGCGTCTGTCCGTCCGTTCGAGAAAAAGGGGACAACTTTTCTCAGAAACTATTACAGATAGGACAACCAAATTTGGTGTGTTGCTTCAGACCATAAAGGCTTTGATGGAGTTCGAAAATAAGAAGCAAACGATTGGCGGGGGATGTTGTTGACCATGTCAACTTGTTTTCCAAATTCTTTATTTAATAGTCCACGTGGATTCACAGCAACCTGAGGGGTTTTTTTTCTATTATTTTTTTTTAATCTTCACTTTAGTAGGCATAATAAAAAATCTCTCTTTTAGTGACCTAAAATGCCTTTTGTGTGTGGTTGAGAGGTGAAAATGCATAGAAAAAAGCATGTTTTCAAAATACCTGTATATGGGCAGAGAAGACCTATGTTTATACAGTAGATTTATTAGAATGTTTTGTCTACATTCCAACTTCAATTGATTTGAGTTCCCCTTAGTGATTGTAATATCAGCCTCTTGATGTTTCTTAAAAATGTTCCGATCAAATATTTGTGACCATTCTCCTGGTAGGAATAATGACGTGGATGCGGTGAGATTTTGGGCTCGAGTTGAGGTTTTCTGTGGCATTCAGGGTCACCGGTTTTCTCTATGTGAATTTGTATATACTTTTAATGTGTGAACGACATGCTGCAAGATGCCAGCAGTCCATTGCTGCAATGAGAGAATCACAGACCCTTCTGCCTTTTTAAACAGCTACATCAGATGGTTTCACTCCCCCCCATTCTTCATACAAAAATAATAAACATATTCAGAGACAATGCTGTAAAACCAGGGCAGAGACAGCCCTTATTTCAGTCACGCTTTCTGAGCGCTTTCTGACCTCCTGCTTAAACTAGGCAATCAGAGATAGCAGACCTAGCCCCAGCCACGGGCTGACAGACAGACTGACAGAAGCACACACACACACACACACAGACATGACCATTGCTTAACCTGGCCCCCTAGGGGAGGGGCCAGGTAACTACGCACTTACAGATTGTGTGTGTTTGTGTGGAATAGCTCACTTAGTTTGTTGCACATTCAGACTGGCTATTGCTGTTTATACTGTTTACACCGCAACAAAGCTTTAAACCAAACTATTTTTTTAATCTATAGCCATCTGCCTGAATCATTTGTAACTCTTAACCTGCTTAACAGGTTTATAATTACTTCAGCAACGTATAGCACCTGTATGAGTACTTCATTGATGCATACAATTACAGTGAAACGTCCATGAAGCCCTATAAGTGGATTGTGCCTCCCAATGCTGATAGTTTGGGGTGACCATCCTCTGAAGAATGCCCAACCCTTAAAAAGCACATCTCATTCAATAACTAGCGATGTCACTGAGATGGTAATATCATTAGTGAGTATTCCAAATTAGGATAAACGATGAATTACAGGGTGGTGGATCTCCAGGAACGTGGTTGGGCGGGTTGAGTTAAAAGAATATCAGAACTGCCATATAAAGAACAATAAAATAATTGTTTAAATGGCACAATGGTTTTTGTAAGCTTGTGAAGCAGGAAACATAAATCATTGTCGGGGCAGCCACAGGAAGGAGGAAGTCTCGTTGCAGAAAACCTGACTTGAGTTAGGAATTTATGGAAAAGCAGTAAAAATTCATGCATGAGAGTAAGTTTCTATACTGTATTGGGACCCAAGTGGAAAGGCAGCATCTTATGAATGCATTCAAAGAGTAGAAGCTTCTTTTTTATTAAAACAAATCGAGGGCTGACTGCAATAAACAGTTATGTCCAATATATAACATCTGGACGTAACTTTTTATTGCAGTCAGCCCTTGAAATGTTGAATTTTCTGAGCACGTGATGAAGAAATGACTGTATCCCGAGATGCTTAAATAACAAATCCCCGGAGTTTCTTGAATGAACTCAATTAGCTGCCCAAGGCTGTCGATTAAAATTCAGATGGAGCTGGGATTTGATGCAGTTCTGTCAGTGTTATCAGTGATTAAGTGGCAATGTATTTTTCAAGATTTTCTTTGCAATGATACTTATGATTTTGATTGGAGGCATATTTAGCAGGTAATATGTCAATCATGAATATGCTGCACAAAAGGTGACCTTTGTAATGGTTTAATCCAAATTTAAGTTTTATTTTGGCATCAAACAGATAATACGGTTCAATTTTACTGCCAATTTGACAGATATCGTTTTAAATCTCGAGTGCTATTTGACAAGATAATGTCTTTTAATTATTTTTGTCACTGAGTCATATTTTTACTGATAGAGATGTACATTCATACAGTATGAAAAGTGTTCAGCACATTGAAATAGCATTGAGCTGTGTGTGTGTGACTCAAGCCAATGAAGCAAAAGTTTCATAAAACCTCAGTCTTCACATTTGACAGTTTGTAAGAACTCTCAACTCTCAAATGTGATCTAAAATATTGCTACTTAGAGTTGATGCAGGATGACATGTCAACTTGGTAGGGAAAAATCACTTCTAAGATCACTTTTTCTGATCAACTTCATTGTATTTGTAAATATACATTCATTCCTGCTATTCATTCCAAAAAAGGTTGGAAATGGGCCAGTTTGGGACTAGTAATGTGGTCAATTAAAAAATAAATAAATTAATAAATGAATAATGACTGAGGTGATTTTAACCCTTTCATGCATGGAGGCGACTACTGTGTACAGCTGTTAAATGTTTTTTCTCTGTATATGCCTGCGATTTTGGGCACCGCTGCATATTAGTAAGAGAAAAAAAATCCTGACTGATTTTGTCACTGTTCATGCATGAGAGGGTTAAACAGCTGATGTCTGTGGATGATTGTAATGATGGTGACAGTCATTTTCTACAAAATCCCGGAAAAGCCTAGTCCTTCAAGAGCAAGGATTTGGCATGGTTTGGCAATTTACCCACAAATACATGAGAATTTTTGAAAGGTTTCTAAGCAATGTTTCTCAAAAAGAGATAGGAAGGGGTTTTGATATTTTACCCACTACAGTGCACAGCATAATTAAAAGACTTTGGAACTCTGGAGGAATTTCTGTTCGCAACAGGCAAGCCTAAGGTGAATATCTGTGATTCCTTATCACTCTGACAGCTCTACAGTAAAGACCATCAATTATCAAAAGTGATACAACCAAATGGATTTAGGATTACTCTGGCAGACCTTTCTGAAGTACTACAATATAAAGTTGCATCCACAATGGCGATTTCAATTTTTTTCTGTGCAGAAGGTGGCCATACGATGGAAGTGTCCTGAGGTCAACTTGTCTGGACTCATGAGTTTTCTTTTTCAAAGAAATGGAAGACCTGTGCTCTGGACAAAAGAAGGAAAAAGAAAATATCTAGACTGTTACTAGCAAGAAGTCGAACCCCCGGCTCTCTCATGGTAAGGGTTTATTTCAGTGCCCTTGATAAGAGTAACTTGCGCTTCTGAGGTGGCGTCACTGATGCCAAAAAAGTACACCAAGATTTCACAGCAATATATGCTGCCTTTAGATGACATCTTTTTCAAGGACATCTATGAATATTTTTACAAGACAATGCAAAATATAAATCTGTAGGCATGACTGTAAGAGTAGAGTGCAGGTGTTGGACTGGCGTGCCTGCAGTCCCAATAGAGTATATATTGAAAAATCAACTAAATTAATGTAGTGAAACTTCGAATAATGTGCTGTCGTATTGTTTTCAACATAAAACTGGTCAAGTATAATTAACAAATCACTGCTTTCAGATTTGATTTTCTTCTAAGGTACCATCTCCCCTTTTTCTGATTTGAGTTACGGGTTATTGAGAAGTGTCTGTAACCGAGACATACTTCCTGTCTGGATGGAGTTATGAATCTATTATTTTGTGTGTTATAATGATGGTGTATTCAAAGTGTGTTTAATGGAAATGAAATGTGGTTATTTGTGGTCCCATATTTGCAAAAGTTAAGCTTGATGGTATTTTAGATTTTTTTTATGGGGCACAGATAGCCCTGTGCGAAGCTCTGTTTCTTTCATGTGTGAAGATTGTGATGCAGAAGGAGAAGATGTAAGGCTTGTGAAGGAACTTTTAAGGAGGCATGCGTTTTGGACTAGTGTAGAGGAATTCAAGTCTGTTCTTAAAGACTTCTAGACATCTCTTCTTCGTGGTGTGAAGTTGAGTGTGCGGTCTCCATCTTCGCCGCTTCAAAAAAAAGTGAACTATCCCTTTAATGACCTCAAACTGGATTTTGGGGGGGGAGTGTTGCCTCAGGTGGGGGGTTATATATTGCCACACTGTTGGCAGATTACGCTGAGAGTCGTATCAAAGCACATGGTGAGTCTTGTACTCTCTCTTTTCTTTGACTCGCCTGGAGGGCTCAGCCCATCTGAGTCGGGTTAGTGTAATTTGCCAGCAGTGGGCGAAGGCGTGAGGTGATCTATTTCCTCTTATACATCACAGCAGAAGAGCATGACAGCCCCACCTCCCACATCATGCCTGTCCACCCATACTCCTGCTTGCCAGGCTGTATGCTAAGTGGCCAGGGTACAGAGATTCATTAGCTCTATCCAGGAGAGATCAAAGGTCTGACCTTTACACAGCCGCACACAGAACCAACTTCCTCATTATCCTGCCTGTGGGGGCTGTTTTGGCTGGCTGAGAGGACACGGGGACAAACGGCCTTTTGGATCAAGGTGTAGCTCTGAACATGTGCCACACATTTGTGAACCTGTTACAGGCTTGAAACACGATTGGCACATGGTGAATTAAGAATATAATAAAAGAATTTTGCAAGTGTATTTTGAATGTTGTCAGGTGCATTTCTCGGCATTTGTCTGCAGTTTAATTGACCATACTTCATGGATCTCTGATTCTAGTCCAGGAGGGCCTCAATTGCATCAGTTTTGCACATTTCAAAAACCTACTTCAAAAAACTAACCTTTTGAACTAACCAGCATGTCTGTTTGATGAACCAATCAGTGATTTAAAGGAATCACAAAGAATAAAGACCGTAGCGAAGAGCCAGCACACTGAGTGGTTGTAAGTGAATGCGAATGCAATTTCACAAAGTATTTTTGTTGCAAGTCATATACTTTTTTTATTAAAGCTTGTGTTACTTTTCATAACTTTGAGGTTTCCAGGAGAATGGAAAGCATAGAACTTGGCTGTCTTTATTGTGCACTCGAATCTAAAACAGGTGCATGGATCATTGCTTTTAAACGCAACACAGTATTAAGAAAAAATACATAAAATGTTGCAACATGCTATTTCTCAATATATCAAGGCAGACTGGGACCAATGTTAACTCCCTTCCAAAACTGGTATTCTCTGATTTCTACAAAGTCAACTGTCCTGCTCTGTGAGTGGGCAAGAGTTTGTGAAGTGAAATGCACCATATAGCGGAGGAGGGTTCTTTCTGAAGGTGAAGAGCTTGTGTTGAGGAAAAGGAGAGGGACAGTGCTAGGCTCCTTCAGCGCGAGTCTGAAACAGAGCCTCGAGTTTTAGACAGGTGCGCTGACCCCGTTTGCCCAGCGAGGTGAGACCTGCCTTTATTGGACATTTGTAGCCAGTCATTGCCTTTTAAGTAAGCCACCTGCAGGCTATAAAGAGCTGCCTCCCAATCCATGGCCTGCCCTACCAGCTTCCAAGGACCCCCGCTCTCTTAAGATGTTTATTGCTCTGGAAGTGGTCCGTCGGGAAAACACTGACACAGCCAGAGACATTTGGGCTGTGGGCTTTTCCTGTCATTTTGAACAAACCCAAGATGCTTCCTTTCATTTTTTTAGTCCATGAGAGAATAGTTTAATTGATTTCATTCATGAGGATGAGTTGGTTGAACTTGTGGAACTCGGGCTTGTTGATGTATGCGTGCATGCTAGTGCTGGTATTTGATTATTTATTATGTTAACATCTCCAAACCATTCATTTCTGAGCCCCCTTGCTTTACAGAAAAAACAGTCGGAAAGAATTGGTGTGGGCGATCTATTTTGGGCTGCCTATTAAACATTTTAGCCAAAAATATTTTCAGACATTGGAAAATGATTACTGTCCCTCAACCAACTCATATGTTTGCTCATGAAAGTGAGTAGGGAGACAGAAGAAAGGTTTCTGGTGTGTTTCAGGAGTCTTAATCTGCTGAGCTGCTGTTATTCCCTGGCCCCTGATGGGGGAGTGAGAGACTGTGTAACTTGATTTTGTTCCTGTTTACTCTCTTTGAGGGCCACGAAAACCAAACCATTTTGTTAGCCTGCTGACGAGACATTGTATCTCTAAATTGATAAGAAACAAAAACGGGTATGTCTACTATTCTCGCATGCAAAATTAAACATTTTTTTTTATTTTATAAGGGGGCCAAGCCCACAGGGCTTGGGAAACACATATGCGCAAGCATACGAGTTTCCCAGGACCAGCGGTGCTGGGAACTCTATTGTTTTTGTTCGGATTTTTATTATTATCATTATAGTTATTTTTAATTTTCTGTAGATAAAAGTGGTGCTGCAGGCTAAACCGTGCACGGGAGGGTGGTGCAATTTGGAGGGGTGGTCCAAACCCTTGCATATTCACCTCAGATGCAAAAATTTGCATATGTCCACCGGCAGGGGGCGCTATAACTAAGGGCAACGCGTTTTGAGCTCCACACCATATGTCGCACATTCAAAAGCCTCATACCCACAGATTGTCTGAATAGCCATGAATCACATGGTCAAGGCCACGCCCATTTCTGCCTATATTTTTTTTTTGCAAAATCGTGAAAACTGGAAAACCTACTTTTTTGAACTCCTCCTTGGGGTTTTTGTCCGATCAGTGTGAAATTTGGCACGTATGGTCTACAGCTTGACCTGATGTAAAGTAATCAAAAGAATTTTGTTTGGTCGAAGTATGCACAAATTATTTACGAATAAAATTTTCTAGCTAGCTATAAAAACGCTAACAGTTGCATATCTCGACCAAAATAAATGAGAACAACACCAAATCTGAGATCCTTGGTTGGCATGGGACTCTGGGATTATGCGCCATCATGTTGGCCACTAGGGGGCACTGCAAAGGTGGGAAATTTATATCTCTTAAATGGCACCACTGATTTTTACCAAATTTGGTGGGTATGATGCTGGCTCATTCCTGAGGCCATATCTTGGAATTCATCACAACTGGTCAAAGTGGGCATGGCTTATTACAAGATAAACTACAAACTTTAATTTTAGCTCAATTATTATGCTGGGAGCTGTGAAATTTACAGGGTATACATAGAATATCCCACGGACCAACCCTACCAAAATTGCATGTCTACTCCACAAGGTGGCGCTGTAATGGATACAAATGCATTTTGCCCTGTAACTTTCACATTTTAAGTCATATATTCATCAACTTTACATCCTCGTGTTCAGCCAGTAGAGTCACATCTTTTGACATTGGCCACGCCCACTCCCACTGCAGATTTTCTTTTCTACGTCACTCCACATCAAAAACCTACTTTTTCGAACTCCTCCTAGTGTTTATGGTCCATCTGCACAAAACTTTGCAAGTACAATCTCCAGACTGGCCTGATGAAAAGTTTTCAAAAGAATTTTTCTACAACAAAAAATGCGGTACTTATAAATGAACAATTTTTTCTGCTAGCTAGAAAACACATGCTGTTGCATATTTGTGTCAAAGTCAAAGCTATCTACATCAAACTCAAGTCATTCGTTTCAGATATTAACCAGAGGCCCTGTGCCAAATTTGACACAAATTGGCCAATAGGGGGTGCAATAAACAGAGAAACATCAAGTGACTTGAGAGGGCAGCCTTGTTTGACCTCACCTTTGATAGCAAATCTTGGTGATGTATCTCCTGGTAACGAAATACAGCTATTTGCATTCCATGGGCTCCACGAGACCTGGGAGCCAAGTTGTGCAGGGAGGCTTGGCCCCCTTTCATAACTGCTTGCAGTTATACTTATTACTATTTTTATTTTTGTGTAGATAAAAGTGGTGCTGCAGACTAAACCGTGCAAGGGAGGGTGGTACAATTTGAAGGGTTGATCCAAACCCCTGCAGTCATCTCAGATGCAAAAAATTACATATGTCTGCCAGCAGGGGGCGCTATAAATAAAGGCAACGCATTTTGGACTGTAACTCCCACACCATATGTCGCACATTCAAAACCCTCATATCCACAGATTCTCTGAATAGCCCTGAATCACATGGGCTAGGCCATGCCCATTTCCACTTATAATTTTATTTAGCAAAATCACGAACCTACTTTTACAAACTCCTCCTTGGGGTTTTGTCCAATCTGTGTGAAATTTTACAAATGTAGTCTTCAGCTGGACCTGATCTAAAATTATCATAGGAATTTTGTTTGGTCAAAATATGGACAAATTATTAACGTATAAAATTTTCTACCTAGCTATAAAAATGCAAACAGTTGCATATCTTGGTCAAAATAAATGCTAACAACACCAAATCAGAGATTCTTGGTTGGCATGTGACTGTGGGGGTATGAGCCAAATTTGGCCAATGTTGGCCTCAAGGGGGCACTGCAAATATGGGAAATTTATATCTCTTAAATGACATCACCGATTTTTACCAAATTTGGTGGGTATGATGCTGGGTCACTCCTGAGGCCATATCTAGAAGTTCATCAAGACTGGTCAAAGTGGGCATGGCTTATTACAAAATAAAAAACAAACATTTATTTCAGCTCAAGTATTATGCTGAGGGCTGTGAAATTTACAGGGTATGTATAGAATAGTACATAGACCACCCATACCAAAAATTGTTTGTCTACTTCACTAGATAGCCCTGTAACAGATGAAAACGCATTTTGCCCTGTAACTTCCACATTTTAAATCACATCTTCATAAACTTTATATCCTCATGTTCCCCAAATAGAGTCACATCTTCTGATATTGGCCATACCCACTCCCATAGCATATTTCACTTTCTAAGTCACTACATTTCGAACTCCTACTGTTTGAGCTCCATCTGCATGAAACTTTGCACATACAATCTCCAAACTTGCCTGATAACTTCTTATCAAAAAAAATTTTGCTACTCTGAAAAATTTGATAATTATAGACAATTTTTTTTCTGCTAGCTAAAAAACACATACTGTTGCATATTAGTGTCAAAGTCAAAGCTATCAACATCGAACTATTCACTCGCCTCAGAGGTCAACCAGAGGCTCTGTGCCAAATTTGGCTTAAATTGGCCAATTGGGGGCGCTATAAACAGAGAACCATCAAGTGACATGAAAGTTGATCGGATTCGCACAAAATTTGGTGAGCATGATATGGAGTCAATGCACCTCCTGGTAGCGAAATAGAGCTATTTGCATTTCGTTGGCTCTGCGAGACCTGGGAGCCAAGTCTCGCGGGGAGGCTTGGTCCCCTTTTATAACTGCTTGCAGTTCTAGTTTATATTTTAAATTATATTTATTTATATTATTATTTGTCTTTTTTATTTTCCTGTGAATTTTATCATTTTGAAGATACAAGGTTTTATCAGCAGGCTGACGATTTGGCATTTATTAGGCTGCATGGCTACCCACTCTCGGTTTGTCTGTCTGGTAAAGGCCAAGTTCAATTCAATTAATTTTGTATAGCACTTTTCACAGAGACTGTCACAAAGACGCTTCACAGTGAGAGTTTCAATAAATAAAAGGGCAGTGCCCAGCTTATTCCCCACTACAGCAAATGAGGCAAAAAACTCCCTGTAGGGAGAAAAATCCCATTGTTATTTACATACACACTCACACATGCATGCTTCAGGACACATGCATATTCGGAAATCATTGAGATGGAGTGAAATTACTGGATTTTGTGTGAATGCATATAAATGCAACTTTTCCCTTTGACTCACTCACTCTCTCCTTCAAACACATGCATAGACAGACATGCAGTCTTGCCTCATCAAACGAATGCAAAATGGTGAAATCCTACAATTTTTTTTTCCATGTTTGGCACATTTGCTGATGAAGATCGTGAGGTGTTGGGAAGATAGCGTCTGGCCTCATCCCCATCTTGGTCATTGTTGTTGTCTGTGAGCAATTTCTTCAAATAACTGACTTTTTTCACTTCAATGTTTTCTCACTTTTCACTTTTTTTCATTTCAGTGGAGCTTCTTTCGAACAACTACAAAGATTATTTGTCATCTTTAAAAATTTGGGCTTTTGCAATTTTTTTGCATGTTTTTCCCCCTGAAAAATGTTTCAATCTTACTCTCTGAAACTACTGGCCAAATCCACTTCAGATTTGCTATAAAGCTTTGTGGGACAACGTCTACCAAAATTGTTTGCAGTTCTGAAACTGCAAAGGTTTTTTCATCAGAAAACTTTGAAAACCTTCTCTATTCATGTTGCTTGATATTAAATTTACAGTAAGTGCAGTCCATCTGCACAGGATGCATAAAATTGCATGTATCCAGCTTAATACTGCATTTTAAAAGGTTAAATTGTTCAAGATGGATAATTGATAATAATGGGTTAACTACAATTCAAGTCAAAGTGATCTACATAACCTTCGTCTCATTTCTTTGCTGGTGAGTAATGGGGCCCTTGCTCCTATCTTTTTCATTAGAGTAAAAGCCAAAATATTCCACATTAGTCTACCGACCACAAACCATAATTTACTGTATTTGTTCAAGAACATTGCAAAAGCAACTCAAAGTAAGAGACTCGGATGATTGATACATACATCTTTTTGCCAGAGAATAGTGGAGATGGCTGCAGCAGAGCAGGTGCGCTTACATGGAAGCAGTGATTCGTGCCGTGGCAGCCTGTGACGACTGTAAACCCCTTCAGTCGACAGGCCCATAAATTGGACTCTTTGTCAGAACAGGATACAGGCTGACAGGGAGAGCGCTGATAACATGCATTTCACAGTTCGTAAGAGAGCTTCTTTCGAGGTTGCAAAGAAAAAAAAATCAAAAAAGTAGGTGACTGAGGAATATTTGACGAGCATACTGGTATGAATTGCCGTTGGGGAAAAAGACAATAATTCATTGGGCACACCCAAATTGCTCAATCGTAATAAAACTGCCTGGCTTGCCAATGAGTTCAAACTGAGATGGTTGATAGCAATGACACCTACATGAGTCACTTGGTAATTGCTGAACTAAATAGCAATTTGTTAAGAATGTTGTACAACAGAAACATTCAAGGCCTTGCAAGATTAATTATCTGTAATTTATTTATATATTTTGCAAATGATAGTATTTATTTGCACCACTAACTAAGAGATGCATTTATTCCAGAAAATATGTAAACATTTACTGAGGCTTATGCTGTTAGGACTATCAGAAAGGCAAGTTATTATGATAAAAAAACTGGGCCTGTCACTTGTGAATGAGCACTTTGTCTCATGTTTAAATTCCAGAAGATTTTATATGAAACCATTAGTCACTGGAAATTCTTAGATGTTAAAATATTCCTACTGTTATTACCATGCATGAATACTGAAAGTTCATAAAATGACTTGCAATATCAGTTTTTACATGGGACTTATGACTTGGAACTTGTATGAGCTCTTTTTTTTTTCTTTTTTGATTTCAGGTTGGCAGCACAGAGTAGATATCCCATCAGTACCTGGAGAAGAAGCCTGGATTGTAGATTGGGGGTTACTGAAGGACCTGGAGGTCCGCAGATGTTTGGCGCAGTAAGTGATGAAGGAGGTGCCCGGCCTGGCTCTGCCTCATGTTCAGCTCAGTTCGGGTGTGCTAGTCCTTGACAGACACAGCATAGATCTTCATTGCCAGATACACCCAGCTGAGGAACATCTGGTAGGTCAGACTGTTGTGTTCAGAGTGCACTCGGGGAATATGCATTGAAGAGCTTGTTCTGGATCTTTCTTATATTGTGGTGTCCTGAAATTGCATTTTGCGAGATCAAACTTTTTTTTTCAGCTTAAAAGTCATCTTGAAAACTTAAACAGTTGATGATTTATCAAGATAGTAATTAATTTCATTTGAGAAGACTTAAAGGAAAATAGAACCTTTTTTTAGCTCTCACTCAAAAAAGCACATGTTCGTCTCATTCCATTCATTTTTTTGCAATTTTTATGTACTGAGTAATCAAATCTCTGAAATACAACTAATTAGCATGTTATGGCCCCAATTTATGACCTATCGGACAGCAAGGGATGACAGACAAAATTTTAAAACTTAAGCAGATTTAATAAACAAAAGCACTGACCAAGATTGAAATATATAAAAAAGAAGATATATTTACAGTTCCTTTGGTGGGGTTGCTTTGCAATGTTCTGGGACATGAAAATGCTCCAACACAGGCAAAAATCCACAAAAAGCTTCACAGGTTTTGAAAAGAGTGACAGGTCTGGTCAAATGTATCCTTCCACAATTTCTCCTTGCAATCCCACCTTCCAGACTTTTTTCAATTCTCTGGGACTTTCCCCTCTCAGGCATGCCCAGGACATGCCCAAAACCTAGCTCCAGATCGGGCTTAACAAAAAAAAAAAAGTCAATGCTGCCATCTAGTGGCCTTTTTTTCCCCACATTACACCTCCATTCCAAAAGGGAAAAATTTTGACTCAAAAAGGCAAAATTTTTCTTTTCAATACAAAAATGGTTAAGTTGACACGTGTGTGTGTGTGTGTGTGTGTGTGTATATGTATATATGTATGTATGTATGTATGTATGTATGTGTGTGTGTGTGTGTATATATATATATATATATATATATATATATATATAATACAATATGCTAATAAACAAGTGATATATACACATGCTCAAACAGGGGATAAGCAATCAGCAATTGCATTGTCAGCACCCTCTACATGCTTAATTTCTTAGTTAAACTCCTGTAAAATCAAACTCCAATTCAACAATCTCCAATTATTGTTTTTCATCTTACTCAAAAACATTAACGGATTGTGGTTAGTATATACAATCATTGGCTTTGCCCTGTATAAACATTAACCTCAAAGTGTTGTAAGGATAGAACCAGAGCCAACAGCTCCTTCTCAATTGTGGAATAGTTCTTTTGGTGGCGATTGAACTTCCTGGAGAAGTATGCCACGGGATGCTCAATGTCATCAGAGTCACTTCTCTGTAGGAGTACACATCCACAAGCTTGGTCACTAGCATCGACCGCGATAGAGAACGGTTTGTTGAAGTCAGGAGATTTGAGCATGGGGAAGTGACACAGCAGAGACTTCAGGCGATCGAAGGCTCTCTGGCATGCTTCATCCCAAGTGAACTTTATGCCTTTCTTCAATTGGTTGGTGTGACTGAGAGCAATCTCGGCAAAGTTCTTGCAGAGCTTGTGGTAGTACCCGATCATTCTAAGGAAGCGGCGCAAAGCTTTTTTGTTGTCAGGAACTGGAAGCATTTATGGGTGCCACCTTACCCTGGCCTATGACGTAGCCAAGATACGTGACAGGAGCACAACCAAAGTCACTCTTGTTCAGGTTAACAGTCAGGTTAGCCTGGGTCAAGCGCAAAAACAATGTCTCTACATCTTTCAGATGTTCTTCCCAGGAGTCACTCCATGTGATCACGTCGTCGATGTACGCACCCATGTGTGGCAATCCGGCGATTGTAGCGTGTATCATCCTTTGGAACGTGGATGGGGCATTTTTGCCAAAGGGTAGGACTTCATACTGTTGTAACCCAGATGGTGTGGCAAAAGCAGAGATGCTCTTGGCCCTCCCAGTTAAAGGCACACACCAATAACCCTTCAATAAATCAATCTTGGTCAGTTCTAGTTACAGCATTGACTTTGCGATAATCTGTACAGAATCAAGTACTTCCATCAGGTTTTAGAACTAGCACACAGGGCGAACTCCAATTTGAGTCAGAGGGTCTGATAATATCATGTTCTAACATGTACTGAACCTCTTTCTCAGCAATCTTTCTCTTTTCAGGATTCATCCGGTACGGATGCTGTTTTATTGGTTTGGCATCACCAACATCTACATCATGAGAAGCTATAGAATCTCTCTTTGGAACATCAGGAAATAGATCTTTACATTTCTTGATCAACCTCTCGAACTGATCTCTCTGTGAGGGTTCTAAGTGCTGGAGTTTTACATCAAGATTTTGCAACACTTCAGAATTTGACAATTTACAGGAAAGAACTTCAGCTTTAATTCTAAGTGGATCATCTTTTAACTCCCCCTCATCTTCACAAGTCTCGGCCATAGGAGAATCTGAAGTGACAGCTGCAAGCCTAGCATTCCTATTATGATAAGGCTTCAGCATGTTAATGTGACACAACTGTTTTGGCTTTCTCCTATCTGGAGTCTTAAAATTGTAATTGTAAAACACATTGTGTTTTTTCAGAATTTAATCAGGACCATGAAATCTAGCCTGCAATGGATTGGACTGCTAGGGAAACAACACAAGGGCCTTGTCTCCTGGTTTAAACTCACGGCTTCTAGCCTTATGATCATACCAAGTTTTCATTTTTCCCTGACTTGATTTCAAGTTCTCTTTGGCTAGGTCACAAGCTGCACGCAGCAAGTTAAAGGAAAGACTAACATAGTCTAACAGACTGATATGCGGCTCTTTCTCTTGCCATTGTTCACTCAACAATAGCAAAGGTCCTCTAACTTCATGGCCAAACACTAGCTAAAATGGACTGAATCCAGTAGACTCCTGCACTGCTTCTCTAGCTGCAAACAATAGCAAATGAACACCTTCATCCCAGTCTTTCTCATGGTCATAACAATAAGTCCTCATCATTGTCTTGAGAGAGGAATGAAACCGCTCTAGGCACCCTGACTCTCTGGAGGATAGGCACTGGAAAGAATCTGCTTCACACCTGGACCATACACCACCTGCTGAAACAATCCAGAATTGAAATTGCTACCTTAGTTTGACTGAATTTCCCTGGGAAGGCCAAACAAGGTGAAAAATTTTATCAAAGACCTCGAGCTTGCAGTTGCCTTGATGTTGCGTAGTGGTATGGCTTCAGGGAATCTGGTTGAGGCACACATGATTGTCAACAAGTACTGATTTCCAGATCTAGTCTTGGGTAATGGACTAACACAATCAACAATGACCTTAGAGAAGGGCTCTCCAAATGCTGGGATAGGCTGCAATGGAGCTACAGGTGGGTCTAACTGGTGTTTTCCAACTACCTGACAAGTGTGACAGGTTTTGAAAAAGTTGGAAACGTCTTTCCGAAGTCCAGGCCAGATGAAGTGTTTCATGATCTTGTCAACAGTCTTGTTAACACTAAGATGACCTCCTAAAGGCAAACTACGAGTCATTATTAAACTCTCATTCCTGTAGACCTTTGGAACAACAATTTGCTTGACCACTGCCTAATCTGCATTGGCAGGGATATCAGGAGGGTGCCACTTCTGCATCAATACTCCATCCTGAGATAATACCCAACTGAAACTGCATCTATTTCTTCATCAGGAAGGGCTCTCTTCTTTAGTACACAAATTTCAGGATCATTAGTTTGCTCCTGAATCAATCACTTTCTGGACAGAGACAAATCTCCAGACACATCAGAATCACCTGACCCATCTGGTTTGCTGAACAGAGAAATGATAAGTGTCTGATAAGTCCTCAAATGGAGAAACCATAGTAGGCTGAACAGAGTCATGAGGCGAACCACCTGAGTCATGACTATTCAATGTGCCGGACGGCACCTCATCATCATCTTGAGCCTTTTTGGCCATAGCACGGGTCACTGCACAGGAAGGATACAGAGATGGGTCTTCATCGCCATCTTCAGTGCTCGACTGTGAAGTCAGATGAACAGGGGGAACTACATTGCCCCCAGCCAGGTCATTGCAAAGCAACAGAGAAACACCCTTTATAAGTAGACTTGACATAATTCCCACCTTTACCTGTCCTGTAACTAAATCTGACTTCAAGAATGCAGAGCGCAGGGGTACAGATACAGTCCTCCCTTCAATACCCTGTACAAGTATGAAATCCCTAGAAGCGGTCTCATCACGTAACTCCAAGGAGTCCATCAACAAAAGTGACTGAGAAGCTCCGGTATCCCTTAGGATATATATGGGTACAGAAGGAGAATGCTCATTCGGAGCCACAAATCCCTCTGACACGAATGGAAGAAATTCCTCCCTCACAAAGTCAGCAGTATCAGGCTTCTTAGCCCCACAAGGATCAGGCAATTTAGCAGATCAGTCATCTACAGGGGTTTCTAACCTTGTTTTCACAAAGGCATTGGGTTTGGTATCCTGTTCTTTTTCTTTCTTAGCTTTAAGGAACCAACAGTTAGTTGTAACATGACAAGATTTCTTGCAATAATTGCAAACTAGACCACTTTTGTCACTGTCAGCTTTCACACTTTGATCAGACCTGTGACTGGATTTCTGAGCACCATCACCAGATTTGTCTTTGTCTTTGGGTGAGGAATCTTGGGTATCTCCGTTACCTTTCTTCTGAAATTGGGACCATCTATTGTTACTGCTAGACTGAGATTTGGACTTATGTGAGAGAACATATTCGTCTGCAAATTTGGCAGCTGACTGCAAATTCAGTGCTTGGTTCTCAATAAGGAAGGTCTTAATATCATCCTTAACACAGTTTTTGAATTCTTTAACTAACACCATCTCTTTTAGTGAGTTGAAATCATTCTTGAGCTCCATAGAAGTACACTAGCGCTCAAAGCAAACCTTCTCCTCGTTAGCAAATTCCACATAAGTCTGATTGTCAGATTTCTTCAGACCTCTGAATTTCTGTTGGTAAGCCTCTGGTACCAACTCATAAGCTGTCAAAATAACCTTTTTGACTACCTCATAATCAGAAGAATCATTTGCGGACAAAGCCGAATAGGCTTGTTAAGCTTTACCCTTGAGGACAGTTTGCAACATCAGAGGCCAGTGTTCCTTTGGCCATTGACAACTCTTAGCTACCTGGAAAGCATTGGAAATGCGTATCAACCTCCTTCTCCGAGAATGCAGGCACCAGCTTTACCTCCTGGCTAGCATGAAATTTGATCTCAGCTTCAATTTTGATTTTTAGTTGCTCCATTTGGAGCCTTTCTTCTCTATCGAACTTCTGTAACTTGAAATCTCTCTGTCTCTCTTTCTCTCTCTCCCTCTTTTCTTCTCTCTTTATGCTTTCTCAAATGCTCCTCCCTCTCTTTCAATCTCTAGCATTTTTAATTTAAGTTCCATTTCTACATTTGGATTTTCCACTGTAAACTGTTCCAAATCTCCTGGTGCAAACACATTTTCATCAATGTAATATTCAACAGTCTCTCTAGCCAGTCTCGCTTTTCGCATGGCTGGTTTTACCTCTGTCAGCTCTAACTGTCTGCCTATTTCTAGCAGTTCTGTCTTTTTAAAAGACTTCAAAATCTCTATGGTTGGTGATGCCAAGAAATCATCCATTGCTGTTGATCTGTCAATATATATCTAGGAAAATACAAACAATTACACAATTTGAAATGTTAGACTTTCAATAAATGACTCGCACAATGGTCTATCCCAGACGAGCAACACATGCTTGCACGCGGGTCGTACAGAAAACCCAAGTTTTGCCATTTTACGCATGACTGCCCTTACCGTTGTCTGTCAGTGACAGTCCCTGTTTTCCATTCTCAGACAGAAACAGGGAAATAAAGTGCCAAAAATTACAGTGGCAGGTGCCCACAGTCAGAAGTGAAGAGTTTCTACTCCTGTTGAAGGGCAAAAAATGGGTTTTCTATAGGGGCCGTGAGCACGCATGTTTTGCTCGCGTAGACTGCCTCAAATGGTACTTGCGCTCACCCTCAATCGTCTCGGACCCCTTATCTTGCAATCTGTTTTGGTTGCTGTCCGGAATCTGTCACATACATGCTGTTATCAGATGTGGCGCTCTTGAGTTGCCATCGTCACTTGTGGCTGCTCTAAGCGGGGTCGGTCAGTGACAGTGCCTGCGTTCCATTCTCGGACAGACAGCCGACAGACTGTTGAATGGTGATAGTGCAAATGACGCACCACCTCTTGGCTGCTGAGACCTGCCAGTAAAATGCCTAAGGCTCTTTTTCTCTCTCCTGTGTCACAAACCTTTCTATTTTTTTGATGCAGTGGCATTTTTTTTGTTTTTTCTTTATGAAAGACAAACTCCTCTCAAACGTCTGCGCTACCTTTTTCATACATCAAGTGATTTAACTGGCGCTTCATGATCGTTTTGTTTAGATGAAATAAAAGACCATTTGAAATGTCTGTGTACAATTCTGAATAACGCTGATTTAAATGCTCAAAATTACGCGTGCAGATTAATGATTGTCGCCGTACCGAAATGTACCTCACCGGCATGTTCTTGGAGTGAATCTATTGCTCAGTTCCTCAAGGAAGTTGCATGTCGCGATTGCAACTATTAAAGCAAATTCAACCAATCCACGCAAATTTCTCACAGACAAAAAAATAAATCGCCAAGACATTGCAACTTCCATTGCCACTTTTTGAAAAAGTTACTGCAAAAACTAAAAACAATAAAAAAGCCAGGAAAATTCTGGAAGGATTGTTTGTCAATTATGTGAATGATTGCGTGCAAGTAATTGTTTTAAAGGGGAGCTCTGCGCCCCACCAATCTTTAGTGCTTGACGCCCCAGCCTCTGAGAATGCTCTTGCCTGCACAAGAAGTGTGCTCCTTAACACGTCAGCATGCAAGCTCAGCAGAGCTTTTCTGAGACATCTTTTCTTTGAGCCAGTGAACCGTGATGTCGATAAACACGTTGTTCACAACAGACCAGCTAAGTGCTGTTGTGCATGCAGAATTGACTTCACAGAGTTAAGCCTTTAAGTCAGCCTTTCTTCTTCTTGAATACATTTTTCAGCAGTTTCTGCATCTGCTTTCTTGCGGGCACATGTCTGGATTGCTACAAAAAAGTCAATAATTTGATCAGGCTGCGTTGTTTAGGACCCCTTTGACCCAACCATTTTTTGGGGCTTCGGGGGATTCTCCCCCAGGAAAAGTTTGAAAATCTGGCTGTTAACGACACAATTTTAACGTGGCTGGACATGGATAGAGAGCACTCCTATACATCACTAGCTTAGCTAGCCTAGCTTCCATCCTGACCAAGCCGTTCAGCACTTTTGCGTCAGACTTGAACTCTTCAGGAAAGCACTGCACATCAACTTAATCACTGCTTCTAATTTGGCTCATAAATGGCTCGATTCTGCACAGTAAACGCAGATGAATGATAAATAATGGCATTTCAGGGGTGGGCTCAATTTTCCAAGACATCAAAACAATGAACTTTGCAATGTAAACATCAGTGCCCATTCTGCCGTAAGATAAGTGAACTTTATATCCGCCTATGGGATTAGAGTGAATGAGAGCCCTTCGCAGCCCGCACTTCACTGAAAATGTTGAGGCAGCTAAGCCATGACTTTGTTTAGTTGAAAAGTTATTTTTACATTGGACGATGAGTCGACATTGTATGATCAGACGCAGGCTCATACCCCTCTTTGTCACTTCATGAGCTTCACTGTTCTTTAATTGACTTTCTTGGTACATTATAATGAGGCATAATGTTCAGATCACTAATGTAGGCAATTTTAAGTGGGCAACCTCACTTTCCCGGATTTTTAAAGTGGGGTGACACAAGGGGGATTAGTAATCAGTCTGGGGGGGGGGGCATTTTCCTCAGAAAACACCATTGAAAATCTGCTCAGAAATATAGGAAATACATGATAGGATAGAACACAGTGTAATTATGCTAAATTAAACACATCATTTTCTTTCTTAATTTTGCTAGTTTTTATTTTAAATAAATTGTATCTAAATACAATACTTATTTTATAGGCTAAGTGTGCCATTTGTTTCAAAAACATTTCCACTGCGAAACAAAACAATTCCATGGTATGCGAATTTTAGAAATTTTACTACTCTCAAATATCCATGGTGCATATTTAATATCAAAATTAAACAGGTGTTTCACATTGCAGTGTGAGTGTGTCCATAAATGCAGTAGTGTCAATATCCCAGTCCATTGTCGTCAGATTCCCTATGCCAGCCCAAGCAATTTGGAAGGGAGAGAAATAAATGTAATGGTAATGACATATTAAAATCTCAATGTCGTTCATCTGATTGCTGCATTCTCAACATTCTCAGACTCCTAAAATTTCAGTTTGTTCAACCACATTATCTTGGGAGAAATTGGCTGTGATCTAATACTTTATTCAAAAATGAAAGGCAACATCAAGATAATTTAAATGTTTAAATTTAGGGAAATCCTTAGACACCAAGCATGTAAATGTGGGAATATGGCTTACTGGGGAAGTTTTTTTTATATTGCCTAAAAGTTGCAGTCGCTTTTGGTTAAGTACTGTACTTGCCACAGCTCAATTGACCTAAGTATAATGGCGACCAGCGTTAATTTGCAACTACAAAAAATTTGACTTTGAAATGACACTTTTTCGGTATCTCAAAATATAGAACTGAGTTTATACTGTAATGTGAATATAGGCCACTAGATGGCAGTATTTACCTTTTTTTTTGTTAAGCTCAGACTGGAGTCATGTTTAGACATGTCCTGGACATGTCTGGGGCAAGTCTCAGAAAGTTAAAAAAAAAAAAGAGGTCTAAATGTGGGTGGGGTCTGCAAAAGAGTATATAAGGAAAAGAATTGAGACAATAAAGTAGTAGGAGAAATTGCAAGAAGATGACCAGACCTGCCATTCTGTTCAAGACCTGTGACGTTTCTTTTGTGGATTTCTTTGCCTGTGTTTGAGCATTTTCTTCATCCAGGACATCACCAAGCCACCCCACCAAAAAGGGACTGTAATTATTTCTGTTTTTTTCTTATTTATCAATCTTGGTCTTTAGTTGTAGGTTGTTATTAGTCTTTGTCTTTGTTAAAAATTAAATGTGTTTTAGTTGTTAAAACTGTGTTTGTCATCCCTTGCTGTTGCTGTTGTGTTATAAATGTAATAACAAATTGGGGCCATAACAAATTGGGGGCTCAAGGTCCGGGATAGACCATTGTGTGAGTAATTTATTGAAAATCTAACATTCCAAATTGTGAAATTGTTTTTGTGAATTTTCCTAGATATATATTGACAACAGCAATGGATGATTTCTTGGCATCACCAACCGTAGGGGTTTTGAAGTCTTTTAAAAAGACAGAACTGCTAGAAATTTGCAGACAGTTGGAGCTGACAGAGGTAAAACCAGCCATGCGAAAAGCAAGACTGGCTAGAGAGATAGTTGAATATTACATTGATGAAAATGTGTTTGCACCAGGAGATCTGGAACAGTTTCCAGTGGAAAATCCAAAAATAGAAATGGAACTTAAATTAAAAATGCTAGAGATTGAAAGGGTGGAAAGAGAAAAAGAAAGGGAGGAAAAAGAAAAACAAAGAGAATTTGAGAGGGAAGAAAAAGAAAAACAAAGGCAGTTTGAGTTAGAAAAATTAGCAAGAGAAGAAAAACAAAGAGAATTTGAGAGAGAGAAAGAGGAAAGAGCAGAAAGAGAGAGACAGAGACAGAGAGATTTTGAATTAGAGAAATTCGATAGAGAAGAAAGACTCCAAATGGAGCAACTAAAAATTAAAATGGAAACTAAAAATAAATTTTGTGCCAGTCAGGAGGTAAAACTGGTGCCTCCATTTTCAGAAAAGGATGTTGACAACTATTTCCAGTGTTTTGAAAAGGTAGCAAAGAGTTGCCAGTGGCCAAAGGAACACTGGCCTCTGATGTTGCAAACTGTCCTCAAGGGTAAAGCTCAACAAGCCTATTCGGCTTTGTCTGCAGATGATTCCTCTGATTAGGAGGTTGTCAAAAAGGTTATTTTGAGAGCTTATGAGTTGGTTCCAGAGGCTTACCGACAGAAATTCAGAGGTCTGAAGAAATCTGAAAATCAGACTTATGTTGAATTTGCTAATGAGAAGCAGGTTTGCTTTGAGCGCTGGTGTACTTCTATGGAGGTCAAGGATGATTTCAACTCACTAAAAGAGATGGTGTTAGTTGAAGAATTCAAGAACTGTGTTAAGGATGATGTTAAGACCTACCTTAATGAGAAGCAAGCACTGAACTTGCAATCAGCTGCCAAATTTGCAGATGAATATGTTCTCACTCATAAGTCCAAATTTCAGTCTAGCAGTAACAATAAATGGTCCCAATTTCAGAAAAAGGGTTACGGTGATACCCAAGATTCCTCACCCAAAGACAAAGACAAATCTGGTGATGGTGCTCAGAAATCCAGTTACAGGTCTGATCAAAGTGTGAAAGCTGACAGTGACAAAAGTGGTCTAGTTTGCAGTTATTGCAAGAAATCTGGTCATGTTACAACTAACTGTTGGTTCCTTAAAGCTAAGAAAGAAAAAGAAAAGGATACCAAACCAAATGCCTTTGTGAAAACAAGGTTAGAAACCCCTGTAGTAGATAACCAATCTGCTAAATTGCCTGCTTCTTGTGGGGCTAAAAAGCCTAATACAGCTGACTTTGTGAGGGAGGAATTTCTTCCATTTGTGTCAGAGGGATTTGTGGCTCTGAATGAGCATACTACTCCTGTCCCCATATATATCCTAAGGGATACCGGAGCTTCTCAGTCACTTTTGTTGATGGACTCCTTGGAGTTACGTGATGAGACCGCTTAAGGGGATTTCATACTTGTACAAGGTATTGAAGGGAGGACTGTATCTGTACCCCTGCGCTCTATATTCTTGAAGTCAGATTTAGTTACAGGACAGGTAAAGGTGGGACTTGTGTCAAGTCTACCTATAAAGGGTGTTTCTCTGTTGCTTTGCAATGACCTGGCTGGGGGCAAAGTAGTTCCCCCTGTACATCATACTTCACAGCCGAGCACTGAAAATGGGGATGAGGACCCATCTCTGTATCCTTCTTGCGCAGTGACTCGTGCTATGGCCAAGAAGGCTAAAGAAGATGATGTTGTGGTGCCGTCCAGTACATTGAATAGTCAGGACTCAGGTGGTTCGCCTCATGACTCTGATTGGCCTACTATGGTTTCTCCGTTTGAGGACTTATCAGATACTTTTATCAGTTCTCTATTCAGCCAGCCGGATGGGTCTGGTGATTCTGATGTGTCTGGAGACTTGTCTCTGTCCGGTTGATTGAGGAGCAAACTAATGATCCTGAAATTGGTGTACTAAAGAGGAGAGCCCTTCCTGAAAAAGAAATAGACGCAGTTCCAGTTGGGTATTATCTCAAGGATGGTGTGTTGATGCGGAAGTGGCGCCCTCCTGATATCCCTGCCAATGCATATTGGGCAGTGGTCAGGCAAATTGTTGTTCCGAAGGTCTACAGGAATGAGATCTTAACAATGGCTCATAGTTTACCTTTAGGAGGTCATCTTGGTGTTAACGAGACTGTTGATAAGATCATGAAACACTTCTTTTGGCCTGGGCTTCGGAAAGACGTTTCCAACTTTTGCAAAACCTGTCACACTTGTCAGGTAGTTGGAAAACACCAGTTAGACCCACCTGTAGCTCCATTGCAGCCTATCCCAGCATTTGGGGAGCCATTCTCTAGGGTCATTGTTGATTGCGTTGGTCCATTACCCAAGACTAGATCTGGAAATCAGTACTTGTTGACAATCATGTGTGCATCTACCAGATTCCCCGAAGCCATACCTCTACGTAACATCAAGGCAACTGCAATCTCGAAGGCTTTGATAAAGTTCTTCACGTTGTTTGGTCTTCCCAGGGAAATTCAGTCAGACCAAGGTAGCAATTTCACTTCAGGATTGTTTCAGCAGGTTGTGTATGAACTAGGTGCAAAACAGATTCTTTCTAGTGCCTATCATCCAGAAAGTCAGGGTGCCTTAGAGCGGTTTCATTCCACTCTCAAGACAATGATGAGGACTTATTGTTATGACCATGAGAAAGACTGGGATGAAGGTGTTCATTTGCTGTTGTTTGCAGCTAGAGAAGCAGTGCAGGAGTCTACTGGATTCAGTCCATTTGAGCTAGTGTTTGGTCATGAAGTGAGAGGACCTTTGCTACTATTGAGTGAACAATGGCAAGAGGAAGAGCCGCACATCAGTCTGTTAGACTATGTTAGCAAGTTCAAGGAAAGATTGCGTGCAGCTTGTGACCTTGCCAAAGAGAACTTGAAATCAAGTCAGGGAAAAATGAAAACTTGGTATGATCATAAGGCTAGAAGCCGTGAGTTTAAACCAGGAGAAAAGGTCCTTGTGTTGTTTCCCTTGCAGTCCAATCCATTGCAGGCTAGATTTCATGGTCCTTATGAAATTCTGACAAAACTCAATGATCTCAATTACATTGTGAAGACTCCAGATAGGAGAAAACCAAAACAATTGTGTCATATTAACATGCTAAAGCCTTATAATGACAGAAATGCTAGGGTTGCAGCTGTCACTTCAGATTCTCCAATGGTCGAAACGTGTGAAGATGAGGGGGAGTTTCAAGATGATGAACCAAGAATTAAAGCTGAAGTTCTTTCATGTAAATTGTCAAACACTGAAGTGTTGCAAAATCTTGATGTAAAACTCCAGCACTTAGAACCCTCACAGAGAGATCAGTTTGAAAGGTTGATCAAGAAATATGAGGATCTGTTTCCTGATGTTCCGAAGAGAGTTTCTATAGCCTCTCATGATGTGGATGTTGGTGATGCCAAACCAATAAAACAGCATCCATACCGGATGAATCCTGAAAAGAGAAAGATTGCTGAGAAAGAGGTTGAGTACATGTTAAAACATGATATTATCAGACCCTCCAACTCCGATTGGAGTTCACCCTGTGTGCTAGTTCCAAAACCTGATGGAAGTACTAGATTCTGTACAGATTATCGCAAAGTCAATGCTGTAACTAGAACTGATGTGTTTCCAATACCTAGGATTGATGATTGTATTGATAGTGTAGGGCAAGCAAAGTTTCTGACCAAGATTGATTTATTGAAGGGTTATTGGTGTGTGCCTTTAACTGAGAGGGCCAAGAGCATCTCTGCTTTTGCCACACCATCTGGATTGTACCAGTATGAAGTCCTACCCTTTGGCATGAAAAATGCCCCAGCCACGTTCCAAAGGATGATACAGTCTACAATCGCCGGATTGCCACACACGGGTGCGTACATCGATGACCTGATCACATGGAGTGACTCCTGGGAGGAACATCTAAAAGATGTAGAGACGTTGTTCCAGCGCCTGACCCAGGCTAACCTGACTGTTAACCTGAGCAAGAGTGACTTTGGTTGTGCTACTGTCACCTATCTTGGCTACGTCATAGGCCAGGGTAAGGTGGCACCCATAAATGCTAAAGTCCAAGCCATCATGGACTTTCCAGTTCCTGACAACAAAAAAGCTTTGCGCCGCTTCCTTGGAATGATCGGGTACTACCGCAAGTTCTGCAAGAACTTTGCTGAGATTGCTCTCAGTCTAACTAACCAACTGAAGAAAGGCGTAAAGTTCACCTGGGATGATGCATGCCAGAGAGCCTTCGATCGCCTGAAGTCTCTGCTGTGTCACTTCCCCGTGCTCAAATCTCCTGACTTCAACAAACCGTTCTCCATCGCGGTCGATGCTAGCGACCAAGCTTGTGGATCTGTGCTCCTACAGAGAAGTGACTCTGATGACATTGAGCATCCCGTGGCATACTTCTCCAGGAAGTTCAATCGCCACCAAAGGAACTATTCCACAATAGAGAAGGAACTGTTGGCTCTGGTCCTTTCTTTACAACACTTTGAGGTTTATGTTTGTACAGGACAAAAGCCAATGATTGTGTACACTGACCACAATCCGTTAATGTTTTTGAGTAAGATGAAAAACAAGAATCGGAGATTGTTGAATTGGAGTTTGATTTTACAGGAGTTTGACTTGGAAATTAAGCATGTGAAGGGTACAGACAATGTAATTGCGGATTGCTTATCCCGTGTTTGAATATGTATATATATATATCATGTGTTTGAATATTGTATGATATTATATAGACAAGTGTTCACTTAACCATTTTGTATTGAAAAGAAAAATTTTGCCTTTATGAGTCAAAATTTTTCCCTTTTGGAATGGAGGTGTAATGTGAATATAGGCCACTAGATTTACCTTTTTTTTTGTTAAGCTCAGACTGGAGTCATGTTTAGACATGTCCTGGACATGTCTGGGGCAAGTCTCAGAAAGTTAAAAAAAAAAAAGAGGTCTAAATGTGGGTGGGGTCTGCAAAAGAGTATATAAGGAAAAGAATTGAGACAGTAAAGTAGTAGGAGAAATTGCAAGAAGATGACCAGACCTGCCATTCTGTTCAAGACCTGTGACGTTTCTTTTGTGGATTTCTTTGCCTGTGTTTGAGCATTTTCTTCATCCAGGACATCACCAAGCCACCCCACCAAAAAGGGACTGTAATTATTTCTGTTTTTTCTTATTTATCAATCTTGGTCTTTAGTTGTAGGTTGTTATTAGTCTTTGTCTTTGTTAAAAATTAAATGTGTTTTAGTTGTTAAAACTGTGTTTGTCATCCCTTGCTGTTGCTGTTGTGTTATAAATGTAATAACAAATTGGGGCCATAACAATACATACCACCCAGAGACGCAGTGATTATGGACCACTCTTAAATCCTGTGTATACCATGCATTCAAATGCCAAAACGCAGTGTTTCTGTTGTGTACCACAGCATAATGGGGATGTTATATTGCACGCTGATCTTATTGTTCATCGTTTTCCGAAAGATTATCTTCGTAGAACGAAATTTTTGAATCAGATAAGGAGAGATGCAGGGCCTGCAGAGACCTGTAACTGCAGAGGTTTTCTAATTGCGATACACGTTTCCAATGGTTTTATTTATTGAGGCATTAGCAGTGGCTTGATCAGGTCACGACTGAGAGTATTCGATTCTGTTTATCACATAACTGAATTGTGCAATTTGCTATAAAACAAATGTAATTTCTGTAAGCTCCCACTAAGTAATTCCCAATATATGCTGCCATAGACCTGATGCCATCACTGCTAACTTGCACAGCCGTCAAGCCATTACTTTCACGTTTGAACAAGCAATGGTTTGTATTCATCACTTCCACATCATTAGTTGGCCCATGGCAGAATTACTAACATTAGAAGCTGGGGATTATATCATTAAGCGCATATAATCGCGCTGTATGACGGAGGCTAACTAGATGCCAGTCCTGCATGCCACAAGCTACCTAGCTTGCCATGTGATTTTCACGAACCTGAGCTAGCTGAAGCATTCTCTAAAGTTGGGGAGGAGTCAGGGGACGATAACTCCTCTACCAGTTCTGGCTCCCTTGTGTTGTCCTTTCTCCCAAAGAACAGCCTGATGTCCATGTCAGTGATAAGTATTAATTTGATTGAAATCACTAGCAAGTAATACAACCCTTGCTTCCAGCATGCATACTGAACTGCCAACAATGTTGAACTTGGAAATCGTAATTATTTATCCTCATGATTCTGCGCCTCTGCCCAAATTTGGGCATACCCCATATGGCTGGGCTTTGTGATCACGCCTCGCATTTATTCCTGCTGCTGCTACTACCGCATCAGTGTGTCTGCTATCCTAAGTGATTTGACACAAGGAAGCGAGCTACTGTTGATGATTGCAGGGGAGGGGAGATTTGGAGATCCAGGGCCACTGACCAATTATTCGGGGCTTCAGCCGGGAATGCCCGGGGCTAACGATGCCCCTGAATTTGATGAACGATGGCTTCTTGACCTTACACAAAGGCTGCTGATCTCATCCAATGTAATAAAGCAGAAGGTTGTCCACTTGTTGGGACACAAAAGTGACTGGTTCTTTACAAAATGCGGTGTGCTTCTGTTGGGTGGGTGATCCTTTAAGGCTGTTACCTCATAATCTTACCATCGGGAATAATTTCTCGTGCCGAGACTGCTTGGATGCTAACTTGATGTCATTTAAAATTTGATGCCAATGTAGCTGATATTTGGCCATGTTTTTTTTTTTTTTTAGACCTGGCCCACTCAGCTAGTATAAAAATGTGAAGTTTTTTTTTCTGTTGGAGAAAACTAATACTCAAAAGAACTGACTTCAGCAGTTCCAGTCGCTGCGTCTGAATCGCTCGCACTAGCCATGCTGGCTCCTCATGGTGCAGTTATAACAATGTGGTAAAATTGGAGCATAACTCTTGTGACATTGAACACCGCTCGCATTAACATACATCAATTGTAAACTGATGTGTTCAGTTTAGCGTTCACCAAAAAAATGAATGTATTCAATGTACACCATTCTACACAAGCATGCGCAACATCGCCCATGTTTGCAAGTAGTACATTCAATGTCACCTGCTAATAATTATATTAATACGCCACAGAAAATATGAAGAGTTTGCTTCCAAAACGCAATAAGTGCCAAAATTACAAAAGTTGAGATAATATAGCCCTGTGCAATAGCCAATAGCCCTGTGCTTCTGACACATGGTGCAAATTTTCATTTTTTTTAAATTCATACTATAGATATAGTATCTATATATAATATCTAAATATAGTGTATTTTTTCATTGTCAAAGTTTGTGTTTATAAAATGCAATAGGTGCCAACACAGAAGAAGTTGATTTACTCAAAATGAGTAGAACGGGTACATGGTGTTTTGGAAACAAATGCTTCATATGAAAGTACAAACCCAAATTCCAATGAAGTTGGGACATTGTGTAAAACGTGAACAAAAACAGAATACAATGATTTGGAAATCCTCGACCTACAGTATATTCAATTGAGCACACAGCAAAGATAAGATATTTAATGTTCAAACTGATAAACTTGATTGTTTTTTGGAAAAATTTACTCATTTTGATTTTGATGCCTGCAACACATTCCTAAAAAGCTGGGACAGGGGCATGTTTACCGCAGCGTTACACCACCCTTCTTTTTGACAGCACTCGATAAGCATTTAGGAACTGAGGACACTAATTGTAGAACTTTTAGGTGGAAATATTACCCATTCTTGCTTAATATACGACTTCAGTTGCTCCGCAGCCCTGGATCTTCCTTGTCGTATTTTACGCCTCATAATGCGCCACGCATTTTCAATGGGAGACAGGTCTGGACTGCAGTCAGGCGAGTCTATTACCTGCACTCTTCTACTTTGAAGCCACGCTGTTGTAACTCGTGCAGAATGTGGCTCGGCATTGTCTTGCTGAAATAAGCAGGGACGTCCCTGAAAAAGGTGTTGCATGAATAGCAGCATATGTTGCTCCAAAACCTGTATGTATCTTTCAGCATAATGGTGCTTTCACAGATGTGCAAGTTACCCATGCCATTGGCACGAACACATCCCATTGCCATCACAGATGCTGGCTTTTGAACTTAGTGCTGATAACAATCTGGATGACCCTCTATAGCCCGAAGGACACTACGTACATGATTTCAAAAAACTATTTGAAATGTGGACTCAACAGACCACAGCAGACTTTTTACTCTGCGTCAGTCCATCTCAGATGAGCTCGGGCCCAGAGAATCCAACGGCAATTCTGGATTTTGTTGATATATGGCTTTCGCTTTTCATGGTAGAGTGTTAACTTTCACTTGCACATGTAGCGACAAACTGTGTTAACTGACTGTGGTTTTCCAAAGTGCTCCTGAGCCCACATGGTAATATCCTTTACAGAATGATGTCTGTTTTTAAAGCAGGGCCGCCTGAGGGATCAATGGTCACGGGCATTCAATGTTTTTATTCAGCCTCGCTGTTTACGTGTAGAGATTTCTTCAGATTCTTTGAATCTTTTGATGATATCATGGACTGTAGATGATGAAATCCTTGAATTCCTTGCAATTGCTCGTTGAGAAATATTCTTAAACTGTTTGACTATTTGCTCACGCAGTTGTTCACAAAGTGGTGAACCATGGCCCATCCTTGCTTGTGAATGACTGAGCCTTTCAGGGATGCTCCTTTTATACCTTGTAGTGACACTAACCTGTTTCCAATTAACCTATTCACCTGTGGAATGTTCAAAACAGGTGTTTTTTGAGCATTCCTCAACTTTCCCAGTCTTTTGTTGCCCCGTCAAAGATTTTTTGGAACGTCTTGCAGGCATCAAATTCAAAATGAGTGAATATTTCCAAAAAAAAAAAAAGAAGTTTATTAGTTTGAACATTAATTATCTTGTCTTTGTAGTGTACACAGTTGAATATAGGTCAAAAAGAAGTTTCAAATCATTGTATTCTTTTTTTAAACACATTTAACACAATGTCCCAACTTCGTTGGAATTGAGGTTTGTATTGTAAGATGTTTCCAGAATGTTGCATAGTTATGTCATGGTCCTGTAAACAATTTTTTACTTTGCTCAAAAAAGTTGAATGTCCAGGTGAGCTACGGTGCTTGTGGCACAATAATTCTTGCTTGCATCAGAGTCTATTGTAGAATTATAATTACTCACCAGGCTGTGTTACAGTAATGGTCCTACAAAATTTACATTTAATTTCTTAGGAATGTAGAGCTCTCCGTCTTTTTGCTTCTGAGAACATCATCTTTAGCATACTGTTTATCAAAGTTACTTAGTGATAGTGTCTAAGCTATGTAGTGTTATGGCACAGTTAGCTCTGTATCCAAATAAATTCTTTATTTCTTTCTGAGACCCCAATGTTTCTTTTTGGCCCCAATGTTAAAGATAGGACTGAGAAATTTTTAAAAAATTGTTTCTCAAAAACCGTGTGATAATTTTTTTTTCTAAATCAGGCAATCAACTTCCCTAGGTACGGTCAGTATACAGTGCGAGCGTCATTTTGATTGATTCAACGGAAGTGGGTCTATGGGGGGCACTGTACTTTGAATATGCAAAATGGCCCGAGGAGGCCAAATGGTTGCAGATAGAGATTAAGTATGTATTATCGACATGTAGGAAGTCATGTATGACCTATGCATTGGCTGTGTTAAAGTTGACCTCAGATGACTTTGAAAGGTCAAACTTTTGGTCAAGGAAAATGTTAACAATGTGAAAAGATAAGACTTGACATTTAAAAAAATTATTTCTCAAAAACTGTCTGATAACTTTTCTCTAAATCTGGCAATCAACTCATCTTGATACACTTTATGCACAGTGCGAGTGCAATTTTGATTGAATGGAAGTGGGTCTAGTGGGGACGCTGTACTTTAACATTGGGTATTAACGGAGAATAGGCAAAATGGCCTGTGGAAGCAAAATGGTTGCAGATAGAGTTTAAGTTTCTATTGTCAACATATAGGAAGTCATACATGACCTATATCTTGGTTGTGTTAAAGTTGACCTCAGATGAACTTGAAAGGTCAAACTTGAGGTCAAAGCAAAATGTTACCATTTTCAAAGGCTTCTAGGCTTGAAAATATTGAAAATTCGGAACATATGTGTATTGAACACTTATATGGAATTTCTTTTAATGGTCTTAAACTTGACCTTGGGTGACCTTTTGAAGGTCAAACTTCACATTGCAAAATTTCAATGACTTCTATCACCAAAACTATTAATGATAGAACTTAGGATTGTATAGTGGGTAGTGATGCGCGGGTCAAGGTTTTTTAACACCCGCACCAACCCAACCCGACGTGACAGCTAACCCGCCCCGCCCGCCCCACTAAAACTCGCACTGATTTTCAACCTAAGCCCAACCCGACCCGACACAAAAAGGAGGCAAGAGAGAAAGAATACAGTGGGTCTGTGTGACATGATTTGCAATGGAAAAAAACGATTCCTCTGTTACGCTATGGATTTGAGTGGAGCACAACATATATTTGGCTTTTGGCTGGAATTCTTGATCCAAAGTTTAGGCTCTGTCTATTAATTTACCCTTACCGTGATTTCTGATCTTTGCAACCAAACGAAATACCATCAGGCAAAATATTGCAAACAGGCTGTTTTATTGGAACAAAATTAACATGACAGTGGTGCACTGGCGCTATCGCCTACTATTCCATACAGTGTTGCGATACCCAGTCTACGAGGAAAATTTTTTTTTTCCCTCATATATTTATTTAAAGTTTTTTTGGGGGGGGGCTTTTAGGTTATTTTTTCAACACAGCTTATAATGTAGGCCTAGACGTATTTTTTCCCAGACTATGCAAAAACAAAATCGTGTCAACAGTGCCAGGGTTTTAGCGATTACGGCGCGCTTCCAGGACACGGCCAGTCGAACTGAAGGTTCGCTCGCTTGTTGCACTAGTTGCTGGGACGCAGAGGACTGCTTTGGCCACCATGGAGTTTTACTAGATTATTCTTTGTCTCATGGTATGGTAATTAATGACAGCAAGACTAAGTTTATGACCATACATGCTTCGGTAATGATAAGTTACCTATTCGTTTGGGTGATATGTGTATAAAATGATGTTATAGATATGTATATCTAAGAAGTGTCTTTACTGCCGATGGCCGCACACGCTCTGCTGTTAGAGAACACGTAGCTAATAAACGGAGGCACCTCAACAAGTTGATTTTATTTTTGAATAAGAATCGTGGTATGCCTTTCACTGTAAAGTGGCGGAAAAATGTTTTGTCTATGTGTTTTTTGGACCCACAAGTCAATAAAATTACTTCTACTATATAATATTTTGGTGCTGACTGCAGAACGATTTATAAGATGAACTATCACTCAACCTTTAGATCCTTAGTCTAACTGTGGAGGATTAAGCCGCGCACCAGTGAGTGCATGTTCATCGAGAGTAGGAAGAGGGAGAGGTACAATTGGCATTCTATCCTGCTTAAGGTAGCGTTACATTGTTTGACTAGAGCAGATTAAGTAGGCTGTCTAGAGCCCTCAAGTGGCCGATAACCTATTATACTTTTTATTCGCAATTTTGTGGGAATTAGATGTCGCCACTGTTTGGCCCAACCCGCCCGTACCCGCTAAATGTTATTAAAATATTGACCCGCCCCGCCCCACCCGCGCATCACTAATAGTGGGCATATAGGAAGTCATGCATGAAGTTTCATTTCGTGAACCTGACCCTCAATGATCTTTAATGGCCAAACTTTACAATGAAATTTCAATAACTTTTATCAGAAAAATCATTACAGATACAGTGTGGGTTTGTATTGGAGACAAATAGGAAGTCAGATATGAACCTTCATTTGGTGACCTTCATATTGACCTTTGAAGGTCAAACTTGACCAAGTGAAAATTCTATGACCTCTGCCACTAAAAAGGTTACCAGTAGAGCCTAAGTTTGTGTCTCAGACTTGAAGGAATTCACATATGAACTTTCATTTGGTGACATTCAACTTGACTGTTGGTGACCTTTGAAGGTCAAACTTGTCATAATACAACTGCAATGACTTGTATTGCCAAAACTGTCACAGATGGAGCCTAGGTTTGTGTTAGAGACATATAGGAAGTCATATATGAGCTTTCATTTGGTGACCTACATATTGACCTTCAAAGGTTAAATGTGACCTGGGGAAGATTCAGTGACTTGTATCACTAAAATGGTCACAGATGAAGCCTAGGTTTGTGTTACTGACATCTAGGAAGTCACATATGAACTTTCATTTGGTGACATTCAACTTGGCTGTTGGTGACCTTTGAGGGTCAAACTCGACAGTGAGATTACAATGACGTCTATCGCGAAAATGGTCACAGATTTAGCCAAGGTTTGTGTGGAGACATTTAGAAAGTCGTATATGAAGTCATTAAAGGTCACAGAAGATTAAGTCAGTTAAAGTTCACAATTGACTTTGAATTTTCAATGACTTGTATTACCAAAACTGATTCAGAGCATACGATTATAGAACAGGAGGTTTTATAAATGTATGTTAACTTTTATTTAGTGACCTTTGCATTAACTTTCAATGATTCAAATGTCAAACTTCACATGGAATTTTCATAACTTGTATCATCACTGTAAGATTACTCGCCGGTAAGCTACAGGACCCTTGGTCCTATTTTTTAGCAATTAATTTTATGTTCATCAAGGTGCTGAACACATCCAGTTTTCACACTAATTTGAAGTTCCCAATTGTCTGCAACTGGAGCCTTATTCATTTGTGAGTCCTTCCATCTATGTGCAAGTGCAGGTAGCAATGGTTCCCCTCCAAAACCTATATCTTCAGCTGTCAGTTTTTGCATCACTGTCTACATGCCATCCTGCTGATAGCAGATTTAGAGAAAAGCCTCTGGTATGTATTCAAAGGATTCCAGATTAACCAGTCATGGGCCCCGCATTAACTTAAGCTTCCAATACCCTTAGTGATACAGTGCCCAACTGCTTACTGCCCTGTGGACCTGTTGGCTACATTTGGCTTTGATATGTGTGGAATTTATCCAAGACTGGGTCTCATCTGTGCACCTCAGTGTGGTGCTTAAATGTAAAGTCATGAGTCGTGAAGCAGCATTAATACCAGTTTAATGGTACATTCCACAATTTAGTCCACATTTTTATCCCACCTCTTTATTAACCTTCTGTAGTATGGAGGGTATACACTGCAGGAAATTCAGCAAGTTCCTATGTGCAAAAAAGCTCATCTGAGGTGATCTGACATATGTCTCCCTGCTAGACTAACCCCCTCGGAGAACTGACTGCTTTGATCAAGCACTAAGTCAGGCTTCGAAATGAACTGATTGCTTTCTACCATTGGTATGCTTATCTCAGTCTTGTTCTTGAAGGCGTATAACTTAATAATACAAGGAACAGACATGATTTCAGGGTTGGTTCATATCTCTGCTGATTTCTGTCTTTTAGGGAAAGAAATCACACCAAAGTAGAGAGACACCTAACGGCAGTCTTGGCACAGTGCAATATGTTGTTGATGTGGGGAATACAGTTTTTGTGTGAACTCACATAAATTATTTGTTGTGAAGTACTTGAACACTCCTGGCAAAACTATGCATGCACTAGACTGCCTTATCAGCACTCTAATTTCCTTTTTATGGAGACCAGTTCGGTGATATTACTGCTCGGTGCTCAAGTCCTTACTGAACACGTGAAAAGGAGGGACCGATTCAGTCTGACTGCCTGAATTTGTGTTACGATTTTGTAAAATTCTTACTGAAATTTATTCTATTCAAACCTTTGTTTATGAAAAGTATTTACAAATGTTACATTTTTGTTGACCTCCTCTGGAATTACATGAAAAAGGTTTTTTTTTAAATAATTTTTTTATTTTATTTTATCTTTTTTGAAAATTTGGCATCTCCAATCCCACCCGAATCTGGAATGGCCAATTGGTGAACTATGTACAAGTCTTGCTCGTATGCAACCCCTTGCTGCCAACTCAGGACAGTGAAGACAGTTCACAGCTCTCCTCCGAAGCACAGGCCCGTCAGCCACTGCTTCTTATACACTCACTGGTTGAATCAGTTCAGAACGAGGGCGGAGGATACCCAGACATGAACAGACTTTGAATCTTCCTGACGAGCGCCTGTCTGGCTAACAGGAGGCGCTTGAGCAACGAACAAGCTGTTTATTTATTTTTCCCTTACCCAGCAGTCCCTTCCCAATTAGAACCTCTGTAGCGCGATGGCCAATTGTGCTCTACGCTGAAAAAGCTGCCGACCACTGCCAGCTGGTACGACCGCGGCTCGAACCCGTGATGTAATAGTCACTTCTGCACTGCAACGCAGTGCTTTAACCGAGTGAGTCACACCTCCTCTGGTAGTTTTGTTCATGCATTGTTTGACGGTTTGGTCTCAACCTCAGCCTGATAAGATATTTTTTCCAGAGGTCCTTCTATGAAAAAGGGAGGCTGAGTCAAGATTTTGAGGGGATTTCTTGAGAATTGGAAATGAATACTTCTCTTACCTAACTCGAGAGTAACAGATTCACTGTCCCTGGGGAAAATAGTCAAATGCAAGCAAACAGAACTAGAGCTGTTAGATATGAATTGGGATAGAGCTTCTTTTTTTTTTTTTTCTTTTACTGTGTTTGTGTGCCAGCTGGTTGCCACTGTTTTGTTCTCAAACTCTGGTTGTCACAAGTTCGTTTTCTAAAAAACCCCTCTAGGTGTGACACACCATTGATCTTCTTCGTTCCCTAAACTTAGACGATGACAGTGACTCATCTTTCTTGCCATCACTGCACCTTCACACGTGCTAAGCTGTTGTGTCCCATTCTCGTTGGTGCTCAGAGATGATGAATGCCAAATAAATGACAGCTAACACCTTAACCTGACAGGCAAGGAGAAAGAACAGATTTTTGAAGAGTTCGCTGGAGCGAACGCGCAGGTGGTGAGGCAGACAGGTGAGATACAGTTCAGGCATGTCGAGCTCTCCTTTTCATGCAGAAGATTCCAGCCTGGAAAACATTGTCAGGTTTGAGAGGAAGCCGCCCAAGGCACGTTCAAAAAGGCAGAGCTATTCATTTCCATCTGAGCTCGGACTATAAAAATGCTCTCCGCTTTACCTTTGCAGCCTCTAAGTTTATAATATATGTCTTTCAGTGTGATTAACCCTGAATTGCCATCCACTGTCATTTTTGTGTATATTCAATGAGTCTGAGTGGTTGAGAAACATTGCGTGACATTTATCAGGTGGTGGATCGTTTTGATATTATCTCAATTGAACTACATATCTCACATTAGATTTATGTTTGAAACCAAGATTGTATGGAGATTGTGCTTCTCATACAATTCAGCGTAAACTGCATCTTTTCTTAAGGAAAGACACAGGTGTTACTCCTGCTTGAACTTCTTGCAGACCCCAGAGGGTACTTCAGCTATCTATGTTATTTGCAGGCTCATGTCATGCTTTTAGCTCACCAGCCAATAGGCAGTTAGCTATTGTGATCGTGCAGCGATCCAGCGTTGTAGTTGTGCTCATGTTTGTAATCTTGATCGTCATGTTTTAGCAGAATCTTGAAAGGTCTTCTTCTCCGAAACTGATGGATGAGTTTGCTTGAAATGTGGTACGTCGCTTTCTTGGGACAATGACTACCAAAATTTTTGTAATTTAGTGGAAAAAAGTTTTTTTTTCTGTTTGTGTTTTTTCAACTGAAAACTTTAATCTTTTTCTCCAAAACTACTGGCTGAATTTGCTTTAAATTTGGAATGCAGCTTCCTTGGGATAATGGACAATGTCTACCAAGATAATTCACGATTTGGTGAAAAATGTTTTTTGTGTTTTTTATGACTTTTTTTTGTGTTTTTTCACCTGAGAACTTCATAAATCTTCTTTGAAACTACTGGCCAGATTTCATTCAAATTTAGTATGTACCTTCCTTGGGAAAATGTCCACGAAAATTTTTCAGTTTTGAAAAATTTTACTGTTTCTACTTTTAACAAATTTTTTTGTAAATAAATTTTCCCCATTTACTTACAATGGGAAAATCCTTCACAATCATCTGCCATGAGACAGGTGACCAGATTCACTTCATGTGTGGCATGGAGCTTTCTAGGCACTATATCACTTACGTTTGTTTGGAGTTAGTTGTAATCTGGACCATGATCCAGAATCTTTGCGACTTTTTGACTTTCTTGCTAAATGATTGGAAGTGGATCGAAGCCCTGTCAGCAATTTGAATGGAGCAACGTCTTCTAAATTTGGTGTATGTGTGTCTATTATCAATGCTGATTGGTGGCATAAGTTTTATTGTGTTAGGTCAACACTTCTGGGTCACAGGACAGATTTTCATTAATCATGAGAGTAGATGGCAAAAAGTGACATAATGCCAAAATGGCTTTGAGTAGGGGACTCTGTGCATTTAATTATTTAAACTGATTAAATAACATGTTTGACGCAACTTATTATGAAATTACTGTAATTTGGATTTTGATCTGAAATTGGTGTGACTGAAATTTTGCCTCATGTTAAGCATTTGGAAGTGGATTGAAGCTCTGTAAGAGTTCTGAGGGGAGCAATGTCTTCCAAATTTGGTATGTTTGTGTCTGTCATCAATGCTGATTGATGGTATACGTTTTATACCGTTTGGTCAGTTCATCTGGATCACAGGACATATCTCTATTTGACATGGGGTAGATGGCAAAACATGATACGATGCCAAAATAGCTTCGAATAGGGGACACTGTGTGAACTTAATTACTCAAACCGACTGATTATACAGATTTTAAATGTTTGCAATATGTTATGAAATTACTGTAATCGGCATCTTGATTCAGAATTGTTGCGAATTTGAGTTGTACATTGTCTTAGGTGTATGATATTAAATAAAGACTAGTAATCATTTATCCCTTCAACTTGATCTGGTTGGCCGGTGAGCTACAGGGCCATTAGTCCTATTTTTACTTTACTATAAGTTGCAGCTCTTTCTGTGGAGACTGAGAATTAGCTAGGGATGTTTGGTTGATTTGTGTCAATCCTGACATGCTGTCGCCATTTGGTGGTAAATTTTGTAGGAGATGACTTTCTGTGACAGTAGCTAGTTTTCATTATGCTAACTTGTGCCTCCTTGCAGGTGCGTCGGATCTGTGGGTGTTATGGGTGTTAGGACACTTGCACTTTCACAAAATATGATTCCATCCTCCTCACTGTTTTTCTGAGGTAGTCATTGATATAATTAAATTTAAATCAGATAAAAGTACTTTAGTGAGTGAGGTCCCCAAATATGAAAACATGACAGTCAAGTGAGGTAGATTGAACAGCCACCCAGCCAATAAAAGCCATTGGGTCAATCCACCGAACCAACGAAGAGTAAACAGTCAATGTAAGCTGTTACTTGCGAGGCTGCGAGCATTGATGAATGCAGGGTCAATCACAATCTGGCTGTGATAACAGAATCAGTGGTGGAAAACGGCTGCTTAGTTGGTGATGTAGCTGACGTTTTCTTTTATAAATTTGTCTTGTGTGATGTATCAGCTAGCATTCGTCATTGACCATGAAGTAAATTGGTCTCGATCGTCACAAATGCAAGCCAGGTGGCAAACAAACTCAATGTAAGCTAATGGTACCTGGCAGTATTTAACTAGCAAGATCGCATCTTTGCAGCTAGAGAGTGAGTTGAAGTTTTAGTACCCCCTTTATTTTTGGTATTGCACTCCTGACTTGCACCGTCTCCTGTCTCAGCAAATTAGTTGGCTAACAGTCTGTAAGAGACAAATGTTGACTTGCTTGATAGTTTGCTAACAATTTTCAGTGAGTTTTACTTTGGCAATATTTACATTCTGAACGTAATTCGGTTTTTGCCATTATTCTGTAAAAGACATTATTCCTACCAAGTTGTTTACATGGCCACAAATATTCTGTTTCACATGCAGCCATGCATACACTGATTAGAATATGATTTTTCAAAGTTTTCCACCAGTGACAAACTTGTCTGAGTTTGGGAACACAACCTCCCTCTCTCATTTGTTTTACCACCTTTGTAAAAAGGTTGGTGTTGAGATATTTGCGCATATTTGAAAAGCGGTTTATATTTCAGTCTCGCATAATGTTTAAAAATGGGTACATCGTAAACAGGCAGCCATGTGATGCAGCCACGTGATGCAAACTGCGGCAAAAGACAAAGTGCGTTCGAAACATGCATCGCTCTATCACCAGTTCCCTGTAGCATAATTGGCTCCATTTGATAAAAATGAGGAGAATAAATTGCAAATAAATGGCTTTATTGTTTATCCTCATGAACATTGTCAAAATATACTGAGTACAAATGAAAACGCACCACTCACGAAATCTGGAATAGCTCCACGGATTGATATGTGAAGTATATACGTATGATGCATTTGAGATAATGAATGATTTAAGAAGACATGTAAACATCATTCAATTTCATTCACAATAATGTTAATGCGCGAGAGAGGTTTAACTGGTGTAGGGGTCAAACAGGAAAGTCAATAACGGGTGTGACCGCCATTTGCATTGACACATGCGGTGCATCGTCGTCGCATGGAGTTGATCAGTCTCTGGATAGTGTTCTGAGGGATAGCATTCCACTCCTGAACAAGGGCAACCTCAAGTTCTCGGATGTTGTCCATCTGGCGTCGACGTGAAAGACGTCGTCCAATTTCATCCCATAAGTGCTCGATAGGGGAGAGGTCGGGTGACAGAGCTGGCCACTGAAGCACGGGGATGTTCTGCTGTGCAAGGTACTGCATGGACACCCTTGCAGTGTGTGCCCTTGCGTTGTCCTGTTGGAACGTGTGGACATCGTGGTGTTGGTTGAAGAACGGCACAACATGGTTCTGCAGCACCTGGTCCCGGTAGTAGACGCCGTTCACCCTTCCTCTGCAGATATGGAGAGGGGTTCTGTGACAGTAGCTTATTCCACCCCACACCATAATGCTGCCACAACCCCAACGGTCCGTTTGAACGACACAATCGGCGTTATAACATTCACCACGTCTCCGCCAAACACGTATACGGCCATCTGCGTTCCTGAAGTGAAATCGTGACTCGTCAGAAAAGATGACGCCGTGCCATTGTTGTAGTCGCCAATTCTGGTGCCTGTTTGCCCACTGTAGACGCTGGTTTCGGTGACGATCCGTCAATATGGGGCCGAAATAAGGACGTCGTGCACGCAGGCCTGCAGCTTGCAGACGGTTCCGTACGGTGTTGGGGTGAATGAATCCACGTCTTCCTTGGACTTGAGCAGTCGTTCTTGTCGCTGGTAGTGTTCGGTCTTGGACATGATCCCGTATGATTTGACGGTCCTGACGTGCCGTTGTCACACGTTGTTGACCCGGTCGAGGACGGTCCCGGAGTGCTCCCCGTTTGCAGAAACCTTTGATGGAGTCTTGCAATCGTTGTGTGCGCGCAGTGTAGTCGTCTGGTAATTTTCCTGGTGTTGGTGCCAATTTGAAGCATGCCTATGGCACGTTCCCGTTCAGGGGCTGTAAGTCGCGGCATCGTGTCGACGTTTCACAAGTGTCAGTGAAGAAGTGAAATTTTATTCGGATTCACATGCTTTTAAAGGCAATGTGTGCACAAATTCAGAGTGAAATTAATTTTTACCATAGTGTGCGTGCAAGATGTTGAGTTTTTGCAAAAAATTGCCCAGCGTTACAGTTAACTTGAAATTCTCGCATTTCTTGCACCTGGCATGTCGGGTGACGTCACTGTTGTGTTGTTGTTGTATAAAAATTATATTGAAGTTCATTTGAACTTAGATATTGACTTTTTTCAAGTGGTGCGTTTTCATTTGTACTTAGTATATTATAACAAAAATCTAACCTTTAATTGAAAAACATTATTGAAATACATTTTTACCATTAAACAATTTTTTCCCCCAGAAATATGCCTGCCACAATTATTAAGTCCTTCATCCATCCCCTGATTTGCAAAGCTATACAACATTTCTTTGCATATTGTCAGTGTTGTTTGAAATTTCCCCTATGTTCTCACTGACATCAGGTCATTGAGCTAAGCATGCCACATTCTTGGAATGGTTGGCCCAAGCAAACGCAAGTACTGTTCAAAACATCCTAGTCTGACTGGTCACTTGCTTTGTTGCACTGCAATATTTCACACTGTTTTATTGCCATTTCTGTACTACAAAATACCAAAAAGTTGCCTAGTTGTTGGTTGTTGCAATAATAACTGGAAACAGAAAAAGAAAATAACATATTTTGAGCTGCCCAAAAGGTATACAAGTAGAGAAAGAAGGCAGTTGGCAGCTATTCACAGGCAAAATGAAGACCAGTCTCACTGGAGTCCACCAAGCTCACACCATTGCACAATTATGACACCTGAAATGATACAATGATCTGCCCTAACAAAAACACAGGCATACAGTGCTGTCAAAAAGTATTTTCCCTCTTCCTGATTTTTATTTATTTATTTATTTTTGCATATTTTTCACACTTCAACTTTTTTGATGATCTGAAACATTTTTAATATTGCACAAAGATCACCTGAGAAAGGGCACTCTGGTGGCACATCGGCCGAAGCGCACGCACCATAAAGGCTGTGTCTTTCCCGCAGCGACTCGGGTTCGATGTGAAAAAGTAATTGCCCCCTAAACCTAATAACTGCTGGTGCCACCGTCAGCAACAACAACTGCAATCAAGCATTTGCAAAAACTGGCAATGAGTCTTTCACGTCGCTGCGGAGGAATTTTGGCCCTCTCTTCTTTGCATAATTGTTTTAATTCAGCCACATTGGAGGGTTTTCGAACATGAATGGCCTGTTTAAGGTCATGCCACAGCTTTTCAATAGGATTTAAGTCCCGACGTTGACTAGGCCACTCTAAAACCTTTATTTAGTTTTTTTAAGCCATTCCGAGGTGGACTTGCTGGTGTGTTTCGGATCAGTGTCCTGCAGCATAACCCAAGTGCACTTGAGCTTGAGGCCACGAACTGATGGTCGGACATTCTCCTTCAGCATTTTCTGATAGACAGCAGAATTCATGGTTCCATCAATTACAGCAAGTTGTCCAGGTCCTGAAGCAGGAAAGCAGCCCCAGACCATCACACTACCACCACCATGTTTGACTGCTGGTATGATGTTTCTCTCATGAATTGCTGTGTTTTATGCCAGACGTAATGGGACGTCCACCTTCCAAAAAGTTTGAGTGTCTCGTCAGTCCACTGAATATGAAGTGCTTAAATGCAAAACCCTCTATTTCCATTTTTATTGTTTTGAGAAAAATTTGGAATCCAGTAACTCCAGTTCCTTTGATAAGGACAGGGTATGACACAGACAACTGATGGGCAAATTCATGGAAATCTCACTTTATTAGAACTTTTTAAAAAATACAAACTTTAATTGAGTTGTCTTCAAAACACTCCATTCAACCTCTTTTCTACAAAATGCTCTATATCCATGGAAGCGTCTTTGGTTACAAAATGGGCAACAGTCCAATAATAGCAGGGCCTAGTGGTTCTCAGTCTCTGTAATCTGCTGTGCGTGTTAGATCATTTCATTTCAAAATTAGTCATCTCTGTCACTTTAATCATCGTTCACATTCGCCGGTCTTTGATAGAACGCCCTAACATTCTCTATCACACCAATGCTATCGATCAGCTTAAGCACATTGGTTTTCTTTGCCTCTGTCACACAATTGAACACAGGAAGAACACCAGGCCTAAAGTTTGTCCAGTTCTTGTCTGTGACATGGGGTCTTTAGGTTTGTTTATGTCCATAAAACTCAGCAATGCAGCATCTTGAGACACTTTATTGTTGGGGGCATAAAACTGACTGTTGCAATAAGCAACATCATCTGAAGTAAATGTAGCGGCCATGCACACATTTGGTTTAGCTTCATGCATGCACACAGCTGATGGGATTTCTCCTTCCCCGCTGTGATGTTTTCTCTCAGTTTTTTCACGCTGAATGTTCTCTGGATTCCTCCTGCGCTTTCTGCCTCCTGGTGACAGTTCAACAGGCTCTTCTTTCTCATCGAAGTCAATCATTTCCACATTTAAAATTGACCCAAATAGATCGAAAGCCAGATGCAGTCTTCAATCCATGGGTGCAGCCATCTTGAAAATACTTTGTTGTAGAAAGCCTGTGATTGGCCAATTGGATATGGAGTGTTCTGACAGCAAAAATGGTCAGCATATGGTGCATTTTGTGTCAGAAGGCAATTTTGAACATGCCTACTGCAACGGATAAGGAACATTCTCACTAAAAGCCTGCATCAACTTGGATTTACCACAAGCATGGGAAAAGAGGTTGCAACACAATTTTGACAAAATGCTGTATACAGTGTTTTGCATATAAGCTCTTCATATTTTACCAAAAGTCTTTGGGATCATCAAGATATTTTTGGCATATGTGGGATGAGCCTTTGTTATTTTTGGTCAGCAGTCTTTTTGCCTTGGAACTTTCCCATCGATGCCATTTTTGCTCAGTCTCTTTCTTATTGTTGAATCATGATCACTGAAGCAGGTTAGGCCTGCAGTTCTTTAGGATGTTGCTCTGGGTTCTTTTGTAACCTCCTGGATGAGTCGTTGATGCGCTCTTGGAATAATTTTGGTTGGCCGGCCACTCTTGGGGAAAGTTCGCCTCTGTTCCAGGTTTTCTCCATTTGTGGATAATGGCTCTCACCATGGTTCAATGGAGTCCCAAAGCCTTAGAAATAGCTTTGTAACCCTTTCCAGACTGATAGATGTCAATGACTTTGTTTCTCATCTGTTTTTGAATTTCTTTAGATCACGGCACGATGTGTTGCTTTTTGAGATTTTTTAGCCTACTTCACATTGTCAGACAGGTTCTATTTAAGTGATTTCTTGAATCAATAGGTCTGGCAGTAATCAGGCCTGGGTGTGACTAGTGAAATTGAACTCAAAAAATGTGGTTAATCACAGTTAATTCATGATTTAACAAGAGGGGGTAATTACTTTTTCATATAGGGCTTGGCAGGTTTGGATGGCTTTTTCCCTTATTAAATAAAATTTTAAAACTGCATTTTGTATTTACTCAAGTTATCTTTGTCTAGTATTAAGATTTCTTTGATGATCTGAAATGTGTAAATGTGACAAATACACAAAAGAATAAGAAATCAGGAAGGGGGTAAATACTTTTTCACGGTACTATAATCCAGTCTACTACATATGACAGAGACCCATAAACTATGTACGTTGTCTACTGATTCAAACTTAAAAGAGGACACACATTGTACATTGTACACATAATGTACACATTGAACATTATTTCAGAATTGTAGTTTCAGTTGCATTAACACAATGACATGCGCTCATGCAAATTCTGGTCTTTTAAGTCAAAGGTGTGACACAATGACAAAAACAGTGATACTAGTGATAGTGATACTAGGTAAACTGGTGTACTTGTAAGATTCATATACAAAGTTCTGACCTTGAAATCTGGTCACTCTGTGGGATTATCTATCCATGTATCAGCGGTTGTCAGTAAGTACAGCCTTCAAGCCCAAGAACTGCCAATTTTAACTCTGATGTAGTTCTAGCCTCACTCGGCGGAAGTGGCACAGCTCCGTTATTACCTATAGTCACAAATGACTGAGTGAATTTAACTTGTCACCTCTTTTGTTTACCCTCTTGAAACAGGTAGTTATAGTTGGCCACTTAATAATTCCTAATCAAATAGGTGAACTTGAAAATGTTAAATATGACTGGAAGTATGATACATCCATCAGTTAGATATAAATCATGGGAGACAGTAGTTATAGCATACATGTTTTGGAGAAAAATATGAATTTTTTGTCAACATTTTATTTCTTTCAATAATTTACTTCAAGGAAAAAGTTACTTTTTTGCACATATTTTGAGTGAAAGGGGGTAAACAGCAGAGACATTTTATTCATAGAATGTTTTTTCTGATATTCACTAAGGGTGCCAATAATTTCTGAGGGCATTGTACATGTCCAAAGAATCCTTTGAAAGCCCAAGTCTTAATAGAAAAATGCTACATTTAGAATAAGGCCTAATTCTGAATGTTCCAAAGGAATATGTGGTTCACATAACTCAAATGAAATTTTGAATGTTTTAAGTAATGGGTATGGTGGAGTTGGACAATGTGGAAAAGTTTTCATCTTGTTCTGTATCATGGGTGAAATTAGAAAAAAAAACTCCCTTTTGCAGACTAGAAAAAGTCTGAAGCCATTGCTTTATACTATGGTTTGTGAATGCTGGTGAACGCACTATTTTGGGGGTGAAGGGCGTGCCGCTACAATGTACATTTTGAACCCAATAATAGCATAAGGTGGTGAAGAAAATGTAGGAAAGTATGGCGTTCATTTTAGTTTATTGTTTTGTAGGGACTGGCATGGGGGCCCAAAGGCAGAGGTCGTGATGCTCACAGCCCACCCTAGAACACCCACACTTTAGAAATCGCTGCTCCATCCTTGCATCCTCTCTGCCACCCTCCTCTGTCAAGGAAGATCTTCCAACCCTTTTAATGCACCTCAAGGGGAGAAAGGGAGCCTCTAGGGGAGATTGGAGCAAGAAAACACTGGTGTATCTAGCACAGAAGTCTTTTATCAAGTAGCATGACGTACAAATGCTACAAGGATTTCTCATTCTGCATTTCCCCCTCTTTTCATCTCCTCCTTGCATATCTTTCTCACATCTTTGCTGGTGTGAGCTAAGCTGCAAGGAAGAGACATGGGTGAAGGAGGCGAGGAGTGTAATGAAAAGCACTGAATGTGTCTGGCCAAGGCTGTGGGTGGGGTTACTTTCAGATATTCATGCAGTGTCACGAATGCAACAGGAACACTTGTTTAGAGAACCATAAATCTTTTTAAAAGGAAGGCAATCCTCTTATGTCACTGCCTAATTAGATGTAATTATTACCTTAGGACCACTTGATTGAGCAACCTATTAGGTATGTAATTATGTGCTTCTGCTATTAATTAGACAATGTACTTGCAGAGGCCATTTTTATGATTTAAAAGGTGAACAGGGGTTTGTTTGTGCCCCTCCCCCAGTACTGCCTCTTCCCATGCCACCTTGGAGTTATGTATGGCAATCAGCCAATCAGCACCTCATGCCATTACTTAGATTCCATCATCTCCCCAGAAGCAGCCAATTGAGAGACATTGTCCCATATATCTCCAATCATCCATTGTCAGCCATGCAAAGTCAATATTGAACCTGAATCATTTGCATGGCACAAGTAGAGTACTGTGAAGAACCCCTCCCAATTTACTTTATTTTTGCAATTTTTCTCACTTAAATGTTTCAGATTGTCAAAGTATCTTTGATATCGGACAAAAGATAACCTGAGTGAGCACAAAATGCATTTATTAAATGATGATTTCATTTACTGAAGTACAAAAGCTATCCAACCCTACTTGGCCCTATGTGAAATGTAATTGCCCACCTCAGTTACAGAGTCAACCAATTAAACAAATTTAATTGATTATTGGATTTGGTTTCACTAGACAAGCCCAGACGTGATTACTGTCAGTGCTGTTGAATATACACTGAACAAAAATATAAATGCAACACTTCTTATTGTGAGAAATATGACCATGTTCAGAAGCTCATTGTACTTTCATTGAGTGTTGACAGATTGTATGACCATATTGCAATACATTTCGATCAATGATTTAAAAAGACAAACAAGAATCTCGCAATTTCGTGATGATAAAGGGGATGGGGTCTATTGTCTAAATTTCCCAAATCAATATTGGGTATGTCCGCCTTTGGCCTGCTGCATTGCAGTACATCTCTGCTGCGTGGACTGTAACTCATGGTCAATGGTGACTTGGTGGACATGTTCCCACTTCTCTTCAAGAGCTGTGCGGAGTTGGCGGCTGTTGGCTGAAAATGGGAACCAATGATGAACTTGTTGCTTGTGGACATCCCAAAGATGCTGGAAGGGGGACAAATCCTAGGAATAAGCCAGCCATTCAAGCACATACGTTTTCAGGCTTAAGGAATCCTGTGCCTGCACGGGTGATGTGGGTCTGGCATGGTCATGCTGGGTGGTTATTGTTTTGATGGATGAATGGTAGGATGATAGGCAGCAGCATCTCATCGTGAAATCACACTGCATTCAAGTTGCTGTTCATCAAATGCATTTGGGTTAGTGTCCTTGGAATATTCCCACCCAAATCAGCACTCCACCACCATGTGCCACCTTTCACACCACAATGATGACAGCATAACGATCCTCCGTCCATCCGCTCTGTAAAGAAAACAGTCCTACATTGTGCCATTGGCCATCAAACGTGTCCATTCACTCAGTCGAACCAGTTTTTTCATCGAGCTGAAGAGAGGTCCAATCCACAAAGGGCAAAAGACGAAAAGATATAGAATTCCTGGAGATTATTTAACACGGTTTTGGCAAAAATGGGGTGATGGTGGGGACCAGCTGTCCCATCTGCAGTGGGAGTTACTGGTCTCAGACGATCACAGAGGTGAAGTGTCCAGATATGGCGGTCTTGGGTGGGGGTTGTCACACATGGTCGTCATGCATGCGGGCGGTCTGCTGTCTTGCCTCATTCCTCAAAAAGGTGTTTTATGTGACTTATTGTTGAAACATGGACCTTAAGAGCCCTTTCAACATCCCTGAGAAACATTCATGCATTGACCATGCCAGTGGCACGCTCCCTGATGGCTCGAGTCATTTATGGCATTTTGAACAATGGCAGAACTGGGACTGTTGGGGTGGCCTTTTATTGACCAGAGTACAGGATGTGCCTGGGCTGACTGTGCCTGATTTCAGTAGTTCTGGATCAGACCCCACCTGTCTGACAGGCCAATTTTGACAAAGAGCATGTACTTGACAATAATATGGAGAAGGTGACTGAAATGCATACAGACCAGTGGCACACAACCTTGGTCACATAAATAAACCAACTAAGCCAACCTCAGAAATAATTATGCATAATATTGAAATGACTAAACTGTTGCGTCTATATTTTTGTTCAGTATAAATATCACTAATATAGGACTTGTCTGTCAATGTGAAACAGGAAAAAAGCTGCACATGATGCTGCAATCTAAAGAAAATTGAAGAGCGGATGAAAAACAAGGTCACTGTTTCCATTACCCTAAGAAATGCGCAAAATCTAAACAGCGAAATAAAAAAAAACTGGTCAATGAAATACGTAAATTTCAAAAAAAAAAAAAAAACCTCAATTATCGCTAAGAAGTTTTTACACTCTCATCAGGTGGTTTTTCAGCCGTGCTGATATTGTAATATTTTGCAGAAGTGGAATGGAAACACTTTTTTCTGCATAAGTCACTCTCCCTACATGCAGCAGGTTTTGACCCAGTCCAAGAACATCCATCTTCAGTGAAGAAGAGTATCACGAGACGAGTTTACGAGAATTGCGATATTTATTCACAATACATCCTCAAATGGAAACATTTGCAACTTGCAATTGTGCTTTGTCCAATTTGTAGAAATGTTGCTTTTATTTTGCGTAAAACTGTGATAGAAACACAGCTATGGACATGTATTTGTCTGTAAAGGGTTACAATACCATTTCTAAGGCTGTGGGACTCCAATGAGCCTCAGTGAGAGCCATTATCTATAAATGGAGAAAACTTGGAAACAGTGATGTATCTTCCCAGGAATGGCCAACCTACCAAATTCCTCCATAACCATATCAACCACTCATCCAAGAGCCCACAAAAGGACCCAGACTTGTTAAACACATATCCATCACTTGCTGCAGTTGCAGTCAGTGTTTACAATTCCGCTACAAGAAAGAGACTTGGCAAAAATTGCATCCATGGGAGAACTGCAAGGGGAAAATCACTGCTGACTGAAAATAAAACAAAAACTTCCGTCATACGTTCCAAAAATCCATCTTGATGGCTCCCATGACATTTGGGATAATATTCTCTAGAGTGATGTGTCAAAAGTGGAAGTTTTTTGAAGACATTGGTCCCATTACGTTTAGCGTGAAGCGAAAATCGCATTACACAATAAAAAAACATCCCAACAGTCAAACACAGTGGTGGTAGTGTAATGGTATGTGGCTGGTTTGCTACTTCAGGGCCTGGGTGACTTGCCATGATGGATGGAACCATGAATTCTCTCTACCAGAAAATCCTGAGCAGAATGTGTGGCTATCAGTTTCTGACCTAAAGCTCAAACACAGTTGGATTATGCAGCTGGACAATGATCCAAAGCACACCAGCCAGTCTATCTGTAAATGGATATAAAAAAACACAGTGAAGGTTTTGGAGTTGCCTGGTCAAAGATCTGGCTTGAATCCGATTGATATGCTGTGGTATGACCTTAATCTGGCAGTTCATGCTCAAAACCCTCAAATTTGGCTAATATAAATATATTCTGCTAAAAACCGTGGGCCAAACTTCGTCCACAGTGGTGTAAGTGACCCGTTGCCAGTTATTGCAAGCATTTAATTGCAGCTGTTGCTGCTTAAGGTGGGACAACAAGTTATTAGGTTTGGGGCCATTTTTCTCACATGGGTGATTTAACTTTTCAATGACTCTTTACCCTCAATAAATGAAATGATCATATAAGGGCTTTATTTCGTGGTGACTCACATTGTTTCTGTCTCGGTAAAATTAGATGAGACAACTTAGCAAAAGTAGAAGAAATTGGGAAGGGAGAAAATACTTTTTCACAGCACTGTAAGGTCAAAAAGTCACTGAACCAAGAGTGGTGAATCTGGGTGTGTCCTAAGTGCCTTGCATTCCTTGGCATCTAGGCCTGAGTACTATATTTACCCTGCATTAAACTTGGGTCCATGAAGGAATGACATGTCTTCAGGGAAGCATTAGCAAAATGGGAAAACAAGTAATATTTTAATTAAATAAACTAAATATGTATTGTATATCATGTGATTTGAAAATATGACTCTGTACAAACGTAGTTTAGCAGTTTGGCATGATACATTCTGTGGTCTAGTTTGACTAAAACTTAAGTGTTTTGTTTGATATTCAGGAACTGTTATAATGATGAAATAGCCTGGCCATGGCATTTCCACTTAAGAATTTTACACCTTACCTGCTCCACCTTTCACAGGAAGGTAAATTAGCAGAATAACTTTCAATAATATTCATAAAGTTGATTATTTGTCTCATATTGGGTGTAATTTCACCTCAGAAAAACATCTGAGAGGTGCTGGTATAGGCCTCTGTCATTTCAGTTTTCTATGCATGACATACTGCATTTTGTTTGCAGCTGGTGGTGGATTGGCTTTTGCTGAGCTTCATTGCCCTCTTTGTTCCTTCATCAGCTGTAGTTCGTATATATTCCATTAGGTGGAGCTAGTGTAGTGTGAAGCGGCCAGAGCCATTTGAGACGTGCGGCAAGGAGCAAAGTTGGTTGAGAGCTGGATAGTGGACTGGGTTTTTGTTTTTGTTTTTTTTTTTTTTTTTATTATTTCAGCTGAAAACATATTGGGCCTGATTTACTAAGACCTTTAGCACATGCAAAATCTTTTTGCCCGAGCAAAACCAATAGCATTGTTACTCATTGGTGCAAGGCAAGTACCCTGGCCAATCATGTGCAATGTTATTGGTTTTGCACAGGCAAAAAGATTTTGCATGTGCTGAAGGTCTTAGTAAATCAGGCCCATTGTCTGTTTATTTAAAATTTCAAAATTACATAAGTTAAAGTGACATTTCAAAAATGAGGAGAATATGGCGTAAAATGTCCATTCCGAAATTAATTGAGTTCATAGCGGCCACATGTATTATGCAAGAGTTAATTTAAGTGATGACTAAAAATGACTGAATAGTCACTCTATGCTGTATTTCATGATTTAATTAATGCGATACAGTATTTTATTTATTTATTTATTTATTTTGCTGATGTATTAGAGTTTCATTTAAACTTTGAATTCAAAGTAGCCTTTGTTTAAGTAAAAATATTACATCTTGCCTGGGATTTCAGTTGCTCTTGGTCTTTTCATTTGGAAAGCAATCCAAATATAATGATGTCCGAAATTGCATGTGCATCACTTAACATTAAGCGAGCCCGTCTTAAGCAAACAGTCTACTATTTGTGCGGTGATTCAGTTCTGGTTTAAATAACAGATATAAAAAAATAATAAAAATATATTTTAAAAATACATTTTGATTACTATATCTGTGCAGGAAGAATATTCAAGAAACATTTTGTTTTCAAAAAATAATAATATTATTAATTAAAAGTACTCAGCCAGGGATGTCAGTTATATGGTGCCTTGTTAAATAATGAATAAGTGCAGAAGTTTCACTAAGTGTGGTAAAATGTTATTATGAAATGAAAGTGTCATTCACATTTTCAATGAATGAAAATCCATCAAATGAATTGGTTTGTAATTAAACCGAAGATAACCACAAAATTTTGTGCGAGCACAAATTAATTAACTAATTTATTTTGAATACCATGTATTATAAAACTACTTGGCCTACCTCACACAGGTCTGTTGTAGCTACCTTACTGCTGTGAAGATGTCTGGAAGAGTTCACTTTTATGGAGTGAATTCAGGCCTTCAAGAAGCCTTTTAATCTGAGCTAGACAGAGGCAAAAAAGTGCTGTGGTGGTGGTGGGGGGAGGGGTTTGGAAGACTCATTAAAGGATCAAAGTGAATTTAAACATAAATGACCAACTTTTTCAGTAACTCACCGTATATCCACACTTCACATTGCTGTGAAGGGCATTTGTTTTTTAGGAGGATTTCTTAAGACACGTTAAGTCTTAACATAATGTCATACAAGGCCTGGCAAGAGAGTAGTATTTGGGGAGGTAGGGGTCTTTTGTTTTCCTACAGTGAGACATTTTTCCAGTCTGCCTGTAGCTACTGTCAAACTTTTGAAGCTGAGAGTATTAACCTGACAGGTCTAATCTCTTCTTTTCTGTGGAGACAATCCTGTGAGCTCCCAGAAGTGTGAGCTTAAATATTCCCTCCACATTCACCTCCGTTTGGTCTTGGGGTACAAGCTGCACAAATCAGTTTTAATTTTACTCATTCCGAAATAATTTTTCACATGAATGTTTTTTTTTTTCTATGCACAAGTTTGAACACAATTGTGAGGAAGAAAGAAGATATTTAGCAAGTGTAGTTCAACCTCCTGAGAATGTTCCAATACAGAAGGTTCATAATTAATGAAAGCATTTATTATTGTCCCCCCCCCCCACCCAGGAGGGGAGACATGTTGTTTTAGGCTCGGGTCGCGTTCGTGTCAACGATCCCATTTTGTTTCCGGAGTGTAACTCCAAAACTGTTGGCATGATCTTAGCAAAACTTTGCATACTTACTACTCAGGTCCTGAAATGGTGCCTATCGGTATGTGCCTGTCAGTCCGTCCATCTGTCTGTCCTTCCAGATGTCATCGATTTCTGTCCGAAGCATTACTCCAAACCTGTTTGCATGATCTTAACATAACCTTGCATACTTACTACTCAGGTCCAGCAGTGGTGCCTTTTGGGATGTGCCTGTGTGCCTGTCAGTTCATCCGGTGGGTTCAGCAGGGAAGGGGGGCCGGGGGAAGACGTCTGTTTTCATGAGTAAAAACACATTCTTGTTGTTTATTACTGTTATTCGAGCATTTTTCCCCTTTATACGCTATTTTAGACAATGAAAAAAAAGCTACGTTTTATTGAAGATTCTTTCTCTGAGACGATCAATTACCACATGAATACTGTACGTGAAGTTGATTCCATTAAACACCTCAGAATACTGATGTATTCCGTCAGCATTCCTGGCATGGTTCAGTTGTTAATAAAATGTTATCTCCTGTATTCCCAACGCGTGCCCCTTAAAACTTTAGAATGATAAAAATGTTGTATTCCTCAGAAATCCCATTATACCAGTTGTATTTTCTGAGTTCATATCTATGTAGTTTTCTATCTATCCTTCCATTCATTCGCATTAAAATTATAGGCCTACTGTATGGAACTGGATAAATGTATTATAATTTTTAGTGAATATTTCTCTAAAGTGAATATTTTCCGAAAGGTGCACATGTTGCCGGGGTAGTCAGACGGTATATTTGATGGTGGCAGTTATATTCAATGATTATAATGGCTTTGAACTACTGGCCTAGCGCTCTTGGAATTAAGAATGGTTTTAGAATTGTATGCTATTCCTCCTGTCAGACATTTTTATTCGGGTTGTGGGATTAAAGGGAGTTAGTGAACTATAAAGAAGTTAATGAATACATTGGGCTATCCACCGTAATTTAAAATTCATATCAGTATTCCCTTTCGTGAGTGTTCAAACGATGGGGAAGTCAAATTTCAGCCAGTCGACTGTTATCCAACGATCTATTGTAGTTTTCGAAGTTTTCCGTTAGGGGGCAGTAGAATTCACTGCGACTCCTTCGTGCGACGCAAGCATAGATGTATCCTGCTTAGGCCCAGTTGTTAGATGCCGGCTAAAAAACCACAGGCTCAAATAGAGACTACAATTTGCCAACCATGTAGGCTGTGGAATCTCACATATTTTACAACGTAAAATGAGTTTCAGTTTTAGTTGCGTCTTATTAATTTAGGCATCCTGCAGTTTGTGTTGTACAAAATTTTTAACATGCAGTATTACCATGCTGTTTAGCGTCGGCTAATACAGTAGTAGTCTATCTGCCTGTTGAATTTGTTGTTTCTGCTGCTGTTGCGACAGCTGCTTGTGCTTTTGCATTTCAAAATTATTTATTTGCTGAATTTTTGGCGATATAGATTGTAAATTTTAATATGTCATGTCTAAGAAGGCTTATTTTTATTTTGAATTTATAAATGCTCAGTTGAATTACCATGCTATCCATGTTTTGATGCAAATGTTTCACATTTAGTTTATTTTATTTATAGGCGTACTCTTATTTTAGTCTATAGTGGTAACATTTGGGTTGGTTGCATTTATTGCGTCATTTGAATTTATGGTAGTCGCGAAGTTTTAATTGTGCCGTTGTAACACTTAAATTGACAGAAGGCATTAAGTGTGCTTATGAGTCTATAGGCTACTTTTAACCTAGATGACCGCATGTTCAGAGATGAACTCAATCGTCCATCCGTTTCAAATAAGCTCTAATATTACGAGTTCATAACCTTTATAGAGACGGCGCGAGGAAGACATACGCGAAGTCAGGTTATTGCGGATAGGTTTTAGAAAGCAGAAACGACCCTTTTAGTCGTTGCAGCGGTAACTTCAGGCTTAGCTGGCAAAATAGTTTGAAAATAATTGTTTCACTCCTTAGATCATTGGAATACACTGTTGATGTTTTGTTGGAATAGCTGTAGGCTACATTGGAAATAATTACTATATTGTCATATATTTGCCGTCGCAGAATCTAAATACTTATCTGAGTTTTATTTATTTGTGTGTATTTATCATTATTGTTTGGTCTTGTGTGCAATTTTAAAAGGCGATTTGTTAAGATATGCTGAAAATCCCCAAAATCATGATTTAGGATTTCAGGATTTATCTTTACCCATTTCATATGTTGCCTCGAGGGAGCTCCAGCTTCATTGGATGCATGTCCATTGTCTGTAGATAATTTTATATCTGTATTTGAAAGTAGGGCCTAATATTATTCATTTTCCGGCCGATTACGCTTTTCGCCAGTTTAGAATGGTCTTCGAATTGGCTATTGTAATTAAAGGTGCTTTACTATGCGTAAATAATTTGGTTATTTAAATTGCACCCGCCTGTTAAGATTTTGGTTTTCTATTTGCGCTTCAATTATCTTTTTGTAACATCTTTTAGGGAATGCCATAGGCTAAGTAATCACAACTGTGAGGGGTCATCCACTCTTTAATACCATGTACATGCTTTCTCGATTTTATAGATAACGCCCTGTTTTAACAAATAAAATATTCCCTACCGTTCGTATGATTAATGTAATCGTGTTTTCTCGGGTGAAACGCGAGTTCTTGGATAGGAGCCGTCAATTACCTTTGTACGTTACAAAGTTGATGGCACTGCGCACCCGGTGCTCTTGTCTTGCAGTTTTGCTGCGGAAATAGTTTTCTTTTTCAATAATAGTTCAAATTACTGAGACTTTTGCAATGTTATTTACCATGATCCATTTAATGACGCCGGTGCTCCTTGATGCGCCGGGACGCTAATAAATTGTAAGCGAATTTTGTCAGTGAAATAATTTTGAGTAAAATGTGTAGGCTATATTTATGCAGCCTCAGTTTTACGTTTTTTATGGCAAGTGCATTTAATGCTATATCTTCGTCCTATCGCGTAGCTACTTTCAGCTGAGAGTGCCATGCATTCCTCGTTTTGATGAACGTTTTGGTAATTTACTAACCATCAAAGTGATGGATTAAATGTAGAGGCGAAGACTTTTAATGAGCATGCAACGAGTTTAGTCTTTTGAAACTTCGTGAACAACATCCAAGCTTACAATTCTTACAAAGCTTACAATAGTATTTGCGCCAAGCCCCCCCCCCCCCCCCCCCCCCCCCCCCCCCCCCCCAAGGTAGTATCCTGACATCCAACGGTTATGGCATCCGTCACTCTTCCCCAAAAAAGTGTACTGGTTCATATCTCCGTCGTTTCTTGTGCTGAGCACGTGCTATACTAAAGGGCTTTGAAGTGCAAGTGCTATTACAATTTTTTGATCCATAGGTAATTAGTCTAGGCTTGTCACCGACAAATCAGTCGGCTACTTGCTTAGAACTGAATTCCCGATGCCAATTAGTCATTAACCTTCTTGTGATAAGACCTCGATTTAGTTCGCATTTACCAAGAATTATCATGAGGAACTGGATAGGCGAACGGCTAAAATTGGTGAAGAATGATTTCCACGGAACAGTCATCATTAACTGAATGGCACAGCATTATCCCTTGTTCTTGTGGCAGGCCTATTAAGAAAAAAATAAAGAAATTAACAGATTATACGCAACCGAATTGTTGAAAAGCCTAAGAACGTTTCACCCAGTAATTATTATATGTATATGCAGAATCTGGAGTATAGTCTTTGTTGGAGGCGTTTCCAATTTTTTTTTCTAACTGAACTTGAAGACTGAAATGTCTAATAAGTTAGCCTACATATGTCTGATTATCTGGTCGAACATGCGAAATTCCACATCTGCGTCACAAAAGCATTCAAAAAAGAACTTTAAAAAAGGCCAATGTTACTTAATAATCAAATGACCTCGACCTGGGGGCTAGCACGCACCAAATAAATACTAATAAGATGCAAGCGGACGTTGATTTCTCGCTGCAATTCAGTCTATCAACACTAGAGAGAGACATTCGCAAACCATGAGAACATTCCTCATACGCGAGGCTAGAATGTGGTACAGTAGGATAGAGCTCCGCGGACCTCCGGCATGCGCTACAGAGGATATCAAGCAAGCTTATGGATACAGCAAGGTACCCTTTCATTCTCACGCTTGTATAGGATACAATTACTTTATTGATAATTATTTGTAAGAAATTAGTGTTTCCAGCCTATGTTGCGTTTTCATTTCATTGGCTTAGCCTGTTTTTGTCTGCATATATTTCCATATCTGGGCGTAAACTGTCCGTGTAATTTTACATTTGGCCTACATTTTCCATTATGAATTCAAAGCGGAGAACTTTTATTTATTTGTTTATTTTTTACATTTTTTTGGGAATTTCCTTCTCACGTAAATGTCTTTCTTTTTATGACTATTTTTGAAATAAGGTGCTTTTTTTCTTTTACATAGTCTTGGTTATTTCCTTTTCAGTGGCAGTTTAGCGTATTTTCATTAGGCATTCGAAAATGCTTACATTTAATAACTTGACCGTTCGGTACATTTTGTTGGCTACTCTCTCATAGTTTAAAATTGGACTGCTATTCTGTTGGTTGTTGCTTATGCCGATGTAGCTGATGCTGTAAGTCATTAATGCCTGTTATTTAGACAAATTTGAATGTCAAGGATAAGCTAAGTTACAACAAAAAAAAAATCAAGACAGCTATGATCTATGAAATATTTCTATATAATGTCATGAATATTTTAGTGCTGACTTTTGCGAAGTTATCTGTTATGGCTTAGGACAGTGACGGTGTCATCCCCTTCATTGTTTTATACACTGTTCGGCATCGTTTCATTGCGGATTACATCATTTCTATGTGCTGTATGCTTCCGATGAGAGCTAGATTCAGGCAAAAATAAAAACAAATTTTGCCAAAATATTTGTTTTTATTAAAGGGCCTATTCAAGCATGCATTTGAAAATGATTAGACTACAGAATGGCCTACCTTCGATGCCGTATATCACGAAGTGTCGAATTCCATCCCATCCTCTTCAGAAATATTAATGATAATGATTTTCTTTTGGTCGAAAGTAATGACTGTAGAATATTAAACGCAATAAAACAATTGCATTTTGTATTATTTATCTAAATCTAATGCGGCTATCCCATTGTTGCCGTAATTCGGCAAAATATAGCTGAACAATTTATACAACATTTTGCTTGTCAGCCGCTCAGTCCTTGCGTTGACAGGTTGCTTTTTGTTTGATATGGGATTTATTTTTTTCGGGGTGATTTTATTATCTGTTGCATGTCATCGTGGGGGGATAAATAGCTGATCCGAGTGATTAACTTTAGCAGTGGCCATTTATTTTGGCCCCGATGTTCTTTTGTCGATTTTACGCATGATCTGACTGTGATCAGAGCAACATCACCAGGCGCACTACGCACCTATTGTTTACGGGACAAAGAAAAAAAAAACTAAAATAGGCTATATAAACTTGCTTGAGCTGTGAACGATGCGACACTGCGGCTGGGGAAAACGAAAACGCTTTAACAGCTAAACATTTATATTCACAGCTAAAGATTTAATACTCTGAAACAAGTGGAGTTATTTGCGACACCAATTGGGGAAAATGTTAACAAAAGGAAAGTGAGGTATAAAGAATAATTTGGTGTCTCACATGATGACACCTGAAAACCACTGAAATTGCCCCGGTACAAAGTCCCCGCTGTGAATTTCTTCTGGAGTGACGGATGCAAGTCGGAGATGCAGGCTATATGCCGGAGACTGGGCCCGATGATTTAGATGCGAATAGATATCAGCGGTGCATCTTTCAGTTGTGCGAAGCTAAAATCGAGCTTTCGCGGCGCGTGCATCGAATGGTTCACCGGATACTGGAGATTCTAATCGTGTTTCACAGAGTGAACCCGAGAACTGGCTCACGGACAGATGGAGTTTGGTTTTACTTGTTATCATTGATGTTGCTGTTGTTGTTGTTGTTGTTGTCGTCGTCGTCATAGTAGTACAGGCCTACAGGTTGTAATTACAATGAAAGACTGAATTTCTGGGCTCTTTTGTAATATAATCAGTTTTATTTTGTCCCATAATTGATAATAATACAAATTATACTTCTGCTTGGCTACTGCCAATACTGGAACTACTGCTAAAAAAAAAATAAAAATAAAAATAATAATAATGATAATAATAATAAATAATCAGGTTTGTTTGTTTGTTCATATCATGAATTGCCAGGAATTAAGGTCTTATATGATCAAGAAAAGCAAGTCTTAGTTGTCTCTAAAATGTTTTGTTTCCCACGCATTAAAGAAAACGTGGCTTTGAGATCAGTGCATCTCGGCAACAACTGAGGACACGTGCGATTAATAAAGCTCGGACAGATGAAAGAGACACCGATCGTGGCAAATTCATTATGGTGCTCTTGCCATTGGACTGAAGCCTTGCATTCTCACGATTAATGCTTTGGCCTCATTGAGGTTTGGGTGCACAACAATAAAATGTCGGGTGTTATTTCAACTCTTACAGAATACATGTGAGACATATACGGAACGACTGCATTTTATATTATTTGATTTAACATTAAACATTTTATTTACATCCCTTTTTCTCGACCATGAAATATTTTCCTCCTCTGTTCGATAGGCATACACATATAGCCGAAATACCTGTCCACATATACAAATGCAAAGTGCCGTCTTTTACCGACGATCGATTAAATTGCCGACGATTAGGAATGGAGGACTTATTATTGGAGTTTTTTTTCCCCTTACTCTATTAATTGATCAAATTGAAATAACTAGCTATTTGATTTAAATTTTGTCCTGCTTAATCTTATTGTGACTTTTTTTCGGCCAAAAGCCTGTTCAGTACGATTTTATGACGATGTTGACTTCCAGTTTCTACCGACGAATACAGCAGCCTGACGTTTCCACATATTTACCTATAGACTTTACGCCTTTGCGGTTTGTCTCAACGAAGAGAACAAAGAAAAAATCATAGCCTACTGTTAAGTAAAACTTTCTTTACGAAAGTCGGAATTCTATTATCGTTTAAATAGTCCCAATGAAAGTATGACCACTGTAAATTTTGAAATTTATGTTTATCTTAAAGTTATTGTTCTTTAAGGGCGCAATAATCCCGTCTCCTTCCTTCATTTTAATTACAATAAGAGGAAAATCCAAGGCAAAGAAAATAAAACACTGACGCCTGTCTCTTGCTAAAAGCGATTAGATGTCTATCTCATAAATGAATGTGTGCGTGCAAGCGTGCGTGCGTGCGCGCGCGCGTGTGTGCCTGCGCGTGCGCGCGCGTGTGTTTGTGTTGGGGGACGGGACGTTACCTATATAAATTTCCAATGGCTTTCTCGAAAAATGGATACCGAACCCATGCGAAGCAAAGGGCGATGAATGATAAACAATTTAATTTCAGCTCCGTACTATCTACGGTTTTATCGATGGATTTATTAGTCAAGCAGAGATAGAATTCTATATCGCCCTGGGCTCCACTGGACTGGCATCCTCTCCCGTCAGCGACTGCGGCCTGGCCAGGCTACGCTCTTGGTTATCATCATCCATCGCCAGGTGCTGTGGCGGAGGGGGTCAATAGGTCCGAGTCTTTGTAACAGACACAATGCCACAAAGCATGCAAACGTTTGCGGCGTGATGGTCCAATACCTGATTTCAAAGCCCCCCTTTTTTCCAGAGAAAGCAAAAGAAAAAAAAAACCTGCGCCTTTATGCCTGTTCGTATTGGAAGTATTTCACCACGTTGTATTAGGAGTGCAACGAATAATATAAGGATTGCACAATCAAGACATTTATTTCTGATCCCTACATTGAATCTATGCGTAATCCATTACACTTCATATACTTAAAGGCTTTTTTTAGGCCCTCACGATCTTGGGTGTCTTTTTTTATTTATTGTAATTTAGTGGGCTAGCTTTCAATTACGGTAGATTTCTGCTACTACTGCTACTACTGCTAGTTATAATAATAATAATAATAATAATAATAATAATAATATCTACGCGTATTTTGTCGCCCAAATTGTCTCATTACAAAATATACAGACCGACTGAATCAAATGCAACCAAATATTACTAATCACCTAAAGAAAATAAAAATAATTTGACTTTTTTTCACGTAGGCCTAATCATGAATAGCCTACTCAAGTTTGAACACGTGAAACACGAATTCGGTTGCTATACGTGTGGAGCAGTCGTGTTTGGCACTACTCGGTCTTTTTATTTTCGTTTTCTGTTACCTTTAGCACTGATGCCGAATAAAGCATTTTTTAAATTATAATCCTAAATATGCCTGGGGTTAATCATCTAAGCTTGTTTTATATTTTTCTGTTTAAAAATATCGCTTATAAAATTGAATCCCATTTAACTGTGATATTTTTTAAATTTGGTCTATATCGCCTGACTGGTACGTCCTCCCGTGTATATGTTATGGTAGTTGACGATTTTGGAGGCGGAACGCTTAGTTCCACTCCGTAGAGCGTACAAACTGTGCGCACCAATAGCATCCAAATGTCAGTAAATAGTCTAAAAAGTGACGCGGCTCGAGAAGGGGGAGGGTGTATCCTTTCGCCACAATCTCGGTTTCGGACTCTTCGAGCAGCGGGACTCTGCATGGCACATTAATTTAAGAGTTCACTTTGGAGCATCTCCACGTATCTTTTCTGGATTTACTGCAGTGTGTGATTACTTTTCACCTTTTAGCGCATATTGCGAGCGAGGATTCCCCAGTTGTGACCCAGCGTGGCGCGACAGCTAGACCATCCGTATTCTGCGAAAGGAGACGGACGCTATTTAACCAAATTAACAGGTGACTGTGTGAGACGATGTTTATTGAATTCATTCCTCCAGTACGACCTGGTGTGTTTCCCCAGGGTTGCGTTTGAGAAAAATAGTTACGAAGGCGCCTGTATAGACAGCACACTTTGAAAACAGTCTTGTGTAAAGAACGCTTTATGCGACTGTGGCTACTTTTTCCACCAGGTTCTGTGTTGTGCAATAGGTGTGATTTTTGAGCGGAATCATTCTCTGATAAAACATTGTTATGGATATTGCAACAGGTCCAGAGTCTCTGGAAAGGTGCTTTCCCGCGAGAAATCACTCCGAGTACTCAAAGATGTTGGACGGTATTAAAATAGAAGATCATCCCCTACGGTCGGGGCCGGCTACGTTGGGAGTTATGCTTGGTAAGTTATCTTCCCATTAACAGAGTCTTGAGTTGAAGTGTTACAACAACATATTCATGAACGAAATTATATATACATTATTTTTTCACTGTGTAGTCTTCCAAATCTAAGTCGATTGAAATCAGTCAATGGGGTGCAGGAGCTACAGCCAAATTCGAACTCACGTTCACTCGAACTTCAGGAACAGCTGTCAAGCAGTTCCGTTGTGAGCTGCAGTAGCTTTTATGTCTGCGGTGTGGGTATCATTTGAACAAGTTGGGTACAACAATGCTCTGAAATCTATTTACGTTGAGTTCTGAAATGCTGATATTTTAAATGGGTATGTTTTCGATGATTCAGCCGACTAAACATATCTGGTAGGCTATCGTTTGCGTTTAAGTTCTTTTATTGCTTTTGGATCTGTTTTGGCCATAGTTGGGCTGTAACTTGTTAACTTTAATTGGTACATATGACTGTATATATTAGTTTTTGCAGCTTCGGTGTTGCCGGTGTTAAAAGACATGCATGTTTGACTTCATGAACTGCTATTGCATAGGCTACAGTTTGAACGTTTTTTAAGTTGGATTTTTTGGATTTTTTTAAGTTTGGTTGGATTAATCTGATTTAAATGTAATTTTTGGGGCCCAAAATAAAAATATTTTGTACACTTTATCCTTAGATTCATACTTTAAGCATGAAATTTAAGTACCGTGCTTGAAGTTGAACAGCTTCGTTGGTACGCTTTTACGAAGAATATTTTTTTTTCTGTGCGCTTTATTGATATGTGTTCTCCACTTGCAGCAACTACTCTTGCATAAAAACTTTATTTCCTGCTTCCCAGGGACGGAGTGCCATCACCAGGCAGTGTGCGAAGGGTGCCAGAGACCCATATCCGACCGTTTTCTGATGCGAGTGAACGAGTCTTCATGGCACGAGGAGTGTTTGCAGTGCGCCGTGTGTCAACAACCGCTCACCACGAGCTGTTACTTCCGGGAGAGGAGACTGTACTGCAAACACGACTACCAACAGTAAGTGGCAAAGAAGCATATTTTCAAACATCTTACTATAGTTTGCTATGTTCTTATCCATTGTGAAAACTGCTGTTGTTTTATGGGTCAATATATAGTTTTAGTTTTCTTTATCGGGAAGTTATGAATTGAAAAAATTTAATCCTACTTGAAGAAATGCATTTTGTGAGTTTGGCTATAGCCAAAGCTTTTGGGATTGTTCGGGATTTTGTCAAGGTGAATCATAACCCCGATGCTTTTAGGAGACCATTAACATATAATATGAGCTGCAAGATTTTTTTTCAGTTCCTAGTTCCAATGCATTTGTTTCCACAAAATATTTAGGGAGCTTTTTGTGGCGGGAATCATTTTGAGCGCACACTGAAATTACACAGCGTTAATTTAAACATGGTAGAATTATTGCATATTTATCTTTAGAAACAGTTGGCACTGTGCATAAAATAAAATAAAAAATTAACTGAATTTAAAAATAATGATCTGCACATTTTTAGTCAAGCAATATCGTTGGCATGCCGCAGAGTTTTGAGATCATATGGAAATCATTCAGCTGTTTAACATGGTTTATTTGTTTATACGTATTTACTTACGTATTTATTTTGATTATGCTCTCATGCCATGGTTTGATTTCCATCCGAGCACAAGATATTTTCTTTTTATTCTTGTTTTCTTTTCCCCCTCCCTGTCTCTTGGAAAGCATTCGCCCTCAATTGTTCAATATTCCAATTCTCTAATTTACTTATTTATCTGCTTGTTTGTTTTTCTATTTATTCACTTGTTAATTTGCTAGACATGCATACTTACGGCTTTGTATCTCGCAACTTTGGTCGTTTCTCCAGTAAGTTTAGGAAGCTACTCGAAAGTAGATTCAATTATTTTATTTTTTCTTTCTTTCAAAATGCAAGCAGCGCCCCGGTTAAAGCGCAAAAGTGGGCCTTATGTTTTCGTCCCTGAGTAGGCCTAAATAGGTATTATTATTATCATCATCATCATTTTACTATTATTATCAACCAATGCTTGTTTTTTTTTTCTATTTGTGTGGTAAGACAATTAATTTTTAAGTTATCTCGTAGTTCACAGTAGACCTGATATATCGACCTGTTGTTTTATAGCATGGGGTGAGGAAAAATAATTCGAAATTTAATTGTTTCGACATGGACATTATTTCGGCCTTGACGTTTCGGAATGTTGCTGGCCTAGGCCTACATTTTTTTTTCGAGTTTCGACGGTATCTTATCTTATTTAATTTATTCATCTAATTTTTTCTTTTCTTTTTTTGACGGCAACGCCCATCTTTGACAGGGGCAAAAAATGGACCTTTCTTTTTAATTCCCTCATATTTTTTCCATTGTGCTGCAAGCTGTTTTTTTCCCCGAAGTGTATCGAGGTGGTTGCGCTTTTCTCAAGCTTGTCATCAGATAAGTCACTTAGGTGAGAGCTGGAGGTTCGCTTTGTTGTCGCGTTAGGAGATAAAAGATTTGGGCCTAAATGAACTTGGGCTCATTGCGCGCACGTTTGCGCGCCTTCACATTTACCCTCTCATGGTCAGCACTGGAAAATGCGATGTTTTCAGCATAGCAAGGGAAAGCGTAAACGATATTATTGTGATTTTGTGAGTGATTTACCAAATTCTATCGCCGAATATCGCCTGTTGTGAAGGGCGTCTCTAAAATGCGTAAATTTTTATCACGTTGCTGCATGCGACGAAAATTCTTGCTCATAGGCCTTTAACTCACTATGAATGTAGGTTAATACTGCCTTCGCTTGCGCAAGAATGTTACCGTCACAAACGCCCTCTGTCGCGTCATTATTATTAAAATAATAATAATTATTAATAGTAGTAATAATAATAATAATAATAATAATAGTATTTACAATAAGAATAATGTTATAGATGATGATAAATGACTTTTCAAACATTTATTCGTTGGCTTACTTTTTGTATAAAATGTATCACTACCACAGATCGATTATTTTATGTTCAAGAACATCGTGAAAAGAGAGTTTTTGTTCAGTTATTACAATGCCATTATGTTCGCTCATATGGTACTTTAGATTCCCCACTCTCAGATCGCGATGTATCTTGGAGTTCCCTGTGGGTTTAAAGAGGTATCAGTATACTAAGTGCAGGATATTGTCTGGAACAATAATAATAATAATAATAATAATATTATTATTATTATCATTATTATTATTATTAAGTACCTACGATGCATGACTGCAAAATAGCACCGGAAGTATAATAAGGAACAAATTGCACATGATTTAAGCCTTATTTAAATCTGACTCTAATCAATTTTTCTTTACTGCAATAACAGCTAGTTTTAAATAATAATAATAATAATAATAATTTGCAACATCAATCATCTCAGAACTTTCCAATAAAAAATACACTGCATTACCTTGTGTCGTTTTTTGCAGTCATATATCCTACTTTGCAACAAGTGTTTCTTTTAAGGACTTTAGTGTCCTATCCTGTGTGACATGGGTAGATACAAGCAAGAGTAAAAAAATTTGTCGGGTGTCCGAGAGGTATACTGATGGTAGGATCTGTCAAAATCACCGTGCTGCATAACCTCGGCCTTATACAATCTGTGTGAAGACTGGCAGCATTATAACTTCCACAAAACCAATACATTTGAATAAGCTGCGCGCGGTACACAATATGACATTTAAAAACCCAAGTAAGATATCAAATATCAACAAGTGCTGGAATTGGAAAGAATTCAGTGCAGCCCTGATGGTTGGGAAATCTGGGACACGGGGGTGAAAATGATGATGGCAGTGAGAGTGATGGGTCTTTGGGCCAGTACTGTCCTCGCTGCAGTCGGTCCGTATGGCAACCCGGGGTGTGGCGTATGCGGGTTGGTTGAGGGCTGCGTGTTGCCTCTCTGGGTGTCACTGCTCTCCATGCTTGTCAGTGCATTTTAAGGGCTTTTTGTGTTGTGGGTTTAAACATTGCTACTTCAATCACTGGGACATTATAACTCCCGGTGAGATTCCTGGCAACAAACAATGAGCAACATCTATTGCTTGGCATCACTTTTTTGTCTGCTATTCAGTCGGCTTCCCTTGACATGACCATAAGCAGTTAGCTGTAACAATGTGAATTTCATAGCTACGGGCCTGAATTCCGTCACCCGGGAGACGCCAGCTTACACTGACACTGGGCAAACGGTGCTCAGGTCCGCAGTTTTGGCAAGATCCTTTTTTCTCAGGAAGTCTAACTTGTCTCCTCAGCCCACCAGCATGTCTAGACTGTGTGTGAGTGTGTTGTTGTGATACTGGTGGAAAACTGTTGATGAGATGAGCTCATTTTTGCCTCAAGGAGTGGACACCAACTTTTATTCATGTCTTTTTGATTTTTGAATTTTGTGCATAATATTTTTGCAGAATTTTTTTTTTTTTACTAATGTGTAATTTCACTCGGATTATGGTGAAGTATTTTTTAATTGTTGTGTTTAATCACAAAATTGCATGCGCAATATATTTTTGAGATGCACAGTAAACATTCTATTTGAATTTTATTGAAGAAATATTTTTAGATATGTTTGTGGTGTGTTTCATCTTTTGGTATGTTTTCTTTTCCAGTAAACATTTGGCAAAACCAATCCAAATTAATTTGGAATGGATTATTTTGCATTTCCGCCATAACACCTACTGATGTCACATCAATACGGATTTACCATGCTTTATGTCTTCTTTTTTTTTTTTTGGATGCTACATTGCTTGTTGCTGCTACGAACAAAGTCGTGTATTTGTGTAATTATGAATCCTTGAGCCATAATGGTTCCTTTCTTGCATGTTCTGTGTCTCCTTCATTCATTATTACTGCTTTGGCCTCCTTCGCTGCCACTGACCTATATTATGTGCCGGTTGCAATTCTGTTACAGAGGGAACCTATGGTGTGTGACCGCATTACAATGGTCACAATCGCAGCAGTTTTACAATCACACACACAATGGCACACATTCTCTTGCGCAGTCACACCCACTACAGACGGAAATGTGGTTGCACATGCTTACATAAATCCACTCACTCCAGTGCGATGCACTCAAATATGCTGCATGTTTAGGAAATAGCTTTCCTTGATTTAAAAATGTTTATAGGCTGAAATGAAGTTGAATGTCTATCATTTGTTTGTTGTTGTTGTTGTTTTTAGCATACAAATTTGTTTATTTGCACCAATGGGATACTTAGATGTATAATTCACACCTTTTTGACTTTTATGACACTCATTTAGAAGGCATTAGCCGGCCCACAAACTGCCACGGGCTCAAACAGAGGCCCTGGGTTACGGAGGCAGCCCTGCCTAATTACATTCCGAAAACACTCGAGACGTGCCCTGTAATTATCTGTGCGCTAAATCATCAAATCGACAAAACCATTCAGCTTCACACCTCCTCTGCTCTTCAAATATGATGTCTATAGATAGGGCGCATTTGCCATTTTTTTTGTTTGTGTTTTTCCCCCCTCTTGAGTTCTGCTCTTCATTACTTTCTTTTCCAGCCACTCGGCTGAATAATGTTATTATAGGATTAGCTGCTGAAACATGACGTTGGGTTCAATATGTTACAAATGTCTGCGAGATTTTCTCGTGTTAGCAGGCTAAGCCCCTGGATCTAATTACAGTTGTGTAAAGGTTTTATTATTTTTGGTAGCTGTCTGAAGATATGGAGCGGACGATATTGATTGATGAATGTCTGCGATTGTGGGTGGTTTATGGATATCATATATCATAAATATTTTTGTAAACTTCTTATCCTCTGAGGATTAAGCAGCGATGTGTGGGCCTGTGAGAATGACAGAATGTAACAGATAGGAAACATTCAAATTCTGGTCCTTTTCTCTTCCTGATGGAGATAACCTAAAGAATGATTGAGTTCTGAAATTTAAGATTATCGAATTATTTCATGTTCTAATCTTGGATTGTTTGTTGGTTGTCATGGCAACCGAGAGACCATTTGGTAGATTTTATAAAAATTGTAATGGAAACGTGTGTCCGCTCCAGATGGAGATTTGCTCTGTTAATGTGACCTCAGTTCTGTTCAGTTTGGAAGTGAGCCTGTCCTTTTAAGGGGAGTGGTAGCTATAATTTTTCACCCCCTCCTTCCTACAGCCGCTTTCAAACCGGATTTTTTTAACGACAGATTACATTCAAAGTCAGTGCAAAGACGCGAATACGCTTTCACGTTTCGCGTGTATTCGCGTCTTTGCATTGACTTTGAATGTAATCTGTCGCGCGAAAAATTCGTTTTGCGTCCGGTGTGACAGCAACTTAATTCCTGTTTTACGGTGTAAATGTGGGCCAATTCAGCAGAAATTGCTTAAGACCCATTTCTGCACAATGTGAAGAATCACAGAGGCTGTGCTAACGGACTTATAATCCTAAATGTGCCCGTATTCCCAGCTGTGCTGATGGGAGCTGTTTTTAGGACCGCCGGGGCATCCTCTCGCGGTGTGTTGTTTTTTTAATTAGTCGTGTGCTGGATTCCGGGTAGATTAATGCTGACAGTATTTTTTGTAGGCTGTGTGTGTTAGACACTGAAGTGAGTGTCCTCCTGAGGAACATTCACATGCAATGAGCAGCCGCGCACGCGTACACACGCGCATGCGTACACACACAGACACACACACACACACACACACACACACACACATATACACTCATATACACGTACACATATACACTCATACTGTATGCGTGTACACACACATACAAAAACACATGCACGTACACACGCATACGCGTGCAGTTAGACTCGTAACCAAGTACACTCACTCACACACATTAACACGTACACACACACACATACACCCGCACTCGTGCGCACGCACACACACACACACGGACATATACACATGCGCGCATACATACATACATACACACATGTAAGCACGCTGTTACAAACATAAGCGTGTAAACACACACACTCATACACATATCCACACAAGTGATATCTAGTATACCCAGATGGACTAGCATTTTTAGCCCTGGTAATGCTTGCTAAGGAACCTCTTGTAATACTTGTAAATAAACACCATACTTAATACTCTGTCTCCTCCCTTCTTTTTAAAGCTCCTAGTTGCTGCGATCGCCGTTTCCTTTTCAAAGATTCACATTCAAGCTTTGTAGAGTAATGCCTGAGAATCAAAGCAGTGAAAACAAAAGAAATTACAGAGGAGATATTTCGGGGCTCAGTGACCTGAGTTGGAGGGCCTTGTTAGGGGACAGTGCTCAACTCAGAGTTGGGTAATGTTGTTGCAGCCTGTGTACTCTCTGACTGCATGGAGACAGGACTGGCTGGGTCTAGCCCCATTCCTCTGCAAGGAAGTATTAGGTTTTATATCAACATTGCTAGCTCTGGCCAAGTGGCCAAAATGATGCAGTCATTTTCGTATCATAGCACACGTACCCTATTTTCCACCACTTTGTTTTCAAAAACCTAGTTATATTGTGAAATTCGTCAATTTATTACTTTTGTAATTTTGCCCTTTATTAGTATACTGTAAGTGGTTAAAAAAATGGCAGCTGCGCAGTTTCCTTATTTGTTAATAAATGTATTTCTCTACAGCAGTTATGCAGCTTTTCCTCGGCATTATTGAATTATTCATGCTTTTATTAAACAGATCTTAATGTTCAGGGCCTGTAAAGTTGTAGGAGTCAGCATGTGCATACTTATATTGATAAACTTTTCAGTTACACACGATAATTCTTGTCACTAAGTGCCTTTCTGGTGTGCTTAACATTTCCATTACTGCTATAAAATATGGCAGAGTATATCCATATCTGTGCCTTTCAGTAGAATATCTCCTTTCTCATTCTAGGGTAGAAATGCTCTCGTTTGTTGTATGGAAATTTTTATCTTGTTTTTTTTTTTTTTTTTTGCATTAATTTAATGAAACCCCCCCCCCCCTATTTTTATGGACGTTCTGATGAATTTCATAACCCAGGGTATTATAGTCATGAGGACAACCTCGAACTTTCCCTCAAAAAAATGTTTTTTTAACTTTAAAAAAATTAGCCAAGTTACATTGGATTTAGCCCCTAAGCCAGTTTTATTTGGAATGTAGCACTCTCCTCTCAGCATTGCACACCACACTGATCGACCTCTCGCTAATCAGACGGGCCTCAGCCGAGGGCAGGAATCGACATGGGAGAAGCCTGGGCTAACCAGCCCACAAACCTGCTCTTATTAGCAGAGCAGGAGCACTGGCTCTCCTGCCTGCTCATTGCACGTCTGGGGAAGTAAACTGGAGGGTTTCCGACTTCAACCAAGGGCTCTGTTAGCCTCCGTTGCAGATGTCTTATGTGGTTCACTTCCCTCACACGACAACCTCCGCGCACTTGAGCTGGGTTTCTGCGTTCAACCAATCAGAGAAGCTCTGATATTTCTGAGGCTATAGGCGCGTACAGTTGTGGGAGGTAAGGAAAACACACAAGACATCTGCAACAGAGAATAACCAACAGCTACATGATGAAAATGTTCAAAAGGTTGAATTCCTGGCTCCCGGTTTCTTCGATGTTGAGGATTTCCTGAACACACGTTCTTTCTCTGCAGAACAGAGCACTTCAGTTGGCGCTTCAATAGACGTTTGACGCAGGGCCGGTCACTATCATGGCAAAGTCGCTTGATTTCCTTTATGTTCTCATGCAGTCAACTTTTCATTCTTGAGAACTTTTTTGATAAACTGTTGCATCTCGTATGGCACACTGACAGTTCGCTTGAGGAATATACAGCAGTATTTACGGAAAGAACACAACTTATAATTGAAGGAACATTGAGTTGGCTTTTTCCATTAATACGCATTTTCTCCTTCTTTGATCCGATTCTTATTTTACATACCATCCAAATTTTTTCGTTTTCAACAAGTTTTTTAGGAGTGTCTGCACCCGCCATTTTTGTTCATTAATATTTAACAGGGAAAACCCAAAAGGACTATCATTTAACGAGCATTTTGATTTGCTTATTTCAAACAATGTTATTGTATCACAGAACTCAAAACCGAGTTTTGAGATGTTGGTGTGTGAGGGAAGGGAATCACACAAGACATCCTCATCGGAGGCTCGAGTTCAGTCAGTTGGGATCTAATCTGAGCAGGTTGACTGGTTTGACCTACAAACTAAAAGGCTAGCAAGGTCCCTTTCTAGAACTGTCTTCCTAAACCCCTACTGACCCATGTACACGTGTGTGTGTGTGTGTGTGTGTGTGTGTGTGTAAGTGAGAGAAAGAGAGAGAGTCATATGACCAAGAGAGGCCTAAGCTGCCTGAAAATCCCATCACTACTTGTTAGGACCTTCTCATGGGCAGGTGCTTTGTGCTCAACCGTTGGCCACTCAGAGACCAGCCTTCATTGAGGCTTCTTGTTGAAATGTTGTAGTGGGTAACCAATAGACTCTGATTGCTCAGAGCCACAATGGAGGCAGGAAGTGGGACTTCGCAATATCCACAGCTGAAGCTCCCCGACTCTGATACAGGTAGTTCTGGGGCCTGTGTGCTCTGACAGACAGGAGGCACTGTGGAGAGTCAGTGTGCTGAACAAGCACCATTGCGAATGTGAACAGTGTGATTTTAATCTCTACCCTAGAGCTCTCCTGGGTCAGGAGTAGTGCTCTCCCCAACGCTGTCTATCCCAGGATCACAATGACGTCATGGAGAAAAACTACTTCTGCTTTCCTCATCATTCTCCTCTTACTGATGTGCGTTTCTGGTCATAACGATGATGAAGTGGAGAGATGGTGACATTATTATTTCATTTTCGTATTAAATACTGACTAACAATACGATAAAGGAACAGCTTCGTTTATTCATATGAAAAATGAACTGATGCATTTTAGATGTATTGTTAGACATGGGATCAGTATAAAGAGGAAGCACCGTGGATTAAATGGAGGGGCACGCAAATTTGGGTGATTGTGGGTAATGTAGTCTGTTGTGTTAAGCAGGGCTATTGGACCTGAATTTCAACTGAACCTGGAGTGGCAGACTGCATTACACGGCAAGGCGGGGAAAACTATATATCAAGACAATTTCCGACAAAAGTGTGCTTTCTACACTTATGTATTGAGTCACAATATCCCACATGTTTGCAGAGTGTTTGCCTGCTTTCCTCAGAAGTGTGTGACTTCATGGGTGTCAGTGATATATTTTAACTGTCCCTATCCTGACACCTGCCCTTAAGGGAGGCATGTTCTGTGACTGTGCTTTGAATGTTGAGTAAAGGTGTTACAGTGGCAGTGTGCTCTGAAGTGAAGGCGGTGGGTTGCGGTGCTGAGGGTGTTATTTCGAGTCATGCAGCCATTGGAGGTCAATCTGTCTGGTTGGTTATTGCTGGAAAATGAATATTGTCTGTTACTTTGAAAGGTTGATGATGTGCTGAGAATGTAGGTAGAATTAGGTGGCATTCTCTCTCTGTTCAGTCCCCGGGGCCACACTGGCTCTCATCCTGATTCTCTCCCTTCCTCTCTTCTGTCTTTCATTGGTCCTCTGTTCTCCGTCGGCTTTATAGGGGGGGTGTTTGGATTGCGTGTGCAGAACAGCGTGTGCCTGACTCCGGGAGGGTGGGGGCACTTCGCACGCGCGTCCCATCTGCCCTCTTACCGGAGCGCGGCGCAGGAATGCTTCTTTTCCACTGCCTCGGTTTTTCGCAGTTACCCACAAAGAGGGTGGCACCCTCGTGGCAAGTGCTGCGTCCTAGTGGCCGTGTGCGCCGGCCTCTCCTCGCACAGGAGTCCCACATTCCACCTGTAGACGGGAACTTGGGCATGCCGTTTTGTTTGTCCGCAAACGGGCCCCTTTATACCTCTCAAACCCTGTCTACTGTTCTCCTGCCCGGCGCACTCACTGCAGTCAGGACCATCACGAGCCTACTGAGCGATTCCTTCAGGGAGCTGGATTTTTCCAGAATTCTAAATCTTTGTTCTATAACTGCATTTCCTCCAATTACCACACTGTAAACCGTGTTAGTGTGGTGAACTCAAATGTTTTGTGGAAACCGATTACCTCAAAAATTTTGATGGCCAACTGAATTGCATTGTGTGGAAGGAACTTAAAGAAAATAAGGTGAAGTTTATTTTTACATGTTATTTAGTGCGTGCGATCATTAAGTTGGCATACACAAAATTTTTTTTTGTTGAGTTAATCGGTTTCGACGAAACATTTGAGTTCACTACCCTTACCAGGGTTTACAGTGCGCAGGGGTGATTGTTACGTCAGTATTAGAATATTCAGTTAGTAATACTCTGGTAAACTGTTTGCGATCTTAAATCTTTAAGAGCTAATTTTGTTCTGATTATCATATTTTAAAAATCGCTCTAATAAAGTTGGATGAATCCAATATCCGCCTCATATTTTTAAACGGGGACGGCTGAGAGGTTTTTGCCCGTAACGGCGTCAGAGGATGAGTGCGCCGAATGTCATTAAATGCACTTTAGTCTCACTCTCTCTCTGTCCTCTCCTCTCCTTCTTCATCTCATAATGAGATTAGTTCCCCAACACCAGTGTTTCCGCACTAGCCGACTGACAGAGATCCGCACTTTTATCACGGACTGTGACACTAAGCTCTCCGCTGCTTTGTGCCTTCTGCAGCACTGACGGAAACCCCAAACTCCTAATCCCCTTATTTGTGTCAAGCACGGAAAAAAGAAAGAATAGCGCCCAAATCGGATGGGGCTCTATAAAGCGCACCCCGCCACCCCCCTACTCCACAACCCTTCGCCACAGTCAAATGAGCACATAACTTTTCTTACGACTGCATCCCCTCCACTTTAATGACCAGAAAAGCCCCGCTGCATCCTTCATGTTTTGCCTTGTAAAATGGTGCCTTAAACTGTTGCCAGTTACAAACTTAGATTGGTGAGTTAGTCTTGCCATCAACTTTTTAAGCCCTCAAATAATCTTTTTTTCCCCTCATATATTCACTTGTTTAGAGTTGCTTCTGAAAGACAACTCGTAACTGCTTTTTCTCTCAAGAATAATACTCACAATACAAAGGAATTTGCTATCTTAGCTTGGGCAATCAAATAATAATGTTTTTGTGTTTTTCTGTGGGAGTGTTTCTGAATGTGCTGTGACATATCAGTAGTGAGAGGCATTTCTTTGCGTAGCGCGTTTAGGTAGTTACCTTCCTTAAGGTGGACCAGAGCCAGTTCAAGGGAGTTCAGAAAAAGTGCAGCCCCTCCCTGTCATGGATCATTTGAGTTTGGCTGGCTGGGGGAGGACGATCAAGGCCTTTTTTTAAAAGATTTTATCGATAAAATAAAACGGGGTGGAGAATGAAACGCTGCCAAACCACAGGGCGATAGGGCTGCAGTCCCCTCCAGGCGTGACGTCATGCCATTCCAGTAATGTTATTGGGCAACTTTCATTGCCATTTGTTTCAGACTTAGAGGTATGGGGGGAAAAATGAAAGAGAGTCTCTCGCAAAAATGGCAACACTGGACTTCACAAGTACCCCATATCCTAACTCCTACCCCCTACTTCCCTCCCTTGTGTGCTCCTGGAGCCCTCTGGGGCCCGAATTCCTTTATGCCCCCTGCCCTGTCCTGGGTAATCCCCCGAGGGCATTATTTACTCCTCTGACTGTTTGGAAGTCTGTTAGGCTGGAGATCAGATGCACTGAAACAAATCTTATTACTTTAACCAGCCACTGCAAATTCTTCCACTGGTCCTTTCTATCATTAACCCCTCCCACTGCCCACCCCACCCCCCCACCCCATCAGGACCAATGAGGCAGATGGCAGGTGGCATGCTGGGAAGGCCCAGCTCTTCCCTGCAGTGTCCCACCAGCCACCGGCTCCAAGCTTGTCTCAAGAGCACCACAGATTACCTTCTACTTAATGGCCATTGAAAGGCTTCATGCTTCCGCAAGCACCACAGACCCCACATTCCCGTGGTGGAGCTGGTTTTCACTAGCATGTACTGGCGTTGGCTCTAGACTGAAAAAGAACCATATCCATGCAGGCCTGCTTACCTGAATGGAGAAAGCTGTTCAACATATCTTTGCAAACTGTAAAAAATCTGTCCTTTCTCTGTATACTGTTTGTAAATATGTCAATTTCTCATAATATATGCAGTCGACATAAAGATTTCATTTTATTAGTGTCGGAGTGCTGTTGTGGGCTTCATGAGAGTGCATTATCTGGTGAGAATTTTTGCCAATTATTTTTGACTCTCTGTCTTCCCAAATTAATGCTTGATTCTTTTCTCATAGTGACCAGAGTAGTGTTATATTTTACACACAAGGAAATAAAATGGGGATTTTGATATTTTTGGCTGCTACTCGTCAAAACCTAGGCCACAGTTTTCAAAAAAAAAAAAAGAATTGACCAGAAAGTGGAGACTCACATTGTAAAAGTGCTGCTCCGTTTTATTAGAAACCAGGAGATGTGGTGCGTGCTCTATCCATCAAAGGGGATGCTTGTGCTTGGTTTCCGGGAGAAGGCCCCGGGCTTCGCGGCCGAAGGCTGGGAACATATCTCATTGGTGCAGCGTTGGGGAGGGCGAGAAAATGGGTTTAAATAAAGTGAAAGAACAACAGCAGGAGCGGCGGGAGGCCTGATGTAGCGCTCTGTGTTTGGCTACCTCTCAGCTGACTGCTGCACGCCATCACAGCCGGAGAAACAGTCCCGTGTGAAAACTCTGCAGATACTGTTTCACCATCTCTCAACCTCTCCCTGCCTCTTCTCACACACACACGCACAGAGGCTCAAAGCTCCTTACGTGCTGGCACGCACACGCAGGCTCATGCATGAGCACAACACACATTCGCAAACATGCACAAACCCACACATACAGTACAGATGCACAAAGAATGGAGGATGTTCTTGCAAAGTCATGTGTGCACCCTCACGCTTTCACAGCTTCATGCCTAGATGCTGAGACATAATGACCAAACACATTGATACACTTGCATATCATATTTGTATACTGGAATATTCATACACACACACACACACACACACACACACACACAATGGTCCCTACAATGGTTGGTAAACATGGTACACACACATGCATGCATGCTTGCTCACACACGCACGCACTCACTCTTTTTCTGTAACTGAGGACAGTAGTGCTACAGGTTCCTTACCTGGTGGAAGCCTCAGTAAGAGGCAAAGGAAATTTGTGGGGGATTTACTGTGGGAAGGCAGGGTCTAAAAGGGTGATCAGCAGGGCGAGAGCAGTGCATGTGTTGCTGATCTGCAGAGCGAGAGCAGTGCATGTGTTGCTGATCTGCAGGGCGAGAGCAGTGCATGTGTTGCTGATCAGCAGGGCAAGAGCAGTGCATGTGTTGCTGATCAGCAGGGCGAGAGCAGTGCATGTGTTGCTGATCTGCAGGGGGAGAGCAGTGCATGTGTTGCTGATCTGCAGGGGGAGAGCAGTGCATGTGTTGCTGATCTGCAGGGCGAGGACAGGAAAAAGCACAGCACTCATCCGCAGGCCTACTACCCTCTTCCCTTTGATTCTGCCATCAAGAGCCCAGATTCCTGCAGCAGCACGTCGGAATAAAACAGGCGTTTCATCATCCGAGGCCGCAGTACGCTTTGCACGACTCCTTAATTCTTCCCAAACCCCCGCCCCCTCTCCCAGCTACGGCTGCTAATTCAGCTGTTTAGACGATAATGTTTCCCAGAAAACAGCCACAGCGCATCATCCTGGATAATTCTTTGGGTCGTGAGAACTGCGGAACCATCTCACTGATAACAGGGTGGGTGAATTTTGGGAATATTGGTTTGTAATATTTCCTTAAATTGTGCCTGTGGGTCCAAAATTGAAGTGACTGTATAAAATTTATAAAAAGGCATTGAAAAAACAAAAGCCAGAAAACTAGCTGTGCTAATAGTTTGTTAGCCAGAAAGGTAGTGTTCATGAAAACGTGCTGCTCAAGCTGTATTTTTATAACTTAGTAAATACAGTAGTGCAGTAAGGTGCGCCCTAGGCTTCTGTCTTAGGATTATGGCTGTGTGTGTGTGTGTGTGTGTGTGTGTGTGTGGGGGGGGGGCTGCATCACATGACTTAGCCTTTATTGCTGCTATAGCTCAGGGTACATTAGAAGAGTGGAGCTTCAGTAGAGAAGAGTCTGAGGGCACCATCAGCGTCCTCATGAGCACGAGGGACCACATTTCGTCCTGCAGATCAGCACAGCCACAGGTGCCCTTTCAAACCTGTCATTTCTGGTCACATTCTTTCCTCTGTACTCGTGAATATCTTGCTCCGCAACTAAATTAAATAGAAGTATTCCTTTTAAATTATTATCACTATTCAAACCAGAAACCCTTCCTTCAAAACTACAACCGCATTCTCAACACAAAATTAAAGTGTGTAAACTGTGGTCAGTGCCGGGAGCTGGGTTTTCTGCGCGTCTGGGTTCTGTGGCTCTTATAAATAGCCACCTATTCCTGCTCTGCTAGATCTGAAGATCAAGCGTGGAAAATGTTAAGTACATCAGAAACCAAATTAATTAAGTTTTGTGTGGCTACTTCGCTGCCCCTGCCAATCTGTGCCAGCCCCAGGGGTGGAGAACGCTATAGTGGGCACCTGACCCCCTGAGTAACAGATTTGAGGACGTTTGAAGCAAATCCCTGAAACTTACCTCTGCTCTCAACCTCCAGCGGAGAGGGGGCACTTCATATTTAATTATCATTTTTACATGAAAGACATTTTTCTTACTTCTGCTCTCTGTCCTCATTTCTTAACATTATGTTCTTTCCGATATTTTTGGTTTCTTGCTTGCCATTAAAGTGCCATTGTAGTAGCTTGAGCTTTTAAGAATTTTCAAAAGATTTGCCTCCTTTGCATTTCGTAAAACAAGTGTATATTATTTGACTTATGTGGGCTTCTAAGTTTTGGGAATTCCAGGACTCCAGCATGCTTTGGTGCTGTTACTCAATAGCTTTGGCCTGGAGCTCATGAACCTTCAGATGAATTCACACTGCGGTCGTGCTGCAGCATTACCCAGCAACCATTCCCCTGCTGATCTGCATCCAGTTCAAACAGGCTTTACGGTTGCTGGTTCCCAATGTGTGCCAATGCCTTCGCTCTGCCAGGCCTGTGGGTCAAAATACCGTTCGGTTTTAGAATCCAGTCTTGGCAATTTTTTTTCTTTTATCGCCAATTACTCTTTCATTTCTCACTTCGAGTGACATGACTAATAGCTTGTTCCTTCCCTGTTTCGGTTCAATGGGTGCCTATCGATCTCATCATTATATCAGGATCACTTGTTTAATGTTGCAACAATGTTGTACATGAGGGATCTGTTCTTCTACAGAGATGTCTGTTTTAATTTTGGATTACGTACTTGAAAGCAAATTATGCCAACAACCTGCCAAATTATGACAGCAAAGCATCCTTGGATTATAAAGCTTGTCCATGGATTAGTATTTGAAGTATTTGCTTTTTTTTTTTTTTTGCATGGCAAAGAAAATAAAATTGTGGTTTTCTGCTTTAGCTCTTTTTATGACAATAAAAAGACAATTTCCCATCCATGAAGCTTTGTACTCTTAAAATAAAGGCCCATACATGTACCGTACACGTCCGTATCATTATAGCAGTGCAAAGGAAACTGCTCTCCTTCTTGAAGGAGATAACTCGTGCCCTGGCAGACAAGGCCATCTGCACGCTGCCCCCTGCTGGGAGAAGGAGGTTGGGAGGGGGGGCTGGGGCGTCTGTCTGATGTCAGCCTCGGCGATGGTTGGTTTGCGTTCTCACAGTAGGTGAACTGGAGCGGCGAGGGCAAGCGGATATCGGCCCAGTCCTGGGGTCTGTAACGCTACACCCAGTCTAGCATTGAGATCCCAGCGTGAGCGGCAGGGATGGCCTGACCCGAGACGTGTTTGCAGCTTTAAGGGATTGGTGCGCGCGAGAGGGGGTCATCCAGACACCGTTCTCTGCGTGGCACCGCACAGCGCGAGGCCTGCTCCGTCTCGAAGCCTTACGCAGCCGAGGAAGGGGCTGGCATGTTCCAGAATGTTTCAGAAAATGTTACTGGCTCACTGCTTGACATTTATAAGAAGAAAGCATAAAAAAGAGCCTTCCATTTCTTTCCCATCAACCTTTGTGAGAGAAAATCTGTAAGCATCCGTGGGGAAAAAATCTGTGAGGGAGATTCTACCATTATTCAGATTCACATGGAGCCTGAAAAAGGCTTGCTGTAGCTGAACCCTAGTCTTCAGTACTGATCTTTTTTTTCTCATTTTCTCTTGAAAAGCCAAAATATCCAGTTTCAGCTGTGGGTCTCTTGCATGCTCTCTGTCAGTTTTTATTTACTTTAGTTAGCTGGAATCATTCATACTGTACTTAAGTGGAAGCTGGTGAGCATGCTTTCTGTTGGAACCTGGTCTGTTGTTCTAGTGCTGTCGCGGCAAATGCAGTTCTGTTCTTCATTGAGTTCAGTTGGGATGGCCTGGCTGGTATAATGAGAGTGTGTGTGTGTGTGTGTGTGTGTGTGTGTGTGCGCGCGCGCACATGTGAGACTCCCTATTGAAGCCTGACTCATTGTGTCTCAATTCATTCACCCTGAGTCAGAGGGAGAAACCTCAGTGCGTATGATCGTGCCGTGTGCAAGACTTTTTGCGTGTGTGTGCGCGTGTGTGTGTTCTTGTACTTGCTACGTACTGAGGTTACTGAGGTTGGTTTTTAACCAACAATGTGAAGTCTTTTTTGGGAAGTGAGGACATTTTGGCTGGTCCTCGGTTCTACAAAGGCAAATTGTGACTCATTAGTTAGGGGTAAAGTTAGAATTAGGGATAGGTTAAGGTTAGGTAAGGGTTTGGGTTAGGCATACATTGCTTTTTGGTAAGATTAGGGAAAGGCTGTAGAGACACAGGAAGAATGAATGGAAGTCAATGTAATGTCCTCACAAAGATATAAGTACAAGGATTATGTGTGTGTGTGCGCGCGCGCGTTTGTGTGTGTGCTTGCCTTGGGCCTGGCATACCTCCAGGCTCTGGACGGGTTGTTGGCAGGGCCGCGGGCTGTGGCTTCTCCTCCTGCTGCCGCAGTTTTGGGAGACGGAGCGGTGCGTGCCGCGCTAACCGCTGAGGCAGAGTGGGGGTCAGCTGGGGTCTGCTTCCCCTCCCCGACCCTCGTCCTGAGACGTGAGGTGTCATAATGAGTCATTTCACATGCGGAGGAGATGGATGCCTCACAGAAAAGGGGCACACATCCCCCTGCCCGAAAAAAACATGGGCTCCACTAAAGCTTAAGGGCCCCACTGCTGTAATATTAAATGGAGCGAGACAACAGCAGGTCTGAGTGTGTGTGTGTGTGTGTGTGTGTGTGTGTGTGAGAGAGGGAGAGTGAGGGAATGACTGAGTGTGTTTGTACATGTGTCTTTTGTGTTTGTATGCGGTTTTGGAAATGTATGTTTCTCTGACTGTGAGAGCAGTTTAGCACGTGTCTCTGCGTTTGTCAGCGGTCTTGTTTGGTTGTCCTTTCTTGCAATTCAAAATGGTTTCTTCTCTACTTCAAAAGTACTTGTGGTTCTCTCTACACCAAATTTGCATGTAGTTATTACTTACCTTCGCTCCTCCTCTACGTGTTGCTATGTGCTTCTAAATTACACGATGATTTGAGGCGTGTTCAGCGGATGGTGTGCTCTGTGATTCATCCACAGAAATATACCCTTCCGCTCCTCTCCATCCCCAACGCTGCCCAACCCGGCCCAAAGCCCTCTGCAGCCAGCTAAACCATATCTTAAATAGTCTCATCAGTGGAGTGTGTACTCTGAGGAAGAATGTGGTGTATGGCTGTATGCGTTTTGTGTGTGTGTGTGTGTGTGTGTGTGTGCGTGTGTGCGCACGTGCATGTGTTTGTGTGTGTGCAATGGTGTAGCGTCAGCTGGTGCAGGAGGTATAGTTGCACCACGGCCCACGTGTGATGGGGGCCCATCAACAAGTAGTCTCGCGATTGTGCCAAAATTGATTTTGACTCCGTTTGAGACGCAATTGACGAGTCCTCTGTCCTATTTCCACAACAATATTGCGGAATATATAACAATATCCACTAATGTGTATGTAGGTGAATTTTGCCTTTACTGAACAGCACCAAAGTCTAATGGATCTCCGTCATGGTGACAAACATCTTAGAGTATTTAATCAGTCTATGTCTAATACTCATGCCAATATGTAGGGGCCTACATTAGACTTGTGTAGTTACATGTTTTTTTTTAATTAAAATTGATGATTGTCAGGCTGCATGGTTTCTGTTAATATTATGGAAAATATCCTTCCACTTGCTTTCCTGTTTGGACATTAGGTGACCAATCAAATGTCCTCGTGAGCTATTTTGTTTTGCTGTCTAGTCTTTCTCACTTAAGAGACTTAACTGAAAATGCAGGCATCACAGAACAAGCACAGGATTGAGAGCAGTAGAGTACAGAGGAAGAGGAGGCGAGGGTAAAACTGCCCGTGAAAATTAGACTCATATTTTTTGTCCTCTTTTGCAATGTGCTGCAGAAGAGCACCTGGCTAGCAACGGAAATCGAGTGACTGTTGGTAAGGTGACATTTACCCTGGCTGGCCATGGTGCAATCTAGCTAGCTTGAGAAGTTAGCTATTCAGATAACTGGTGGCAGTGAGTGACTGCCAGTATCAGACTTTGTTATTCAGGTACCACTGGTTTATTATTCCCAGCTTGACCATATTGCCTTCTGAGGACAGTTTGCAGCTGTTTGCAATGTTTGGTACTTAGCCAGGACCCAGTTTTCATAAAAAGTTCACGTGGATACTGAATTGGAAATTATTGTTTTACCAAAAAAAAAAAAAAGATTAAAAATGTAGAATGGTGAAAAAATATTTGAATAATGCATATTTGCATGGGTCCTAAAATGCGGAAAGTTCCAGGCTAACAATTTTGCAAAAAAAAATTTATAAAAAATTTATAATGATGGTAAAGTTAGCTTTTAGCTAATAATGCAACTTACTGCTGTGTAATCAAATAATACATTGCACAGTGATTTATCAATTGTATGACATTGTTACAGTTCATGATAAATGTTCATTACATTAGCAACATTTGTTGACTTGCATTTCTTTTTATTAGATGGCTGGCCAGCTCATCTGTAGTTCAAGATTTTGTCAAGCTATATTACACTGGGCTATCATACATAAGGCAGAGACTGTGAATCAAAAACATTATGCACATTGTGCCTCTCCTAATACACACACTGATGCGATATCTTTGTATTTCACCGGTATATTGCTGTTCGTGAATGCATTAATATGCAGAAGCTAAGGGGGTTGGATCAGGTGTGTATTTTATGAATGAATTGGCTTGGGGGGCCTAAAATAATTCTAACATCATTGCAGGCTTTCAGCTCTGTCTGTGTGTGTGTGTGCATGTGTGAGTGTGTGTGCGTGCGTGTGTGTGTGTGTGTGTGTGTGTGCGCGCACGCGTGTGTGTGTGTGTGTGCGTGCGTGCGTGCGTGTGTGTGTGAATATGTTGTCTCAAAGCACCTGCTCATTGATGATACTGAATTTTGTGAGAGATTTAGGCAGTGAGTCGGTGGCATCTTTCTTGTCCAATCACTGGAGAAAGCATAGAGGACTTGTTTTACACGAAAATATTCTCACCCGTCAGTTGAGTGGGATAATGAAACCGGAATGATATATTCTGTCTCACACACAGACACACACACACACATAGAGAAGAAAAAAAAAAAAAAAAAATCAAAAGGCTGCTGTGGAAGTGTGCTGTACGCAGACATACGCGCTCCACATGCTGAAGTTCAAGATTACGCCTGTTATCGGATTTGACAACGTAACCTGATTAATTGGCCCATCTTTCCTTGCATTTGTACGTCCAGGTGGACAGTGTTTCTTCTGCATTACAAATATAATATATTACAATATCCAGAAGTCCTCAGGAGCCAGAGCTCAGACTGTTTTTCAGAGCCAACTGCTGAAGGAGAAACGGATTTTCACAGAGGCTAAATTGTCCGTCTGTGTTTGCATGCAAGTTTTTAAACAAATAACTAGTTCCTTATCATGTGGAAAATGCACAACTGGCAGAAGTATGTCTTTGTTGGAGTTATTTGAACTCAACCAGAAAGTGTCCTATGGCGAGAGACGCTCCCATTGGCCTTTGTTAAACGCATTGTGAAGTAGCGGGTGTGGTCTCCTGTGCAGCTGGAATGGGACAAGGATGACAGTCAGCAGCAGTCGCTTAGGGGGAAAAGTGCTATGGTCAGAGTGTGGTTCTAATCCATATTTACATTTTCCAGAGTCATGCTTGAAATATACGTTTTCAGCCACAGTATTCCCCATATGTTTTTCTTTTTGGCTCAAAGAGTTTTCAAGGTTTTTTTTTTTTTTTTATAACATTCACAGGCTTTCATGCATGTATGTCCACACATTCACTTAAAAAATGAACACGGCCCTACTTCTTGTCATTATTCTATCATGGGCTAAGTTTGCCATAATCTTCAGAGAAGGCCTAATATGAAGCGAGTGACTTAAAGAAAGACGAGTGTGATTTTGCCCCACTCCTCGCAAGCCGTTGCAAATTGCTTATTGTTTTCAAGTCTGAAACACTTTTTGTATTGTTTGTTTTTTTTTTTTTCGCCATGTTTTCAATTACGTCGGAATCAGGATCCCTGGTCCTGTGTGTTGCTGTTGAAAATGCTCAGTGGGCCTTATGATTATCAGGAAAAACTGGCTTTGGTTAGAGCACTCCTTGCTTTGGAAGTGACCACAGCATGAAGCATTCTCTTTTTCTTTTCTGTATTAGTCAGCTTTCCAAAAGAGCAGGGTGAGAGAGACTTCACTCTGTACTCTTAACCACACTTTGTTCTCTTTTAGCACACTGCTGATACTACTCCAAGCGAGATTTTTTAAATGGCGATTAGTCTTATTTTTTCATCTCAAGGCTACTCTGAATGAAACTTAATGCGTTTTTGTGAAGAACCGGTATCAAAGTAGCACTGTTGCATGGGCTAATATTGTCTCATGATAATTCTCTGCAGAAAGGAGGAGAAAACGGAGAAGTATATATTATTACCTTTCACAATATTGGTATTGGTGACAGCGCAGAGAAAACACTGATTCAGTGTAATGAAACACAGATTATATTTTGTTCCTCGCTTAGCGCATCTCTCTCCTAATTTTATTGAGTAGACAGCAGTGAAATGTCCGGCAAAACTGCAAAAATCCTGAAGCGGTTTATCCCGGAATGCTGAAAGTGTGAATGCCTTGGTTTCAGCATCTGCCGCGCAGTCCAGTTGTGCAGAAATGAGTCTCTTATGCAAAGCGGCGGTTGTAAATTTGGGTAAGTGTGGTAATCCTCAGGGGCTGGGGGTACAGAAAGTTTAGCGGCGTCTGATTTGTTTGCGGGAAGGGGATCCCGCCGGGGTACAGGAGCCGTCTGTGGAGTCCTCTTCATTCATCTCGGAGCGCTGAGGTCATCAAAGTGTTCCTACCATCGGGGTGTGCCGCGGACCGTGGCTCCCCCCTGCCCCATACACACACACGCACACAGCTTGGGGTCTGTGAGCCGTCCGCGGTGCTGGAGCCAGCAAGCGAGGCCCGTCCATCATCCTACTGAGATGCAACAAAAAAATAGAAGAAGAGGAGACAGACGGCCTTCCCCAGCCGCAAACTCTATTCCAACCAAATGTGACCTATCAGGACCACATAGGAGGGGCTCGTCTTTGATGCCGATGCCTCAGTAGAGGTCCGAGACACTGAATACCATGTATTTATAGTAGTGCTGAGGGGCGAATGGGAAAGCTTGCTTTGAGAGGGCAAAGAATGTGCTATGGAGTTTTTGTAGGGGGGACCTCCTAATTGAATTATTGAACATTTTTTTTCAAAACTGTTTGTCTAAGGTTTGACACTTGAGCTTTTGCTCCACAAGTGTGAAATACTGTTAACTTTAACTCATAAATAACGAACACTCAGGATACATGGTAGCAACTCCATGAAAGCAAATTCCAGTGATTTTGCAAATATTTTAAAATGAATGTTTCGCTTTCTTTTCTTTTTGAAATGAAATTTTTTCCCCTCACGTATGAAACTTGTGTAATGCAAAACAATTTCAGGACAAAGATTATGTTCTTATTCATTACATGGACTCTGATCACTCACCCCCCTTCATTACAATTAAAGCTCATTTATAGGCCTTGCAAAAGTGATAAAAAGAAGTGGTGCGTGATATGGCTCAGCATCTTATATTGGGGTGGCGCAGACATGGCTTAAGCCTAGTCCTGGACTAAGCAGACTTTTATATCGAGATTTTCAGTTGAAAACTGAATTTGGTCTAGGATTAAGCTTAATCTGTGTCTGTGAAACCGGCACATGAAGTGTTAAAATCAATGTGTCCCGATATGAGACTTTTGAAATAGATGTGGACATGTGCATGAGGAAGAACCAGTGTGGCAGTCTGCTGCTCTTCTCACTCTAAACCAGTGCCACAGCTCATAAGGGAACAGTGTTGGTTCCTGATTAAGGCATTTTGAGGGACTATCATGGTCCAATCAGCAGTACCTTCAAGTCTCCTCCTTGACAACAAAAGATGGACATTGCCTTTATTTTCCCCAGGGGAATTTCCAGGTTCTGTGAAATGGCAATTACAACAGTTTTGAGTTGTGCATTTGAGTTTGTCCCGGAAATGTTGGGAGCTTTGTGTGCATGTGTGTAAGTGTGTGCGCGTGTGAGTGTGTGTTTGTGTGTGACAGACAGAGCGTGGATGAGTGTACATAATGTATGTGAATGTGTGCCAGAAAGAAATATTGTGGTTGCGTGTTGTGACTCTATTGTGGAGTTCGTGTGTCCTTGAGTGGCAGATGAAGAAAGTGTGTGTGTGTGTGTGCGTCTTCGGTTTGGCTCTTTAGGGGTGCTTTTGAAACCCACTACCATAAAAATAAGCACAGCAGACTCTTGGCAGACCTGAGCTCTGTAACTATGAAAACCGCTTATAGTTTGAGACACTATAAGCGCTGATGTGAATATTTTGAAGTCATCTTGCAGACCATGTGCTGCGAGTGAACTTCAGTGGTTACTGGACCATGCACCAACACCACAACCTGCAATGACTTTCAGAAAAATTAATGTACTTTTGGTCATAAAGGAGATTTCCTTAGCTTCTGTTTGTTTTTTTGTTTTTTTTAACCAATATTCCAGGGAAATCACAATACAACTACAAGTGTTTGCTCTCTTTGAATGTCCCTGCAGGGCCATCTGTCATGTTTATTTGGCGTTTCGGTTTCATGGTTTGGATTGTGCTTTGTAGTAGATGGTCACCTTTGGCCTCGGTTAGATATTTGATTGTTGTTATTGTTGTCGTTGTATTAGTCGCTTCTTGTGCCCAAGACGATACCACAAATTACTTTTTAAAGACTGTATCTCTTTGATGTCCGACTGTCCTCCTCTCTCAAATCATTCTGAGGAGAGTGCGAAAGAGCAACACATCCTGTCCTCTCAAGTTTTTGTTTTTCCTGTCATTCTAAATAAAATGTCATAAAAAATAACTAATGGTGTCAAAACAACACCTGCCTTGTTGTTTTTGTGTCAAGGTCAAAATCACTAAAAAGAAGTTTTCAAGAAGTCAGATTTTTCACTAAAGGTTATGGTGTCCCCTTGTTTACCATTAATCAGACATTGGAACATTGTAAAGTACCATTCAAATGTCTGCATACACTTTGCTAATGTTTCAGCGATCTGTTTTAAGAGAAATTTAAATGACTTAACTTCTCTACATAATCACAAATGGAGTCTTGTCAGAGGTAAAGTCAGAAGTGGAAAAAAAATAATAATTTACTTGTTTGAATAGTGTCCAAAATTTTTAATTTTCAAAGAAGCTATATTTTGCTTAGTAAACAGATAAACTCCCTCCATTTTTCCAACAGCTGAATTAAAGTCAAGCTGTTTTGGGACTTATTGGGCAAAAAGGTCAATGAAAAGCAAACTGCAAGTGTGGCACATTTTTGGGAACTTAGATGACTGCTCATCTGTATACTCATTATAGCCATATGACTGCCCCTGTAAAAAAAAAAAAAAAAGGATTTTTGATGGATTTAAGACTTAGATCTTTTTTTTTTCCCCCAAAATAAAGGGTGTTTCTTTATTTAACATGTATTGCAAGAAAAATGGGGGTGTGTCCAAACTTTTGACTGATACTGTTCGTACCACTGCTTCTTAGAATCCATCATGGCTTAACTTGCGAGTTGGAAGCTGCTGATCAGGCAATCATTGCTGACCTCAAAGTTTTTCCCATTGATGCTGGATCATAAATGCAATGACACAATCCATGATTCTAACCTCCAAACTAAAAGGACTGCCAATATATCATTTTGCTTACTTACTCTGTAGGTTAATAGCTCTCAGTATCTTTGAAATGACCATCTTTTTACAATTCAAATTTGCAGCTGGTTATTTTATTTTAAGTTGCTGGCAGTTCCGCCACAGAGAACGTATCAATCTGAGGGGGAAAAAAAATGTAGGTGTTGTATTTACAAGCAAAAATGGTCAAGGGCACATTCAGAAGGAAGTAGAACGCACGTTTAAGAGACAGAATTCGGAAAATGCTCTATTTAACTTTACTTGCAAATGTATCTGTTACATTAAAAAAAAAAAAGTGGTTTATATAAATCTCAGTCTTGCATGATCTACAAAATCATCTGATGCAAAAAGTTGCCTTGATTTTTTTTTTTTTTTTAATAGTACATCAAGTTCACAAATTTTTGCTAGTGTCCATACCGGGAGTGATTGTAAAGGTGTGGGGTGCATTAACATTATTCTAAGTATTTACTGTTCAAACGTTTACCAACAGATGAAGATGTTTCATGCCATAGAGAGACTGTACATTCTGTATCTGCCCTGATTTGTGTGGCCTCTGCGTGTCTCATTGTTCCATCGAGTGATACAGTGTGTTCCTTACTGCTCGCCAGATACTGTGAATCTGCATTTTTGTTAATGGCTATCGCCTGTGACTGAGTGCTAACCTGCAAGGGCACTCCACCCGATCCTTTATTTTCAGGATTCCTTAGAAGCTGTTGCTGCACCGTCAGGCTCTGTGCAGTATTAGATGTCACCACGACTCACCGGTCTGTTCACTTGCCCCTCTGCACCCTGATGCGCCCATAACCTTTAATGGCATTTTGGCAAACTGCAGTGGAAACTCTTGCTAGCGGGCCCTGCAGGACACTGATCAACCTGCTTTGTTCTTGTTTTCACCTTGCTGTCCCTCTTTCGCTTTTGTGTTTTACTTATTTATTTATTTTGACTGAAGTTGCTCATTAAGGTCGTTGCTGTGGTTTACATGGTTCTCGGGAGGAGGGACTAACGCAAAACCCCTGTAAGCGAAAAAGCCAAACAGGCTTTGTCTGGTAATTATTAAAGTAATTGTTGGCTTGAACAGACTGGAACAAAGAGAGCATGCGTCTAGAGTGAGCCACAGTTGCAATGCTCACCATTGCTTTGAGGTCCGTTCCTGCTGTTGCATCACTTCCCAAACAGCAAAACATCACATAATGGTCTTTAACTGCTGCTGTAGCAAGAACGATGAGGGAAAAATGTCTGGAGTATTCTCAGCTTGTTTGGTCAGGAGATAACACAGGTCTGAGTTTGGGACAAAAACCGCAGAGTAAGAGAGACAGGGACACTCAAGTGCATCTGATCTCACATATTCTGAAGTCCAGCCTGCTCTTGAGTAGACATTCAGGTTGTGAGTGATAAACCGTTCCTGCGGTATTCGGCAAGTAGCTGCTCTCTAAGAGCTGCTGGAAGTGTGTGGGGATCTATGGGCTCCCTTTCTCTCGCAGCTGTGTGTGTGTGTGTGTGTGTGTGTGTGTGTGTGTGTTTCTGCCTGCATGCGCGTTTCCCTGCCATAACGCCACCCAAATGCAGAAATGAATGCTTCTAGCCCTCAGCATTCCCCTGCCATGCATTACTACAGATCAGCGTTCTCCCAGTGGGAATACAGCGTTAGATTAGTCATTTACACTCTCTCCTCCGACAGGTCCGCGGAGAGAGGTGATCTTTGGAATATTGTGGCTGAAGTATACTGTATGTGTGTGTGTGTGTGTGTGTTAGGGGGTGGATGAGACAGAAAAAGTCTCAAGTATATTACCACCCTGTTCTCTGGAATGGAAAAATTAAGATCAGAAATGGAAAAATGAAGATATGGAAAAATTCATTATGCTTCAATCCTTTGATAAAAAATTTTGATCACCACTGAGAACATTGATCAGAAGATCATCCACATATAATTTTCTTTTACACGTTCAATTGGGTCAAATGAGGTTTTTTTTATACCGCTCGTCAGTTGAGTTATTATGGTACACTGATACATGACTGACACATACGATCATAGTCCACGTGCAGGAAAGAAGAGCTGAGAGGAGATTAGTACCAGTGTCCCTCACCGCTCGGGGCTCGCTGTGGAGAGACGGACAGCTGCCAGTCAGCCTTCCACGCTGGATTAGCCTGCACTTGCTTTGTATCGTACAGCACATTAGACTCCCTTACAGCATCTGACCAGGACTAACATGCGCTTGACCTGATAATAGTGTGCTAACACCATTACTTCAGCACTGCAGCATTACTGGAGTTATTTGCGAAAGTGTCCGATGCATTATTAATAAGCGCAGTCTCCCTTGTGCGCTTTCACCTCTTTAGAGACAGTCATGTGTGGTTACGCAGATTTTACCTCCTTATTTGTCATAATAACAATGTAAATTTGTCCATTCCTGTTCGTCCTTTAATTGGCTCCACAGACTACAAGATCCTTGTACACGTGCTGAGTTAAGCGAGGCATAATGTTAGCCTCTGACCGGAGGTAGATAATTCCAGCCTATTGGGATGTTAGGAATGGATGTTATTTCAGCAGGTGACATATTCCTGTACAACAGATTGGAACACCTCGCATCAATAAAGATAATGAATCAAACCTTTCCATTCAGGAGCATTTCACTGAGACGGTTGCTCTCCTTTTACGAGTATAAACAGGCTTCGCAGTACGAAAAGAAAAGGCTTGTGGAAGCAGTGAATGCTTGACATTTTCTAGCCCACAAATGAAGCACTGTCCTCCAGAAATGTGTTTTGGTGGCATTTGTGGTGATGGGGAGGGAAGGCACCTCGGCAGCACAGATGACATTTGGAAAGACAGGAGACATGAATCTGTCTCTCTGTGACTGGCATGTCCTCGCTTCCAGTAAGTCAGCTGAACGCGCGGGGGTTTCGAAAACCGCACGACCTTTCCCGAACGCTTTCCCGAATGTCCGTTTGCCGTCCAGGAAACGCAATAACCCTGCAGACAGTCTGGACAAGGGGTACGGGCAGGCTCGTGTTTGTCTTTGTTGCTCCTGATTTTTATCTCTTCGGCGACTTCCGCGCATATGCTTCGCCTGAGTCCATGCAGTACTAAAAGTGTCCCTGGTAGGTAGGTGTTTACGAGGAAGATTCATTTTGCTCCGGAGATCAAAGGCTCGGCGAAGGGACAACAAGCGATGAAACTCGTAGGGGGGAGAGAGGCTAAGAGAGAAGTTATTTCATCATGCAAGGTTTATCGTGCAACCAACGGATTTATGACACATCCCGCGGTGGGGGAGAGCTGTGTTGTGGAAAAGCAGTTTGTTGAGTTTGTTATTTTTGTCGTTGTGAATGAACAAGAGAAAAATATTTGAAACAGACTCTCAGCTTTAGAACAAAGGCATTTAAATGGAGCAGACTATGAAGTTCACACCACAAACACTTAGTTTTTCTGTTTTTTGTTCCTTTTTTTATTATGCGCTGCATTCTTCATCCTGCTCTGGAACTGTTCTTGTGGTGTTTGACTGTTGTTCTTGTTTTCAGTGTGGGTCTGTGTTTGGGTTTGAGAGCTAGGATGAGAGGTTTATTCTGGTATACACCTTTTGAATTGAGTAATTGAGTATGGGATGGATGTTATTCACCCAACCGAAGACCACATCCCTCTGGTTTCTGCAGTCTTGGGAGATTGTAATTGGCCTTATGCTCCACAACTCTACTTGCAGGTGTGCTTATTCCTCTCAATTTATGATATCCATGGGATAATATTGTACATATTTTTAGCAGTCCTGTTTTAACACAGTTGTTGATTGTGAAAAATTATAAATACACCAAATATTTCTCTCCACAGGTGTGTAATAACACTTCAATGCAATTTGCACATTATATTCATGATATCAGTATTTCTCATGCCAAGTTTTCTTTATGAAAAAATACAACTCTTATCTTGTGAAGCTTTCAAGCCCATTTTATTTCTCTCGGTGAGTTTATCATCTCATTATTCTGGACAGGGTTTGGAGTTTGTATTGGTATTAGCACGATAGCCTAAAAGCTTGATGCTGTTCAGTTGGGGTTGTGTCCTTCTGCATGTAGTGGTGTGGGGGAACAGTCTAGAGGATAAGAGTTGTGATATCTAAATCAATGAAAACTTTACCCTGTGGATGTCTGAGCTGTCCTCGCATTCTTTGAGATGTACTTGATTCACAGAGGTCTGGCATGTGACCAAATCTTTTAGACTTTTCCGCTTAACTCTGCATATAATACTGCATGTTTTATTACTGATGCAGAACACGCTTGCTTTTTTAATGTGGTGCTGCTAATTCCTTTAAGAGTCTCTGCTCTGTCATAGCAGAATGTGTCAGGGTCTAATTAATGGAGATTCAATTCTTGTACCGTACTGTCTTGTGATCATTATAAACATGAATTTTAAATGAGGAATTATTCACTGTCCTTTGGTCATGTACAAGTCAGTATTTTTAAGATTATGAAAAAATGATATAAAGCTATACAGCACTGCTTCTCCCAGTGTTTAATAAGAAGACATTGATTGATGAGTCGCGGAGAGGAAATCAGATGGTGTAGACGGGGAGTGAATTCCATGGGATTTCCACAGCCCAGAGAACAAGGAATTTGGGGGGGAAGCTTTTCGGTTTGCTGGTATGCTAATTCACGGCTTGAGGGCTCATTGCAGAATGCTTATGTCTTTTGAAGTACAGTTTTGCTCTCTCTCTCTCTCTCTCTCTCTCTCTCCCCCCCTCCTGGTCTTTCCCTTTCTTCCTGCTTTCTTACCCTCCCTATATCTCCTTCCTCTCCCCATCCTTCATCGTTCCCTCTGTTTCTCTCTCTCTCTCTCCCCCTCTCCCTCGCTCTGTGTCATCTCACTTCTCTATTGCGTGACCGATCCCTCACCTGTAAAAAGATCATGAAGGTGACATATGAGCCCTGTCTCTGTGCATTTCGCCACCTTAGCCCATGGATTAATGGCGGACTGAGGTAGGAACAGAGAGACAATTACGGGGAGAGAATTAGGAGATGCTTGATTTTACACATTGGCCCAGTTGACAGCTTGTCATTCGGATTGCTATTTATGCACAAAAAAAGACAATTTCATATCACTAAAAATACTTTCCCCCCCAAGGAAACTGGGCAAAAAAAAGGAAATGGATGCCAGAGCTTTGCTGCTTAATTTCTTTTCATCTTTTGAGTGTTTTGGAGATGCATGGCTCTAACCAATGATATTTTAGTATTTGATAAAAGTCTATGATGAAATATTGATTCACCTTCTAACTGTTAGTCGCATGATTGGTGCACTGACAGTGGTCCTCATGCTCTAGTGGCCGCTGAAAATCGCTGAAATCATCATCACTACCTTATCCGTTGTACATCACCTCCAAATAATTTATTATCTTGAAAATGCCAGTGAGAGACTGTGTATAATTTTGAATTTTGTCTGTATTTTAAAAAAGCAATATTATGGAAAATTTCAACAAAAAAATTCTTCTTGGCTGTGTGGGTTTGAGGCAATATCAGTGTGTGAGGCCTGCCAGTGATGGTGGGGGTGTGACGGACGGCTGTCTGTGTTTGATTTGCAGGGGAGTTTGGACCAGGCACTGTAATATTATTTCAGCGTGAGAGCCAAGGCTTTGAACCTTCTCAAAATCACTTAGGTGGGGGCCGCCTGCACTGACAGGCAGGGGTCTCGGTATTGGGGGCGGGGGGTGGGGTGGGGGGTGGGGTGGGGGTTGTATGATTGCCAGTCCGGTCTGCCAGTTTTTTAATCATTTTATCTGTGCTGTGGGCCTCTCCGGGGACCCAGGCAGCGTTTAGCAGTCTGCAGTCAGGACCCGGGGGCTCGTCCAAGCCGTGCCTGCTTGGAGCTGCCATTATTAGCTCTGCTCACCGGAGCGCACGCCTCATCTCCCCCCCGGGACCAGCGGCTGAAAAATGAAGAGAGGCACTTCGCCATGTTACAGTAATTACTCCATTGATATTCCTCGCACAATAACGCTGTCATCGCTCATTTGCATAACCGCGCTTTTTCTGGGCCTGCGAGGGGGCGGTCGGGGGGGCGCGAGTGGGCTGGTGGATGTTTGGGAGTGAGGAGGTTGTGTGTGTGGGGGGGGCATTTTGGGGGGGTAGGACAGATAAATGTGTGCGATCTTGTCGGGTGCTTCCACAGCATGCATTATTTATGGGCATATATCTTTTTCTGTGGATTTCTTGTGTGTTTGCAGTTTATTTCCAACACAATGTGGGATGTGTCGGAGCAGGTGATTGATGCTGGACAGGACTAATTGGGAGGGGGTGCTGAACCCAGAACTGTGCTCCAGCCTCAGTGACGTCCAGGACACATACAGGACTTGTGGGTTCCTGGATACTTAGACTTAATCTGAATATCACTTTCATTGTGATTATACGCATCACCAAATTTTTGCCCATTCTGTAATGTTACTTTGCCTGAACAAATTTTATGACATTGTGAATCATGCCAGTGCATGGTTGAAGGAAATTGGCAATTAATTTTGATGAATTTTCCATTTTTCTGGTGTATCTTTGTTCACTACCATTCATCCAAATACAGTGTGAAAAAAACTTGAACTATTTCAAATCTCTTTCCATTCTAATGTTATCATATTGTGATGTCTTCACTACCCTTCAGGGTTCATTCACCTGTTTTGGTAACAGGTTCCTTCTCCGCAGTGCATAGCATAGTTATGCACCCTTAAACTTCACCTTTTCTTTATTCTCAAGCTCATAAGCCAAGGATGAAGATGTTTGTGTATTTCTATGTATGTTGGCATGAAGGCAGTCTTTGTGTGTGTTTGTGTGTGTGTGTGTGTGTGTGTGTGTGTGTGTGTGTGTGTGTGTGCGCGTGCGCCTCTCAGCTGCACGGGTGAGGGGCTGGTTTGCCTGCAGTGCCCACGGCTGATGATCACTGGTCACTGGCTCCCTGCTGGTGGCTGTGTTTCCCTCCGGCCTCCTCCCTGCTCCCAATCAGAGCTGTGGCCTCGGGGCAGAGTATCACTTATTGCTGTCAGAAGCCACAGAGAGGGGAGACAGGAAAGGGCCCGACGTGCCGAGGGGGTGTGTGTGTGGGGGGTGTGTGTGGGGGGGAGGGTGCATGGCGTCCGATGGGAGGAGAGCGCAGGCGTGTTAGTCAAATCTCAGCTGTTGAATATTTAATGGAGCCTGCAGTGTTTATTTAGTTAGCCTGTCGATTTTTAACGTTCTGTCAATAGCCTCTCCAGTGCGGTGAGCTGACGATCTTTAGTGGCAGATCTCCCCAGAGCCCAGCCACTAAACCCAATTACGGCCTTTTCCTCCGCAATGTGTTTGATATTTTTACTGATCTAATTTGCAATCTGGTAGTTTATTGTTTGGCATTTTAGTGCTGCTCAAGTGGCGAGGAAAATTAGATTTTCTCTCATAATTCTTTATAATGTCATTAATGCTGTTAGCGCATTGGCACAGTTTTTACGTAAATGGGGAACGTCTTTCCACGATTTTTTTTTTTTCACCTTTCTGCCTGCCCACCCCTGTAATTTGCTTGATTCTGTATCAAATTAAGCACCCTCTCTATGATTACTTTCCGTTGTGAAGCTCTGATTTTCATTTAATGTGATCTGTCGCTCAATGAAACTCACTGCAGGAGACACAGATCAACACCAAGGGAATACATTCACAGTAAAATTAGTTTTTTTTTTAAGCAGCACAAATCCGTCAGGTTCAACACCTAGCTTTTTGCTATATCAGGAGAGTTGATCCTGTTATATTCGTTGCTTTGCAGTGCATATATTTTACGCACTGTGTTGTGCGTTGCATGCGGGGCGTATCTGTATAGTTTTAGTGATTCCTTGCCTCTGACTGCCGAAGTGCACCGCAGATATGAGTTAATGTTAGAGTAACAGAGTCTGGGTGCGGCAATTTATCATGTAACTTTGAAGAAGTGTTACTGGTGTCACTGAGCAGCAGCGTTACGGTTTTTGTGTAATTTTATGTGTGGAGCTGGAGTAATGTCGCTCATAGCTGTGTCGCCAGTATTAGCACAGGCCCATGTAGCATTTATAGCATCAGTGCAGGTCCTTAAGCAGCATTACTGTTATCACGGTGTAACGCTCTTAATGCTATTAGCTCCAGGAAAGTGTGGCAGTGTTTATATGTTATCAGAATTTAGCAGTGCTAACGCTTTTAGCACAGGGCTCTCGTAGCAGCATTAATGTTATCACAGTGCTAATGGTTTTAGCGGGGGGCCTGCAGAAGTGATCTATTAGCCGATGATAGATGAGCACCTTGCCGCACAGACACGCTTTCTCACTCAAGGATCTGTCAAGGTGCTTAAGTGGACGATCACAATTAGCCTGCGCTGAAATCAGGCCCCGGCTCCTGCAGTGGCCTGTTAGATGAGAGACGAAGAGTTAAAGAGCGAGGGCTTCTGTTTACACATCTACAGGGAAAGGAGCAGAGCCGATAGGAATCTCCACGCCTCGTTACCAATGCCACATACAGCTGCCGAAGCAGGCCACAGGCTCAAACTCTGCGTTGCGCTGTCAGTATCCCTAAGGAGGCGGAGTCTCCAAAGTCAAATGGATAATTACGTTAGAACAACAAAGCAATGAAAGTTATCGCTGAAAAGCTGTGAACATTGTCAATCGAATTCATAAGATTTTTTTGTTGAAAAACGCACAGAACAAGGAAAGAGCTTGTTTGTATGACTTTGGCATAGGGCGCTTGCGTGCGATATGTAGGAAAGTGCAAGCCCCCCACCCCCTCCTTGTCAGTCTGTTTCCAGAACATGCCGGTCACATATGAAAGAAGGCGTGCCTTGGTCTTGCACACTTCTCTCACATTAGTGCTACTCAGCCTGCTCTCCCCTGACTCACTGCTCTCCACATACCTGCCATTTCTGGGCAGATTAGCTGGCTGGAATCAATCACTACTCTTTGCCTTTCTTTAACTTTTCTTTGGACTATCAAGGAAAGAGTTGACGACAGTAGCGTTTTAATGTTGCCTGATATGGGTCAACTACCTGTAGGTCAATGAGACAATCTCTGACCATTACCTCAATACCTGAGAGGTCCCTCTGCATGCAAAAAATTTCCCGTACGGCTGAGTGATGTAAAAGTGGCTCCCTACTCAGGGCTCTCCCCTCCCTCCACCCACCCCAAAACATCTTGGTCCACCCCCCCCCCCCCCCCCCCTTTTTTTTGGAAACATTTGAAAATAATTCTGGAGATTATCCGATTAGAGTGTCAGAGGTTTATTTAGTTTACTGACTGGCAGACTTGACCAACTGTGAAATTTGAAAATGATAGCCCAGAGGGTTATGGACGGGACCAGGGAAGAAAATAAATAAATAAATGAACAAACTGAGAAGAGCCCCGAGAATTCTGTAGATCTGAGAGATCAGTCACACACGCTGCTCTTGTTCGCATTCCAGTGTTTCACCAAAAATATAGAGCCTACAGTGTGTGTATATATATATATACTTCATACAGTGCTGTGATAAAGTATTAGCCCCTTCCCTGTTTCTTTTATTTTTGCATATTTGTCACATTAAAATGTTTCAGATCATCAAACTAATTTTAATATTAGACAAAGATAACCCAACTAAATACAAAATGCTGTTTTCAAATGCTTATTTCATTTATCGAAGGAAAAAAGTAATCCATAATTGTCACACTTAAATATTTCAGATCATCAAACTAATTTTAATATTAGACAAAGATAACTCAAGGAAATACCAAATCCTTCTTTTAATGATTGTGTCATTAATTGAAGGAAAAAAGCTATCCAACCTTACCTGGCCCTATTTTAAAAACTAATTACCCCTTTACTTACCAAGTCAACCATTTAAGCATTTTTAAGGGAAATTTGGGTTCAATTTCACTAGACATAACTGCTTGTGATTACTCCCAGCCCTGTTGAATCTAAACATCACTTAAACAGAACCTGTCTGTCAATCTGAAGCAGGTAAAAAGCAACACATGATGCCACGATTTGAACTAGAGCTGCGCTCAGAGAGCTCAAGTACCTCCGCCAATGTACTCAATGTTATTTTTGCCTGTATTAGCTAGCAACTCCTGTGTTTATGCAGTCCTGTAGTCTTAGCGCAAATGTGTTTTTGACCTTTTGCATGCCTTTGACCTTGACCTCCCAAAATTGAATCGCCTCTTCCTTGAACAATACTAAATCATTCCACCAATTTTGAGGAAACTCCATCCATAACTTTTTTGCGCAATCCTGCTTACAACCATAACCTCCTCCAACTTTGTTGGGCGGAGGTAATAAATTCAAGAACAGATGAGAAACAAAGTTGCTGACAATTATCAGCATGGAAAGGGTTAGAAAGCCACTTCTAAGGCTATTAGACTCCAGTAAACCATGGCAAGAGCCATCATCTATAAATGCAGGGAACTTGGTGAACAGTGGTGAACCTTACCAGGAGTATCCAGATTACTAAAATGCCTCCAAAAGGAATCAACAACTCATCCAGGAAGTCACAAATGACCCCACACTAACATCTGTAGAATTGCAGGCCTCAAAGCCTCAGTAAAGGTCAGTGTTCAGGATTCCACAGTAAGAAAGAGACTGGGCAAAAATGGCATGCACAGGAAAGCTGCAAGGTGAAAACCAGAAAGAACTCAAAGGCTCATCCGACATTTGGTGACCTACAAGACCTTAGGGATAATATTCTGCAGACTGATGGGTCAAAAGTGGACATTTTTGGTTACAATTTACATTTGAAGTGAAGCTAACACAAGATTTCATAATAAGAACATCATACTAACAGTCAAACACAGTGACAGTAGTGTAATGGTATGGTGCAATTTTGCTGCTACAGGACCTGGGCGATTTGCCATAATTGATGGAACCATAAATTCTACTCTCTACCAGAAAATCCTGAAGGAGAATATCAGCCATTGGTTTGTGACCTTAAGTTCCAGCACAGTTGGGTTATGCAGCAGGACAATGATCTGAAGCAAGTAAGCAAGTCCACCTCTGAATGGCTCAAAAGTAACAAAATTAAGGTTTTGGAGCGTTCTACTCGCTGCCCAGACTTGAGTCTAAGTTAACTGTGACATGAACTTAAACAGGTAGTGCATACTCAAAAACCCTCCACTGTAGCGGAAATAAAAATATTCTGCAAGGAAGAGTGGGCCGAAATTCCTCCACAGCAATGTAAAAGACACATTGGCAGAAATGGCAAATGTTTGATTACAGTTGTTGTCACCATTGGTAGCAAAATTTGTGTATTGGTTTAGGTGCGTAATTATTTATTGACATTTGTGATAAAGGTTTTGAGTGACTTTTTATCTTCAGTAAATGAAATCATCATCCAAAGTGAAATACGCCAATCAGAAAAATTCTGCAGATAGGAGGTTTTGTGTGTTGTTCATCGAGAATTAGCAAAAACTGAAAAATGGGAAGGGGGCATATAAGTTTTCTCTGCACTGTACTTATATATAGGGATTAGTTGTGTGTGCATGTATGCACACTTCATCTTCTATGATCACATGCCTTTTTTTTTTTTTTTGGAATGTTTAAAGCTACAAATTAAATAATATAATTTGCTTGTAATAAATGAAGCCATGCAATTGCATGATGTTTAAATGTGGATACTCCCCGCAATTATTGAACAGCTGTTGCATCATTTCAAGTGATTGCTTAGGATTAAGAGTAAAGCAACAGTGAAGCACATACATGTGCCTTCCTAACCATTAATGGTGTCACCTGTAATTAAGTGCCTACTTTAAATCACCCTTAGTCCATTATTTCATTTTGTCGCTTCTGGTTTTTGGCAGAGATGACTGCAGTAGTTTTCATTGCTCCTTCCGTTTATTAGATCAGACCTGCCAGTAAACTGTACAATGCATTCTTGCTTGGTCGAGGACGATAACAAATAGATCGTCTAGGGTTTGTTTCTACCTATTACTTTCAAAGAATGTGGCGTCACTACGGGGACAGAGTGAGGAGTTTTGCAGTGGGGAGAGCGGGTCTAGGATATGGGAAAAAACATGGAGAAAATTACATTCGCCCCTAATCTTCCATGATCCGTTTCTGCCCCATTGTCTATATAACAAGCGATGACAATCAGAGCACGCTTTTGGAGCAGACCGATACAGCGGGGAGGGGTTGGCCCAGTCCGAGCGCACGGGCGCGCACCACCCCCAAACTGGAACCAGATGTCCGTCCCCGGGCCGCTGCCCGGACCTGGCGGCGGGGTCCCGCTGCTCGTCTGTGATCCACGCTCACGACACGAGCTCTCCCCCATAGAGACAGGCGCAGAGACTGGGGCCCTCTCCAAATGAAAGCGTTCTGATGCCCTGTGGAGACCCGGAGCTCCCGAGGGCAGTGTGTGCCCACGCTGTGATTTATCTAACCTCGCGTGTGCACCGGGAAGGGGGTGGGGGGGGATCAAGAGTGATTTCATGTGCCTTTGCCTGCGCTTCCGTGTGCGTTTGTGAAAACGCAGAACAAATACGCTGCCTCTCACCCCTTTCCTGGGCATTTGGGCTCGGTAGCAAAACGTGGACTTGACAGAAATGAGAAATGTAATAATCTCGGGGAGCGTACTTATTAAGGTGGGCCGGTGTAAGGACTTCACATGGAAATACAGTGGGGTTTATGAATACTGACGTACAAGAGCAGTACTGTACATGGAGAAATGACAAGTGGAGGAGTGAGGTGCATGTCAGGATCAGGGCTGTAATCTTCTCTACCTTCCCCTTTGTTTTTGCTCATATCTCTGACACCTGGGCAAATTGACACTGTGAAGCCAATCGTTATTAAACTTGCATTTTCTTTTGCTGAAATGGTTGAATGTTACTGATTTCCGAAGGTGGTGTTTTGCGCGTGTGTGTGTGTGTGTGCCTGTGTATGTGAGCCTATATCGAGGTATACGGCACAATGATATTAGTATTGGCTGAGTGTTGTGCTGTTGTACCAAATCAATATAAATCTAATTACTGCATGAAAAATTGACTCCCATCAATAAAAAAAGAAAAGTCTCCCATGCAGTGAACGGTACTACGCTGCAATGATTATTTTATGAACACTGCGTGCGATGTGTGCTTGCTTATTGGATAAGTGTGCCGCCAGTCATCAGCTGCTAATTTTGCAGACGGGAGCGCATAGCGAGAATGCCGTGGGTGGCTAAGCTGCGCATCAATACCCTTCTGGAGTGAGCGGAGAGGGTACGTGTGGGGCCCCGGGGCCACAGGGCCCGGGGCTCTTTTGACGGGAATTGGATTGAAAGCGTCGATCATGCGCTCCTCAAACGGGCGGAAAGGCCAGGGGAGCACTATTGATTTGTTTAACAAATTAGCCATGATGAAGCCAGGTGGGATTCTTATTTATTTATTTTTTTCTTCGCCGTGGCACCCGGGGTCAACCCGTCATATGGCCGCTAACCGACAAGATATTGCCTGACGTTTTGATCTCTTCATTCCCGCACAATGGTATCGGGGGGGGGGCTCCCATGGGAAATAAAGACCCAGCCCCCCCATCCCCACGATTTCTCGTGCGCTTCAAATTAACTTCCCCAGAAGGTTAAGCTCCCTGATTCATAATTATTCACCCCCCCACCCTCACGCCCCCACCCCACCCCCCATCAGGTTTCTCTCTCTCAAGTGGGGCTTGCTCGCCTCTGCTGGGACGGAGGGAATTAAATTAGCTAAGCCTGACCTGTGATGGCCCAGCCGGCTGAAGGGAGAGGTATTGTCTGTGATCTCTGTCTATCTAACTGTCTCTCTATCTAATCTAGCTGTCTATCTGTTACACGTCACATATTATTGCTTGTAAACCTCTCTGTAGACAATGGATCTTGCGGCTTATCTTTTGTGCAGCTGAGGTGACTAGCAAGTAGACAGGGAGCAGAAGAGGGGAATGGTGGGTGTCGACCGGTTTCTCACATATGAATATTTTTAATAAACCAATGACTGCGGTTTCTCTTTTATGCGCACGCTCAGTGCATCAGGTGCGGAAACATTTCACCGCCTTGCTGTGTGTGCAGGTGAGCTCTGCCGCACAGGTGTGTTATGGAGAGGAAATATCACTGCCACTTTGGAAACACTCTCGAAAGCACCTTCCTTTTCTCTGATGCTCTGCAAAACTTAGACTCGGCTCCCTGAAGGCAGTGAGCCTTTTCAGCAGTGAAGTAGGTACTGTGGTTCATAGATTTCTTCTCTGGCAAAGCCCAGTGAGATTGCTCCTGTGACTGCGGTAATGTATCCAAAGCCAGCCTCTGGTTAACTGCTGGGTCGCTAACCAAAAGCAGCCTCAGAAAACAGCTCCAATCCGCAGGTCCCCTCCATCCAAGCCCAAAGCAGGATGATTTTACAGTTATGACAAACACTGAGAGAAAAAAAAGAGAAGATTTTATCTTCTTTCATCTACAGTATGCTTTTACTGACCGGTCTCTCGACTCGGCCAGTCATACTTTTTCTCTCTCTCTTTCCAAGCACTGAAAAAAAATCTGCCAAAGTCAAATATTTTCTGCCATTATATTCTTAAATATCATACTTGCGGTGGTTTGAAAGAGCTCCACGGTAGTTATAAGCGTTTGCATTTTCAAAAGAGTGATTGAGAGAAAGATTATCTGTGGTTTAATGGTTTTCTAATGGCTCCACTGTTTTATTCGAAATGACTGTAATTATAGAGCTAATTTTGAATAGCAGTTTTATTTGCGAAGAAAGCATCAGATTAAGCTGAAATGTCTTCTTGCAGTGAATATTAAATTGCAAAAATGCTTAAATTGAGTGAGGGGATAAAAAATTCTTTAGTGGCACTTTAAATACAAAATCAGTATTGTATTGCTACTTTACGAAATGCCTGCTGTACCAATGTTCATATTTACATTTTTCAATTGATTTAAAAAATAAACTTTGGAAATTGCTAAATGTATAAGAGTGTATTATCTAGAATCACTGATTTTTTTTAAATTCTTGTGATTTTCTGTGTATGCATAATACTGTGCAAATTCTGGGCAGAAATTATGATGCTTGTTTATAAAATCATCCTTTGAATGTTATTGGCAAAATACGTTGTGGTTGGATTTAATAGCAACCAAGCATGCGCTGGGATCAACTGGGGTTTTAGCTATTTAGTTTATGTTAGTGAACTGAAAGCTGCAATTTTTTTTAATTGTTGTTGTTTCTACTGGCAAAGTTGATTTAATATGATGCCTTGAAAGCTAATGCTAGTCATCAGTCTACTCTTTTAATAAGTCCAGTGAGTACATCAAGTTACCACGGAGCTGGACGATATTGCAGCGACAACGACAAAGAAAAGGTCAAGTCAGTAGAAAGTGGAAATGGCATTTAGCATCAGAGACAGGGTGTGATTGACAGCATTAATTAAACAGGGAAAGACATTTTCATCAGGACTCGCTCACTCGTTGCATTAAAGTACTTTCGCAGTGTTCCACAGTCTTTCCACATTTAAGGATTCCCTTGAACGTTGACAGCCCTGTATTTCTTAAAGATAACTTCACTTTATTGTCATATATTCTGGTGGTCCCTTCTTTGTGGTTTGGATTAACAACCTTTTTTGTCATTGTGTTCCATCGCTCCACTGTCACAAATTCAAAAAAAAATGCGAGACATTTTCCTCCGAAGGAAGAAGTGATAATGCGATATGTACCAAAAACACTTTCCTCAACTTTAGTCCTTATCAACCAGGCAGTTGTCATTTGGCAGCACTGGAAAGCATTCCGTAGACTCGCACTCCACCGTTTTCAACATGGGTAACTGCACCAGAGAACTTAATTCAAAATGAGCCAGTAAAAAGAGATCGCACAGATCAATCTATCCGAACCCATAATGGGTACTTCTCTCCCGTTCCTCTGAAGCGCCGTAGCCTCGCGCTTTTCAAGTCAATTGTGAGCCTCGGGAGGCCTCTATAATGTAATGAGGGAGAGTGCCGTCAGCGCGCCGCGAGTAGCTCTCCTCATTCTCTCCTCAGCAGTCAGATAATGAATCTCCCTCCTCTAAAATCTGGGGATTTGCTCTCAATGTCTGAGGAACGGATACGTTTGCGTTTGGTGTGAAACCGTCAAGTGTGTCCTGGCATCGCTATGTGTGCGTGCGTTTTCTTAAACAGTTGTAAACACACCCGTTTATAGCCTACAGAGGGTTAATTACCAAACAGCGCAGTCCCTCTGGGCCCTATTAGGAAACTTGAGAGAGAGGGAGGAGAAAATACCACAACACAACCAGGTACACTAATGATATGTCTGCAATTTATGTAGGGATTGTGAGGGAGATAAACAGAAGTGAGTATTGCGGGTAATTGGATCTGCAGTGAGCTCCAAAGCATCCGGAGGCCAGGCCAGATTCTTTTACTCCTTCTGTCTGATTCTCTGTTTCTCTGCCTCTCGCTTGATCTCTCTGTCACTCTATCTCTCCTTTTCTCTTTTTATTGCTCTCTCCCTCTTCGGTCGCAGTAAAACCGAAATCATAGGAAATCGATGCGTGCCAATTGCGGAGTCTCTCACCCCAGTGTGGGTGTAGCGACCTGGCCTTGCGCAGCACCGACCGACGGCTGCTCATGTTCACTCATACTCAAGCCTGGCTGGAAGCACATAGCTGTGAGAGGAGAAATAATAATGTTCCTCGCTAGCGCTTAACGTCCTAGTTTTTCTGTTTTTGTTTCTTTCTTTGTTCTTTTTCATGCAAGTGTGGCGTTCCTAGCTGTCAAACCCATCCTTCATTGCAGTATTTTTTGCGTACGTGTAATTCTGCATTTATTTCTCACACGCCGTTCTCGCATGCCTGGTCAATTAGCGGGAGTCTGACGTGTAGCTGGGGCTGTCAGGCTGACACACCTGAGAGGGCTGCCTCTGTGGCAGGCTCATAAGTGTGGATGAGCCGCGGTGGAGAGAGAGAGGGCCGGCGGTACATTAGCTCCTCTCGCCCCAGGGCCTCGCTCACTGTGCCCTGTAAAGAGATTACCTCTGTGGAGCCCCCCCCCTCCTCCACCTCCACCTCCTGCCCAGAGCGCTCCGCAGCTCGCGAAGCCGATAAGTGCGGTGAGAAGAGCCTCCTCAGCTTCATCAATCACCCAATGAACCGCGGCCTTGATTAGCCTTTAATTGCTGCTTCCATTGGCTGAGATGCACATCCCCTCTTCTCCAACACCTACATTCTCTCAATGCTCAGTATTCACTTATGTGTTTATCAGCCCCCCATACACACACACACACACACACACACACACACCCAGGTCTTGTAGAAAAATGCTGGCACATTTGACTTGTGACAGAAGATGGGGAGGGAGAAAAAAGATTAAAACCAGTGATTTGATTGACATTTGCAAGTCTGTGTGATACTGTGAGGGCCCTGGAGGGACTGTCCAGGATGGCAGTATCCAGGCAGACAATTTTAGTTGAATTCTTGTCTCACGCTGCGAGAGAACCTCCCATTTTACACACTATCCAGCCCAATGAGAAGTTAGCCTCTGTTGTGGCCATGTAGATTTTCTTTGTACACATTTCCTTTTTCACGTTACCATATATGGGAGGATAATTTCCTTAAGCTCACTGGGTTTTACATTGAATGATATGTCCCTGCTCCCAAATATAGAAACTATTGCCTTGAACTTTAACTCATTTACTTGAAATGATCAACCACTGTAAAGCATCAGTCAGAAATAGTTATTTCCTTGAGTGATATGAATTGAAGTATGCTATGTGAATAACATCTTGTATTGCTTTTTTACACAAACCAGAGAAAAATTCTAAATCTATATATTGGTTTTAAATGTAGCAGCACCCGAGGTCAAATTTCTTAAGCTCTTAATTAGATGAGGGCCCAACTAATTAAATGAAATTCATTATCCTCAGCTACAGAAATCAAGAGGCACTTTTGGAAACAAGGTTAGCCGCAGCCTCATCCATCATGCGTTAACTAACCAATTTACGGTCCAGAGTTTGCATGCTCCGTTATTACCTTGTCATAACCAGTTACCCTTAAAATCCTGAGTCAAGCTCTGATGGCGCGGCTTTTATCGTATTAGTTTGCGCTACTGTGTCAGCCTCTTTCTGCCCGAGATGAAGCACGCTCGAAATAATCTTATTACCAACACCAAGCACAGACACAGAGCCAACGAGGCCCCGCTTAAATCAGCCTGATAATTCCCTCTAATTAAGACATACTGTAGTGGCCTTTTCGCAAATAAAGGCCGCAGAATACTGGGGAGATGCCTGTGTTCAGTGACCGAGTCACGGTCCCCGATGTGCTTGCGCTGCCGGCTCTACTTTCTCTGTTTTCAGGCTCATGCTTAAAATAGTCTGAGACAGCACGTAAATGAGATGGTGCTTCTTACTGTTTTTCTGAAAAAGCTTTAAGGCTGAGTTCAAGACCGTTAGGGGATATCATGGACTTTGAGTGAAATAAGTAGTTAAACTCGACGAGGCACGCTTAGCTCCGCCTGCACTGCAAAAGTGCAAAGTCCGCTGCTCCCAGGTCCGATTATGGCAGTGACCTCAGGATCAGGTGTGTTTGTCACCTTCCTGGTCTGGCAGCCAAGACCCAACATCACACTAAAGCAGCTATTGTCCAGAAACACAAAAGCCGGGCGGAACATTCCCTCTTGAGCAAAAACAAGCTATATTTTCAGGCTGCTATACTGGCTTTCCCCACCCTCATCGTTACAATTATCGTTTATTTCGTTTTTAAGCGCAGGTTTTTAGTTACGCTTCGACTTCTGCACGAGGTAGGCTGAGCTGCTCCTCCCATTGTAGTTTAGCGCCCCAAAAATCAGACATAACAATGCCGCAGAACAAATGGCCGCAGAAGTAGCCTCATATAGTATCATTAGGTATTAATTAAGTACCGCATTGTGCAGAGGCTAAACTGGAGCGCTTAACCTCCATTAAACGCAGATTGTTGGAGTGGAGTTTGTAAAGTGCTGGAGTTATTTACAGCGCCCAGCCATACGGCTAGCAGGCTCACTCCATCGGCGGCGTCCCCTCAGCACATTGCAGCTGTCCCGCGCTTTGTACCTAACAGTGACATAGTGGCACGCCGATCGGGGATGGCCGAGGAAAAAGGAGCGATTTGTCAAGGCCGTATATATCACCCCGCCGTCGGGCAGGAGAAAGGGACATGAAAGAATGGGAAGTGCGTGTGCGGGGTGGGAGGGGGGCGTTTACTCACAGTAAATTGAGTTGAAATAATGGGCCCTTTTTTCTTGGCCGGTCAGACAATGGTGTGGATGGCAGGCCTCAGGCGTCGTCCAGACAGGGGTAACCGGTGCTGTGGCCGCCCAGGGCACTGCGGAGAATTGGAAGGGGGTCCATTATTCGGGGAGCGACACCCCACCGACAGCACCTGTGAGCAGGGAGGGGCTGACAGTGGGATCTGGGGGAGCCTCCGCCGGCCCCGGGGCCCTGTCAGTGGATAGATGAGCGGGTGGGAGGGCGAGGGGCGGGGCTGGCCCCGGGACAGGCAGGCCGCAGGGCCCAGCGGGGGGGGGACAGCAGCACACCCCTGAGAGGAGACCCTGGCTGGTGGGATGTGCTGGTGTATCAGCTCTCAGTGCGGCTCTTTAACCCTGCAGCTGCAGGGGAGCAGTCAGGTCCCAACCTGCTCCTGTCACTGTGTATGTGTGTGTGTGTGCGCGTGCGTGAGAGTGTGTGTGTGTGTGTGTGTGTGCGTGAGTGTGTGTGTGTGTGTGTGTTTGTGAGAGAGAGAGAGACAATGTGTGTGTGTGTTAGAGAGTGTGAGAAAGGGTATGTGTGTTTGCGTGTGAGGAAAAGTGTGATAGAGGGTGTGTGTGTGTGTGTGTGTGTGTGTGTGTGTGTGTGTGAGAGATAGAGAATGCGTGTGTGTGTGTGTGTTTGTATGCAAGAGAGAGTGAGAGAGGATGTGTATACGTGTGTGTGTGTGAGTGCGTGGGCTTGAATAGATATTCATATGAAAAACCAACTCTTGAGGAACCACAATGTTGTGAGGACCTTTTTGGTCGTGAGGTCATTTTGGATGGTCATCTGAGGCAATTACAGAGGATTATTACTAATCGGTTAAAGTTAGGGTTACGGTTACAGGTAGAGTCAGGTTATGGTTAAGGTTTGGGTTAGACGTAATCCGATAAGAATTAGGGTTTGAGAAAGGCACAGAATCTCAAGTTCATATATTGTCCTTATATTGTATAGCTGTACTAACATGGGTGGGTGAGAGAGGGTGGGGGAGCGGGTGTGTGTATCTGTTAGTGTTTGAGTAATGTGTGAGGAACAGTATATCTGTGTGTGTCCAAGGATGTGAGAGAGAGAGAAGAGCATGAGAGAGAGTCAGTGTGTGTGTGTGCGTGATTGTGCCCTAATACTAGCCTAGTAGCATCTGTGAGCGTTAGCGTGTGGGGTCACCGGTTTCATCAGTGTTTGTTACTATGTTTTTAATAAAGTCAAACGCGATTGTGCTTGTTTCTGCTGCGTATCTGCGAGTGTGTGTTTGTATGCAAACCTGTGTGTCTTCATTTTGTTGTGTGTGGGCAGGCGTTTGTTTTGCTGTGGGCGTGTATGTGTTTCCATTACTGACTGACAGTTATTCCTCTGTCTTCATTTGTCATCCTGCAGTATAAAGCAGTGTCCTGCATTATATAAACAGCTGCTTTTCGGTAGCATGGGGAGCGGGCAGCGGCGGGACAGACAATGGTGATGCGGCTGCGCTTTGGGGAGGGGGGACATGCTCTGAGAGAGTGTAAAATTGCTGATGAATACGGCCTCTTTCTCCCGCTGAAAGAGCTGAGCGAGCCTCCCTCTGCAGCGGGAGTCCGCTGAGCCTGTTAAACAAGAGGCGCGATGAAGATAAATACGCACTCAGCCGAGTGTGCAGCCGCTGACCGTCCGCTCGAGATTCGCTCGCTGTGCGCACGCATACGCAAGGTCGCGCGTGCCGCCGTCAGCTGCCGGCACGTCAGCATATTCAGTCGCAAAACGCTGCTGTTTTAGGGAGACTGCTTGTGAATAGCCGATGACTAATGTAGCTACCATCAGCAGGTGCTGCTATGTCCGTGGCTTCAGACTGCTGTCTATTCTGTAATACTCATACTCTGACTGGGCCTCACTCTGCCCTCTCTGTCGCAGATTCGTCGTGTAACAGTTCGCTTCTCCAGCAGTATTCCGCTGGGACAGTGGAGGTCCTATTGTACACTTGAAATATCCTCTGTGAATGTTGACATCGGTTAAAATGGAGTAATCTTCCATTGTCTTTTTCCAGTTGACTGTATTGATTTGCAATTCACTGAGTATCTGTTGCTCCCAAGAAAGATGGATGGAGTTCATGGTTACTGTGTAAAATGAAATGACTAGGAGATTTTATTTTTCAGTAGGAAATGAACAATTGAATGCTATGGGATCAGGATTGATGGGGACCGGTGCTGTAGGATCCCTGCTGATAGGCTTATGGTGGGTGAGGTTGGTGGCCCTGTATGCTTAGCTTGGAGATCTCCCCAAAGCTAACAGTTCAGAGGAACCTGTTCTCCTCCACCTGGTGTGACTGCACCTTTCCTCCGATGAAAGAGAATGTGTGTGTGTGTGTGTGTGTGTGTGTGTGTGTGTGTGTGTGTGTGTGTGGTGGGGGATAGAGAATGAGGGCATCAGACAGCTTCATTGCCAGATATCTTGGGGGCAAAACACATACTTTCTGAACTTTGAGACACCAGTAGAATAACCCACGGTAACTTAAGAATGGAAGGATTGCATCCAAAAAATCCCCGCCACTGTGAACCAGATAAAAAAAAAAAAACAATCTGCATATCGGCTGCATACCGCATGTTTCCACACGCAAGAAAAAGAGAGAGAAAAAAAAAATCAGACAGTTCGTTTATTGTTCTGTTGTTTCTGTTGTTTGTCTCTGGTGCTCTCTGACTTTATGGTGCAATGTCTAGACATCGCATTGAGGGTGTTTCATCAGCCTACCTCCGAGACACTGAGAAACATATTTCTGTCCCGGGTCTTCTGTGCATTGCGGTGAATGCATTTTATTTCCTATAAGCTGTTGTTATGGAAACCACATGCGGCATTTTCGGCTTGGAATGCGCACACGCAGCAAAAACGACCTGACTGCGTGCAACGTCCAGACGGTATTGGTCAGGTGTTTTTTCTGCGCCGCAGTGCGAGCCTGCGCGCCGCATTCAAAAGAAAAATACTTTAATTGAGCTAACTGAAAGACTGGGCCATACGATCTGTGCAATCTGGGTGACCGTTCTGAAATGTAGAGGGATATTAAACTTCAGGCTTTCCATCCTCGGTAAATGCCTGATTATTGAGCCTTGTCTTTGGGGAGGGCGCTGTCTTGATTCAGTAATGCTGTCAATCAGATATGAATATCAGAGACTTTACAGCGAAGACTATGCTTCGATTTTTTTTTTTTTCAATTTTATTTTACTTTATTTATTTATTGTTATTATTATTTTTTCAATGAATGGTTCAAATAGGTTAATTGGTGTCATATGTTGAACACATTGTTTGTGTGCTCTCTGGCCTTAATGACCAAGCCTTGATGAGTTATTTATTTATTATTTTTTCCCCCCCTCATTCTGTTTATGTTAGCTAGATGATCATCACTGTAACTATTTGCAGATGATTTTAGCTTTATCTCATGTACTGTCCTGATATCACATACATGTACCATGTAGGATTACATTTTAAATAAGCTGAAACCAGGTAATTGTTGTGTCAATAATGCATCACTCCACACATTGGCAAATGTAAAATTTTACACACTGCCTTAGTTAAGGCTCCCATGAATGTATTTTATTTCATGCTGCTGGTCTTAAATTGACATTCTTAGTTTTAATATCATTGTTATTTCGACTGTGGGTAATATGATGTGATGAAGTGAAAAGGTGACGTAAGTCTATACTTTGCTCAGTGTGGATAAGCCTCCTGCAGCGAAAGCTTTAGTTGTTCCAGCTGGCCTTTTCTGTAATGTATAACCACTGTAACACAGACTTGACATTTTGGGGCTCGTGATGGCCAGAGTGGCCCCTGACTTGGCAGTCCCTTGACGCCACAGTTCCCGGGGTGAGGTGTGTCCTGGGCCAGACTCTCAGTATGGCCAGTGCCAGCTGCACCCCTGTCTTTATCTGCTCTCCTCTCCTGCCCGGGGATGGCTCTGTCCCCTTTGGCTGTAGAGGTCTGTGTAAAGACCATGAAGGATGCCTGTAGGTCTGCCCATAGCCTGTCATAACAGTGTCCTCTGTTTGATGGAGTCTAGTCACAGGTACATTGTTGGATGACCTGCCAGTATCGATAGAAAATGTAGTAGTTGCGAGCTATCTGAAAGAACAGTGGATCGTTGCGTCTGAGATTGTGCCAGTCACCGGTGAGGTTTCAAACTGAGGTCATGATGGGCCTCATATATGGTAACGTCCTCTCATATATGGTAACGTGAAATCGCTCTGCATTACGTCACGCTGTTAATATTTAGCAAAACTGAACACCAAGTGTATCGTCAGTTCAATTGGAGTGACTCAGCCCTGATGCAAGCTGGCAAAGTGCCACTCACAGAACTAAATTAACGTTACTTAGCTAGCTAGCTAGCATGCGCGTGGTACTTTATCATAACCATTATGTAACAGTTGGTTAGCGAGCTAACATTAGCTGGCTACTCAGTTGACTGAATTTACAAGCAGCTGTTAATTCAAACATGAATGATTGTGACTCAGTGACTAAGTTAGCACTGTGATACAGTCATCTCAAAGCTAACGTATAATGGGCGCTAACGGAAATTCCATTTGTTTTCTATTAAGTTACGCAATTCAGTTATGTAATTAACAGAATCTTATACTCTTGGTCGTGTCATATGAAAGTTATTAAACTCGTTGAGTAAATTTTGGATTTGTTGCTTCCTAAAGCTCACAACAAATGCAAAATTTACTCAACTCGTTTCATAACTTTCATATGACATGCCAACTCATCTAAGATTCTTTATTTCTTTGGTGTGCCTGTGTGTACATGCCTGTGTGTGTCTGTATAGGTGTATGTGCACATGTGTTCGGGCGCAGTTTCATGTGTGCACCTATTTATGTGCGCACATCTATTTACATGCAAGTGCATTTGTGCATGCGCATGCATCCTCTAGTGTGCAAGTGCATCTGTGTGTCTTTATGTGCGAGTGCATGTGTGTGCGTTTGTTTATGTGTGAGTGCATTTGTATATGCGCGTCCATGTTTTTATGTCTGAGTGCATGTGTGCATGCATGTGTATCTATTTATGTGCGAGTGTGCGTGTTTGTTTCAATTTATGCACAAATGCATGTGTGCATGCATGTTTGTGTATTTATGTGCTAGAGTATGTGCGTATGGGTGCTCATCTATTTATGTGCTGGTGCATGTGTGCATGCGTGTTCATCTATATATGGGCGAGTGCATGTGTCCATGTGTGTTCATCTGCTGTATTTATGTGCGAGTGCTTGTGTGTTCATCTGATGTATTAACGTGCGAGTGCATGTGTGTTCATCTGATGTATTTATGTGTGAGTGCATCCGTGTTCATCTGCTGTATTTATGTGCGAGTGCATGTGTGCATCCGTGTTCATCTGCTGTATTTATGTGCGAGTGCATGTGTGCATCCGTGTTCATGTGCTGTATTTAAGTGCGAGTGCATCCGTGTTCATCTGCTGTATTTATGTGTGAGTGCATGTGTGCATCCGTGTTCATGTGCTGTATTTATGTGTGAGTGCATGTGTGCATCCGTGTTCATGTGCTGTATTTAAGTGCGAGTGCATCCGTGTTCATCTGCTGTATTTATGTGCGAGTGCATCTGTGTTCATCTGCTGTATTTATGTGCGAGTGCATGTGTGCATGCGTGTTCATCTGCTATATTTATGTGCGAGTGCATCTGTGTTCATCTGCTGTATTTATGTGCGAGTGCTTGTGTGTTCATCTGCTGTATTTATGTGCGAGTGCATCTGTGTTCATCTGATTTATTTATGTGCGAGTGCATGTGTGCATGCGTGTTCATCTGCTGTATTTATGTGCGAGTGCATGTGTGCATCCGTGTTCATCTGCTGTATTTATGTACGAGTGCATGTGTGCATCCGTGTTCATCTGCTGTATTTATGTGCGAGTGCATGTGTGCATCCGTGTTCATGTGCTGTATTTAAGTGCGAGTGCATGTGTGTTCATCTGATTTATTTATGTGCGAGTGCATGTGTGCATCCGTGTTCATCTACTGTACTAATGTGCGAGTGCATGTGTGTTCATCTGATTTATTTATGTGCGAGTGCATGTGTGCATCCGTGTTCATCTGCTGTACTTATGTGCGAGTGCATGCGTGCATCCGTGTTCATCTGCTGTACTTATGTGCGAGTGCATGTGTGCATCCGTGTTCATCTGCTGTACTTATGTGCGAGTGCATGTGTGCATGCGTGTTCATCTGCTATATTTATGTGCGAGTGCATGTGTGCATCCGTGTTCATCTGCTGTATTTATTTGCGAGTTCATCCATGTTCATCTGCTATATTTATGTGCGAGTGCATGTGTGCATGCGTGTTCATCTGCTGTATTTAAGTGCGAGTGCATCTGTGTTCATCTTTTGTATTTATGTGCGAGTGCATCTGTGTTCATCTGCTGTATTTATGTGCGAGTGCATCTGTGTTCATCTGCTGTATTTATGTGCGAGTGCATGTGTGCATGCGTGTTCATCTGCTATATTTATGTGCGAGTGCATCAGTGTTCATCTGCTATATTTATGTGCGAGTGCATGTGTGCATCCGTGTTCATCTGCTGTATTTATGTGCGAGTGCATCCGTGTTCATCTGCTGTATTTATGTGCGAGTGCATGTGTGTTCATCTGCTGTATTTATGTGCGAGTGCATCTGTGTTCATCTGCTGTATTTATGTGCGAGTGCATGTGTGCATCCGTGTTCATCTGCTGTATTTAAGTGCGAGTGCATCTGTGTTCATCTTTTGTATTTATGTGCGAGTGCATGTGTACGTGCGTGTTCATCTGCTGTATTTATGTGCGAGTGCATGTGTGCATGCGTGTTCATCTATTTGTGTGAGTGCATGTGTGCATCCGTGTTCATCTGCTGTATTTATGTGCGAGTGCATGTGTGTTCATCTGATTTATTTATGTGCGAGTGCATGTGTGCATCCGTGTTCATGTGCTGTATTTAAGTGCGAGTGCATCCGTGTTCATCTGCTGTATTTATGTGCGAGTGCATGTGTGTTCATCTGATTTATTTATGTGCGAGTGCATGTGTGCATGCGTGTTCATCTGCTGTATTTATGTGCGAGTGCATCTGTGTTCATCTTCTGTATTTATGTGCGAGTGCATGTGTGCATGCGTGTTCATCTGCTATATTTATGTGCGAGTGCATCTGTGTTCATCTGCTATATTTATGTGCGAGTGCATGTGTGCATCCGTGTTCATCTGATTTATTTATGTGCGAGTGCATGTGTGCATCCGTGTTCATCTGCTGTATTTATGTGCGAGTGCATGTGTGCATCCGTGTTCATCTGCTGTATTTATGTGCGAGTGCATGTGTGCATCCGTGTTCATCTGCTGTACTAATGTGCGAGTGCATGTGTGTTCATCTGATTTATTTATGTGCGAGTGCATGTGTGCATCCGTGTTCATCTGCTGTACTAATGTGCGAGTGCATGTGTGTTCATCTGATTTATTTATGTGCGAGTGCATGTGTGCATCCGTGTTCATCTGCTGTACTAATGTGCGAGTGCATGTGTGTTCATCTGATTTATTTATGTGCGAGTGCATGTGTGCATCCGTGTTCATCTGCTGTATTTATGTGCGAGTGCATGTGTGTTCATCTGATTTATTTATGTGCGAGTGCATGTGTGCATCCGTGTTCATCTGCTGTATTTAAGTGCGAGTGCATCTGTGTTCATCTTTTGTATTTATGTGCGAGTGCATGTGTACGTGCGTGTTCATCTGCTGTATTTATGTGCGAGTGCATGTGTGCATGCGTGTTCATCTATTTGTGTGAGTGCATGTGTGCATCTGTGTTCATCTGCTGCATTTATGAGTGAATACATGTGTACATGCGTGTTCATCTGCTATATTTATGTGCGAGTGCATGTGTGCATGCGTGTTCATCTATTTTTTTGAGTGCATGTGTGCATGCGTGTTCATCCGCTGTATTTTTGTGCGAGTTCATGTGTGCATGCGTGTTCATCTGCTGTATTTGTGTGTGCGTGCATGTGTGTTCATCTATTAATATTAATAGATTATGTGTTAGTGCATGCGTGTTTATTTATGTGTGAGTGCATCTGTATGCTCTGCAGAGCTAGGTGTGAGACAGTTCTTAGTAGGAGATGTTTGTCAAAGACGGTGAGATAAGCAGGAGCTATAAAGCTTCCTTATCTCATGGCGAGCATTTTTATGAGCCTCAACCTGAAGTGCCCTTTTTTCTCCTGGTGGTCTGAGAGAGGGAGAGTGGGAGAGCAGTGGGCACTGTTTTTGTTCCGTGAAACAGCAGGTTTTGGGTTTGCTCTGGGATGCGTGCGCGCCCCTCTGTCTGTCCTGCACATTCCAGCACTGCCCCGCTCTCCCGGGCCCTACACTCTCGCGCCGTCTCCACGGTGACGCTTGCTATTCAGTGCCAGCTCTCCGTGCTGGAGGACATATTTGTTTGGCCAGTGTAACTATGTCACACACAAGAAAAAAGCTTTTTTGCATGACACCTGCTAATCTGGGATTGGCTTCTTTGAGAATGCCTGCTGGTCTGAAATTCAAATATCGTTTTGCATACTAATCTCAGCAGTAATCCCTGGCCTCTTGGTCTGAAAACATCCTGTCAACAAAAAGTGCCCCCCCCCCCCCCCCTTTTTCCCCTTCTTCTCCTGAGTGGCCTTATCTTGGCACATCAGTGATAGCCTGTACTGGGAATGGAACAGTCTGGTCCAGTCATAATCTCTTAATGTTTCGAAAATCTGATTTAAATCACCCTTGGCTTTTTCTCTCTTTTCTACTGAATGCCTGCTGAGTTTATTGACATTTTTTGCTAAGTTAGCATTTAGAGAGAATTAAGTGGACTATCTGTGAACGAACTCCCAGCAGGAGATTTTATGGCTAAATATTCAGGCTGTCTATTCAGAAATAGTCATTGGATGACCTAAAGAGCGCCAAGCCAGGTTTTTTTCCCCCCCAAATAAAAAATAGAACGAAAGGTAGTTGGTACTTTTACTCACAAAACCGTAGTCCTTTCCCAGAGAAGGAACAATAATGTTTATTTTGCCCACATTTATGAATGTGCTGCCCAAACAGCCACCTCTGCCCAGTGAACCACCATGACCTTTGACCCCAGAAGCTGCAGCAGCTGGTCTCAGTGCACAGTGCCGCCTCCATCCAGCTCACACACACACACACACCCTCCTACCCTGGGTTAATATGTGCCTCCTTCACTTAACACATCCTTAAGCAGGAATGTCTGTACACTCGAGGGCAGACTCCTCACACTGGCTCTCTGCAGGCTATTCGTCACAGCCAGTTTTAATATTATAGAAGCCGCCAAAGCTGCCATGACAACGTGCTTTTCCCCAAAACAATCTTTAACCGGATTTTTTTTTTAGGGGCATTACGGATGTTAAGTTGTCTGCGCTCTCTGGGAAAATCCTGTTTTAGAAAGGTCTAAAATGAGCTCCCATCAGCTCTTTGTGTCTAAGCTGTCAGTTTTCCCCCCATCCCGTTATTGTAGACCTCCAAAAGAGTTTTCCCTAGCAAATAGGTGTTAGATTTGGGGATAGTAATGTAAAAAAAAAAAAATTGTCATCAGCTTTCTATGTTAATTTATTTTTGTAGTTTGGACAGAATGTGCACTTTTAAAATCCTAAACTTTCAATGATGGGAAAATGAGCTGGAATTCAGTGCAGTAGCTTTGTTTTTGAGATCTTTACATCTTTTATCAGTGATGAAAATGGTGAACCGCTGGTGCCTTTCATTACTGTAGATCCCACTGGGGAGATGGACTGAGGGGATTTGGTGGGCAGTGATGGTCCTGTTTATGTTCTGAACTGTGTTACAGTCTCCTGCTATGCTTTGATTTATGATTGTATCATTTATTTATTTATGTGAAACTTCTTCATCTAAATGCAAATCTTGCACTGTTTTGCTGAAAGTACTTCATCTATTCTCACAGCAGATTACAGTACAATGCTCTGGATTGTACATGTTCAACAGCCCATTATCTCACCCTGAATAAGTTACACTCCCAGCTTCTCAGCCATTCTACCATTCTACTTTTACTGCTGCCAGTCTAGTGCTCCATTCTGGCCACGATAAAACCATGTGATGCTCTCAGGCCCCCGGGCCCTTGCTCTGGGGCCCCTATGGCTGACTGCTCTGAGAGAGGAGTGCCCTCTCCCAGGGCCCTGATGTTGACTTTAACTCCCCAAACGGCTCGGCCTTGTGCTTGCCTTGCAGTTCGCAGCGGGATGCCGATTCCTAACTGGTCCATTAAATGTTCATTTGGCTCCGCTTAGCCAGACAGTGATGGGACAGATGAAGGTTGTGTTTGTGTGGAAGGGCGGGCTGGAGGCGGGAGCATAAGTTAGGAGGTTTAATGGGATGAATAGAGGAGAGAGTTTGTGCCCACCTTCTGAAACAAGCCCGAAATTGCTTGTATTCAATGTCATTTCTGGTCCGAATTCACTCCCCATACGATGGCTGTGATTTGCCTGTTTACATTTGCAGTCTGCGGAATGAGGTTACAGTCAGTATTTGTGTGAAATAAAGAGGTTTGACAAAATGTCGAAAAGGGGCAGAAGTCAGATATTCGAGTTCGGCAATCTCATGGCACAAGCTACAGCTGCGCTGAATCATCTTAGCTGGAGGGACATTTATTAGCTAGATGCTCACCCCTGTGACCTTTTGTGAGTTTTTTTGTTCACGTACTACTTGTTCCGCTGAGCATTATCGATTCGGTCAATTTACCACTCACTTCGAGGAAACCGAGAGAAAAGAGACCAGCGAGAGTCCAGTCCTCTCCCTGCGTCTCTAATTTTTAATGAAGATGATATGGTGGCATCAGCAAGGCTAATCTCTGTCTCGGACTGAAGGGAGCGCTTGGAATAAATATGAAATAAAGGGGGGGGCCCAGTCAGAGGTAAGAGGTTTATGTTGTCAAAAAAGAAAGGAGAGTGGAGAGGGGAAAAAAGGGCGAGAGGAGGGGAACGTAAACAGACGAGTCGGGCCCTTTCGGACAATGGCTAAGCCGCAGTCGTTTCACATTCGCTCTGTCAGACTCACTTTAATTTCAGGCTTAGGCCAAATCTTTGTTGAACAAACAGGACCCCCACCCACCCGGCAACCTTCACAATAATCTGAGGATCAATTCCACTAATTAAAACTTGGACAAACACTTCCCTTCACATCAATAGCCTAAAGACGATAGGGACAGGGCAATGGGCGAGCGGACGGGGCGCGGGTGAGATAGACACTCAGGCTTTCTTCCAGATTTTTCTCCACTACACTCTCATCCTGTTAATCCACTGTCTTTTCACTGGTGGTAAACTCCTCAAGATGGACGGGGTTTGTGGCCGGGGCATCTGGGAGATTGTGGGTGGGAAGGGGGGGGGTGCTTTGCAGACAGACCCGCTTAGCTTCTGTGCAGAGCGCTGGAATTTTTCATTAGCCAACAGCTGGGTCGCAAGTGGCTCTCCAGCCCTCTTCATATTGTGTGGGCAGCCAGATTAGGGGCGGCTGAAAGGCCCAGAGATGTGTGCTGCTCTCCACTAGATCCCGTCTTTGCATATTTGCAGATCTGCTTCGGGACACCTCATATTACTGTTTGTTTTATTTCTTAGGGCCTGACCCTCCCGGGTCAACAGTAATTATAAAACTGTACGTTGCCGATCCCCTTCCTCATTAACCCCTTCTCTGCCTCTTTTTTTTCCCAAACCCTTTTTTTCTCCTCCCTTTTTCAGCCCTGGTGAGGACAAGTCTCGGGTGTCTGCTATTTAGCATTTGTCATATTCTTTTCATTTTTTTTTTGTCTCATATCTTAATCTCTTGAAAGAGGCCGAAAGTACTGTTTTATTGACTATTATTTTCTTCAAAGATTACATGTTGTCCCACTCCAAGATAAAAGTTAACAGTGGCCTGTTGTGGAATATGTGCAATAATGCTGCACATCATGTTGCTATATCATAGGAGCCACAAATATCCAAAAGGTCTCCGCTATTTCCTTTCAGTTCAGAACATTTGAGCTCAGGGCAGCTGCAGATTTATATTTTTGCTGTTATTCCCCCTCCTGATCTGTACTTTTCCTGGTGTGGTGTGCTGTAAGCACAATGCTGGCTAGCTGTGGCCTCTCCGTTTCGGTAATTTGGAGCAGACAACATTTTTTGGTTCGCCGCTTCGTACCCTTCCAGATTTTAGAAGAAATTAGTAGAAATGAGAGACTTGGGCTTTTTTTTTTTTTTTTTCCTGTGGGTCGATCACCATCCTCTCTCAGTTCAGAACTCCAGCGAGCCCTAATCTGCATGTAATTCCACGCACCTCCATCATGTGCGGAGCCCTCAGTCGCTGATGACCTCATGTACGGTAATGTTAGCCTCAGCCTCTTCCCCTGGTCTGGGTTGGGATGGGACGGGATGCGCTGCACTGCGCTGGGTTCCGCTTTGTTTGAGCCCCTGAACCCTGTCTGCATTTAGCTGCTGCGGGCCGCATGGGGACGCCTCAAACATCTGAGACTTATTACCCTTCTGCAAGGGAACAATGGCTAAGGATCGCTGGTCCCACATTGGCAAAGGCCTTAATGCGGGGTGCCTGCTGCACTTCATACAGATTGCTTTGGAAGGAGCAGGAGCCCCGCCTGCCCCCACCCTGCCACAGAGTTATTAAAAGTATAAAATCTGGTACCATGAAATTTACATTTGTCTAAATGAGAAGGGTCCCAGCCTCCCTGTGCACTGGTTAGTGCTGTCCGCTTTTGTGTGCTCAGGGCACGTGCTGTAAAGATGTCACCCCTCTCTGGGGGGGAGGTGAAGAGATGGGCCATATGCTGGGGCTGGGGTAGGCTGAGGGTTCAGGGGATGAGAGCAGAGCCCTTTTTATAAGGAACATTTAATTCACAACCCCCATAACCCCCTCCCCCTCCTCTGGGCCCCACTCAACCACCTCATTTACTGAGAAATAAATTCAAGTCCACATTAAAATGGAGCCATTTTGGGCTTGGAGCAGGGCATGGCCCACTAAAGTTACACTGCACACACTGGCAGAATGTAATGAATAGGAATTTACTTTATTTATTTTTGCGTTTTTTTTTTTTTTTTTTTAGGGAAAGCAGTTTAGATTGTTCCATTAAACCTTTCCCCAAGGCCTGTTCAGTATACTTTAGATCTCACTAATGCTTATACTCAAAGGCTTCCTTGTATTTATTTCTTTATGCTCTGTAACATTAAAACAGTGTAGGCTAAAAGGAGTATCTTATGTTTATCTGTACGTGCAAGAATTGCACCAGGAACATTGCTGTGGTAACAGTTTTCAGTCAGTGTTAGAAAGGTCATACCCAGTAAGAGGTTCAAATCTATTCCTACTCTGAATTTGTTATTCTATAGAGTGTCTTAGGACTAACTTGGCATAATGCTGAGAGAACAAAAGTCACAATCGGATGTTAATGATGTCTGAAATGATAACATGCAAGAGAAATTCACAAAAGCAATGAGATGCCTCCATTTGGACAGTTTTAGTAGTTGGCTTGTTAGGGGAAAGAACCCTTTGAAAACCTCTCTTTGATTGGCTGTTGCCGTAGCGTGGATGTGAAGAGCTGCCGCAGTGTGAACAGGGTATGAATGCACGGCTCAGGAAGTACAGCTGTCCAAACACTGCACTTGTGTACCTGGCTGCCCGATCCCCCGCCTTGCTGTGTACTCAACCTAGCCTGTTGGCCCACCGGCTTCTCTCTAGCATTTCAAGGCCGGCCTTTGTGTATATGTGTGTGTTTCTGAGGGGTCAGCCCACTGGGCAGTGAGGAAGTTCTCTCTCCTTACATCTTTGTCTCTTCGCTCTCTCTCATTGGTCTTCTGCTCGTCATCTTTGGGGAGTCAGGCCAATCGTTTACGGCACATACTGTAGCTTGAAGTTTTCAGTAGCCAACAGTGGGTGCATTTACTCTGAAATCTAATGCTGCAATCTTATCAGGGTTGTGGAAATACTCTGATTATTGAAACCATATTGTAAATACCTTTATCCAGTTACCTTTATCAGCATACTGTCATCTGCATAATTGACGCCTAAGACACCAATGTTGCGCTCACACTACGAGCAACAAAGGAAGGCTATGACTCATGGAAGCTGGCGACACGTACCTACAAATTGATGCCCGATACTTGTTGATGCATGAAAGGCATGATGCGCCACAAATCAAAGCTGAGCTGACACTCCCAAAGACACAGTGAAACCCCAACCGATCAAAAGTTTTTGTTTCATCGTTTCAATTCCCCATTCTTTCCCTACATGGAAGAAAAACTTTTTTTTTCCATTAGCCAGCTCCCAGTGCTACTGAACCCAACCACTTTTTTCCTGTGACATTGAAAAGAGCAGAACCTATTTTCTGTCATGTGTCAAATGCCGCCAGTGGGAGGAGCTTTAATGTCTCAGTAATCGGTTATCGTGTCTAAATCATGGCAGTGACAACACTGGATGACAGTACTTCAGATTCTGCAGGTTTTATTATCTACCCCCATCTGTAGAGTATGAATGAACACTGCATTTCTCAGCTTTCTTTGCCTTCAGCTGACTAATGTATCTGACGTAAGAACCAAAGTTGTTTATTGTGCTTTTTAGCTATCACAACCTCACATTTATCAGTGGCAGTGAATACAGACACACACCAGCCCAGGACAGCATACCTGCGTCAATGAGGGAATGAGCAGCACCTTTATCGGGACTCAGCAACAATGTAGCTGGTCACATTCAGCCATTTTGTGGCTTTGTGGCTTGTAGTGTGAACATAGCATTAGACTCCTGAAAGTCCTTGTGTCTCTTTCACGTTGTGTCTCAAGATCTATGTCTCCTCTTGGCAAAAGCTGCAGAGATATTGTGAAGGCGTAGAAGCCTGGTAGGATCTATAATGATGATTTTTCACTCTCCTTTTGAGAATATGTATTATCAACATTTTCATATCATTTTTCATCCCATAATAACATGCTTGGCTCCACTGTGCCAGAGTCATTGGCAATGGCTGAACCACTGGTTATCGGACATTTGTTCGCCGAATGTTCAGTGTTCATCTGGGCCCTGATGTGGAGCCGTGACCGCGACCCCCTGCAGCGTCTGTGTTCCCTGCAGGCCTCAGGTCTCCGCGCTGCAGTGGGCAAAGGCACCTGTGCAGAGGCGTCGATTGGAAAGGCGCATCAGCGAAGCGCAAAACATGTTTTATGGCTTCTGCCTGAGCGGCGGCATGACAGTTTGATTTGTGCTAATTCAGCTCATCAGTGTTGCACTTGGCTTGCACTACAATCGCGGGGCACATCAAACAGATCTGCAGGAACAGGATTGGTGAATGACGGTTGTGATTTATGGCCAAAGCAGTTCTGTGGCAACCGGTGCTGAGAACATCCAGCCCAATTCGCTGGGAGAGTTCAACACCGAACCTCACCATCGGACGACCTTACCTGAATCTGTGGCTGGGCTAAAATGCCTGCAGGCACAACAGCTGAAATACAGGAATTCTTTCACGGTCATGTGACACACGGGGCAAGGAGAGCCAATCCCTGCCGCAAGGCTCCACCACACACAGGTGTTCACTTTGCCTCAGAGCTACGCATTTGTGTCAAAGTGAACGTTTTGTACCGTTTTGACGGGTTCGTATCTTGTCAGTGTCTGGGAATGAATCATGAGCCAGCGCTCAGATGAGAGCTGACTGGCTGTTTACTACCGTCAAGTGAATGGACACACCCCTCTCAGCCCTGCCCACAGCTGTCACTGAAAACTACAGCCTCTGCCAATCTTATACTTATCTGCTGTGATTTTAGCCCCCCTGCTTAACATTCAGTGTTCATTTACTCTCTAATTCAGCCAATCAAAGCCAAGCCTGTTCTTCATGCAGTGGAAAGAAAGGGAATTCTGAGGGTTTGTTGATTTATTGTTGTTCGATTTTCAAAGAAATCCTGTGTGCATATCCTCTTCTAGCAGAGATAAAATAGTTTCATTTTTGCTCCTTTTGCTGGCTGCCATGAAGGAACTTCACCTTGTGCTTTGGGGCGGGGTGGTGGTGGTGGTGGCGGTTGCTAGGCAAAACGGTGTCCAGTGGCACTCATGCATGGCCTCCTTATTGCTGAAATCCACTTTAAATCCAGTCCCACCCCCAACACCCCCCACCCCCACCCCCACCCCATCCCCACTCTGCCCTCTCCATTATAAGTGTACGTGAGCATGTGTCCTTTAAATAAATTTATTAGTACAATCGTCCCTCATTAACTTCCACCAGAAACAGCATGTAAAATGGAGACACACTGGGACACAGGCTTGTTTCCCTAACTGCCTTTTTTTTTGTTGGTGTGGGAGTGAAACACAGCAGAACCTGCTTGATAAGTGTGATCCAGCCCAGCCCCGCTGTGTAAAGGCTCTGTGGTGGATGCTGCTAAACTCCAGCGCTGAGAATGGTGGTTATGACTCATTAAAAGTGACCTGCGTTTTGTGTGGTGAGAACATCGGCTTTGATCCTGCTTATGTCCGTCCCTCGCCTGGGAGAGAGGAGCAAAAAACGGCCTGAGCCCAAACAGTGAGTCACTCAAAACACCATGTAAAGGGATGAAATCAGGATTCCCATCATCACCAAACAGGGACCAGTGGGGGCTTTATCCTTGGTGAAGCAAAGCCATTCTGAACCTCCAGCGCTATTTAGCTCGCCATCTTCGGGAGATTTATTCAGCAAGATGCAGCCCTCGCTTCCTGGTGAGAGAGGGGGGATGAGAGATGAGGGTTGTGCGGCGGGTAACGGCTTTTGGGACATCCCCGTAAAAAGGGGGCGCAGCGGCTCGCGAGACCGCGACACGGCCAGAACGCCCTGAAGATTGCTTTTGATTGAAACTGCTCCCGAGGGTGGCGGGTGGGTACGCGTGTTCTCCGGTAATGTGTTTTACTTTTACCTGCTGGGAGCTTAATTAAAAAACAAAGAGCCTCAATTTAAAGGCCATTACTATGCTAATTTGGGATGAACAGGGCGGTGATTAAGCAGTATTTGGAGACGACTGGGGCCATGCTTAGGGGACTGTAAGCAAGGCACTTTTTATTTGCCTTCATTACTTTCCACAATTATCTACACACCAAAGAGAAACGCTGATACCAGGCAGTAATAAAACGATTTTTCCTCATGCATTATTAAAGGTATTATTAATATATTATCATTTCTGTAATGAAAGCACAGCCTCTTTGTGTAAGTCGGACAGAACTTATGAATCGCGCCCTGCTGTCCTCCTTTTAGAAAGCGAGGAACCTTCATCAGAAAACACAGCAGGTGAATGGGAATCAGTATTCGGAGGCAACATTTAGATGTGGAAAAATAATACTGTTGCCATTTTAGTCGCACATCTCCGAGGATTCTTGTATAGGAGTCCATTATAGCATTGTTACCAGCGTAAGGAGACTCCTTGTGATATTTGTGCCCTTATAAAAGCTGGGATTTTATGAATAAATAGGGTCAGCACTGTTGACTATTTCCACAGAGGACAGTGCAGTTTCCCTGTAATTAATGGAAGCTGTGATCCTCTTTATTAGCTGACACTGTTTGTCCTTTCGCTAATACAGCGGGGAGCAGGCTGTTTGTGGTCCTGCGGAGCAGCGTTTGTGGGTAATATCCTCGCCGAAGTCTCCTTCCTGTGGGACAGATTTCAGCAGGATGTTGTTTAGAAATAACGTACCAGCATTTTTTCTTTCTTTTTTTTTTCTGAGAAAGCATCTTTTCCTGAAGGGGATTCGCAGCTCAGGTTTAAGTGGGTGCCCATGGCGTGTTCTTGATTTATGTTTGACCTTGTCAGCATCCATTTCTAGTCCAAATAAGAATTACTCTTTGAAATTTTTACATGTTTTGAAATGTGAGTTCATGCAGAAGCCTTTGGTGTTGCTCACAGAGGCTTTTGAGGCGCAAACGTGGCTCTCAGTAATTTTACACCATGGACCTTATCTGGGACAGTGGATAAAATGATGCATTCTGTGTTTGCGGCCCACATGGAAGAAGGAGGTGTGCATGAGTGCAGAATTAATGGCTGGTGAAAATGTCCCTCTACTGCGCTTTATTTCAACAAATGCCATTGTGGGAGTCCATAATAAAGTAGCATCACCAGAAAAAATAAAATAAATAGTCAAGAGAATTCAAGATCTACAAAATTCCCTCTCTCTTTTCCTCTCTTGGACTCTCTGTCCCTCTCTCTCGGTCTGGTGGTTGGCCGTGCAGGAGACGGTACTCTAGCAGGAAAGGTCAGGGAGATGATCCTACTGAGCTTGTTCCCATCCAGCAGTGAGATGCTGAGCTCCACCAGTGTCACTTCTCTCACTCCAGCCCTTGTCTCTGACATGGCCAGGTCAGGCAAGCTGTCTCCTTCACAGAAGCTCTCTGGTGCTGTTCTCTGCCGCCCAGCCCTCTGTAGACTCTGATGGAGGGCTGAGAGAAGACTCCAGAATACCTGAGCACTAACCAGTCTTCTGTAGAACCTCCGCCATCCTGGCTTCCTGTTGCTCTCAGTGGAGCTAATTCAGAGCGAGGGCTTTCAGTTCCAAGAGTTCATTTGCAACGTGAAGTGGAAGCTTCAGAGGTTAGATACCAAATGCTAGTGAGTGAAGCTGTATTACTGAGGAGAAATTGTGTATTTTTCTCTTGTTTTTTGCTGTGGAGTGGGGAGTTTACCATACTACTGCTACATGATGCTCACCGCTGGACTCTACCACATCCCTCATGAAACACATTCATACCATAAAATGCATCACAACCCACTGTCAGAGAGATTGCTTCCAACGGGTGGCAATATGTGCTCAATTTCACAGCATACTAAAGCCATTGAATATAATTCACAGGACAGAGGGAGAGACTGGTCGTTTTGGAGCCAGAGTCGTCCTCATTTTTATACATTTACTGGTTTCAGCTCGCAATTTGTTCTCCTCCTCTTCTTCTTCTGCGTCTTCAAATACGCTCCCTCCGCCCGCCTCAGCCTTCAATAATTCATGCAGTTTCCCATAATTCTGTGCGTGTTGAGCGCTGGAACAGTCGCTCTTAAATTTCTCCAGAGGTCCATAGGCATCAGAGAAAGTGGGCAAATAAACACAGGAAGAAGAAAGAATGTCTGAGCGAATGATGGAGAGAAAGTGATGAAGTCAGTTCAGAGAGTGCTGGCTCTCTCTCTCTCTCTCTCATTCTCTTCTTCCTCACTCTCCTTCTCTGTGTGAACCTCTGTCTATCTCTCTCAATCTGTTTCTGTCTCTACCCCCCTGCCTCTCCTCTCTCGTCCTTCTGTTATCTGTTGGGATTAACTCCCTTCTTCGCATGTTCTGGATGTGCAGGGTCTGTTGTGGTAAAGCCATGAATCAATACTGCTGTTGTACCCGAGGGCGACCCTACTTGGTCTAACCTGGGGGGTCTTATCAGCTAATCTGTACGTACAGGTGTGAAGTGGAAAACAACGTATATCCTCAGCGCAAACACACAAACCACTTTACACATAAACACTCACGCGCGCACGCACGCACACTCGGGCACATACTCACAGTCAGGGACATTCCAGGCAGTGACACAGTCTCTAGTCTCTTATCTGTCTCCACTCCAAGAATTTGTGACTGTGGGGCCTGAACACAGCAAATTGGCAGGAAGAGGCAGCCATTGCGCTGCCAAAATGGCCAACACTAAACATCTCAGCACTAAACTCCCATTGTTTTTTTCCTTTCATTGTTCAAGCTCTTTATCCATGTTGGCAGATGCTCATTTTCAGTGGCTTACAATGGTAATATGGCTAGACAAGGGTAACAACATACTTACAGAGGAGCTGGAACTTTAGTAAATAGACATTGGGGTGGATGTAATGTGGAAGAAATGAATGTCAAAATAAAAGCTTGACAATAACAATGTTGTTCGCAAAAGCAGCATAATTGCATTGCGCTGGAATGAACATAAAGCCCAAAATGGTGCATTAAAGAAACTTCCAACGGATTTTAATGAGTGCGAATCCCACAATCTGTCACATGCTCCCTCACAAAGCAGCAATTTTGGATCCCATTCTCAAAAATTGCATGCTAATTGCTGTACAGTTTTCCGTCAAATTAGAGCCCAGGCTGCTATAATCTGACTACTGCGTGGTTGTTGCAGAGCTATTCGAAACGCACACGGTGCTATGATGGTGCTAATAAGGTTACGCTCATGGTCAGATATACGGTCTCTTTATACCCTCTGTGCTGTCCTGTTTGTAGCTCCCTGCTTATGTCTGCCATTAGCCCCCTTCCTGTTATCAATACAATTTTTTGAATTAAAGGCGCTCGTCTTTAGTGGATCTTGTCGAGGCGTGGGCGGGTCCTATCGGGCGGTAGGGGTCAGCCCACTAATCAGGTAATGCAAGGGAATTTGAATGGCGGGTCTCTCCCGCATGGTGAGCCCTCACTGCTCACACCGCGGCCTTGTTTTAAAGGGCATTCTTTCACAGCTGAACTTGGAAAGGTATTAAAGTGGGATTAGGCTCTTCCACAATCCAGCGCTTGTGTCATTCAGGGGGCCATTGCCTACCCCCCCTCCCTGCACCCTTGGCCCCCCTCCTTCTACCTTACTGTTTGATTGTAGCTACCAGCGGGAGTTTGAGTGACTGTGCCTTTCAAAAGAAGAAGGGTGGGGCTAAATCCCCCTGGCCCAGAGCCTCCCGCTAATTCCCCTTGTTCCTCTGAGAAGGATTTTCTTGCGCTGCCAGGGCGTGAAAGGCTTTCTCTGGCCAGCCCAAGACCGGCCGCTGCTTTCCTAGGGAGGCCCGGTTGCTATAGCAGGGGCGTCACGCATGGATATTCCATCTGAGCCCCGCTGAGAATGTGGTGCAGGGGGCCGACCACGAGTAAAAAGTCCGGATTAGACCTCGGGACAAAAGCCGGACAGGAAGATTCCAGAGGGAACAAATAGGAATTACAGCACCAAAAATAATGCAAGGTGACAGAGAAGGAAACAGAAAAATAATGGCTTACAAGATTAGCATCGGGAAAAAAAGAAGAAAAGAGAATTTGGGGAAATCTGGGGGTGTGGGATGGAAGAAGAGAGAGAGGTGGGGGTGAAGAGAAGAATGTTTTCATCAGGATGAGAAGCTTTAAGTTAGCTGAGTTATATAGGTGAATGAAGAAACTGAGAAACAGCTCAAAGCTTGACTAAAGAGCCATTTCCTCTTCCTTTCTGCTCCATTATCCCCGGCTTTTCTGGCTGGGATGGCCATCATTAAATAAACATTTGATTTGGACCTGCAGGGCCGGTCCTGACAGATTTATCACCGCGCTGTCCATCGGGCCCATTATTCCCAGCATGCCCCAGTATAATCCCACATACACGTGTTAAGGGTGGTTTTCAGCAGTGTCGGGAAAAACCGCTATGGTCGAGACTCCAAAATCCTGTGATTAGATTCGGGATGCAATCTCAAAGCAATGTTTTTGCGTCTTAGTCTTTGGTATTCACCTTATTTTGCTTGTTTCATGAGTCACCAGTTACCTGCTCCTTTTGGACAATTTGTCTCTTACTATAATAAACTGGCTGTTCTCTTTCCACTTGTTAATGTATGGAGTAACTTTACCAATTAGTGTAAAATTACACCTCAAAGTATCAGAGTGCAGGCAGACAGCCACTCCGAGCCCACTTCCCCCACCCACCCTCTCTCTCACTCTCCGCTTCCTGTTCTCAGTGCACCCTGGGTAGCTGAAAGCACCTTGGAGGTGCACAGCTGAGGAATTGGCTGACAGTGATATTGCAGTTGCTGGAGGCCATAAAAATAAATATATAAATAAATAAAATTCAAAGAGCCATTACCGCGAAAGGAGCTGTGGCGTTGTGTTCTGAGGGACCCATTGCCTGAATCCAGAGTACGCACCCCAATGGGCTTCTAAGCCACTGAGGTGTGCCACACTCTTCATCTTGTGTTATTGTCTGTAATTTGTGAATTATGAAAACATAGCAAACTACCCCCTGTTGGCATATCTGTTCCCAGACTATAAACATTTGCAGCGCAAATGGCTTGAAAGACCTCAGCTGTTAAAATTAGCGCACTACAGCGCACGTTAGCATATGCCGCCTCTGCCATTTATCACCGATGATGTAATATCCCAGTCATGATAAGGGTTATTGTGGGTTTGATGCGATGCACTGTTTGAAAGACTGGTTCTGTGGTTCTGAGGCTGCTTCTCAGGCTGCAGAGAGGGAAACCACACGCGAGTGAGCGAGGGAGCCGCTGCTTAATTGATAGGTGTTTTCAGGAGCCTCATTGCAGGGAGTCAGGCTTGTTTGCAAAACATGCCATGGGCTCTTAAGGATTATCCCTCAGGTGTTTCCATAGTAAAATAATAATCTGCTTACACTATTATAATAAATCAAATGATTATGGGATCTCATAAAACCTGACTTAGAAAAAAAAAATGTATGCCCCTTTTTTATTCCCTTTGCTTAATTTTACAAAATGAGTGATTTTAAAAGTTGGGGACATTTCTTACTCCCCTCCTCCAGTCCAAACCCCCCCCCCCCCACCCCTCTTCCATCTTTGATGATTCAGAATAATTGAGGCTGTTGTACACTCACTTTCTTTGTGCGTACGTGTGTGTGTAATTCAGATGAAGTAGTGAGTTTTCCCCGGAATGACATGGTTCTGCAGTATTAGTTACACAGTAAAACTGAAGTCCTTTAGGCATTCTCCAGCCCATAATTTTAGCGTCATCCCTTGTAGATGTCCAGGTCAAAGACAAAAATTGTGGGGACACAACCAGTCATGTCAACCTTTGTCTCACTACGAATCATGTCAATTCTGAAGGTAAAATTAGAGTTTGTAATCTATAATTGCTGTTCTTTCTCATTCTGAAGCATAGGGCAGGGGAGACGATAGAGAAAATGAGAGAGAAGAACGATCCTTCTATAATGATTTATGGTTTTTCTTATTGATCCTGTTCCCTGATGATATTTACTGAAATGCAGCAGAGAAATACTTTTTTTCTGCTGCTGATAGCCGTGCCTTTCTGCCTTCAAGGGGGTTAGAGTGGTGGCCGGTGAGCTGAAAATAGAGGCACTGAACATCCCTTGAAATTAATGATTGTTCTTGAACTGGTTTTAATCTTTTTTTAAAATGAAAAGTTAGCTGAATTCCGAAAACACTCCACAATATCAGACATGGCCAGTTCACCCTGTTAAGGTAATGCTAAAAATGAAACATGTCATTTCAAAACAAAACTGCTTTTCAGCGTAATTCAATTGTGAATACTTGTTTTATTCTTTGATTTCTTTGTTGTAATTTGAACAATCATGAACTGTAGGTTAGACAGCCCTCACTGCAGGATGCTAAAAGCAAATGCGAAAAATTTTTTTTTTTTTTTTGTTAAGTGAATGATACATTTTTCCTGAGTTGAATTTACCACATCCAGGAGGTCTCAGAAGAACTCAGACTAACATGGAGAACCTCAGGCCTCGGCTTCCTCAGTGATGGCTCAGTGTCCATGATTCAACAAAAAGAAAAAGACTGAGCAAAAACGACATCCATGGCAGAGCTGCTGGGTGAAAAACGCAGCTGACAAAAAAAACACAAATGCTTCTTGCTTATTTGCCAAAAAAATCATCTTGATGACCCTGAAGACTTTTTGGATAATATTCCATGGACTGTTGAGTCAAAGGTGGATCTTTCTAGAAGACATGTCTCCCATAATATCTGACGTAACCAATGCAGCATTCCTCAATATGAACATCATATTAACAGTTAAACATGGCAGTGGATGGTCAGGACCTGAGCGACTTTCCATAATTAATTGAACCATGAATTCTGCGCTCCACCAGAAAATCCTAGATAATGGCAGTGCCATCAGTTTGTGACTGAAAGCTCAAGCGCAGTTGGGTTATTCAGCCGGGAAATCATCAGAAGCACACTAGTTAGTCCATCTGTCAATGGCTTAAAAGACACTAAATGAAGGTTATAGAGTGGTCTAGTCGAATCCCTGGCTTGAATCTGATTGAGTAACTGTCTAATGACCCGAAAGAAGCCTTTTTTTTTTTTTGAAAACCCACCAATTTGGCTGAAAATTCCAGCATAGCAATGCAAAAGACTCATCGCCAATTGTTGCTAAAATATTTGATTGCTGTTGTTGGTGGCAAGGGTGGCAAAACTAGTTATTAGGATTGAGGAGTAAGAATTTTTTAACATGGGTATAGGTTTTTACCTTCAATACATGAAATTACATTTTAAAAGCTGCATTTTACATTTATTTGCTTTGTCTTTGTCATGTATTATAATTTTTGTAGTTGGATGATCTGAAACCTTTAAATACAGTATGATACAAGAAAAAAAAATTAAAGAAATTGGGCAGTAGGGAAATTCATATTCATGGCACTGTACAATTTGATTTTCGTAATATCGAATTGAGAAAGAAGCTTTGTTTTTAATTACCAATGGAGTTTTTTAATCATTGGAAATGTTTTTTAACAAGGAAGACTTTTTTAACAAGGAAAATTATCAAAAACAGGCCTAATAATTATGGGTAATTATAAAATAGACTAATTATTAGTTAAAACAAATTTTTTTGAGCCTCTTCTAATCTCAGCTGTCCAGCTGTCAGTGGCCTCTAAGCACATGCACCCTTTGTTTTGTTTTCCTTGGCAAAGAGCAAGAAGGAGTCCATGATTAACCCTAAGGAGGAAGATCACAAAATAGAGCTGAGCTGCTCATTACACTGTTCTAAGGCTTGAGCAGTGATCATGCCCAGTTACTGAAGGCACTGGAGTTCTAGAGCACTAAATTATGGGAAAATACAATGTATAATCAAAAACAATTCTTCAGCAGGGTAATCTAGTTACTCTGACACCTCTGTGAGCATGTGCCCTCATCCCCAGGAGATCACTATCAGAGAAGAGAAGCATAAACAGTCAAATGCTTGCGACTGATACAATTCTGAATAACTCAATAACAGTGAAAACCATTGCCAGATGCAAGCAATGGAGTCACAGATTTACACTTCTTTTTGAGGCAATGAAAATTTTGTGTAGATTGGCCATAATTTGAATGGGAGCCCGTCAGCGCTTAGCAGTTGTTTTTAAACAAATGACAGATCTGATTTCTCACGTGGCAGCTCATATGAAAGAGACTTAGGAAAAAAAATAGCAGAGAGAGGGTTGATATCCAGTTTCATCTATGAATGCGGCTGTTGTGCTGGACAGAATTGCGCACGCCGTTTTACCTTATCGGTTTTACTGATCGGCAGCCACAATAATATTACCATGACAAAACTGTCCCTTCCCTTCTCTCGGTCCGCACCCTGCCATTCATCACTGTCGTACGTTTCTGTCCAGACGCTCACACAACGCCACTGATCGCTGATCTGCGCTCTCTACTGCTACAATGAAATAGATATTCGCCACAGATAGACAGGCAGCTGCTGGTGCAAACTGGGGGCCTAATAAACTTAGATACGTGCCTGGTCCGAACCGCCGATGCCGAGCTTTATAACCATTGCTTCCTGTCAACAGCACCTCTATTCTGTGTAGATACGGCATTTCCCAGAAATCTCTCTGCCTATAAAACAATTGGTCTGTTTTGGGTCCCGTCATGATGAAATCAAGGAAAGATAAGCTGTGCAAGGGGATACGTGTGCACTTAAAGTGAGGTCCGCACTTTTCTGCATGTACCTGTTTCATGAAGGGGTCCATCTCAAAAGCAGACACACTATGTCAAATAGACAAATAAATGTTTCTACTTTTGTTAATCAATGATTAAACATTGACTGCAGTGAGGCCACTCACAAAGTTATCATTTTCAAGCTCCTGTAATAAGATGTCAGCCCCACACTTGACTTTCCATTTACAGCGAAAAGGTCAGAATAAACACAAGTCAACTTTCTGCCTCCTTGCTTCAGAATAGAATAATAAGCCTGCTCTGATCGAATTCATGCAAAAATCATTTCTCACCTTGTCTTGGATTATCATCGATTGTGCATCCATTTTCAGAATTTAGATATCTGTAGGTGATCGCCGTACATTGGCTTAGCTTTGGGTTCTCAGGTTACATCGTCAGTTCCCATATTAGTCATTTAAATTACTTTAAATTATTATTAATTAAATAGTAATTTTTTGACCCTCGATAGGCATGTACTTATCATATCAAAAACCAAGTACAATTCATGTATTCAGTTCATGTAATATTGGTTCATATTGATGAAAATAAGGAAAGAATTATGTTCCCTCAAATCTGTTTAAACAAATTTTTTTGCATCAATAATCGTGGAATAAGCCGTCAAACTTGCATTCAGGCTTAGCAAGAGTAAAGTAGAAAAAATAAAAAATTTGTTACACCTTTCAATTGTCATAAAAAATGGATGTTTTCAGTGTTTTTGTTTATTACCCATATTTTTACCTCAGTATACTTGTGGGAATTTGTTCTCATTGTCTACAACAATTTTTCAATACATTTTCGCCAAAAAAAATTATAGAGAAGTAATATATTAGGACTCCTTGAGGAAACATGACTGTATTAGAATGTGAGATGAGGACATTTCCCTGTGAAAGCATGGATTTTGAGGAGGTAAAGAAATACCTCTAAAGGACGAATAATTATCATAATCTTCTGAACACATGTTGCTATTGTGTAATTTTCAAGGGGAATCACCTCTGGAGACTGTCTTGACTAAATCTAAATTTGCTCTTAATATGATCTCACTGCGATTCTTTTTCATCTCTGGGAACCAAAGTCAATCCCCCCCCATACAATAAAAAAAAAAATCTGACAAAGATCTGTGATTAGACAGTATGCAAACCTTTTCCAGTTGGAAAGGATTAAAAAACAAGAGAAAACATGAAAATCGGGTGACTGGTTGCTTCAGAGTTTTTTTTTATTGCAATGCAAATTGACCATCTCAGCTCACTTAACACCTTCCTAAAAAGCTGTTGGGCCTAAAGGGCTCATGTCTCCAGAGGCCACTGGGTGCCCGCGATTGAGCTTTACTGGAGCGTTGCTGGGTTAACCCGAGTACTTTTACAGATGAGCTGCTGTCAAAGAGAAAGGCTCAGTGGCTGCCCACAGGATCAGCCTTCCAGCCCTCTCTATCCAAACACACTTTGATGGACAGGTCTGATGGGCTGGGCCCAAACAGCCCACAGCCCAAGGCCTTTCTAACATTCGGGCCAGCGGAGCTTTACCAAGACATCGTGGCCTTAAGTGTCCTGTTATTTTGGTTTGAAGGTTACATTGTGGTCCCTGGTAGGAGCTGAGTTAATCCAGTCCTGGCCTACGATACACTGGCATAAGGAAGTACTCTTATTGCGGGGCACCTCCCGGACGCTTTATTATGTGGCTAGTGTTGGTTTGTCTGAGTCAACGATTTGACTTCAAAGTTAATCGTCTAGTCCGCAAGTGCACTTTTGAGTGCAAAAAAAATGTATTTTGAGAACGTGTTTCACCTTCACTCCTTCTTGTCTCCGTTAGGCTCTTTGCCACCAAGTGCAGTGGCTGCATGGAGAAGATAGCGCCCACAGAGTTCGTGATGCGTGCTCTGGAGTGCGTCTACCACCTGAACTGCTTCTGTTGCTGCGTGTGCGACCGGCAGCTGAGGAAAGGCGACGAGTTCGTCCTGAAGGAGGGCCAGCTGCTGTGTAAGAGTGACTACGAGAAGGAGAAGGACCTCCTGAGTTCTGTCAGCCCAGACGACTCAGAGTCCGGTGAGTCTTCTGCCATCTGTCTTATTCCTCTGACCTGTCAGAATCTATCCTGTCCATCTCACCCGCGGGACAGCTAATGCTATTCCATCAGGGATATATATAGAAGAGTTGGTTGCATGCACAGTTGCTCGTCGGAATTATGGTACTGGTCCTATTACATGATTTTAATTACGTAATGAGTTACAAGTGTTGTCCTTAATCACTTATGGTTTGTTGTAATAAAACTGGGACATGCCAAAAATGGCCATCAAAAGCACGAGCTACCACGTGCCCTGAGTCTATAAGGTGTGCCATTATTCACTCAATTAAGTCAGCCACCCATTCGGCCACAGTGGGACAGGTGAGACTTGGACCTGTGCACAGAGCTGCTTTAAGTGTTCTGTACAGCCAAGTTGCAATGAAATCCAGGATGACTTGCAGTCGTTGCAAAAGAATTGTGAAGGACTGTCACGCAGCGTTTGTTCCATTCTAAGATGGGTATCCTCGGAAACATTGTGTGTGTCTAAGATGGCTAATATCAAGTTATATTTATACAAATATATGAGGGATCCATTTTTATCTTGACTTGATCAATAACTTCATCCACAAAAGTGAAGAAATGAAAAGCGTCATTGATGGTTGTCCACTGGACGAGGGAGGCTAAGAGCTGAGAGAAACAGGAAGTTGAACCCTGGCACAGGAATGATAAGCTGCATTAGACGCGAGTGGGCGGATTCCTGTGCTGGAAAGAATTAAAGGGGCGTTTCAAGGATGAGTGAAGGGAAGAGTGTCTGGCCCTGCACACAAACAGCACGAGTGGGGGCAGCATTCTCTTATCTCTCCCTCTCTCTCCCCATCGTTGGCTTCCTCATAATGAGGCATCTTGCCAGGCCTTTATGTATGACCCCATCTGGTTTTCATTTAAGCGAAAGACAAATGTCAGGAAATTTGTCAAAAGCATCTGTGTGTGCCCGTGTCAGGTTTTTTTTTTCTTTTTTCCCCCCGAAATTTTTTCATACTTCTGTGTTCAATCTGTTCTTGTGGAAAAGAGGGATTTCTCTTTTCAATTTCCAAAAATGACTGTGTTTTATGTGGAGAAAAGGAAGGACAAAACCCTGGTACTTTGACAACTGATTGCCGCACTTCTCCATCAGAGCCGTCAAAATCCTCCCCACTGTCTTCTGAAGTATGGAAAACGGACCTGGATCCGTTGAAATAGAAACCCACCAAACTTGCCCGTCATACGCACCTCTCTGAACCTTCACCGAGACCCCAAACAATTTGTGGATTTAATTGATAAAGGAACCCTTTGATGACTGCCAGAGAGCTTGCGCTCCTGACGACCTTCCAATTCGCCAGTAATTAACACCCCGGGGACAAATTATTTTGCTCCAGCTTTTGTCATCGAACTCCGTAAAGTCACAGAGTTTGTTTTTTGCATGTGTGTATGTGTTCTTTTTTTAATTACGATGATTATTTCATTATGCAAAGCGTTATCATTTCTTAGCAGATTAAATTTCTGTCCACCGGACAATAAACGCTGTACCCCACAGGGTCATAATAATTACGGAAGCTGCAAGCTGTTTAGTTGAAGTGGCACATTAGGAGGGCCAGAGGAGAGAAATTAGTGGCAACAAAACAAGCATTTAAACAGCCAGTGAATCCAAGAGATTCGCTCATGTGTGAGGCAGTCATATCCTGTAAAGATAATGGTCACTGATGGTTTAGAAACTCTAAAATAAAGCCTATGATTTCATGTTAGAATTTAAAGCTCATAAACTGTATTTAGCTTGCTGTAGACATAGCTTATGAAGCGAGTATATTTTGCTGAACCACCATGTTAATTTAGACTGTTAAGTTCTGTGGTATCAGAGTTTTTATTATAATTATTTATTTCCTTGATTGATGTCTTGTGTATAGTTTGCACGTGCAATATTCTCACTTTACTTGGGAATTTTACATTGCGGTGAATTCATGATATGTGTGATTCTTATCAAAGATTTATTCAGTGCAGAGTAGTTCACAATAAATTATTCATGCCTTAATGTCCAGCCCAATGACAAATGCACATATTTTGTCATCTTTTGCAAGTAAGAACTATGGTCCTCAACCAGACTAATTGTACTTGTGGTCTCTTCTTTTAGTTATAAATTGATAACACAGTATTAAAACCACATGCTTTGTCCACTTTCATAATAAATGTTCTGGTATGTTGCCTGTATGCCAAGGACTTGAAAAGAACAAAAACACATATTTATCATTTGACCGACAAAAAATCCAGTCGTGATCTCAGAAACGTGTCAATTCGCGCATGAAAGAGATTCCGAGCGTGTAATATTTGAGAACATCTGTTTCCGCAGAGAAGAGCGACGATGAAGATTTAGACATCAAGCCGGAGAAGGGGTCAGGAGGACAGGGGAAGGGCGAAGACGGAAAGGATCCGCGGAGGCCGAAGAGACCGCGCACCATCCTCACCACTCAGCAGAGGAGAGCCTTCAAGGCCTCTTTCGAGGTGTCCTCCAAACCCTGCAGAAAGGTGAGAGCCCTGCGTGTTCTCTCTCAGTCCACCGGGGTCTTCTGCACAGCTCCAGCCGCTCTCAAACATCTCACAGAAACAGCTGGGAGTGATTTTAGGATGACTTAAGGTAACGGGATGCCTGCGATAAAACAAAAAAAAAAAGAAGTATGTAGTAGATAGGGAGAGGATGGATACTTCGGATGAACGGACAGACTTCACGAGAAATTACTTGTTAGAGTTACAGTACGCTTTGCTCCTGTTCGTACGCATCCAATGTAATGCGAATTGAAACTAATTGTACCATTTTCAGACTCTAAAAGGAAGCAAAATATGAAGCAAGGAACGTGCTAAGAGGAATGATCCACATCTCATTGGCTTGTAAATTTTGCTGTCTCCATCGGCCAGATGAACATTTAGTTTCCTCTCCAACACTCTCCCCCCCCCACGTATCCGACATATGCTTATTGAATCGCGCGCTGCCAGGTCAAGCATTGTTTTATCAGAAGGGGATTCAACACAGGTCTTCTGTCCCGGATCTGTCCAAAACATGGTTTTTTGGATGAGAAGGAAATTAGGGAGTGTGGGAAGCTGGAGTTAAAGGGGACATCAATCTGAAAGGCTGTGGAAGTAACGTCTAATGGCTTTCATGTGGAAACTAGAGAATGAACCTGGGAGGGAGAAACGTACAATGAGCTAAATGCTAATCGTGCTGTCAGGTAGTCATTTCTACATGTTCTTTAAATTGACGAGAGTCTGCATTGTGGACCAGTTTTCCGTAATTTTATTTTTTCTCTAGATTTACGAAATAAAGCAACTATTCTAACTGTGTGGGCACTGCATAACAGGGGGCTACAGTGCAGCGCCTGCCCTGCATGCTTCGCGAACCGCCCTGTTTAAAAAAAGACCACTCTTTCAGGCCAGGACTTTGAGGTGGTTTGTGGATGGGTGCTCCTGCTCATAATGCAGCACTAGTCAGTGCAGACGGTCTCCCTTTGCTTACCGCCTCATCCCACAGAAACCAAATAACGCTCCTCCGGCCCTCAGAAGGGCCGTGTCACAGCGAGGCCTGGATAGATTTAGCTTGTACTAAAGATGAGGAAAATAAAGAAGAGGGAGTCCACGCTTTTGAGAGCAGTCCAAACAGAAAAGCTGTGAGTAATCCAATCTGGAGTGATATCCGCTGCGGGGGCACTGCTCAGGGGGCTTTCTCGCTTATCTCGTTGCAGGTGAGAGAGACCCTGGCAGCCGAGACTGGTCTTAGTGTCCGTGTGGTCCAAGTCTGGTTCCAGAACCAGAGAGCAAAGGTAAGAAAACTGCAGGACTTTGTGACTGAACTCATTACATCATGTTTAGCGATCTTCGTCATCTGCTACAAAAAAAAAAAAAAGGCAATGGAGAATTAAAACACTGGGTCAAATACAGTGTAATATGTCGTTTTTAAAAAGGAAGGGGCAGACAAAGATAAAATGTGTTGGCGAATTTAAGCGGTGATCTCTCTTTCAACTCAGCCTCTCAGCGCTGTCCCCAGGACTCCCTTTTCTTAAAAGTTCAAGTTCACCGCGTTCATATCTGTGTCAGACTTAATAGCTACCCAACCTCCTATATCCGATTGTATCTTCAAAAGGTTTTATGTAATGATTTGCAGTCAGATATCTGTGTGGGTCTAGTTCACTGGGAGGTGAAAATTAAGGAGACGGTTGTTCATGTTTCTCTGCATCAGAGTATTTGTGTTTTTTTTTCCCCAGATGAAGAAGTTGGCACGTCGACAGCAGCAGCAGCAGGAGCAGCAGAACTCCCAAAGGCTCGGGCAAGGTGAGCTCAGACCTCAGAGACAGGCAGGGACAGGTGGGCTGGTGTGACTGTTTCAATAACAATCACTACTTGAGTGATTTATGCCACACCTGTTAATTTCTTGTTTTGGGATTTTACCTTGGTGACATCATTACAAGGCATCGTATGGCGCTGAATGCATTGAAGCGTATCAGCACATGTTGCTGTTGTGTCGTACTAGGGAACTCCATTTTCAAATCTGAGCTTGTCTTCACTAGCAAAATAACTTGATAGGTCATGAATGCCCAAAAGTGACCTGTATTATAGATAAGCAGCAGAGGAGAGGATATCAAATGACGTCCTGAAATAGCTTTGTGCTCCACATTGGGATGATGTTGGTATGATTGGGTGGTACAACAAAAGTTTCCCACGGCGGACTGGTGTTTGATTCCCGTTTCCAACCAAGAGTTCTGTATTTGCCACTACAAGTCACAACTGTCTTTTAAAAACCATGATAGCCCCTCCCTAACACTGAACCCTGACCTCAACCTAACCCTGACCTTAACCTACACCTGTGAGAAGTTGCAACTTTAATTAAAGCCACAATGTTTTCTTAACTGATTGTTTTGGAAGGCGCAGTGCCACAGACGGTGATTGAATAATCGACCAATATGGTTGTTCAGTGTGGGAGCCTGTTAGATCTTCATACTCCAGCAGTCATTGTGAGAGGGTTATTTTGAAAAAAAATCACACTCATTTGTGTTTGAATGGCATATATGTGGTTTATTCTATTGGATGGACTCAGAAGACCCCTTCTCACTGAAGTCATTGCATATAAGCAAAATTGCTCCATCCATTTTTGTTGACTCTGGCAGCAAGGGACCTCTCAAAAACATGAGCTGCACACAAGTGAAGGAGTCTAAAGAGACTAAAGTGGTCTCAATTTACAGTGAGCACCATAATTCATTGGACAGTGACACATTATTTTAGTTCTATACTTTAGCCTGTGGGTTGGAAAGGATACAATGACAAAGAGGTGAAGTGCAGATAGTCGGCTTCATAGTTGGATGATATTCATTATGTCTCTAATTTTAGAATTAAAATTTGACTTCTTTTATATCAGACAAGAAAGCGTAGTTCTGCATTCATACCTAGACATGTTTTGACGGGAACTCCCATCTTCCTTAGAAGTGTCACATGATGGTCCATCATGTGACACTTCTGAGGAAGATGAGAGTTCCCGTCGAAACATGTCAAGGTATGAATGCAGAACTATGCTTTCTTGTGTGATATAAAAGAAGTCAAATTTGAATTAATTAGTCGGCTTCAATTTGAGGGTGATTCTGTGTCTTTGGAATGGAATCATTCAGAGATAATGGAAGCTTTCGCACATTTTGTATGTTGTCCCTCCAATTTTTTGGCTTATCAGAAAGTATTAGGCAGTTTAATATACTGTGGAATAAAGTAATCATTTTAAGATTTGGTCACCTATCCCTTGCATACAATGACTGCTTGAGGTCTGGAACAGGTAGACATCACCAGATGCTCAGTGTCTTCCCTGGTGAAACTCGGCCAGACCTGTACGACAGCCAGCTGCAGTTCCTGCTTGTTTAGGGGAATATTCGCCTTCAGTGTCCTCTTCAGCTTGTTCATTTTGATTCAGATCTAGTGATTGACTTGGCCAATAGAACCAAAAATAATTAAAATTGTTTCACTGTTTGATGATGACTTAAATGGTGCTTGCTGTTTTTGTGAATTGATTGGTATTCTCTATTTACGTCTTCCCCTTAAAATGTAGCACTGGGTAGGCCTCCATGGAAAATCTGAGGGCAAGTTTACCACATAGTTAGGATGGAAGTCCAGAGCTCCCTTCCCTTTCACCCACCACTCCCAGGCTGGACCTTCTTTGTCCTTCAGGGCATCTGCATACTGCACCTTTCAATGTCTGCCAGCCAGCCAGACCTTATTAACCCCAACTCCATACCCATCCCTCCACCTCTTAAAGCGCACATCTGCCTTTGACTGTATCAGAACGTAGTTAAGGGTTGACATCAGGAGAATAAACATTCAAAGATCCATCCAAGTAGAAAAAAAGGACTCAATAACAGGGAAAACTACTTCAGCAACACTGTTGAACTGTTGGCTATTTCTCTCCCATTTGTGGTTTCTGCCAATGCACAATCCTATTACAGTGGGATTGATAATGATGTCACACAGTATTTGGAGAAGCTGCTCCAGTGCTTACCCTTGAGGAAAAAGAAGTGGTCTTTAGCAAGTGAAACCTAGATGTGCAGTATCGCAGAAACAGGAGCCCCTGGTCGCATGGCCCAGATAGCCAGCTTACAGGATGGCTTATCTGGGTAAGCTATCACTGTTTGTTTGTTAATTGTTTGCTTTTCATTTAGCAATACCGATATCTATTTTCTTGATATGCGTCACTAGTTTGTTTGATGGTGGGCAAGCTCCACCTGCGTAGTTTCGCCAAAGTTTACCTATCGGCTGTCTGTATCGTAGCATTTTTGCTTTCCTGACTAGCCTCCTGGAAAGGCAAGATTGCAGGAAATGAGGTAAAATTGAGATAAGCTTGGATCCTCGTTGTAAAGAAAGACCTCTTATTCCTGCTCTTTCCATGAGAGGAGTCAGGCATGGTGAAACTTTTGTAGAGCCTTGCAATATTGAGGTGTTTCATCTAAGTCTTTAAAAGGAGAAATGTCCCTGCTGTTTTCAAACATTAAAATATACTCTCCTAGTTCAGTCAATTATTTTGAGTCGCTTCAGCCACATCACCATCACTCTTCCATGCAAACATCATTTACATTTTTCAGAAAATTTTATCATGAAAATTTTATTTTTTTATCATTCGTTTTGAAAGGTGTAGATTTTGATGTCATTTATGTTTATACAAATGTGGGTGAGCTTTTAGGGTGTAAAGGCCTCCATCATGATCCAGATGTAATGGAAACTTCTCCAGAAGCTGTTTGAAATTAATTGCCGTTCCATCTTTCCAAAAGTGGGCCATGATCTCAAGAAAATCACAGCACTGTGGTGTGCCGCTTCTGAACCACAGCTTCTTTTTCTGAACTGCTCACTGATTGGCTCAGCGCCGAGGGGCACTGTGACTTCATCCCTGCGCGATGGCACTCAAAAAGCTTGTGTCTTACCAGAGGTGATGTCCAATCGGATGGAGGGGATGATGACCTCTTACACGCCGTTGGCCCCGCCGCAGCAGCAGCTGGTTGCCATGGACCAGAATGGCTACAGCACAGACCCCTTCCAGCAGGGCCTAACCCCCCCACAGATGCCCGGGGACCACATGAATCCATATGGTGAGCATCATCCACAGCCCGGCCCCACCATTCAAAGTGTGACATGTGTTTGGTCTGTGTCCCCCCAGCAACTACATGCCCCGCCCCCTCCCACCACATAAGCTGACTCAGACACACTTGTGGAACCGCTGGCTTATTTTGAAGTTTGCTTTTAAATGAGTCCAGCATGTTTAGCGTGTCTTCCCGCCGTGCCTTGCTCTTGACTCGCTCTATCGTTTCCTCCTGTGCTGGGGAGTTTGTTGGCATATGCCCTCATGCTTTGTGACAGTTATATTCCTCTGTGAAGTCAGGCTGGGATGCTTCTGAGGGACTGTGGCCAGGCTTCATAAACAATGGTAAACCATGGAAAGTGAAATAAAACTCCATGGGAAAAATGCATTATGCATGTTCATTCTAGGTCAGAGGCAAGACGGTACATGAATCGAGTTAGAGAGCTAATTACACTACTTTAGCATGAGAATACAAATAAAACCATGTATTCTAAAGTACGTTAAGTGAGAGAAAAATGTATTTTCATGAGAAATAAATCGGCATCTGTTTATTTATGCCTTTGTTCACGCATATACAGTATCCATGTAAACTGTGCTAAACTGTGCCTTGCTCATTTTCCTAAGATAATCATATTTTAAAAAGCGTATCAGATGGACCAAATTAACCGAATCTGGGGCAAAATATGTCTGCATCTACTTGCAAAATTAAATTTAGTCAAAGAGTAGGCTTAATGTGTGTTTTTCTTTTTTAAATTGGCCCCATATCTTTAAAGCTATGAGGAAAGAACAATCTGACCTGCTGCACTGAGAATATAGGTCTGAGAGAGGCAAACCATCAAACATTTGCTCATTCTTCTGAAATGTGTTGTTCATCTGTCACCTTTAAATGTTGGACAATAAAACTGCTCTGTTTTGTGTTGGGTGTGTTTTAGGTATATTTTGCGTGGATGGTTGGTGCTGAAGTACTATTGTTTTTTTATTGTTTGTTATTGCCTTTGTGCTTTGGCACCTCATTTCCCGTGATTGAAATCACTCTCTTGAATTTACCCCTTCTTGATGATGGACAGGCTTGAATTCTTGTGTCAGTTAACATCTTAAATAGTTGGTTAGGTTTTATGCGCTTTATCGCTGATCCTAGTAGTTGTGTCATTTTGCTGCATTTTCTTTTCATAGCCTTTAATGTTCGTTATTTTACGGTCATCCCCCTAAATGACTGTGATTATGTATTATGTGAAATAATACAGCCTGAAAAAGGCTCATAAAAAAATAGTAACTAGGTTCATGGCGGTAGGCATCGGCTTATTTAAGAAACCTCTGTAATTGGTTTTATCACCACTGCAGGCCTCAATTTTAAGTGCTTTTTAGCAGATATATAAAAAGAAAAAACAAAAGTATATATCCGGGTTATTCTGCTGTCGTTCTTGAGTTGTGAATTATTTAGCAGCTCAGGTCTTCTTGTTTGTGCCCAGACAGGCAATTTGTGAGCGTAATCCCAATATAAATGTTTCGCCCAAGGTAGACCCAAAGGTGCTTCAGCACCGCAATCACAAAAACAGGCCCGTACTTGAGATACCGGAGAGGGCTCACGATTTCAGCTCAGACATTTACTGATGTCTCTTGTCATTCCTAAAAGTCATTTTTATTTGGTGCGCGCGCATGCGGGTCTGTTTTTTTAACCTCCCATTACCTCCTTTAAGTCCAAATCCTTGTTCTTATCACACTTCTGCTCTGATTTTATGGCTTGAAAAGTGTAACCAATAACATTGCCAGCTCATTAAAAATGTATGTCCCCATCAAACTGCCAGTTTCCTGATGTAACGGTGCCATTTAGATCCTAAGAGTCTAATAAAGCTACCAGCACCCCCAAGAAAAATCACACAGTTTAAGTTTTTAAAGAGGGAAACATTTGCAATTAGCCTCGTCCGCGGGAACCTATAAGAGACACTCCCATTTACTGAGTCCCACTGGAGACCAGCTCTCCCACAGCCCATAATTCACTGCGCTTCCTGTGACATGTTTGTTGAAGAATTTCTTTAAGACTGCAGTGATGTGTAATTAGAATCTTCCAACCACAAATTTGACATTTAGGAAGATCCCAAATGATTGCAAAATTGCATGACATACTGGTAAACAATACAGAATTTTAATGAAGAAGGCAGCCGTTTCAGGCCAGCGACCGTCACGGCAGTTTTTAATCAGAATATGGCAGCATTTTTTTTTTTTTGTTCCTTTTTTTTTTGTTGTAGGCCTCTAAATGTTTTGGTCTTGCTGCTTGGAAGCTCCTCTCACTCCAGGACTCTCGTTTCCTCTCCGCAGGCAACGACTCTATTTTCCACGACATTGACAGCGACACATCCCTAACCAGCCTCAGCGACTGTTTCATGGCATCGTCCGAAGTCAACTCCCTGCAGGCCCGCGTGGGAAACCCCATCGACCGACTCTACTCCATGCAAAGTTCTTACTTTGCGTCCTGAAAACAAACATGGATGCAGAAGAAGAGAGAGCGAGATAGTGATGTATAGCAACATACACCCATGTATACTGTCCTTTTCTATCTCTTTCTTCCTCGAGGGAGAGAGAGAGAGAGGGAGAGAGAGAGAGAGAGAGAAAGGAACAAACCATGCTAAGCAGAGTCTAAGCAATTAATGCTCCCTGGGCCAAAGTGCTGAGGAAGAACTGCGGACTTGAAGAAAAAAAAACGACAATTTTTTTCACCCTGTCCTCTGTAGTGAAGAAGCAGAGGAGCCCTGGACTCCAGCAAATTTCAGAGTTTTTATAGCTGTATCTGCAGAGTGTTTGTATGTGGTGTTCTCTCACGCGCACCTCCCTCCTCTCCGTGTCAACATACAGACACACAAAGAGTTCATATGTATTATCCAAGCCACTGATTTTAAAACCTCAGCCAACCAAATACCACCGAAGTTCTCACAGTGCATGCATCTATCATTATCTTATGAACATTTGAACTGAGAAAAAAAAAAATATCCTTTTTCTTTGAAAAAGACAAAAAAAAAAAAAAACTTGTGATTTGAGATGTAAAAATGATGTGGTATTTGGATTTCCATTTTTGCTCTTTACACTGCGTTCAGCATAAGCATTTTAGATCACGTTGATAGATTTTAGCCCTTATTAGATGGTACGGTATTGCAAGCAGAAAGAAGGCTAGCACAAGAGAAAGAAGAGAGGAAGTATGAAATATACCTATGGAGGACGAACGTAGTGTCTGTTGAGTGTACATAAGTGGAAACGTTTCCGAAGCAAATCAGTTGTGCATGTTGAAATGGAAAAGCGTTTTATTTATTTAACAGTTCCATGCTCCAGAAGGTACTTAAAGAAACTGAAAAGCTTTATTTAAAAGGACAAAATCACGATGTAAAGTAGCTCAGTAGCATATTATCATAATTCACTTGTAAGTCGTTTTATTATAAAATTCAAAATAGTTGTTTTTTTTTTGTTTATTTTGTCATTTTTCCATTTTGTCCTGATTTGTTATGTCATCTAGGCTGTAAATCAGCAAAATTGTGCTATTTATTTGTTACAAGCTCATTGAGACCTTGTTAAGAGTGCATTTTTAATGCAAAAATTTGCTATATTACCAAAGTTTGTTGGTACTACAAATAAACTCAGAAAAAAATCTTTCCTGCTGATATTTCTTTTAGCATTCTAGCACCAGTCAGTACATGAGATTCAACAATCACGTGGTAATTACGATGCTTCCTTTGGTATTTGGATCTTTAACATGGTTTTTGAAGAATAACAAGATCATCTGGTTTGTAGTTCGAATTAATATTAAATAACAGGGTAATCAAAGAGTAGTTTTGCATGTGACCTCTTTAACCTTTGTTATGCTTAAGGCGAGGATTCTTTATTAACTAGATGCCACATTACAGATTATTCTGCGCAGAATGGGGAGATGCTGCTGTTAGTTGTGGCTACGTGCTGTTGCAGCATGTCAAGCATATTCCATTTGCTTTGGAGTCATTTCATGACCCATGGCACCAGCCATTCCAAAGATAAAGTAGTACTTGAATTTTATTTGCTAAAGAGAAAATATGCAATTTTGAGTAAATTCTTTGTTTCATTTTAAAGGAGGGTAAAGGGACAGCGGCCTAATCGTGGGATAATGGTCCTCATTCAGTGCTGGCCTGACACTGACGCAGGGGAGCGGGAGATGAGAGGGGAGAGAAGCTTAAATGTCCAGTAATCAACATGGCATGAGGGAGCTTGAGAGGTCATGGGGTCGCGGCGGCTGTTTATTACACTCACTTCGTAATGATTCGCTCTTTGGCTGGGGACACACCACTCACAGCGCTCAAATTTTACGAGCTGTCATCGAGGCTATTGCCATATCCAAGAACTGTACGCTGCAGCCACCGTTTTTATTTGTAATAATAGCTTCTTTTCCTGTTTACTTGGGCAGGGTGATGTTTACCCAACAACCCACTTCACCCAGAATGGCTAAGCTGATGGTATATGGTACACGGCAAGGTCTAAAGCCAGACCTCCCCTTTCATATGGCCAACACATAAAAGCTTAAAACCATAGAACTGAGGACCAGGGATGTGCACTGTTATAACATACAAGAAAGAATGAAAAATGATAACTGCTGGGATGTCACCCTTTCATAAGCTTGATTTGTGAGTGGGGGGAATAAGTAGGGAGCAGCTGTTTCAAGTAATTTCTGTAGATATATAGCAACAGAAGGAACACGTTTTCCTCTGTAACATGCCTCTTATTTTGGAAAAGATTCCGTGAATGTTGGTGGGCAGTTTGGGTACTTGAGTTTCTATTGCTGATGTGGACTCCACTTGGCAGACAAAGAAGAACAAAAAGAGCTGATTTCTATCTAGAAAGAAGGGAAGTGTAAGTAGACAGCACAAACAAGGGACAGAGGAGCAGGCGTGAGAGTGAGAGAGAGAAGCTCAGGTGAGAGGGGAAAAGACAAAAAGGCAGAATATGGCCCAGGGACAAACACATAGGCCTGTGAAGACTGCAGAGTGCCCGAAGACACCACCTGGACACTCTCCTTCATCTGCCTGACAGTTTATCAGTTGAGATGGGGGGCAGGCTGACACTTCCCCATGAGCTGCATCCTATGCCCTGTGGGGGAGAGGCGGAGGGGACGCAGTCAGTCATAAGAGCTTCCCTCGTCTTAACCCTTTCACTTATCACACACTCAGGGGTGATACTACTGATAAGATGGCAGCCTCTGGTCAATTCTTCACCTTCACAGCCCACCTTGATGGCCCAGAGATGATGTAGGTGGAAGTATAGTTCTCCTCCCCCTGAGAGTTTACTGATAATTCAATATATTCAAACAGGCCATTTTTATTTTATCTGTCTGAATTTTCACTGGTGGTATCACCTCATTTTATTTGTTCAGTTACAACCTCAGATTATCGCCACTAAGTACTGCCAAAATGTCCTCGCCAAAGAGTAAGTTTAGAATCTTTTCATTGGTTTAGGTAGAAATAATGTTTGGTAAAAGAATACGGTAAAATCTCATGGTTTGTCTGTTTTGCTGTGGGAACTGCTGTTTTCTTGCATCTGAGTACAGCCTTTTAGGTGTATATTCTCCATTCAAAATGTAGCAAATCAGTTCAGTTAACAAGATGAGTTGTCTTTGAGGGTCATTAAGCAGCAGGTTCATTACTGTAACAAGCTGCCTCATGGTTAATTATTAGAGGGTGCAGTCAATGGCCATATTTGCTTTTTCAGGCCGTGAATTTCCTTCATTTACTATCGGGAACCGAAGAACATGAGTAGAATAACCTAATTAGTCTTGCTTCATATAGCTGGCATGTTTAACACAAACAGTGCTCACGTCAGAAGATACTGGATTGTAAAAGGTCTTCTGTCCCAGGCATGACAAACAAATTGAGAGAACAGAGGCTCCATCGTTCATCTCTAGTCATGTGGAAGTTATGGAGGGAGACAGATGTCAAATTGTTTTCGCCAGAAATAACATATTCCATGACAACGTTTGGTTTATACTTACTGATAAAGTACAACAGGGCTTGGTAGACTGTATAAACAGAACAGCAGAAGTGATGGACACCTCTAGCACATTTCAGCATGATTAACCATTTGTGACTTCCCTGTTGTTACTTTGCGATTGCTTTCCCAGAATATCTAGGATGTATTTGCCATAAATTTTAAAACATTCTTTCTCAAGTAAGTTTTATTAAGGTACTTTGCAATGTACATTTATGTTTGGCCTTTTTGCAAGGGCCCATGTTTGTCATGGTTGTCAGCAAGACAAGTATGTCAAATTTTACACTTGCCCTTATGAAAATTTGTTTGCCCAGCCAAAATTTCTTAATTTTAAAATTCTTGAATAAAAACAACTGAAATTAAGTCATAATATAATGTTTTAACCTTGTATTGTGTGACTTAACATTTTCTAGTTTATTTAGCGCAAACAAAACATGAACAACAAAAGTTAAGTAGTTACATGAATGTCTTATGTCTGCTCAGTATGTCATGTACTTTGATATCATCTCGTTGACTTTGCTCTCAACCTCAACCAAATGATAATATACAGCCAAAAAGTTAAGCGGACTACAGAAATCTCTTATAATTCATTACTAATCTAAATCCTTTGCTCGCATTATAGTTCACTGAAATAGTTATCAAGCATCTTCCTATCCACATTAAGGGTGATGAAAAACATCACACTCACAAAATTATGTATATATATATATATATATATATATATATATATATATTATTTATTTATTTTTATTTTTTTTTCTGCTTCAATGTCTAAAAGGAGGCTTTCCCGACTCAGATCCGAGTGTTAAGTTTGCCAGGTAAAAATTAAACCACATCCACAACCAGTGAGATTACCATAATGCAGATTAACTCTCAACCTGTTTGAGAATAAGAATTGGCAATTAATTGAATGAATTTATTGAGCAAATGGGTTACCAGTAAGCTGCATTTCCATTAATGGTTAAGAAATATAGTTTTGCATCAAAGAGGAAGGCTGCAATATAAGATTACCTGGATGGCAATTAACTGAAATTTCACGAAATTCCTTTTTGAAATAGAATGTTATTAAGCAAATGCTGCTGAAAAAAGACAGTATTTAGATAAAGTGTAGTCGCTGTTTTTCATTAATTTATTTGATCATTGCTGATCATACAATGTCATATTGTATCCTTCCTACAACTTTCCCTGAAGCTGGATTATAAAGACCTCATCGATGATTTTACTACCGTGAAAGTTTGACGCATGGATTGCATTTTACATTTTTTTAAATGCATGCCATTCGTTAAACTTTCACTAAGCACAAACAATGAATTTACTAAATTATTTACTAACCAACATTTTGTCGTAAGAAGCATTGGTAATTTAATAACTGAATTATTATTGCATCATGGCAATGAGTGTGCAACTGCACTTCCCTGCAAATGTAGCCTATTCTTTGGAATGCGGAAAACATTTTGATTTAATGCAATCTTAAAATAAATTAAATGCACTGCTGAAAAAATATTGCTGAAACGGGAGATGGAATTCAGAGAAAGTATTGGATTGATTAATTATTAATATTGTTTTTTTTCTTCTTACAATATCACTATTAAATAGGTTGCCAATGTAGCATATCGGTGATCTCATTAATTTATTTATAATTTCTTAATAATTACAGGCTTATCTATTTGTCTTGATTTTGCAGTAAATAAATTGTGTGATAATTAATAAAACAGTCTTAATCAGGAACAGGGTGAAAGAAATTATGTGTTTAAGGGTCAGATGCTCAAGGCACACCGCTAAAAATTCCTGTAACACCGGCGTTACCGCTTGGGGGACGTTTGACCTTAGGATGCAAAGACTGTTCTCCAACTAATATTCTACTCATCAACAGACGAGTTATCAATATTTCTTGATAGTCCGCACAAATTTATGGTCGTCTCAGGAGATCGGAGGACTGCAAATAAGGGCCCTTGCTTTCAGTACTGACGGGACACATTTGTCCCACCATATTTCCCATTATACTTTTGGGACATATGAGTCCAAAAAACCCTTGCATTCTGGCCAATGCCATGTTATAGCCATACCTTTTTCATGTTGGGAAGAAAATTCAGACAGCAGGGCATTATGGGTAACTGCAAATGGCCGCTGAATGCTGACAGCTCTCTCACATTATGAATAAATCCTTGCAATCATTGGTAAGTAGGCATCAGTTCTCTCGTTGCTTGATTGAATTTGTGATTTTAGAGATCATTTATCTTTTTACACCCATATGGATGGTTTTCAACTTTTGTACTTGTATCTTGCTTGGTAACAAAGGACTGGGACACAATTGTCTCGCCAGTATTTGTCAGTGGGACCTACTTTTTCCATCAATATCGTATTGATTCCTGTCTAGTAATTGAGCGCAATTGTGTGCAAATGACATATACAGCGAGGAAAATAAATATTGAACGCGACAACATTTTTCTCAATAAATTTATTTCTAATGGGGCTACTGACATGAAATTTTCACCACATGTTGGTAACAACCCAAGCAATCCACGCATGCAACGAAATCAAAACAAACAAGTCCAATAATTTACTTTTGGTGGTAAAGTGAAATGACACGGGGTCAAAGTATTGAGCACACTTACTGAAATGTATCTGATACATAGTAGAAAAGCCTTTGTTGGTAATGACAGCTTCGAGACGCCTCCTGCATGGAGAACCTAGATGCATGCATTGTTCAGGTCTGAATTTGGCCCATTCTTCCACACTAACTGTCTTCAAGTCTTGAAGGTTCTGGGGGCCTCTTCTATGAACCCTGATCTTCAGTTCTTTCCATACATTTACAATTGGATTCAAGTCGGGAGATGGACTGGGCCATTCAAGCAGCTTTATTTTCTTTCTCTGAAGCCAATTGAGATTACTAGGGTTGTTATCGACATCTGGTGAAAATTTCATGTCAATAGCCCCATTACAAATATACAACCCAAAACCAGTGAAATTGGCACGTTATGTAAATCGTAGATAAAAACAGAATACAATGATTTGCAAATCCTTTTCAACTTAAATTCAATTGAATACACTGCAAAGACGAGATGTTTAATGTTCAAACTGAGAAACTTTTTTTTTTTTTTTTTTGCAAATAATCATTAACTTAGAATTTAATTGTCTCCATCTATGTCCTTTACTGTTGTTGGTGTGTACAGGCCTCCCTCATCAAATAACATGTTTTATGAAAAATTTAAAAACATTTTAAAGGAGCTCGATAAAAATAAAGAGTTAATCCTACTTGGGGATTTCAACATAAATTGGGCAGACAAGACAAATAGGAAAAAAATTAAAGATATTACAAATCAGTTCGACCTCCAACAAATTATCCAAGGGCCTACTAGGATTACTCAGTCATCCAAAACCCAGATAGATTTAATATTCAGCAACAAACCAGAAAGAATAACAAAATCATTTAATTTAGTGACTGGGATGTCAGATCATAATTTGACGTTGATAGCAAGGAAAGTAACGAAGCACAGGTTCATGTACCAGCAAGCAAGTAAAAATATGATCAAAATTATTCCTAAGAGACTTGCCAGTGAATTCGAAAGAAAGTTTCAACAGCTAACTTGGACTGATATCTTGTCCTCAGATGATCTAGAGTCTGCTTCAAAATGTTTTATGTCCACAATGAACAAACTTAAAAATGAATTTAGTAAAAACATAAAATGTTCTAGGAAAAAACAAAATCTGCCTTGGATAACTCAACATCTGTGGAGTTTAATGAAACAAAGGGATTATTCTTTGAAAATCGCACTAAAATCAGGACTACCTCATGACAGGAGGACCTTTCAGTGTCTTCGTAATAGAGTTGTCAATGAATTGAGGAAGGAAAAAGCAAAATTTTTTTATAAATATGATAAATGAAGCTAAAGGAAATAGGCAAACTTGGAAAAATATCAATAAAGTTTTAAAGAAAGACAAGAGCAAAGGAGCCAAAGGATTTGAATTACGTGTTCAAGGAATTTTAACGCAAGACAAAAACCAAATTTGCTCTGTGTTTAATAATTATTTCATAGATTCAGTCCAAGATCTGACGCACAAATTTGGCATAAGAAGTAAAATCATTACTTCACCAAATTGTGATTTCCCTGTTTTTAATATTTCTGAGGTGTCAGAATCCTCTATAATTAAAGTCTTGAACCAATTAAAAACCTCTAAGGCTAAAGATATTTTCGATTGTGATACTGCATTTGTGAAGAAGTACAAAAGTAACCTCTGTGCCCCTATTAGTCATCTTGTTAATTTGTCAATAAAACAGTGCAATTTTCCCAGCGCTTGGAAATCAGCAGTTGTAACTCCCATCTATAAGGCAGGTGATAAAACCAATGTAGCAAAGTACAGGCCTATAAGTATTCTCCCGGTAATCTCCAAAGTCACAGAGAGGGTCATCTGTGACCAGCTGATACATTATTTAAACACCAGTCATTTTCCATTGCATCCTATGCAGTTTGGTTTCAGAAAACACCACTCAACCGAGACAGCAATATGCTATTTTATAGAGCAAATCAAATCTAGTCTTGACGGTGGAGGTGTTGTTGCTGCGGTTTTCCTTGATTTCAAAAAAGCTTTTGATTCTGTAAATCATAATGTCTTGTTGTCTAAATTGTCAAAGTTTAATTTTTCTGGTAAAACACTGACATGGATGGAGTCCTACTTATGTTCAAGAAAACAGTGTATAAGAATTAATGACACATGCTCTTCTTTTATTGGTTGTAATGTTGGAGTGCCACAAGGATCAATCTTAGGGCCGATTTTATTTAGTTTGTACATTAATGATCTGCCCCTAATTTGTTCACAGGTACAGATTCAAATGTACGCAGATGACACAGTTATTTACACCCATGCTAAAACAAGAGAACAAGCTGCATCCAAACTCTCCGCAGCATTAAACAAAGTCTCTGATTGGCTAACTCACAGCTGTCTAACGCTTAATGTGAGCAAAACTGTAGGAATGTATTTTTCTATCAGAAAAAATAATACACTTCAACCTGATATGACTGTAAATGGAGAAGTAATACAGATTGTAGAACATTTCAAGTTTCTGGGCATAACAATTGACTCCAATTTAAATTTTAAAAAACATGTAAAAAACGTTTGTAGAAATGTAAGAGCCAGCCTAATGAACTTCAGACATATCAGGCAACAGCTACCTTTGGCTGCTGCTAAACTGTTCATGCACTCAATGATTTTTTCCCATTTATCTTACTGTGTTACAAGCTGGTCTCAGGCTGGAGCAACCAGTCTTAAACCATTATACACCCTCTACAAACAATCACTGAAAACTCTGGATAAAAAACCAAGGAACTACCACTACTGTAACATTATTAAAAAATATAACTTAATGTCCTTTGACAGCTTTCTTTGTTACGTACATATGTGCTTGATGTATAAAATAATTCATGATCAGGCCCCACCACCACTTCAACAATGTGTGTTACGCTGCAGGAACAATCTTAGGGAGACCAGGGCATCAGCAAGAGGAGACTGTTTAGCTAAATTGAGGAAAACTGCATTTGGACAGTCTGCTTTTTCAGTCAGGGCAGCAGGAAAGTGGAACTTAATTCCGACTCAGAGACTGTACAAGCCTCAGTGTTTTTAAAAGTAAACTAGAATCATGGCTCAAGAAAAAACAATCATGTGATCACTGATTTAATCTTTTCAATGCATCAATCTTAGAGACAATGAAATGTAAATTTAGATGTGTTGTTTTTAGTGATGGAATGTTGAATAGTATGTATCGTTTTAAATGTTAGTATTCTTGTTAATTTATTTTATTTATTTTTTTTTTTTTCTTAATATTTTTAACATCTTCCTGCCCAGGGACCACAGATGAAAATTAGCAATTTTGTTTTGCATGGCCCCTGTCAAATAAACGAATAAAAATAAAGGCAGCAACACATTGCAAAAAAGTTGGCACAGGGGCCTTTTTACCACTGTGTTACATCGCCTTTCCTTTTAACGACACTCTGTAAACGTTTGTGAACTGAGGAGACCAAGTTTTGAAGCTGTTCAGGTGGAACTCTTTCCCATTCTTGCTTGATGCACAGCTTAAGTTGTTCAACAGTCTGGGGTCTCCGTTGTCGTATTTTACGCTTCATAATGCACCACACATTTTCAATGGGAGACAGGTCTGGACTACAGGCAGGCCAGTCTAGTACCCGCACTCTTTTACTACGGAGCCATGCTGTTGTAACACGTGCAAAATGTGGCTTGGCATTGTCTTGCTGAAATAAGCAGGGGCGTCCATGAAAAAGACGTTGCTTGGATGGCAACATATGTTGATCCAAAACCTGTATGTACCTTTCAGCATTAATGGTGCCTTCACATATGTGTAAGTTGCCCATGCCTTGGGCACTAATACGCACCCATACCATCACAGATGCTGGCTTTTGAACTTTGCGCCTATAACAGTCCGGATGGTTCTTTTCCTCTTTGGTCCGGAGGACACGACGTCCACTGTTTCCAAAAACAATTTGAAATGTGGACTTGTCAGACCACAGAACACTTTTCCACTTTGCATCAGTCCATCTTAGATGAGCTTGGGCCCAGCGAAGCCGGTGGCGTTTCTGGGTGCTGTTGATAAATGGCTTTCGCTTTGCATTGTGGAGTTTTAACTTGCACTTGCAGATGTAGCGACGAACTGTAGTTACTGACGGTGGTTTTCTGAAGTGTTCCTGAGCCCATGTGGTGATGTCCTTTACACACTGATGTCAGTTTTTGATGCAGTACCGCCTGAGGGATCGAAGGTCACAGGCATTCAATGTTGGTTTTCGGCCTTGTCGCTTATGTGCAGTGATTTCTCCAGATTCTCTGAACCTTTTGACGATATTACGGACCGTAGATGATGAAATCCCTAAATTTCTTGCAATAGCTCGTTGAGGAATGTTGTTTTTAAACTGTTCGACAATCAGCTCACGCATTTGTTCACTAAGTGGTGACCCTCGCCCCATCCTTGTTTGTGAATGACTGAGCATTTCAGGGAAGCTGCTTTTATACCTAATCATGGCACCCACCTGTTCCCAATTAGCCCGTTCACCTGTGGGATGTTCCAAAAAAGTGTTTGATGAGCATTCCTCAACTCTCTCAGTCTTTTTTGCCACTTGTGCCAGCTTTTTTGAAACATGTTGCAGGCATTAAATTCCAAATGAGCTAATATTTGCAAAAAATTACAAAGTTTATCTGTTCGAACATTAAGTAACTTGTCTTTGCAGTGTATTCAATTGAAAAGGATTTGCAAATCATTTTATTTTGTTTTTATTTACGATTTACACAACGTGCCAACTTCACTGGTTTTGGGTTTTGTATTTACTGAGAAAAATACTGACGCTTTCAATGCTTATTTTCCCCGCTGTATATCCAATGAAATATATCCAATGGGTTACTCTGATTTGTATTACTGTATTCAGTATTGAAGGGGATAACTGTCAACTGTCAGCTCAGGGGAGAGAGTCTGTTTGTCATTTAGTCATTCATGAACATGTGCCAAAAAAAAAAACACCTTATCCATAGACAACAAATATTTCTCAAGGTTGTCTGCATAATGGGATTCACATATCGCCGAGCTCAAGTAAAATGGTAAATGATACCTAAATATTGCTTCGCATTGTTAGCATCATATTACCTCTCTGGACCTGGGAGACCACTCTGTTTGCTGGCTTTTATTCCAATTATAGTTACAAGATCCACATTTCAATGAGCTGCAAATCGTTCCCAAACTTTTTTTTCATCTATTATTGAGAAATTTACTCTCACAATGCTGGATACACCACAGTATGTATGCCCTAAAAAGGGACCCATATTTACATCCCGAACATTACAATTACATCAATGAGTGCTTTCACTAGCTGTGCCCTTTATATTATGCTAAATGATTTAAACTGAAAGATGATCCATTTTTAGGTTATTCAGTTAAGAGATCACAGGTGAATTGAGTTTCCTCAAAGGCATTGGCAACAACATCTAAAATGAGTTTATCTACACAGTAGATCCATCATGCATTATGCAGCATGTCGATTAATCTTCAAAGTTGACATTACCTCGTTCACACTATCATACACTGCGGGTCCCAAGGTCCAGAATGATATTTGCTTTGAACTGAATTAAATGTTGTGTGCACCTAGCAAGGAAAAAAATGTGTCAACATGCAAGAGCTAGGATCACCAGATAGTGACCATCTACACCTCCAAAAACTTTTATAGGGTCCCAGCACCTTGAACTGCAGTGCAGTGAGTTAAATTATTCAGCCTGGGGGATCACCTAGTAAAGCCACAGGTAATAAATAATCACTCTATCTCTGAGAAACCTGTGGAGTAGATACCCATTCAGTGTTGGGAGTGTGGGACCAAGAGTAGATCCACCGCCAGTGCAGAGAGGGTCAAACAAGAACTTGTGTCGGCCTGCACCAGCAGTGTCGTATATCTCCAGCTTATCGCCCCCCAGCTCTGACATCACAGCTGTGAGGAGGCGCGGCCATCCGTCTTGCACCTGTCACTCAGGCATGATCGCTCTCTCCTCCCCCCTAGGAGTTCTGCTGACATCATCATCACGGGACGCCGTTCAATTGGCCACCCTCGCCTCGCCGCGGATCCTCCGGAGCAGTGTAAATTAGTAACACCCTAATAAGCTTGGTAACCTCTCTGTGGCTTTTTGCCTTCAGACAAAATTACTGTCATACCTTCCTCTCGCACCATACATAAAATAAGATCACACATGATTAATTATTTATGCCACGCAATATAGGCTCCCTCGGCAGCGACAAAGCTGGGCGAATACTTTTCAACTCTTTTATTTGCTTTTGAACTCCGGAAACTTTTATGCTCTTTTTTTTGCGGCTTCTTAGGCATTGTGCAAAAAAAAATGCAGCGTTTTCTTTCATTTTCCTTCTGCTCTGGAATAGCATAATAGCATTCTTCAGATGTCTGAAGGAGAGGTTAAGTATGGGTGAATAGGGTCATTACTGCTACTTTGAGGCATATCCTTCAAGATGCATATTTGACTGATGGGCCCTTAGTGGGGATTACAGAGCGAAGGCACTTCACACAGAGGTGACAAAGAGGAGGTGTTTACAGTAAACAGCGCGAGGTCAACATGACAGGGCCGCGCTTGCATTTCAAAGGCAGCGCAGGTAAGAGCCTCTTTCTCAGACAAGGATCAGGCCCTGAAGGCAGCAGAGACAGAGCATGGTGTCACGAACAAATCCCTGCACCCATTCTGCCTGAGGTGAAACACTAATGACACAAATAACCCTCATCTGCAAGCCGCAGAACATCCTAAGCCTGTCAACAGGACTTTTTCTTAAAGTCTCCTTTCACCCAAAATCTGACGCAGAGGCGTGTTATTCACTTCAGTTTGAGACGGGAGTCAGTCGAACAGAAATACTGGTTCAGATTACATGCCGAAAGGCCGAAAGTCAGACCATTTCATTTGCCCTATGGTATGGCACTGGCTGTCAAAGAGTTGCTTAGTCAGAGCAAAGTTGCCCCTGTATGCAGCAGTTATGCAGCTCACATCTTAAGGCAAACATATTTACGCTGTCAAACCCATCATACGGGCTGTCATGCTAAAGTGATATATACCCACTCGTATATGTAGATAAGAAGCACCTCACATGCAAATGGGCACAAGTGTGCAATGTGCAGTACATGCAGACTGTGTATTGTCACACACACACGCATAAATAAACCTGTACTGACACACACGCATGAGCTCAGTCTCGAAAGGAAAATTTTTAGCCGGTGCACATGCATGTGTGTAAGTATGAAAAGTCTTGACTGTACTATCAAGTCTGGGCAATTATTGCCTCCTAAAACCCCCCAAATATATATTTTTTCTCTCATATAGTGACAGTATTTAATCGTAATCTCATGTGTCATATATTCAACTGTGCCAAGCTATTCCAAGAGGCATTCCTTATAGATAAAACAATGCTTGTCATATGATTTGATCTGTGACATGATTTTATCATTAAACGCTTGTATTATAACGCAATCTAAAATTATTTTCTGCCAAGCCCTAGGAAAATATGATCAAGTATTTGTGTTTTTGGAAAAATCAGAAAATGACTTTTGTGCTGTGAGTTGGATCACAATGGCACCAGGGAATATGGGCAGGAAAGGCATCAGTGGGTGTTATATGTGTAAACATTGTGGATTTGCATTTAGCTCACCGTTTGGTTCTGAGTCTTTCTTTGCTGTTTTCCGCACAATCCAGCTGTCCTGTCAGTTTGTTCCTTCTGTCTTCCCTAATTAGTTCTCATTATTTCATTATTGTCTTGTGCTTTTCCTTTCTCTTTATGCTCCCACCCCCCGCTGTTTCCCTTCGTTAATTGTGATTTCATGTATTTCAGTTTCTGGTCTGCCTTCATTCTTGCCGGATTGTTTCTTTACTGCGTCCTTTCCGTGGTACATCATAGCTTCTTTACAACTGTCTTCAGAAGTATAAAGAAAACACTTTCATCAGTTTATTAGCTTCCCCTGCAGTCCTGCTCAACCTTGCAAGTTGGCTAAACCTCCAGGCCTCAGGGTTCTATTGTGGGCTTCACCCTTATAACCCTGTACCCCTGTATTGCCTTTCTGGTACTGACCACGGATTTATCGCTGACCGCAGCATCCTTGTCCAAATTGATTCTGTTCACCCCTCACCTGACCCAAACTGTCCCTGACCATTCGTTTGCAGAGTCCTGTTTGCATTCTTATCCTCTGTTTGTACCATTTGTGGCAGTCACCGTTATTAAACATAACCCTTGTGATTCTTTGCGGATCTACAGCCTGGTCCCTCACTGCTGCTTATTGCATTTCTCAAGACAGCATATCACTTTAGACTTTGGATACAGCAGGACACTGGAGGCTAATGAAGTATTAAATACATGGCCTGTGCTATGTGGCTATGATTGCCCACAATTCTCGAGCTACTCCCAGATGATGAAAATTTGAGTAAGCTCTGGAACGTCTATTATCTAATCATTTGACAAGAAGACTATTTACAAATGTTAACTTGAGACCGTTACATTTTGTGGTCATTCAGGAACGATAATCATCAAACAGAAGATGCCCAAAAGTATTTTGTTTTGTAATAATCTGAACAAACACAATACATAATCGCTCAGGAATAAAATCCAGCTGGCAGTTCCAAAACCTTTTCTGCCAGATTTCACATAATATTTTGAATGACCACATCAGCAACTGATGTAAGGAGACAAGCCACTTGACCTCTTTATCTGCAGTTCATGACCTTCTAAGAGGTCACATTTGTCCAAGATTAAGTTTTATCGTCCTTTTTGTGGACGCTCATCATTTAAAAAGGACAGCCCCCACTCTGTTCACACTGCATGCCATTTTTTTTTTTCAAAAAGCCTTCAACATTGATATTTGCACTATTACTTCTCCAGCATTTGCACTGCCCATTGGCTTCAGTGCAAAGTTGCGTTAGGAACTAAGGTTCTGGTTTCAGAAATTAAGCTAGAGAGAAAACTGCAGCCAAGTGGATGGGGTGAGTGCCTGCTGATGGGTCAGCCATACCACCACTGGATTCCGGGCGATCCAATCCCTCCGGTCCCAAGAAGAGCCTGGGAGGGACACATAGGGTGGCCTGGGAATGAAAACATCGCTCCCGAAACCCGAGCCGGCTTTGGCCCGGGCAAAGGTACAAATCTCCTCTCTGTTGACTGTTGGCCTCCATTGACGTTGCACAAGTCTTCTCTTCTACAGCTCGGGTACCACATAGGAAATTAGCGCAGTGACAATATTTTCATTAGATTACATTAAGCCCACATTTCTTGACCTGTGGGACAGTTGTAGCCCTGTAGCCCTTGTTTCTTCTTTCTTCGCGCCCTCAGTGAAAGCACAGAGAGTGCGCCTTACTCTGTTTATCAAACATATTGAATGAACCGGGGAGACAAACTCTCAGCAGCCGGCTCTTGAGGACCCAGCATGAACTGTGACAATCAACTACGCCATTTTGCTTCACCTCATTTTCCTGCTCTGTCCTCAACCCCTCATTGACCCACAGCCAAGTTGGATTTGAATTCTTTTTGACTCACCAAAAAGCCATCCATTCTGTGTTTACAGTCTGGTACAGCCAGAAGATCACTCATACCTCAATGCTCTTTCTGCAATAGCAGATTGTCAGTGAAAGTATTCAGTAGGGTGGCACAACATTCTTCTAATTACTGCTTATTTTCTTTTGGCACATTGTATTGCAATTATTTCCAGGTTTTATTTTTTCACAATTCCTGTGAATTGCAGACTGGGTCAAAGATAGTCAGACAGCCCAGGGTCTGGGGTGCTTCTGTTTCCTTGTCAGCAGGATGTGCCAAGTTCACCCGTAGTCCAGTCGCCGGCTTGGCCCTACTGGTGTTTTAGTTGGGCATTTACAGTCCCTGTGGTTACTCTTTCTCGTGGAGCTCTAGGCCCAATTTTTGACACTTTTGAAAGTGGTTATTTTGCATGGAGTTGTGCGGTGCTTACTTTCATCATGTGACATTCAAACTGCACAGAGGCTGCAACCAGAGAGAGGCTGTAACCTGTTTGTATTGGCCCTGAAGAAGCCTCGAGCCCAGGCTGTCAGTCAAAGAGAAAAAACACAAATCCACGCTCACATTCCATTTCCACTGACTCTGTGCAGGAGGGCACATCTCGCCCTCTCTTTTTCCCCCTTTTTTCGTCTTTCTCTCAGATAAAATCAAGGTGCACACGGCTCTGTGTGCCCAGGGGTATCAATATAGCTAGGGATAGCCCCGTAATCCTCCCATGCTATTGGACGCCATCTGTTTTGGTTTTCATGTATCAGTATTATTATTGCTTATTGGTACATGGCTTGGGAATGCGAGGCGGCCGTTTGAAGTGGAGGCAGACTTGGTGCCGGGGGCATTTGGTGTAGCTGTGCTGACCTCCAGGGCTAACACAAGCCAGTGTCTTCACCTCCCAGAGACCCACAGTTAATACTAGTCCTATCCCCAAGCATGCTTTCCCACAGCACTGTGTTGGCTCTCTTCTCTTGAGAGGCATACTGTTCTAGAGAGCTCAAACAGAGTTTGGAGAGGGAATGGGCACAAATAAATTCCATCTCATTTGCAGGGGGCAAATCTTGGAGCTCATAGTTGCCTTTTAGGACAGGAAAAAAAAGTTTACAAGATTTTTGGTGAGGGTTGCAGGTAAAATAGCGTTTTGAGGCCTCATTTTAGGAGCATCAATGATGGGGTAAGCTCTTAGTTGGTCAGGGAGAAAATTTAATGGGCAAAGGGCAAAATAGCTCTGTCACTCAGATGATTTGATATTTTATGCATCGAGGAGAGGATAGGGCCCAGCTAATTATCCTGTGTGAGACACCATGATTGTTTTACTTTTAATGACACTATATCTTGGAAAATAGCAGGTGTTGTTTTGCAGATGAAGCTCATACAAATTAGATTTTAACATATGTGACAGTTGATGGGTTCTGTCCCAAGAAATGGCTCCTAATAAAGTTTGGGGTCCAATCCCCCACCTGAGCCCTCCTTCAGCCTTCCACATATACGATCCATTTTTGAAGTGGGATATATTTTGGGACGGAGTTCTGGTATAGTGGATTGTCCATCAGCTCTGCCTCTACTATACCTAGTGGTGGCTAGAAGCTACATTGATTTGGCAATATTTCGCTCAAGCTATGGCCGGATCCAGGAGGGTGCAGAGTTGAGCTACGCCCCCCCAGATTTTTGCCGTTATTACATTCAGAATATAGTACGGATTCTCGTGGCTTACTGTTTAATGAGTCTCTCAAGCTAATTTACTCAAATTTGTGCTGTAGCACGAGCTACACGAGTGCAGAAATCATAAAGACATATTGATATTTTACTTCGTCATTTATGCACAGAAGAAAATGCTTCTGTTTTATGATACAATGTGTAACAATGCTATAGAAAATACATTAGACTGTCGTCGGTCCTATCAATTAGTCTGAGCGACTGTTGCTACCCGGGAGAAGTAAACTGCGTCTTTTAGGTTTGCAGATATGTGTAGGAGTGTCGTGTGCTCAGACGTCCACCTCAGCATGATGACCGGAGCTGCGCAGTTCAGTGGCTGAGTCGTTGTGTTGAAAATCGCCACTCTAGGTAATGTTAGGCAGCACGGCCACTTGAAAAAAGGGCAAGCCAAACCGGCGGTTTGAGTAGTAGGGCATTACGGCCCCACAGGTGGGCAACCACGGCAATTGCCGCGAGGCCGTGGTATAATTCATGCACTGAAGTAGGTATTCTGATAGCTTGGTTGCCCAGAACCACTTTTTTTCTACTTTGCGTGCAAGTTTATTTAGTGTGTTGATTTTTGATCACCAAAGCATCTACTAAGACACTAAAATTCATCAGGCCAAAAAAAAGATCAAAAAAATATTTCCGATGACAAACGCAACACCACGACAATAGTTTTTTGGGGCATACGGCCGGTAAGCTAAAAAGACTCATTCAGGATCGCCCAGAGTCTCCAATAAACCTGCATGAACTCCAGGTGGCGCTGTAAGAGGAATGGCGAAACTTCTCTCAGGACCGCGTGAGACTTGTGAGCAGTATGAGAAGTCGTTGTGAGGCGATGATTGAAGCTAAAAATGGTCACACTCGATATTGACCCCTATGACCATCCTCTGCATTTTCAGGATATGGGTATATTGCTCGCTTGCTGCGGACTGGTAGACTGCTTGTTAACATTTGATTTTTAGCTGCGACCAAGCAGCTCTATGAACGCTTCCGTCTGTCTGTCCATCTGTGACACCTTTTTGACCATGTTCCTGTCATCGTATCATCATGAAATTTTCAGGAGTTATTGATCTTCACCGAAGTGATGTCCATGCACAAGGTCGAGGTGAAAGGTCAAGTTCACAGAGGTCATGATCTTGTTTGCGGGTTTTCGCGCTGTAACTCCAGTTAGAATTCATGGATCGCTATGAAATTTTGGAAATAGCTTCTAGGCATAAAGGAGGTGCTTCCTATTGTTTTTTAAGGTCATCCGTCAAATCCCAAGGTCACAAAGGCAAAAAAAGTGTCAATTTTGCCCAATTTGACGGTTTTCGCACCGTAACTCAAGTTTAATTCAATGAATGGCTTGAAATCATACAACAAGCTTCTTGGTATAGACGAGGGGTTCCCTATTGATTTTCTAGGTCATCTGTCGAATCCCAAGGTCACACCAGTCAAAAAAGTGTCGATTTTGCCCCGATTTCACAGTTTTCACACCGTAACTCCACTTTAACTTGATGGATAGCTATTACATCTTAGAACAAGCTTCTTGGTACAGAGGAAGGTTCCCCTATTGATTTACAAGGTCATTTGCCAATTTCAAGATCACACTTGTACAAGAAACCACCAGTCATGGACACTAGGCCACGTGACGGATGCTAGGCAAGGTCGCAGCTATTAGATCCATCTGATCTACTTGTTTTTTTTAAATTGCCTCAATGAAATGTTTAGGAAGAAAAAAAAGGTACATTTAATGTTAATTCTTCAAAATTTTATTTTATATGTGACATAACCATAATATCCCTGTATTTTTATGAGCAGTATAATTTCTTCAGCTCAATTAAATTAAATGAAATTTTATTTGTACAGCACTTTTCAATGGACTGTCACCAAGACAGTTTCTAGAGTACATAACCTGACCTAATCTCCATTATAGCAAATGAGGCAAAAAACCTGCACATCAATTCAATGGATGGCTAATTACTTGGATTTATCTCAATGGAAAAAGCAAATATGCAATACGCTCATTCACTTATAGGTGTCCGGAACAGCCTTAATTATCATTTCAGTTTCAGGAATTCCTTTGATTGTGTCCGGTTATAATTTAAAAAAATATATATATATATGTTTCAATACTTGTGATATCTAGAACCTATATCATCCAATTTAATAAAACACTGACATCAAAGACAGAATTATAAAGTAAACAGTTGGAGTTATATTTCTATTTGAGTGCTTTTAGTAAATGGACTTCTCTTGCGTGGTAATGCCCATACAGTTGCCACCAGCCAATTGACATTATTCATGCCATGAATATAGTTCCGAAGCTAAATAAATTGCCTATCAGTGTTATGATCCTGCCTTGTTGTCATGTTTATTTTCATGTTCAGTGTTCATGATTTTGTCTTTTATTTATTCTTTTTGGTTATTGTAATATCTCAGGTTTTTAGTTCATCCCATTTCTCAGTTCCATTGCACTTGTCTCCCCTGTCTTGTGATCTAGTTGGTTCAGTCCGTCTTCCCTGTTTGTGTGCCCACTTACATTGGGTGATTTAAATGAATTCCGGTGTTTAATATATTCCTTTGACTCTCATTTACTTCCTTTGTATTTCTGTTCTGATGACCAACAATACTAACAGTTTGTTTTTTAGTTAAACTTACTAATCAAGACTAACATTGTTTATAGTACTAAGTTACTAACAAGCACTAGGGATTGTATAGCTGCACAATACTAATTGACTAACAAGCTCTCAGCACTCGCTCTGCTCTAGTCTGCGCCCCTTGCCTTCCCTCAATTTACTTTGCTGTGCTTCAGCAGATTTTCTGCCCCTGGCTAATCACTGTTCTGCCTCTCACTCTGTGCATGGTGGAACTCCCTAACCGGAGCTGTATGTTTGTCAATAGGCTGTCTCTGTGATCCCTGTCCGCGTTTTGGCTTTTGTCAATTTCTTGTAATCAGGAACTTCCTCATGTTCATTCCTTTGGGATTAGTCTGATCCACTGCACCTGCTTCCTACATAGCATGTAACTTCCCTCTCATCTATTTAAGCAGTCTTTTCTAAGCCAGCTCCTTGTCAGAACGTTCATCAATATTTCATTGTGCAGAGCGCCTTGTATGCCATTGAGTATTGTTTTTCTTCTACTGGTTTGTCCAACTTCGAATCTTGCCATTGCCCTTTTTGAATTGTTTTTGTCTTTCTGGATTTCGACCCATTTTTGTATGACCACGATTTTTGTGTTTGGATGCCCTGTGTATGACCCTTGGCTTTGTTCATCGACTACGACTTTTTGCCTACCGTTTATGTACCTTTGCTCATCTGTCTTACTGGTACTGACCCCTGCCTGTCTAGTCAACACTCTTTTTGGATTTCGTATTGTGGCTTGGCAATTCTTGTGTTTTTTTTGGTTTTGACTCAGACCTCATTAAAGACATAGCTTTTTTTTTGGATTTCTATCTCTTGCGTGTGGTTCCTGAACGCTACGTCCATCAGAATATTTCGGCTTTGAGCCGGAAAACAAGACGATATACTTCATTTGTGGAAAAGCTTACCCTCATCCCAGGAAATGCTTCAAAACAGGGTCGCATTCAGGCCTTTTCACACCATTGATCAACTAAAAAACTTAAGAAAAACACAAAGTCCTTGCATTTTCCCAAAGAATAAAGATTCGCACAGAGGTTGGACTATGACAGCTATGAGAAAAAAATAAATAAAATCTATTGATCCTGGAAGTAAAAGCCTTTATTTTATTGGTTGGCTTATTTTATGGGCACCTTTATTCCATACAAAATGGAACCAGCTGCGCGAAAAATGGGTCTGTAATGAGTCTGTAATGGATAACTTCCTTCACCTTAGTCTGATCTTTAATAAGGACAGTCCTTCCTTTCATCAACAATCCTCTAACATCACCTGAATTGAGGCATTGCTGAAACGCTGCTGACATTATATGGAGTTATAACTTGATGTTCCTGATCCAATGCTTTGCAATCCATCTGGACCCAGTGACTTCCGATTCAAGAGCTGATCAGCCTGATTCCTTAACCTCTTTGTGCAGATGTAGACGCCAGCGGACATGTAGCTGCTCTATTTATGCACGCAGTTATACAATACCATCATTAGGTTTTGCATCCAAAAAGGTTATTGAATATTCTCAAGGAGGCAGTGCCTGTAAACCATTTAGAATATGGACGACTTAAGACCCATTGCAGTCTCCCAGGAATTGTATAAATTAAACTCCTCAGCCAAGCCTGCTACGCAACCTGCCTTATATACTTCACCATGACATCCAGCAGTTAATAAAGATGATATCTTGTAACAAAAAATTTTTGCCCTTTGTTGCAACCATTTCATCTACAACAGGGCAAAGGTATCCAAATTACATAGTTTAAAAAAAAGTTTTCTGAAGAAAAATTCAACGGGGTATTGATACTATAAAAACGTGTGATTCCCTGCCATTGAATTTGTCCCTTGAAGAATTCAATAGTCACTTAAATCCTCATAGGACCTCTCACTGAAATCAAGTCACTTTAATGCTTGCTCAGGCTGATCTTCAAAAAGCTAATTACAGTTAACACCCATGTGAAACTTTCCCAGAAATTATATATTGATTGACACATTTTTTTTTTAATCAAATTCCAGACAGTATAAACTTTCCACAGTAAATGAAAGACATTGATTGGACCCTGAGAAAAGTATTTAAACCCTTGCATGACAGCAAATTAGTTTGTATTCTCTCAGCTGTGCTCAGCTGAATGATGTGAGTGCATGTTAATTTTGCCCTGGCTAATCCGCCAGCCGTCCACTTTTCCTTGATTTTCTCAAAGTTATTATCCCAATTATCTTCCGCAGCACCCTCTTCCATGCAAGGGTAAAAAGTTGGTTCACAGTTCCATGGCCGGAACGGAACCCGCATTGCTCCTCCTGAATCCGAGGTTCGACAATCGGGCGGAGCCTCCTTTCCAGCACCCTGGCATAGACATTTTCTGGGAGGCTGAGCAGTGTGATCCCCTTAAAGTTGGAACACACCCTCCGGTCCCCTTTTATTAAGAAAAGGAGGTAGGGCTGTGCGATATGACGATATATATTGTGCTACGATAGAAAAATGTCTATCGATTATAGAATAATAATATTACAGAAATTTTGCAATGTCGTGATATATATTGTTATCGGGATATCAGGTAACCTATATCGGGATATGGGATTTAGGTCATATCGCACAGCCCTAAAAGGAGGGGTCAAGGGAGTTTGCCCACCCAGTCTACATGTGTTTTGTAGACTTGGAGAAGGCTTACGACTATGTCCCACGAGGTATCCTGTGGGGGGGTGCTGCGGGAGTATGGGGCTCCGGGGCCATTAATTCGAGCCCTGTACAACCAAAGCCGGAGTTGTGTCCGCATTCTCGGCATTAAGTTGGACTTGTTTCCAGTTGGTGTTGGACTCCTCCAAGAGTGTGCCTTGTCACCCATTCTGTTCATGATTTTCATGGACAGAATATCAAGGCACAGCCGATTTTTGAGGGGTATCCAGTTTGGTGGCCTCAGGATTTCATCTCTGCTGTTTGCAGATGATGTGGTCCTGTTGGCTTCATCATGCTGTGACCTCTAACACACACTGGAGCGGTTTGCAGCTGAGTGTGAAGCGGTCAGAATGAGGATCAGCACCTCCAAATCTGAGGTCATGATTCTCTCCCAGAAAAAGGTGGATTGTCCCCTTCAGGTGGGGGGTCATTTGTTACCCCAAGTGGAGGAGTTCAAGTATCTCGGGGTGTTGTTCACGAGTGATTGTAGGATGGAGCATAAATTGACAGACGGATCGCTGCAGCGTCTACAGTGAAGTACCTTGTGGTGAAGAAGGAGCTTACCATAAAAGTGAAGCTCTCAATGTACTAGTCGATCTGCGCTCCAACCCTCACCTATGATCACAAGCTTTGGGTAGTGATCGAAAGAATAAGATCGCGAATACAAGCGGCCGAAATGAGCTTTCTCTGTAGGGTGGCTGGGCTGACCGTTAGAGATAGGGTGAGGAGCTCCGACATCCGGGAGTGCCTCAGAGTAGAATACTGAGGACTCAACATCCATCATGAGGACCTGCAGACCTCACCGACCACTATCCAATGAGCCACAGAAATATTTTGACATCATTTTTGATGCAGGACAGACCGAAACATAAAAACACACTGCAGATGGGTTCAGTGGGCCTGTTTCACTGAGCATCTTTACTGAGTCACAGGACTCTACCCATTCGTGGTAAAACACACAGCAGCTCTGAGCGCTTAAGTCCAAGTTCCAGATTTGGCTTTAGTCTATGTTTAACTTGGTGCTGAGTCCTGATAACTCAATAAACCCTATTTGTGGAACAGGCTCTAGACAGATAAGCAGGCTTAACTGCTCCTTGATTACCAAGCAGACCTCCTGTCTTTTTTCGGATGAGGACTCCTGGCTGATGGTCAGCCAACTGAGAGATTAATTGCAGCCCTCTTGTCTTCATCATCCTAAATCATAAGAAAGACTAATGACAATCTGCCCTGTATGCAAAAATCCAAATCTGCCCTAACTTTGGGCAAACCAGAATCTGCCCCTATGGTTAACCAACCTGAATGCGTCTTATGCTGGACCAATCAGTATCGACCCCCATTGTAAACTAATGAGACTTTGTCCCTGTCCAATCAGATTCTGCGCCTCTGCTGGATCAGTCAGAATATGCCTTTTGCTGATTAAACAAGGCCTATGCCGTCGCCCCCAACAGCAAAGGGTATATCAAAAGCCCCCAAACGAGAGCTCCCCAAAGCGAAAACCTAGCTACAGTACTGCCCCAGAAAGCCTTATTAAAAGTACAACAAACTGAACCCAAATTTACCTTATATATTCTCAGACTTGCCTGCATTTACTCATCAATAATGAAAAATACACAACTGTTTTTCTTGTGGTCAGTAATAAATTTAACTACTTAACTCATTACTTAATCTTTTGATGGTTTTTCATGGTATTCAACAATATTTGAACATGAGTCAGAGAATTAAATGGCAAAACTTCAAGGTGATTTTGCTTGCGTAATATGATGGAACTCAGAGGTTCCAGGAAATGAATGAATGAATGAATGAATGAATGAATGAATGAATGAATTTATTCACAATAATAATAAAAAGTCAAAAATCAATCCAATTCTCTGTCTTGATAAGATCTAAAGAAATATAAAATTTGAAAAATGTACAGTTGTCTTTGAGTTATCACGTTGACATGAAGGATTTGCGGTGGATGTGGACGTGACAGCAAAAATGATTCCATCAGATGAAATACAGTTTCACCAATAAAACCATCAGCAGCCACACTGAACCAATAAGAATACAATGCTTGGTCAGTAAGAAAAGGCCACAACAAGATTTCCCCCTAATTTAGACCAATCAGAATCTTTTATACTGGACCAATCAGAGTCTGCCCCAACACTCAATCAAATTCAACCAACATCCCCGCCCCTAGGCCTCTTTGCTGGATTTTCATGAAGAAAGACCTGGGGCCTTATTTATAAACAATGCATCGGCACTGAGAATTGCACACACCTCTTACCTTGTGGATTTCCTATTTATAAAAACAAACCTGACATTAAACATGCTTAATGAATAGTATTGTGTGCATATGGTAAAATTCACACTTGATCCTGACTAAAAGATTACCGATGATGTAATAATATATGATAAATATAACCTTTTTCTTTGTGTTTTTGCAATATTTCTACATGAAATGTGTACATTTTTTTAAAAATAAATAAGGCCCTGGGATTCAAATACCACAGAGCATGACAATAATCACTCCAAATCACCGTTGACCACCTGACAGCCATTCTGTAAAACTGCATTTTCCAAACAATTTACATATGCAGTATTTGAAATAAATAATTGTAATTGTCACATGTGGAGTCACACGATAGGTGAGTAACATCAAACAAGGCGGTGTGTACACTGCATTCCCTGTGCTGCCTTCTTGTGCCCCTCGGAAGCTCCCACTTGTGAACTGGTTATTAATCATTACAGGTTTGATGGACTTCGAAACATATTTCGCACAGGATAAGAAGGTAGCATTTAACCAATCTCTCTCAGCCATTTGCCTCACAAACAAAAAATGTCACATCCATGACTGTCTATTGACTTATTCTGAAACTTATACTGCTTATTGCATGTTCATTTTTCAGCACATTTTTCATGTTGAGCAGTTGCAAAAGCAAATACTTTACAAACTGGCCATTTCACTAACAGTGATGAGATCTATCTCCATATAGGTTGTACGGAAGCCCTGAACCGCACTGTGAAAAAAAAAATTTTTGTGGTGAAGTAAAAGTGTAATTTTTTTCCTTTTGTTATTTTGCGATATTATCTCGTTATTTCGAGATAATATCTCGTTATTACGAGATATTATCTCGTTATTACGAGATATTATCTCGTTATTTCGAGATAAGGATCTCGTTATTTCGAGATAAGATCTCGTTATTACGAGATATTATCTCGTTATTTCGAGATAATATCTCGTTATTACGAGATATTATCTCGTTATTTCGAGATAACATTACGCCCTGTCTGGGCTTGAATCAATATAATCGCCCATTTTTCCGAGGATGCATCGGCTGGTAACTTGTGTGAACATGACAGCAGGCATATAACAGAATTCCTTTCGGCATCTAAGCGGGAGCGGGACGCTCCTGAGAGAGAAGGGCAGGGTTACGTTTCCCAAAAGCATAGATGCCAACTAAACAAGTTACACTAACATGGCAATATTCCCCGCCGCCTCAATTTTTTGTGTCCGTAGGGACGGACGGACGGAGCTCAATGCTATATCCCCCGCTTCGCGCTAATCGGGGGATACTTAGCAATGTTCATAGTTCGTCCATTCACAGTCAGTGACTGCGTTTACGCACCATATTCCTGTATTTGATTGCGTACCTGTCATGTAAACGAGTTCAATAACCCGATTAAGGTCATTTTCCGATTCGAAATATTCCGAATAAGACCCCTGGCATATGCCTGTTTTAATCGGAATATTGGCTCATGTATACACCTTAATCAGAATATGCCCTCGAACTGAATATTCAACCACGTCTGCGCCTGTTCACTTCGCAAGGAATTAGTATTTTTGGAGCAAAGAGGAGACGACTGTATGCATAATGAAAGACATGAATATATTGTAATATATCGATGGGCGAAAGCACCGTAACAACGATATAATTATGGTGGGCGAAAAGTGGAGAGAGACTGGTTTTGTGTTGACTGACTAGCGCCAACCCGATTCAGCATCGCTGGAAAACTCTGAAGGCAGCATATTCCAAAGCGAAAAAATAAAGGCAATGACTTTTTTTTTACGCCAGTCTAATCTTGCTCCAATTACCCATTCTTAAGATCTTCCGTATGTTCATGCACAATGTAGGAAATCCGGACTTGGAGCCATAGACTGATTTATACAGTCTGCTTATACAACGGCATTAAGGATAAAGCACAATTAATGCATCTTGTATGTTACCATGTATCTTAAAAGAATGAAACAACACCAGCATTACGTTTTAACAAGTTTAATAATACATGTATGAATATTTAGGTAATAGAATTATGTATAATTAACATGAATTAAGCTGCTTTCACACCGGACGCGAAACGAATTTTTCGCAAGACAGGTTACATTCAAATTCAATGCAAAGACGCAAATACGCGTGGATTCGCGTCTTTGCATTGACTTTTGAAAGTGATCTGTCGTACGAAAAATTCATTCGAGTCCAGTGTGAAAGTGGCTTTATTGTAACATTCACAACGATATTTTTGAGTAAAGAAATACAGATTCAGACCGACAAAAACAATTAAAAACATCTATTTTGATTAATACACAGTCGGATTCAACATTTATAGCCTAACAACATAACCATATGGAATATCTTATTTATTATGAAATAATTAATCGGAACAATGACACGGATTAGAAAACAATAGGAAGGTGCTGAACTTTTTTTTCTGATTACCTTTTTATTTACGCAATGTCCATGTGTCCGAAAGTCGGACAGGGTTTTAATATAACTCCGTGTCCGACAGTCGGATAGTTTCAATATAACTCCGTGTCCGACAGTCGATTATTGTTTTTAATCTCTTAAAATCTGCTGAATCTTTTAGATATTAAACGTGAATTTTTTGATCAGAGGGCTCATTTCTTCAAGATGTGTACCGAAAATTTCAATCAAAAACAATCAGGACATCCAATGTGCTCTGCAATCAATTTATTTGGGCAATTTTTATAAATACAATTCCGTACAATGCCTGTCGTATATTAGGCCTAAATGCAAAATACTCCGTGTCCGACAGCCTAAAAAAAGAGGACGATTAGAACAGATTGATAACGAAATAAAGAATAAAAAACATTTTTACAACAAACAGAACAACCAATGAACACTGCAATTTATTTATTTGCGGGCCATCTTGTTTGGATGTTCTGTTTGTTGGTGATATATTTTTATTCTTTATTTCGTTATAAATCTGCTCTCATATCAATACTTTTACTTTCTGTTGTCTACCAGACATGGAGTATTTTGCATTTCGCGTCCGACAGTCTTGATCGAGCATGCAATATTTAATTCACACTGTCAATGGTCATGGAATTGATTTGCTCAATGACTACAAGTACTATTTTATCTCTGGTGTGGAAATGAAGTGTGAATCTGTTTGATCGATCTGACTAATTTTCAAAAGAGAGACCGAATAAAAACTGTTGTCTATCTTCAACGAAAGAAAACAGACGAATAAAAAGATCAAGAAAAGTGGATAGATATCAATTTGCATTTTGTGAAGGTCGAACACAAACATGGCCAAGTTTCTACGTCCAATGATTGCTGGAATACTCGAAAAATTAAAACTCTTATAACTTTCGGACACGGAGTATTTTAGGATCTCTGTCCGTCAGACGCTAAATTCGTCATAAATGCACTAAGTCCCGCGCCAATGTCGACCCACTTTATTTAGCAGAGCAATAAACAGACACATTGATTGAAATTCTCGGTACTCATCTTGAAGAAATGAGCCCTCTGATCAAAACATTCACGTTTAATATCTAAAAGATTCAGCAGATTTTAAGAGATTAAAAACAATAATCGACTGTTGGACACGGAGTTATATTGAAAGGGCATTGCGTAAATAAAAGGGTAATCAGAAAAAAAAGTTCAGCACCTTCCTATTGTTTTCTAATCCGTGTCATTGTTCCGATTAATTATTTCATAATAAATAAGATATTCCATATGGTTATGTTGTTAGGCTATAAATGTTGAATCCGAATGTGCATTAATCAAAATAGATGTTTTTAATTGTTTTTGTCGGTCTGAATCTGTATTTCTTTACTCAAAAATATCGCTGTGAATGTTTACAATAAAGCCACTTTCACACTGGACTCGAATGAATTTTTCGTACGACAGATCACTTTCAAAAGTCAATGCAAAGACGCGAATCCACGCGTATTTGCGTCTTTGCATTGAATTTGAATGTAACCTGTCTTGCGAAAAATTCGTTTCGCGTCCGGTGTGAAAGCAGCTTAATTCATGTTAATTATACATAATTCTATTACCTAAATATTCATACATGCATTATTAAACTTGTTAAAACGTAATGCTGGTGTTGTTTCATTCTTTTAAGATACATGGTAACATACAAGATGCATTAATTGTGCTTTATCCTTAATGCCGTTGTATAAGCAGACTGTATAAATCAGTCTATGGCTCCAAGTCCGGATTTCCTACATTGTGCATGAACATACGGAAGATCTTAAGAATGGGTAATTGGAGCAAGATTACGACTGGCGTAAAAAAAAGTCATTGCCTTTATTTTTTCGCTTTGGAATATGCTGCCTTCAGAGTTTTCCAGCGATGCTGAATCGGGTTGGCGCTAGTCAGTCAACACAAAACCAGTCTCTCTCCACTTTTCGCCCACCATAATTATATCGTTGTTACGGTGCTTTCGCCCATCGATATATTACAATATATTCATGTCTTTCATTATGCATACAGTCGTCTCCTCTTTGCTCCAAAAATACTAATTCCTTGCGAAGTGAACAGGCGCAGACGTGGTTGAATATTCAGTTCGAGGGCATATTCTGATTAAGGTGTATACATGAGCCAATATTCCGATTAAAACAGGCATATGCCAGGGGTCTTATTCGGAATATTTCGAATCGGAAAATGACCTTAATCGGGTTATTGAACTCGTTTACATGACAGGTACGCAATCAAATACAGGAACATGGTGCGTAAACGCAGTCACTGACTGTGAATGGACGAACGATGTACATTGCTAAGTATCCCCCGATTAGCGCGAAGCGGGGGATATAGCATTGAGCTCCGTCCGTCCGTCCCTACGGACACAAAACATTGAGGCGGCGGGGAATATTGCCATGTTAGTGAAACTTGTTTAGTTGGCATCTATGCTTTTGGGAAACGTAACCCTGCCCTTCTCTCTCAGGAGCGTCCCGCTCCCGCTTAGATGCCGAAAGGAATTCTGTTATATGCCTGCTGTCATGTTCACACAAGTTACCAGCCGATGCATCCTCGGAAAAATGGGCGATTATATTGATTCAAGCCCAGACAGGGCGTAATGTTATCTCGAAATAACGAGATAATATCTCGTAATAACGAGATATTATCTCGAAATAACGAGATATTATCTCGAAATAACGAGATAATATCTCGTAATAACGAGATCTTATCTCGAAATAACGAGATAATATCTCGTAATAACGAGATATTATCTCGAAATAACGAGATAATATCTCGTAATAACGAGATATTATCTCGAAATAACGAGATAATATCGCAAAATAACAAAAGGAAAAAAATTACACTTTTACTTCACCACAAAATTTTTTTTTTTCACAGTGCGGTTCAGGGCTTCCGTAAGGTTGTTTAGTTTTATCATTTTTAATTTTTATTTTATTATTTTTTTTTATTGCAAATCTTCATATGCGTTAAACACCGAAGAACTCCCCAGAGAAATTCTCTGTCCTTACACCCAGGGATGGGGCCATATATATTACACGATACACTAGTTGAAACAGAAGCATATGAGGTATTCAAGCAAGGAGAGACTCACCTGATCTCTCTTTCTCATTTCCAGTGTGTTTTGTCCATGCGCCTTATGCATTCTTCTTCTCTGCTTTGTCTCAGGGAGGTAAGCAGTCCTCACTGCAGAGGTATTAAGATCAGGACAGATGCTCCCCTGGGAGGGGGGGCATCATCACCTCCTCTTGGGGTCCTAATTCCCTGCTGCTGTCCAGAGCAGCTGCACACTTCTGTTATACATCCAGACCGTTATTTTTGGGCTAGGCCGAGAGGTGGCCAGGCCCCTATTGACTAATCTGGCGAAACAAAGAAGTTGTGTTTGCCGCCATTGTTGAGGTCGAAACATCATTGGAAATGAACGGATGTCTATGGAGAGCACTGGTGGCTCTCTACATTTTAGCCCTCTCTATTTACAAGTTTTTCTTTTTCTGAACTCATATGCCAGGAAGAGACTGTTCTGTGCTCGGCTGCTCAAACAGCAGTGGGAAAATTCAAATTTGGAATAAGTGCATATACGAAATCTATACACCTTTGGCACAAAGTGACTGCCCCTGTTTAACACCATATTCACAGCACAGACTCCCTGCAAAGGAGGATGAAGTTCGCCAGCGGCTGTTAAGCTGTTGAGATGAATGTTTGCTCTTCCTGCTAGTGCTAATAACATGGTAAAACACACTGCTGCAATATTAATGCAAGCATTTAAATATAATATATATAATATTTGAATATAATAATGGCCTTCAAAATAAAATAATCCGGAATCGGCTACATGTAAAAATAGAGTATTTATTTGAATCTGGCTGGGACAAGAGTTATCCGCTAGCCTATGACAGCGTAGCCGACATATCTGTAGTTATATTGCTGTTGGCTAATTATTTACACAAACATATAGCTAATAACTGACCATTAATACTTAATACATTAATTAATAATATATACCTTTATTGGTAACGGTAGGCCATTACGGGACTTATTGATACTATTGACATAATAATAACACTTCAGCCAGCGGCACAACCTGTCAAGCAGGCGATTTAATCAGAACTGTCATCGCAATAATTGTGCCACCACAAGATGGCTGCGTCCACAAATCTCTCGCCGGATTAGTTAATAAACGCGAATGTCGCTAAGTGAGTATCTGACTGACTGACTGACTGACTGGCTGCCTGAGTGATCAAGTTCAACAACTGGCTGGCCAGCGGGGAAGAAGTTCAGCGATTGGTCGGCCGGCGGGGACGCACTCCAACGATTAGTTAGCGGATGACTGGCCTGCTGGCTGTTCAGCGATTGGTTGGCCGGCGGGGAAGTACTTCAACAATTGGTTGGCCGACGATTGGCTGGCTGGCTGGCCGGGCGTTGACTTCACTAGTATTTATTGGTTGGCGTATTTGCATTATAACTACACGGGTCTCGGAATTTCGGCTCGAGACATTGCAACAGAAACTGAATACTTTGCTGATGTTGGATCTTGGATTTGAGAGATTGCTACAGAAACGGAAATCAAAAAGTAGAATTGAACGCGCCACACTCATTTATGCGTGTAATTATTCGGTCCTTACTTGTTTTGTCTTTCAGATCGGTTGGTGACGTTACGTTAAACATCCCTCTGTCCAACATAGGAACTTGCACAATGTTAGGAAAAATTGATAAATACTGTTTCTTATGCAAGGCTGACACTTGCACGATTCTGTGGCACACATTAGCCGCAAACTAGTCGTAAACTGGCGTGAAGAGTGCGTAAACCCGTCGTGACTGCATGCCATGTCGGGACGAGAATTTTGAAATGTTAAAAATTTTGGTCACGACAAAATATTGCGACCGGGTCGTGAACTATGCGCAAACTGTTCGTGAACTCGTCGGGACGATGCGGGAGGATGCGTGCCAGTGCATGGCAGTGCGCGCCATGCCACGACTGTGACGAACTGCCACGAATAGTTCACGAACAGCTTACATCGAGTTTGCGAGTAGTTCACGACATGTTCACGATTTGGTGCGCGTTGCAGCGTGGCCGTGCCTTCCCACTGACACGGTCACTTGTACTTCACGCATTGATGGCACGAGCAGTTCACGACTAGTTTATGCACTTCACGAACAGTTTGCGCATGGCACGAGCAGTTCACGACGAGTTCACAAACAATTCACGAGCAGTTCACGATTACTGCACGACAGTGGCGCTCGCGTCGGTGCGGGGGTATATATAGGGCTTCCTGGACACTGCTCGCCATTCCAGAGATCGCCAGCGAAGAGACAACTTATATCACAGAGAGAACATGCCTAAAACAAAGCAGACACGAGGAAGAGTAAAGCAGAGAAGGCCAGAAGCCGACAGGCCAGAGGCAGAGACCGCTGAGAGAGATCATTCCCCCCAGTCATCCCCCAAGTGTCGATGTTATCCCGGAGACACAGCAACAATGGCTAGAGCAGCTGCCAGGTATAGACATCTTCTCTTCTCCGCAATGATTGTGTCTCTGGAGTGTCTCTTCCACAGCCAATCCAAAAATGACCAGGGGTTGGGAGGCCCCCTTTTTATATGGCGTGCCCAAGTCAGCACGACACCGTCCGAATTGCGCAAACTCGTCGTGCCAATGCGGGAAGTGTGTAAACTATGCGTGAACTCGTCGTGCCAGTTCGTGTCAATGTGGACATTGATGGGCACGCATTCGTGAACTATTCGTGAACTCGTCGTGAACTAGTCGAGAACAGTGCAGGAGCCTCCCAGTTCGTGCGCCAAAATGGCACAACTTGCCACGACAAAATCGTGGCTAAAAGTCGTGCGAGTGTCAGCCTTGCATATGACTATAGCCGGACTACTTATGTACACGGTGGAAGTGGCGCCAGCACTATTACATTTCAGTATTTTCATGAATACTGGTATGATGCCCTGACTGGTTGGCTTGAATGGAAGCAGTTGTGGCAGCTGCTTTGACTGTAGCTACGAGAGCAACTTTAACCGACAACAATGAAAACAAATTTAGGAAAAATTAAGTTTAAAAGATCGCGCCAAGCTGGATTCGATACCCAATTGAGGTAGCTACATCCGTCTTCTCCACTACGTTGTTGTTCCCACTACGCACTGCAACACGACCAGCATTTAAATCCAGTCTAGCACTGGACTGTCAATCAGGCATCAATGTACTGTGAAATGTACTTAATTAATGTACTTTTTTGTACATATAGAATATTCACAATTCCCATTTATTTTACTCCCATTCATTTTAAAATTACATTTTCAAAAACACTTGCGTGCGAGTCGATGTTATTTTGGTATAGCTGTGCAGAGCGACATTTTGTCTCCCTAAATACGCGCTTTTTGGAGGATGGAAAGCGGCACACTTCTAATGGGAAGATCGAAATATGACTCAGTGTTGTTAAACTGTGAGCAGAATGTTAACAGTCAGCGATGCCAAGTCTCACGCATTCGGCGTAGGTCTTTTTTACGCATTTTTTAGGCTTATTCCCTGTAGTCCGCAATTAATCATTGCAGGTTTAATGAGATTCTCACGTGGTATTAAATTCCTTGTGGATTTCAGTCTCACTTGTGCAAAGGTTGACCTCACCATAAGTAACATGGTAAGCGATTATGACTTCTGACTTCTCGTGCATCTCTTTACTCAGGGATTGGAAACAGTGCATGTGTTTCATGACCATTTAAATAGTTTTAATGAAATGACCATTTGAAACGTCTTTCTGCAATTCCATTGCTTCCAATCCCTTAGTAAAGACAAGCCTGAGAATTCCTGAGTTATAATTGATTTCCGTGTCACTAGTGGGGAAATCCACCGTAATGCACGTGAAATTGATAAACTTGATGCACAGCGACTTAAATTCTGCGAGTGAATTTCTTCAGTGCACACTGATTGAATAATTGCTGTGTTAACTTGACCGAGGCTTATGACCCTCTGATAAGATAAATGCTCTGCCGTTTTTGCCGTTATAAGAAACGTTGATGAATGTCCGTATACATTATCAAATTACTCCCTGGTTTCCTCAATTCATTGTACCCTGGTTGAGCATATTTGCTGTAAATCGAATTGTTTATATTGAATCATATGCCTAATACCAACATTGATAAAAGGAAACGCTAGTTAACTCTGGCTGCTCCTTTCCTCAGCTTCATCTTTGCCCCTGTCCCGTTAAAACACTGCTCTCAGAAATTATCACTACACAGCACGGATCGATGGGACAGAGAAAAATTTTTCTTTTCCTCGTGATTTGAACAGCCAAGCCTTTCTCCCCTCCTTGTCTTTTGGAGCTCTGTATAAACAGACAAAGCAACTTGTCCACTGTTTTAAATATTATGCAGGTAAGAATTGTCGTTGAATGTCAATTACAAGTAGCTAGCTTGTTAGCCACTGTGTTAATTTTATTAACTACTAAGTCAATGTAGTCCCCGTGACGGTAAGGATACCAAGGTAGCTCGCTGGTGACCATTTTCAATCGCTAGCGTTTGTTGTGAGTCAGCGGTCTATTCAAGTCAGTGGGATGGCTAATTAGCTAGCTAGTACGAAAAAGCGATTTTTTTCTATTTAAGTTACATATTTGCGTTTCTACGCTAACTGATGCATGAAACATTTTATTACAGGCCTTCAAATGAATATTGCTGCAAAAGGCAGGAGAATACAACTGTGTAGGTTTGTTGATAAAAGTGTCTTTTGTAATCTTGGGTCGTAAATTGTAATTATCTTGTAAGATCTATCACCAATGAAAAATATACTAATTTCACGACTGTTTCAGATATATATATTTTTTATTTCTAGTATTATTGTATTTTATTTCATTTTTTAGAACATTGATTATATCATTTTTTTGACTGTCTACTACATTTGAGGTAAAATTGACCTAAATTGCTCACTTCGCAACTCAATTTTTTTCATCCACAGCGCCTGAAAAAAATACCAAACGTTCGCTATTTGGGGGCACTAGAAAATACCAAAACTTTCTTATTTCTCGGCCAATTCTCATGATCTTGGTGTCAACTACAAGGCCTTTTCGAGAGCTGTCAATAGGTCATAAATTCATTAAAATTTTTGTCACATAATTAACCATGTTCAACCATCACCAATATTGTCTAATGCTTTATGTAAACATATGGCAACTCCTTCACTCGAACATCTTTATCAAGCGGTGTTACTGGAAACTGTGGATTCGTTGTCCTTATACCATGGTTGGGGTGAATGCTCCTTTCTTTTTAGCTGGTAGGTATGGATTAAAACCGGAACCGCACAGGTAGTTCAGCTACGGTAGTTTCACGGGTCGAATTTCATCCACTTGCCAACCTGTAAACTCAGCGACGTTAGAGCACTGGCATTTGGCTGGGTATAACAGAAAACCACTCATTTATCTCCAGTAAATTTGGTGGCATCATATAAGTTGCATCCTGTGGGGCAGTTAACAATAAGTAGGGGAGACCGGGGTTACTTCGGTCACGGGGTTAGGTTTGTCACCCCAGTTTTTTTCATTGCAAACACACTGACGGGAAAACAAAAATGTACAAATCATGTGACATCCCAGCAACGTCCTCTCTGAAGGACTTGTAGTGTCATGTAAGCGTTTTCTGCCTAATAAACTGAATTTTGGCCCAAATCCCAAACTTTAAGTTTCTGAAAGAAATGCGTCATGCTTCTTTGAAGACAAAGATTTTCACTGTGTTTTTACTGTTTCATAAACATATGTAACACATAAGATAAAGGCCTGCTGCGATCATAAGATGAGAGATGCGGCCTTATTTCCAAAATGGGAGCACGGGGCTACACTGGCCAAGCAGCATGGGGTTAGTTTGTCAGGGTGCTGAGGTTGCTGTGTTAGGCCTATATTAAAATATTCCAAAGTCAAATATAGGAGCCGATTTATTTTTCTTTCAGACACCTATAGTGTCTTAATAATTCTAATATTTGCATTTATTTTATGTTTATGATAGAGGACCAATTAGGGCCTTTGTTTGGAGGACACAAGTATGGGTTTGTAAAGGTTTCCTCCTTGCAACCCCTCCCCTTTCTCATTCCTTCACCTCTGCCTTAATGGGCTGCAGGTGGGGCCCATTAAAGTGGAGGTGTTGGCAGAGTATTTAGCGTTGGCAGGTGCCAGCCTTGGGGCTCCTGCATTTCATTCCATTCCTTTGTCAGTGGGAATGTTTGCTGCTCCTCTTTGGTGCCTTGGTCCTTACTCATTATCATAGGTGGAGAAGAGTGGGGTGGGTTCACTGCTTCTCATGCAAAGGGTGGGCATACGAGGACTGTGCAAATGTCAGTGTGCTCACCTATATATGTCATAACTACTACTCTGATGGTGATTAGGCATAAATCATAGCTTGTGTTGGTTTGTTGTAAAAATAAAACAGTTCTCACCATTTCTGTTATGAGAATATTGGACTGACTTTTTCAGCTTCAGCTGATTGCCAACTGTGACAATTTTAACCCCCCATCTGACTAAGTAACCCCGGCTATGGGGTTACTTCGGCATGTTTGTGACACATCAAAAATTGAATATTGTGACGAAAATATGTTATATTGAGATTGTATCAGTACAAGTTTTGTAGGCAACATTCTGCTCTACACATAGGCCACAAAGGTATTTCTCTAAGTTTTAGCAACAAAGAGTTATGAAGCCAAAGACAAAATCATGACGAGGTGACCCTGGTCTCCACTACTCCAGTAATAATGACCGTGAACATTATAGCAGCGAAGTAATCAGGCTATATTCATTAAATGATAGTAACTGTGTATGGTTACAAAGGAAGCAAACGTGTCTACTATATGTATCTGCAGCTGCTGAAAGTTCGCTAGCTACTTGCTATGCCAACAGACTGATTTCAGCTCGCTGGCTCTATGGAAACCGTAATGAATTCATTGTAATTGCCAATGGCAAATTAGCTATACTCTGCATAATCCAGCATAATGTTGTGTTATGCATAATCTCCGTTTCAGCGGGAATCCGTTACCAAATTATCAGCTGGTAAACGGATGTAAGTGAGCACAAAAAATTCTTCCTCCATGAACTTAAGATGAACCAAGACAGCTTGGCCTATAGTATTGGGTATGAGAAGGCTTGGTGCATTTTTAATGATTTAAGCTCATTATTTTACGTGCAAAACTTTCATAAAAATTTCTGAATGCTGTGATTTGATATTGCTGGCAAATTACCATGGTATAAGCGGGATAATCAACTCGTTGGTGTCAGGCCACACCTGATAATGTTGAGAGTTTTCGCGTTTCTGTGATGGTAATTTAAACAAATGATTGAAAACAGGTCAAGACCAATCATTAATTTTAAGGCATCGTTTGAGCTTTCCCTATGGCGATTTCACGAGCCACCACTGATCACTATCATTTTAAAGCGCTCTCCCAGTGTCTTCAAAGCCAGTTAATCAGCTCAGTTAACCTGAGCTCTGTCTGTTAACAATGCGTGGTGAGCTATGAGTGGTCCTGCCAAATGTTTTGTAGTTTTATCACAGCGATATTGCCTTGTAAACCCCATCAAATCAGTATTCAGCACTGCTGAGTAAAAGGGTATCTAAAGTCGATTCCCATTGTTTTTGTTTATCAGCCTTACAGCAAGCCGCACCTGCGCAAATGTTCCGAAATAGAAGGATTATCTACGCGCGTACACAAAACATCGTTTTATATTAATTTAATTGGTCATGTGACAATGCAAGATGTCAACAAAAGCAAGTGATTTGTTTTTAAACATTGGATGTTCAAAGTCCGGTGTGAGACTTTAGATGCCCTTTAAGTGTCCAGCGCACGTGTCTGCTTGGCTTTTCACCAACCAATCACAAGCTATCCATAGCACGAATATTTGTTTCAATAAAAAAAAAAATGACCCCGCCATGACACTTCCTCCAGCTGGGAATCTAACCTCTTCCGTCCTCATATGCGCACTTACTTTAAATATGGCAACTTCCGGTCACGCCGCTGTCTGTCCTTCTGTCAGTCCTTCCATCTGTCCATCCGTAACAAATCTGGTTTCCATTCAATAACATTAGTAATGTTTGACGGATTTTAATGAAATATGATAGGAAGGTAGTTGGTATCAAAATACAGACTAAGTTCGATTTCGGAGTATGTACGTTAAAGGTCATAGCTCATTAAATATGCAAAAATTGTGGCCAGAAGATTTAACAGCATAACATGATGTTGTTGTCATTAATGCTGCTTCTTAATCACATCCAAGATTTCTTTAATGCCATTAGACTGTTTCAAATATTATACAGTACTAACCTTTGAAAGTTCAAGGATAAGTTCATATTATGTTTTAACTTTTCACTCTCATTTCACCTTCTCATATATGCTTTAATCTTCTTTAAATCCATGATTTTATTCACATTATTTTATTAAATCTTCATACCAATTAACATAAAGTTTATTTTCAGATCTTCTCATGGGCCACTCCATGAAGTAGTAAACTTCCTGTACATTCAAACCCCGGGTATTAATACCTTCCTTGCCGAGTAATATATCTAATGAAAATAACTTCTTCTGACGTGTATACACATGTACATGTACAACATAAACAAAATACATCCAATATTCTTTCAATAGAGCTTGCTCTGACCTGACCTGGAAGCGATTTTTTTTCCCAGTCTGCTATTAATGGAGGGATCGCTACTGACTAATTAGAAGGTAATAACGTCAATATAAACAAGCACATGTGGAAGAAGTGTTGATGTCAAGAAATAATGGCCAGATGTGTCAACAGTGATCAATATCTCAGGCAATGGATGTGTGCGCTTCTCAGAAACACAGTTGCATTGTTTGAGTTAATTTTAGCTGATTAGCTAGGTAGTTACTCTCCTGCACATTGGCAAACATTACAAATAACCGTTGTATAAAACTTGCTTCCAGTTTATTAAACTTGACTAGATAGCCATCGGTAACCAGCAAGTCGATCGTAATTACGGACTGTTTCTGAACAACCGCTGTAAAAAAAATTGCTTCAGTTTATTTTATTTCTCAGTTTTCTACACAAAAAGTGCAAGGAGCAATTGGGCTGTTCAAGAAACAGGTAGCTATCGCGCTTAAGCCGGTAAGGGCAAACTGGATGCTCGAAACTTCCGTTCAATAACAACTTCGCAATGGATTTCGCAGGTATTTTTATTGTAGGAGCGTGATGTCAGGTAGAAAGTGGGATACGTCTTTCTAGTAGAGATGGGATTTATGGCTTTTTGAAGGGAGCCGGTTCTTGAGGAGCCGTTCCTTTCAAAGAGCCGTTCAAAAGACTGCCTCCTAGTTATATTTATTTATTTTCCAGAAGTCAACCAGGGGTAACTCGTTTTTATCAAGGAAACAATCGCTGGTTGCATTTATAAGTTAAGATTTAGCACAAGATAATTTAAACTTACTCATCCCCCCAATATATACTCAATTGGTGGGAATTATTCTGAAATATTGATTGGAATTTCATTTGGCTTGTGTTTTCATTGTAAACATTCCATAAGTTGTGCCATATCCTGATGCTTTGACAGTGAGATCACTATTTTGAATTTTACCTCACCTAAAAAACTTTAAAACCTAAAACCTAAAAAATAAAAATTACGCAGGCTACAGATAACTTCCATGCAAAACAACTTTACTGTAAAATTTTCCCACACAAGGACATTTTAACAATACAGAAAAAAAATAATTAAATATATAAGAATCATAAAATTTATGTTTATGAAAAATATAAATAAAACTAGATAAAAAATTAGGACATGATAAAAATGTGAATGCAAAATTGTACTACCCTACCTTATGTTTGTACACCTGAACTACTTTACAAACAGGAGCTGAGCTCCTTGACTCGAATCCACATCAGAACAGATACAGCGGCAAATGTCCTCAGTCCAGTCAGGCGGCGCTCACTGATATTCTCCCCCCCTAAGTTAGCTGCACATATATAGCTGCGTTCACGTGAATGGAGTGTGCTGTGGACAACTCAAAGAGCCGATTCATACTATGCATGGTATGCAAGCGAACGCGAGGTCCGTTCCATTCCTTTCACAGAGAAGCCTGAACACGCGTCCCTTACTGCTCTGTGCCTCGTTAAAAAGCAATACACTGCTCATGCAATAGGGGGTAGCAAAGTCTTCTCCTTCTCCTCGTCCTCCTTTTTTCTTTTTGGTGTGTTGAACACACCATATGGTGCATTATTTGCTTTATCCCTCCAATTGGAATTGCACGGAAATACACGCGTCAATGCATCGCGTTAAAAACATATGGACGACACACTTTGCCTCCCAAGGACGCAAGATGGCTACCTTGCGTTGCTCGATGCGTTGCCTGGCGTTCGTGCTCATGTACCTTGCGTAGAGTATGAACCGGCCAAAACTCTGAGATGTTATTAGTTGTTCACATGAAGGCAGCGTGGACAAATCAGACTTATGGGGCACACATATGACACATGAAAGCAGCGTAGGCAATTTGCATATAAGAATGGCTGACAAACGAGCGGCTCGCACCTGCGAATCGGTTCTCATCGTTCACTTAAAAGAGCTGTTCAAAAGACTCGACTCGTTCCCGAATGCCACGTCTCTACTAACCTAGTCTTCTCCTAAGTTACTCATATGCTGCCTGTGATTCGCTCACTAAATCTAAGTATGGCACACTGACTGGAGGCCGTTATGCTATTACAGCTACAATGAACTCGAAAGCGATAACTACACATTTCTTGAACAGCCAAATTGTTCCTTGCACTTTTTTTTGCTGAGAAATGAGAAATAAAATAAACGGAAACAATTTTTATACAGCAATTGTGCAGAAACAGTCCGTCATCACGATCGACTCTGATCCTATAAACACAAGGTTAATAAGTCCGTAACGAACCATGTACTACTTGACTGGTAGTTTCTGCCCCATATCGCGCTTCCCTGCTTTTAATCAAAACAAATTGATCATTTTCAACAAAATCTGACATGCATTAAAATGTTCAACATTATAATCGCCAAGATCCCAGATACAACTTTCTTAAAATATTGCACAAAACTGTATTTGGTTCTGCACACAAAACTGAATCTAACTTTACCAACCCCTAAACCTGTAAAGATCCCATTGTCTGCTGGTTTCAAGTGATCATTTTCTTCCGCCAAACCATACGAAAAAAAGTCATTATTGCCACTTCGTATGGGGCAAAGGAAGTATAATATTATTGCTACATGCTTTTCATTTCATTGATAGCCAAGTCTTAGCATTCTGTAGGTGAGTTTATGCGCTTTTAGTCTTTAAACACTAAAAGAAAGTTCGCTGATAAACATGAAGTGAAAAGGCAGGCAGAAAACATACAATAATGCAGAAGTTCAATTTAACCTTCTACCTCTCAGGAAATTCTGAAAAATAAGTGGCTCATTAGCCGCTTCGAATATATACAAAGACTGACATTCGGAGGGGCGACATAGACCGCAGTCCTGTGAGGCCTACATGAGGTCATAATAGCCTCTTTTCTCTTGGAACTGAATTAGCTGGATCTTTGTGTACTTCATGCGGGTATTCTATTTCACAACAACTGCACTGATAAGCGCTCGTCTGCGTATATAAAAAAAGATTTAAACTACCCTTGAATAGGTAGATTTAAAGCATCGAATTTTGCCTGAGGCAGGGGTTATGTGTGCGAATTGCAATAGTTTGCCCTCAATGCACAACCAGTATTCACTGTCTGTCTGAAAAATTCACTTTTTGGATTTAACTCCCTAAAGCCCAGTGTCCCCCTAGCGGTAACAACGGCCTTACGGAAGTTCAAATGACTCTCTGCAGTCTCTGACCCTTAAACGCATAATTGCTTTCAAGCTAACCCTGTTTAAGATCACTTTATCAATTATCACACAATTTCTTTCCTGAATAATTAAGAGCAATATCGTCACCCTAATAAAATAATGGCCTAAGTCATTTTTTCAAGTTTTTGGGAAAACACAAAAAGCATTATCAAAGCATTATCAAGAGGGGATTTTGGCCAAAACTCATTTTTCGTCAAAAAATGACTTAGGCCAGTATTTTAATAGGGTGACGATAAACAAGCCTGTGATTATTCAGAAAGTATTAAGAAACAAGAGCACTCGGAGAGCGCATACTTCCGCCAAGGCTCAGTAGTCCTCCCAGCTGCTTAATCCCTTCCGGATCTAGCTCAAAATCTAATGGGATCCCACCTACTTTGAAAATTTCGTGTAACCTTCCATTTGTTTTTCCGTAATGTTGCTAAATAACAAACAAACAAACAAACAAACAGATTCCAACAATTACATAACCTCCTTGGCGGAGATAATAACAGATCACTGAAGGGTAAAATTGACAACAGACTTAATAGTGACATTATATCGATGGGAAAAAAACCTTAAGTAATAATAACAAATAATTAATTAACACAGTGCTTTCCCTGAATTCCTTTCTGTTCAGGATTTTTTTTTTTTTTAACAGTGGAACCTAATTTATTTTAGGATTGCACTTAATCATAATTTTTTCAGCGTCCGAAAGAATAGGTTGCATCTGCAGGGAAGCTTACAGTAGTTACACACTGGTGAGACGCGATAATAATTTATTAAATTACCAATGCTTTTTACGTCAAAGCTTTGGTGATTGAATAATTGGATATTAGTACATTGTGTTAGACATGTGGCACGCATTTAAAATCATTGAGTATGCATGTCATGCCAAGAAGTTTCAAGATAGCAAAGACAATGATTAGGTCTTTTTAGTTAGGCTTCTGGGAAAGTTGTAGGAAGGCTATAATATGAGCTTGTATGTACTGCAATTATCCAATTAAACAAGACAGAGAAACGAGAAAGTTGGAGTCTCATTATGGGCGTTTTCTGGCCCCAACCACCAAATTCAAAATTATTTTCAGCATTGATAAACCACCCCATGGAGTTCATGAATCCATCAGAGAAACCTGCGATATCAATTTTCTTTATGAAATAAACATGATATTTTTAACATTTTTTAGTTTTTGGGAGGGGCCACCCATTCGGGTGCCCCACTTAGTGTCACCAATGATTTTCATAAAGCGCTCCAGCGGTCACGTGTGTCAACGATGGGACATTTGACAAAGTTCCCAGTCATGACACATCAAGGGTTATTTGCTGAAATTTGCCTTAGCGTTTGGCCAACATTCAATGAACAAACCAGGATGTGTCGACACCAGTAACATGTTCATTCGAACACTTGCAAGACCGACCATTTTAAACCCTAAAATGGGGTGTGTTGATACAAAATGGAATGTTTAACTATGGATCTCGCTTAATTCTAGTTAAAGTTTTTTCAGTAATTTAGTTATTAACTATGACCCTTATGATGTTTATGCTTAAAATTATTGCCTATTCTTAGACCTTCAAACTGAAGGAGCCTCCAGTCCACGTTCATATTCAAGTCCATATTCCTCAAGTTATAGTAGCAGATTTTCACCCCTGAAAATGTGAAGGACTCAGCTGAGATAATTTTCTAGATATAGCCATGTGAAAGTGGATCTTTAGAAATCACTGTTCAAAAAGGCCGGTAAAAGAGAATAACTTTGGCTAGCAATAATTATTTTAATCCTGACTGATTCAGTGCATTACTTCTCATTTCTTAAACTACCTTTTCAGAAGATGTGTACCGTGGTCATGAAATAGATGTTAAGGTGTTTGAAGGGGACAAATTATGGGCTTGCACCAAACAAAGAAAACAGCCAAGGAGATTGTTTAAATTACTAGAGTTGGGTCATGATCTGTCCGACAATTTACATAACCCAAAACCAGTGAAGTTGGCACGTTGTGTAAATCGTAAATAAAAACAGAATACAATGATTTGCAAATCCTTTTCTACCTATATTCAATTGAATATAATTGAAACAAGTTACTTAATGATCGAACAGGTAAACTTTGTAATTTTTTGCAAATATTAGCTCATTTGGAATTTGATGCCTGCAACATGTTTCAAAAAAGCTGGCACAAGTGGCAATAAAGACTGAGAGAGTTGAGGAATGCTCATCAAACACTTATTTGGAACATCCCACAGGTGTACGGGCTAATTGGGAACAGGTGGGTGCCATGATTGGGTATAAAAGCAGCTTCCCTGAAATGCTCAGTCATTCACAAACAAGGATGGGGCGAGGGTCACCACTTAGTGAACAAATGCGTGAGCTGATTTTCGAACAGTTTAAAAACAACATTCCTCAACGAGCTATTGCAAGAAATTTAGGGATTTCGTCATCTATGGTCCGTAATATCGTCAAAATGTTCAGAGAATCTGGAGAAATCGCTGCACATAAGCGACAAGGCCGAAAACCAACATTGAATGCCCGTGACCTTCGATCCTTCAGGCGGTACTGCATCAAAAACCGACATCAGTGTGTAAAGGACATCACCACATGGGCTCAGGAACACTTCAGAAAACCACTGTCAGTAACTACAGTTCGTCGCTACATCTGCAAGTGCAAGTTAAAACGCTACAATGCAAAGCGAAAGCCATTTATCAACAGCACCCAGAAACGCCGCTGGCTTCGCTGGGCCCAAGCTCATCTAAGATGGACTGATGCAAAGTGGAAAAGTGTTCTGTGGTCTGACGAGTCCACATTTCAAATTGTTTTTGGAAACTGTGGACATCGTGTCCTCTGGACCAAAGAGCTAAAGAACCATCCGGACTGTTATAGGCGCAAAGTTCAAAAGCTAGCATCTGTGATGATATGGGGGTGTATTAGTGCCTAAGGCATGGGCAACTTACACATATGTGAAGGCACCATTAAAGCTGAAAGGAGGTACATATAGGTTTTGGAGCAACATATGTTGCCATCCAAGCAACGTCTTTTTCATGGACGCCCCTGCTTATTTCAGCAAGATAATGCCAAGCCACATTCTGCTCGTGTTACGACAGCGTGGCTCCGTAGTAAAAGAGTGCGGGTACTAGACTGGCCTGCCTGTATTCCAGACCTGTCTCCCATTGAAAATGTGTGGTGCATTATTAAGCGTAAAATACGATAACGGAGACCCCGGACTGTTGAACAACTTAAGCTGTACATCAAGCAAGAATGGGAAAGAGTTCCACCTGAAAAGCTTCAAAAATTGGTCTCCTCAGTTCCCAAACGTTTACAGAGTGTCGTTAAAAGGAAAGGCGATGTAACACAGTGGTAAAAAGGCCCCTGTGCCAACTTTTTTGCAATGTGTTGCTGCCTTTAAATTCTAAGTTAATGATTATTTGCAACAAAAAAAAGTTTCTCAGTTTGAACATTAAACTTCTTGTCTTTGCAGTGTATTCAATTGAATGACAGCGCTCCGACGTAGCCACAAAAGACGTACCCCATGCAAATGTTTAGCCGAGGTCCTTGGGCATTCAACCCAAGGTGGTACCACTTTCGACCATGGTTAGAGTATTCAGTAAAGCTAGATGCATGTTAATGTTTCCCCTGTCGAAAGTTTAAAGCTACAAGTGACAAAGACATCACGTTCACAAGACAAGGCTATACTTTCTGGAAAACGGCATTATAGTCTGAAACTTAACAAAAAATTACCATAGTTCCGAGCTATAGTTATTCTTTAGTAGACGGATGGCATTTTCACCACCACAGTGGAGTATTATTATAGTAATACTGTACTTATACATTTAAAAGCTGTTGTAGTACAATAGTTACAATGTGCCAGCTATAGTATTTCTTCAGTTATACTATGCAAACTATAGTAATACTGTAGTTATACTGTGTGTACTATAGTAATATGATGAAATAACTATAAGATATTTTGTATTTTCATAAGGGATAGGAGATTCAATAAACATGCCTCCAGCCATTGCCATGTACAAGCGTCATACTCAGGGGCAGAAATGAGAAAGAGACAGACGACTGGAGAAAGTATTGCTCACCTGTAAGGCCCAAACCAGACTGAGACTTCTGGTGGTCTTCAGCTACTCTTTTGTTTACTTGTGGTTCATGCACATGGTTTGTAGCTACTCTTGTTGACTCGAGGTTCTTTATTGCAGCTTGAAATGCTTTCCTCATTTTGTAAGTTGCTTTGGATAATAGCTTCTGCTAAATGAATAAATGTAAATATAAATGTATTAACACTCTAAAAATTTTGAATAAGAAATGTTATAGCATTTTTTTTTTTTTTGCTTGAATGTATGAGCATGTGGAAAGGATGGTTTGGGTGGTCTTTGGGCCTCCGTATACCCAACACAAGAAAGTAGACCACCACTTTGTACCATTACCCCCCCAGAAATTTTCACTGCACCCCCAGTCAAAGCAGGCTGCATCCTGCCCTGGCCCAAGCACCATGAAGTAACAGAGGCTTCTCATTTTGTGCAGCAGTAATGAGCAGCTGTAGTCTGGTGGTGTCTGCTCATGGAACAGATAAGGTTTTTTTTGTGGCTTTTCCGGAGCTTTGCTCAGGGAACGGCTAAAGTGGCTTCTTAAGTTATGTGAAGGCTAGGCATTTTGCAAAATGCACGCTGGAGCAAGTATTGGGATTGGGCGCAGTTAGTTTGCTGAGTTCTCTTCTATGGTTGCAATCATCAAGTAGGATTGTAATAGTCGAAAAGACACATGTATTTCTCTCTTCTGTCTGATGCTCATTAACTTTTGCTGCTCTGTTCCATTTTCTGTCAAAATAAAGTACAAGGACATCAGTCTAAACCAACATTTTATGTGTTTCCCAGTAAAGAGGACTGAATGATTGTACATTTTTATCCGTATCATTTAAATAAAGTTTTCATCACTTCATCTGAGAGGATGTGTAGACCCTCCTTGTTAGCGTCAACAAGCAATTTTTTACATATTTATGCCGGATGAAAAATAATTCATGGAAAACAAATGAGCTAAAAATGAAGTGCAGCATAGGTACTGATGAATGCAATTATAGCTATTAAGCTGCATATTGAGGATTGCATATTGGCATAGCTATTATTATTTTGACATTTATAAATTACAGGGCATCTCTTCAGTCCTGATTATAATGCTGAGTCAACCTCACTCTTTCATGAGTAGTGCAACAATAAAACTTTAGGCCTCAAATCCAAATTTCACAAGAAATCGAATAATGACAAAGCAAACTATATCTTCCCATTCATTGTAGCCAAGAAGCCTCAGTTTGACCAGCATGGTGAGTTGAAATATTGTTGCCAAGAAGCAATATTGTAATGAACTATTTTTCCCAGTGTACATTCTGCGAATTAATGCAACACAAGAGTGGCTGCCAGTACGTATGGTTTTAATTAAAAATTCAGGCTCTCTTCAAACGGGAGCTCGGATCTTGGGATGGACGCGGCCTCGCGGTTTGAAGACACATTGGCTGCACCCAGCTCTGGATTTCACAGGAGCTGCGAGGTACCAATCGTCACTGTGTATTCTGGGAGTGTAAGTACAGTCAATGGAAACTCAGGAACAGTTTCTGCCTGACTTATCTCTTGCTGAGCATATCTGGTGCAACATGCTGTCTAATTAAAGCGCATATATAAAACCCATTGTAAAAGTTAAGAAAGATCCTCTTTCTATTTGAACAAACAGAGCCATAGAAAGCCTAAGAGCAGTCACTCACTGTCTAAACTATAATTACAGTTTTATGGTGGTAGGGTATTACGGCGAAATCATTAGTTAGCCTGAACTGAGTAAATGGATTGATAGATCTTTTACAACAATGTTTTCATACCCGTGTAATGCAGTGCAAACCGCTGCTTGTGTGCTTACCGATATTGCATGACCTGTTCCACCTCTTGGCAAATATACAGGACACTGACATTTACCGAAATAGCTTCCAACAAATGAAAATGCACCTGCTGTGTTGTATTGGAAGCACATTTTTCAAAATGAAACAGGAAATATAACTAACTTGTCATTGCTCTCTTCCAGCGCATTAAAAAAAGACTTTTGAATCATGAGTGAATTGAGGAGAGCAGGATGTCAGTATCAGGTTGCAAGTACAGTTTACAAACCACGTCCAGTCAAACTTTTTTAGATGCAGTTTCCTCCTCAGCCTCATGCCATGCTCATTCCTCTCCGTAAAGATAACTAGTTGTAATGGGGAGATGGTATCAGGTTCATTTGCTGGCCCTGTTAAACGTAGCTCTGTCTGCACTCAGAGATCCTATCACGCGTATCAGAGTGAAACTGAATATCAGGGTGTGTATCCAGGCTTCTCTGACTCCTCTTAGGCGGATAGAGATAGCCGCTTTTTTAGGGAGAATTCTGGATGACCCAGCTCCCCCACGCTTCCTGATATCACCCACTGGATAGTTCTCTGGAAGGGGGTCTTGGAGCAGCCTTCAGATGAGCAGGAAAAGGTGTTTGGGCTCCAGCATATGTCTCATATCCCCCATAAAATTCAATGCTGTTAACTGGCAGTTGTCTAAATCACTGGCATACGCCAGGTTGCAGGCAGTAATTCTGTAATTGAGCAGTCTGCCACAGGTAAGCCATAACTGGACCAAATTCCAGCCTTTGGCACACACCCTGCCACTCTTTTGGCTGTACAGCATCACTGTAACTCATAGTAGGCTTCCTTCCTCTCTTTCCCAGAATGCCCCCAGTGCCAATGTTTCAGCTGCCAATTTTGGTGATTTATTTCATGTTTATTTGAGAGGGCTATGTTTTTCAGCTAGAACAACTCATCTCTCATAAAAAAAACAGTTTAAATGGCCAAATTTAAGACTACAATTGAGAAGGTAGTGAAGAAACCGTAGGATAAGAGTAAATGTAAATATTTCTTCATTTGCAACATATGCATACGGTCAGATACAGATGTTGGCATAAGGCACTCTTGAATATTTTGCATCACATGTTATTATTTTGGAATATTTTATCATGGTTCAAGTGCATACACAGTATATATGTATGTATGCATGAACAATTTATGTAAGTACTTATGCTTTCAACCATTATCTATCTTCTCGATAATCGTTGTATTTAAGCAAATCCATGAATAAAAAAAATCAATTTTGTGTCTAAATTGGAGACATTGATGTTGGCATTTGTGGATAGATTGACTATGTGGCTGGTAGTTGTCATTGTATGTGAAGAATGATGGCAGTTATTCATGTTTCTTTTTTTGTGGGGGTAGTAGAGGGTGTGCTAATTGGTGCCGATTCTCAGGCGCCAAAATGGTCAGAGCAACTCTGGTCATATATACAAATTTCCCACTGATTTAGCACGGTGACTGCATTTTATACTCTACTACGCGATGTAGAGAAATGGGTAATATTTCTAATGTACGGTATTTCTTGTGGAAAGGTAACATTTTAGAAAGATATATTTCCAAACATGTTCTGTCAGTCTCGCAAAGTGCTTTAGATGTTGGATCAGTCTGCACTCCTGCAGCTAAAATACAGCCACTGTTGGCCCACAGTTTAGCCTGAATACTTCATTAGGCCACAGGAACAAGAGGGATACTTGTTTTTCAAAAGAGTGGTGGTTTCCTATTCCCAGCAACAATTCACTGGGGTCATATGTTCTCACGTGAAGGGGTGGGGCTTCCCTTGGGAGGACCAGTGGGCCATGTTCAACAGAGACAGTGGAGGGGATTAACCACACACAATCAATGCAAAACAATGAGCATGGCAAGATCCAATCTGCAGGCCCACTGAATTATTTAAACCTCTAGGTCTCCCTGGAGAGTTCTGCTTAACTTCCATTTAAGTGGCGGAGCTATTAAATGCTCCTTTAACAGCACCAACTAAATGACAAGCTGGGTCAGCTTTGGGACTTGACTACATCACTCTGACCCATGTGATTGACCTGATAATGGATATTTTCTCAGGGAAGGCGAAGATGACCCGTAACATTGTCACCTACCTGCCCTCCATTGACATCTAGCAGCTATTAGGACATTGGAGTGACTTTTTCTCGGTTTGTTTTTCAGCCAAAGGTCATTTTCCTTCATTAATGCTATCATTGCGCTTTTATGGGCGGGCAGTTTCTCTTTTAGCGATGCGAGTCTCTTGAGGTAAGCACGGACATGGCTTCACTCCGCCGCTTTCACACTGGTTAAGTGTCCAAGATTTGATCCAACTGAAATTTTTTACAATATCATCCGCAATTGTAAAAAATAAATAGATGGAAAAAGGAGCCTTTGAATATCTTTTCTGCGGAAAAGGAGTTTCATTATTTGTATTTTTCTATTGTTAGTTTAAAAGGTTCTGAGCAGAAGAGATTATAAACCTCTCATATTGGCTTCGCAGAATTCACCATCTCAACAGCTGATGCAGTAGAGATCCTTGCTGCAGGGGTGGGCTGTATAACATACCACCACCATCTCGCAACCTTCAGGCCCAGAGGGCAGTGCTCTAACCACTCAACGAAATTCAAGTCTAACTGCTGGGGTCACTGTTTGTTTGCTCTTACAATGCGAGCATACAGTATATGAACACATTAATGGCACTCTTCAATCTCCCAGTAAATTGCTGTCCCTTGGCCTCATAATGAAATACTTACCCTTTTTTCAGCTGATTTGAAATATCAGTTTAGTCCTCATTTGTTGACACGGACCTTGTTAATTGGTTGGACATGCTGTAATTTACCCCTTTCCAATTACAAGATGAATCATTGGGTATTTAAAATGCTGCCTTTTTCTGCCAGTGAAATTCCCACAGACAATCCTCATCAATCAAGATTTGGGATTGGCTTGGGCTTGCCTTTAAAAATGACTTGATAAAAGGGATAATTTATAATGGCCAAAAAGAATAATGTTGTGAAAACTAATTGTCACATCTAATTTCTGGTCGGTGAACACAGTACAAATGTTTAAAATATCTTTCAATGATCTTGTGGTTTCCCTTGGAAATCTGTCTGGAACTTTGTGTTGAAGTGAGACTCTTGGCTGAGCAGTCAACAGCACTGTGATTAGGGTGGAGTACAGTTGGCATGAGAACAAGGACAATCAGGTAGATCACCAAGAATACAGTTGGGTCAGCTTTGCTTTGCAATTTAGGCCAGACTTATTTTTATTACTTGCTTCTTGGATCCACCGATGGCCCAATTCTGAAAAAGAAATAAATAAATGTTTTGTCATTCAGTGGATCCACCGAACATTGATTGTCCCAGTCTTGAAAAAAATTTTTTTATTCATCCTCCGTCTGCCGGCATGGTAGGAACTTAATGTATGTCAGACAAGTTTAATTAACCCTCATAACTACAATCCTTGATGTTCCTGAACATGACAATGAATTAAAAAAGATTTTTAAAAAAAGATTTATTTGTATTTCTTCCTCTGTTGCAAATACAGGCTGAATATTCTTTGAGAAACCCAAAAGTGCTGAAAAATAAAAATTTTAAAATATTTTTTTCCCCTCCCTCCTCAATTAAATCCTCAAGATAGAAGTCCGAGAAACAAGTAATAAAAAAAGTCTGGCCTTACAAATAAGTGGATATTGTCCCTCAATGCCAGGAATCTTCTTTTATAATGCAGTACTCCAGTACAGCCCCTCTGACTGGCATTCCAGATTGCGAGTCCGATTCTATCCTCCAACAGGATACTTCAGTCTAATTCTTTATTTTCATTTTTTTTTCAGGTCTTCTGGTACACTGCATCAGTCCAGTCCCAGATCAGTCTTCAGTCACACCCCTCCAATGTCAACCATTGACTCCTCACAGTGACAGTTTTACCCTCCTGCTTAATATGGCCCCTAATTTAGCCTCTGTATAACAGCCTCTACTCACTTTTTTCAAAAGGTTAGTATTTTAACATATAGATTTCTTCTTCTTTTGCGTGGGTGTCTGTTGCAGGGGTCGGGGGCATCTTTCCTTAAATGCCATGGGTAAATAATAAACTGCGGGGGTGTTTCTGTGAGGAATGGCACTTTTACAACGTGCATCTAACTGGTAAGGTTAATTGTGGTGTTTGCAGAAGGGGCGCATTGTTCTTTTCCCACTTTAACGAAGATGGATCCTCAGATTAAGTGTTTGGTGCAATAAAGACGGCCTGGATGACCTTTTAGAACTTGACTGCTGAATACAAACAATTATCCAGCTAAAGCGGTCTGACTCACATAGGCCAATATTAGTGGAGTAACTCGCTCTTTATCTATAAAGTAATCCTCTGTGGTATCAGAAAGTGGGTATATTTCATTTTGTCCCCAAAAGCATTTGCTTTCTTTTTTTTATCTCAGCCTGGCTATCAGCCTTTTGGCCTCTTCCTACCTGTTTCAGTTAAATATTCCTGTTTTTCTTGATCTAGTTTTTTTTTAAACTTCCCATGAAAGTGAACTGAAAGACAGAACTGGCAGCCGCTGTGAAGTTTCGTGAACATTTCTTTGACGTTTGGTGTGTGCTGCTGCTGGGCCAATGTGACACAGTTTTTGGGGGGGCTCGTGGCCCTAAGGATTTGATGCTTGAGGCCCGTGGCATCCCCTCAGGAGACCGCAGGTGCTGATATTCTGGTGGTCCTCCCAGATCGCTGCCATGAAGCACAGAGAAGCAGTGTTCTGCCCTGGGAATGGTTCTGAAAGCCATACTGATGGTGTCGGTCCCTCTCTTTCCCTCTCTCTCCCTCCCTCTCTCTGTTCTCCTCTCCTCCCCTCCATACTTGTGTAAGCACAAGAGCACAAGGTTTTATGTGTCTGTAGGCCTTGTGCTGATGTGTTCAGTAGACCGCTCATGCAGATGCAGTAGTGTGTGCGGTGGTTTGGGTTTCAATAATTGGCGGGAACCCCCCCACCCCAAACATTCGGTGTCACCGGACCCTGGAATCAGTGATGCTGTGCGGGTTTCTGGAACGCTGGCTCAGGACGGATCAGTTTCCTCTCCAGGCATGGCTGGTCCACTCCAAAGGTGGTGGCGAGGTGCAGGAGTTCACCGTATCCCCCAACTAGAGCCCCGCACCCCACCCCCATTTTTCATCGGTCTAGGCCCCGAGCCCCCCACCCAGAAACACACTGCTGCTGGCTTCCTCTGATGAAAACATGGCACTGACAAGCTGCCGCGTTGCGCTATGAACCGCCACCAACCAAGATAAATACACGCAGAGGAACGCGCCCCTGAAATAATTCCGTCTCATACACCCTGAATCAGAGCTGGCTGAATGACTGTCAAGTTTTCTTTACCATTTTTCTATGTTGTTATGAATTCTGACAGTTAAAACTAAATCCTTTTGTGTACATTTGTGCAGCACGGCAGACAAACAAAATGGCCGAGTGTCTGACATTTCCTTTCTCAAGCCTTCTAGTCTGCTGCTTTACTTCTGTAAACTTTTAAAGCCTTTAGGGACTATGAATTGGAATCACCACCAGGGAAGAAAGTGATTTATGATGTTGGAGAAATAAGACGACGTTGACTGAATTCACTGTCCTTTGCACAGGGAAGGGATAATATTCTGTGAGTGTACCGAGTGTGTACTTTGAAATGCCAAGGGAGGGTTCCTCCTTGGTTGAAATTCAAGTTTTTTTCCCACTGTTCCATCATAAGTGTTAAGTTTGTCATTGATCTCGAGCGAGTCCTTTTGTGAAATATGCTAAATTGATGCTGTGTGGTAAGTTATATTTCCGAGTGCATTTTTATGAGATGTTGTATCTAGTGTCATAAAATTCACAGATACACTAAATGCAACTCATATAATGTTTTGATATCATATTGCATGTCCTTAGTGTATGATCATGGCTCGTTGAGCCAATAAATTCAAGCAGTAGTCAGACATAAACATTGATGGACATTTTCAAAGAAACGTTCTTTCTTTTTCACAGTTCCAAACTTAACTAAAGAAAAAAACAAAATAGAATTTGCCAAGAATTGAATTCAGTGCAGAGTCTGACAAAGTAATTCTTAAAAGCCATAAAAAAAGCATAATCTTAGGGTACAAGCATTTTTAGAATCATAAGGTTACAGTTTTGCACTTTACATGGGCTCACAGGTCATGCTGCAATCAGAACAGAGGTCTGCCAGAATGGTCAGGACTGTGTTTTTTTATCCTCAGTTTTACTCAAGATTTGATCAACTAATGCTTCAGTCCCAAAGTGAATTAGAACAATTGCATACTGTAACTAGAGCTGCGCTCAGAGAGCGCAAATATCTCCGCCAATGTACTCAAAGTTATTTTTGCCAGTATTAGCTAGCAACCCGTGTTTATGCAGTCCTGTAGTCTTCGCGCAAATATGTTTTTAATGTGACCTTTTTGCATGCCCTTGACCTTGACCAAAATCAAATCACCTCTTTCTTGAACAATACTTAAACATTCCACCAAATTTGATGAAAATCCCTTCATAACTTTTTGCATAATCCTGCTTACAAAAAACCAACCAACAGACAAACGGTACTGATCGCATAACCTCCTCTAACTTAGTTTGGCAGAGGTAATAATCGCAACAGTTACAGAACAATGGTCATACACGCACTTCACGGAAGGAGTAATTAACATAAACTAATTACTTAATATTATGTGGTCATAAACATTGAGTGCGGATGATAGCAAATATAGGCAAGTTTGTCAATTTGAGTCAAGGTGTGATTGCAATGGCGAAGTTTTTAGTTTCCACAACAAAAACAAAAGCAACTCAGGAATAAATTTGACATAGATTTCAACAAGACAGGTAATGTTAGACGAAGACGATACAAACAGATGATGGCGGCTCTTGAGAAGAAGAAGAGAAGACCTAGTTGAGGTGCTTTCTGAAGAGATGCACTTAGAGGCACTGGGGGAGAAAGTCCATCATTGAGAAGAGCAAAAACCGTTTGCACATCAGGGAGGAGAGATATAGTTTACGTTTCCCCTTTAGGTTTTAATGTCAGAAGTGTTTCATTTATGTAGTGTGCTACGTTAAGGAGCAAAGGTGTGTGACAGCTGTGCTATGTTTTGCGTGCTAATATACCCAGTCAGTGTGGCAGACATCTGTCAGATTAAAGGGGCTGTCTACTGTTCAAATAAGGGGAGGGGGCCACGGATGTGACTAAGTCACCTGGATTATTTTTAAGAGAGGGCAGCACACTGTGATGGGGTGAGAGGGCTAGAAGAGAGGGAGAGGATGGTGTGCAAAGTCATCGAGTCCCAACAGGGAGCAGTACTGAGAGCTGAGCAGGAATGAGCCGTCATTGCTGTGAGGAGAAAGGGGTGACCCACCGACCCGGCTCGTTGAAGGAGCGAGTCTCTTCGTGCGCCATTTCCTCTCCTGAGAACTCGGCCCATCTCTCTTCCTCACCCCTCAAGCCCAATGCCCACTGGCCGCGAAGCGTGGCGTCAAACTACGAATGTTGCCTTGACGCTTTTAAAGGCCCACTGAAAGCGTCAGCGGCATCAACATTGACAGCTATCAACACGACCGAGACGCCATGAGTGTCAATCTCAAAATATTAAACAAGAAAATGTTTAATTTTGGGGGAAAAAGAACTACCAATCAAGCTTATTTCAAGTGATGGCAAAGTGCAACAGTTGGGTTACTATGCACTATACGTTATATACAGGCATAATTTTCCCGCTAAATTTAGCTGTCTTGTAAATGATGATTATGATTCACTTTACTTCACCCAGCAGCAAATTAGCCAGCTAGCTAACTTAGCAGTGTTGAGTTCTTTCGCGTGTACCCTGAGTTAGGTACTGTCTAACTGTAGATCGCCTGATAACTTAAATGCCCGCAAAATAACGGATTTCCTCTCAAAACTGCGACTTGGTTAAAAAGCAGGTATATCAGTTTCGACAACTACAAGTGAGGGTTCCGCTAAATGTGTGCCACCAACCATGACAAGGCGAAATAGTTCAATAACCTAAAAGACAAATGCGTTTCTATTCAGTTGACGCCACAGAAATTGAGCAGTGGCGAGTAGTAATAATTGAGCAGAAGCGAAAAGTAAAAATCTGACGCGCGTCACACGCTGTCAGTGGGCGTTGCTCCATTGAAATGAATGTAACCAATTTTTCTGGCGCGCGTCTCGCACTTCCAGTGGGCGTGAGGCTTTAGCTTCTGTGATGGTGACCTTGCTGTCTGCCTTTTGCTGCATTAGATAACAGGAAAATGGGCATCAGTCACAGGTAGTGCTATTTAGCTTCATTAAAAAAAATGTATATAGTTTATCATTCTTTGAATCTGAAAAATGTGATGCAGGTGGGAAGAGTTTAATTTTTTGTTTTTTTTATACGCCACCAGAGGCGGTCGTATATTGGCGTCATCCACTCTGTTCGCCGTCCGTCCTTCCGTCCGTCCGTTCGTCCGTTCGTCTGTTAACATTTCCCTTGTCCGCAAATTTGCGCGCAAAGCTTCAGGTCGATCGGGACGAAACTCCACAGGAATATTACCTGGGTCAGGGTCTAGACACCGAATGACTGTCGGCTCCGTCCCTCCAAGGTCAAGGTCACACATCGAGGTCAAAGGTCAAATTCATACCAAAATGTCGGCGGCGTATAATGTACCAGCTCCTGGTGCTGTTCTTGTGAATATATTTTTATGAAGAGTTTACTGATGCGTTTGCGTCATCTTTTTGTGGGTTTCTAGACCTGTTTGTTTTCTGGCAGCACAGGAACATAACTTTTCCAAATAAACGGTTTAAATGTCCGTTTATCAGTACATTTGCACTACTAGCAAAGAGCATTACACCAATTGCCCATTTTTCCATATTAAAAATACTATAAAAAAAATTTGATGTGACCACAATGCAGGAAGGGATGACAAGGTAATACATACTTTTATGGGGCCTTAATCCCCGTGTCCACGGAATCTTCTCCACCTTAACACCAGCTGCCATTGAACCTCCCCCACCCTGTTTCCCCCTCCATACAGATGAGAGATCAGCTGTTCATGCGGCAGGTCTGCTTCCTCTTTAGTAAACCAGCACGTGGCCTCTGACCTCATGTTACATACTGAGTAGTCCATAAGAATCTGGACATTGATTCTGTAGAAAAAAGGCTACAGAATAATGTTTCACATAATGCAGTGGGCTCCAAAATTACTGACCGTTTCAACTGGACCCACATATTCATTGTTTCCAAATCCACGGTCATGGTATATGGGGAAAAAGCAGGAAGTGTCGTAACGCTGTTCAGTATGTACAGGTAACTCAGCAGCATTTCCAGAGGGCGGGAGTTAAGGATATTATAAAGGCTTTTTCACTTCATGTTTTCTAACCCCAAGCTCACACATACAAAAAAAGAGCATCTTATAATATACCACTTGTAACAGAATTTTCTCCAAAGCATTCAAGCAGCTGCTCCAGTTGCTTGGCGACAGGCATTAAACCTTTGTTTCCTTTTCCATATGATTTTTATTCACCAAGAGGGAAGGAATCCTGGGACATTCATCTCAGGCATGTTTGATTTTCTGTGACAATTGAAGCAGAATTGTATTAATAGACCAGCGGGTTGCCATGTAATCAAGTAATAAAATATGCAAAGCGTTGGACCGCTCCCAGATATTATCACAGACAGGTGTCAGCCATCTTTAATGTACTTCACAGGGCCCACCCAATCCTTGAATGATGTCACGGCTGCCTCTTGATTCAATTAATGAATCTGGAGAGTCGGGTTTCAAAACAAGCTCAGCTGAAAATGGCCATGGAGCTCTTTATAATGTTCGGCTGTAAGGAACTTGCTCAAAAACAATAAACTAATCAGCCTTAGCAATGTAGTTGCTGCTTACACTACTGGAACAGGGCCCTAAGGATTGCATGTGATAGCAGATGTCATGACAACTAATTGATGTTTCTTTTTCTCCACTCTGGACCGGTACACATGCTGTTTCCCAACCATTTGATGATTTATTGAAACCTTGCCTCCAGATTAAGTCCCTCTCCTTTGGTAAAAATTTTCAAGAAGCAGTAAATTAAGTGAAGTTGTGTAAAAGGAATTAATGTGCCTATTAGCTGTTATCACACACACCAAAACAATGTGCATAAGGCAGAAATATAAATACTTAAGTACCTTTTAATTAATTTTAACTTACATTTTATCTTGTATATTATAGGCCTCTTTTGCTTTCAGAATAGGAACCAGAACCACACAACTTCCACCAACAGGTAGAAGACATTCCACAATAATACTACTATCAGTGTATTTGACAATAGATGCATCTTTTAATTTAGTCTACAGCACTGAAAATGTCATTTTATAAACTTGGGACCTAGTAAGTACAATTAATAAGATTTACATTGTCTGCTAATGAAGGCTAACCAAATAATAGATAAAGTGTGAGGTCAGATTAAATTGTGACAGTCCACAGGAAAAGGATGTATCTGGGATTTTTTACATTTTAGAGAAAAACTGTTTTTCAATGTTTGGTACATGGTAAGGGATCATCAGATGCATTTAACTCAATTTGACCAAAATATCCCTTATACACCCTTTTCCTGTGGACTGTCACAATTGATTCTAACAATTTTATTATTTTTTTTACCCAGCCAGGCCCAAACTGCACATCATCATCCATCCTTAAAATTGTATCAATCCAATGTAATGCATTTTCATTTTAATATTGTTAGCTCCATGCTTCCATGTGAGTGGTAGGGCAGCCATGCAACTGATGACACATCGGGTTGCTACGGCATATGCATTTGCGATTTTAAATATTAATCTCTTAAGCCCCAGCCTCTTTTTTAGGTTTCTGTTTGAAAATGACATACCCAAAATGAATAGAGTATATCTCTGTTTGTGTAGCATGAAGTATCAGAGAGGGAGACATGGAAATGTGGAGAGAGGGTTGATTTTCTGACGCTTCTCGGATTTTGATATTTGACCATTAATATGCTTGGCGTTTGAGTTGTGCTTGGTGTATGTAAAAATGACTTATATGTGCTTGTAGCAGAGGCTCTCCTGTTTCATTTGGTGTGTAATATGACTATATTGCTACTTAATTAGCGCGGCGTTGTAGGTATTTTGCTGCGGTGAGTCTTAGGGTCCCCCAATTCCCTGGAGTTTAAGGTTATGAGGTTAATGTCAATTCCTTACCCCCCTTCTCAGGTATAAAACCCCACAAAATATACTGGGACCTCCTTTTAAAATCGGACCAATAAAAAGCCAAAAAAAAAAACAAAAACCGGGAGGTAGGATGCAGAATTCTCTCTGCCAAAAAAGCCGAAAAAATGGAGATTGGATATAGAATTCTTTCCCAGCTAATAGTTAAGGCCATCAATAACAGTTACGTCAGACAGCAGTGAAAGCTGAGACTTTTATCAAGGAAAATACTTAATGTTGATAAATAATTATAACAAAAACTAAGGGTGTTAAAAGCATTAAAATGGCCATTTACAGATATTAGTCTCCAGTAACGTTAGGGTTATTATTAATATATTATTCTTTTTTTTTCATGCTCTCCCGCCTTCAGAAGAGAGAAGATAGATCCATGCTTGAATGAGTTTTAACAATTCCTTACAGCAGTGAATTATTTTCCATCATGTAACAAGTTCAATTCATTTAACGAGTCTAACGTTGATGCCATAATTCTCTCTTGAGCATCTAACAGCAATCATAGCACAACTAACTTACTGAGATTCAAAGTTGCTGAAGATAAATATGTTTTCTTAGTACTCTGTGTAGATCATAAACCCTATACTGTTGCTTGTCGAGGACAGTGAGAAGTGTAAACGTCATAGATTTAGCGCGAAAGTTAAAAGAGTGGGGTGGATTATAAAATGGAATGTCTTATTGGCCCAGCTGCGGGGCAAATAGCAGAAGTGCTTCTCTTATCCACCCCGCTGCGGGACAGATAGCCGATCTCTTTCCCTGCTGTGGGGCAAATAGCTACTTCCTTTAGAAAATCTGCATCCCCCCGCTTACTTGCACTTGTTTACATGCAGACCCTGCCCTGCTGGATATGGCTGATGCTTCAGAGCACCAGGCCAAAAAGCCGCTAATGAGGCGTCTACGTATATGTCTATGGCTTGACCCTTCCCTGCTCTCTCCGGAGAGGCGTGTCTTTACCAGAACGTAGGCAGCCAACAGCCTGCCAAGTTGACTAGAGGGTGCCCAGACGCATATTTTAAATCCACTGACTGGAGTTATCTAATCAGGTGATGGCAGAACATGAGTGTTTTTTTTAATCTCTCTCTCTCCTCAGCACGCCTGTCAAGATGTGCGACTGCCCATGTTGCCCATATCTAAATCCGCCACTGTGTACAACTCGGCGGTCGGCACTTCAGCTACACAATATTGGCCTCCTTTTTACTGCCTTCCTTTTGTTTTCTGCCATGCTGTGTCGTGAGTCAAATCAACTGACGTCACGAGTAAATCAAGAGTAAATCATGTCATGCGCGTCCTTGAGACAAATTTCAAGTCGAAATAGCAATACATTTGAATACAAAAATGGACTCTGTTACATTTTAGAAGCATTTTAATGTCAGAATCCTTTTATACGCATATCAAAGAACCAAATACTGGAAAGAAAAAATGTTTTGTCACATACACTTTTTAAAGATCACATTATGTAAAAGGCTGCAATAAGGTCATTAGGTACAGAAACATGCCTTGAGGACAGGTACTCCATGAAGAGAGATGGACATACAGGAATATAAGGAAATTGCCAAAGAAGTCAGATGTCCAACTAGGAATCAATTGTGATAGTCATTTCCTCAAGTCTCACCTCCAGCCAAAAGAACATTTCCTTTATTTCCCCCCATCCTTTTCAGTTGGGCTTCTCGGAGTATCAAAATGTAAGGAACAGACCAAAGCATGTGGCGGGATTGAAGAGTTTTTGAGTGTTTGTATGTGTCCTGGCGTGTGCGTGCATCTTTGCTCGCATGTGAAAGAAAGAATACATCACAGGACAGAAGTTAAGATATTAATGACTTCATTTCAAATAGCACATCTGTAAAACCCCACTCCACCCAAGCAGAGAGAAGCATGGAGATTGCCAGGGTAAAAGGAGGTCGGTGAGGGGCTGAAGGGACAGGGCGGGGCTACATGTCCACTGTAGGGCAGTGCTCTGAGCAGGGGGTCCTGTACCCCACACAAAGGGCAAGGGAGGGGCCCGGTCACTTCACGGCCCCCTCAGGCCTGCCGCTGCACCTGCTACACGCTGCATTGTGGGACGGAGGGGACGCGCTGTCATGACAAGCCTCGTGGGACAGGTGCTGGTCTCTGTACGCTGGTAGGTGGATACCACCTCGCACTCTATAGACCCCTTACTAAAGGGCCGCTGTTCTCAAAGGACTACCAGCACAAAGGGCCCGTCCCTGGGCCCCAGTGGGCCATTCAGAGTATCAGCACCTGGGTCCCTGTCTGGCTTCGGACAGCGGCTCTCCATGTATGAATTTCACTTTCTTGTCATGTCAAAAAGCTGATCAGACATTTATTTGCTTGCTGAGGGGTGGGTTTGTGGGTTAATTTAGTAAGTTCTGACAATTCCATTTTTACTCATTAAAAAAGATATTTTGTCCCCGCTCTTAATTATTTAAAAATGAATTTCCAGTTTGCTTAAATTGCCCAGCAGTCATCATATTTTTGGAAGTTTTTGATGACAGTGGGATATCACCATCAATATAATTACAGTGTTATTCTGTACTGATCAAAATCGTGCTGTTGTTATACTTTACTTTTAGCTGTGGGCTTTAAAGGTTTTCTTGCCATGAATCATGTTAAAAGGGTTGGTAATTTGTGCCAGTTTTCATATAATAAACTGTCTAGACAGCTTCATTGTTGCTGCAGTTTCTGTCAAACAAAATGTTGATTTCAACATCTGTCTTTGTTTTTATATGGTTTTTCTCTGTCCATATCCTTGTGGTTATTCAACTCTCACTTGGTGTTTCCCCCCAAATCCCCAAATGAATATTTCCAGGAGTGATCTAATGAATTTATTATCATATTATCTCCAGGGTTAACCATGTATATTTTTTCCATTCTTGTAAATATTTTTCAATAAACAGCTGTAGAAATAAACACATATCAATTTCGCTTGGACAGTATTGCTGTTGAAAAGCATGACATGTAATCGCATGGAACTCCCGATAGAGAATTCACAGTTCTTTCTGTAAATATTAACCCAACGACAAAAACAAGCCCATAACACACTGTCATCACACGAGCCCCTAGTAATGAACATAATGCACATTTCTAGAGGGAGCACGGACAAGTACTGTCTCACGATGGATTCCAGAGGAAGGATAACTACAGTGTTGTGAAAAAGTATTTGCCCCCTTCCCATTACACTGTAAACTAGTGTGGTTCACTCAATTGTTTTATGGAAACTGATGACCTCAAAAAAATGGTGCAAGCCAAATTAGTAATCTTGTGTTCACAGCACTTAAAGTGCACCTATTATGGTTTTTCATTATTTTAATGTCTTAGAGTGAATCATATTGTTTTTATGTGCATTTAAAAGGTCAGCGTCAGAAAACAATTTGAAACCACCTCCAGAGGAAGCACTCTCTGCTGCACTGCTCCAGAGATGACTGAAACTACCCAATAGCTTCTGGCCATTTTTTTTTTTTTTTGCATCAATTGGTGATGTCACCATTTGAATTTTCGCACCAAGCAGATAGTTTTGCATGCCCCTGAATCAAGTGGGTTACACCCTCAAGGCTACGGTATTTGTTTCCAAAACTTATTTACACTCTGAAGTGGAAATCCATTTATGGTAGGGGGCATGACATTTCCGACACACGCATGAGCGGTGGACCAATCACAAGTGAGTGATCAAGTTCACCAATCACAGCACATTGGGGTTTTCGAGAGGGCGGGGATAAACCTCAACAGAGTGTTTCACAGGCAGGTACTGCATGGCCAGCATGAGAACTCGTGTTTTTTTTTTTTTAACAGTCATGGCTTTAAACCTGTTTTAGTGGACTTCAAAAATAGAAGAATGAACAATGCAAAATCACATACTAGAGGCACTTTACAAATGTGGTAAGACTAACTTTTACCGTATATTCTTTAAGTACCGTCCTTGCAATGTAATTAAGTTGGCTTACATGATTTTTCCAAGTCAATGGGTTTCCACTAAACATTTGAGTTTGCCACACTGGGTTTGCAGTGTATTTTTGCTTATTTGTCATATTTAAATGTTTTGTCATCCAACTAATTTTAATATACGACACAGTCAGCACAAGTAAACAAAAAATGCAGCTTTTAATTGTTAATTTCATTTATTGAAGGAGAGGAGTTATTCAAAACCTATATTAACTACATGAAAAATTAATTAATATTTTACACTGCACTGTAAACCCATATAGTGTGATGTACTCAATTGTTTTGTGGGACCGATTAAAAATGCGGAAGCCAACTTAATGATCTTGTATTCACTGCATTTAAAAACATGGTAAAAATAAGTTTTCAAAATGAGTAACTTATTTTCTTCAAGCACAGTCCACAAAATGCTATTCAGTTGGCTTATGCAATTTTTTTTTAAATGTAATGGGTTTCCACAAAACATTTGAGTTCGCCACACTACCTGTTATGTTGCAGACCGAGAATCAAGTACGGATTACAATACAGTTGTACAATACTATACAATTGGTTGTTTTATTGACAGCAGTACGGTATAATTGGGGACAGACCCCAGAAAAAGAGGTGGGGATGGAACACCAGAGGAAAATGCAGTTCAACACAGATGTAACAGGCTAAGCTGAGCTGTCAATTGTCGGCCAGTGGTTGCCGGTGTAAGAGCCAGGAGGAGTGAACACTTCACCGGAGCCAAACTGTCCCACAGGAGGATGGAGGAAAACGTGGTTCCAATCCTGATGACTGCAGAAGGACTGGGAGCTTCTTCCTAACAAACAAAACAGTGGAATGGACTTTGAAGGGTTTATGTGAGCACAGTCCCACTCCTGGGCCCAGATTATGCTTGGGAACTTGTCACTATTACAGAGGAAAAGTCTTGGAAGGGTTAACAAGAATGCAGTCCCAATCCCTGGACCCTAGATTGGTTTGGGAGCTTGTTCCTATTAAACTGGACATAGGAACTGACTTTATTATAATTAACTCACACGAGATCCCAATCCTGGACGCGTGTTTATTTTTCCTAACCAAGTCGTGGTACCACTTCCAGTCTGAGCCACATTTCAGCCAATCAGATTGTACCTAACAGGAACTGTAAAATAATCAAATTGTACGTGACTGGAATTTTTCCCCAAATTGAATCTGAAAAATAATCCAGCTTCCTGGACTCTGAGTAGGCTTGGAAGCCTGGTCCTATTAAGCTGGACAAAGGATCTGACTAGAGCAGGTTTAAGTTGAACGCAATCCCTATCCTGACTTTGAGTAGGCTAGGAAGCTTATTCGAGTTGACTGAATAAATACGAAAGTTCCTGCGAAATGCTGCCATGAAAGACAATGTTACACTCACTAAAGATGAAGGGTTTCCACTAGGAAAACTGACTGGGTAAAGGTTATGTTACACATAAGAAAGACAAAGAATTACTATTAGGAATATCTACTGATTCAAACCACAAATAGCAAATTACAATCCAGCAACTTACGACTCAAAGCAAGGAGCTTAAATACATGTCACATAATCATTAGGAAATAACCATAAAACAAGACATAATGGAGAAGGGACAAATACTGGAAGGGAAGGGAAATGAGAAGTATTCACAAAAGAATTATGACACTGTCTGGATTAACAGTGTGCTGTGGAAGTTCTTTGGCCCACTCTTCTTTACAAAATTGTATTAATTCAGGATTATTTGAGTGTTTTTGTGCATTATCTAATTCCACAGCATCTCAATAGGATTCCTGTCAGGAGTTTAACTCGGTCACTCCAAAACCTTTATTTTATGTCCTTTGAGCCATTCAGAGGTGGACTTACTTGTATGCTTCGGATTACTGTCTTACTGAATAACCCACTTGCCTTTGAGTCACAAAGTAATGGCCGGACAATCTTTTTCAGGATTTTTTGGTTGAAGCCGTGTTCCTTCTTCCATCAGATATGGCAGGTCGCACAGGTCTTGAAGCAGTGAGCAGCCCCAGACCATCACACTGCTACTTCTGTGTTTGACTGTAGGTATAATCAGGGGTGGCTGGTGAAAAATATTCTAGGTGGGGCTGTGCTGCCCCATACTCAGTTTTCAGTAACCATCCCACGAGGATTAAACATAAACAGCAGTTTACCAATGCTTTGTGGAATAGTCAGGAATTATTTAATTCCAGTCATAAACATTTGAGTCATTTGTACACAGAAACAGACAGCTAACAATACACTGCGTACTGCATGAACTAAAGCTTTCCATATGAAACTGAACATGAAAACAATGAATTGACATGTTTATTTTTATTGATAACAGCTGGTGGAAAAGAGTATAAAAACAAAATCAAAATAATATAATTAGTTTAATTTAGCTGTGAGAATGTTTCTCTTCCCTGAGCACATCTCAATAAGTATCTTTATCACTGATATTGACTTGCGTTTGTCCGCTTGCTGTTTCTGCATCCCTTTCATTCAAAGCTTTTTCTGCTTTGGAGCTTTTTTCCAGGCCTTTTTGGCAGGGTGAGAGGTCACAAGTAACCGTGGCAGTGGTAGTTTTGGTAGTTCAAACAACACCCTGGGCACTATCGTTTGGTCAGAAATCACACCGAAAATAATGCATGTAGAGCTAAAGACCCTCAGTATGTATTTGCCTCTTCTGCAATGCACTGTAGTCAATCAAAGGTTTTTGGGCACACGTTTCTTAGAGCACCTGATAGTCACTTCTTTAGCGATGCACACTTGTCATAATCATTCTCTGGTACACTTCTAACAGCCTCTTCTTCTTTTGATTTGATTGAGGAACAACTTTCCTCCAGCTGTAATTACGCGCTTTTAGTTCAAGCTTGTACACAGCATGGCTACAGCACGCTCTGTCATGGTTATGGTTTTTGGTCATCTTTATGTTCAGGTTCTGTGTTCATGATTTTGTCTTTTATTTATTCTTTTTGGTTATAGTAATACTCAGGTTCATAGTTCATCCCATTTCTCAGTTCCATTGAACTTGTCTCCCCTGTCTTGTGATGTAGTTGGTTCAGTCTGTCTTCCCTGTCTGCGTGCCCACTGACTTCTGGTGATTTAAATGAATTCCGGTGTTTAAAATATTCCTTTGATTCTCGTTTTCTTCCTTCGTCTTTCTGTTCTGATTACTAACAAGAATAACATTTGTATTTTGTATCATAGTCTACTAACACGACTAAGCCATTTATATAAGATCACTAACTTACTAATGAGCATTCTAGTTCAATATGTAAAGTTGCACCACTACTAATTTAGACTAATTCCCTCTCAGCAATCGCCCTGTTCTAATCTCCACCTCTCTCTCAGCTGTTTCTGTCCTCTCCTGAGTTTCAGCGAGATCTCTCGCGCGTGCTTCACTCTCCTGTGCTCGTTATCTGTGCACATAGAACTCCTGGACCGGAGCTGTTTAAATGTCATAGGCTGTTTGTGTGATTCCCGTTTGTGTTTTGTCTTTCGCCAATTTTTGTGGTTAGGGTTTCCCTCATGTGATTCTCCAGTTGTAATTAGTCTGATTCTCTACACCTGATTCCTGTATAGCATGTGACCTTCCCTGTGTGTATTTAAGCAGTCATTTCACTCACACCTCTTCTCAGAACGTTGATCAATATTTCTTTGTGCAGAGCGCCTCGTATGCCATTGAGTATTGTTTCTCTTCTACTGGATTGTCTGACTTCAATTCTTGTCATTGCCCTTTTTGTATTGTTTTTGTCTTTCTGGAATTCGACCCATTTTTGTATGACCACAATTTCTGTGTCTGGATGCCCCGTGTATGACCCTTGGCTTTGTTCATTGACTATGACTTTTTGCATCTCTGCTCATCTGTCTTACTGGTTCTGACCCCTGCCTGTCTAGTCGACACTGTTTTTGGATTTCGTATTGTGGCTTGGCAATTCCTGTGTTTTGGCTTTTGACTTGGACTCCATTAAAGGCATACTTTTTTTTTTTAGATTTCTGTCTCTCGCATGTGGTTCCTGAACTGTACATCACATGCTCACGAGGAGGCTTGTCATTCATTCTTTCCAACTGGCCTGAGAGTAGTGATCAGTTGGCATTTATATAGGATTACAGCAGCTAGGCATGATGGATCTTTTTTTTGGAGTGCAAATACCATTTAAAAAAATAACAAACTGTACAAGAGATTATTTTTACTTAATATAGCCGTTAATGAATGGCAATAAAGACTTCTCAGAACCTTTCATTTAAATACTGATTGCATTAAATGAAGACGACAAAGTTTTACTGATACACAACGGGGATTTTCAGTGCGACTTTATAATTCAGCAACAAGCACAAGAACGAGCAGGCTTAAATACTTGTCTCTCGCTCATTAGGAAATGAGCGTGTAACAAGATTCAGCCAATAGGGGAGACATGCATAAGACATAAACCAATCAGAACACACATACCTCTAATAAACATGCTAATGGCAGAATTGTAATGAGACACACGGGATTCACAACAGGTTTGTGACGTAAATTGCCTGTGAATAATTCTTATGATTGGAAAATGTGTTTATAAAGGAAAATATTTGAGAACAAGTCAGGATGAATAATTGTTGTAAAGGGATGTTCAGCGTCCAAATTTCCGTTTTGGATTCACCAATGGCTTTATATTAACGGGACCTAACGTTCTTATAACTCAACAGTACACAGAACTTTCATCCAAAAAAAACTTGAGGGATCATTAATACAAAACCCAAAACCAGTGAAGTTGGCACGTTGTGTAAATCGTAAATAAAAACAGAATACAATGATTTGCAAATCCTTTTCAACCTATATTCAATTGAATACACTGCAAAGACAAGTCACTTAATGTTTGAACAGGTAAACTTTGTAATTTTTTGCAAATATTAGCTCATTTGGAATTTGATGCCTGCAACATGTTTCAAAAAAGCTGGCACAAGTGGCAAAAAAGACTGAGAGAGTTGAGGAATGCTCATCAAACAATTATTTGGAACATCCCACAGGTGAACGGGCTAATTGGGAACAAGTGGGTGCCATGATTCTGTATAAAAGCAGCTTCCCTGAAATGCTCAGTGATTCACAAACAAGGATGGGGTGAGGGTCACCACTTAGTGAACAAATGCGTGACCTGATTGTCGAACAGTTTAAAAACAACATTCCTCAACGAGCTACTGCAAGAAATTTAGGGATTTCATCATCTACGGTCCGTGATATCGTCAAAAGGTTCAGAGAATCTGGAGAAATTACTGCATATAAGCGACAAGGCCGAAAACCAACATTGAATGCCCGTGACCTTCGATCCCTCAGGCGGTACTGCATCAAAAACCGACACATCAGTGTGTAAAGGACATCCCCACATGGGCTCAGGAACACTGCGGAAAACCACTGTCAGTAACAACAGTTCGTCGCTACATCTGCAAGTACAAGTTAAAACTCTACAATACAAAGTGAAAGCCATTTATCAACAGCACCCAGAAACGCCGCCGGCTTCGCTGGGCCCAAGCTCATCTAAGATGGACTGATGCAAAGTGGAAAAGTGTTCTGTGGTCTGACGAGTCCACATTTCAAATTGTTTTTGGAAACTGTGGACGTTGTGTCCTCCAGACCAAAGAGGAAAAGAACCATCTGGTCTGTTATAGGCGCAAAGTTCAAAAGCCAGCATCTGTGATGGTATAGGGGTGTATTAGTGCCCAAGGCATTGGCAACTTACACATATGTGAAGGCACCATTAATGCTGAAAGGTACATACAGGTTTTGGAGCAACATATGTTGCCAACCAAGCAACGTCTGTTTCATCGACGCCCCTGCTTATTTCAGCAAGACAATGCCAAGCCACATTCTGCACGTGTTACAACAGCATGGCTCCATAGTAAAAGAGTGCGGGTACTAGACTGGCCTGCCTGTAGTCCAGACCTGTCACCCATTGAAAATGTGTGGGGCATTATGAAGCGTTTAATACGACAACAGAGACCCTGGACTGTTGAACAACTTAAGCTGTACATCAAGCAAGAATGGGAAAGAGTTCCACCTGAAAAGCTTCAAAAATTGGTCTCCTCAGTTCCCAAACGTTTACTCAGTGTCGTTAAAAGGAAAGGCGATGTAACACAGTGGTAAAAAGGCCCCTGTGCCAACTTTTTTGCAATGTGTTGCTGCCTTTAAATTCTAAGTTCATGATTATTTGCAAAAAAAAAATAAATAAAGTTTCTCAGTTTGAACATTAAACATCTTGTCTTTGCAGCGTATTCAATTGAATATAAGTTGAAAAGGATTTGCAAATCATTGTATTCTGTTTTTATCTACAATTTACATAACGTGCCAACTTCACTGGTTTTGGGTTTTGTATGTTTTGGCACATGTGAGACAAGACAATGGGTTCTAATTTCTTGGCGCAGTGCAGCGTGGCGCAGGCCACGCTGTGGTAATTTTGTCCAGTGCAGCCTGCGCAGTGGTAATTTTGTCCGGTGCGACACCGTGCGCAGCCACTTTGGCAATTTGGTAGATGGAGGTGCACCGAGATGGGTGTGGCGGCGTAGTAGGGGGAGGCGGCACATGTTCATCAAGATGCAGTGACAATTTCGTAGAAAAAGTCAGCTGAAGTTGCACAGAAAGCTCACCAGCTCCAGCCTGGTTTACTTTCTGTGCAGTGGTAATTTGGCTGACTGGGGCACAGTGCGCACACGTCACCAAAACCTCACAGGCAGGTTTTCAGAATGTCAGGCACATTTCAATGCAATAAATAATTACTGCAAGCTCTATTTAATGTAACTATCTGAATCAGGACATAAAGTATAGTATCTATATCTATTATCCTGATGTCAGATTTAAGGTAGTTGGCACGCATAATGGAAACTCACCCTGGCTTAATCAACGCAGCTAAATCTGTGATGCAAACTAACGAGTTCACATCTTTCTCAGCCAACCAAAAAACTGCCTATATATATATAAATATATTTAGGCAGTTTGTGGTTTTTACAGTTAATTTTTACAGTTTTTACTGTTAATTATTCGTTGATTTTCAATTCCATGGCTGTCAAACATTCAGCGTGAACGTGCCATTGGCATGCTGAAAACGGAAACGTTCGTCACGGACATTGCAAGGGTTATGGGATGCAGTCGACGGACTATCCATGATCTTCGGACCTGTCTCCAACAAACTGGCACCACAGCTGTCCGACCTCGCTCTGGTGGCCCACGTGTGACATCAAAAGCAGAAGACCGACAAATTGTCTTACGTCATTTGCATAATCAATTTGTCAGTGCAACGTCCACTAGGAATGAGTTGTGTCGAGGTCGTGTGACTGCCCAAACCAATCGCCTGCGCACTGCTCTTATTCAAGTAGTAACTTACCATTTTTACTCTTGGACATTTCCGTAGCATTTCCAATGGAATTGGTTACATTATGGACATTATTTTTATGATTCACCAACTTTAATGAGTATAGAATTAAATAAAATCATTTTTTTAAACCTCATTTCTTGTATGTTCAACTTATCGACCTCCAAACGAGTGTGAAGTTTTTATTTTGGCTGAGTATATATAATGCTTGCGTTCTATGGTCAATAAAGCCGCTTGCACACTGGACACAAAATTAATTTATCACTCGACTGATTGCAGTCAAAGTCAATGTAAAGACGCAGATTCACGCGTCTATTAATTCGTCTGTTTTCTTCCATTGAAGATAGACAACAGTCTTTATTCAGTCTCTCTTTTGAAAATTAGTCAGATAGATCGAATAGATTCACGCATTATTTCCACACCAGAGATAAAATAGTTCTTGTAGTCAGTGACCAAATCAATTCCATGACCATTGACATTGTGAATTAAATATCGCATGCACGCTCAAGACTGTCCGACGCGAAATGCAAAATACTCCATGGCAGCCAGAAAAAAGTAAAAGTATTGATATTAGAACAGATTTATAATGAAATAAAGAATAAAAATACATCATCAACAAACATAACATCCAAAAAAGATGGCCCGCAAACAAATAAATTGCAGTATTCATCGGATGTTCTGTTTGTTGTCAAAACGTTTCTTTTTATTCTTTATTTCGTTATCAATCTGTTGTAATCGTCCTATTTTTTTTTTTGTCTGTCAGACACGTAGTATTTTGCATTTAATGTTTGACAGGCATTGCATATTGTCCCACACCATTGTCGGCTCACTTTATTGAGCAGAGCTTAAACAGAAACATTGATTGAAATTCTCGGTACTCATCTTTTAGAACTGAGCCTTCTTATCAAAACATTCACGTTTAATATCTAAAAGATTTAGTAGATTAGAAGAAAACAAAAAACAATAATCGACTGTCGGACACAGAGTTATATTGAAACCATCCAACTGTCGGACACGGAGATATATTAAAACCTGTACGACTTTCGGACACACAGACACTGCGTTCAATGCAGCAACACAATCTGTCGTACGAAAAATTCGTTTTGCATCCAGTGTGCAAGCGGCTTAATACTACTATTATTGTCACATAGGTTTTATCGTTTTTAGTGGGGTAAAGGAATACAGCCTGATTGCTATGATCTCGTCCTGAGTTAAGATCACATATTGAAAATAAATGTGCAACATATCTTGCATTGTTGTCCATGCATGTTAATCCCAAAATTTTAAGCAGCAACAGGGTGTAATAATAGGAACACGCTATCCATCGTTTCTCTTCCCAGTGATGCAGGCAGAAGAAATAAATGAGGAACCATCGCATTTCATTTCCAACTTCATAAGTTTGAATGATCTGGCGAAGTTTCGTTTTGAAATTCCATTCAAGTTTGCTAATAGTAACAATTTGAGAATGCCTCATATTCGTAATGCTTAATATAGACATAAGCGGTGCAGAAAACATGCCTGAAGTAAAATGCAACATTAACGCATCATGCAGATATAGGATAGAGCAGGGGTGTCAAACTGACCCGAAAACGGGCCAAGAGGCTGCAGGTCTTCAATCCTAACAAGCAGAAGCTCACCTGAAAGCACTGATTTAATCAACTGATCTAGGCCTGCACAACTGATTAGTTGTATCAGGTGCGCTTCTGCATTGTTGGAGTGAAAACCTGCAGCCTCTTGGCCCGTTTACGGGTCAGTTTGACACCCCTGGGATAGAGGCTTCTTTATTTCAACACTTTAAAGGTGAGGAGAGGAGCTCATTTTATTGGTGAAGAGTTGACTCGGCTGTCTTAAACCCACTTAAGCCTTTTCTCCTCCCTCTTTGCCTCTTGCACAGGCAGGAGGGACAGAGGCGGGACAGAGGAGTACTTGCGCTAGGCTACACCGGGCAAGAAATCGCAACATACGCCTGGACACGCCCCGTTGGCGCTGTGCTCCCCCTATTCACCACGCGTGCACCTGGTCTACGAATTTAGAGCCCAATGTGTTATTTTTGATCAGGAGTGGATTTTGCTTTGCAGCTTTCCGAAGGATGCCGTTTTTGCCCAGTTTCTTTCTAGTTGTGGAATTGAAGGCGCAGACCTTCAGATGTTAGTCAGGGTTCTTTTGGGACCTCCTGGATGAGGTTGAGGAATTTTGGTTGGATGTCTTCTCCAGAGAAGGTTCACCACTTTCCAAGTTTTTTACATTTGTTGATAATGGCTCTCACCATGGTTTGCTGGAGTCCCAGAGCTTCAGATATGACTTTGTAACCCCTTCCAGATTATCAAATAGCAATAATTTGGCTCTCATCTGCTTTTTAGATTATGGCATCATGTGTCGCTTTTTGCCCACTTTGCATTGCCAGATAGGTTCTATTTAAGTGATGATTAGATTCAACCAAACTGGCGGTAATTATGCCAGAGTGTGTCTAGTGTCATTGAAACAATTATCAATTAAATTAGTTTAATTGGTTGTTTTAGTAATAAAGACGGCACTTACTTTTTGCCCAGTGGGTCAGGTAAAATTGAATAGCTTTTTTCAGTCAATAAATGAAATTGTCATTTAAAAACCGCATTTTGTGTTTACTCGGGTTACTTTATATTTGTCTAATATTAAATTTAGTTTGATGATCTGAAACATTTAAGTGTGACGTAGAAAATGGAAGAATTCGAAAAGGGGCGCATACCTTTTTTTTAACAGCACTGTATTATGATTTATTTCAACAGTATGTCTGATTACTTTTTTATAATTCTTGAAAATAATGTTGGGCAGGGTGGGATTTCAAAGCTCATAACCATGTGCTTATAACTCTTCTTAATGGCATTGCCAAGTAGAAACATTTCAAGCAGATGGAACCAATTAATAGCTTCTATTTGTTTTGTATCCCAACCTATTTTATAACCTATTATTTTAAACATTTTAAGGCAGTACATCGACTGTTTTTGCTCATATCACATCCTGTTTCAAGTTTCCAGCAATGAGCATCAACTTGGTTTATGTTTTCGTTTTTCTTTTCTTTTTTTCTGGTTTTACTTTTTGCTGTTAGAGCACCTTCTCAAACAAGCAGATGTTTCTTTCAATGTGCAGATAAAAGAGAGACAGAGAATGTCCTCGGTACAGCATGTGTTCATTATTTCTCCTGTTTCTTAAAGTATATGAAGTCCTTTATATACTTCAAGGGTGAACTTCTGATCTTTTCCAGGTTTCAGGACGCTTAAGAGTGTATGGTGTTTTGGTCTCTGCCTTTGCACACAGCACAAATGTAGCAATGACTGGAATGGAACAGTGACTCTGCAATCAGGACTGAAACTGCAAATTTATCCAGTTTCTGCCAGTGTTTAGGCATGCTCTGCCAGTTGCGTGCAGTAGAACGAAAAAAAAAAACAAGTGAGTCCTACATTTACTGCCATGGCTTTTGCGACGTTCAAAGTCTCTAAAATGTTTGTATGATGCTTCTTTGGTAATTTAGCTAATCTGTCCGGGAGAATTGACATTTTCCATTGTTCATGGCTCATAGAATTGGAAATACGAATGTAGAAAAGCAATAACTGAATACAGCAGAAAAATGACTGTTTCTGTATTACAAAAAAAGGAACATTTTCATATTCATTGCCTGCTCATATTCTTTAAGTTGCCTGCAATTTCTGAGCAAAATTGAAAACACCCTGAAAAGATAGGAGATGATTATGATTAGATAGAATTCCCTTGGAGAATTTTTTTAAGGGCATGTAGCCACGAGGGGTGATATTTTTAGTTGTAAGCAGCAGTAAGATTGAAAGCACTGATTGAGTGGGATGCAATTGACTACATGCTGCAAGGGTACAAATGCTAACCCCCCCCCACCAGTTTGCAGAGTCTTGGATTAATTACTGAAGGGACCTCTCAGCTTTGAGGGTCTAGGAGCTTAGCTGGAATGGGAAGTTGTTTTCTTGCAGCATTTTCCACGGGGAAAAGTTTGCACTCATCTTTGATAGTTAACCCTGGCTGACCTTGCTGTTGAACTGATCTGATTCACACAGAATTGGCACTGCTTCTCATTAGTGCTGTGTTCAAGAGCTTGGCTAGTGCTCGTGCATTTAACTCCAGATTGTTTTAAATGTTGAACTGTGTTAGTTCGATTTAAATGTTACAGGATAATACACTAATTACCAGCTTCCCAGCAAGTTATACAAGACCATAAAGTAATAGCATAAAATGATACCAAATCATTGATTTATTTGATCAGAGCATAATAATTTTTTTGTTCGTAGAGGTATTTGTATGAAGTAAGAGTGGTAAAGGTTACTTAATTTTTTTCTGGCCATCGTACACCCATTTTTTTTTCTCTCACTCTGTTTTTTTGTATGGTATGCCTGCAGGTCATGAATGGGATCATATCTGTATCTGACTTAAAGTGCATTTCCACCAAAAATGCCCTGTGGTAATTTTTATGGATCCTGAACTGAATTACCATTCTTTTCGCACATGTATTACTTTAAAATGAAATTGACAGGTGCAATGATTCTGATTTAACAAATCAACACTTGGTTAAACATTGTGGATAGAACCAGTGTAACCCGGCTTTTTTTTTTTTAATGAAATAATAGGAGTATAGTTGTGCTGAGTTTTTACAATCATTGCAATCACGGGTGCTCTAAGTGGGTCGGTGGGTTAATTATTATAAATGCTTATCAACGGTAAAGCGTTTCAAAAAATTAATTTGAAACCTTTTCAATACTTTGTAATTATACTTTCCTCGTGGTATTAGAACCATTTTAGTTATTTTTAAAATATGTATTACTTCATATTACAAAGCTGCCACATGAAATAAGTGATAGAGGTCATATATGATTGCGTGATTATATAATATTTTCATGATTTGTTTAGTTTGAAGAGAACGCCTGCATCAAAACAGTATCATTGCATGCTTCTCCTTCAGTTTGGGAGTTCTCCTTTCTGTCTGCTCCTGACCATTTTGAAAACCCTGTGCTCCTCGAGTAAAATACCAGACCGACACCATTTGCTGTAGACAATTGTATTTCCAAAGAATCACAAACACCATTATGTTTTGGCACTGGCACTGCATAGATACAGTAAATGAGTCATCAACTCACAACATTCCAATCGGATTTTTGCTATTCTCCTGTGTCCTCTGAGTGTGTGTGTGTGTGTGTGTGTGTATGTGAGAGAAAAGGAGAAATAAAAAGTGATAGTGCACGTGTTTGCTTGGATGCTCGCATGTGTTCGTGTGTGTGTGTTTGTGTGTTTGCACAAGCATGCACATATTTTATTCGCTCATGTTTTTGACAGGTCATTGTCTGTCACACGTCTTTTTGTGTGACAGGTGAAATTTGTGCTATTGCTCATGAGGGGCTTGGCTAGCTCTGTTATTTGTGCGCCAGCTGTGTCCAAACTCCGCTGCTACACTACAGTGGCATGACAAGAGGCCCAGGGCCTGCCAATCTGACAAGGGTCTCAACAGGCAGTCGGCTTCAACCACCACTGTCGCAGTGTCAGCCAGTTTTATTGCGGACCCAAACATAGTCATTCTGTGACATTGCAACGCTGTGAAACTGAGCAATCCCGAGATATTGTTAAACTAATGCAGTATGATATTGAGGCACTGCACATTATGACACTTAATACAGTGTGTTAAGTGCAATATTTGTAGGTGAGGTAATTCACTTTGTTACATGGTCTCTATGTCATAACCACATTCATGTTATGATCATTTTTGATATTGTATTACACATAAATATGAAAAAATTCATTGCTTTGAAACTGTCAGAGACAAGCGCTGAAAACAGTCTTATTGGCTGAAAACTGCATCTCATTAGAAATGAACAATAGCCATCTTTGTAGTGGTAATGCGGAATTGTTGTTTTGAAAATACCATTACATGGTGGTTTTTGCGGGGGTAGTTTGGCAGGCTGTTTATGCTGGGATCAGCAGATTGTCCTCAGACCATCTTCCTGCCTGTTTGTTTATGGGAGCTGTGTTGCACATCTTGGTTTCAAATGTGACTTATGTGATTGTTGCATATCTAATGCAGGCTTGTGGCAATAATTTTCTTCTCTGAGGGAAGGGTTTATTTGTGATATTTTGTTTTTAAGAATAACCATCTTGTGTGTAATAAAATTATTATATACAACAGCCAAAAAAGCATTCGGTATTAATGAATACAAGTGATTGATTAAAAAAGGGCAGGCATTGGATAATTTATTGAGATAGAATGATTAGCCTTTTCTCTTTCAAAGTCCACAAACAATAAGCCTCCTCAAAAGCTGCTTTCACACCGGACGCGAAACGAATTTTTCGTACGACAGATTACATTCAAAGTCAATGCAACGACGCGAATACACGCGTTTCGCTTGTATTCGCGTCTTTGCATTGATTTTGAATGTAATCTGTCGGGCGAAAAATTCGTTTCGCGTCCAGTGTGAAAGCGGCTAAAGTCATGAGGTTAAATTTTCCCTTTGAGTTTCTTGATCAGTCTTTTACTTTATGACTTTGATTCAGCTTTTATGTAGTTCTGCATTTTTGTGTCACAAAAAAATGTTGAGACCTATTTTGGTGTTGGGGGCCACTTTATGCTCAATAAAAAAAAATCTCTTTCTTTGGATGCTTAATTAGAATTGAGAGATCGAAAAAGACAAAGTGAAGTGAAGTATAACATAAACAATGTTTGCTTTTATGTGCACTTTAAACTGCTACTGGGTTGTATGGTAGTTATCTGTGATCCAGTCCTATCAGAAAACCACCTGTGGTCTGAATTAATTTCCCAAATTGTATTTATTTTGTCAGGAACCAACCACTTGTTATAAATATATGGTGAAATCTGATCGGGAAATGGCCATCTGTCACTTACTGGACAAGTCATGGTTACAATAAACAATGATAAAGTGACTGTTATGAGCAACAATTTGCTGAAGCAATAAATTATTCATTCTAATTGCATTAGAACTGTCAAGCAAAGCAAATGCTTACTCAAGTTGATTATAAACAAAAATTATTGGCACCCATGAAAAAGAAAAAAAATGAAAAAAGCATGAAAAGGGTATAAATTACACATATGACGGCTCGAACGGGAGTGCCATAAATCTTTATTTTAACACAAAATGGTGTGTTCAGCAGTTCATCTTTTTCTGCCAACATTGCAAAATAATTCAAAATTATTCAAAATTATTATTATTCAAAATCACTCCTGTGATTAATATTTGGTGAAACCAACTCTTGAAAGGAAAATAGCCCTGAGCCTTTTCCTAAAATTTCTGTCAAGGTTAGAGAACACCTTTGGGAAGACCTATAAACCACTTTCTTATGAAGAAAATTTCAAGATATGTTCTTTGCTTTGCTGTATGAATTGCTCTCTTCAATTTTAACCACAGCCTCTTGTTTGGACACAAGTATAGAGACTGACATGCTCATGTGAAAACATGAGTATTCTTATTCCTACATCCATTACTGTCTTGATTTTGACGTATGTTGAGGATCACTACAGGTCCTTAAAGGTCCTTCAACAGCTTGGCCTTGACTTCCTGGCAGAAGCAACTAGGTTTTGAATAAAAATATGTTGGGCTGTGGACTTCTGTGGAATTCATCATGCCGTTGACCATGCTGCATCCTATGGACCACGTGCAAAAAAAGACAGGGGCTGTTCTTTCTTGCAGTCATGAGTTGTCATCAACATACCAATCACTCGCATGGCCAAAATATTCCATTTTGGTTTCATTGGACCACAATAAACAAATGTATTGGTTTTTTTTATGGTTTATTCATTCGTCCCTCTCAGCTATGTTTTCTTTCTTGCAACCCTTCCATAGAACTTGTAGCGATGGTGGTATATTGTCCAAACTGTGTGTAGTAATATTTTCAACTGGTTTTGTACAGTATTTTTCTATATATGTTACCTGACTTGTATAAGTCAACAAACATCTGTGTCATCTAAGTTGAGAGTGGTTTGGTTTCCCCCAAGGTAATAGATGAAAAAGGGATTTTGTTGATGTGTGCAACCTCATATTTATACTTCACCGAAACAGGAAATAGCAAAGGTTAGCAATACAGTTTCTGGAGACTGAGATCAAAATTTAAAAAAAAAACCGATATGCTATATATGGAATTTCAAAGACACCACTTTGTTGTTTTATTTAAAATATTCATCTGGGCTGCTATGAACGTTGACCGTTATTTTTTATTTATTCATTTTCAAAGACTATCACTTACTTGAAATATTTTTACCTAACCAGGAAAACTTGCACTCTCCCATGTAAATTAAATGCTAGCAGTTTCCCAAATGTCTGAGCATAATATCTGATCATTCTGACTTGTCTTCATATTGCCATTACGCAAAGCCTGTTTGCTCATTTTCATGAATTGTGTTGATGAAGGTCAACTGTATCTATCCTATTTAGCTGGATTCCAGTTCAGTTCCAAGTTAGAGGGTGATTATTGTGTAACTCTTGGTAGCCTGTTTGCCTGTCTGCAACATTTCAAGCAGCTGAAATTTGTTGACTGGCTCACTGTACTCGATGAGGCAGAGGCAAAGTAGTCCCAACTTATGAAAAGTGGGAACTTATAGAATTAGAGTGTTATTGCCTTTGGCAATGCCTTCATCAAGTGAAAGTTAAGCCGTACAGTGTCAGCTTTAGTTCAAGCTTCGTTCCACAGCTTATTTTGGAGGTGGATGACCCTGCTGAACTGTACATCAAAGATTTTGAAAAGCTTACAAATATTTAATTGTGGGTTGAAGTTTAGGACAAGCATTGATTTGATTAAGCATTCTGCCCTATAAATATTAATATTTGGGGTGTTTTTGGATATTTTCCCTTGGAACATTTTTTTTGTGTCCCTCAAATTATGTTTAGAATAAAGGAGGAAGAAAACATGATCCCCAAGATATTCTCTCTGTCTGCCAACATCAATGGATAGCCTAAAACATTTAAATACGTCTTTATATCATGTATGTAAACACAAACTGTATAATATTGATTAACTCTGATTATGTTACATAACAAAGAGATAGATTATGTATGGATCTATTTATGATTTATAGTCATAAGCATTGCAAAATCAGGACTTAATTCACTGATACAAATATACAATATTTTGTGCTTATTAGGCTCAGTGTTTGTCAGACTTTGGTTATTAAAGACGCATTTTCTGAGATATCACCAAGCGCAATGGTAATAAATTGAAAATACATCATTTTAATGAGTCAATGGCAAAAGCAAACAACAGTGTAGGGAAGACATTAAGATTCATCTCATGAAGTCAGTCATAAAATTAGCTTTTGGTCAGTGATTTGATGAAATGGGAATGTATTTTTGTAGTCAGAAATTATGCTACCCTGCCTTATGAGAGACCATAAGGAATGGCAGCACATGGCTAGGCTACAGCTCAGCAGGACGTCCCACCATGTTCCGTTAGTAGCCAACGAAATGGTTAAAATGTGCCGCGATCAGCACAAAATGGACCTGAAGCTCGCCTGCGTTTTGAAGTCACTAAGATGCGCCGGGATTTCAGCTCACTGCTGGCGCGGCTCCGTGGGGTCAGTAATAAGTCGTTTGGCTACAGCTAAAGTCTCTCACCGCAGCGATGAGCCCCGGTGTCTCCCCCAGTGAAGTCACCTTTAACCTTGGAATGTTAATAACCAAATTCCAAATGGACCGTTGCTCATGGCGAGCGTATAAAATCGCTGATTCCCTCACTGTTTCGACAATGCGTCCCAAATAGGTTATTATCGTGTCAAAATTGCTAAACTAAAATAGCTTAAAATTTGAGTAGTCTATTCACGTTAATGACACTTAAATGACTCACTTTCTAATCCGATGCAATAGGCCGATAGATTCAAGCTAACGTTTCCTTTGATAGGCCCCTATTCTATTTTGGTGTGCTGGTAGAATATCATTGTCTTCGATTATTATTATTATTATTATTAGCCTACCTATAAAATAATAATAATAATAATAATAATAATAATAATAATAATAATAATAATTGTTATTATTATTATCTGAAACGGCAGAATTGGGTGAGCCCTCATCGGCTAAAATAGCCTTAAATTACAAATACCAATATAAAAAACTATGTCATAATTAGACGAATCACGAAAATGCTTTGTATCTGAACTCGTCAATTTAGCGAAATACGGGTCTATTGGCCTTTTCACGTAGCCTATAAAGATACATTGCAACTGATGGAGAAACACAGAGCCATTTGCTCCCACTTGATAGATAGGCTACGTCTCTTCCAGAACGCGCAAAATTTGGAAAACCGTTGTTGCTATACATAAAAAATAAATAAATAAATAATAATAGTAATAATAAACGAGACTATAGTAATTATGTCGGCCATCGCTTTGTGCTTAAAAAAAGCTACATTCAGATCTAAAATGTAACGCTAACTAAATATTTTGAAAAGGTCAAGCAAACCTTCAAGTAAAATATAGGCCATAATTTCATATAAGAAACAAAAATACATATTTGAAGTGTCTTAGCCTAGTCTTGAAAGACAAGGTGATGAGTAGCCTACAAATTAAAGCACATTAATGTGTAGTACATGCAGATAATAAAGGATTTTTACGCCTTGGTATTCGTGCCTCTATATTGTTTTTAACCTTTGAAAGAGAAAGGAAACAACAATGAAAAATAAAAAAGAAATCAGTACCAACTGGTAGCGTTCTCACTTTCTCCCTCTCTCTTCCTGTTTAACAGCGCCCCCTATAAACCAGATTGTGTACCACAAGCGAGATTGACAGCCACGCGAAAACGGTTCCAGACAAGGATGAAATTGCGGAGAAAATAAGCAAATTAAGTTTTAAATGAGAGCACCTCACTGCACTTTTCGGTGAAGTTTGCATGGAAGATTGGGCGCTGTATTATGGTTAGTCTTTAAAGAAAACAAAAGCCCCTTTATTATGTCAAATGCGATTTCTGGATGTAGATCTCAAAACGACCAATAAAATCAATTTCTAGATTGATGCAAAAAAAAAAAAAAAAGAAAGAAAGAACGACAGAAAGAAAGAAAGAAAAAGGAAAGATTTCTTTCATACGATTAGAGATCTCTTGCTTGCATTATGAAAGGTACTGATAATGGGGCCGACTTCTAGTGCATAGAAATAAAAAAAAACCTTTCCCACACTAGATTAAGATTGCTTAAAAGATGATCATTTCAAACGTTCTCTGTGCGCTCTCTCTCTCTCTCTCTCTCTCTCTCTCTCTCTCTCTCTCTATCAGATAACTTGACATTTGTTTCCAACACCTTTATCTTATCAGTTGATGCTATCAACTATTGTCAACAAATCTCATCAATATCATTTGAAAATGTCCTGGACAGGGGAGAATGGTCCACATTTAGAATATAGAGGAAAAACCCATGCCTTATAAAGCTTGCTGACTAAACATTTTGTTGTTGATAGTCAGTGTAGTGTGTGACCGTTAGACTCTTTAAACATATTACTATGAAATACTTGTGTAGCTGTTGGATCATATGGGTCAGTCTGTCCTGTTAATTTATATTTTCACACATATTCCAAGGCCAATTTGTCATGTCAGTCAACCTTTAAATTAATATTCAAAAAGATAAAAATGGCTCATTTGCGTTGTGGAGGGTGTCGATGATGTACTGAGATAGCTTGCGTTCTAACAGATGAGAATGTGAGCTATTTTTACATTTAACATTAAGCGATCTGTGTTCCCTCCAAGTGCACCTTCATCACAATACAGAATTATTATTGAAACCAACCTTCCAAACCAAAAAAATTTAATAAATACATTTAATACATCTGGAAATTTTCTAACTCTGTTATTAGTTTCCTTGGTGATTTTTGCTAATCATATGCATCTGTAACACCAACTCAAAGCACTCATATGTATCCCAACCATTGTTTAATGGGTACAAAACATTATATTTCAGAATAAACACAGCCTAAATACCCAAATCAAATGAACCTGAGACACCCAATACAGCCCGTCACTTTGCCTTGTCTTTGCATTCCTCTGCTGTGCATCTACTTTTTACTTGTGACCAAAAAAAGCAGATTATGACTTCTACTGGCCACATGATCTCTTGATTGGATTTTTAATGATTTCCATTGCGTTATGAATTATTGTTAATGATTGCAAAGCAAATCAATATAGCTGCATTGCATGTTTTGCCTGTCAGAAGTGTAGCACATTTTTTAATTATCAGCCATAAACTAAATTTCAGAACCTCCATTGACAATGAAATAAACCAAAACAGGTGTTAAACCAGACACTGTGCAGGCAAACACTCATACTCTGTATGAATAGCAATCCATATATGCCGTATAATTCAAAAAGGAGCATATCAAACCATGACATGTCTCATGACTAATTTAAACCAAGTACTCTTTGATCAACTTTGCAAAATGGAGGACATAGATTCTCCCAAGGGGGTGGCTTTAGTGATTTACTCCAACATATCACTCTGCCATAAAAATGTGATCACTCCTTGTGTTAAACATTCCTCACGCAGAATGTGGGACCCGGGTGCTTGCCCTTTCAATTATTATTTTGTATGACCCGTGCCCCACCCAACAAAAGCAGCACCAGGACATGTGATTTAAGGGTCCATAAAGGCAGACACTGCGCTCCAGGACCCCACTCTCCAGACAATGTGACAGAGCAGGAGAGGAGGGCAAAAATTCCCTTCTCAGCTGTAGGCCTCGTCACATCCCCATCCTAAATTCCTCAGTCTGGCCTGGAGAAGGCCTGAGGCCGCTGGGGGTTGGCGGGGTGCGGTGTGGGAGCCTGGCCTGTTTCTGTTAGCTGAGGCAGGGGGTGCGCGCTCAGCGCTGGGGAGGAGGGGGGAGGCCAAGACAGTTTGATAACTTTGGCATTTCAAAATCCCTCGCAGACTCAGAGTCTCTGCCACGGGGAGGCTCGTCTCGATGATCGAGAGTCGCCAACCTCCCCCAACCACTCCCCACGCCCCCCCTGCTTCCCTGTCACCCTACTAAACGCCACCATCATTACCTGACCCAGCTCCTCTCCCACGCTCACGCCAGCAGTGATTTATAAAAAATTAAAAATAATCAGCCTGAGATGCAATATAGCTTATAATATGCGGGAAGCCTGGAATATGGGCCCCATTCCTGCCTGCGCAGACCCTATCATGAGCATCAAGCCGACAGTGAGGGCTCCCGGAGTTCATGACGGGGTCAAAGGTGCACTGCCTTCCTGCCGCTCGCCGGGTTAGATCATCCAAACTTGTTTTGAGAAAGGAGAGGCAGAAAAACACCCCCCCGGGTAGAGCGAGGGGCCTGAGTTGCTGGGATGGAGTAGATGTGAGGAGCACAATGCAGTGAGTCACTGAGCTGAACCAGCCGCAGAAGCTGGAAGTCCTGCTTCGAGACCCCAGACACAATTCCCCCATTGTGTGTGCGTCTCCTGTCTGTTCCTCGTGCAGAAAAAACACATAAATACTGTACATGGAATAGGAACAGTTACCTATCATCCTGTTAAGACAAGTTTTTTTTTTTTTTTTAAGAAAAAATCTTTACAGATCTCTGGTTTTTGTTTAAAATCATAATTCATTGCTTGAAAAATGTAATTGTAGAGTGTGTGGTATTTATGTGTTTTATATTGTGTTTTAAAGCTGGCACTAGACTTGCTCAGTGCTGTTTCAAATACCCAAAAGAGGTGGCAGCATGTTTCACCAAGAGAAAAATTGAAGCCATGGGTGAAGAGGAGTCCAGGATAGGCCAAGATCCTGTTTGATTCTGCCTCTGCAGAATATAAGTGCAATATGCAATATCAGTGATCTCTGCAGACATTCTCCTGCACTGAAGTTCTTCAACATTCCTAAATAGCATCTCACGCTCTCATGAGGGAGCTGTGCTAAAGATGTGCAGCGAACAACCTGCTGCTCGTGCCCAAATGTTTCCCTGAGCACCACGGGAGAGCCGTGTATCGGGTGAACAGGCTCTGACCTGCCTCAGTCATTTATGTGAAATGGAGCCAAGGACGGTGCACTGCCCCATGCTGCAGAAGCATGTTGAAATGCATGGAGAGTGACATCACTTATTAAGCCTCTGATCTCCGGGGGTGAGGAGGAATTCTTCTGCTCTTATCAGAGACCACACGCACCCCCCGTGTATGTAACCATCTCAGTCCGCACGTGGGCGCTGGGTACGGCCCGTTATCGGGGACCGGCGAGAGGCTCACACAATGGACAGACTTTGTGGGCCACATCGAGGATGCGCTGCGGTAGGGATTGGGAGCCGGTGGAGGAAGGAGTGGGCCTTTGATCTCCAAATGCTCACCGGTGTGTGCAGCATCAGAAAGGCAATCCCCTCTGATATTCCTCTGTCCGTCCGTCAGGGACGACAGTTCAGTTTTGCTCACACGGTCCCATTGAAAAGGCCACATTATCGAAGATTGCCTCCCCACCATAATGACTGTTTCTCCTGTCATCCTATACAAGGTTGTGTCTGCTGCTCTGACAGAAAAGGTTTTTTTCATGGCTTCATTAAATCGGGTGAGATGGTTTGAGCAGGAGAGAGAATGAGAGGGGGAGAGAGACGGGTCTTTTCGACTCCCCGTGTGTGTGATTCAGATGTGAGTGCCCGTGGCCAGTGCCCCTGGTCCTTAAGTGCTCTGGCCTGCCGTGTTATACTTTAAAGAGCTCACTGAACTGTGAGGAGCTGAGACATGAGAGCAGAGACTGCAGCGCTCAGCTGCTCACAGGAACACAGGTTCCCCCTCACAGCTCCTGTCCCAATGGGCCTCCTCACACCGGCCCACACTGGCCTTCACAGCCCCTTTGATCTGAAGGCCCCAGTGTGACCTGTTCAAACGCCACCATTGCTGTATTTGTAGTGTGTGTGTGTGTGAGAGAGAGAGAGAGAGAGCGAAAGATGGAGAGTGACAGAGAGAAAGCGTCATATTGTATTTTTGACTTCATGCATCTGCACATGGCTATTCCTGGATTTTAGAACAGGAATGATGCTTTTTTTTTTTTTTTACTTGCACTGATTAATCGTTAGTTGTTTTTGGGTGATAACTTCTCAGTCTGGGTGCTTTTCCAAAAAAGTATCATCATGTCCTCCTTATCAGTCAATAGTATATTACTGATAGATCCCTTTTTTCGTATCTCATTCATTATCCAATGTTTCTACATAGTTGAATGTGTGCCCATACAGTGACATCATTCAGTATAAGAGGGTAAATAAATATGTTGAAAACGTTGCCTGTGTATTATTTGTTATCATTTGCAGACTTGGAAAACTTATTATCCTAAAATTAAATGTGGTGTGGTTCTCAGTATTTATTGTTGAAACTAAATATGGAAGAGAATGCGTGTAACTTCAGCAAAAGGAAGCTCCTCTCACTGCACTGTGTTCTTCCCTTCTGAAATACAAATACAAGTTAGCAAAATGAGCTGAAGTCCCCAGCTAACTCAAGCTGCGATAGCCATATCGGATGAACATGTTTGCTGTTCTTACTGCGTCAGTAACTTCTTTTGTTTCTTTTTGGTCTTCCCTCCCATCTTTCCTTTCTGTAATTCTTCCTCTCCTTCTCCCACTTGTTTGAGAGCAGTGGAGCAGACAGGCTCATCTCTGTCTCGCCGAGCTCTGGCCGAGCTCCTCGGTTGTTGGCGGCGACCGGCGACCGGCGGCCTGTGGATCGGGTGATAGCTCTCCGCGCAGTCCAGTGGACGACATTTAAAACGATATTTAAATATTTAAGCGACAGAGTTTACACGGCGTCCCATGGGTGCAGTTGTGGGACTCTGCGGTAATTGGGCCGAGAAGTGGATGATGGATGAGCTGGGAGACATCTTAGCTCGGGTTACGCTCAGAGTTAAAGCTGACACTATGATCAGCTCCTCAAAATGACCTGCAAGATTCAGTAGACAATAGTACCCATTATTACGGAGAACAAAAGTGAGGGTACAGGAGATACCTGAGCCCCACTCGCCGAGAGACACCCACCCTGCTCCGAGGGTCTATAACTGGAGGAGAGGCCTACTGCAGTCTTCATGCCCATGCAGACACACCCACACTCACACAGACATACTACCACAGACAAACGGGTGTGTACGCCTATACACACACAGGCCCACACATACACATACAGATACACAGGCATACCTTTACAAACACTCATGGGCAGGACTGGAGGCACACTCATAAACACACAGGGACACATGATCACACCGGCACTCTCACATACACACATGTCACATCAATCATCACTGCAGACTGCAGTTATAATGCCAAGAACACTAGTAATGCAAACTGGCTAAATGTGCCCACTATGCTCTCAATCCAACAATATTTGGAGCAATAATTAACAGGAAGAAATTTCAGGGTCACATATGGGGTTATAAGTCTGGTGTAAATGTCAAATGCGAATAGGCAGTAAAAAGACTTATATGAGCAAACATAGAATGGCCCATAATGCAGAAATCTCAGATTTTAACTGACGTTAGACTTCTAAAATTAGTAACATTAGTGGGACTGCAGGTCAACAATCAAGTGCAAGTAAATCTCAAATCTGTGACATTCAAAATTATTTCATTTTAACAACTCAGCCACTCATACTACAGGTCCTGATTTAGTTTCACCAGTAATCAGTCTCAGCCAGACTGGGAATGCAACAAACTGATCATAACTTGAATTAAGGACAATCTTCAATAGAATCGATTCCCATTTCACCAAACTTTCGATCACCAGCATATTATTTCTGACACTTTTGTGCCAGCTTACCCACAAAATGGCTCTAATAGCAAAACGCTCCATCAGCAGCACGCTGCATTAGGACATTACGGATGGTGCTTATATTGATCTCTTTATTATTAAATGGGATGAAGTCTAAGTAACAGAGGTGGTTCACTAAAAAAACTATCAGAAAAAATAATTGATAAAGATTTTAGACGTGTGCGAACTTTTACTCAACAAAAATGTGTGTTTGTGTCTGTGTGTGTGAGTGAGCGGGGGGGATTCCATGTGACCAGAAATGTTTTGATTTCCCTGACCTTTTTATGTTGGCCCAATTACCACCATCTGGAGAAAACTGGCCTGAGACTGTATCAAGTAATTATTTCAATGATCAAATTATTTTTCTTTATCGTTTCAATTTGTTCTAAGGTAAAAAAAAAAAAAACAGCAGAACACCATTTGTCTTTTATTCTAAAAACAAAAAATTAGATTCCATTCTAATTACATCTATTTTTAACTCCCTTGTCTTGTGTCATTGTATCACAGAATTGGGATGATATAAAATGATTTAAACTGTTCTTCTGATCTCATATTTAGGAATATTGCGCTGCACCAATATACTGTACAGCACATGGCCAACCACATACAGTATACAGCCACCCAACCTAATGTCACCCTCTGTGTGGGAGAATTTTATGTGAATTCAAGGATTTCCAAGGTCAGCATTTACAGCAGTTTTAAGATGGATTAACGACAGAACTGAATACTGCTGCGCTGCGTTTTCCTCTGAGGCCTGAGATGAAGTTTTACATTTTCACACAGTTTGCCTTTTTCTACACATAAACCATTGCAGGGGTACTGCCAATGTTCGTCCCGTCATTTTATTGAGCATATATTTTAAAAGAACAGATGGAAAATATCAATATTGTATGTTATATATAGGTAGTGCTAATCCTCAATGTTGTGTTCCTTTCCTATTTCAAGAAATAAAGAGAAATTGATTAAGAACTCAAGAGAATCCTATCAGTGATAAATAGAAATGTTTCAAATCAAATAATGTATATGATGTCGTCCAAATTGAACACAGTGGTAAGAATTAGACTCTTAAAGGGATGCGTCTGTCCACCATCTCAGTAGCCTGCTACATACTGTGTGTTTGCAACTTCATTCACAACAGAATGTTTTATATACAGTATGACTACAACTGAACTGCAAAATGGTCTTGGAGGCATATTGGCCTCAGATGAGCTTTCATGAGCATTCACCCTGTATTTTTATTATCATTATTATTTTTTTTTTTTATTTAACTTTTTTGTCGTCATACATCTGCAGACACGACGGGTCATCTTCTGAAGGAGAAATCGTATATTTCATGCGATGTGGAGAACTGGCTGATTACTATGCACTCCAGAAATCAATTGACCAATCCCTGTCAGACATCCTCTTACAGGTTTCACAGCTGCTCAATCAAAAATGCTCATGTCTCCTGTCTCATTTAAAGAGAACCCATATCACGTTCCCAATGCCTTTCAAAACCTAGCATGATATTTGCTGTTCGATCAGAGAAATCCAAATTATTTATTGGCTAACAAGATGTAAATAAGAATAACTCTACCACCTGTGTTTATTTTGTTTTTTCTCGATTGCCTGGCGCAAGCAGAGTTTGTGGAGCTGATGACTCACATCTCGATGCTTAATTGATTTGGCAAAAATAATAACCGGTGTGCAACACTTAGTGCAGTGTATATTCACACCGTATTCTGTTCATGACAACACAATCAGCTGAAACTGATCTTATTTCAAGTTTGCAAGCTGTATCTGGGTAATTGCTACTCAGCTCGTGGCCTTCAAAGCCAAAAATATGCCTTGCGCACAACTTGTGTTGGAAGCAATTGTCAGAAATCATCTACTTGTTTTCTAAGACGGAACAATTTTACATTTTTTATATCATGTGCCTCTGAGTCTTATTTCGAACCTGTCGACTCATACTGTACATACTGACATTGAGCTACTTTCTCAATTATTCTGTCATGTATAATTTCTCTCTGTTCCAAATAGCTGGCCTTCCCAGATGAGGCTAAGATAAATTGGACTGCAAATCCTTAGTTAGAACTCTGGACAATAAAATGTGAATTGGATCACAGAAAAATTTGTGAAAAATTTCTGAGCTGTCACCTGACAGGTTTCTTGAACATTTTGTAATTGTATTTGCACAGTTTTCCTTTTTTTGTGGATTGAGTGGTTCAAATGAAAGATTTCTTTCAATATTATGAGACTGACTAAAACACCAGTCAGAGTAAATGGACTACCTGTTCCATGTAATGCATTTGAGAAAATGTGAGCTACATTCAGCTGTTTTGTTAAAAAATATATTTAAATGTACCAGGCAGCATTTCAGTGACACTAAAATAAATGCCACTGCAGTATTGGCTGAATCCCTAGGAATCAATGCCTGAAGAAATAGGTGACAGATCGTGTATTCTCCCAGCAGTGGTCCTGTTTATTACGCGGCTGCTCACCACAGGGACCAACACGCTACATGAAAAAAGTGCATTTAATAATTTAAAAGGCCAACCTGCTGTCTGCAAGTGTCAGCTGTCAATATCCGCGTAAAAATCATCACCTCAGATTACTTCCACAGATTATATGTTTAGCACAGGGCACCAGTAGATACCTTCGCATTGATTTCCCTCTCTTTCTTTGCTGTGTGCCTTCATTGATTTCCCCTCTGCCCCTCCGTGTTGTTTTAATGATTGATATGACAATGCTGAGGGCCACATTTCAAGCCACCCGTTTACACAAGGCAGGCCGCATATTGATTGTTGCACCATGGAGTATTTATGTTCTCATAATATCTAGAAATGTGCTATATGGTCAACAATCCTCATGTCTGAGAATAGCTAATGTTGGGCAGTATAGGTACATAAAGAACAAAACAGTCCCATGGCCTTCTGAACTCTTGTTCTCATTGTTCAGTCTCAAATGCCTCATCATGAACCAGATTTTTAGTCTCAAAGAGGTGGAACTCAAATTCATAGATCTGTAATTAACCCACATCTCATTTGGCAATGAACTCTTCTGTATATCTGACAGATATTCATTTTCTGAACCCCCTTTCTCCTGTGCATGTATGCTTGACTGTTGGTGATACGTTATCAACCTCAAACATAAAGAAAATAAAAATTCTCTAATATCAATAGGCTAGTGGTAGCCATATTCATTTGTCTTAAATAATTCTCAGTGGATATATCAGCAATCAGTTCCCACAAAAAATAATGTGAGGCCAATTTACGAGCCAAGAATAGAAAAGGTGCTATCGTCAATTTCTACAAATTTGGCCCTCTCTCCATCTTTCAGAGTCATTGTGTTTTGATTCTTCCTTGGGGCTGGAGGGTGAGTTAGATGCATTGTGGGTAACATCCTTGCACAGCTGCTTTCCCCAGACAGAGGGTCCTGTCTGTGGCCTTTTGAACAGTGAGATGTTCAGCCACCTGAACAGGTGTGTTCCCCAGAGCCGGTGACCGTGAAGCGTGAGAGCTGCTGAAAGATTAAGGCAGTATGTAAAAACAGACACTGAGGAGATGCGTGGTACTGCAGTATCAGAGCGCACATGGTTCGCATTGTCCCTAATCCTGCCAGGCTGTCTCAAAGACACACCCAGGGATGGGAAAGGCCTCAGACGGTCGGCCCAAGCACGGAAATCCTGATTTAGATGCAACAGGGAGATGAACCTGGACCGTATCTGAGTTTGCAGGGTAATCTGTATCAAATCGGGCCTTCTTGCTCTTATTAAAGATTATAGGCGCATGTTGCCTTTGGAATTTTTCAAAGGCCTCTCTGGGAAGTTGTTATGTTGGAAAATGAAAAAAACTAACCCAGACGAAGAGGACACAATGCCATCTGTCTAAACAGCAGAGGGCTTAGTGTGGATGTCTCCAGGCGAAATGCTAACTAGCTCATACTTCTTCTTCTGATTGTTTCTTCGTGCCTTGTTATTGTAAGCTGCTGAATAAATACAATATAATTTGATGTTGCATTCAGTTTAAACATTCATTCCTCTCTCTCCCTTCCCAGCCTCCCTCGCTCTCTCTCTCTCTCTCTCTCTCTCTCTTCCAGGCCTCTGTCACTCTCTCTCTCTCTCTTCCCGGCCTCTCTCACTCTCTCTCTCTCCCTTCCCGGCCTCTCTCGCTCTCTCTCTCCCTTCCTTCCTATGCCCCCTATCTTTGCTCTCTGTTCTATCTCGGTAAAGTCAGATGGATTTTTGAATGTCTTTGGTTCCTGAAGACGTTCCAACACTCAATCCCCAAAAAAGCAAAGTAGTAAACCCTCTCTCAGAAGGGGTTTTGGGATGTGTTTATATGACCACATTTTTGGCAAACTTGCTACTCTTTGAAACCTCTGATCAACTGAGAAAATATTTCTCGAGACAGTGTTTGATTGAAATCATCAATGAGAGAGACAGAGAGAGAGAGATAGAGTGAGAGAGAGATCAGTTGCCTCAGATGATTTCAAGCTACTATATAAATATATTCCTGTGTTCTGTACATCAAGCCTACTTTTTATTGTCAATTACAAAACCACTGAATCGTGAAATTCAGGAGAGGATTTTGATGCGTCTAAGTATGCAGCTGAAAGAATGATCCTTTTGAGCAATTTTTTTTAAATACCAAGGTGCACTTGTATCGGAGAAAAAAAATGCTGGCATACAATTCTCAAAAGTACTTGAAAGTACTTGGACCCAACTCTGGTGCTCAACGAAGTGCTTTAGCTATAACAATATTCAAAATTCAGAATATAGAACCAATTCTGGTACCTTATTGCTTAATGAGCCTTCCAAATTAATGTCATTCAAGAGTTACATGAGCTCAGAATTTATAAAGACAGATTGATATTTTACAATGTCATTAATGCACAGAATAAAATGCCTCATAACTCATTGATGCAATGTACAGCAATGCTATCAAAAGTAAATTTGACAGTCGTTCTACCAATTAGTCTTAGCCGCTGTTGTTAATCAAGCAAAGTAAACTGCGATTAGGTACACTACCAGTCAAAAGTTTTTGCACACCCCAATATTTTCTGCAATTGTTACAATAATTTAAATATTTTGTTCTTGTGTAATAGTTTTATTGGTTGTATAAACCATGTATATGACAAAACAAATTGAGAAAAACCCAAGATCAGTCATTTTGTCAGTATTTAAGCAGATAAGTAATGATGGTCTAATCCAGTGCTTCTCGAACCTCTCCAGGAGTACTACCTATCCTGCATGTTTTAGATCTCTCCCTGCTCCAGCACAGACGATTCAAATGATCTACTCATTATCTAGCAGCTTCAGGGGTTGATAGCGAGCTGATCAGTTTAATCATCTGTGCTGGATATCTTGTGGATTTTTTTTGTGTAAATTTCTTATTTGTAATAAACAAGTATTAGATTCCAGTGATGTAAACATACATGCAAGATAAAGACTTGACTTGAATAAGATCTTAGGGTGTGCAAAAACTTTTGACTGGTCGTGTAAGTAAGAATTGAGAGGTGAGGTTACCAAAGGATTTTTTTTATCACCACTGCTATGGGCAGGTATGGCAACCTGCAACCTAATCACATACCAGGTGCAGCTTGTCGCAGGGACATTAACCATTGGTCTTCTTTATCACAATACGTTTGGATTGGGATGCGAGACCGAACCACATGCAATGGATTAATTGCAGCTCGGCTAGCATGAGACGAGCAACACCACCAGCCTAATTCAAACACACGCCGTTTCACAAAGATCGCTGATTTATGCCTGCACTGTGCTGCCACTCATTTGTATCTTGCGCTATAAATTCCCATCCTCACCCAACTGGTTTCCTAGACCTTCCCATACACCTACCCCCACAAGGCAGAACGGCTGTGATTTATGTCAGTCAACGAAGCTCATCTTGGAGCTGTTCATAACTGCCTGACTTCGGAGATTGAGTGCTTATGTTTGTATCACTCAGGATATTAATCAAATTGTATCCAGATATAATCTGACAAAAACATAGAAACAATTTTTCTCTCATTGCTTTGTCATAACATTCTCAAAACCGTGTGACATGCTGCAAGGATTTGAATATGTGATCATTATACTTTGTCATCGTCAGTATATTGATATGTGATGGACTTTGAGTTTACTGTTAGACTTAACATTGTTAAATGGGGATGAAACCCAATGATTGAGCATAATCTCAATTGTTATATATTCTTGAGTATTCAGAATTTTTATTGTTTGTTCTATTGTGTTTTGCAAGGAATTTTTATGTATTACATTTTATAAAAATAGACAATTGTTATTCCCCTCATTTAGAAGTAACTAGCTCTACTTTACATTAATAAAATGTAAGAACCCAGTTGAAGTTACCCCTGGTGAAACTGAGCCACCTCATGGTAACCAGGTGAAAAATGCTTGAAGCAGAAATGTCATGATTTGAGACTTTATTCAAAAAAATTGAAGTATTTGGTATCATTCAAAATGGCATGAAATTACCTCTCAAGCTATCAACACTTTACACCTAGAGATGATAGTGGAATACAGTAATCATGGATGTAAAACGGGCTTTCAGCAACCTCCAAAATCGCCGTTGAACAGCACTGTGAATTGGGCCAAGAGCTGTGACGTCACTCGTGGGATCATTTGTGATACATAGGCTTATGTGCATTTTACATTGCAAGCAAGACGATAAAATCCACTAAAAATCTCAGAAATTTTGCTTGACATAAACATTGAAGTTGAAAAGCATGATTCAAGAGCAAGTTCAACAACTAGCTACTGTGATGAAGATGATGATGATGGTGAGATTGAAAATGAGGAGGAAATCAACGACGATAGGGATGTACCTGAATGCAAACAGCTTCCACAAACATACTAGCACAAATTGGAGCCTCGGGCATGGGTAAGTGAGGGGGAAACAAGCTCTGGGGTGCGCTCTCTGAAAGCATAATTGCTAACTTACTAAGTTGGAATCATTGTGTGTATACTGTCGAACTAGCTATGTACAAAAGTAAGTTGCTAACATAGTTAGCAACTATGCTTTTGGGAAACCTACCCCTAAAGGCCCGGTCCCACTGGGGAGAGGATTAATTTTGCATGAATTGAGTACACAAATTTCGGGCGTTCGTTGTCGTCCGCAACAAAATTGGCCAAAAATGACAAATTTCTTAGTATGAATTACGGATATATTAATAATGTATAGCGAATACATGACGAATAAAAGCGGATATTCAACGAATAAAAGCGAATGCGATTGTGGATGCTCTCCCATGAGGGGTACAACAGGTAAATGTTGACGAATCTAATGCAAATCTTGAGGATATATAATGAACAATCACGGATGTATAACGCATGTATTGAGGGAACCGATCGGATGCACTCGCAAATTGTTCGCAAATCAGATGCAAAGCAGACGTAATACAAACGCATTATTTGTGGCCTATCTGGATGCATAATCCAATAATCCGAAACCATCAGTCCCTCCCAATTTATTTCCCTGCTGTGTGAAGCCAATTGTGCACTGTTCTAAAAAGGCTACCGGGCACTGGCGCCACCAGGGCTCCAATCCGGGCCATAGCGCTGAGGACAACTCTGCAAAAAGGCGCCTTAACCGGGTGAGCTGACCCGGTAGCCAAACAGTGACATACTTTTTGATGATCATAAATCTAATTGGGTAGAAATATTAAATGAAACGAGATGGATAAATGAACAAATTACTGCAGGCAGACAATGGTCCCTGCACTCGAGTTCCTTACCTTGTGTTCCTGTTTCCCAGGAATCATGCCATCAGAGAGAGTCTATTTTTGCTCCGTTTTTTGGGGCTGTGTGCAAGTTGAAAGGGTGTTCAAAATGCCTCTTTCATTCTTTTCTTGTTCAAGTGAATTTCCAGAAAGTTTTTTATTCGTCATCTTCAGGACATTAGCTTTCCGTAGAGGTATAATTTGCCCATTTTTTGATTTCTCAACACATGCCTACTTCAACAGCACAGCTTACCTTTAGTTAGACTGTGGTCTAGCCCTTGACAATAGGGTCTATACTACAGTTGACACACTGTAAGCACCTCAGCCAACTGAACCACTTGGGAACCCTGTCTATGACAGCTTCAATTGACTTTCATACCAAACTTTTAGTGTAATATACGTAGTGTCAGAAAATGCATTTTTACCTGTGAAGAATTTTTTTTGGCAGCAGCTAGTAGATGTTATGCCTACAGTAGTATTCCAAATGTCAAATGTATGTCAAATTCTTCAGTTCCTTCTCATTGTAGAAATGGTCATAATCTGATCAAAGGTTGGAGTCTGTCACCTTAGTCCTTCCACATGTATCATCCTAGAACGCAAACTATTATTCAATTTTTTTTTATGACCCCAGTCTGCATTGCAACCACAAGATTATCCCACCTTTCGACAGTTTGAACAAGGGAAAAGTTAGAGAAGCCATTTCTAGTCTTTCTCTGTGAACAAATTATCATTAAAGATGGCTAATCATGTCCGCAAAGACGTCACTGGGTATACGATGAGACCCAACAAAAAGTTTGTTTCTTAAATAATGCACAACATTTCTCACAGTACATGAGTAATGGGGAGCTCTCATGAAACATTACCTCTGTGTAAGGCTAATTTTTTTAGCATTCCCATCCACCTAAGTCATCGGTCTCCCTTGCCCTTAGTAAATTATCTTTGATACATCAAAGAGGTTGAGGCTCCAAATGTCTCACCCAGCTTGAAGACATTGCTCCAAATCAATGGGCTTCTACTAATTTATTTGGCACACTGGTGCCCTTTCTGTTTATGTGCTCTGGTGACCAGCTACAGGTCAAACACAAGGGGCATTTGGACCTGCGTTTCCATGGAGCTGCTGAGTGCTGGTCCTGGTAGGCAGAGCCTGCGGGCTTTAATTTGACCCACCTGACCAAGAGAACCAGGAAGGGTTCACACTGCTTATGACTCACATTATTATCAGTGCACGTAGCCTTAACTTTGACCTGCAGCCCGGCTGCGACCCCCAGCTAATTGAATTACATTCTTAATCGCATCGACGGCCAGTAAATATTTTTGTAAACTTTTCCACTGCAGCATTGCCACTAGAATTCATTCAGAATTCAGTGAAGCAGCTTATTAAACTTTTTCACTTCAAGCAGTCTACAGCTTGGACTTACAGTAAGTACGTATATACTTGTGATGCTTTTCTGGTTATGGATGGAGCGAGCTAATTAAACAAAACATGTATTTTCTGAAGGAAAATAAGGATACTAGTTTAATAATTGTCTCTAAAAATATTGAATGGGAGACTATAGGCTTATTGAATATTACACATTATGTCCTGCCGTGCTCTATGATTCTCTTGTTTTTGTGATTCTGGAATCCTGTTTTTCTTACAATAGTGTCCAGGGCAGCCCTTCACTGAGGCGGATTTAGTCATACTCACTTTGTATTCCAGAGCCTCCGAGATGCAGGCCCCAGCTGTGTTAAATTATTCATTGTGCGTGGTGTCAGGCTAAACGGAGGAATGGCGGAATTTCAACCAGCCAGCCAATCCACCAATGTGCTTTCCTGCGGCGATGTCGCTGCCATACGCGCACAGTCACACACGCTAACACATGCACACACACACACACAAGATGCAAAGGCATGCATACACAAGCATGCACACATACAAATACGTGTTTCATCTATTGTATTGTCATAGCATTTAGCTGTATACATGCAGATGTGTGCATGCAGATTCAGACACACAAATTGCACATCTTCGCAAACATGAAAGAACAAATAAATTCAGACTCACAAAAATGGCTGAGTATACAAGTATAGTGTTCACATATCGCATTTATTTCATTTTCTTTCTTCAGTTAACCCTATTTTCCCACGTGACACTACACACAGACACATTAATTGTTCAATATTGCTATTGTTGCATTCACCAGTAATGCTGAGGGAGCGAGCACTGCAGAACCTTTTGCATTCACTTGCCATTTTCAGAGAGAATCCTCTGCAGTCTCTGGGGCTCTGCATCCTCCTGGGATTGCAGTGGTTTCTCATAAGAACTGAAAACTGGTGCTGATGCGCACACTACTTTGCAGTGGCTACACACATATGGACAGAAATATGGGAAGATATCCAAATAAAGCAGGGTGATTGTTTGCCAAGTCACCTTGCATATTTTTGAGACTCTTTTAGACTTTTTTTTTTTTTTTTACAATTGTATTACTGTAGAATGTGGCCGTTAGCCAGACAGAATGAATACTTTCAACATCAAAGAACAAAGGTCCAAAGGCCAAATAAAAATTTCAAATACTTCAAAATTGTGCGGGGAGATCATCACACTTCCGCAGTTCAGCCAGTCCTCCCTCCATATTGAGAGATTGCAAGATGTGGGAGATACACGTAGCTTTATGTTCATTTGTTTGATCCAGGTTGCTGGGACAAAAGTGCAGTCGGTCATGTTTACGACTCTCTCTGATCTTGGCAGCATCTGACAAAGCCTGGTTGCGCCTTAGAAAACCATAAGCTTCGGTGTACATATCAGACAACATAAAATCATGAGCAGTCAAAATACACATAAATAGATTAAAACAAAGTTTTAGACTGAAAAAACCTAAGCTTGAGCGCACACATCTTCTAACATAAAACAATTAGAAGAATGAGAATGAGAAGAATACGCACAAATAAAGTAAAATGAAGAATTAGAATATAAAAAAGCATAAGCTTGGGCCTGATGACCATAAGAGGTTAGAATACACACAAATTGTCACCAATTCAGAGCACAGGACCCAAACGCAGATCATACCTGAGCCATTAGGGGGTCATTTATAAATAAGAGGTAATGGAATAAAGCAAAGCAGTTGACAAAACGTTACTGAAACTAACCAAGAGGGCACAAGCTCTTCTCTACCCCTGGTGAATGTGGTGGGCTAGGAACTGAGCCAAAGATCCCTCCACTTCCCTTGCTTCACCTTGGAATGAATGGGTTGGTGTCCCAGGCAGCACTCTAAAAGGGACTTCCCCAGACCCACCACGAGAAAAGAGTTGTAGATAAGTTCCACCCTTGACAGGAGAAGAGACCTCTTAGTTGATGTTCCATCAGAAAACTAGCATCTTGCCCAGCTTCTGGTTCAATCTCTACATTTAACCATTGGTGTCAAGGTGAAAGCCGGATGGGAGACGAGGGGTGGTGCCCATCAATGTGCAGAAGACCTTCCAGAACCGACTGGAGAATTCCAGGCTGCAGAAATAGACAATCTCCTAAGGAATCCTGTGGAGGTTAATACACGCTGAAGCTCTTTTTAGCCATGGGCAGCAGTGCCAGAGGGACAAATTAGGCTGCCTTTCAAAAACAGTCCACGATGGTAATAGCCACCATGAGCCCATCTGACTCTGGCAGCCTAGTGATGAAGCTCATGGCAATGCATCCTCATAGCTGATGGGACACTTCTAGGGGCTGGAGGAGGCTGCTGGGAGGCTGGTTTCTGGACTTCACCAAGATGCAGGTGTCACAGGCAGTGGGGACCTGCTCCCAGATGTTCTGTCAGATAGTTAGCCACCAGAACCGCCGACAAACAAAGGACAGGATGCGGGAAACCTTGGCATAGCATGTCAGCGAGTAGGCATGGGTGTAGGCGAAGACTCTGGCTCAAACCCCATCTGGGATGCGTTTCACCTCCAGCTTGGTCATTTTTAGCAGGCATCCATCAAGGACTACGATCCCCGGTCTTTTGTCAGGGGGTGAGGGAGTGCAGTCGGGATAGGACATTAGAGCGCAGGTTCTTGGATCCAGGGCAATATGTGATGGTGAAATTAAAGCGAGCAAAGAATAGGGACCACTGAGCCTGTCTAGGATTAAGCCTCTTAGTGGAACTAAGGTATTAAAGGTTCCAGTGGTGCGTTCAGATGAGGAAGGGGATGCTGGCCCCCACAAACCAGTGTCTCCACCCTTCAATAACCAGCTTGATTACCAAGGGCTCACATTCCCTAATGGCAAGGTTCCTCTTTGCTGGGGTCAGTCAGTGGGAGAAGAAAGCACAGAGATAGACTTTGCCATCAGTAGCCTGCTAGGAGATGATGGCTCCAGCACTAATATAAGAGGGCTTCACGTCAATGATGAACTGGCATTGAGAGTCAGAAGGAGCTGGTACAGGAGCAATGATAAACTTATCCTTAAGCTGACGGAAGGAGGAAGCAGCTTGAGGAGTCCAGCAATAGGGGACCTTGGAGGATGTGTGGGCAGTGAGTAGGGCAGCAACTGTGAAGTAGCCCTTGATAAAAGTTGTAAAGGTGAGCGAGGCAAAGGAATCACTGGAGCTGGCAGCAGTCTGCGTGTTCCAGCGATACAGGACAATCTGTATTTTTTTACCAATCCATGCTGATCCTCTGTCCAGGAGACCATGAAACCCAGGAACTGCACCAATGTTTAAGGAAATTGACACTTCTCAAGTTTCAATAAGAGCCAGTACTCAAGAATTCACTTAATCCCTTGCCTGATATATAGATTAAGTTCTTTCTGAGTGCGAGAAAACACCAGGAAGTCATCCAGGTACACATATTCCAAGTGATATGTCCAGAAGGATGTTGTTCTTTGGGTTCTGGAGCACTGTGGGTGTCTCCGTGAGCTCAAAAGGCATCACTAAATGATGATAGTGGTTGGATGGGGTATTGAACACAGAAGTCTACTCATGACCCTCCCAGATGTGAGCTCAGAATTGCATAGATCCAGCTTACTGAAGTAGTGGCACCCCTGGAGATCAGAGAAGGTAAAATTTTGAAGTAGCATCAATGGTTCTTGACAGTGATGACATTGAGACCTTTGAAGTCAATGCTTTGGCAAAAAGAAGAACCCAGCACTGGGCGATTGAAAGATGATTCCAAGAGCCAGGACTTTAGAGATGTATTCATCTATTGCTCTGGATTCAGAGCGAGAGAGAGTAAAGCTTACCCTTAGATGGTGATGTTCCTGAAATGAAATCAATGGCACCATTCTATAGACGGTGTGGCAGAAATGATTTGGCTTTGGACTTGTAGAAGGCCAGGCGGAGATCTTTGTTGATTGGAGGGATCCCCATAAGGTCAGGCAACTCCTTGGCAACTGGCCAGGAGGAAGAGGTGTAATGAGGCTGGGGCAGACTAAAGACACAACATCAGACAGGATGGGATGCATTTGATAATGCCTAACTGATGTGCAGATTATGTCTTTCTAGCCAAGGCTTTCCCAGCACCACAGGAGCAAGAGGAGACTCCATTAGGTAGAAGACAATTGTCTCAAAATCATTGCCTCAGACTCACATCTGGCCCAGACTAGTGATTTCCAAGATGTCTCATAGCACTATACCCATGAGGGCTTGGGAATAGAATGGGCAAAGCAGCTGAAGGCACCTTATACCCTTCGGGGAAGGTTTGGAGGCAGAAAATTGATATCTGCCACAGAATTGATGACTGTCGGCCCTGCCAGACGAGTTGAACAAAATAAGAGCCAGGAGGAAGAGATGAAGGTCCTGATGAGCACCTCTGCCCCTGGACTGGTCGAGGCCAGTGACCAGGGCAGTTAGCAATGAAGTGGATGGCACTGGTGCAACAGAAACAGAGGCCCAAATTGATATGCTGTTGTCATTCTGCAGGGTTGAGGTGAAACAGCCTGGCATGATTCATTTTCATGGGCTCTGGAGTTAGTGACTGGAGAGCTGGCCAGGCGGGTTAACTGGCTAGTCTTGATGGAGGGGGGCCCAAAGGCAGGCTCGCCAACCCAACCATCTCTCCTGGAGGCGTGCATCAACCCTGAAAGCAAGATCTATCAGTCTGTCAAGGTCGGGCGGAAGGAGACAAGTGGTCAGTTCATCTTGTATTTTGTCAGCAACACCATAGAGAAAAGTGTTGTAGAGGGCCAAGGGATCCCAGTAGGAGGAGGCTGCCGGAATGTGGAACTCATTGGAGTAATTGGAAACCAATAGGTTGCCCTGGGGGAGCCGGAGGCAGCACTGAGCAGCAGCATGTCCAGAGTAGAAAAGGTTGAATTTTGTTGGTAAAGGCAGGAAAGGTGTGCACAGCGGGATCCCCAGCCTCACAGCATGCAGCAGCCTAATCGTAGGCATACCCTGTCAGGCTAGTAATGGTAAATGCGATGCAGGAATGCTCAGTGGGAAATGAGGATGGCTGGACGTCAAACCGCGTGGAACACCGCCAGAGGAAACTGCGGCAGGATGATGGGTTGCCATCAAATTGCTCCACCAAAATCAGGCTGGGTTAGTCAGGAAGACTGTACTTGAGTTTAGAGTAAAAGAGAACTGGCAACCTGGGCAGCAGTGGTGGAACTAACCCCTCAATCCCTGAGCCTCTGGCTTTAAAGTTATGCCCAAAATGAAATGACTATATCTTTGCAACAAATTAGTCAATTTGAATAATCTTGGTATCACAATAAACATAACACCTTGGGGATTTTTGTCATAGTTTTTTGCACCAAACAAATTTTCACTTATATTTGTCATAAAATTATTCAGTTACAGTCTGAAACCCCCAAAGAATTACAGCTCAGAATCTCACCATTATCTGTGCGAAAGTGTATTCGAACCAAACAAATCAGAGCAAAATTAGAGAGGTTTTAGTTCGAGAATGCCGAGGTGGCCTCTTGAAGTAACACTGTGTGCCATTTCATATTTCTCAGAGACCAAACTGTAAAACTCATTAAAACTTATATGTCACTACAGCCATACATTCTATCCAAATACAACCACTTTTTAATTTTTAGAATTTTTTATTATTATTTCCTCCAGTCCTGTAGCCTGTACAATTTCCCATTCAAAGATGATACATACAAAGAAAATGAAGTTTTACTCCACTGGAGTATTTGTACTTAAAAAAAGCAAATTAATGAAATTACAAATACAAAGGTAATGTAAAAAAAGGTAAAGTAAAGTACAAAGAACAAAAAACCCAGCAAATTATTTATACAAGAAAAATGCTGTGATTGCCCTAGTAGGATGGTGGTCTAGGATGTAGCACCTCACCTTATCCACAAGGCTACATTGTATATCTGATGTGAAATTGCCGATATAAAGAATGAATCAAGGAAATACGTACTGTACTGTTGTACTCTCAGTATTCACGTAGAATGGCGCAAAGATTCTATTAGAAAGCGACTTTGAAAATGACTGTTGAATATTTAGTGGATAATTTTACGGAAAATGCCACAAACAAACCAGTTAAGCATTTATAATTGTCGTGCTATTCAAGTCCATGCGAATGGCCCATCGACTGAGTTTGACGCACTAGGAACGCAAGGCTCTAGCTCAGGCTTGGTTTGTGTGATTAAGGTGGTTTAGAGCTCGTTGGGAACAAAAGGACCCATAGAATCAATGGCTACCACCAAAGTCTTACTGACAGCATCCCAAGCCAATCACAGAGAGGAAAATACATTGCAAGCAAGCTGAATGCTTAGGAGCTGAGATTGAAGCAATGCCCTGGAAAAATACTGCTTGGAGACTGGAAGATCTAGTTTCGTTTAAACATGGACACATTGGGCTAATAATAGCAAGCGCAGATTTACCCTCAAACTGTTTTTTATTTCAAAATATCACAGGTAAGAATTTATTTTTGCTCATCTTTGTAGACTGTAAAGTATATGCCTGCTGTTGTGGTGTCGATTTAAAATGACAAGGCTTATACCGTTGGATTCTGTGGACTTTCATTTGAGGTATCGTTTGTATGCATAGCACTAATTCAGTACAAGTACTAGCGAATCAGCGCTAATATAATTTTATCCTTTGTTTTGCTACATGGTTATTTACTTGCTTGGTGCTAGAATTGTGTTCGGTTTAGGTAAAAATGGTCAACATGAGCTTTTTGCCGAGATTCTTTGTGTTAAGTAGATACACTGCTTGATGTTGTTGCGATTACGAAATATGCTGTATTTATTATGCGTAACGACTGCCCCCGGTACCTGGGGCGTTCGGGTTTAAGGAGTTAAGGGAAGTGTTGGTGATGGAGGCCAGCTGAGTGGAGATACAATACAATACAATAACTCTTTATTATCCCACAATTTGGGCAATTTTCTGCACTACAGCAATCGAGATAAAAAATTACAAGTATACATAAAAAAAAACAAAAACACAAACAAAAAAACAGAGAGGATATTTGTACATATACACATCAAAAATCACTAGAAAAACTAAAACAATAAAAAACTGAGATGTACAAAAGAAAATCAATGCAAAAAAGGGATCCAAAAATGAAAAAAAGTACTATCACTGAAAAATAATAAAAACAATAAAAATAGTGGACTATTCCAATTTAAAAACAAATGTTCTAGTCGCTTCTCTTTTGATTTAGTAGTGAAATTGCAGTGGGAATGAATGACTGTTTTGATCTGTTTTTTCTAGTTTTAGGGACCCTATAACGCCGACGAGATGGAAAAATATTAAATTCCTGGTACAGTGGGTGGTGATGGTTACTTTCTATAGACTTTGCTTTGTTTAAAACTTGTTTCTCATACAATGTACTAAAACTAGTTTGTTGTGTACCAATAACTTTGCTACAGATGTTTACCATTCTACTAAGTTTGTTTTTCACTGTACACTAAGATTTCCAAACCAGCAAATGAGAGAAAAACTTAAAACACTTTCAATACAGGATCTATAAAAAAGCACTAGCATTTTTCTGTCAACTTTGAAAAAATTAAATTTCCTCAGGAAAAACAGCCGCTGTTTGCATTTGCTTAAAATCATGTTAATGTTATCTTCCCATCGTAACTTATTGTCCAACATAGAACCAAGATATTTGTATTTCTCGACGACTTCCACTTTTTACCATTTATAGTTGTTACATCAACTTGTGGTGCATCTCTCCTAAAATGTATATACATATCCTTGGTCTTATCAATGTTAAGTTCTAGGAAAGAACTTTTACACCACTTCACAAAGTCGTCAACTACTGGCCCATGATTTCTTTCATGATTCTGAAGAAGGCTGACTATGGCAGAATCATCTGCAAACTTAATTATAAATCTATCATCATGATGACTCCTACAATCATCAGTATACAAAATATACAAAAGTGGTGACAATACACAACCTTGCGGTGAGCCAGTAGATGAAACACATACATCAGAAAAAGTACCATTTACACGAACTTGTTGTGATCTATTAGTTAAAAAGTCCAAAACCCAACCAACAACCTTAGGATGAATGTAAAAATGAGACAACAATTTACCAGTTAAAATGTGCGGCTGAATAGTATTGAATGTGGATGAGAAATCAACGAATAAAACCCGGGCATGCGTTTTGCTACCTTCGATGTGTTTATAAATTAAGTTAAGGAAGGTCAGAGTGGCATCCTCCACTCCCCTACCTGCTCTGTAAGCGAACTGCAAAGGATCTAACATGTTCTCGGTTTTGTCTAAAATATAACTCTTGATGATTTTTTCGAAGGATTTCATCACAAGTGATGTAAGAGCCACGGGTCAAAAATCATTTAAAACCTTAGGTGTTGCTTTCTTTGCAATACGTACTACAGTAGCTCGTTTCCACAAATATGGTATTTTCTGAAGATCAAGGGACTGTTGGAAAATGAAATGAAAAATGTCACATAACTGATTTGCACGTTTTAAGAATATGACCACTAATGTTATCAGGACCTGGGCTTTTCCTAGTTTTAGTATTTTTAAGATGGCCTGATTGGACTGATGCACCTGGCATAGTTACACTTCTTGTTGCACCAAGTGAATTCCACAGAATTGAATGACTTCAGTAGGATAAGAATGATGGCTTCATAAGAGGCTAGGCTGTTCTGTCACAAATTCAGATCACAGGAGCTGCACACAGACCAAAGTCAAATCGCGAAGGTGTCTTTAACCCCTTTGCGCTGGTCAAATCTGGATATTTATGTGTTACCGTATTTATGGCTTTATACTGTAATTCAAGATTTGAGTTTCATAAAGAGTGGGAAAATGGTTACACTGAGACAAAACACTGATAGCATTTAGAATTCTATTGTATTTCAGTTTATTTCCATGATTTTGGTAGAGAAAAGAGCCTGCAAACATAAAAAAACTCAGGAAAATTTAAAATTGAAATAAAAAAAAAACAGCTGGAAGTTAAAGCAATACATTTCTGGGATCATAAACGCCTTGATCACAGGTGTACTTCATTTCAGTCTGAAGTCCAAAATGGTCTACTCTTTACGAACCAAATAATACAGCTCCCCAAGTGGTCGCCAAACTGTCAGAGCCCTCAGGACGGTGCATAGTCAAATCATAAAATAATCATATTTTTAACACAAATCAACTTTTGATGCATGAAATTCAATATGAATTAATGATTTTCTGGAGGAATTCAGCATGGATTTACCAATATAGGTGCAGCTGGACATCAATGGTCACCAGTAACCTCTTTAAACCCAAAACATGCCTTTTCTCCATGATAAAGTTTAGATTTTTGTCAGTTTTTCCTCAGCGTCCCACAAGCCAGCACACATACTCATTAAAGGAACTACCTATTTAATGGTCAGAACATTCATCCTGCAATTTTAGGCTAGCAGTTTCCAAATCTGGGCTTGAATGTTTGTATAAACACTTTCCAGAACTTATAAGGCACATGTATATCTTACTAACACAGCAATATCTGAAATATACCTTATTTTAACAAAACAGACATTCTACTGTCAGGAAAAAGAAGGCAACATGCTACCTTAGATTGAACAGAATAGATGCCAATAAACGTAGCAGGGGTCTACTGAAGTGCTAGAGCTGTTCGCATTTTAAATGGGCCAAAACCTTGGCATTCTATTTTGTAGAATGAGGCATAAATTCTGAAACAAAAAGCCACATTGAGCAAAATGCCACCACATACAGTATTATTAGCAAAGACTAACGGTTTCTCATACTAACCAATGTGGCAAACAAGCTCCGTTATCATTATGGCGATGGGAAACCGAGAATAAAAAAACAACTACCCTGCTAGCCATAAGTGAAAAAAACATAATACTCACTCATAAAATGAAGAAAAACTTTTTCTCATTGAATTTCTCCTCAGGATACAAAGAACTATTATGCAGGAGGAGCCTTCCAGTCCTGTTTCATTCAGAATAAATACCATTGACTATGTCCACACCACATTTCAATCTCGTGAATGGAACCTAAGTACTTCAGGCTGGTTTTGGAAGCTTTTTCTACTATGGAATGGCATCATTTTCATTTGTGCAAAGTTGAGAGAATACGACCTAACTGCTGCTACGCAAGGGTTTACAGAATTTTCTGATGGTCCAATCAATGTCTTTCAATTACTGTGCAAAGTTATACTCTCTGAAATTGGATAAGAAACATGTCAATCAATAGATAATTACTGGGGAAGTTTCATGCGGGCATTAACTCTGTGTTCTTCATGCAGATGAGTCTGAGCAAGCATTAGAGCAGCTTGATATCAATGAGAGTTGTTAAGAGAATGTTATGAGGATAATTGCGCAGTGATTTCTTCAATGGAGGAATCTATGTGTAAATCCATGGTGAGGAATTTCGTGTTTTTAATTTGAGATTACTAAAATTGATAGCAGAATGACATAGTAGCAATACCATGTTGAATTGAAGCACCTATTACTAAAACCCCATAATTCACACTTGACTTGACTTGACTTGTGGGGTTTTAGTAGTCAGTGCTTCAATTTTTGCTTCAGATAACTGATGCTTTAACTACTTAATTAGGATACCTTATCTCCTTATAGCTGAAGTGGTTTCAAAATTTTTTCCTGTTGCGAGAGATTTTTTTATTTTATTTTTTAACTGCTGGATAGATCCTATGGGCGAGTATATTGAGCAGTTTGCACATCAGGCTTGGCTGAGGAGTTTAATTCTTTCAATTCCTGGGTAACAGGGATGGGATTTAACTTGTCCATATTCTAAATGGTGTTCCAGTATGGCTTCCTCGTGAATATTCAATAACTGTTCCAGATGTGCCAACCATCAATAGAATAGCGTAACTCTGTGGATAAATAGACCAGCTCCATGTCTGCTGGCATCTACACCTGCACAGTGGGGTTAATAAATAGAGGTGTGGAGTTTCAATGTATACAATTAAAGAGAATTGTCAGAAGATGGTCCAAGGTCAGGTGGGAGCGAACAGCAACAATGGAGATCAGGCTAGGCATAGTAAGAGTGGCTGGTCCGAGGTTAATGGCCCGTCTGTCAAGCCGAATGGATCAGAGCACGTAGGGCAGATGTATATAGTCTGACTTGGGTAATGAAGAAACAGGGAGGAGTGCCACCTGCCAGAATTACAGGGACAGGGAAGGATATCTCCGATAGATTGATACTTTGCCTCTAGAGTTTAAACACTGAAGATGGAGGATTACATTCCAGCAAAGGGGAGACAAAACCAGGAACTTAAATACACAAAGATGGCGATTAACTCTTATGGCCCCAATTTGTTATTACATTTACGACAGCAAAAGATGACAGACACAATTTTAAAACTTAAATTCATTTAGTTAAACAAAGACTTTTAACTAATCTACTATCTACTCTACTGACCAAGATTGATATGTACAAGAAAAAAAATATTTACAGTCCCTTGGATTGGGTTGCTTGGTGATGTTCCGGGTGAGGAAAATGCTCCAACACAGGCAAAAATCCACAAAAAGCTTCACAGGTCTTGAAAAGAGTGACAGGTCTGGTCAAATGTATCCTTCTCCTTGCAATTTCTCCTACTACTTTACTCTCTCAATTTTCCTCTTTACATACTCTTTTGCAAACCCCGTCCACCTTTTAGACCTTTTTTAATTCTCTTGGACTTTCCATCTCAGACATGCCCAGGACATGTCCAAACCTAGCTCTAGTCTGGGCTTAACAAAAAAAGGTCAATACTGCCATCTAGTTGCATTTGTTCACATTACATAACAAAGAGAGAACATGTGTGCAGAGCACAGGGTGAAAACACAAGGGGACCAGTGATGAATGAGTCGGTAACTGAATAAAGAGAAACAACAAAACCAGACTGAGACTGACAGACGACTAGACTGCGGGAAAAAAAAAACAAAAATGGCCTGCTGTCCTGAAGGCCTTGTGTCCCCCGTCGCACAAGTGAGCAGAAACATGTGGCAAAAACTGTTTTGATGGATTAAAATAATGTGGTGCACTGTACCACTAATAATCTGAAGTACAATGACACTGTAGCTCATTGGTCATTGGTTGAACAGAGAGATGGATGAGGGATGGATCATTGTGATATGAGCTAGATATAACCATGGGTTATGAGAGAGATTACAATTATCATGACTTGATGGACGCATTGCTAGGGCATAGTTTTGTGCCTATGGCTGAGATCTACCTAACAAGCCAATAAGAATGTCATATGAATTTGCTGAGCCTCCATCAAAGTTGTCAAAAGTTATTGCGAGTACAGTGTTCCTCACATCTTTTTGCTCAGTGACCTTGAAGACTAGGTGAAGGTCACTCATCATTGAACTTGAGCAAGGCCTTCATGAGAGGCATATGTGGTGTGAATTTGGTGATCCTCGATCAAAGCTGTCAAAAGTTATTGCGAGTACAGTGTTCCTCACATCTTTTTGTTCAGTGACCTTGAAAAGTAGGTCATGGTCAATCATCATTGAACTTGAGCAAGGCCTTCATGAGAGGCATATGTGGTGTGAATTTGGTGATACTCCGTCAAAGCTGTCAAAAGTTATTGCGAGTACAGTGTTCTTCACATGTTTTTACTCAGTGACCTTGAAAACTAGGTCAAGGTCAATCATCATTGAACTTGAGCAAGGCCTTCATGAGAGCCATATGTGGTGTGAATTTGGTGATTCTCCATCAAAGCTGTCAAAAGTTATTGCGAGTACACTGTTCCCGGATGGACGGACGGACGGACGCATCATCAAACTTGAGCAAGGCCTTCATGAGAGGCATATGTTGTGTGAATTTTGTGATCCTCCATCAAAGCTGTCAAAAGTTATTGCGAGTACAGTGTTCTTCACGTTTTTGCTCAGTGACCTTGAAAACTAGGTCAAGGTCAGTCATCATCGAACTTGAGCAAGGCCTTCATGAAAGGCATATGTGGTGTGAATTTTGTGATCCTCCATCAAAGCTGTCAAAAGCTATTGTGAGTACAATGAATACAAAGCTATTGTGAGTTCCCGGACGGACGCGGGGCGACGGGGGACAATAAAGGAGACATTCAGGAGGTGACACAAATAAAGTAAAATAAAGTTTTGCGATGCCCCCGTGTGCCACCCATCTTTGTTCTATTGGTTGCCAGACACCTGTTCCATTTCGGCCTGCTTGAGGCACACTTCAGAAATATCTAAGGCTGATCTTGACATTGGAAGGAGAAGAATGCACTGGGCAGGTTGTATGTATGTGAGTGGGGGGGAGGCAGTGGGAGGGGACGGGGAGCTGGACATTTGGAGGGAGAGAGAAACCTACCTGTAAGCGTTATCCTTGTTCCCAGGTTAAAGTCACAGAAATATCACTTATGGCAAAGATCTGGAACGAGGTGTGAAAGAAAATATCTGCCAACTCCAACCCCCCCCCCAATTTCCCTAGTGTGTCAAAACACCTATGGAGAGATTATGAGGGTTTGAAGTTTGAACCTACAAAACCCAAAACCAGTGAAGTTGGCACGTAATGTAAATCGTAGATAAAAACAGAATACAATGATTTGCAAATCCTTCTCAACTTATATTCAATTGAATACACTGCAAAGACAAGATGTTTAATGGTCAAACTGAGAAACTTTATTTTTTTTTTGCAAATAATCATAAACTTAACCTAACAACTTAAGTTGTTCAACAGTCCGGGGTCTCCGTTGTCATATTTTACGCTTCATAATGCGCCACATATTTTCAATGGGAGACAGGTCTGGACTACAGGCAGGCCAGTCTAGTACCCGCACTCTTTTACTATGGAGCCATGCTGTTGTAACACGTGCAGAATGTGGCTTGGCATTGTCTTGCTGAAATAAGCAGGGGCGTCCATGAAAAAGACGTTACTTGGATGGCAACATTTGTTGCTCCAAAACCTGTATGTACCTTTCAGCATTAATGGTGCCTTTACATATGTGTAAGTTGCCCATGCCTTGGGCACTAATACACCCCCGTACCATAACAGATCCTGGCTTTTGAACTTTGCGCCTATAACAGTCCGGATGCTTCTTTTCCTCTTTGTCCGGAGGACACGACGTCCACAGTTTCCAAAAACAATTTGAAATGTGGACTCGTCAGACCACAGAACACTTTTCCACTTTGCATCAGTCCATCTTAGATGAGCTTGGGCACAGCAAAGCCAGCATTTCTGGGTGCTGTTGCTAAATGGCTTTCGCTTTGCATTGTAAAGTTTTAACTTGCACTTGCAGATGTAGCGACAAACTGTAGTTACTGACAGTGGTTTTCTGAAGTGTTCCTGAGCCCATGTGGTGATGTCCTTTACACACTGAAGTCGGTTTTTGATGCAGTATCGCCTGAAGGATCGAAGGTCACGGGCATTCAATGTTGGTTTTTCGGCCTTGTTGCTTACGTGCAGTGATTTCTCCAGATTCTCTGAACCTTTTGACGACATTATGGACCGTAGATGATGAAATCCCTAAATTTCTCGCAATAGCTCGTTGAGGAATGTTGTTTTTAAACTGTTCGACAATCAGCTCATGCATTTGTTCACTAAGTGGTGACCCTCGCCCCATCCTTGTTTGTGAATGACTGAGCATTTCAGGGAAGCTGCTTTTATACCCAATCATGGCACCCACCTGTTCCCAATTAGCCCATTCACCTGTGGGATGTTCCAAATAAGTGTTTGTTGAGCATTCCTCAACTCTCTGTCTTTTTTGCCACTTGTGCCAGCTTTTTTGAAACATGTTGCAGGCATCAAATTCCAAATCAGCTAATATTTGCAAAAAATTACAAAGTTTACCTGTTCGAACATTAAGTAACTTGTCTTTGCAGTATATTCAATTGAATATAGGTTGAAAAGGATTTGCAAATCATTGTATTCTGTTTTTATTTACGATTTACACAACGTGCCAACTTCACTGGTTTTGGGTTTTGTAGTTGCACATTTTCTTTGTGGTGGTGGTGATTGTGGGGAGTGGGCATTGGAGGAGGGGCTTTAGGATTTTCAACTTGTTTTGCTGATCAGTTTAAATTCATGGAGGCAGGTATTTCTAAACCCGAGTATCTCTTGACATGACAAGTAAATTTGACTGTAGCACTGTGGTTAATATTCCAATGCACTATTGCTGGCAGATGACTTCACATCACTGCGGGATTTGCAGATGGGGATCAGGAAGAAATTTCTCCATATAGAAGCAATATAAAAATGCCAGAGTTTTGTGCTGTTTAGGGCTATCCTAACCGATCAAATCGAGCAATTTTCGAGTCCAGAAAGAGAGAAACGATGGCAGAAATTAATAAAAAATCTCTGTTTAAAGTCTACAGGAGTGAAGTCAGACGACGCTCGTCAATCCAGTGACCACTTTGTTAAAGGTAAGGCTGCAATCATTTAGCAACTTATCATATTTGGCTAAAATCTTTAGCATATTCACTTCCTCCAGTCCCAACGATTCCCAACCAGTGATCTTCACTTCTCGCCTCAAGCATTATCAGGATCTTGAGATTGCAAACGAGCTATTCCAATGAGTTATCTAAGGACTCCACAATGCCATATTCAGTAAAGTCAGATTTGTTTGTTTTTTTTGGGTTTTTTTGCTGGTTAGCTATGGCCAAGAAATTTTAGCGATGTGAGACAATTTCCAGCCTTTCATATTCATACCAGAGAAAACATTTTGGAAGTAATTAAATGGCGACTCTACATGCACACATATTGCACCAGACTGGCTACTTAACACTTATAAAACTTCAAAGACATCTTGTGAGAGTTACATCTAGTGGACTCAGCCTCAGAATGGCACTTTGATCAAAAAAACTAAATCCATCCTTTCTGACACATTTACCGCAGAAAATAAACATTCCTGTCACCCTGCGTAATGTATCAGATATAAAATCCCATGATGTAACGGAACAGCTTTAAGGCACACCTCACAATCTCAACCTACCCACACACCACCCTATGAATTGAAGCCCCTATGCAGCCATTATTCCAGCATGGTGTGTTATACTAAAGCAGATGCTGTTTGTATTCCTTGAGTGTGTCCATGAATAATTCCAGTCTTGAGAATTTTGAAATTTACTGCCACTTTTGACCCCTGTTGCTCTGCAGCCTTCCTCTGGAGTACCTGCCAAGGGCTGCGTGCCAAACGCTTTAAAATTTAAAGAGGTGATGAAGAAACTATCCAGAAGAGACAAGGAACACATCAGTTAAAGCACAATGAGATTTCTCTTTTTCATCTTCCTCAGGCCTCCCTCCTTATCCTTCTCATTTGTTGGTCCCTCTCTCTTCTGAGAGACCCCCGGCTGGCACAGCTGGACCCGGGTGCAGGGTGGGAGAATTCATCAGTCATTGGCTACTTTACTAGCATTGGGGACTGAGTGTATGGACAGGAAAATGAAAAGAGTGGTTAACTTGTTAAGCGACAGGAAGAAGGAGAGGACCCCAGGTAAAATTCTTTCCAGGCAGCAGTTTATTAAAGGAAATGGAGAATTTGTCCAGGCAAGGAGCAGATAATTAGAAGAAATGGAAAAGATGCCAGTCAATGGCCTGCTGGGCAATGCTAAGAGGTGTCAACAACCAGCTGCCTTGCTTTGGCAAAGTCTTGAGCCAACTATATCAGGCTTGGAAGACTATTTGAACCATTTCCTTTCTGGATTTGACCGTAGCTGTATCTTCTTGTGTTTAAGTCAGGACTTCTGTATTTGGCGTAACAATTGTGCAGTGCCATGAAGTAGCTTTTTTTAACCCCTGCACTTGACCTTGTTGTAATGTTGGGAAAGTACTATTCCCAGAGCAATTTCATGGTCTGAATTTAAATTGCTGTTTGGTCAATTAACGACTGCTTCTGAGGTTGGCATTCAAATGATTCCTTGCTTAGACATCAGGACCAGGCCTTTTGCCCCCCTGAAGTTGAAACAACAGGGCTTCCCGGGTTCTCTGCAAATTAAGAAAGGTCACCCTTAAACCCTTCCTCATCTGCTGTGGCCTGTACTGGCAGGGGTGACTGAGGCCAATGAGCCACTACCATTTTGTTTCTTAGGCTTCTGCACATGTGCAACAGAGCACCAGCCGCCCCCCACAGGTCTTCATCTCGCCATGGACCATGCTCAGAATGGCTCAGATCCAGGCATGACATCTCCTAGCACAGCAGGCACACTTTCAGGGCGTGGAGTCAGCCAATGGCTGCGGGAAGAGTGGTAGGTTGGAGGGCCAATCAGAAACCAAGGCTCTATTGATACGTCAAAGGTGTGGCAATACTTTGGATCTGGTTCTACTGATGGAGACTGCCCGGCCCTTGTTTTGATAACATAGAGATTTCATGGAAGTCAATAAAATAGCAAGAAGTCGTTCGCAGGCAGCAGCTGACAAGATTTGAATCATTCAAGGTATCACAGGGGTGCTGTGCATTTCCCAAATTCAAAAATTTCATACAATTGCTGCCCTAGCCTCTTTGTTGTGTTTGCTGTCCTCTTGCTGTGCTCTGAATCTCCTTTAAACTGCCTAGGGACAGCTCTGCTCAATTAAAAATTAGTAATTATACTTACACCTCCAACATAAAAGCCAAATGACATTTATCCTTGTGAGCAGGCCCAGTTCTTAGTGCTGGGTGGTCAGCAGCTGCACTGGGAGGACAGGAGGCCTCAGGCGGGCATGCTTGCACAGCAATAAATCAATACACTGGTTTTGCCTTGAGCATGAAAATATCTAAAACAAAAAATTTAAAAAATAGAGCACCTGTGGGTTGCATGACTTTTGCTGTGACTTCTTTTGCATGTGCCCCACGAACAAGAGGGCTGAACAACTGAGGTCTGTGATACATGGCTGCATCCACAGTGACCGTTTCTGCACAATACATTTTACAAACTGCCACAGGCAAGCATGAACAGCAGGCTTTTAAAGAAAATCCCTGAGCTGCTTTATTCTCTTTGCATTTGTTTGTTTTCCTGTTCCTGTTTGTTTTTGCTGTCGTGGGTTTGGCTGTGTTCCCATTTGCTTGAATCAGAACAAGAGAGCCTGAACAGCACTTTGAGCTTGGAGCTGTGGCTCTGAGCATAGTGCTGTATAACTGCAGTCCGGGGACCAACACACAGCCTTGCACTCATTCTGTGTGTGTGTGTGTGAAGCCTGATCCAGTAATTCATTGGCTGTGCAGAGGGCCAGACAGCTGGAATCCTCTTGCAGAAAGATGCGTGATTTTGGCTTCGGTAGTGATTCCTCAAAGCAGTGCTAATTAGAGAGGTTTTCTTTTTCCCTGCTCATGGTGAAAGGCAGCGTAATCCCACATCACCACACATGCTGTGACTTTTTTCTGCCTTATTTTCTCTCTGTCGCTCGCTCTCTCTTTCTCTCATATACTTTCACCCCCTCTCTTCCACTTGTGCTTTTTCCCTGACTTTTCCCCAGGTCATTGTTAGGGTAGACAGATTATCTGTTCTCCAGGCTTTTATTTCTACACGGTCTCGTGGAAACCTCAAGATTGTGAGCGAGAGGGTGCTGCCATCATCAGCCAGGCCCCCACCAATCATCCATCACACTGTCCCTCCCCCACCAATCCACCAGCCCGACGCCATAGCAACTGCACCTCAGCAGAGGGTCAGGTGTTACTGCAGTAACAGGCGGCGGAGGGAGCTCTCCCCGTCCGCCAGAGGGCCAGATCCAGAGACTGACCGCGAGCCACAGATGCTGCTCATTCATTTTTTATTCTATGTCTCCTGAGCAGAGAGAGACTATCGATGCATTGGCATTATTGGTTAATTAGTATTTTTTTTCTAATAGATGGGTCTAAAAATGTTATACCTACTGACACTCCATTTCACTTTGTAAGTCTCCAAGGCCAGATGAGGATACTTACAGAGTCCCAAAGGAGCCAAATAGCTGGCCCTGAATTGCAGGCATGCAGGCGTAGGAAAGAACTGGGTTCAATACAGCACATTCTGTATCTTGGAGCAAGATTGTGATACATATGCATATGCATACAGCACACGGATGTTAATCTTTCAGCCAAAAATATTGCCACAACATCAGCCCCTCTATTACTTACGGCCAAAAATGAGTTTTTGACCCTGGTGAGAAAAAATCTACTAGCGGAGGTATTTTTCAATAATGATTTTTTGCTTGTCATGCAAGATTTCAATTTTATCTTGATTCAGTTTTTCATTCAGTATTTAAGTGAACCTTTTTGTGAAATTTAGCATGTTTACTTAGTGAAGATGATAGACTGGCTGAAATTGCTAAAGTCAGTGCTGTGGTAAAAGTCACAAAAGTAAGCAAAGAATTGCGCTTTCATAAATGTGCTGTTGTACTGCACTTGAAAAATGCCAAGAATTAGAGTGAGTACAATTCAAAAAGTGCTGGTTACATCTCAGACATATAAACAGTGGCTCGTTAACTGTGCATCACGACTCCATAGCCACATAATAAACATCTTTCAATGTTGACATAGTTTATTTTTATTAGCAAAAATTGTATGATTTAAAATGACATGATATAAAAATGAACACTGTATGAAAATATGCATTCTCCACCTATGAGTTACATTTGCCCCACACTAATTCTACTTTTGACCCAGTGGACAGGGTTGAAAGTAATGTCGCGCAAGTTCTGGTCTTGATTCAGTTGTGTACAACTCATTTGACATGGGTCTGTAAACATGACTGTATTTGATATGAGACATATTCAGGATGTATGTCACCAAACTTCGCACTACTACCTACAGTATTTCCATCTGTTAGTAAATTACTTTAGAGTGAAACTTTTCTTCTTACCTGGCTCTCCCAGATAAAATCTTTTTTAAAAGTATAGCGAAACTGGATCAAAAATTCTGACAACATACAAACATCAAAAAAACAGTTAAAGCAAAAAAAATAACAGTGGCCACAAGTGAAAGCTTTTAAACCAGGTCAGACAAACTTTTGTTAGGGTAGCTGATGATAACCACAGAATTACTGCTTTGAAAATCAACACACAATTGAATCAATTTATATCTGAACCAGTCTAAAAAACTTTAATAGTAGTACCTACATTGTGAGCCTGACAAAGCTTCTATTTAAAGCATGGATGTTAGTGATTTGACTATCTCCTTTATGTCATGGGGAGTGAACTGTGTCGGAAGTGCAGTACTTACTGTACAATGTTTGTCACTCTGAAAATACTTACACAACTCAAGGTATACGGTTTTCCCTGTGTTTGTATGCACAAAGGGGATGCCTGTAGTAAGAGGAGGCCTAGCTTAGTATTTGTGAACTAACGGTGGAGGCCCTACCATTCCGGCCACTGACCCTCCATAGCTGTAGTATTACAGACCACAGCTCCCTGGCGGTAATCCCTAACCCCCACCCACTCCAGGCTGGATTAGGTTGCGCACACAGTGCCCTCTCCTGCATGGCCCCGCTCCACATACAGGGGGCTTTCATGGGAGATCGCAGGTGCTTATTTACGAAATGACAGTTTTCTTTTTTCCATAATTCCATGTTACTGCGTTACCAGATCCTATCATGGGGCCCCATATCTTATTCCTGAGGTTTTATGCTTTAATGAAAGATACTTTACCGGACCCCCTCCAGCCTCCAGAGGCTGGAACAACATGCCCTGGATTCTTGTTGTCTTGGTCAGGCTAATAACAGACACAGACAAAAAGTAAACGGAAAAGTTCTGGATTTTAGATAAAAGCTTTGAATTGTACGAGGTAGTCCAGGCATGAAGCTTTAATCATAAAATACTGTCTTTCTTTTTTCACACCTAGATTAATGTTTCAATCACGCAATGCTCCGTTTTTACGAATCGTTGATCTAGTACTTTAATCTTGTCTTTTTATATCTCTGGTCCTGTTCTCATATGCGCCTCCCCACTTTCTTCACAGTACATTTGGTCTGATGTCTCAAACATCATGAGCTTTTTACTTAGCATATTGTTTTTAAACTAAAACCATCAGGTTGGTTGGCTGGAAATAGATTTGTTTCTCTTTTGAAAAATATTGTTTATTTGCTTGTTTGAGTAGATGCATGTTTATCTTCTGGACCTGGGCAAAGCAGTGAGTGAGCATTTATCGTAGTTGGCGGGTGAAGTTAGACAGCCATCTGAGCACAAGCACTGCCAGTGCCGTCGGCGTGGAGGCACACGTTCCAAGTACTATGCTGAACAGGAAGGTTTTCGCTCGCAGGTGGCTGAGAAACCAAGCGGCCTGACTTCCTGCAGCCTCGGCCAGGGAGCTGAGATCTAAATCCCACACTCAGACTCTGTCTGGAAACATTTCCCTCGAGCTTTGGTGCAGAGAGATATGTTTATTGGATTAGCCACAATCCTTGAGCACTCTCAATGTCCGAATGTCTTTTATCATTTTATTAGGGAAATCATCATTGATTACCCATTGTTGATATGACACGGTGGTAAAATACACCTTCAACTTTCAGTTTATGAGACGTTCCGAAAAAATCAGATGAAGTTTTATGAAAGCTGGTCTTGATGTTGGCCTGAGTGACCCACTGCTCCTCCAGTGCTACTGAATGTTCACCTGACTTCTCCAAGCTTACCCTTCCAAAGGGCCCTAAATTTCATTTACGTTGTACGTTGTAGTTCCTTGAGTAAATCATGAGATTTTAAAAGTCATAAATCAACCTTAAACTCCCTCAAAAATCTGGGAATGCCATATCATCCAAGGAGTGACAACTATAATTTGACCCTATAATTATTTTTTGTTACGATTTGTCTTCTGTTTTTGGATTTAAACATTCAATTTTCAGTTATATTTATTATCTCTTTTCTCCTTATTTCAACTATGCTTTCTTTTTCTTCTTCTTCTTTTCCTGTCTCAAAAATTGGCTGGCCTGAGAACTTGGAGGGGGTCAGCATGTGCTTGGTCTGCTGTTTGGCTCCTGTTGGCATTGCAGTCAGGGTAGACACTTGGGCCAGTCTGCAAGCTAAAAACTGCAATACAAAGCAGGATTGTAATTTACTGTGTGTTGGGACATTTTTCTTCTGTAAATGCTACTGAAATTCTCAGCAACTTCTGTCACAGTCGCCCTTCTGTCAGTTCAGACCAGAATGGATAGCCTTCATAGCCCTCGTGCATCAATGAACCTTGGGCGCCAGAAACTCATGGTTTGTCCCTCCTTGGACCACAATCAGCAGGTACTCACAAGTGCTGACAGAAAGCACCCCAGAAGTCTTGCCACTTAATAGATGCTCTAACTCAGTCATCGGGCCATAATTATTTGGCCCTTGTCAAAGTTGTTCAGTCCCCATTTCTCCTGCATCCAACAAGTTGAGCACGAGAATCGGCTGTTCGCTTACTGTCTTAAGACCTGTCAGCGGACCTTGACATGCGCCATTGTTATGGAGCAGGGAGCTTAAACATCTGAAAAGGCTTTATCACTGCTGAAAAGTAAGCTGTATATAGAGGTTTTATGCTTCCATCCAAACGTCTCCTTCAGGGAGGGCCTTGCGTATTTCAGCGGTATTTCAGCAAAGCGATGCCAAACCACATACTGCATCCATCACAACAGCATGGCTTTGCAGTAGAAGAGTCCTACCTGCAGTCCAGACCTTTCACTAATAGAAAACATTTGGTGCAGCATAAAAGGAAAAATCCAGCAAGGAAGACCAAGGAGTGCTGAGCAGCCAGAACCCTACATCTGACAAGAGTGGGAGGACATCCCTCTCCCAAAACTTCAGCAATTGGTCTCCTCACTTCCAAGATGTTTACAGACTGTTGTTAAAACAACTGTAAACATGGCCCTATCCCACCTTTTTTGAGATGTGTTGCTGTCATCAAATTCAAAATGAATTCATATTTTTCATGAAATGGTAAAATGTCTCACTTTCAACATCTGATATGTTGTTTATGTTCTATTGTGAATCAAATGTCAGTTTATGAGATATGCAAATCATTGCATTCTGTTTTTATTTACATTTTACACAGCATCCCAACTTTTTTGGAATTGGGGTTGTAGTTCATGGCTGATTTCATCTTTGTCTCTTGTTTTCAGGTATGTCAGGAATGTATTCAATACATTAGGTGCTAAAATAGTCAGCTTCTTCACAATCACTTCAATTTCTTTACGACGTGAGTTTCAAAGATTTGTAAATGGTTGGCATATTACCGGCTGCCAAATGACTCCATTGTATAATACTCTCCTCAAATGTTGCCCCTGTATTTCTCCAAGAGGACATGGATAAATGCAGGAATGCAAAAAATATAAATGAATATGATAAACTAGAATGGCACTCAGTAGAGTGCATACCTCCACCATGCCATATGTCAGGATTATCGGTTCTGGATCCACAAGAATGTTATCCAGATCATCAACAACTAAAACCAATTATACATTAATGTAGATTCTATTGACTTTTTATTAAAATCAGTTCATAACACAATGGACAGTCATTCTATTCAGGTATATTTTAACTTCTTCTGGATCTAGAATCTCATCCTTGGTCTACCATCTACTATCCCTCCAAATTTTGCGCCAATCCGTTCATAACTGTTTGAATTATCTTGGTGACAGGCAGACATGGGTGAAAACATAACCTCCTTGGCAGAGGTAATAATCATGCAGTCATTGTGCTCTCAAATTAGGTTAGTGAATTGCAGTTGGTTAGGATCAAGCCAAAGTGAACAGGGGGTCAATTATTAAATGTCATCAAATTGATTAAATGGTTACATGGTTACATAATTGGAAAGGATATTACTTCAAGTTTCTAAAACAGTTGAAATTTTGAAAATATACTGAGAATTAAGGATTTTATGAGCATTTGACTTCAGGGTATTGCCAAAACTCGGCTCGGAACAATTTTGCTCATTTCAGACCCAGATTTTCAATTCTCTGCTGTTTGGTGTTCCTTTAGAATAATAATAATTTTTTGACTGGTTACACTTTGGTAATACCTCTACTTTCAATACCTTTTAACATTTTTTATTAAAATGAATATTTAATAACCTTAAATCCAATATGAATATTGCATAATTCTTGAAGATGCTGGTGTCCCCCTGACATCATAAAAGACATTTTTTTCTTTTATAATAGTTAAAATTCATTTATTAAAATGAAACTTCATTAAAGTAAGCATTTAAGGATATGTGAAAAGACTATGTAATTTAGAAAGGAAAAAGTTAACAGTTTTAAAGTAATATTGGCTGAAAATTTGTCCCCCTGACATAATTTTGGCCATCTTGGATTCAGTGAGTTCCAGGATACATGGATGTGTACCATATATGATGTTTTTATTTAATTATAACCTAGAATATAATGAACATATCTCTGACTAAATATGGTGATCAGGAACATGATTAAAAATTATATATTTATTTATATATATTTATTATTCAAAGGCACATCAAACAGGCTGGTGGGAATCACCCCCTAAATGAATATTTCTTGCATCTGGCAGATTAACTTCACAGTTCAACTTCGGGAAAATAAGGAAGTTTTTCTGGAAGCCACCCCTAAAGGAACAGATTTTCACGCTCTGAGGCAGGTGTCACTTTGATCCTCCCTCGGAGTGGGTATAAATACTGGTCCTGCTCAGGTCTCAGGTCATTCACCAGTTGTTTCTCAAACACTGCACGACTACAGTTAACTATGGTTACTGATAATGCTTCTCGATGTGAGTCCTATCGGGCTAGGAAACAACTTTATACCTGTGTCATACTGGAGTCAAGAACTCTATACGTGAAAAACAAAAATTTAAAAAATGTAAAGATCTACATTATGTTATAATTTTACAATTGTTTTTGGTGATCTATCATGAAATAAGTTGAATAGAAGTTCAGTTAAAAATGCATTTCTTTTGTTATTATACCTGTCAAATGCTATATGAACATCATGTCCCCCCAACTATGTCCCCCTGACACAAATACTTTGCTCACCTTTCTTGCCTTAAAGTCCTTAAAAAACATTTTTTTTGAACCCAAACTTTTTACTTTTACAAGATAACTATTTTTTAAATAATTTTGTTCATACTTGAAATTTTTTCAAATTAAGGAACAGCAGGTTTAGCTATTGAGAAATTGATGTAAGAAAATAGGTGAGCTTTTTCTGTCCCCCGACATAACTTGTTTTTGGACAATTATTATTAACAAAAATAATTTTGGAGATTTGGTCAAATTAAATTAAGTATTCGTCAATACTGACATTTAGATATGTTATATTAGTCTCTAGCATTATTCTTTCAAAACTTATAGCGAAAAGGTGTAACTTGTCCCCCCAACATCAGCTTGATCTTGACCAGTGCTCCAGCTGTATAAATGGCATAAACATTTTCCAAGCAAGAGAATATGTGTATGTCTGCCCTCATGTACATGCAAAGTCTTGTTAGCACAGCTGAAGCAAGTTGTTGTTCATAAACTGATGGTTAGCTTAACCCTGATCACAACCAGCCAGCTGATAACATCTGTGATGGCTGCTGGAATGGGACGCCAAGAGCAGCGGCCGGAAAAAAAAGGCAACCCTCAATGCGCACCGAGAGACTAAAAACAGATAAAAATAATGAGACTCACGCTACCAATGGACCTTACGCCGCCCGTGGTAGCAAACAGGCAAGCTCGAGGAAAAAAAAGGAAAAGGGAAATAACCAAAGATTCCCTTACTCACTAACACTATTCCTGATAAGCAACTAAGTGCCTAACAATATCTCTCTAGAGACCTTACCGGCTAAAGCGCCAAAGAAGGACTGACACTCTAGCAACGGGAGCGAGGCGAAATAGGAGCTTAAATAGAGTACGGGCTACGCCCCTGATCAATGCCAGCTGGCCCAGGAATCCGATAGGGAGCAAACGATATCGTCCCGGACGAGAGCAACAAACAGCTCTCAAAGCTCCGAAACCATGACAAACATCAGCCTGGACCAGCTGACGGATGGCTTGGCCCTCCATGCCCGCATTAATCAGAATGCCATTTTTTGCAGTCATTTCATTTCTGTAATAAGGCAGACCCGGAGGAATGGGTTGTCTGATGTACCTCAAACCCACCATGAGGGGAGACACTGTCTCTCATCGTGCTGATATTCAGCCTATCTATGAGAGCCTGTAATTCTTTAGACCCCCTACTTAAATATTTATGAAATAAACTCATTAATTCTGACCAACAGCTACAAAACCTGTGGATGCTTATCGTGATTGGGAAAGTAAATTTTGCCATAAGAGCTTTTTAAAGTGCCACATAATTTTTCTCAGTAGTGAGGACTGTAATGAGGCTAATGACACCATGCTAATTAACAGTGTTTTGTAATTGGTTATGTTCATTATACATCATAGCTAACCAGACATTCTGAAAATATATGATATATTCCCTGTTGTAAAATTGCACGCCATTCATGGTTGTGGAGGGTTTGCTAATTAACCAGTCGTGAATTCAATCAGGATTGTCTACTCTGTTTTGTATTTCAGGATGTGAATACAGAAAGTTTAGCTTTCAATATTCAGAGTAAAAGCATGGAAATTTCACCTTCTTGTGTGTTTGTGTGTGTGTTTGTGTGTGTGTGTGTGTGTGTGTGTGTGTGTGTGTGTGTGTGTGTGTGTGTGTGTGTGTGTGTGTGTGTGTGTGTGTGTGTGTGTGCGTTTTTTTTTTTCATTTTTCATTTTATTTAAGGCAGTGAATTCAAATGGGGTAAGAAACCAGCTTATTTCTGAGTTCTTCAGTTCATCTGTTATAGAGAAAATATAAATCCCTCGAACGTGTTTTATTTTTTAATCATAGTGCCTAATAGTGTTAGTATTACACATGGGTCATTAGTGGCAATTCGTGATCTGTGTTTGTATACCAAAGAATAATGATACAGTATAATATCGATCTTCTTTAAATGAGTCCACATTTTATTTATATTTCATACTATTAAATTCATTTTGCATTTACAAAAACAATTCAGTTTTGTCTCTGTGACCATGAATAAAATAAATCTGAAACACATCATATTACATACCCTCTTTAATGCCCCAACCGTACACGTTTTTGCTGGAGATGTAATTTCAGTCACTTAAAGATCATTAAAAAGAGATCATATTAAATATCACTTCTTGAGAGCAAAGAAAGTGAGGGGGGAAGAAAGGAGAGATTTGTTTGTCAGTCAGTTCTGACCAGCCCAATCCCCTCGGCTATCTGAAGGAGCGATGCTGAGACAAAGAGAGGGAGAGATGGCTGGGGGGTCAGTTTTCTGTAAATCTGCCGATGAAATGTTGACAAAACAGCCAATTTTCTGTAATTTCGCCAAAGCCATCTTTCAGCAACCCGGTCACTCAGAACCCCTTCATTTCAGATAACACCATTCAGTGACCTTTGACCCTTATCTCATCCCCTGGCTTTTTAGGCCGCCTGCAACAGTCGTTTCTTTCAGGTCAGGTGGATGCAGTCCTGGATTTTTCAGCACTGGACCCCCATGAAAGAGCCCGTTGTTTCCCAACTGGCTTTACAGGGCACTGGCAAAAAAAATAAAAAAAGGGAATAAGAAATGTAGTTAATAGCTGAGAGTGGCCTAATCATCGGCTGCCATTACTGCTCCAATATCTGTGGGGATGACAGACTCATCAATAACAAAGGCCCAGGTGAAGCCTCTTTTGGCCCCATATTTTGATCTCTGCTCCGTTAAGCAGGATTTTCATTTTGGCTAAGCACTACGCTGCACACCTCTTCGTCTCTTCATGGCGTGCCAAAAATCACTCATCCCCCATGCCCTCCCCCCTCCCGCCAACCCTCCCTGTGTTCCCAACCTTTGGCTATTATTTCGCCAATTTGGCTTAATTTCTCCGGCAAATGTCATGAGATCTTCTGAAATTATGTTCACTTATCAATTTGTGCATTTTTTCCCTTTTATTTCTAATTATACGGTTTTGAGGTCATACTTTGATGACGTGGTCCAAGTATGTCACACAAATCATTTTGCAGTCATTTTGTTTTTTATCCTGCATTGTGTTTCTTGAATAGCTTGCATGATCTGAGAAGAAAATCACTGATGGACATTTCAAGTGCTAACTCTTTGAAGAGATGGCAATTTAGTTTGAGTGTTTAGTTTCGGTTCTATTTGGCTATTTTTAAGTTGTTTGGAAGACATAAAGGAATGAAAATGTGAAAGAAAAGAGAGAGATTATTTTCACTCACAAAATATAGCAACACTTAACGTGGTTACATGAATTGACATCAACTAATTTAGTCACTGATGAGACTTAAAAATGCACAAATAGTGTGAAAATGACTCATCATCAATATCTGGAAAATAAATGCTTCAATTTGTGCATTAAATAATTATTAGACAAATATGATAAATTCACAATTACTAATCCAATCACACAAAGATTAAGTATTTGTGCTTAATTAGCATATGTTAATTAGTACTATTACAATGGTTCACTTTATTGAAATTATGTGAAGGCCAACTTTTCAGAAGTTAGCACTCAAGAACTCCACTAGGAAAATACCAGCTTGTGTGAACTTTACAGTAAAGTGTTGCCCAAAATATTGTATTATTGCAATTTTCTACATTTCCAGCCTCAGTATTGAGAACACCAAATAATCTAACTGAAAAATGACTGCTGTTCTCCATTATTGTGAAAGGCCAGAGATATGTCTGCATACTGGCCAACAGATGCCAGACAAAGGTCACCGCCATTCTGTTTTTGTCTCCATTTTCTCGATCATGTTAAGTGAGGACAGTCAACGGCAATCAATGCTTTTCGGATCTCACCATCAATTATTTATGAAACAGTGTTCACCTGACAGGCTCACATAGAGTAAGCTTCATATTTCTAATGCAGTCGATAACTCCCCTGTGCAATAACCGCGGTATCAGTATGATTGGGGAGCAGATCGTCTGATTAGCCATTTCATTTCCTTCAATGAATGAAGGGAGTGGGCGATTCAGATAATAGGATCTGTGTGTGTGTGTGTGTTTGTGTCTGTGTGTGTGTGTGTGTGTGTGTGTATGTCAGAGACAGAAAGAGGTTGGGGTGATCTATTATCACATCCTGGCTCCATATCAGCCACAAAGAGGGTACGAATTTATTTATAAATGTATATAGCTGCAGATGAGCTCCCATTGGCTTGAATAAAAGCTGGGGTTGAACAGCTGACAGTTCCTTTTGTTAAACTCTGCATAAACAAGCAATCATGGCAAATGAGGATGTATGTATCAAGGGGCCCAACATGGAGACCAGTCGTGACACACACTCATTAGTGGAATTTAGTCTAATGCTTGGATGTTCTGTTCAATATACGATTTTCAGAAAAAATAATCATAAACCTTGTAAGTTAAAATGGCTCTTTGACAATCATTAACACCTTTTTCTCAAGCTATTACCCCGTTACCTTGATCTTATTTTATGTTGTACAGCATGCAATAGGCACACAGATTAGCAATTTAACTCTCTGGGTCAGCTAAGCACTCCCTGATAATATATATATATATATATATATATATATATATATATATATATACAGTTGCGCCCAAAATTATTCATACCCCTGCCAATTTTAGCTTTTTTTCCCATTTTTTTTGACATATCAAATTTATTCTTGCACAAATGACACAGTAAGTTGACATAAGGCTATAAGAAGTACAGTAAACAATTTTTCAAGAAATACAATACTTTTTGGTATTTTATTTGACAGATTTACAAAAAAAGCCATATCCAGAATCCAGAATTATTCATACCCTTTTCTCAGTAATTGATGGCAAAGCCTTTATTCAGGATTACAGCCTCCAAACGCGTCCTGTGGTTGATCACAAGGTTTCTACACGTTTCCACTGGGATTTTGGCCCACTCCTCTGTGGCAAACATCTCCAGGTCCTTAAGGTTTGAGGGTTTCCTTGCCATGACCTTGGTCTTCAGTTCCCTCCACAGATTCTCGATAGAATTGAGGTCGGAGCTCTGGCTTGGCCACTCCAAAACGTTCACTTTGTTGTCCACTAAGCATTTGTTGAGGGATTTGGCCATGTGTTTAGTATCATTATGCTGTTGGAAGATTTATTTTATCTATTGTTCTATAAACACATCAACCACAGGACGCGTTTGGAGGCTGTAATCCTGAATAAAGGCTTTGCCATCAATTACTGAGAAAAGGGTATGAATAATTCTGGATATGGCATTTTTTGTAAATCTGTCAAATAAAATACCAAAAAGTATTGTATTTCTTGAAAAATTGTTTACTGTACTCCTTACAGCCTTATGTCAACTTACTGTGTCATTTGTGCATGAAAACAACCAAAAATTGGTAGGGGTATGAATAGTTTTGGGCACGACTGTAAATATATATATTATATATCCTTCAAAGAATAATCATATTTAAAAACTGGGAAATTTAAAGCATATGAAAGTAATCAGGATAATTACCACACTTACGAATGCATTCTTTGAGTTTACGTGCATACGTATGTCTTTGGAAATAATAATGATAATGTTTGTGCGACTGCAGTTTTATTTTACCAATAATTTGATGGTTGTATGCTTGTTTGTCAATCTTTCTTTTTCCATTTCAGTAATTATTAAATTGCAGTTTGCAAAGATTTCTAAAAAAACAGACATGGCCATTGAATATAGAGTCAGGAGACAGAAGAAAGGTTACTAATCTCCTCGCTCGCTAAGTCCACAGGAGGCCTCCCGCAGCTCTCGTGGAACGAGTGTCTTGCGAAGAGTAACCCTGTAAGGCTAAGACGGGAGCTCAAAGACGTACACACACACGCAGGCATGCACACACACACCTGGCAAATACGCACACACCTGGCTGACCCAGACCTTTCATTGCTGCCGCGCTGTGGATCAGCTACTGACAGACTCAAACACCTGCTATTGGAAAATGTGTTCCCTATCAGTGAACCTGTTTTCTCCGGAGACTGGGGCACTATTGTTCCCCCAAACACTGGCCAGCCAAAGTATTTCAGGACTCCGAAGCCTTTCGCTGAAACAATGTCCAATTCATGCGCCTTAATGTGGAGAAAAAGTATGGTCTCTTGTAACATGCACATCAAACAGCTTGCAAGCTAGACTATGCATACTAGTATGCTTTATAAAACAGCTCTTAAAATCTTGTGTCAGAAATCCACAACACATTTACTTCTCTGCTAACTTATGTTATTTTAATTTAATGCATGAAGTTTTTCCAAAAAATTAACGTTTCACTATTCTGAAAGAGGTCCTAATACTGCTGGCTCTAAAAATAGCTCTCATGGTACTGTACTGTTTGGGCAGTTAAGTATGTCCCTGAATCAAGCATCCTCTATATAGTAAGTGTATATGACCCGCTGGTTTTCACTTGAAAGGAACAGTTAATGGCAGGTGGTCATTTTACTCATGCAAGGAGGGATGGGGGAAGACTTGCCCGTGACCTGAGAAGGTGAAGTCAAAAACTCACAGCGTCTTGAGGTAAAGGGACATAGCCATCAGGAGGACACTACACATGACACATTATTCATCACTCATGGTGCATCATAAAACTCTCGGTACTGTAACCACGTTGAGGTGGAGGCCTCATTTGTGGAGAGGAATGATCAAAGAAAACCAGAACACACGCAATTACCTGCTGAATGCTGGCTTTATTGGAGGACTGATTGTTAAACAACACTGGAGAGCCATTCTGCAATGCTGCTTCACTGTCACCACCCTGAGGACTGCTGGAAATGGGTATTTGAATAATCTCTGGGATATTCCTAATAGGGGTGGCGACAGAAGCTCTCTGTCATCGAGTGGTTCACATCAAGAACGTCTCATTCATCAGATTTAAGTGAAACATCCAGGACTTTTGCATTTCTCTCTTCAACAGTTCCTCTGAATAAGAGATAATAATAATAATAATAATAATAATAATAATAATGCGTTTAGCTCCTAATTCAAATGAGGTTTATGCTGCCAGCATATTTGAGGTTTGTGGTCACAATCTGCTCTGACCAAATATCTCATCAATGGCTGAGTTTGCTGGATGAATGAGCAAAGAAAATGGTATTTAACTGTATATAAAGAGCATTCATGGATGTTTTCTATGTTCTTTGTTGTGGTTTGCACTGCCCTGTTGTGTTTGCTGAAGGGCTTGAGTATCTTGGGTTGGTGTGGCATGAATAACGCAGTAACTTGCATGCACCTGTTTCTCACTCCCGCATGTAAGGCTCTGGGGCAGGGGCCACACCATGCCTGGGCTCCTACTAACGTCGCTAACTCTCTTTACCTCCATGCATGCTAGAGCCTCAGCCCCACCAGCCCCTGGCAGCAGATGACAACCCTTAGAGGTGTGCTTTATTTTAAGAATGCCAGAACAAAACATGCAGAGATAAATTAATCAACCCCCTGTTGTGCAGAAACTAATCTCTCTTCAACCAGGTGCTTTGTCTTTCAGTAATGTAGTGCGTTTCAAGGGCTCTTTGTCTCTGATGTCAGCATAGGAACCTATCTTCACACTAACTGTATCTTATATTTGCACATCTTTTAAAAAAAACTATGAAGCCATATAAGGGTGTAGGTTTGATGTGAGAGTTGGTAGGGACACATACTGTATGTAATGTGAATCTGTATAGTGCGCAAGCTGTAAAATTTCTTGCAATAATCTCAGTGCAGATAGTACTGCCTTTTCTGTATACAGAGATTATCCAAATGAGTGTTTCTTTGTTTTTTATGATGCTCCACAAAGTGCTTCCATAATTTCCATAGACAGATGCCATATTCATAAACTTCTTTTTCTATTTAGTATTCAAATACTTTTTAGTTGATTTTTGAGTACAAGTTTACAAATGTTCATAACATAATAACAGTAATCATGAAGCTTAACAAAATTTAACTTTTGAAATACCCTTCCCAATTCAAAAGTTATTTAATTATGAAACGGTCTGTTGTAGTATTAGCGAATGTTACAATCATGATACAATAATGCATTAGCTAGGTAGCTATAGCTCGCAACATACCCAGCCAGTGATCTGACGTTAATTACATTCTAAGGCCAGCCACACAATCAATTACTGTACAAATCAGATTTAGAAATGCTCAGTTTGGTTTCTGCGTAGCTCAAGATCACATCATTGCACATAAGTTGGATAATAGTTTAAACACAAGAAATCTTTTTGAAGAATAATTATTTGGCATTCTCAGACCATCCCTACTTAACTGCTTAAAGCATAGAACTCGAATATTTTTTTTTTAAACGCACTCTTGGAGCCTAGCTCTTAAATCTCCAATTCAGTGTCCATTTGAACTTCTTCAAAACCTGAATGCTTGCGTGGTACTCACTTCCAGTTGCTGAGTCTTGCGTAGGCGAAATGGTCATGCTTAAAATAATGCTCCAGCAGCATATAAAATAATATCCCATGCAAAAGGACAGCGGTAGGTTAATTACCGAGCTATCCAGCCAGATAGCATCGTGGCTAGCGAAGGTAGCGCCGTTTGATTTTCCTCAGGCATTGTATTGCTGAACACTGCTCAAGGAGACAAAAATAGGAATATACTTTAGGCAGTATTACCCTCGCCTCATCTTCCTCTCTCATCTCTTAATTTGACCCATTTTTGTGTTTGTTCTTTGATGACCACATTTTCAGTGAAGTCAGTTCCACTGGTTGTTACATTTTCCATAAATCTCCATGAATTGAATAATATTTTCCATAATACAAGCAGAAAATATGCAGCCAATTCACTATCAATTTCAATTAAAAATTTCAATTATCCAATGCAGGCCCTTTAATATTTACATAATAATTAAACATACATTAACATATTGAAATCTTAAGAATGTTACTTCCCACGACTGAGATTTATTTGTCTTTGCTCACATTTATTGTTTTAAAGCAGCAAGATAATTAACAAGCAAGCATGGTGATAAAGTTCTTGTACTTGTATATATCCTGGATGGTTACTTATTAAACGTGCATACTATACTTTTACATTGCCACAGCGACCACATCACCGTAGAGTTTGGACGGAGCCCACGTGAGCACTGGTGCAGTTGTACATTCCAGAATTTTCACCACTGGTTGTCACGGGTTTGAATGTCAACTATCATGTACATTTCTTTCACTTGTCACAATTTCCATTAACCATTGCATACCATGTCAGCGCACTTACGAAACCCGCTCAGATAGCCTGGACATTGAAACCAAGTGAGTGGATACACAGCTATGTTAGCAAGCCAGTTCACAATTCTGTCTATCAACCATCTTAATGTGCGGTAACGCGACTGCAGCTGAAATACACTCCAAGATGGATGACTATGACTATGAATTGGACAATCAGACTGGATCTTGTTAAAGTTAAGATTACGGGTTTCCTTCATTTTACCCACCGAGCCAAAGTTGGTTGGAACATTTTTGCTTCATCTGAAAGTTGGTCAGGACATATCCCAACCATCTCCACCTACAAATGTGCCTTTGAAACCACATACTGTTGGCGCAATAATGGAGAAGTTCAGAGATGGAAAATCCAGTTTCAGAAACTAAAAAATCCAACCCCGAGAATATGATAACCCCAACCAAAATCGACGTCACCAAAAAATCGACTTCGAAATCGATTTTTGTGAAACTAGAGCAAAGGTTGAGTAAAGGTCACCAAAAACATCCAAAACACATATTGGTTCAAAACTCCCATTCTAGTTGAAACAGGGACTTCAAACAGACCCAGACAAAAGTCCAGTTCATGTTTTAAGAGTGAATACAAGCATACTATGCTCAGGCATGGTATGCGAGTCCACTTGCAGAGATGGTCTCGGGCTTGGTTCATCCGCACTCGTACCAAATGTGAAAGCAACTGTACTTGAACACGGAAGTGGACTGCCTCACGACGTCTTAACTGTTTGACTCTTTTGTTCCAACAAACGAAGAAATGAAATGTTTGCTTAAAATTAGGGCTGATGAAAATATTCAATCACAACGGGATTGAAAACGCTGAAATTTATGGAATAATTTGTGTGTATTTACATTTGTGTGCTTATCAAAGAACAATAGAAGAGTGGCATAACAAACTACAGAAAATCCGGCGGCAGTATCTGAAACTGCGGGATGCGGTGGGAAAGTCTGGCCGCTGAAGTGATAAGAAAGATAAATTTCCGAGGTACGAGGCAGTGGACAGCATAATTGGCCAAAACCAACGAGTGAGCCGAAAGTTATTGAATTGCAACCCATCACACCACCTACAGCACCATCAAGCAAGGGTTTTCTTCTTCTTCTTTGTTCATGAATCCTTATTTAAAACCACCTAGGTGCATACTGCCACCTCCTGTATTGGAGATTTGACATACTCAAGTGAACTTGGATATGGAACGACATTGGTAGTGTGAACAATCCGAACAATCGTACCTAGCATGAAAGGGCCCTATTTTTTTTCCAACATCTCATAACTCCTTTAGTTTCGCAGGTGGTTGAATGGGGTTATATATTCTCATAAAAGAAAAAATATAGATCTTTCTCCAAATTTTCTGACCTGAAAGGTCAAGGTCAACATCAAGCTCAGATAAATGGTCAATAATAATAATAATTATTGCTAATAGTAATGGTTTTATTTAGTCTGAAAGATGTCAAACCAATGCCATTCTGTTTGTGAAGGTAACACAGTCCAAGCAATTCGTCTGAAGTTTGGCAACTCATTGTTCTCTGTATAAGCTTTCATTTATTTGTTTTTTGGCAAGATTATGAGGAACGTTGGGAAATGACCCAGAATAGATCCCATTAAATTTTGGAATGAATTGGGTCAAAGTCAAGGTCATTGATCAGCTAAAATAAGTGCGAGGGGTGGGGTTTGTTGTGCCTGGCAACGCTTCTTTCTTATATATATTTATATTTATACCAGTGGCTGCTGGTGACTCAAAAACTGGGAAGGACACAGCAGAAATCACAGAATGCAAATTTTGTGTTTGACTGAAACCAAGTTCATTGGTCTGCACTGTGCCGTTTCTGACAAACTAGCAAAAAGTCAACCATGAGGGAAAACATTCAAAATTCTAAGCCCCCGGCCAGATTGGAATGCTCAATCGTCTTGCTGCAAGCTGGCAGTACTTTATTTATTTATTTATTATTTCATATATCTTGGCGAGGGCTGTTTGAATGTCTGGAATGAGTGCAGCGGCTATTATGGTTCTGCTTCAAAAGTTTTGAAAGTGCTCATGCTAAATAGGGTCCACCCCGTTTCTGCACAGATTATGCTTACTTATTTTTCCAAACATTAATCCTTTATCAATCCCAAATTTTTGGGCACAGTAAAGTAAAATACATCAATCTTTTTTGAATTTATTCAGACTATGTATGCTACCTCATTTGAGGTTGCTACTCAGGTTTAACAACTTAAATTTCACCAAAGCCAAAGTAAGAAACCAAAAAAGTGAAACTAGTTCAAACTTTTTACTGTTGCTGGAGATGGGAATAAATTGACCTGAAAATGTATTAAGATTTATTTGTTGCCGCAATAGCCGAACACTGGTGCTTTTGAATATGGTCATTTGGATTAATATGAAACTAAAGCCAGGACCAAGAGTGCTCAGTCATAAGGGTGTTTTCAAAATAAGCTGGGAATGGGAAACTTATATGAAACTCACAGGTGAGGACCCCCATCCAGACATTTCAATAACATTTTTGTGATAATCATGAGAGTAATGATAACATTTACGTGATAATCATGTGAGTAATGATAACATTTTTGTGATAATCATGAGAGTAATGATAACATTTACGTGATAATCAGGTGAGTAATGAAATGCAGAAACGGTGCTAATTTTCCTTTATGTTTGTAATTTGCCATCTGATTAGCAGTTGTTTCTATTTTCATTCTTCTAAGTTGCATTTAAACAATAGAAATGCTCTGTGAAATTGTTTAGACAGAGCAATACTTTGCTCATCTCATTTGGAACATGAACAGAGGGTACTGAGTAATTTTTACCGGCCAACTCAAGAAGTTAGCTGATTTTTTTGTTTTTCTAAAACATGCTTCCACTTTCTTTGGCTTATTTCATCTGTATAAAACCATACTTTTTCATGCCGCTGAGCATTGTTTTGGAGACCATACAGTTGCTCTTAGCTGTATCATTTTCAGGCATCACATCAAGAAATCCTTGGGTGCATATATTTCTATGTCATCAAAAAGATGACCAATGAAATATTTTTCATGGTTTTTCCAAATTTTGATTTCCTTCACAGATGCTCTTCAATTATCATGCTTCTTTTTGAGATATTAACTGATTGATTGATTTAAGTAAAGTCAATCAGCTAAATTCAGTTTCAGCCTTATGGAGTCAGGAAAAAAAAAAGTTGCAAAGAGAAGACTGTAATGAAATATTGATGGTATGTGTGAGTCTACATTGTATCTTTTTCCACCAACATTGATCCCTAACACAGAGACCATGAGGCTCCCTCTATTACTCCATGACATCTGAGAATAAGACCTTGAGCAGATCACCCACTAACCTTGGCTCTATTAAGCCAGTGTAGGGGCAATGAGAGAATGTGCCAAGTCACCTGGGATAAAGGCTGCGAGGAGGCACTTCTTAGGCACTCAGTCCCCCACACCCCTTTCATTTCTCATCCCTGTGGAGAGCCCCCTCCTGATCCCTGCTCCTGCCCCACTCACAAACAGCTCCATTAGCTTACCTGGAAGGAATTCTCGGTCAAGTGAATGGTGCAGCTGCTAACAAAGCCTTACTTCAGGGAAGATTACAACTTCAACAGGAAACCCTTTCATTAAAGAACTGTTTGAAATTTTATCAATACCTTGATCACCCCTTGAGGTCAGCAAAACCATTTCTAATCACCCGCCTTGGCTTCTTACTTGGTTGTGTCTTTTTTGAAAATAGCAAATTACTGTTCAGGGATAGAGGAGCAACTTGTTTAACATGGGGGCGCTGTCAGGAGCACGTGCAATGACAAAGCGATTTTGCTCCTTTCACCGATCACCCACCTGCGCCTCGAATCAGTTCAGATATTCAGGCAGGCTGCCAAGCTGTCACTCATTAAATAAACGAGAAAAAAAAAGAGGAGTCCATGGAATCATCCCTTGCATGAAGGGAAGGCAACCAAAGAGACGAAGCAAAATTTTCAACAAAATGTTTTAAAGACCAACAGTGCATGCCTCTCCAGTATTAGAGACACAGGAGGGGGAAAAAACAGAAAAACGGGGAAAGAAAATTAAATTGTGTCATAATAACTATCCTTCACATAATTTAAAGGACTGGTAGAATTTGATTTGATAGATGCTGAGTTTAACTGGGCTGAATAACTGGCTGAGTGTTAATATAGCACACAGCATGTGTTAAAAAAGGTTCTTTGAAATTAAGAAAGAGTACCAGCTTCAAAAACTGCTCTTTGAATGTAGTTCTTATATTTGTATTTTTCCTGTCAGTGCAATGATTAAAACCAATGTCTGTGTGAAAAGCTTGCAGTATGTTGAGGCCAGTTTCAGTGGGCACACTATGTTTTCCCTGGAAATATTTGCTTTCAGCTAATAAACACATAGACAGGCAATGTACCACCAAACGCTCAAAGTATTTCAGGGTCATGGCATTCTCTGCATATATTGGTCCACATCAAAAATGGCACTTAAGGCCAAGCTAACACCCTTTGCTGCTATTTTATGAATTAAGATTGTTCTTTATGAATTTTGTCCACATATACCCGCTGATTCATTTAAACCTGAACTTATTTGTATAACATGGTTCTGCTGCATCACAATGATTATTTTTTTCCCAACTGGCCAGTAAAATGCCTCCACCACTGGTGCATGTGACACAGCGACAAAGGAAGCTTTTGTAAAAACAAATAATAATAATAAATCAATAAACAAAGCTCATTTGCATTGTTATTGCAAGGGAGGCTGGAAATGAGATCATTTAAACTCTGAAATGTTTTATTGTTTGTTTTTCTGTCCTCTATTTTGAAAGCAGCAACTTGAATGTGATGTAATTAGTCTTAGAGTAGTGCAGCACAACGCACCCCATGCTAATTCATTGCTCCGATTATGCATATGAATATGGGGAGAAATCACATCAGCAGACACGCATTATTACAAGTCAGATCACCGCCAATGTACTTCATCTGCCTTTACTGATGTCTGAAGTCATCCTGTGTACAAGTGCAAATGATAGGAGAATAAACTCATAGAACATACTGTGGTGTATATGTGCTGGCAATACGTTGCCCTTGTATCACTCTTTTTCTTATGAAATTAGAATGGCTTTATTTTGCTAAATAGCTCTTTGAATATTCCATTTTAACAATGTGTTAGCACAATTTAATTCTGCTCTTAATATCAAATAAAAAAAAAAAATTTCATCAATATTTTTTAAAAAGTTGCTTTAAATACTGCATGTAGATGATAATATGGTATCAGCCTGAATAATTCTTACTTGTTTCAGTGATCACCAGGCAGTGTTTCCTTTGTTCATGGTCAGTTAAATTAACTTTAAACCAAACCCACCAAACATGCTGATCTCAACCATGAGAAAGTTTTAAAAATTGGCTTTGAATGGGAATGTTGAACTCACAAGTAAATATCCCTTCCACATCATAATTATAATGCTGTGCATTCCTTTTACTTTTTCACCGTATCAAAGGCATAATTCATGGAAATATTCAAGAAAAGAATTGACTCCATTTGTCTTGAATCAAGAAAAACAAACAAAGAAACAAAGAAACAAAAAAATACGCAGCTGGAAATGCCTTGATTTATTTGCATTTGTATAAAATTTTTCATATTTCAAAACCCTTAAAATGGAAGCAAACTTTGCTAACAACAAATCCCATGGGGTCATTTTTCCGCAGTATTTGACCCATGTTAGTAACTTAGGTGCAGTGGACAGTTTCATTAGATTAGAAGATTAGAAATGATTCGGGGAATTTGTCTTTCTACAGCTAATGAAGTGAAAGAAAAAAAACTAAGTAACTTTTAAACTTAAAAGTGAGCCACTTTAAAGTAAGAATTTTGTGGAGATCCACAATACCAGATAGGACAGTCATTTTGGCATTGCCACCATTGGCCCACTGCTACGACAGCATAATGTCTTTCACTTCTCTTTGCTTTAAGTGTTTTTTTCCTCAGAAATGAGAATAGCCCATGTTTGGAGCATTTTGATTTGTACTGGTCATTTTGATAATATAGGGACACAGTTGGCACAAATAAAACCTTTGAACCAATAAGTAGATCGATATATATTCTATATTTTGTTTAAAGTTCAAGTTAATATTGTTTGTTGCCCAACATTAATTGTACAGCAATTTTTATGACTCCTGAGGGGTGTACTATGAAGTGAGGTTAATGGGTTAGTGAGGTATGTTGAGCCTAGAACCGGGTTTTCAATGTCACAAAGGTCGCTCTCTTTTATCTGGGATAACTTATTTTTTTCTCTCATTGCGAGTTAAGGGTTTGTGGATCCAGCTCATGCAAAGAAAGCCTGGCTAATGTTGAACTTGCTTTGTAGTTTACCTCCCAGGTATGCTTTAGAGCAGCAGTTTTTAAAATCCAATTTTAAGTGAATTCTAATTAAAATTATTTTCTAAAAGTAATGCCCTGGTCTGTTATTATTTTAACTTACTGTATTTTCTGGTCATCTTCAAACTGTTCCATAGAATTAAGAAATTAATTTTGGGGGGACATTGTTTTTGACTATATCAACATATAGATATTTATATATTCTAGCCGAGTTAATTTTTCTTCAGCAGTAGTCTGCGTTGTCACTTGGCTCACAAGTAGGCTGGTTGATTGGCTAGCCATACTGCTACCGTCATTTCTGAACACTTAATTCAGAAAACAACACATTTGAAGAACACAAAAAATACCCTGTTAACTACTGAGCTAATCACTGGATATTATTACTTAAAGCTGAGAGAAATATTCACAAGACATCATAATTTCCTTGTGCTGGAAAGATGCCAGTTAAAGTTTTACACTGACTTTGTGTTCATGTTATTAAAATAATTATAAATAAATGTTATACCAATAAAGTGGCTAATAACAAGGTTTTTTGATCAACCTCCACCATTGTACAGACCTCCTGTGTGTTGACTATGGCCAAAAGGAATATGGCCAAAATACCAACCGTCCCATACCATTTAGAAGCTGGTAATTTAAAACTAATTTTGGACTTCAACTTAAAGCAGAGCTATTGAGACATTGTTGATTACAGGAGAAGCGTTTAACCAGCTAACCTTTGTTGAAAACTGTTGACTGAGAAAGGAAACTTGATATAAGCACTTCATGTACAGGAGAATAAAAGCAAGTCAGTGTGTCTGGGCCAATGGACAAGGAGAAATCTGTGTTCAGCCAGCTTTCCCACATGGTATGTTAGCCTGTAGCACCCTCTGTTGGCTTTGTCCTTGTAGACAATGCATGAAGTGTTAAAACCAAAACAGCTCCCCCAAAGTCAAGTCCATATAAATGCCCGGATCAAAGGTTTCCAACAGAACATTCCTCTCAGCATCAGACTCCCTCCACCTGCTTGTCTACCTCCCTCAATTCACAGTCCATGCCGAGATAATCAATTAAATTTGTTTCATCTACAGTAATGCCATAATATTTTGGTTACATAACAATTATTGCAATTGGAGCTTAATTTGATTTCTTTGGAACATTCGGATTTTATTTAGAATATTTTGCACAGTATTACTTTTAAACAAATACCTCTGACTCGTGTTTGCACTTCAGTGCTCTTCAGAAACACTTTGCCATTTTTATTTTAGAAATAAAAAATGTATTTGTTATAATTTGTCATTCTTTCCTTGACAGGAGAACAGAGATGCATACAAGAAAAGAAAGCTCATACACAGGGGGAAATATGATGGTGGTTCAGTAATGTTTTGTGGCCGTTTTCATTCAAGAGGTTCAGGGGCACTGTGTATCACACTATCTACCCTTACAACTGGGTTGCCTGCGCTTCAAAGCTAAGACTTGACCGTAGGTGAACTTACCAGCAAGACAATTACCCAAAGTACTCCTCAAAATCAACACAGAATAAGTTCAGTGAAAGCAAAATCTGTTTTGTGATAGACATACCAGTCATCATGTACTTGCACCATGTTCTAAAGCAGGGGTGCCATTCATTTTGAAACCTTGATTTTTAATCGAATGAATACATAATTATATCCCCGAACCCCGAATGGCGTTCCGGGGATATTATGTTTTTGGTCCTACCACCCCCACCGCCGCTGCCGCCCTACGTGTTAACGCCATAACTTCAGTAATATTTCAATTTGAAATTTCATATTTTGCATATAAGTATGTATCATAAAGAGGAAGAACTGATTCGATTTTGGACAATTTACAAAGTCTAGATTGGCCACCAGGGGCCAATCTGTTTGCATTTGTTTTTATCAAATCTCTGGAAATATTTGTCTGATTGACCTCAAATCAAGTGCAAATGAAAGGTCATGACCTGCGGATGTGTCCCACGATGACATTATACCATTTTTGCCATATCTTTGGAACCACTTGTCCAATTGACATGAAACTATGTGCAACTGCAAGGTCATGACCTCACAACGTGTCACATGATGACATCATACCTGTACAGTTCAATATTTTGCCATCATCGCTTTGTGATGGAAAATTACCATTTTGGCCATATCTTCAGAACCATTTGTCCGATTGACCTGAAATTAAGTTCAAATGAAAGTCTATTCAAGGTCTATTCAAGGATTGGGGAATTGGAGGATTGGGGGCATTCGGGGATATACCCCAAGCTGTCACCTCTGACGGCATAAGCCTAGTTTCGGTTGATTCAGGACTCGCTGGTGCTGATTATGTAGGCAAGGATTCTAGCAATCCTTCTCCAGCAGTGGTGGAGAATCCTGGGGTCAGAAATGAAAACTCCTGCCATGTTTTTGTTGTACCCGTGAGCTGATTCAGCTGATTTCTCTAATTATCTCCACCTCCAGGAAGAGCATTATGTTAATTTGCAAATCCTAAAAACGGAAAAATATTAAAGTGAAATAATATAAATGACATCATAAAATTTGTTTTATTTTTCCAATATGCCTACACCCACAAATACCCTTCCCAAATTATACCTTCTGACAATTCAACAAAATATCCTGTTCTGGCTGTAATTACCCTGTAAAATATCTTAGTATACCTGCGGACAATATAGAATAACGCACAGCGTGAGTAGTATTTCCTCATTCTATTCAGAAATGTCCTTGAGGCAGGAATTTACTGTATCTGTTATTAAAAAACCAAATGGGACGGTTGACCATAATATTCCATAAATGGATTGAAATCTACCAAAGTGAATGAACATTCAGCTCTGACAACTAGTGTTTGTTTATAGTGCGCATGAGACATGTAATGCGAGTTGACATCTCAAACTATAAATTGTGAAGTCTGGCAGAGCAGGTTGGAGGAGGAGGCCAGATCATGAGTTGAAACTGTTGAAGAAAATGGTAGTTCAGCTTCCTAAAACAACATGCCTATGTTCTGGATTTTAAATAAAGCTGACAAGTATTTCTTATTTCTGCCACACGTCTGCTCCGAGCTAAGTGGTTACTAAATGTTACCACCTATGAGCTACAGAAGTTTCATTCGCAAAGGTGAGAGAGCGCAACGGTGGAGACAATACTAAAATCTGGTAGTGTCACGTCCGGAGTCTTTTCCTAATTTTTAGTTGTCAGTTTTTCTTTCATTTTTGGTAATTAGTTATCATTATTTAATCATTGTCTCGTGCATCACCCATCCGTTAGTGCTCTGTCTGTCATCTGTTCTCGATAGTCATTTGTCGTTGTCACAGTGTGCACAAAGAAACCAAGTGCGGATCAACAGAATATATCTAAGGGCCTTATCAGCAGAAAATACCTAAGGGCCTTAAATGAAGATCTTAGGTCACAGGGCAACTAAAAACAAAGACACAGACGAATACAGCAGTGATGGGGTTTGATTCAGGTGATCAGCAAACAGCATCAGAGGGAGGTGTTTCCAAATCGTGGTCATAGTTCAGGGTCAGCAGCCAGGTGGTTAAGATGAAGAGCTAAGCCTGCAGGACAGGGCATCCACTGGGGCACCAGGACTTTACAGATGAGGGGTCTGTCTCTGCTCCAGAAAACGCAAGGGAGCAAGAAGAGGCTGTCCCTAAAAAAATGCACAAGTTGTATTAGAGAATTTCTCTAAATAATGCCGAAGATGATGAGAGAGATACACTTCAGATATAGAGCTTGCTGGAATACTTCAGATAGTCAGAGAACAGGCAGGTATACAACATGAAGGATTTACCGACATTCCAGAAAAAAAAAATAATGCAGGCAAGCAACCTATACAGACACCACATCACACGATAAAGAAAAAGGTAATGTGTGAGGAGCACTCCAAGACACAAGGAGGAATGGGAACAAGACGGGACAAGAATAAATCAACTAACAGAGGAGGCACAGGAAACAGACATGGATGCAAGATAGTATGAGAGACTTTTAACAAGAGGAGAGGGGCAAGACAGTCATCTTGTGTGTTTTAGTTCCTGGTCTAAGTCTCCCCTTTGCTGGATTGTTCTCTTCTGTACTCTGTGTTATAAACAAAAAGAAAAGCAAGTTATGATTTAATTGGGAAACTCTTCCCAGTGTTTGTGGCCCTGGTGAGTGGCTCCCTGCAGTCTCTCTTATACCTCAATTCGGAGGTGTTCACTTTTCAAATGTGCCCTGGTTCATTTAGCAGGCCATCTGGGTTATTGACCTTGGCGCAGTCCCTTTGACAATGCTTTGCCTGACCTCCAGCTATCCTGTTTGCTCCTGTCTGACATTGGACTGTCTACTTATAACCCTCTTTGAAAGTGCCTTTCAGTTTTCCTTCTGTTAATGAAAGAGGCCATTTCAGCTTAATCTGTGATCTGTGTCTAGCTTTTGCTCTAACATTTGTTATAGTCTGTGGTGTCCGGTGGATAAACGGCCAGCTTTTTTGTTTGGATGGCAGGAAAGTGGGTGTAAAAGTCAGTGTGTGACCGACTGAGTGTGGGTTGATGAGGTTTCACCTTTGGTCTGTTAAGCACTGGAGTTTCTCTAAAATGAATCACCACAAACAGCCATCAATTACATCACCAGTAGACTTTTATGGCAGGGCATAGAGTTGAATACGTCGTCACAGTCCAGCCATATACTAGGTGTTGACCCAGTCTTGTTCTACAGCTGAATAGAAAACAATAGCCATACTGCCTTCCATTCGACAAACTTTTGTAAATTTTTTATTTCACATTGCAGATCTTGCTTTGGCCAAGCAGGCATTGGATAGTGAGCCTGCAAATGACAGCTTCCCCAATTGCTAAGGCACATTTTCTGAAACCATTCATGATTTTCTAAAAACTACATTCTCAAAACCTCATTCTCATTTGTGCAACCAGCCAACTTTTTGTTCAAAATCAAACTTTGCCCTCAGACAATACACACAAGCAATGGAAACCATTGACTGTATTACTTCACTGCCTCTGACACACCAAAGGAATTAATTCAAAACACTCACACCAAAATGTCATTTTCCATTTTTTGTCATTCATATTTTGTAATTTGAGAATCTGCATTATTTTAAACTCTGTAACATCACTTTACTGACATACAGGAAGACATCATCAAGAGACATTTAAAACTTCTGTACATCTCTGCAATGTCGCCCTCATCACTCAGTAGATGAAGAGAGCAGAAAGAGCATGTGGAATAAACAGTGGCACATAGAGTAGGCATCGTGCAATTTTGAATACGCCCTGGTGCAACCACTGTCAAACATTATGGAATCACCCCTCATAGAGGATGGTTATTCAGCTTTTCTTACTTTGTAACAAATTTTTAAAAATCAAATGTACAAAGCAAGACCAATTTTGTTTATTAGTGTAACATTCAGGCTTCATGAAAAACACCTCAAACAAATTAAATTACATTATTAACAGCCAGAAATTTTTACTGTTCAGCCGGTGGGTGATATACAGAACCCAAAACCAGTGAAGTTGGCACGTTGTGTAAATCGTGGATAAAAACAGAATGCAATGATTTGCAAATCCTTTTCAACTTATATTCAATTGAATACACTGCAAAGACAAGATGTTTAATGTTCAAACTGAGAAACTTAATTTTTTTTTGCAAATAATCATTAATTTAGAATTTAAAGGCCGCAAAACTTTGCAAAAAAGTTGGCACAGGGGCCTTTTTACCACTGTGTTACATCGCCTTTCCTTTTAACGACACTGAGTAAATGTTTGGGAACTGAGGAGACCAATTTTTGAAGCTTTTCAGGTGGAACTCTTTCCCATTCTTGCTTGATGTACAGCTTAAGTTGTTGAACAGTCCGGGGTCTCCATTGTCGTATTTTACGCTTCATAATGTGCAACACATTTTCAATGGGAGACAGGTCTGGACTACAGGCAGGCCAGTCTAGTACCCGCACTCTTTTACTATGGAGCCATGCTGTTGTAACACGTGCAGAATGTGGCTTGGCATTGTCTTTCTGAAATAAGCAGGGGCGTCCATGAAAAAGACATTGCTTGGATGGCAACATATGTTGCTCCAAAACCTGCATATACCTTTCAGCATTAATGGTGCCTTCACATATGTGAAAGTTGCCCATGCCTTGGGCACTAATACACCCCCGTACCATCACAGATGCTGGCTTTTGAACTTTGCGCCAATAACAGTCCGGATGGTTCTTTTCCTCTTTGGTCCGGAGGACACGACGTCCACAGTTTCCAAAAACAATTTGAAATGTGGACTCGTCAGACCACAGAACACTTTTCCACTTTGCATCAGTCCATCTTAGATGAGCTCGGGCCCAGCGAAGCCGGCGGCGTTTCTGGGTGCTGTTGAAAAATGGCTTTCGCTTTGCATTGTAGAGTTTTAACTCGCACTTGCAGATGTAGCGACGAACTGTAGTTACTGACAGTGGTTTTCTGAAGTGTTCCTGAGCCCATGAGGTGATGTCATTTACACACTGATGTCAGTTTTTGATGCAGTACCGCCTGAGGGATCAAAGGTCACGGGCATTCAATGTTGGTTGTCGGCCTTGTTGCTTACGTGCAGTGATTTCTCCAGATTCTCGGAACCTTTTGACGACATTACGGACCGTAGATGATGAAATCCCTAAATTTCTTGCAATAGCTCGTTGAGGAATGTTGTTTTTAAACTGTTCGACAATCAGCTCACGCATTTGTTCACCAAGTGGTGACCCTCGCCCCATCCTTGTTTGTGAATGACTGAGCATTTCAGGGCAGCTGCTTTCATTCCCAATCATGGCACCCACCTGTTCCCAATTATGGGTTTGATGAGCATTCCTCAACTCTCTCAGTATTTTTTGCCACTTGTGCCAGCTTTTTTGAGACATGTTGCAGGCATCAAATTCCAAATGAGCTAATATTTGCAAAAAATTTCAAATTTTACCTGTTCGAACATTAAGTAACTTGTCTTTGCAGTGTATTCAATTGAATATAGGTTGAAAAGGATTTGCACATCATTGTATTTTGTTTTTATTTACGATTTACACAACGTGCCAACTTCACTGGTTTTGGGTTTTGTATGTCTGTTAGATATTTGACTGAATTTTTTGAAGACCTTTGGGTAGATGGGAAAATCCCAAATTTTCAACTTCAAAAAGTGAACGGTTTGGTTGCTATGGCCAAAATTGAACTTTTAAGAACAGTAGGTTTTTGAGTTGAAGTATCTCAGTGCACCCTCAATAGCTCAACTTCATTTTCGCTATTGTCAATCTGTGCTGGGAGGAATATTGGAAAATAATAAAATTTTGGTGGGTTGTTGAGGGCGCCACCTATAGGGGGCGCTTGAAATCACCACTTTGAGCCCAAGTAGCACTTACATTTGAGGCATTCCTTGCCTGCACCCTCAGTAGCCCAAGCTTGTTTATGCATAATATGATTCTATAACAGTGCATTGTGCTATTCCGCTTGAAATTGTAGTGGGATGGTGAGGGCACAGAATAATAGATGGCGCTCAATCGGTAATAATGCAAAAATAGGGGTATTCTGCAGCTGTAGCTCTCCACGTACCCCCATCATATTTGAATGAAATCTATTTTATTTGGTAGCCCTACATGTCCACTATATGTACCAAAAAGACTGAAGTGGGGTTCAACTGTATTAACCTCTTTTTGACAATCCCAGTGGACACACTTCTCATATTCTGGACTTGGGTCTGAGGTTGCCATTCTTGGAACTGCAAAGTAAAGAAACCATTTTCATCAGCTCCCCCATCCAGAGGATGAAATGGGAGGATTTACAATTAGGAGGGGCAAGGGCATGTTTTGAATAAAACTCTCAAGGGCACTTTTTGTTCGGCTATTGACTTTGTGACGTCTGTGGATTGAATAAAGGGATGAAGGCAACAAGGCATGATGGAAAGGTAACCAACTGAAGGTGCACACATCTGCCCCTTGGCTAAGGGTTATTTCATTAGCTGGAGGGCCTAAAATAAAAATCTATTCATCCAATTGAGCATCAGTGAGACTGGGACAGGAAAAGCAATACATGTAACTGCACACATATGGGTGGGCCCAGGACGGGGGATCAGATAGAACCCTCTGCTGAGCACGAGGTGGAAAAGATCATCGAAAAGGAGTCACCACATTTCCTCATTCACATCTGTATGCATCAAATTGTTGCACTGTGTACTTTCAGTTTCACCTGACAATGTGCACAATTTTTACACTCCCCGCGATGAAGTTTATTATACCCCCCGCAACGAAGTTTAGGGGGGTATACTGGTTTTGCTTTGTCCGTCCGTGTGCGCGTGCGTGCGTGTGTCTGTGCGTGTGTCTATGTGTCCGTGCCACACGTCTTACTCAGGAAGCTTGTACCTACCGCCAGGTATCAGCAGAGTCTGAAAACTGCTTCTCTTCATGTACTCTTGGAGAGAGGGTTCTGCCCAGCCTCTCCTCCACCTTGGAGGACAACGGGAGCAAAGGATGGACCTCCACTGACAGAGAGGATGCTGCCGAGCTGAGGTACTCTAGACCACCGTACATCCAGCCCAGCGCCATGGGTTACAAGCACTGGATCCAGGTAAAGATTGAGAAAACAAAGTGGGAGGACAACAAGAACTCACTGGTGGAAGTGGAGACGAAAGCCACAGACCTAGAAGTGAGCCTTACCACAGACATGTTCCAGCTTGCCCCTACTATGGAGAAGAAGCCCAAGACTGACAAGGTATAGGCAGCAAACTTATGATAAACTGGTATACTTCAATGCTACCTCCATGGGGGAAATCTCAGGCGACAGGACCAGAAATCCCCCCTCGTTCCCTGGAAAGGACACAGATGGGGCAACGAACACCTTTCAGTCTGCCAAGCATTCCCAGCAGAAGATCTCCCACACAGGCTTAACAATGGTAGTCTACAAGCTTTACCCTAACATGTATTTAATGCTAACATGTGAGAAATACTGTTCAATATTAATGTTCCAATGGAACTAACTAAAATCATTTCCTGATTTAACTAAAAATCAAATTCCTCCAAATCAAGGTTTCAGAATTAATGGCACCCTTAAAGATAATTGCAAACAGTATCTACCAAGATTAAACAAGGTATTAAATTCCACTAATTTCTGTTTTATCTCAGTAGTAAGGAACAATACTGAGCCATTACATCACTTCCTGCTTCAATAGGGAACAAAAATGAGGTAACACACATGAAATATCCCTATTTTATCCAACACCATGAAGAAAAGAAAACAACCATCAGTTCAAAAGAAGCAGATGGTAATAGAACCTCCTAAATCTTAAATGTAAGAAGATTCACAAACGAATGAATATGCCAGTGCTGTCAGGGCAATTATTAAAAAATTCCAAAGATATGGATCGGTAGGAAACCTCAATGGTAGAGGACAGAACCGCATTTGGTGTCCCAGGATACTGAGGAGAATGGTGTGAGAAGCAACAAAATCCCCAAGAATCACTGAGAAAGAATTGCAGGCCTTAGTGGTATCTTGGGGTCACCAGGTCTCAAAAAGCACCATCAGGCGCCACCTCCACAACCACAAGCTCTTCGGACAGGTTGCCAGAAGAAAGCCTTTTCTAACTAGAAGACACAGAAGACATTGGGCGGCGTTTCTCTGTGGAGTTTACATGTTCTTCCCGTGTTCGCATGGGTTTCCTCCGGGTACTTCGGTTTCCCCCACCCACAAATACATGCATCATGGGAACACTCCAACCAGTACCCCTAACCAAGGAACTGGCTTTAGAGCTGGAGTTGGTCACCAGGCGCTGCTCTGTGGCTCCAAACTGCTCCTAACAATCAGATGGGTCAAATGCAGAGGACAAATTACCCCACGGGGTTCAATAAAGTGTACCTTATGTTATGGCCCCAATTTGTTATGACATATCGGACAGCAAGGGATGGCAGGCAAAATTTAAAACTTAAACAGATTTAATCAAACAAAGCACGGACCAAGATTGGAATATAAAAAAATGAGATAGTTACAGTCCCTTGGTAATTGAGATGGCGTTGCTATGTTGCAATGTCCTGGGACAGGAAAATGCTCCAACACAGGCAAAAATCCACAAAACAAGCTTCACAGGTCTTAAAGAGTGACAGCCAAATGTATCTTTCTACTATTTCTCCTACTACTTTACTCTCTCAATTTTTCTCCTTATATACTCTTTTCCAGCCCCCTCCCACCTTCCAAACTTTTTTTTTTTCAATTCTCTGGGACTTTCCCCTCTGAGGCATGCCCAAGACATACCCAAAAAACCTAGCTCCAAACCGGGCTTTACAAAAAAATGTCACTACTGCCATCAAGTGGCTTTTTTCCCCCCCACATTACACTCAGAAGCAAGCGCTGGGAGTTTGCCAAGCGTCATGTAAATTATGACTAGAACAAGATGCTTGAGTCAGATGAGACCAAAATTGCATGTTTTGGTAAGATGCAGCATTGGCATGTTTGATGTCAAAACAGAGATGAATTCAAGGAGAGGAACCTCATACCCACAGTATAGGACTTCCCTTTTTAAGTCTCCACTCCATACTCACTCTTTGCCTAGCTTTTGTCACTGTGGCATACTGTTAAGTTGAGCTTGCTTCTCTTTGTGTTTCCTGAATCCTGATTTCTGTATGGTGATTATTTCTGTTTGTTTCCTTGTAAATCCAGCCCCGGTTCCCAGTCGGTATTTTCTTGTTCAATTCTGTCAATAAACTTGTATAGTTTTCCCCCTTCAGTTCAGTTCTCTGTTCCTGAGCCCACTGTGACAGTGTATTCATTTTCTCTATAATTACATTGTTTATTTATATTTTTTATTGTTTGTACATTGCCAGTCAGGGGTGCCAGTAGTTTTGGAGCCCACCGTGTGTGTGTAGTTTTTTTCCCCCATCTTTGAATATCAGTCAGAGAGAGACAGAGACAATATCAAGAGATATATTGCAGGTGAGTATATTTCATTAAAGCCCTTTTACAATTGTTTAATTGCAGCGGATATCTTAGCATCTGGTGTGATTTTCAGTTCTGCCCAAGGTCTTAGCTTGGTTTGATAGAAAATTCATCATATTTGCTTCTATGAGCAGATATTTGTAATATTTTGCTTTTAGGCATTGTGTGCAGTTGTGGGGCTGTGGTGGAGTGATATTTCAAAGATGTAGTTATGGAATCTTTATACCTCATGGCATGCATACTCATTTCTGACAGAACGTGCTTAAAGGCTTAAAGAAATACTGTAACTGTGTGTACTTAAGAATGTGTAATTACAGAAAAATAACTACAATTTAAAATCCTGGAATTGTAATTGCGTTTAGAAAAAAATCAACCACATGTTAGGGATATACTGAGGATAAAACTAACATTTGAACCAAAGTAGTTTTTTTCTATTTAAAATGATATTTACTAAAATAATTTTTTGGCTCAAAGAGGACACCAAAATGTGAAATAAAAAAATCAGTTTTTAACAAAAAGGATGCGGGAAATTAAAATGAGTAAGTATCATGTAGTTGTAGATTTGACCAAAAGTTATTCATTCACAGTCCAGTGAATAAATTCCACTTTTACAAAACTTTTCTGATCGGAACATACGACGATATCAGGCTGAAATTATGGGATTACGGTCGTTACCCGATGTGTCCGCTGTGCTAACAACCATTACTAAGGCAGGCAGGTCTTTAGAGAGTGGCACTGCTCAAATGTACTGCTACTCCACAGAAGAACTGACTTTCCTTACGCCAATAAACCAACTTCTCTTCAACTTCTTCTTCCTCTTAATTTTGAGAATAATTAACTTAAACACTAAACAATAATTTAGTGTCCAGTTAATAATGACTGTTACCAAATACATATTTTATTATGTATTGTAAAATTATATGCATCAATTTCTTGATTTTTCATGTTTCCTTGAGGGACTCCGTAAACACCTTTGATTGGCAATGAAGGTTTTTCGATGTGTTGCTGCGAGTCGGCCGATTTTCGCTACTGCAAGTATGGTGTCCAATTTTATGTACTGCAACATTAATGAAAAGGGAATTGTGATAAAAATAATCTGAATCCATCCTCATTCTTGACCATCATTCAGCAACTGGCCTTCCATCTGCGAGGTAATACATTATTGACTGCTATTTTCATAATTTCTCCAAATAATTTGTGTAATTGATTTCATATTTTAGGATTATAATGCAATTTCTTATCATGCAGTGACGGGGTTCAAGCGTACCCATTTCTTGCCCACCTTGATGAACATTATGCATCAGCAAATCATTTTTGTAAACTGCCCTCTAAAATATCACGTGTATTAATTGGACTGCAGGGGGCAGTGCATGCAAAACGGGAAGCTCTGTGATCTATTTATATGTTGGACGACAAATCGCAGCTCCGTGAAAAACAGTTTCAATCAGATTTGATTGATTGTAGTTTTATTACAAATAGAAACTACATCATGACTACATATGGGTTTGAAAGATATCTTCAAAAAGTAAAGCAGAATTCTTGTGACTAATAGGTCAAAGTTCAATAAATCGTTCAACAAACAACATTTTTTTATAAGATTTCCAAAATGGCATGATGCTTTTCTTAAAAAAAAAAAACGGTCGGGACAGATCATTAAGTGGATTTGTTTTTGTCTGATAAATATCATCTGTGATAACTCATAATTATTAATGGTGAGGGTCTATAATTTGCCCCCTCTGACAAACTGTAAAATCTTCTTGCTGCCAAAGGATACATCTTCCAACATGACTTTTTAAATAAATGAGAATTACGCACTAAATCCGTTAGGGTTAAAAAAATTATTGCCAGCTGAAACATATTAATCACTGCAATAATGATCCAGTCGGAGTAATAGTTTATTTCCAAATAATCCAAATGGCAACTACTTTTGGACAGGCAGTGTGGAACACAAATGAATTACCGCATAAGAAAATGAAACAAATCTCACTGCTTAAGTTACCGCAGAAGTCCAAAAATTAAATAAGGGAAAGTGGTACAAAACGGCACATGGCCCACCCTTGAAATGTGTACTTTGCAGCTCCTGCTATCTATCGGTTTCATTGTAGGAATGAACAAGTGCGCATGAGAAGCAAATAACTCTAAGGTGACAATGAGAAATGCCATTCCGCTTCAAGATCTATGCCGATAAAATTTTTTGCACCAGAAAATGTTGTGGTCGGCCTGTCCAAAAATAAGCGTCAATATTGACAGCGAGTTGCAATTGTTTTACTCCTATGGTGTATCGCAGGGTCTGTTCCAAGGGCCGGTGGAGGACAGATCAAAAAGTTCGCCGTACAAAATGGCCCCCCTCAAGTTATTTTTTTAACTGAGTAAATATCCCTTTGGGGCCATTTTGATTATGTGCGTTCTCATGGGAGTTAAATAAAGATTTGTAAACACTATGAGTCGCATTGAATTTTTGCTGCAGCTTTGATCAGGTGAGGCCTAAACGTTAAGAAGCCCGTTTTGCCCCACCTTCCCCTACAATGATCGCTCCACCTTCGTCAGCAGGATTAACCATAATTGTATCATTGAACAATTCGCACAGAGCTTTACTATGCTGCACTATTTTATACTCAAACATCTGTTATTTTCTATGCCACTGAGCTGAATTAATTATGAATTGAATTGTAATAATCGTCAAATTGCTCATAACCGATGATGTTTTATACGTCACGCAATTCATATGGAACATGTGCGGGCTCACTCTGTAAGGTCTTCAGTATGTCTGTTAAATATAGCATCTACTGTTATGTCTGTTTAGTAACTCTGATGAACATCGTTTGACCGAATAGTTGGTGCACTTATGCAAAGTTAGCAGTGTATGGCTTTTTTTTCCATTTGAACTTTGCACCTGCAAAGAACTACACAAGGTGTTCAGATACCCTTTCTTTAAAAAATTAATACTTTACCACTAATGGACTACAAATATTCACCACACTTCTAATGGACAATTAGATATCCAATGTTTATAGTTCATAGGTATGTTCGTGAATGTTAGGCAAGGTTGTCTGTATTCTATGTATAACCCATACTGTTCCTCTGTACTGCACCTTGTTCTTAAACTCAGACAATTTTTTATCATCCTAATCCTAGGCATGTTGATTGCTCTTTCAATTAAAATGTATCTTGCCTAATGAGCCTGCTATGCTTGCCATGCAAAGATGGGGAATGGGACTTTTTTTTAATGAAGGATTATAAAGTCACATAAATTTTGGTGTCCACACAATGACTGCAACTGCATCTCTTTAAATCTGTGCTACTTCCGTAAATGACCAGTACTTTATCAACTTGAAAACAAAATTGGGTTTGATGGATGCTGTTTTAAATTAACAGATTCATTCATAATAGAAAACACTTTGAAAAGTCACATCAGTGCTACTTTATGGGGAAGGGTAACCTTGTTGCGGTGTCCACTCTCTCTATGTCCATGTCCCTTGACAAGATGACAGTTACCAGGATTTTATTGTGCAGCATATTTTTGTGTTTAGTAAGGTCATTATACATCCAAGAAGATATATCAGAACTATTGCCAGTTATGAAGATACAGAGCTCAAGTCGACACCAAGGTGATGACTCTTACTTTACACACATATTGTTTTCGGATGCCATTTTCTCATACTTGCTGTGGACAGACTATGTTCTTGCTATTATATGCCTGTCTTTTCCCAGTGAAGAATCAAATAAAGTTGGTTTTCTATTCCTTGAATGATTTTGAATTTGCACGTTTGTGTCGCACTTTTGTTACCCAGTATTGTGAAAAGACACACACACATGCACGCGCACACACACATAAATACATAATATAGCAAATCATGTTGTCTTTACTTTTTTGAGCAAAATTAACTCTGAGAAATCACACAGATCAATACTGAAATACTTCATGGTACCCTCCTGGGCAAATGAGGACAATCCAAAAAAGTCAAAATGTGAAGCATTTTTAATGATCTTCACAAAAAATCATTGGTCAGGATATTATCAAGAATATGAAGTACAATATCATATAATACTAGAGAGACACTCGTAGAGTGCAAACCTCCGCCAAGGCAGCACAATCCAAATGTGCATGAGTGGGAGCAAAGTTGAGTTATGGCGTGTGATAGGATTTCAAGATGGCAGCTGAGGTGGCCATATTGTATCACTGATTGCGGTCAAAATCAATAGGCTCCATTCTTGATGTAATAGCAGTCCACCCACAAAATTTCAGACAAATCCGTGCATTATTTTTTGAGTTATTGCATGTGATAGGATTTCAACATGGCTGCCGTGGCGGCCATATTGTTTCTGTGATCGCAGTAAAAATCAAGAGGGTCCGTCCTTGATGTAATAGCAATCCATCCACAAAATTTCAGACAAATCTGTGCATTACTTTTTGAGTTATGTTGTTCACAAACAGACAAATGAAAAGTCATTCATAGAATGATGACTTGCCGGCATCATGCACAGATCTCAGAAACAGAATGAATGGAATGGAGTTGGTTTGAAGTCTCTAGCTGTAATAGTAGCAAAGTGATGAACCAAAATGTGTTTTTGACCTTTCTGGTGACCATGACCATTGACCTTGAAAAGAGACCGGTCTGTAGCCACAGGGCTTGTCGATGTTGTCACCAAGTTTGGTCAAGAAAATGTGAAAATTGTGGCCTATCGAGTGCACACAAACAGACAGACAGACAAACAAATAAACAAGAATAGAGCGCTGGTAAGGTGACCTTGACCTTTGACCTATATTTACCAAAATAGTGCAGTACCAAGGTGAAGTAACATAGACTTTTCGTTTATCAACAATATGCGCTTGGTTTGAAGTCTCTATGAGGATTAGAGCCGAAGATATGGCTTCTTATGTGTTTTTGACCTTTTGTGTGACCTTGACCTTTGACCTAGATTCACCAAAATAGTGAAGTGCCTGCTCAGTGCCAGTCCTATGTTGAATATGCACTCGGTTTGAAGTCTGTACGATCATTAGAACCGAAGATATGGCTTATGTGTGTTTAACCTTTTGTGTGACCTTGACCTTTGACCTAGATTCACCAAAATAGTGCAGTGCCTGCCCAGTGCCTGTCCTATGTTGAGTATGCCCTTGGTGTGAAGTCTCTACGATGATTTAAACTGAAGATATGGCTTCTTATGTGCAAGACATGGCTTCTTATGTGTTTTTGACCTTTTAGGTGACGTTGACCTTTGACTTAGATTCACCAAAATAGTACAGTGCCTGCCCAGTGCCTGTCCTATGTTGAGTATGCATTTGGTTAGAAGTGTCTACGACAATTAGAACTGAAGATATGGCTTCTTATGTGTTTTTGACCTTTTGTGTGACCTTGACCTTTGACCTACATTCACCAAAATAGTGTAGTGCCTGTCCTATGTTGAAAATGTAACACGAGCTGAAACTTTGGACGCCACAGTGCAAACAAACAAACACATAAACAAACAAACAAACAAACCAACAGAGTAATATACTTGCCAATCCGAGATTCCTCGGATTCCGGCAAGTTACAAACAGGGGCGAAAACATAACCTCCGCCCCAACTTTGTTGGCGGAGGTAATAATAGTAACATAGAACAGGATAGCTCTTCTCCATTTCTTTTAACGTTTAAGCTTTGTGGGTAAACTTGATGACAGCTTTTCACAGAACAAAGAGTCAAAGGTGTTCTAATGAGTGTTAAAGGCAGGTGATGATTAGTTCACAAATAAATTTCCTGGTGAGGTTGTGTTCAATGAGAGACCAAATATTCCCCATAGGATTCAAATCTGGACACAGAAACCTTTTCTTTCATACTATACAAAAGCTGAGATGACCATTTGGCTCTTTTTTTTCCTTTTTGAGTAGGAGTGCAACAGTAATGAAAAAAATGTTATAAATAATGGAAAATCTGCCAAGAAACCAAGGGTTCTCATTTGGGGAAAAAATAGGTAAAGAGGGTGGTTGGCCTGAATGAACACGTACGTTTAACTGTTTAACTGTTTCAGTGCTCATGAGACACAAATGTCCCACAATATTTCCAAATATCTGGTTGGGACATTTGAGTCCCAGAAATCCACACATTTGGGCCAAATCTGTGTAATAGGAACACCTCTTTTGTGCTGGGAAGAAAATTTGGACAGCGGGGCCTTATTGGTAATTGTAAAAGGCCGCTGAATGTTGACAACTCTCTCTGATTACTGATAAATCCTTGCAATCCTTGGAAAGCAGGCATCAGTACTGTAATTGATTGATTGGATTTGTGATATAGATTGTTTTACAACTTTAAATTGTAATTTCAACTTTTATTCTAGTATCTTGCTCAGCAACAAAGGACTGGCACTCATTTGTCCCACCACAAAATGGTACTGGGCCTGTATTCAGAATTGAAAGGGTTAAAGTGGCCTTGAAATTTACAGTATTTACAGTGATTTTTTAAATATTTTGGTACAACCACCCATTTTTTGCCAGACTTTAATTTTCCTGATTAGCTCCTAGCTGATATTTAAATGTGGGACCCTTGGATAACTAGGCTACTTTATTTTTAGAAATATATGTTGTGCGTGAAGAATGTTACACCATTTATATTTTAAGCTTCTCTTCTCTCAGAAAAACATTGATTTTATTTTTAAAGATGTGCTCTGTATTAAATGCAATTGGTTCGGCTCCCATTACATTTTTTCAGTTGTTTTCATGGATACCTGAATTTTTGAAAATGGTCCAAAAGGGGGCAGTGTCCAGCTATGAGCTCATAACTGATGTCAACTTCGAATGCAAACCTCTCAAGCCTCAAATTCTTAGGGCCAATGCAGTTTTTCTTGCACCCCCAAACCTTTCACCTCCAAGAGTGTTCACACTAGTCCAGTAGAATTTGACTTGCAGTCCGTTCGCTGTTTGCTCATACTAGATATCATTTGATAATTCAAAATATCACTTTCCATGTGCTTGATACAACGTTAGAGAAACAGCACACTATCCATTTCATCAAAAAAATCTCTCCTTCATATTGAAGGCGTGCAACGGAGAGCCACTAAGTACATTCTGGGTTATAATGATTGCAAAGCCCTACTAATGCAGCTTGATCTTTTACCGCTGGGTTACAGACGTGATATATTTGATTGTGTATTCTTGTGCAAATGCTTGAAGGGGGAATATGACATTAACTACAACCATTTTGTTTCATTTCAAAAAGAGGATACATTTTTAATGAAAATTCCAAAATTTAGGACTGAAACATTTCGCCATTCTTATTTTAACAGATTATTTTATTTGTGGAACGCCAGTCACCTCTATCAAATTTCTGATACTACAGCTGCTTTTAAATTGAAGCTATTTCATTTTTATCCAGAAAAGTTTAACAACTATTTTTCTTCTTATGATTCCTGCACATGGGTTGGCAAATGTCATTGTTCACATTGTCGTCTGTCCCTCTGATGTTACTTACACTTGCTGGTATACTGTCTTATTTTATTTTATCATTACTATTTTTTTCCCCTTCTCATTGTTCAGTTGCCTGTACATGTTGTGGGATGATCGCTTCACAATAGGTGCCTTGCCACCTGTGCAATTATTTCCTGACTTCTGTCAAAGCTTAATCTCTTATATATGGAAGACGGTGTGTGTCTGTGTGTTCGCCATGCACGGGCATATTTGTGCATGGATTTTTTTCTTATTTCACACAGTGATACCTGTGCTTCCAAACTAACACCTAAGCCAGGTTTCAATGATGTGCCCCCCCCCGATAGGAGAAGGTGCCATGCCGGCCAAACAGCTTGATCAATCAACTTGATGGGCTTGGCACTACGGTGTCGAATTCATCCAAGTACAAGTTACAAGTGACGGGCTTGACGGCTAGTAAATAAATAAATAAATACATGGTTCCATGTTTCTTTATTTTTGTACATCATCACTTCTTTTGCTGAAATTGTGCCTTCTCACCACATTTCCTCTGTTAAACCTATCAACACCGTTCAAATTTTAAAGTGTTTGCCATTCTCTGAATTAAGTTGCTTGTGAACAGATTTTTGATATAATTTTTGCTTTTCACTTTTTATTTTTAAAGTAATTTTTGACCCCATTATATCCATTCGATTTCACAGATCTTCAGCTGATTCAGCAGATTCTTCAACTTTTAAACTGTTTGGTTTACTTAGTCATCAAATTTCTTGATATGTTATAGATTATTTTTGAAATAACTTTTTTGTACAGTCAAGTAAACTCCTTAGCGAGTTTGACATGCCTTAATAAGAAATACTGAATTTTCACTTCTTCATTCAGTAGCCATCAGTTTGAAAACTATAAAATAAATACTTGGATAATGATCCTCAAAAGTCAACTAACTGCCACAGCCATAAATCCCCATAATTTTAAAGAGCTCCAGGCATATGAGGTACTAAAATTCTACTACTATTTTTACACCTAAGGCACAGTTACCTGGCAATTTGTAAGATGAATTACCTCTAAATTAATCTACTCGGGCCTCGGGCACAACCTACCTCATGGAGGACATGCAGTGCATGATTTATATTCTGCCCTTGCCGCGCATTTCATATTTCAATTGTATACAATTCTCATGCCAAGTCTCAAAACAGCAGACACACGTGTTTTAACATATCTACACTTAAGGAGAGGCACAGTAGGAATGATGTGTGGACATGCCATGCATGCTTCGCCCCCCTTTTTTTACTAGAGGTCGGACATTGCAAAATTATTATTATTATTCAGCAAGACCAACAACAACAACAAATGGTAGGCCAAGTTGTATTAGTCGTTATTATCCATTGCCGTAGATCTCATGACGTATCTTATATTATGTTTTCTTATATAGGAAGACGGTGTGTGTCTGTGTGTTCGCCATGCACGGCCATATTTGTGCATGGATTTTTTTCAAATTTCACACAGTGATACCTGTGCTTCCAAACTAACACCTAAGCCAGGTTTCAATGACCGTGCCCCCCCCCGGCCAAACGGCTTGATCAATCAACTTGATGGGCTTGGCGCTACGGCGTCGAATTCATCCAAGTACAAGTTACAAGCGACGGGCTTGGCGGCTAGTTGAAGATAAAGACAACAGTTTCTTTTTCACAAACTCTCCAAAGACACCTCCCTCCAACGTTCCCTGGGCACTTGTGACGTTTTCCATCGAGATTTTAAAAAGAGTTGAGAGGCAAGGAAAAAAACTCGCCCGCGAAAGAGAATTCGGACGCAGCCCCGAAAATGCTCCAAGTCATTAAAGGTTTTTGGAGTCGTGCGACGTCGACCCGGAAGTTTGCCCTCACAAAATTGATACATTCACTTCCGGTGAGGAATATTTGGCAAACGGCAGTCCCTGATACATAGCTGGAGTAGGAGGAGGCCCGGAGCGAAGCGAGCCGCAGTCGGGGGAATGGGTGACATTTGATCGGGGAAAAGGTGAGGCTGAAACTACCGTTTGAAAAAAAAGAAACATTCATTTGAACGCCGTAGTCTGTCGGCGGCTCCGTTTGCTGAAGTTCTGAAAAGATGTAACGTCAGCTGGCGATATCGTTGCCTTTTGGACTCAGTGCAAAATTGCGGATTTCGTATCCAGCTTGCTAGCTAAGCTAAAATCGCACTACAGCAACGTGAGTGTTGCTCGGATCTTGTTAGCTATTTAATTAGCTAGTCAGCTGACTGCAACGGTCAAGTTTTATTATATCCAAAAATAAACCACTCCTACTGATGTCGCTTTGCAAGTGTAAAATCTCAAGTTTTCTTTGTATTTGTTCGACGTGTTCAGTACATGTTAGTGATCAGTCTTGTCATAACTTCAACTTGCAGTCGAGATGGCACATTGGCTAATGTTAGTGCATAGTTAGCTTTCTGCAGTGGCTAATCGTACCGTTACCGAATAAAAGGAAGCATTTTGTTGGAGTCGGAGCCAACGTTCTGTCTTTTTCGATGCAGTTGGAATAGCGAGGTGATTAACTAGTTTGGCCGAATACTTTTAATGTAGAGCGTAGTGTGCATTTGTCGGTGTGTTATCTCGGCTCCTCTGGGAGTTCAGCATCGGAGGGAAGTTTACTGGGCAGATCAGTGAACTTGCCTGAGTGCGGCGTGGCTCCGTGAACTTCACATTCTTCAGGGCGCAGGGAAACTCTCAGACGATGCATTACCCAGATCAGCTAACCTTAGCTGTCATAACCACAGATATCTATGGTTACAGCACTGATGTGCTGAGTTGCGCATGTTGAACGGATACCATGCCAGTGTTCTGACAATTTGTGCTGCCTTGTCAAAAAATGCTACCTTAATGCAAAGCGTTAAAGATATATGCTGCATGTCATTATCATCCAATCTCTGCGTTTTCAGGAAAACCCAGCTTGTACGCAAAAATATACGCTAACGGGTCGAAAGGCGCACCGAAAGAAATACTTAAATTACGATATTTGAAGATACTTGAGATGGGAGTGAGGAAATGAAGACCAAGATTTTAAGTTTGCGCAAGCGCAGAACCGCGAGGCGGCATATTTTGATATGTGGCAAAATTTGACAGAACACCTGCTTTTTGTAAATGTATTCTGTTTCCTAGTATAACGTTAACGTTAAAATTTGGATGGATGTGAGTAACTGGCTAGTTACAAGAGTCCATTAACAACAACTGAGTTTTACGTTGGGCTAGTTGCCAGCTACTACTTGACGAACGACAGCGCTATTACTTGCCAGAATCTTCACTAGTTTGCCAGCGAAAGCTGTAAACTGGACTTGCTTGTGGTGTAACTTATGATATTCGTCATCATGCTTCGAGGTTATAAAGTTCTTTTAATTTGGAGTAACAAGTTATAACGTAGGTACATTGTCTACATTACTACTCACGTCTCTATAATCGCAAAGATGAGTTGGCTAATTACTAACGTCAACTAGCTGGTTGTAAGTTTACAACTGGTAATGTTTGATGCTAGTGTAATTTTCCTTCCGGCAGTCAAAACTACTACGTTTTCGTGTGAAAAATAGGGGGTCAGAGGACATAAGAAACGCAAGCAAAAATGAATAGTAACTAAACGTATTGAAGTCTTTCTCGAATAGATCTGCCATAGTGTCTGCATTGTATGTCATAGGACATTCAGACTCGTTTGGAAGGAATGTCTCCAGTGCTTTGAGGGATGAAGGAGATTAAAAAGATGTTTATACTCTGTGTTCAAGAATTCCAGAAATGCTGAATTATTTTTACGGGTGATGATTGTGCAGAGATTGGAAGGCATTTGACCACATCCTTGTGATCATACAACTGCTAATGTAATAAACTACCGATAATCTGCCCCCGCCCCCACCCGTAAAGCCAAGGCAGGGTTGATGTTTGCCCTCTTTTGACTTTATTACGGTCAAAAGTTTATTCCATTATTGGTCAGTGTATTTTATTACACTATTGGTCAAAATGGTATTACAATATCGATTAGAAATTATTACATTATCAGTTATATTACATTATATTACATAATCAGTACATTATCAGTGTAATAATTTATTACCTTATCAGGCGTTATTACATTATTGGTAATTTATTACATTATCAGTTGTAGCAGGGCTTTATCATGTTGGAAAATGGGGCTGTCATGACTCATGAGGAAACCATTGGGTGCACCTGGTCTTTTAAAGTTTTTTCACATTGTTTACTAGTTGTAAAGTACCATGTGAGTTCCATGAAATGGATGCTCATTCCATGACTGAACCACGACTGTATTTAACAGTTGCTTTTAGATTTTGTGGCTTGAGTGTCGTCTTTGAAATTCTTGGAATGCAAAATCCATTAAGATGTATTCAAAAAATGAATTGGTGAGTCATTACACCATCCTGCTTTTCTACATTTCTCAGACAGGGGTCCAGGTTTTGTATCCTGAGTTCGCTTTGCGTTACTGTGCATTAGCCGTCGAGACAAATGGTTCTCCGAATGGCAGTTGTGTCATGTGTACCAGCTTTGTGATGATTGGAGTGTACCATTTTTGTTGTTCAAGTTTAGATTCATTGAATTGTTCTGTGATTTTTAGAGATATAATTCTGTGGCTTATGTGCATGTATCTTACTGCTAATTATGTTCATACGTCTGATGTCTATTCATATGTCTAATGTTCATGTGTCTTAGTTGGACATTAACTTGTGGCCAAAGTTTCTTCTTCTGCCGTGATTTGGTGCCGGGAAGCTCTTGCAAAACGGGCACTAACTATTTGACTCTGATCAAGCTGTCAGTGTTGTCATCTTGGTTTTGAGACTTGCCCCAGCAAAGTGCTGCTGGTTTGACTACTTTTAAACAGACACATACTGCTAATTAGTATTCAGATTTATATAAAACTAGCCGTCAAGCCCGTCACTTGTAACTTGTACTTGGATGAATTTGACGCCGTAGCGCCAAGCCCATCAAGTTGATTGATCAAGCCGTTTGGCCGGCATGGCACCTTCTCCGATTGGGCGGGGAGGGGCACGTCATTGAAACCTGGCTTAGGTGTTAGTTTGGGCCAAGCCCGTCACTTGTAACTTGTACTTGGATGAATTCGACGCCGTAGCGCCAAGCCCAGCAAGTTGATTGATCAAGCTGTTTGGCCGGTATGGCACCTTCTCCTATCGGGGGGGGGGGTCACGTCATTGAAACCTGGCTTAGGTGTTAGTTTGGAAGCCCAGGTATCACTGTGTGAAATTTAAAAAAAAATCCATGCTCAAATATGGCTGTGCATGGCGAACACAGACACACACCGTCTTCCTTATATAAGAGATCACCCAGTTAGATGTTTTTGTAATTGTGGAATAGATTTTTCAAATTTGTCTTGTTTTAAGGGAGTTTCAGAGATTTTGTCTACCTCTACACGACGTCTTTATTTGCTGCAGCTACTCAAGTGTTATGATGCAGAACAGGACTTACATTTTGGAGTGACAACTGTCTAAGAATTCTGCAAACTCTAAAATCCTCGGCAGGCAGTTTGACAACATAATATAATAGGCCTAGCTGAACAAAAACAATGGCAATCTTCAAATTGTTAATTTTTTGAGGGAAATGCAGCTCGTTATGTATGACACCGGTGCATTATCATTTTTTTTTAAACTCCATCAGTGTATTGGACTTTGCACATTTTTTTTTTCCTCAGTGCTAATTCGCATTATATCACTAGTTCAGTGCTTTGCATGTGGATTTACCTCACTGCTTATTGGATTCTAGCTGGTCGTATATTCTTGGCAGCCGATTAGGTTGTTTGTTTTTTCAGCACATGGCTTTCACAAGCAATTGGTTAGATAATTATGCATTTTGTAAAATTCATAAATTGGCTTGTCATCATCCTCAGCTTATTAACTTCAACTGAAGCTAGTTGCAATTAGATTCTTAAGTGAAAGGATTACATTTACCTTGCTAGTAGGGGTGTCTACATCTACAAACGGTTACACGGACAACAAATCATAACCGTTTAGAAAAATCAATAACCGTGTACACGTAATTTTTTTCCTCCTCGTTCATTTCTCACCAATACATATAGTTGCCTATTTTTAGGGGTGATAGTGTTGCCTGAAAGCTTCAGATGATAACATTAACTAATAATATACTTAAATGTTGCCACTAGTGCAGTTATCTGCATGCAGGTCCATGGGGCGTAATGTTACCTTGATTAAAAGAAAAAAAAAGCCACAGCCAGTGTTGCGCCCCATCAAGAATAGGCTGCGGAGGACTTGAGAAGAGCGCTGCGCTCATCATCTTCTCCATGTGCAAATGTCATGCAGCTGAAAACAAAAACTGTTAATTGGCTTATTTTATCCTATATTGTTGCGTGTTGTTGTACATTATATTGTTGGTTGGTGTTTTGTCGGCTTTTCAGGACCTGATCGCATATCCTCGCGTCTAAAGAGGTGGAAGAAAACACATTTTTTTTGCCAATTTTAGTGAATAATTGTGAGAATCTCCCTCTACTTTTTTAACTTTGCGGATATAAAGGTGAAGTTTTTTCCTCTCACTTCAGCTTACTTTGGCTTCTTTTTGAGTTGCTTTCTCTCGCTAATTCCAGATTACGTTTACTATGAGACGCATTGTAAAATTCAGACGCAGCTCCGGTTGCGAGAGAGGGATGCAGTTTGCACTTAAAGTTAAAAAAAAAAAAAATGTACAAAAGTGAGCAATAGTTAAAACGGTGACTAAAAAAAGGTTAAACCTTTTTCAGCTTTGACTTGTACGTTTCCTTATCTGTCAAAATGATAGAGGATTTTACTTTCTGTGGCTATACAGCCCAACTGCGATAGAAAAAGCTCATAAATCTCCAAACGTGTAACCGGGTACACGTCAGTTAGTAGTCCCGTGTACACGTGTAGAAAAAATTGTAAACGTTGACACCCCTACTTGCTAGCAAAGCATACTGTCAGTTACGTTGGCATAATTCATGCAAGACCTGTATTTTTTACATTTTGCTACAGTTTTACAAATGTGGGTACCTATCGCTTATTTTAATTCCTTTGGGCAGAAGCCAAATATGGCTGTTTATGCTTCCTCATCATCCATCAAAGACTTGCAGTTGGCTCAGGAGGGAGCTGTTTGGTCCCTCTTGTCTATATCCTGATGATCATTCATGCCCCACTCGCACAAACTGGCAGGAAATTTACACTTTCTACAAATCTGAAAAGGTACATTGATGAATTGTTCAAACTCTTAAAGCTTAAAATGTCCTGACATTGCCAAAGTGAAATTATATAACTTTTTTCTGGAATGTTTGTCTCCATTAAAACATTGTGCGTTCGGTACCTTAATAAATAGTTTGTTTCAAGGTACCAACTTTATATATTGTGCATTTACTTGTTAAAACATGGTTTTTTTTTTAGTTATATTACAGATCTTAGGATAAACTTTGTCATACATTGGCATAATGCACTTGCAATATGGGTGTGAAATTGTTCTTTATTTAAATTACTAATGCCTCATTAATCAGATATTTTGACTTCTCTCAGACATTTACGTTATCACTAAGAAAGTACTATAACATGAGTATCATATGCAAGATGCATAAGTTCAGATGTGTTTCAGTGCAAAGATATAGTGGGCTCCAAAGCATGAAAGTTGTTTTTTTTTAATACAGTTGTCAGCAAGCTATAACTTGGTAAATATGTAACTGCTGGCCAACCATTTCAGAAGTTAGACATCTAATAATGTCGGACAATCCCTCAAAATTTAAAGCATGGGGTATGCATAGTTTTGGAATTTTGAGGTTTTTTTTAGCAACAATTGTTTATTAGGGCCACAACCCATATTTTAAAGCCCCATATCTCGGATACTAAAGAAGAATCATGTCAGAAGTTTTACATGCTAGTTGTTGGGTACAATAACATATTTACATTAAGTATGAAGAAAATTCATTATGATCAGTCAGGAGACCTGTTTCGATTTGGCATGGAATGACCCATTTATCATGTGTATACTGTCTTTTGCCTCAAATTTTCCATATTTTGCCATGTGCTTAAGTTGTTCAGTATATTATCCTTATACATGAGAGGATAAGGGCAAGGTTAAACATTTTATACAGTTACCAATTAAAACCTGACAAGGTGGTACAAAGGGCACAAGATTGGCTCTGTGCCACCGGGAGTCATTTAGTTCATCACAGTTCCATGGAACACCAGGGTTCCGAGTCCCTAAAGCACCTTCTTTGTAATGAGTTTCGGTGAAGATATTTGCGGTTATTCTGGAGACACCAGTAGCCCCAGGAGCAAACTGTGGGAAGTCGGGTAGAATCCTTCTTATTGTACAGAGAAGCCCCCAAGCGTCAAATGTTTATTTATTTTTCAAAAATGTTGACCCAGATTCAAGGTCCACCATTCGGACATATCACTATTTATTTATTTGTTCATTCATTCTTTTTATTTTTTCGAATTAAACCTAAGTATACATACACACATGGGTGAATGACAAATTTGACAATTAAAAAAAATCCTTGGACAATTGTTAAACATGATAAATACAGATTCTTTGGTTCATTTTCCTGATTTCATTATTTTGGGTCCCACTCATTCTGTCTGATCAGCTTTATCCTTATTATGATCCATTCCTCCATTCTTGCCATGATAGGAGTGGTGTCTTCTAGGATGCCAATGACTCAAGCCTCAGAGGGTACAAGGGGATAGTGAATGGTTTTATGAGCATGAATAAGCATATGTCACTGTCTTAAGTAACCAGATGTGAAGCTAATTGGTCTGATATGGGAGATTTTGGAACAATGTGCTTGACAGCGCACTCTGTAACAATCATCGAAACACCAAATGAGGTAATATCTCTTGGAAGAAAGGTACTCCATCCCTCCAAAAAAATGTAACACTTGGAGACTCTGTACACTGAAGTATGTCCAAGCTGATGGCTGTTCTGGCAGTTTGTGGAGGCCCAACATCTTATTATGACAATTTGTGTTGATTTTTTCCATTAATTTGTCACCCCTTTGTGTATGTGCGTGTTCTGCATTTTCTAATTTATCATTTTGTATGGTTACTAATTTGACATCCTCACATTCAGTTATACTCCGACTTTGGCCCATTCTATACCATTGAACAGTGACAACTGGGCAATGTGTTGTGGGCTGGATTGCCCTTATATGGATGGAGTAATGTGGAGCTGCATAGAGGAGGAGGGCAGTCATGATGTTAAAGCCAGATTATTATGTCTCTCTTAACCCGAGGAGTTGCAAAACCAACTGCATCTGACGGCTGCTTATAGCTAATCTTTGAAGTGTGTTTTTTTTTTTTGTAAATTAATGCCACATTTTCCTTGATCACTGTTGGTGTAGTGAACTTGTTGCAGAGGAGCCAGCGATGCTAATTCACACAAGCGTGCACACTCAATAAAACATGATTGCAATGAAGGTCTGTGTTTGCAATAGCAACAAATGCACAGTTATCACAAACCGCAGGGAAACGTTAGGGGCATCACGTGGACTATTTGATTTACCTGCCACAGTGGCTGGTGGAAAAGAATGTTAATTTCAGTCCCTGCCTGGATCCAGCGTGCCAGTGACACAACAGCAAAGCCAAAGCTGCAAAGCCTGTAATGTTTAATGGTGTCGTGCTGCTCCAATTGTCCTTTGCTCTTCTCTCCTCCTCACACAGCTATGAAGGTGCTATTTTGTGGCTTTCCGGTCAGCCAGCACATCCCGTCCAACTGCTCCATAGATATTTTCACTGTGAGTTTTGTCAGGGCAGATTTTGCCAAACCAATCATGCCCTTTGCATGAGAAGGCATTATTGCTTTGAAACCATTTAACCCTATTTTTCTTAGATATGGTTCATTTAAGGGCAAGCTGTGAAACAGCCTGGTTGGAAAGCTCTGAGGCTGCATTAGCAGTAAGCACAGCTCTGACACTGCTCCAGAGGGGGAGTTCACCTCCTTATCTTTGTCCACCATCGGTTCAGAGGGTTACCAATGGCTGCAGATGATTTTTGGTGCCGTTTTTAGTGTGGCTGCTACAGTAGAAAGGGAATGCTTTTTACACTAACCTCTCAGCAAAAGAAGGGTGGTGACAAAGTTCTATTTTTATCCTTGCTGATTGTTATGCATATGTGTGGAGCAGTGGTTTCCAGGCCAGTTTAATGATGGCTGGTTTTAATTATCGTTTTTTTTCTCCCACATTTTATAAATGTGCCACGAAGCAGCGGTTTAATTATCACCTTGCACTCTGATGCAGAGCTATGCTGTGTCGAATCTAGCTTCATTGATACCAAGTGTAGCTCACTTCCCACATAATTCCTGTCAAGATGAGAGGAATGCTCTTTTAGGTCTGGCCATTGAGAAAGACACACCCCTTCATTGACGTCTGTGAAGAGAAGACTAACTTTTTCATTTCAGTCATGGAATAAATGAATGTGCTCTTTCGGTCCTGTCCTGAAGACAGCGTGCCTTTTTGGCTCATTTTTTTTGGAACGTCTTCTCTGTTTGGCCTGTTGAACGCAGTCAGTCCACGTATCTCCAGCTGGTGAACTCTGTGGGTCATTTCAGTTCTTATAGTGTGCAGTTGTCACTGGGTCAGTGTTTGGTGCGCAGGGCAGTACTTCAGAGAATAGTTATCTGACAGTCTGGCAAGGCACTGCAGTGGATTTATTTTTGTTTGCTTTGAGCATTTATTCATGGAAAGCATTTTTCTCATCTTTTTTCCCGGTATTTTCTGAACTATTGGCCATTTGTTTACCAAAGGTAACCTCAGAATGTGACTGAGCCAGTCATACTGATTAATTCAGCCCTGTGGCTCTCGCTGTTGTTCATGCACTCACATACACTGCGGTAACAGTATTTCTGCTGTGTAGCTGTAAAAAGCGTCATGGCAGACTGCAGTTAAAATGGTGCCTTCTGCCTAATTTTCCTCTTGTGAATCTCATTGCACTGTCTGCTGAGGCTGCTTCACGCACCGTACCATGATCACGCGAAGATTTTTGCATTTTGTAGATTTCATGGTTTCATTTTAGTGTTCACTTCAGTCTGCCCTGTCTATTCCAAGTATTTGTGCTTGATTACTTTGAAAACCAAATGAAATCTATCCTCATGTGAACTCGGAAAAATTCAGTTCAATGCCCTACACAATTTAGATTTATGACTTAAAAAAAAAAAATCACTGGAAAGAAAGTGTCAGTTTTCTCTTCACTACCAGTTATCAAGACGTTCAAGGCTAACTGTATTGATATCTGCCTAGTCATTAAAGGGCAAGCAATGGCTTATGAACAGATTAAAAAAGAAAAAAGTAGCATCTGAAATGCCTTAATTTGGACTGCACGCTAAGGCTGTCGTTCTGAAAGAAAAAGTGCTTATTCCAGACTGAATCGCAGTAACTTGGAAACCCATGTTCAGTGTTCAGTTGGCAGCTGGCCTTTTGCAAGGTGTCAGGTGAGGATAATATGCGAACTGTGCATTGCGGAGGTGGAGCATGTTTTGTTGTAAGACTAGTTTTGCCTCTTCTGCACCGGGAAGAACTCCCTGGGACGTTCTCTGTGAAACCAGCACTAAAAACCAGCTTCCCTGTGCTAAAGGCGACACCCAGGATGCCCCTGTATATTAGTGACCCAGCGTGTCAAAGTCTACTATAATGCCTCTCTGTCCGTCTCAGATTGAGTCCGAGAGTTGCGCTAATTTAGGGATTATCATCATTGTATATTATTTGTATATCACCATACACTGTTGTAAAATGTGAATATGTTCCAGAAGTGGTAACTTTTAAATGGCCCCCCTGGGCGAAAGAGAAGTGTGCTAAATTAGAATATTTACATCAAAATCAGGTTCACTTTGTTGGAATTACAGCTCCCTCTTTTTGTAAACGACCAAAAGTAAAGGGACTAATATATATATGTGTATATATATATATATATATATATATATATATATAAAATGTATGTGTATATGTATATATGTGTGTGTGTGTGTGTGTGTGTGTGTGTGTGTAATGCATATTATACACACACTGGATGAGGATGATGCATCATCATTTTATTGTCCAATGTTTATGATTTGCAAAGCTTTACTTGCCAGATATAACTTTAGATATATGCTAGTTTGTATATGTCTTTCTACATAGTGCCCTCACAATTTGTGTTTCAGCCGCCATGCCATGTGCGCGGACACACCCCCATACCAAGACAAATGCTGGCTTTTGAACTTGACTCTGAACTGCTAAAGTCAGGGGTGTCCAATCTAATCCACAAAGGGCTAGTGTGCGTGCTGGTTTTTGATACAGCCCATCACTAACAATCCTGATTCTACTCCTCAAGGTCCTGACTGAGCTCCCTGATCAGTTAATTCATGGAATCGGGTGTTGCAGCACTGGGCTGAAACAAATACTCGCACCCACATCGGCCCTTTGTGGATAAGACTGGACACCCCAGGCTTGTGTTGTTCTTGTTGTCTTTCAGCCAGAGAACATGGTGAATTTTTACCCCTCAGCCCTCAAGACTGACGGGGTATTGCTGTCCTTCGTGCGGTTGGGCGGGCGGGCGTCTCCAAAAACTTTGACATCGAGCTGAGGGGTATTCCGTGCATTGCACGCCTATTTTTTTGTTTTTTCCTCAAGAGAACCCTTGAGATGCTGGCTTATTGGACCACAAAACATGCTTCCACTCAGCTACTCCATCTCTGACACTGAGCCCAGTGAAGTCAGCAGCGCTTCTGTAAATGATTGATATATGGCTTCGGCTTTGCATAGTAAAGCTTTCACTTGCATCTGTGGGTGCAGAGATGAATGGTGCTCACTGAAAAAGGTTTGCCAAAGTATTTCCAAGTCTAAGACAAGTCATGATATACAGTGTGACTGTACGTAAGACTGTGAGGAATCTGAGATCATGCATTCAGAAGTGGTGTTTGGCCTTGCCCTTTCTGCACTGTCAGTCAGCTGGCTTACTTCCATTTCAATTATATAATGCATTGTTGAGAGTGAAATGCTCAAAATCCTACCAGTTTCTCTTTGAGGAACGCGGTTCTCAATGTGAATGATTAGAAGCTTATGCATCTATCGACAAATTTATGAGCCGCGATTTATCTTTGCTATTGAGGGACTAGGTCTTTTTCAGAGGCTATTTCTATCCTAAAACACAATTGACTCCTCCCTTTAACATCACCTGTCTTGAGTCGCCTTACGACTTGGCGCACCTTTATTAGTCCTAAATTGCCCCTGCGTCAACTTTAGTCTGTTGCAGTCATCAGTTTTCAAAAAGGTGCATATTTCCTGAAAACAATTACATTGACAAAAGCATAGAATAATGTGTTGTCATTGGGTGAACAGACTTTTAAAATCACGTGTTTTTGATTTTATTTGAATTTTCCATTTTGTGCCAACATTTTCAGAATTTGGGTTTCACAAATTGACCTTGCTGTTTTATGCAGGCAAACTTGAGTACACTCAGAACTGGGTCTGCCAGCCTCAGTGAAGAGAGAAACTGTGTAATATTGTCTCTCTTATCTTGTAAGATCCTTTAGCATCCTGTGCAGGTTTATTTGACTTTATGGATTGTTTCTCCGACAGTGCAGTCAGTTTTTTAATCAGTGTGAAAAGGAATTTGATATTGCAGAGGGAAATGGTAAAATGGAAAAACTGCAGGGCCGGTTTGGCAGTGAACTTCCTTTTTGTCGTTTGCTTTTCTGGGAAGAGGGGTCCCTCTGTTTATGGAAATGCCGGAGTCCTTGAGATAGTTGCACAACTGTCTGGACCCGGACTGGCCATGGTGGGGTTCATTCTAAGAATTGCAGGCTGTTCAACTCTGATGTCTGGGCACAGGCCAGGGCCATATGGGCGGGGGCCACATTGATCTGCACATGTGAAAACCATGCACTTCAGAATCTATTCCAGTCCAGCTATCTACTGGCCTTTAAGGGTTCGTTGTTAAGGGAAACGTTTCATTTAGAAGTGGCTCTCCAGCCAAGCTGGCTCACTCCCACGCTGTACAAACACTGTGGGATGGTGACCTGAGACATATGCTTTTGTGCTGCTAAAGAATTGTTGAGTTGCAGTTGGTTATTGCTTTTTCTGACTAAAAGCAGTCTGGTTGTCATGTTCTGATGATGTTGATGTTGGTCATTGAGTGTTCGTATGCATGCGTGTGTTTCTGTGTGCGAGTATGTTTGTAGGTTTGTAATCGTGCATGCGCGTCTGCGTGCATGTGTTTGCGTGCAAGCATGCTTGCGGGTGGTAGTGATGGTGTAGGGGTCGTAGGAGTGTGCCTTAGGGTGGTTCATAAAATTAACTTCCACCAAATTTTGCCAGATTGCTTTTTGCCTTGTTCCAATTGTTTTTGAATTGTTCCAATTCCCATCTGTACCAAAAATGGAGTCAATTGCTGTACATTTAGGGGTGGAACACTTTTTCACTTGCCATTAGGCACGGTGGATGGCTAAGGCTATTTACTGCATCAAAATAACTTTATTCGAGGCCCAGACAAGTCTGACATTGAAGCAGAAACAATCAATGAGGAAAGTTACCGACTTCTTCTGTTTCATCTACGTAATGTATTGGCATGAGGCATCCCTGGCAACACATGCTCCAAAGAATGATTTGGACTTGATCCAGTGTTTGCATGTATATCCGGCTAAAAGCATTGCAGCTGCCGCACTGAAGAGCATTGGACGACATTTGTGGTATCTGTCAGAAGAACTCGTCGCCCTGGCATTTTTTGATGCTCGCATCAATGCTGAGGAAAAGGAGGCAATGCTGAGAAATCTTGAAAGACGTCCTGAGAAGATGCTCAAAAGACGTGATGCCAAGTCTTTATTCCACAAGAACAGTACAACTACCATCTCTAGCCTCGTCACTTGCCGCTCAATTCACTTATTTGAAGTTCTCACTGAAGGCCAAATTAACAGCACAAGTAACCTTGATGTGAGGTCCATTCTCACAGATGAGAACCTGTGACAAAAAGTACATTCCTTGAAAGTCATCAATGGCAGTGCAGAGAGAGGCATTGCCGTTATTAAACGCTGTCAACAATCTGTGCGAAATGAAGACCAAAAGCAGTTTTTGCTCTGCGTTGTGCTAGGAAACAGAGATGAAGTGTCAAAGAAACAAAGTCATCATACATTGAATATAGTGTTTGAACTGTACTAATGTTCTAACATATGTAGTAATGTAGCATAAGTACAGGGAGATTGGGAGACATTTTTAATGAGCATACTTATCTTTGTATTGTTCAAGTTTTTGTTTCTGCAAAAGTTACACATTCTTATGTTGAACATTAAAAAATGTGAAGACACAATCCTACAGCGATTGGCAAGTCCCCAAATTCTGATGACTAAATAAGTAGCTGGCTACCTAGCAGTTAAACTGCAACGAGTGTGGAAAGGTAACATCTGCTGGCTAAGAAAGGATGTCAGTTATCCATGAAGTGCTACGTGCCGTCACAGTAAAATTCTATCTGCACTTGGAATTCAGTTTCTAACTTGCAGAATGATCCATGGCTAGCTAGCATTTGTATAGCAGCAATCATTAGCTAACTTTTCATGAATTTTAAATGGCTGCACAACTTTACTACAGTGCTCCTGTGATCTTGGAAAAACCTTTTCATTGGAGCAAGTTTCCAGCTGTTTGAGAAAATTTTTGAATCTGAACTTTTCTGAACTAATAAAAATAAGTTTAAATTCAACATTTCCAGATCACAGGAGAACTGAATTTCACTAAGGGGTGATCTGGAGTTAAATGGGCAAAATTTTAATTATTTTTCCAAAAAAATTTTTTTTGAATAAAAATATTCTAAAATCACTCACCTTTAATCACTAATTGCTACAAGAATTGAAAGCTGAACCCAACTTTTCAATGCAGTCTAATACATTTTCTATTGATTTCCTAAGATATTACTTTTTTCACTTTTCTCATGTTTGTGGCTACCATAACTTTTTTTTATTTATCATTGAAAATCAATGAAATTTGGGCGACAAGTACTTTAATTCATTTGAAATGCGATGAAATAGGGATATTTTCCCTATATACTTTGAATATATTGAGTATTCGTCAGTTTCTGCGCAAAATAATTTCAAAATTTGAGTAAAATGCCCCAAAATCAGAAAACTGAAAAATTGGGCAAAGAGTGGCTATGTTATTGCATCTGGATAAGCAATGGCTTTTAAATGATGAGAGAGAAACTGAATTTTATCATAGTTAAAGAGGAATTGGTGCCAGAAGTTTTCTGCATATTTAATGAGCTTGCTTGGTTACCATGGCAACCGCATAAACAGAAAAATGCCAGCTTGTATCTGAAGATTAATTCTGAGTTGTTTCCTGATGTCATTTTCCCATTTACTTTCACCCATTCCATCTTTTTATATCTTCGTGTCTTGTAAATTGCCTGTGTCTAAATTAGCAGCAACAGTATTTGAATTTCAGTCGGTATAGTCGCTAGTGTGCTAATATGCAGGGTTCTGCCCAGGATGCTCGGAGTGCTGGTTGGAGAATTGTTCGTATATGAGTGCGCTTTGCGCGCAAGCTGGAAAATTATTGCATCATTTCGAAAGCAGATATTGCCTCTGAGTCACCAGATTACTGTGCAACCTTCCAGACTAACTTTTGGACCTTGGAGGGCATGCGCTCCCAACCTGAAAAAGGTCAGCGTGTAGGCCAAAGTGGTCACGTAAAGTATCACGATACTTCTGTCTAATTTTGCTCCCTTGTCAAAAAATACTACCGGAATGCAAAGCGATAGTAAAGTCTTTTATCGCCTTGATATTGCAATATGAATCTGTTGACAGGGATAACTTTGTTAATTGTTAACTTATTATAACGTTGTCCGTCGTCCATAAACTTTTCCTTGTGAACAAAATAACTTAAGTATTTATGAACCAATTTTGATGAGACTTTGTATGCAGGTTTGTATCCATGAGATCTTGGACGAGTTCGAAAACCAGATTGATTCGATCATATTTGATGGAGTTATTGCCCTTTGTTTTATTATTATCATAAGCAACCTTGTGAGCACAATAATTTTAGTAAATATTGGTCAATTTTCATGAAACTTTGCATGCTGGCTTATATCTATAAGATCTCAAAGAAGTTTGTGTTATTGCCCTTTGTTATATTGTCATCATAAGCCAAGATGAACTTATTGTGAACACAACAACTTAAGTAAGGGTCATTTAAGGATGTGTCATGTTTAGGTTTTGGAGGAAACTGGAGTATACCTGGAGAAAACCAACAACCTGTGGTTGGTACTTGGCAACTGCCTGTACAGTTTGAGGGGAAAATGCCCCGCGGGATGCGGTTTTACCTCAGAAGTAGAAAAGTAACTTGACATATGTTAATGAAGGTATTATTCCTTCCTTTCACTGAAGCGTTTTTTGTTTAAACGCAAAATGAAGTTTTTATGAGCATATTCACAGACCGCACCGACCAAACCTATGTATTGTCAACTCTGTTAGTGCAAGCCTATTGTCTTGCATTTACTTTTTAATACCTAGATATGCTGGAAAACAGTTATCCTTATAGATGGAAGTGTCCTGAGGTGCTTTATAAAAATTGTGAATTTCATGACCCCCAGGTTCCATGTTTGCCCCTGGGGAGGGGGTCAAGTTTACTTTCGTTTATATAGGAAAATGATACTTTTGGGTATATTCTGTTTAATTTCTATTGGAAATCATTCACACTTGATTGACATTACAACAATGAGATGATATTATGATATTTTTGACAGTGTCCCTTACCCAGGGGCTAAGGGGCAGGGCCCAAGGGTCAAAATGGCTTGAGAAATCTTCTTTGCTTAAAGAAAAAAGCCACAAGTTATATACATACAATTTAGAATACTCTGAATCAAACGTTCCCCCTTCAATAACCCGCGGTGATTTAAATAAAAAAACAAAAAAAAAAAAACATAAAAACTTTGCACTGTTTTTTTTTTTAAATTTTTTTAACATTACTATGTCTATATACCCTTCTTCCATGATGGTTTCAATGAGCTACTGTGAATAATTCATAGGAAAACACAGTGACGTGCAGTCTGAGGTTAGTTTGGTGAGGCAGAAACCTCCCCTTTGCTTGATTAGCAATCAGACGATTAACTAGTTTAGTAAGACTATTCGGCAGAATGACAGGCCAGTTTAAGTTTCCGCGGTGTTATTACTCAGTACATCGAACCTGAAATGTCACTAGACAGCAGATTTGCACGTATTTGCTTCCAGGAAACCAAAGCAATGTCATCAACAAATATTGAAACATTTCGACTTATGCATAGTTCAATGCTTAATCAATATACAATCTATTCTCCTTTTAAATACGCACTTTTACACCCAAACAAAAAGCGGGCACTTGTTTTCAGTCTTCTTTCATAATCCGATTTACAAAATGTTTAAACGATATACAGAATTGCCGAAGGCGAAGAATTTTTCCAAATTGATTATTCAGATTTCCATCCTTGCAGTCTCGAATTGAAGCGTATATGTGAATGAATCTTATGACCGGTGGGCTTCAAAAGCCTGGCGTCGGTTTATTCCTCGGTATATTTTACTGAAACTTCTCAAATAGGGTCACAGGATATTCTGTCATCGAAGTATGTAGGGTAGAGTAAAAAAATTCTCACCTGTCTTGCTATTGTTGAGAAGAAATCACGGCAAATTCTCGATGAACTTCACCAACTTCTGTCAAACTTATTTCACATCCACCGGAGGTCTAGCCTGGACGAACAGACTCTTAATAATAATAATTCAGATTCAGATGCAATGGATTCAAGATGGCGGCCGTGAGGCTTGCCTCAGTACAAGCAGCGTTCCTGTCTGTCATTCTTATGTCCACATTATTTATCTGTTAAGTGTCATGCTTGATCCAGTACACCTGCTCTGAGCTTCTGAACCTCAGATTCATCAATCATGACTATCTGGGCCCATCTACAGCCTTGCTGGAGGAGAAACTATGGGACTTAAACATCTCAAGCCACTCAACACCACGGCTGCTGGCCAAGTAGGAGAGCCGCCGCTCTGGCACCTTGGCCAGGTTCAGGAGGCGCCCATACCGGCCACCGCTCCCTGCCCTCCTGCTGTCTAATGTCAGATCTCTGCGGCACAAAATGGATGAACTCCAACCCATGTTACAATCCAACAAAGATTACAGTGACTGTTCTGCCAGCTGCCTGACAGAGACCTGGCTGGATCAATCTGTACCTGACCAAGTGGTAACCCTTCCAGGTTTCACACTACACCGTGCCGATAGATCATCCAAACTATCGCGTAAGGCAAAAGGCAGTGGTGTCTGCATAATGATCATTGAACGCTGGTGTACTAATTCTACAGAACTCACTCATGCATGTTCCCCACACTTGGAATACCTCACTGTCAAATGCAGACCATCATTTCTCTCACGGGAATTCGCAGCAGTAATTATCATCTGTGTTTACATTCCACCTGAGGCTAACGCTAACACCACCATAGCCGAGCTATCCAACTACGTCTCCTCAGTGGAAAATACACACCCGGACAAAGCAGTTATCGTCATTGGAACTACCCGGCTACCATCAGCAGGTAACTTGCCCCTGCAGAGGGACCAACACGCTGGACCACTGCTACACAACCATCAAAGAAGCTTACCGTGCTTTTCCGAGGGCTCCACTGGGCAGATCCGACCACACAATGCTGCTGCTAATCCCACAATATAGGCAAAAAGTTAGATCATTCAAGACTCCAACTAAACTTCTCCGGTGCTGGAACCCCGAAGCCATCGAAAAACTTTGGGGCTGCTTCGCATGTACAGACTGGGATGTTTTCCATGCTGCCGGTGACCTCCACAACGTCACTGACGCGGTGACGTCATACGTCATCTACTGCGTGGACCTATGCATCCCACTAAAAAAGTAAAATGCTTCAAGAACAATAAACTGTGGTTTAACAAGGGCATTAAAAATTTAAGAAGGGCGAAAAATTCAGCACATCTGTCAGGAAACACAGAACAATATATGCCTGCCAAATACAAATTGAGATCTGCAATTAGGAGAGCTAAATCAAACTATGCAACTAAACTTGAAGAACAAATCACCACTAATGACACAAGGTTCATCTGGAAAAAACTCCAGCACATGACAAATTACAAAAAGAAACCCTCCTCCATACCTGACTGTGACAATCAGCTTCCAGACACACCCAACCTCTTCTATGGGAGATTTGAGCAGGTTCCGGCTCCACCACCATCTCTCCCCTCCCCACCTCTCCCCCCCAATTTTTCCATCTATGAAGATGAGCTGAGAAACACCTTCAAGGCACTCAAGAGGAATAATGCTGCCGGCCCGACAACATCAGCCCTGCTGTTCTCCACCACTGTGCTGCAGAACTGGCTAGGGTTTTCACTATTATCTTCAGCACTTCCGTGACAGCTCAGTTCGTAATAGTTTCAAAGAATCCCTTATCATCCCAGTTCCTAAGACTAAGGCCATTTCATGCCACAATGACTACTGACCCATTGCCTTGACATCGGTGATTATGAAATCATTTGAACGCATCATACTCAAGCATCTCAAATCTGTCACCACTCCCCTCATGGACCCATAGCAATTTGCATATACAGCCAACAGGTCAGTTGAGAACACTGTCAACCTAGCAATTCATCACATACTAAACCATCTGGAATCTGCAAACACATATGCCCGCATCCTGTTCATGGATTTCAGTTCTGCATTCAATACAATAACTCCGGCCAAATTATGTAATAAACTTATGGACATCAACATCAAACCACGCAACTGTCACTGGATCCACAGCTTTCTCTGGAATAGGAAACAGAGGGTGAAGATTAACAACAACATATCCTCCCCTCTATTCCTCAGTACAGGTGCACCCCAAGGCTGTGTTCTTTCACCCTGGTTATTCTCCATCTACACAAACCAGCTAAGAACCCACCACAGCTCTGTCAACATTTACATGTTCGCAGATGAGACAACCATCGTAGGACTCATCACCAACAACGAAGAAACTGGATACCGTGCACAGATCAACCAAACAGTGACCTGGTGCACAGACCACGACCTCCAAAAAAGGTGGAGAACTCATCGTTGACCTTAGACGCCAGCCATCACTCAAAACTCCAGTGCTCATCAAAGGTGAATCCATTTCCATCACTGACACATTCAAACTCCTTGGTAGCCACATCAGCAATAACCTCAAATGGAAAAAAATGCTGATCACATCCATAAAAAAATCCCAACAAAGACTCCTTCCATCTCCGACAGCTAAAGAAGTTCAGAGTAAGGCCTCATCTCCTGCTCTGCTTCTACACAGCCATCGTTGAAAGCATCCTCACCTCACCCATCACAGGCTGGTTCAGCAGTCTTGACACACTTTCCCGGAAGAAACTACAGCGCATCATTTACAGAGCATCAAAAATCATCGGCTCATCCCTACCATCCCTTGAATCACTCCACCACAAAAGGACACTCCATAGAGCCCGTAAGATCACCTCTGACCCCACTCACCCTGCACACTACGCCTTCCAGTTACTGCCCTCTGGGATGCGATACAGGGCAATGGCCTCCAAAACGACCCGCTTCAAAAACAGTTTTATTCCCACTACAATACATATCCTGAGCTCTGACCGGTGAAAACGAATATTAAGACCGTTTGCACTTTTTCACTTGTATATGTCTGTATGTTCTGTTTAATTACCTCCGCCAAGGAGGTTATGTTTTTGGTGCCGTTTGTTTGTTGGTTTGTTTGTGTACAACATAACTCAAAAACTTGTGGCCGGATTTTGATGAAATTTTCAGGGTATTAAGTCAAGGAACAGCTGATTAAATTTTGGCATATCTAGGCCAAAGTACTGCTGAGATATACGCCAAAGTTCAAGATTTCAAGTCTTTCCAATGGGCCGGAGTTCCGATCGACGTGCTTTTGGGTTTGCTGCCCCCTGGCAGAGGTCTGCGCTCTCGGAGTGCTTTTCTAGTTTATGTTTAATGTTGGAAGCTGTACCAATCTGTACTGGAAACAAATTCCACCAGCCTGGCTGTGTGATCATTAAAGAATCGATCAATGCATCAATTTTATACAGTACTTTTCTGGGCACTCAAAGACGCTTCACATTATTCACATTCATTCAGGCTCTGATGGTGGTAAACTACATTTTTGTAGGCACAGCTGCCCTGGGGCAGACTGACGGAAGCGTGGCTGCCAGTATGCGCTAAGTGCTCGACCACCACCAAACATTCACACACAGCCATACAGGAGTGTTCCTATAATGCATGTTTTTGTGGGTGGGGAAATCCAGAGTACCTGGAGGAAACCCCATGTGAACACAGGGAGACTCCACACAGAAAGGCACCAGGCTGGATTTGAACCCACAACCCTCTTGCTGTGGGGGCAGTTGTGCAAAGTTGTGCTAAGTAGTGGTTAGTAGTGCTAACCACTGTGCCAAACTCTGGCTGTAAGCAATTCAGGGCCGTAGCTGGGATAAGGCGTCGGTGCAGGCTATTTGAAATCTACCTCCTTAATTGTTATTTTTGCCTCGCCGTGCACTTGAATATTTGTAAACATGGTGCAAATTGAGGTCACAAATTCATCCAACGGCGAACAATAGCTCTGTTCAAATAGCGTTTTTGGCCGTAATATGGTGTTCTTTTTGTATGAAAATGGTATTTACGTCATTTTTTATACGTTTTCTGAGGCTTGTTTACCGCCCCAGTTCAGCTATTACGCATTCCATTAGAGTTTACGGAGAGCATTGCCCATGCCTATATTGAATGAAAGAAATGGTATGCCCCACTCCAGGGTCGAAAATTTCCCTACAAGGGGTTGAATTCTGGAAGGCCATAAAATCCTTGGCAATTTTCTGATGGTCCTAGAATTTTGCACATGGGCATTTTTTAGTTCCATATATACAGGATTAAAATTGGAATTGAATCGGGGCAGGGGAATGTCCTACCCCGTACCCAGTTGACATGAAACAGGCCCATATGCTTGCAGAAATTTTCGCCTTGCGCAACTTAGATTGATGTGCATGCATCGTGACTTATTAACGCTTACTGTGAATCTTAAGGTCTTCATTGATGAGAGTGCTGCTGCTCAGACACCATGCATTATTGATATTCCAGAGTTTCCACCATCACTAACCCATGGTGGTTTGGAGATGGTGTTCCATATGCCGAAAAAACAACCAAGACCCGAGAACTTGGCGGCATGCTACTAGTGGTGCAAATACCTGTTTCTAGCATTCTAATGTAGTGTAATTTGTCTGGAGGCTGCTTGCCTTTGTGTCATGTGCTGTGCCCCAGTGCAAAATCTTGTTTATGGAGTTCTCCTTGAGCTCGTCTCAGCCACTTTCGGCATTTGCCTGAGAAGACTGCTCCCAGCTGAGCGGTTACAGTGGACGTGTAGGCTAAAACCATGGTGCAATTGACTTCTTTTAACTTAATTTTGAATGTCGGGGCTTATGGACACTGGGATTACCGCACTCAAGCCATATAGAGCCATTATATGCTGTTTTACGTTTGAAAGATGGTCACCATTAACTTCAATGCACTGGATTTGTCTGCACCGCTTAATTGCTCTAAAACTCCAAGAAGTGTTTTGTGGACTAAAATCCTTCACTCAGTCCTCCGTCTGCATAGGATGAGTGAATTTTCATTTTGGGGTGACCTATTCCTTTATCAAAATGAATGAAAATCTTTTGGAGTTTTGAATAATACACTGATATTCACTAAGTATCTGCTGACGTGCCATTTTATACTGTGTTTAGTAGTTTGCAATCCTACCTCAATATGAGAACTGCTCATATTGTACACCTACTGCCTAATGTCTATTTACAAGTAATTGGAACAATGTTGTCAATGTACTCTGGTGTTGCATTACACTCTCATGGACCATAAAGCTGAGGCCAATAATTGATTTGAGGAGTGCCGCAGGAAAACAGTATACTTATTGTGCCTGATTATATTTGAATGCAGATGTTACTTGTCGGTGTTCAAATTCTTACCAGTTTCAGAAGGCTACATTTGAGCTCCCTTTCATCCCAGTGATCTTGGCCGTACTGTCTAACCTCTGCTTCATTGCCTTCATGACAACAAGCAGCAGAGTGCTGGAGCTCAGCCAGGCTCCCTTGCCCATCTGCTCCCGAGAGGCCACTGAGCATGCTCAGAAAGCTGACTGAATTTGGCAGCTACCAGAAGGCAGAGCTTGGAACCTGTAGTTAATTTCTGTATATCCGTAATGATTCTGGCACAGGGAGCTGTCCCGCCCTTTAATGGATTGGGAGCTTTCGACATGCTGTGGTGGGGTGAGGTAGGCGTAAACCAAGTAGAGCAGCAGTAATCTCTTTCACCCTGACCCTCGCCTTGTGCCGCTTTTAAAACCAGTAAAAAACTCTTCTGCCTAGAAGCCTACACTTCCCCAGGCGAATATTAATTTTGCCCATCTTCCACTCTCCGTCTCGGAGTCTGTCAGGCACTCTTACCCGCCTCGTCACCTTCTTTTTCCCTGTCCATTTTGTACTTTCTCTCCCTCCCGGCTTGTACCTCTCTTTAACCCTGCCAATATCTTTTTCACTCTTCAACCCTCTCTTGAAATTTCCCCAATATTCCCCAAAATCTCATACTTTGTCGCTCTCTTTCTTGCTCCTCTCACCATTTCTCCTTCTCTATCCATTGCTCTCTCCCTAGCACCCCCTCATTCTTGCCAGGACATGTGTATACTGTATGGGTTGGGGACAGGTGCCTTGGCAGCGTCTGGCAATTGGAGAAAGTGTTTATGTTCCCAAACTGCTGACTGAGTTCCAGTGCAGAGGATCCTGCTGAATCGCCAGAGTGGGCGCGACGGAGGGAGCAGAGAGATGAAGGGAAAGTAAAGCAGGGAAAGGAAAACCTTTCTCTTGTCTCATTCCTGTTTGAGCTGTGCTCCTTTGTTTCAGTACTTTGCGCATTTTGCCTTTATTGTCCCATTGTGCTCGGATTGCTTGAGGTATTTTATTGACTTTGTCGAAAGCCCTTTCAAAATCATGAGGTTAAGCTAATTTGCGTACAGCCACATAGTGGCTTCATTTTTTTTTCCCTTCAAAATGTTGCTGTGTTTGCACCAAACCGCATTTATGCATACTTCAGCTTTTACCAGTTCAAGGCTCCCTTCCCCAGCTTAATGGATAATGTGCTAGCTCTACAAGCAAACACAGGTCAGAGAAGGATATCTGACTGTGCCGTGCCATAGCGTGCCATGTCCTTCCATATAAATTAGACTTGGCGCACTGCGGCATGGGCAAGCAGCCTTGGCACAGTGTGGGGCTGCTGGCAGCTGTGTGCGCATGTATGCAGAGATGCATTTATTTATGCGTGCTTGTTTATTCCGCTAAGGACGTAGCTGTGAATGCTGCTACATTTACATTATATTATAAATGAAGGGTATTCCTAGATTATGCGCACCTTTGATAAAGATGAGCACTGAGGCTGCATAACAAACACAGTTCAGGTAATGAGCTATGTTCCATGCTGGAAAAAAATATTTTTTGCTAATTAGTATTTTATGTATTTTTTTCAATAAGATGCGCCTCAAAAATTAATACTGCTTGCAATTATTTTCAGCAAAGTTGAACCACAACATATTTGCATGATCAGTCTGCTTCATTTTCTTTTTATCATGCATTGCCATGTTAATAGGCAGCAGGTCTTAGACCCTCACAGCTCTAGATTAACTAAGGATGCTATTTTTCATCCTTTGATCTCAGGGAATTTTGATCCAGCTGCATAAGAGGTTGTCCTCTCTCACTGAGGACACAAATGCATTCCTCCCCATGGTGAGGCAGATGGTATGAGTGGCAAAATAGAAATTCAAGGGCTACATTTTGAGATCGGTCAACTTGCGTCTTGCTGCAAGATTGCAACATGGGGACACATTTGCTTTCCAAAGCGCCTAGACCCTTTACAGCACTGCCTGGAAAAAGCCTCTGTGTTAGCAAAATGAGTATCTTGAGTTTAACAAAAAGTCAATTTTCATCTCACTCTTATTACTAGAGAGGTGTCTTGATTCCACTTTTTCTCCTGTGTACACTTGCAACCACTTATCACAGCTGTGCAATGCAGAGTCTGTCAGTATGATTCGAGGCCTGTGGTGGGCCCCTAAAAACATAAAATTATATTATCGTATTAAGAAATTGGACGTGTATATACTCAAGTGAAAAAAAGCCAGACGTACACTGCTTATAATGAAATATTCAGAAAGCATGGGTCAAATTCTGTCTAGCAGCCAAATTTCATGAGGCTATATTGATTATTTAGTGAGAAATGAAGCTTTAAAGTCGAATGGAAATTCAACTTCCTAAGTCAATAAAGAGGATAATAGGTAAACTCTTAGGGCTTAAACCTCAAAACTATAAAGACTTTGGAAGTGAAACTTGAGGTGGCTTCATGATGGGTCCCAAGGTATTTTATATTGGAAAATTACCATGCTAATCGCACTTTAGACCCCTCGGCTGCGTATGTAAGTTGAATTGGGTGTTAGTTGAATTCTGATTGCAGAAATAATATATGTAATGAAGCTAAGCGCTGATATAAATAACCTTGGCGTGGCCATTTTTCACAATATGCCCCCTGGTGGGCTGAATAAAAGTTGAAATCGGCTTGAATTCGATAGGTAAGTGAAGGATCCATAGATGTACCACCCCCCGAAAAATGAGAAATCTAGAAGCAAACCTGAAGGCACTAGAGTGGCAACACTGTTGAATTTAAAGATCTGCAGCATTTATGCTATTTGACCTCGAAAACGGTAAAAAATAGGTCAAATCAGAAACGCGTGTGGTATGTGGTAAGGGTGATACCTTCAGTAAATATGTGAGCATCCTAGCTGAAATAAGGAAGTTATGGCAATTTTTCACAATTAACACCCTGGTGGCCAAACTAAGAGTTGAAAATGGATGGAATGCGATAGGTTTGTGAAGCATGCCTAGATGTATCACCCACACAAAAATGAGGAACCTAAAATCAAATCTGAAGGCGCTAGAGCGGTAATGTTGTTGAATTTAAAGATCGGCAGCATTTACGCTATTCGACTTAGAAAACGGTAACAAAAGATCAAATCAGAAACACGTGATATGTGATGAGGGGTGATCCCATATACCTTCAGTAAAAATTTGGGCATCCTACGCTTAAATAATAAGGAAGTTTTGGCAATTTTTCTTCATAATCCCCCTGGTGGCCAAACTAAGAGTGAAAAATGGGCAGAATTCAATAGGTTTGTGAAACATGTATAGATTGCCCACCCTCCCATAAATGAGAATCCTAGAAGTAAACCTGAAGGTGCTAGAGCAGTAACATCATCGATGTACAGACGGATGCCGCTGGGGACCCCAATACCCCTCGGCCGTAGGGGTAAAAATCGTGGAAATCTGAGTTGGTCACCATGGGAACTTTCCTAAAACTGGGTGATTTGACCTGGAGTAACCCAAATGATTTGTCTCAATGTCAGAAATATAGCTTGCAGATCTTATGGTATCAAAAAAAATCAAAAAGTTCATTTTATTTTTTATTGTTATTTTGGGCCTGGAATTCGAGATATGGGGCATTTGATATGTAGTCTTTTGGGGGTAGTCTTCAGCTTTTAATGGAGCTGTAAAAGGACAGAACATTTCTCAAATTTGGCCCCAAGTTATCAAAGTCTTGATGTCTTCAGATTCCAAGGCATGTGAATCAATGGCATCTTGTGTTAAATGTAAATCGAAAAATGAATCGATGGATTGCAAGATCACAATTTCAGTTAACAACTCCATGAGAATTGTCTGTATAATTTCTTTAGGCTAATACTAAGGCATTTTCTGACCATTTCACATTTTCCCACCTCTTAGGTCTGCAATTCGCCACTGATCTCATGCTACTTATTCATTCAGTGGGGATTGGCACTTCTGAAAAAGCAGCTATCAGTGGCTCTTTCTCTCTTGCCAGTTTGCAGTCTATTTAAGTCCCTTTATATTTGAAGTCCTGTCTTGCTGTGCAATGGCCTATTTTTGGGTTTCTGTCTTTCTTAAATTATGGAAAAGTTGGCCAGCCTTTGTAGAGAATTAATCTCTCTTCAAATATATTCTTTGCTGACCCAAATTTCAGATGTATTCCAAAATATTTGGTGTTGAGGCAGCTGGCATTCACTTTCAAAATTAAGTATTAATGATAGTCTGATATTTGTCCTGTGTGTTGAGCTGCTTGCTTGTGAAAATGGATGTTGGTCTAGGGAATTTCGCAGTAATGTTGTGGGTAATCACATCTCTCTTAGTTGATGAAAATATTTGGCTGTGTTTAACCCCAGGTGGGGTGCTGCCTGGATTTTAAAAAGTTATTATTCAATATCCATTTATATCCAATACTAGCTACTACTCGCTACCCGGAGTGAAATTGCTATTTTTTTTTTTTTGCGTGCATGACTGTTTTTCAAAAATTGGGCGACGTCCAAGTCCTTCTTGGGGTCCAAGTGGATATTCACACCAAATTTCGTGATAATCGGTTGAGAAATGTAGGAGAAAAACGTGTAGATACGCACAGACAGACAGATATCGACCTCAAATATATTATAGACCAGCTGCTACCCGCTTTGTAGCCCATTATTTTGTCGCTTTTAGATCGCATGAGGGAGAGAAGCCGTGTCTACAATTGCCACTTGATTATTCTTGAAACGGGAAACGTGTTAATCAAGGGAAACCATCTAGAATCAGCCAGGACTAAATTTTGTGAATAATTGCCGCCAAATTTTCCGGTGTAACGCCAGCCCTGCGAGTGTTCAACTGTCAAATTTGAATTTAGGAGCTGTCAAGTTCGACTAATCAGAATGCTGCAGTCATGGACAAACGCGGTGCCCTCTCAAAAGCCTGGCTTTCGTGCAGGCTGTCTTATCACTGCCTTGTAGGAACCAGTTGTGCTCGGCCTGCCATATCTGCTCGGGGTCCTGCGTATAGAGATGACGTTTAACATTATGATGCTCTGAACCAATGATATTAAAAGCTTCTCCACTGGCTGCTGTACTCTTCGGTTGGTGGACAAATGCTATAGCTATGTTAGCGCGCTGCAGGCTGTAATTGACAGGAGCAAATATTTGAATACTCGGCCCCATCGCAAACAGTAGCCTGCTCGCAGGTTACCTCAACGCACGTTCGTGAGGACGCTGCGGCTCTTAGTGTTGCAACTGGATATTGCTACGCGCATCAGGTTATATAAGTTTACACGCTGCCCGGAGTGAAATTGCCATTTTGTTTTGCGTGCATGAGCGTTTTTTAAAAATCGGGCGACGTAAAGTCGACCTGGTGTCCAAGTGGATATTCACACCAAATTTGGTGATAATCCGTTGAGAAATGTAGGAGAAAAACATGTACATGTACATATACATACATACATGCATACATACACACACACACACACACACACACAGACACAGACATTGAGCTCAAATATAATATGGATTTTGTCCCAATTTTGAATATTTTGGTAGCATTTTTGCTCATTGCTGCAAAATCCTGCATGTCCCATTACTTACTTTTTTTTCTTTGTACTGTACATCCACTGAGTACAGCTTTTGGACCACGAGATTGCACTTACCATGCAGATGACTGGGGTTGACCACAAGCTTGCAGTCCCCAGTACATTAAAGGGGACCTAACTTGCCGATCCTTCTTTTAATACATATATGTAATTTTATAATGTTGGTTGTGCATGCTCAACCACTGAAAAGTTTCTAAACATAAGATACGGGGATTTTGCCGTAATCCAAGAACGTGATTTCGTGAGCGTGATTTCCTCTCTGAACAGCTCCACCCGAGATCTTCACAAGATCTGGGTAAAACCTGACGTCAGGTTGTGCCGTCCAATTAGTACAAACCTAGCCAGAGCCAACCACTGCACTGGACCTGCCCACACCAGAAACTATTCTAGCAGGCACTAACAATGGCAGATCATACTACGCCTTAGTAGCGTTGACTCTTTTGGAAATACAAAAGAAGAACCGCAGATCATTTGAGGTGCAATTTTGTCAGTATCTCTCCCAAAGCTGCTTGTCCGTTTACTTTTGGACGTGAAGAAAAACAAATATTTCTCTTCCAAAAGACGATGCCACCAGAAATTAGTGGGAAGCTATTTATACGTCCCTCGTAAGACAGATGGGACGTATTATGGAATCATGGTGTCTGTCTGTCTGTCCGTTGCTTGTATTCACAATGACTCCGCCAATTCTCAGTCGATCTCATCCAAATTCACACAGCATGACCATATCAGGTGGAACTTGGGCTGATTTCTGAACTCATCTGATTGGATCACCCTTTTTCTCAAAATTAATCCTTTTATGCAAACTGTTGCGTGACGAGCGTATATTGCTGTCTCTGACTGCTCTTGTTTGTTTGCTGGCAGCAAACAGCCACGGCCAAAGGGAATGTTAGCTGCTTGTGCTCAGCATTTCTCAAAAGACAGCTTTGTCAATAAAGGATAATTCGACCCAGGATAAATGTTTCAGCTGCTTCTCAAACCTGAAGCAGTTGCATCGATCAAGTGCTCGGAGCCACAAGCTATAAGTAACCATATAACAGCAAATCATATAAGTGAAGCTAACTTGTTACGGGTGGCTATCAGGACCGCTAACCATAGTTAGCACTAACAAGTGGCCTCAAACGCTGGCTTTGTAAAATATCTGAAGATAAATCCTTTATCTGTTGGCCTTTCCGTGACAGACACAAGCTGTAAGTTGCTTTTACTGCATAAGCCAACCTGACGTGAAAGCCAGTTAGCAACGTAGCCAAGTTACTGTTGCTAATGTTTGTGTCCAAAATATGCAAGAGTGATATTGGGGAAATTCTACAGAAGGTGTGTGAACATAAACCTCATTTGAAGCTAACTTTTAATAATTGTTTGTAATTTAAATGCTTGGTAGAACTGTTCACAGTAACAGAACTTGGTGTCTGTAAAACCTGTATTGCAAGGGTTTGTCTCTGTGGTTATGACTGGTCAGTTACCAGCTACTGCATGTTAGTTTGCGTGTCGTGCCAATTAAAAATGCTCCTGGTTAACTTATATGCATTAATTCTGATCGGTATGCTTGTGTTACTTCGGTAAGCATCAATGTGGCAGTTTCATCATAAAGTTGCCCGATAGTAGCCACAACAGTTACTGATGAATTCGCTTATCCATGATCAGTCGGATATTTTACAAATGTCTGAGCAAGCTCTCTGGTGCTACCAGCTCTATCGGATTACTAATGATTTCTCGGCACTACCTTGACATAATTTCATCCCCCTTTAGAAATTGTTGTGGCTAATATAAAGCCGAAAAAGGTGGAGATTAAATGGGTAATTCTTTCCTGCAGTAGTGATCAATTCGCTAGCTCCACATAAGCAACTTGTCTGCGCTAACGGAACTTACGGTCTGCAAAACCTGTATTATGTTCATAAAACGACCGAGCTCTCTCTAGCTGCCGTGTAGTATCCATAAAGCTGCTTTCACTTCAGACATGAAACGAATTTTTCGCGCAATAGATTAGCTACATTAAAAGTCAATGCAAAGACGCGTTATGTGTGTGTTGAGCAGGTTTCACACCGGACACAAAACAAATTTTTCGTGCGACAGATTACATTCAAAGTCATGACCGCTTATCAGCTACTGTATGTTAGTTTGCTTGCTCTGCTAATTTAAAAATGCTCCTGGTTAACTTATATGCAGCAATTCTGATTAGTATGTTTGTGTTACTTCGGTAAGCATCATTGGGACAGTTTCATCTTATCGTTGCCTGATTGTAGCCACTGCAGTTGAAGCTAAACGGAGAGGTGCGGTATGTGTCTGCCGAGTTGGGCTGCACTGAGACCAGCCGAAGATTTTTCAAAGCTTGGGTACGTTTTTGGGTGCTTGGGAAACGATCGCTTTACTTATCCATGACCGGGGTCAACCTGATACATCTCCATTGTCTGGGCAAGCTCTCTGATGCTACCGGTGAAAGCAATAGGGGAGCGCACAGGCTATAGTGTCTGGTATAACAAACGATTTATTGCCATCGATTAAATATTAAATTCTTTCCTGTGGAGGTGATTGATTCGCTAGCTCCACATAAGCAACAGTTCACGCAGATGGAACTTACCGTCTGTAAAACCTGTATTATTTTCATGACATAACCGGAGCTCTATCTAGCTCTCGCGCACTCTCCATAACTCGCCCATTTTCCGTGAGGAAAAGCTGGTCATTCCAAAGCAATAAGTAAACAATTACCACGGGCAATTTCCGAAAAGGCTGTTTAGCTTGGAGCTTTCACCCCTCCGTCATATACCAGCGCAGAAGCTGTTCGTTTCTCCGCGCAAACAACACATTACAGCTATGCACAGGAACCAGCAGGTCCTAATACACACCGAAGCAGTCCATAAGCTGTTGGTCCACTTTTAGCTGCTCCTCACTGTCCATGTTTCCCTCTAAACTCAGACCCACTGGATTTCTGCAGTCTCCGTTCTACACTTAATGCATCAATTTTATATAGCGCTTTTCTGCTTACTAGGCACTCAAAGACGCTTTGCAAGGATACATTATTCATTCACTCACACATTCATGCTCTGATGGTAGTAAACTACGGTTTTGTAGCCACAGCTGCCCTGGGGAAGACTGACGGAAGCGTGGCTGCGAGTATGTGCCTACGGCCCCTCCGACCACCACCAAACATTCACACACAGCCATACAGTATTCCTATATATTGCATGTTTTGTGGGTATGTCGACCCGTTCTACAAATGTGTCTGTATGTTGTGAATTCTAGCTTTCCCTGCATCCTAGCCAGTAGAAGAACCGCTGTACTCACCGGTAGCAAACTGTAGCCAATGGCTTGCGCTGCCAGATTTTCGCACTGCTTCCTCCACTTTCGCCGCTGCATTTACTAGAACATTTCATTTCATTAGATCTATATTCAAGTATAACATTAGATTGCGGAATTTGCCCGCCGCTTCGTTATCAGATGGCGGCCGTGTCTCTCGTTTCATTCTGGGGAAGCAGACTCCATGGCAGACTCGGAAAACGGCGTTCTGCAGCCTCTTTCGGCCCAACTCCCTCTTCCCGCCCTCCACAGAGCTGGCCAGTAAGAATAAAGTGGGCACACGAGGAGTGGGGGCCGTAGCGGAAGAGCCACCCCAATGAGATGTTTCTGGCAGAGACTACAATAAACTACAAATGGGGTTTTTTGAGGATGGCAGTATGAGCGAAATAAGTACCCTTTTTTTTTTTTACTTGGCGCAATCAGGAGTACTCTAGGGCAGGCAAAGACCAAAATATAAACTTGAAAAATAGCACATTAGGTCCCCTTTAAATGTTTAGACTTCATGATGTGCTGAATAGCCGGCTTGGTTACTCTCTCTCGAGGGTGGGGAATTGGCCAGCCCTGTCACCTAATGTGACCTCTAGCAACTGTCTGCTCTGGCACAGCTTATGTTTTCACTCTGGCTCTAGTTTCTTGGCCTTAAAGGTAGGGTTGGAAACTGCCGATAAATTAGAAAGCACAAGGCATAGTTTGAAAGCGTCGAAAAGACAAAAAGTGCCCCTCATTTGGGTCATCCCTCCAAACCCACTTACAAACATGTGACCGCGCATAGCCTAACTACACTGGCTGCTTAGCCATGCCTGGCAGCAATGCATGACTACCATAACTAAAATACAAATGCCTCACAGCACAAGTATATTTTAACTAAATCTTTGTTTTGCATTTGGAACACGTTTCACCCATAATGTTTCTCATGAATCAAATGGAAGCAGCTACCTACCTTGCTAACTAGCTTGTTACCTGACAATTTTAATATAGTTCTTCAGTGATTTTGACAGGCTGGAATTTTGCATAGCATTCATAGTGTGTTGTGCAATGTTAGCTTCAAAGATGAGTACAATTGGCTCTGATTCTGACTCTTCTCTAAAACCCAGCATATCTGATCAATTAGGACAGGCCTGGAGATTAAGGCGTGCAACAGGCAGGACTATATTCCCAAATTAATCTTGGTCTTCATCTTTTCCTCGTTTGGGTTTCTGTCTTTGCATTGTGTAGTAGGGCAAGCTGTTGTAGGTATACGCTGAACTGTTAATTTTGGCTGTGCTTTGTCTGCCTTTCTTGTACGAGTAGCTTGGAAGGTTTTCCAGTGTTGGCCACATAGCCTCTGAGCTTGCGGAATGAGTGCACAGGCAGGGTGCTTGCGCACTTGTATACAGGTTAGATTAGCAGGTCAGCAATCCAATCATTTCATTCAGGCCAGATGAAAGATTGGACAGGTTCATTGCAGCCTTCTGACTGCTACAGGTACCAGATATATTTAGTTTTCTTTTAGAACATTTGATTCATTGATGGCTATTAGGCTGATCAACATTATGGGTATAAGATTTTTATTGTAATAAAAATTAATTAAATAGATAAATATCAATGGGACTTCCTGGAAGCTGTAGAATAATAGTGTTTATTTTCCTGCAGAAATGTTATTTTTATTTTTTTTTAGTTTTAACAATTTTCTGTTTTTTTGTCTGGTCCGAAAGAAGCGTGTTTTTTTTTTTTTTTTTTTAATCTGCGAAAGAAGTGGCACCACTGAACAAGTCGCGTCGCAGCATTGAAACCATGTCATTATGTTCTAAGCGAGGGATGGCGGGTCACAGGCATAGGCACCCGGTTTCTCGGCCTCCATGGGCTGAGAATTGATACAGATATTTTAACCAGAAAGCTAAGTCGTGTTGGGAATCGGTTTTAATTTCTGAAATCAATTCTTGGACATAAATCCAATTCAATTCTCCAGTTAGAATCAAATTCATGGTATGTGGAACATGAATGCATAACAGCAAACCACTGAAACTACATTCGCTCAGATATTGATGTGACATGCCTCCCATTCAGCACTGGATCTCAGATGCGAGTTCACTTGCTTCGGGTATATGAACTTTCACTCCTGGGGGCTGCCACGCTGTCACGGAATTACAGTCCCACTACATTTTGGGTTGTAACTCTACAACTAGATAAGATAAAATCAAGTATGATGTGTCATATTGAAGGTATTAACTTGTTCTTTAATATTATTTAGTGAAAATATATTTTTTGAGAAATTTTCATACAAAACCCAAAACCAGTGAAGTTGGCACGTTGTGTAAATTGTAAATAAAAACAGAATACAATGATTTGCAAATCCTTTTCAACCTATATTCAATTGAATACACTGCAAAGACAAGTTACTTAATGTTCGAACAGGTAAACTTTGTACTTTTTTGCAAATATTAGCTCATTTGGAATTTGATGCCTGCAACATGTTTCAAAAAAGCTGGCACAAGTGGCAATAAAGACAGAGAGTTAAGGAATGCTCATCAAACACTTATTTGGAACATCCCACAGGTGAACGGGCTAATTGGGAACAGGTGGGTGCCATGATTGGGAATAAAAGCAGCTTCTCTGAAATGCTCAGTCATTCACAAACAAGGATGGGGCGAGGGTCACCACTTAGTGAACAAATGCGTGAGCTGATTGTCGAACAGTTTAAAAACAACATTCCTCAACGAGCTACTGCAAGAAATTTAGGGATTTCATCATCTACGGTCCGTAATATCGTCAAAAGGTTCAGAGAATCTGGAGAAATCACTGCACGTAAGCGACAAGGCCGAAAACCAACATTGAATGCCCGTGACCTTCGATCCCTCAGGCGGTACTGCATCAAAAACTGACATCAGTGTGTAAAGTACATCACCACATGGGCTCAGGAACACTTCAGAAAACCACTGTCAGTAACTACAGTTCGTCGCTACATCTGCAAGTGCAAGTTAAAACTCTACAATGCAAAGTGAAAGCCATTTATCAACAGCACCCAAAAACGCTGCCGGCTTTGCTGAGCCCAAGCTCATCCAAGATGGACTGATGCAAAGTGGAAAAGTGTTCTGTGGTCTGACGAGTCCACATTGTCAAACTGGACGTCGTGTCCTCTGGACCAAAGAGGAAAAGAACCATCCAGACTGTTATAGGCACAAAGTTCAAAATCCAGCATCTGTGATGGTATGGGGGTGTATTAGTGCCCAAGGCATGGGCAACTTACACATATGTGAAGGCACCATTAATGCTGAAAGGTACATACAGGTTTTGGAGCAACATGTGTTGCCATCCAAGCAAAGTCTTTTTCATGGACGCCCCTGCTTATTTCAGCAAGACAATGCCAAGCCACATTCTGCACGTGTTACATCAGCATGGCTCCATAGTAAAAGAGTGCGGGCACTAGACTGGCCTGCCTGTAGTCCAGACCTGTCTCCCATTGAAAATGTGTGGCGCATTATGAAGCGTAAAACACGACAACGGAGACCCCGGACTGTTGAACAACTTCAGCTGTACATCAAGCAGGTTCCACCTGAAAAGCTTCAAAAATTGGTCTCCTCAGTTCCCAGACGTTTACTGAGAGTCGTTAAAAGGAAAGGCGATGTAACACAGTGGTAAAAAGGCCCCTGTGCCAACTTTTTTGCAGTGTGTTGCAGCCTTTAAATTCTAAATTAATGATTATTTGCAAAAAAAAATTTTTTTTCTCAGTTTGAACATTAAACAGCTTGTCTTTGCAGTGTATTCAATTGAATATAAGTTGAAATGGATTTGCAAATCATTGTATTCTGTTTTTATCTACGATTTACATAACGTACCAACTTCACTGGTTTTGGGTTTTGTAGAAGAAACAAGCAAAAACTTGTTTCTTCTACACGGAATTACACAAAATTGACGTGGTTTTTTTAATGTTGTGTTTAACTATTCAGAAAATGATGTACCTGTCATAGTTATGAAACTTCAATATGTTCATATTTAAGGTGTTTTTTGTTAATACTGTAAGTTATACAAACAAAAATTGACTTTAACCCTGCTTTATGGGCAAGAAATTTCAAAAAGTCAATGTCACGGAATTACAAGAGGCAAATTGTCACGGAATGACAGCAATAGTATTAATTAGTTTCAATGCACTTATTTCAATATATTATACATATATACATAATTATTTACATTTTTACAGTTAAGCAATATATTACAATGAGTTTTCCACTTATAATGACCAATCATTACACATACTTCAATTTTTTTTTTATTCTCCATGTCAACATTGGCTTGGTGGCCCCCTCCTGTAGCTTGACATTGACAATTTCCCTTTTATATCAATGTCGCCATCTACTGGAAGTTGATCTGAAAATACAGTACTTTGACTTATGAGACGACGGCGCGCAATTTCGAGAGGTAACGTGAAGAGGAATAACACAAAATAATGCGTAAATTTATATCCCTGGGATAATACGACAAAGCAATCAAGTGTAAAGCGATACATTTTTGCTTTTAGCCAATGAGCCCTAAACCAACACTACTCTAGTGTGACTCCGCAATAGCTTGGTTCAATTGCGTTTTTAATTATTTCTCAGTCTGCTTGTTTGTCACAATTTCACAGAAAGACAGGTCTTTCTTTTAGATGACTTTTTATTTCTCTTTATTGTCAGACATCGCATTGACTAGCTATAGACCAGATTGGTACTTCGCAAAGCGTCAAGGCTGCTCCCCATTTTGGGGGATAGAGAACCACTGAATCCACTGATCTTAATGTAATTTGATATTTGTTTAGCTGTGAAATTTAACAGATTTGTTTTACTTGATTTCCTGTTGACATTGATTTCATGTTCATTTTCATGTTTTCAAGTTCTCCAAGGCTGATTGGTGTTCTTAAGGCTGAAACGGCGGTATGGACATTGCATGAATCATGTCTCCCATTAAACTTGATCTGGCCTGGCATATCTGGTTACAGAACAAACCAGGGAATATTGCGTAATATACATAGATTATGAAAAAATTTCTAACCTCCAAGAAGGAACATAAAGTCATACAAACTCAAATTGGCGTGAATGTAGCAGTGAAACTCTGTTTAGAGAATATGCAAAGGTATGCAAATGCCTGTGTTGTCAGTCAACTGTCAAAGTTTTATAATAATGTTGTTACACAATGTTGCCATTGCTGATGGTTGCCGTTGCCGATGGGTTCCATTCAAAATGCAGCTTTCACATTTTCCTTAATTTCTGAGCCCTTAAGAAAGAATATGAAGCTTCAGAGTCTAGAGCAAGCGATTTAAAAATTTTCCCATTTTTAATGAATATTAGCACTCTAGCCCAACGCCCGCTGGCAGCGACGCGAAGAGTCACATCAAACGCTGAACGTTTTTAAACGCCCACTGGAAGTGTGAATAGCATCAATATTGATGTATGACGAGAGGACCGAGAAGCAAGCCATGCATGTCACACTGAAAATATTCTACAAGACCACCTTTAGTTTTGAAAATGTCTGCTGTTAAAGCTTATTTTAAGTGAAGGCAAAGTGCGACGCTCAGCTTATTGTGCATTGTATGGTGTCAGTGCTCCAGTCTGCAGCCAGAATGGTCGCATTTGTGACTTACATTCTCACATCGGTCGCGACCAACACTTCATGCACTGTGCGCCTATTCTGGTCAGCAATTCACTCCCTAATTATCAGCCGCTGGCTGCAAATTTTTTTTTTTCTGTAGGTCGGTTGGTACCATTATCAGCCAATCACAGATCGGCTGGTGCCATCAGCCAATCACAGTTTGGCTGTACTCACGCATCGACGATAATGGCAAAGCATTCATGTTGTTGTGCGCGCGGCAAATTTGTAAAACCTTGTCTGACAGTAACAATGTCAATGCTCCACACTACGCAAAATTACAGAAGTCCAATAGTCTACGTATTAGGCCTTGGCTTCGATGACTAAAAATTGCTGATCAGGGAGCAAATTTAATGATATCAGAAAGTGTTTATTACCGGTTTTTTATTTTGCGAATTAGATTTTGCTCATCTCTAAGGGTAATGGAAACGCAACTGGAGGGTGAGAACAATGTGCGACGTTATTAGCCCCAAAACACAGTCTGCTTCGTGACTGTAGACTGTTCGTGACACAGTTTGAAGGATGCGTCTCATGTCAGCATCTTGCTCACCTCCACAGGACAGGCGAAGAAAGTTTGACATTCTTTGAAGCGAAGTGAAATTCTCGCCGCGTTTTCTTTGCCGACATCGCAGCTACCCTTACGTACGAGGTTATTAACCGGTAACAACATTTGGAAATGCCAATTATGCAATGGCAGCAGACATGCCAAGTCCCATGCATTAGGCATCAGTTCCTCACCTCTGGCATTCACGTTCCTGTGCCGTAGTCTGCAATTATTCTATCAACGCGAAATGAAGAAATTCACTCTCCGAATATAAGTCATTGTGCATTAAGTTAACAGCTTCACGTGCATTATGGTGGATTTCCCCCCTAGTGACACTGAAATCGATTATGACTCTGAAATTCTCTCGCTTCTCTTTACTGAGGGATTGAAGCAATGGAATTGCATAAAGACATTTCAAATGGTCTTATTTCATTTAAACGATCATGAAACGCATGCAATGTTTCCAATCCCTGGGCAAAGAGGAGCACGAGAAGTCCAGAGTCGCTTTCCAAGTTACTTGAGGTGAGGTCCACCTTTACCTAAGTGAAACTGAAACTCAATGCCCAAGGATTTTAATCCCGCGTGAGAATCTCAATAATAAGCGTTCATTGAATAATTGCAGACTTCGGTCAATAAAGCCTAAAAAATGTGAGACCTATGCCGAATGCCAGAGACTTGGCATCTCTGATGGCAGGTTGTCATAATTGGACCGCACCTGTTTAGTCTAGGGCTAAACGCAAGGTCATCTGCGTGCAGTTAAACGTGCGATGATCCCATCTTGTGAAATGGTGTTTAAACGTTTGTTTAGTTGTCCGCGGACAATGGCATTTTAACATGCGTTAAAATTTTTTAAAAGGCTTTCGTGAAATCGGCCCATAGTTAATAACTCGTGTTTAAAAATCACAGTAACTAGCAAAAGAAGCCTTGCTGTCAGCAGACCAGACGAGCGCTGTTTCAAGCCTCTCACCAAACATATCTGCATCATTTTATTTTTCTCAACAGACTTTCCACTGTGTTAGTTAAGTTTCATTTATGTGCTAAAAGTTTCACAGTGATTGACTCAGTTCTTTTGATTTGGTTGATGTACAGACAAGAGGGTTTGGTGTTATTTTGGTGACAGTTTATTTGTTGACTCTGTCATGGTGATGAGAATGTTTTGTTTATGTGTTAAAATCAGCACTTTTATTGATAATTTATTTTGGTGTATTTATGTTGCCACAAAAATGCTATTTTATTTGAATTTTGTATGTCATGTTTAATTTCAGATACATTTTGAACGTACATGAATATACCTGTTAATTATAACCATGTCATACCATATCACCATCAAATGAGTTAAACACAACACTTTAAGAAAGGGAATAATATAAGAAAGAAATAATTTTTTTCATTTGGGACCCATTGAATTTCCCAGCAACCCACTCAGATCACCAACTGTAGGTCCCGGGGACTCACTAAATTTAAAACCTATCAACATCACTCCACTAGAGGCAGCGCATAGCACAGTGCTAGGTAGTATATTCACCTATGCAGCTGCCCACCTACGATGCAACAATGTGCAAATGTGGTTTATGTTGCATGCATACTGCTGAAAATTCAGTTGTAGTGTGTAGTGCAGCCCTGACGTAATTCGGTTGTGGTATATAGCCATTTGTTAAAAATATATCTATACTATATTGTAAAAGAAACTGAAGCCTTCCTTGATACTCTTTTGGTTACGATATGTACTTGTTATATCCTGACTCCCTCTGCCTCAGTCTCTGCTTTAACTTCAGTCCCTGTTCTCCTTCCTCTTCCTCTCCTCTCTCCCTCCCCTCACAGCGGTCCAGAGCTGCTCTGCCAAACTCTAACTGCCTTTCTTAATTTAAGACAAACTTAATGCGCAGAAACAATGGCACAAGCATACAGTTCATTTTTTTCTTATTTGGTAATTACTGACAACCTGTGAACCCAATATTAAAAGAAAATAATGAAAATAAAAACATCAAAGCTTATGAGTTCAAGGACTCTACAAGAAAGTTTTTGCAAATACAGTTTTTTTCTCTTGAATAAATACATTATCCTTAGATGCCACATATGAAAGAGAGCCTCTTCGACTTGAACAATGCCTGCATATCATTTTTTGCTAATTTGTTTAAAAACTTGGCCTGACCACCGAATGAGAATTATAAAACCTGGCACAGTGGTAAAAAAAAAATAAAAAAAATACCCATCTATGCACCCGCTGAGTGATTATGGTCCTGATTGGCCACTTGGTGCAGAGTATAATATTATTTTGTGCGTGCTTAGAGCCTGTGCATAGTTGCAGCTGTATTTTTCCTATTGAAGTATAGTAAAGTGGGCATTGGCACTGGGCATTGGCTGAATAGACGACGGTTGACCTCAGGTTCAGCGCTAATGGTTCCTTTTGCTGTTCCACAGGCTGTCAGCAAAAAGGAGAGACGCACTGGAGACATGGATGACAGCAGCTACATAGAGTTCGACGTGCCGGAGTTCAGCAGCAGCGTCCTGAGCCAGCTGAACGAGCTGCGTCTGCAGGGCAAGCTCTGTGACATCATCGTGCACATCCAGGGCCAGCCCTTTCGGGCCCACAAGGCTGTGCTGGCGGCCAGCTCGCCGTACTTCCGCGACCATTCCGCACTCAGCACCATGAGCGGCCTCTCCATCTCCGTCATCAAGAGCCCCGAGGTGTTCGAGCAGTTGCTGGCCTTCTGCTACACGGGCCGCATGTCGCTACAGCTCAAGGACGTCATCGGCTTCCTGACGGCCGCCAGCTTCCTGCAGATGCAGGCAGTCATTGACAAGTGCACCCAGATCCTGGAGGGCCTCCACTCCAAGATCAGCCTGCCCCCTAGTGACAGCCCAGGGAAGGACGACCCCCAGGTGAGCCGCAATGGAGTGAAGGACAGAAACCTCTTTGTCAACCCCATGCAGATTTCGCCGCCCTACTTCTCCCGGCAGGCGGTAGTGACAGTGGCGGGAAGCCTGGATGCGGGGAGAGGCCAGAGTTCCCGTGGGGTACGCTCAGCAGAAGAGGGGCAGTCTGACCGCGGCAGCAGTGACGGCGTGTCCGAGCAGGAGGCCACGGCTGAGGGTGAGCAGGAGCAGGTGGAGCTGATTGGCCAGGACGGACAGGTGACGGATGTGTGCGTGAAGCTGGAGAAGGCGGACCGGCCCAACTGCTCCGACAGCTCATCAGCTGGAGACGACGGCTACCACACGGAGCTGGTGGACGGAGAGCAGGTGCTGGCAGTGAGCGTGGGCTCCTACGGGCCTGTCATCCAGCCAGCCAGCTACACCTACCCCACCCTGACCTCGCCCTGCTTCGTCAGCCTCAGCAGCTCCAGCCCCTCCCGCTCCATGCTCAGCGGCTTCCGTGGCGGGCGGGGCCGCCTCAAACGCCCTATAGCCATCACTGCTGACACTCTGAGCCACGGTGCCAAGACGAGCAAGGACGACGGGGAGCTGACGGCGAGCAGCCCTCGCGTGTTCGAGAACGACGTTCGGGAACGGAACCTGCGCGGGCAGTGGTACCCTTACAACGAGCGCCTCATCTGCATCTACTGCGGCAAGTCCTTCAACCAGAAGGGCAGCCTGGACCGCCACATGCGCCTGCACATGGGCATCACGCCCTTCGTGTGCAAGTTCTGCGGGAAGAAGTACACGCGCAAGGACCAGCTGGAGTACCACATCCGTGGCCACACGGACAACAAGCCTTTCCACTGCCAGATCTGCGGCAAGTGCTTCCCCTTCCAGGGCACCCTCAACCAGCACCTGCGCAAAAAGCACATGGGCGTCACCGACGGCAGCAGCAATCACGCCGATTCTCCCGAAAGGGCAGAGGGGGCGGGGGGTCCCCGGGACCACGAGGACGGCCTGGCCTCGGACGGAGGCGTGGCTTTCGGGGCCCCCTATGCAGAGGAGGCGCCCGGTCAGGACAACGGCGAGGAGAGCGCCAGGTGTAGTCCAGAAGAGGCGCACGCGTCCAGATGTGATTTTTAGGTCCCGGCCCTTGTTTTCCCGTTTGTCGTCCATCGATGAAAAAGCTTTACCGTGCGTCCTCCTTGGTTCGTGCGTCCTCCTTTATTCTTGTTTTCTGTTGTTCATGTTTGTGGTTTAGTTCAGGGCTCTTTTCCCCTTTGTCACCCTCGGTGTAGTGTCACGCGTTTTCTCCATAAATGTTTTCTTAAAGACAAAACAAACAAGAAAAGGGTGCTTTCAAAAAGTATATTCTCTCAAAGGGAAGGTGTTGGAGTATTATGTCCGGGTGGTCGCAATAATCAAGGCCTCCTGTTTTTGTTTTTGTGTGTTCCTGCTCTTTTTAATCTTTGTTTTAAGCGTATTTACCAGAGTAATATAGGCATGTTGCAATAAGAGTATTAATAATGTGAAACTTTATACAGTGGATCCTTATCATGTCACACCTTTATCTGACCTGTTATTTGCACATACAGCAGTTGTGTAAAGATAATGCATTTGCTTTCTCACAAGGAATGGTTCTCTGCCACTACGGGTTTGTGTAACATATCTTTACAATACCTCATGACCTCAAGATTCAAACACTTTCTCATAACAAAACAGTATTGAGCTTTTTTTTATTAACTGAGAAGCTACCTGGGTTCTACCTCATAAACAGGAACCCACTGCGTTTTATTTTTTTAAATCTTCATGTCGATTTGGGGTTTTTGCGTTTCCGTTGTAAACCCTAGACAAAAGCATCCACACAACACCAAGCCTCGAAACGTCAGTGAAATATTCCTTGCTGTTTGCGTGGACTAACCTAGAGTTCCGTACTAAATATGGAGTCAATGTAACAATCTGCCAACAAGGCTGCTTTGAATTGTGAGCGAGTTTATGGGCAGTCTTTGCTTGCCCCACGGCTGAGAAAAGATTTGACTCTTGTCGTTCAGCGACAAGAAGAATTGGCAGTTAGTATGTGTATTGCACGACTATTCATTCAACTCAGCATTACGGGCTCTTGAAAATCATAAGACTTTTTTTTTTTTTTTTTTAAATTTAACTTAAAGATTCTGACAGATTTTTTTTGGGGGGGGGGTGTTTTCCTTTCAGTAATGTAAATATGGAATGCAGCTACATCAAGTTTATGAGTTTTGTTACAGAATCTCTCACTATATTTCAGAGTCCTTCAATGAGAAATTGGGTTAAAATATTTAATTTGTTTAATTAATGTAACTAATACAGCTGACCACACGTGCAACTTATATTTTTATGAAAACAATAGACATTGAATTATATATGTGCATCGTACATACAGTATTCAAAAGAGGGTTGTAAATTTTAAGCTCCGTCTTTTTTTGCCAAGAATCCCCCTCCGCTTTCAGTGTCACAGGTTAGGATTCATGGCTTACTGGGAATCCAGCAGCCCTGCTCATGAGTAACTTGTACAGGTATATCATTTAAATGTGCAATGTTGATTGATGCCAAAGTGGACATTGAAGGTTCTGCACTTAATTTAAATATGTAAGTGATGAGGCGGTTGCATGTGGGGCGCAAATAACAGAGCAGAAGGAGAAAACAGATACTGAACAAAAATGTGTTAATTCTTTATATTGGGGCTGATCTTTTCTGCTTTTGTCCTGTTATTGGTGCCCAGGCAAGTGGAAAAACCAAGGCTTCGGTCAAATCGAGGCACCACTTCCTTCAGGCCGCAGATGTATGGAAATTTGTAAATGAAACAAAGTAGTAAAAGTAGTAGAATGCCTGAAGCACACCTAAGAAATTCTGCCTGAAAGGAAGTAACATTTTCTTCTGTCTTGAAGGTAAATCTCCCATTCACTATGGCGGGACAGGGCAAAAAAGAGTGATGGAAGGTGGGCACCTCAAGTTCAGTGGCTGCATTGTTGCAAAATTTCCCCCTTTATTAAAGATCAAAGCAGAATAGGATGAGGCTTAAGATATGTGGTTATTTGTGCGGTTCATCCATCATCATAAAAATTTCCATTGCGAATCAGATCTAAGCAAGTAGCTGGTATGTATTTGTTCGATACCTGAATTAGAGTATAACTTTTGGCCACTCTCCTCCTTCAAGTTTTGTTTCTAACGCAGCCAGTTTGGTACAGCTAGCTATGATCAATTGATGTGAATAATCCACATGAACTATGCAAACGGAAACTACATACTAGAAATACCAGAATTTGACAATTTTGTGTTCTGTTCGTGTTCAGAGTGGTTTTAAAATGTAGTAATTTTGGTGTGGTTCATCAAGTGACTTGCATTACTCGTATTTTAATTGCACACAACATTTGCAGCTTGCTGATGTCCTCGTAATATATTTACTTTGGTGGAATTGGCTAGCTGCTGGTGTTAGATAAAGAAAGGATTGGCTATTCGGAACAGGGCCAGTGATCCAAAGTTATAGTGCACTTTGTAAATGGGAATGTCAGCGAGTCGAGAACTAGACAGACCCTCGCATAATTCCATCCATGGAGAATGGCGGTATATCTTGCGTGTATTTTTTGAGCCCCCCACCTTTACTCATTTTCTTGAGAGAAAGATGAATCCCACATCTTTGTTTTTCTGTGCATATGGAGTGCACAGTCAGCTTTTTCTGATGTGATTGGTGACGCTCAGCTTGCTGACCCCACATCTCAGATGGACAGTCTAGCTGGCCTTTTTTTATTCAATGCTGCATCTTATTTGACTATTCAGCGCTTGCATTGCAATCGCTGTTGCCATCCATTGCTCTGAACTTCTGAGGGAACATTATTCCCACATTTTCTTGGTGCCATACAGTGAGTACATGAGAGCCGACCTGACTTTGGAAGGAGTCTCGTGTGCATTGGGAAACCAGGGATACGTTTCCCAAAAGCATAGATTGATCCAGAACCATGCAGAGAGACCTATTAGCAACTAAGCTTTGAGGAATCGTTTCCCAGGAATGGTGACACTTATCGTGGTGCACTATGGGAAATGTAGGACTGATTTACAGCTGGCGAGTCCTTGTGCTCGAAGTGCCTGCCTGGGAGCGAGGTCACCCTGCTGTCTGAGACTGTATGCCAGTCATATGAAACCCACCCCAAATGTTATTTTTTCTTTTTATATGCTGCTGCCAGCACATAGTAACTTTCCATTAATGAGCCATCTGGAGCAAAGAGCCTGTTCAAGGACCCTGCAACCCATGAGATTAATGCCAGGTCCCCCCTTCTCACATCCAAAAAACTGAGAATGCCCCCGTGACATTGAAAATGCAGGCATTGGGTCTGTGGAGTCAGGAGATAACCACTGCATACAGATTACACGTCTGTAAACACAAAGCACTTGAACATGTTTGCTTCCAGAAGTGGACGGTGGTACCCCGTGCCGCTTAAACCTTTTTTAGATCTGTACAAACAATGACCAGCTGTCTCGAGTAAAACTGGTTGTTTTTTTTTTTTTTTGGTTTGTTTTTTTTTTTTTTTTTGCCTCAATTTTTTTTGTTTTCTTCAAAATGGTGCTTTTAATTTAATGTTTTCTTCCATCGTTTGTGCATCATCGTTTTGTAAAACACAGGTGACTACAGAAGTGTATGTGAACTCCCTCCACAGCAGTACATTTCTTTTTATTTTTGATTTTTTTTCTTTTTTGGTTTTCCATTCTAGTTGAATGCCATGAAAGTGGTTCTGTTTACAATCGACAGGGATACTGTAATTAGCTTGTGAATTATGATATTGTCTTATAGTTCTAGCTGGACATTCTAATGATATGGATTTCTGTGTGATTCATCATAATTTGCCTATTCTTCATGTGTCAACGCAGCATGCGCTTAACCATGAGGCTCTTGCCTAAAGCATAGATGCCATCTTATATTTGGACTTGTTGTAATTTTTTTTTTTATGTTCGCATAGCTGTTTTCTTTCTCATTGCTTGCTGCAGTGAGCATGTTGGTGGAAGATTGTATAGAAACCGCAATTTCCAAAGTTTGGGCGGGAACGTTGTTCGTTTCGCAGTGCACGTTTGGGAGTGGTTTACACAATTTGCTTTAAGTAGACGCGCCTGACAAAACTGATGCCTCTGAGGTACGCTGGAGATGAGCGGGGGAGGAGATGCATGGGATGGTCCCTGTGATGCATCCTGCTCCTGGTGTCGCCTCCCGTTAGCTGTGAGTTAATGAGTTGCAGGTTGAGCCGAGCGGTGTCTTGCTGCTGGTACTGGAGCCTTGGATCGGTCTGCTCTCCTAAAGCAGCACATATCATTCTCTCCATGTGATGTTAAACAGGAATGGGAACTCTTTACAACCTAACCCCTGGACTTTCCACCTCTGCTGATAAACTTCGTCTTGTGCAAATTAATTGAATAAAGCTGGCTGGAGTGGGAAAAATCAAACAACAAAGGTTTACAGGCCTTTTATTGCTTCAATAACATCTACGTTCAGCACTCAGTTCAAGATGTGTCTTCCACGGTCTTTGATAAGCTGTTCCACCCATTTTGGCGTGTAGCTGACCAGTTTTTGCAGGTTGCCTTGATTTCTTCGTCGAGATGCCACGCCTGCACAAGTGCGTCGGTGACTTTGGCTTTTGCGATGCTGTCGTTTTGCTGCTGCCTTGACTTAATGACGGACCTGAGATTCTCAGTGGGATTGAGGTCAGGTGAATTACTAGGCCAATCCAACACATTACAGTACTGCGTTGATGATGCAGTCACATTAGTTGCATCATACAAGTCAAGGAAATTAATAAAAACAAGGCTAATAGGTACTATGCAGTGATCATTGAGGTGATTGTGTAAAACGTCCATCACGTGGCACGGCTATTTGCACTCCATTCAGCTCATTCAGTTGAAAAACATCTTCATCCAATTAATTTGCACAAAACTGTAAATTATCAGTAGTTTTTTTTTTTTAAGGTGGACCTGCTCCCTTGATCCTCTAGTTACGGAAAGTGTTTCAGCAGTCATCGCTGGCCATTGCTGGCCAAGCCTAGGTCAGTCTTTGAACCAGAGTAAAGCCTACCAATCACATGTATTGTGCTTCTTACAAATGATTTAAGGGAGAAAGTGAGACCAGTGAGTTTACCTTGGTGGTATTTAACCAAAGAAAAAAAGACAAACAGCATTAGCAGCGAACATTTGGTGAATTTGGAATCTGTAAAACATGATGATGGGTTAGATTGTTTGACATAATTTGAGCGATGTGGAGTTGGACAGTATACGAGTGTTTGGCCTTTGCCATCTTCCTCCTCCAGCTCCCTGCAGGCCCCTGTAACAGTGTTCTCCTTTCATCCATTCTGTACAATGTGCTGTCGAGTCTTTGTTTTTTATTTTGGAGTGTCTTCAGGGGACGCTTAGCGCTGAGGCAGCTGGTACACCAGTGTCTTGCAGTCATTTTGGCGGAGTGAGACCTGACTGAGAATGCACACCAGAGTCGCCGTTTCAACAGCAAAATAAGCCATAATGATGGTGTCGCTAGTGTGCCGTTGCAACTTGGACATCCTGAGCATTTGCGTGTAATGATCTTATACCCCCACCTTTTTAAATGGGGAACACACTTTTTTTTTTAACACAAAGAAGCCAGAACTCGCGTCTCGACCTTGTCTGTGCCTTGCCATGTGAAAACGACTATTGCAAGGGTAGTGCCATGAACTTCTACGGTATTACTGCTTGCAAGCTTGTTTCGAAAATGCTATGCGTTAAGGGAATCAAGGAGAGCTTTGAGAATATAGAGGAAGCTGCCACTCTTTGCTGAAAATGGTAATCAGTTTTCTTATATGTGTATATACTACAATGGTATAATACTATTGTGTCCTTTTTTTTAAATTTCGATGCTAGCAAAAAATCTATAAAACATGCTGTGATGACAAAAAAAATGTGTGTGTATATATATATATAAATATACATTATTGAAATACTGATCTTGGAGGCAGGCTCATAATTGAAGCCTGTTTGTGCAGTCTGGTAATTCTGCATGTCTCTCCTCCTGAACAAAAGTGCAAGCCGATCATATTTAACTCCCATAAGCTTTTTTGTGTGTATAGTTGGTTTAATGTTTTTCTTTCTTTTTTTTTTTCTTTTTTCTCTCCCCCTTTCAGTTGAGAGCGGTTGGGGACCTTGCGCTTGTAAGATGTTTTCAGTTAAACTTCTGGTCCCCTTACCTGCACCCTTACTGAATGATTCAGTTTCACAGTTACTGAGGTCAGATGCATGATAATGCATTTGTTCCTCTGTTTGACACCTTTACCCTTTCAAGGAATATTTTTTTCCAAATTCCTGTGGCAAGTGTTGCGGAACTCACAACTTAGTTGGGATCTTAAATGAACTATTCAAAACATGAAAAGCAGTCCTGATCCTGTAGATGTACATTGGGACATTGGGTCAGAGATGGACCTGGTCTCTGCTGCTTTTTTCTGTTTAACACCTTTCTCAAGACCGGCCTTCCAGTTTACTGATGGCCTACTTACAGTTGTATCCCTTGTCGGGGTGGAAATTGAAAATCACTTCGGCTTGTCTTTTGAGTTCAGTTGTGTTTTACAGAAGAATGTTGCAGGTACAAACTGTTGCAGGTACAAAAATTTACTCAAAAATCCTTGGATCTTCTCCTATTTTGATTGGGGGGGGGCAATATTCATGGGAAATCTTCACAGTTTATTCCGTATGGGCCACAGTCAGAAAATGTTCTTGCTTGTTCCGAAAGGTGGACTCTGTTGAAAGATCGAACACATTTAAGGGACTCTGCTCAAAAAGAAAAAAAAAAAAAGGCCTCTGCTATTTTATTTTATTTTATTTTATAGGGATTTTTTACCCTAGAATGGTGCTTTTAGACTGGTCAGGTTTATTTATTAATTTTATATATGAATGAATACATTACTATATATACACACATGCATTACAGTGGGGGCAAAATTTGTGAATGCTTTTTATGAATTATAAATGCTAATGCCACCATGTTCACCAGCCAACTGAATTTTCCATGCAGTTGGATTCACTCTCTTTGTTCAAAACTTCACAGAAAAATGGGGAGGGTGGGAGGGCAGGTAATGGGTTGCAATTGTTTATGGACCTGATGCAAATATGAATTTAAAAAAGGAAATGTTTACAGGGAAGGCTGTCAGGACTACTCATTTGAATTACAGCTTGCCCTTTTTTCTTTTTTTAAAGTAACTTCAGGTAGTATATGAACACTGATCCAGACCTAAATTTAAAAAAAAAAATCTGAAAGTCTTCCATTTCATTTTTACTTAACCTCTCCTCCACTGTGCGTTTGACACGAGAGCAATAATGAAAATTTTTCTTTCTTTCTTCAAGCCAGGCGCCCACTCCAGCCTTGCTCTGTCAGTGGGGAGGTTGCATCGCTAAAATATAGAAGTAAAAATAAAAACAACATATGGAAGCGGGTTGTCAGGGAGCTCTCTGACTTCTTAGTTGGAGGACTAGAGGGGACTTTAATATATTGTTTAGTTTTTTATATTATATATATATTCAATTTTTGTGAATGTTTGGACAGTTTGAGTGAACATGCTTTATTAAAGGTGCAACTTTTCAATGGCTAACCTGTGCTGAGGGCACATTATGCTTGCAGCTCTGTGGTACACTGATGCAGGCATCCCACTCACTGCCTGGCCTGGAGCACTATTGTCCAGATTGGTGCTCAGCCTGGGACAGCTGTTAATGGTTGCACTTCCGTCTGTGTCATACAAAAGGGACAGTGGGCTAAATGCCCACTATTTTTTAATTTTTTTTTTTGAAAGAGGCAGCCTGTTTGATACTGAACTCTCTCCTCTTTGTCTTCACATCCTGGGGCTGTAGATATGTTCGTCTGTTCTCACTGCACCCCCATCCCCAACTGAAACCGGCTAATATCTGGAAGTTATCAGTTGTTCTAGTCTGAATGCATATTGGTGGTGGTGTTAAAAGATAACAGTGGAACTCAGGGTTATAGTCTATCATTACAGTAATGCTGGACACTTCACACGTTCAGGAAAAAAATGCACTTATCTTCTGGTGGAACAAAAACAGTCAGGCTGTCATTCTCAACGTCCTGCCTCAAGGGTCTCCATGCACCCTCGATTCATATTCAGGCCTCGTGCTGCTTGCACACAGCTCAGATTCTGTGAGGAGGAAAGGGGAGAGTTAAATGGTTCAGTGTCATAAACCAGTATCTGCTTATTTTAGTCCACTGTATCTACAACCTCACAACTCAACAGTCAACCTCAGAACTCTACTGTTTTTTTTGTTTTTTTTTTTTATAAGATTATGAAGTAACTGAAGCTAGATAGAGCTGATGCTGTATTAACTTGCAATTTATGAATTTATTTTATAGCATGAAATATATATTTATTCAAATTATATTTTACCCATAATCATTATGTGCTGCTTTTTTGTCCTTAAGCTTGTAAATAGCTTTTTTATGATACGAAGAAATGTCAATGGGGGGGAAATTGCATTTGTTTGTAAAATAAAGATGCTGATTTGGCAAAAAAAAAAAAAAAAAAACTGAGTGTCTGTGATTATTTAAAAAAATTGTTTGCTAATTTGTTCTGTGGGTGTGTACGCAAAATCTGTTCACCTTTTTGATACAGTAGTACTGTAGATAACTTTGGAGAACAGTGTATTGTAGAAGTTGTTAATTTACCTATGGCTTCCACCAGAGGGTGTTGTAGTACGAAGAAATAAAATTGGTACTGATTCACAAAGTACTATTGGCATGGTTCACTTGAGTTGAGGCTTATGCTACTTCTGATCACGACACTTAAGGTCAGATTTTAGCATTATGTTTTTTACTGGAGCTGAATTTGCCGCCCAGTTGATAATCTCCTGTGGCTGGAGGGTGGTGGGAGGGTGAAAGCCTAGCCGCCACAATACTTTTCTTATTCAAGATGGTTCACAAGCATGTTGAATTTGTCCACTTCATGTCCCTGGCTTTAATGAAATGAAATTATGGCAGACAATTACTGTTTATTGCTGATAATCATTGCCCCATGAAGATTGTGCTATTGGCAAGGTCACCTTTTTTGAGTCCCTTGAGTGTGAAATTCTGTTTATTGGAATGGTGAATTTTAAATGGGCAATTCATTATATTTTCAGTCAGCAGACATTATTGCCAATAACATAATGTGTGTGTGTGTATACATATACACACACACACTTACACAGTGCTGTGAAAAAGTAATTGATTTTTTTTTTTTGCATTTGTCCCCCTTAAATGTTTCAGATCATCGAACAAAGTTTATATTGGACAAAGATAACCCGAGTAAAAACAAAATGTAGTTTTCAAGTGATGATTTAATTTCCAACGGTAATAAAGCTGTCCAAACCTACCTGGCCATATGTGAAAAAGTAATTCCCCCCCTTGTTAAACCATGAATTAACTGTGATTAACCACTTTTTTTTTTGGTTCAATTTCACTTGCCACACCCAGGCCTGATTACTGCCAGACCTGTTGATTTAAGAAATCATTTAAATAGAACCCTTGTGACAAAGTGAAGTAGGCTAAAAGATCTCAAAAACCAACACATCATGCCACGATCTAAAGAAATTCAAAAATTGATGAGAAACAAAGTCATTGATATCTATCAGTCTTTAGGACTCCAGCAAACGACAGTGAGAGCCATTATCCTCAAATGGAAAAAAATTTGGAACAGTAGTTAACCTTCCCAGGAGTGGCCGGCCTACCAAAATTACTCTGAGTGCATCGACGACTCATCCAGGAGGTCACAAAAGAACCCAGAAGAACATCTAAAGAACTGCGAGCCTCACTTGCCCCAGTTAGTTAGTGTTCATGATTCAACATTAAGACAGAGACTGGGCAAAAATTGCATCCATGGGAGGAGTTCCAAGGTGAAAACCACTGCTGACCAAAAGGTAGGGATGCACCGATACCGATACTGGTATCGGGTATCGGCCCGATCCAGCCCCTAAAAGCTGGATCGGGTATCTGTGGAAAGGTCCCGATCCGCGTTGCCGATCTAGGCGCCCCGCACGCGAATTTTTTTTCCCCAAACGGTTCGTCCATAGAGATTTTTTCTCGTCTCCTTATTGGTCGAAATATGTGAATTAATTATCTTACCACTGCTTCTGTTGACTGTCGCCCATGAGATATTGTTGTAAAAATAAAGCGTTGCTAATAGTGCGCCAGCACATTAGTGACCGTGCACCACAAAACCAGTCGTATGTCGCCCCCCGGTAACAATACTAGTAGTTTTGAGTACAAGTACTAGTACTACTAGTAGTTAGCGATAAATTATTGATATTTTATGCGCTGTGTGTTGGGTAACCACATCCATTGTAGTGAACGCTAGCTAGTTGACAAGCTGGCTAGCAAATTAATGCACGATTCAACATATTTTCCTAGACACCGGCAAGCGTGGAGAACAAAAAGTCAATCGTTCCCTACTCTCGCTGCTGGTTGTAATGATTTGGCCGATCGGCGCAAGTTGTGAACGAGGGGAAACTCGAAAACCGGAACGAACATAATATTATTTAACGGGGTCAAGCTAGTTGACAAGCTGGCAAGCAAACTAATGCACGATTCAATTTATTTTCCTGGACACCGGCAAGTGTGGAGGACAAAAGTCAATCGTTCCCTACTCTCGCTGCTGGTTGTAATGATTTGGCCGATCTGCGCAAATTGAGAACAAGGAAACTCTTAAACCGAAACCAATGAAATTGTTTAACTGGGTCTTCGGGAGACTGAAGGAGACATTCAAAATAGCCTGCTTTCATAGTATATCTACATTAGCGAGCCCAAATAGCCTGATGTGACATGACATTGCTTTTAAGTGAGTGTTCTGCATCAGACAAAAAGGTGACTAGAAGTCATATGTGACATGGACACATTAGCTGCTTTAAAAATTGTTACAGAAGTTCAAAGGCTACTTGAGATAAACATTTTAGGTGGTTGTTACTGCAGGAGAATTTTTATTGTACTTAGTTGTACAGATAGAATTTTATTTTGTACTTGTATTTTTGTTGTCACTTTAAAAACTTGACGCTAAGGCTAAGTTATGTTGTAACAAACAAGGTTGTTGGCACCTTTGCACTTTTTCATTAAAGTGCCACTTTGTTTTCAATAAGCATTTAAAAACAGTTGTTATATAGTTTGCACTGGAATGTTACTCTGATGCACTTTGTTTTTCTCTATTACCAGTCCAGTCAACAGGGTATAAAAGTTTATGATTGAAAAGTATTTTCTTTAAATTCAGATGCATTCCTTTAACCGGCTGTTGAAATGTTACTCTAATGAACCTTCTTTGTTTTTCTCTATTACCAGTCCAGTCAACAGGGTATAAAAGTTCATGATTAAAAAGTAATTTCTTTAAGTGCTGAAGCAGCAAGCATTTCTAACAGACTGTTGGTGAACATTTAAACATTCTAAAGTTTAAATAAATCTGGACTTTAGAACTGCCATATTTACTCATTTTTTTGCCCTTTACCCATAACATTACCATTCCTATCCCACAGTATAGCATACAGGTTATTATTTAACACTGGTATTGGATCGGTATCGGTATCGGGCGATACCTGAAGCCTAGGTATCGGTATCGGTATCGGGACCAGAAAAGTTGGATCGGTGCATCCCTACCAAAAGGAATACAATGGCTCCTCTCTCATTTGTCAAAAAACATCTTGATGATCCTCAAGACTTCTGAGAAAATATTCTGTGGAATGACGTGACAAAAGTTGAAAATTTTGGAACGTGTCTCATCACATCTGGAGTAAAACTAATAGCATTGCATAAAAAGAACATCATACCAACACTCAAACGTGGTGGTGCTGGTGTGATGGTCTTGGGCTGCTTTGCTGCTTCAGGACCTGGAGAGCTTGCTGTAATTGATGGAACCATGAAAACCGCTCTCTCCCAGAAATTCTAAAGGAGAATTTCTGACCATCAGTTTGTGACCTCTAGCATTCTTGGGTTATGCAGCAGGACAATGATCCGAAACACACCAGCAAGTCAACCTCTGAATGGCAAAAAAAAAAAAAAGGAAGGTTTTGGAGTGACCTAGTCAAAGTCCGGACTTAAATCCATTTGAGATGCTGTGGCATGACAGGCCATTCATGCTCAAAAACCCTCCAGTGTGACTGAATTCAAAGAATTCTGCAAAGAGTTGCCAGTTATCGCAAACACTTGATTGCAGTTGTTGCCGAGGGTGGCACAACCAGTTATTCGGTTTAGGGGCCAATTACTTTTTCACACAGGGCCAAGTAGCTTTTTTCCCTAAATAAATGAAATCATCATTTAAAAACTGCATTTTGTATTTACTCAGATTATCTTTATCCAATACTAAAATTTGTTTGACAATCTGAAACCGTGCAGAAAAATAAGAAAACAAGGAGGGGGCAAATACTTCTTCACAGTACTGTGTGTGTGTGTGTGTGTGTGTATGTGTATATATATATATATATATATATATATATATATATATATACACGTACACGCACGTACATACATACACACAGACACGATGATTGTCCACCTTTCGCTCAGAACAATAAAGCTTGCCAGACAAATATTCAAAGGCAATGAAAACGCAACACTCTCAGGACCTGAGTAGTCCAATGTGAGTTCTTATGTGACCACTGGGGTCACAATGTGTACCTCGTTACACATGAATGATCATCATGTAACTCAACAGTGTGAGTTGGACTCTCATCAGTCCATATTGAGTACAACAGATGGGATTAGGAGTTGTGCAGGTGCATTGGTTGAAATGAAGGAGGGGTTGTCTTCCCTATATAAAGGCATGATAAAAATGTTTTCGTGTGGCTTTTAAGTGTCATAATGCCAAGTCTGTCGACTGAACAACGGAACAGGGCCCTGGGTATGCTAGAGGCAGGAGTAAGTGCCCGGCAAGTGGCTCACTGTTTTGGAGGTAGTAGGTCCAACTTGACTTTCGTCAAGAGTACCCAGACTTCAAACCAGGCAGCAACTCCAGAATGCTCTACAGGCAGAGTGGCGACAACTTCCCCAAAACAATCTAAGATGCTTTGTCAGGTCCATGAGGAGACGTTGTACTGTCTGTGTGAATGTTCGTGGGGATCACACCCCATACTGACTGTTCTTTTGAATTCATTTTTAAATGAGTGTTCCATTCAGTCTTGTTTTGATTTGTCATTTTCATCTGTTGAAGATATTAATTCAGCTGAATTAATATCCTCAACACATCATGTGCTCGCTATGTTGATGAATCTGTTTATTATTGTCCAAATCGACCCATTAACACATTTAATTCATCAAAGTCAACCCACCCAACATATCTGAATTGTTACAATAAGAAAATAAGTGTGAGTCTCAAAATTATTTCAATCCAACCTGGTGTTGCGTTTTCATTGACTCTGAGTATATTTCTAGATATCGTGTATATCTTGCGTGTAAGTCGCGCTTACTGTTCTTAGTAATTTTATCACTCGATTCTATGAACAATCATTCTGGGATTTGTTGACCGTAGTTATACTGACTAAAGATGAATATTTTAATGGTGAATGTATGGTGGTTGCGATGTGTACTTTTTGTGTGGCTGGTTCCGGTTCCATTGAGTTTCTTAATGACGTATCGAAAATGAGGGCAACATCCCATTAGAGTCCGTCCTAATGTGATCATAAAATCCCTATTCGCGGGACTGAAAGAGAAAGCACCTGCGCTTATTAGACAGATTTGCATAGATTCTACAGACAGATCAAATGGTTGGTTGCGTTTTTTTGGTGGGCGGGGATTCTATGCAAGTCTTTACTGGCCATTTGTTGTCGCATCTTTCTATCATGTTAAGTGTACGTACCTGACACTTCCTGATGTCACGACCCAGCTGTTGTCTATGGACTATTTTTTTGTCGGGTCGTAGAATGCACTTACACTTCACTGCCATGTTTTTTCTGTATGCAGCTATAATTATGTTTGACGAGAAAATCGCGCGTCATTGATGAAAAATAATGCACCATTGGATAAAATCTTCTCGAAAATATTTCGCTTTTACTGCATCAAGGTAGTAGGGAATACGTTTTGATTTTTGAATGAATGCAAGGTTGTGATAGAAAACGTTCTCGCAGTCGCCTTGGAAGGACTGAAGCGCTCAGCAGCCAGACGCAGCAGCGAGGGACTGACTGTTCTTGCCGTTTTGGTAGGTAATGACTATTCCCTGTTGAATTCCAGTTTCTGCAAATGTCCTTTGATTGCAAACATAGAAAATACGAGGATTTGCTTAGCACTGTGAGCATTGTGTTTGCGTCACCGCAGGGGTTTCGGTGTGGGTAAGGTGGGTGTTTCGGTTGCTGCATTCTATCCGGGTGCGCATGCATACTCTTTTATCTATTAATTAGCCAGCGAACTACCCGCCTAATGGTTCAGCCAAGTACGTTATTTAAAAAAAATGGAGGGCTATATAGATGAATATGTTTCATATGCTTGGACACTAGAAAGGTTGGCGTTTTCTTACACAAAATTACCCACCAACGTAGCCTGCTAAGTGGATAACTGATCGTGACCATGAGTCAGTGCTAAGCCACATTTCTAGTTATATGGCTGGTTCTAAAAATAAGCTGGCAAAATTTACACTTCAATTTCCTCAGGAACACTCTTCTGTTGGCCGTTTTATTTTATATAGATCGATTGGATGGCTGTACATTCAGCATATCGCTAGCCACGAGAAATGCAGCATCAAGTGTAGATTCAGGCAGGTTTTCCCCACTGGTTACGCCGAGTCGTTGGATTTATAAGCTGCCATACAGTATTGGGATTTTTTTTCTTTGCTGATCTATTCATTGGGGAGAACGTGGTTACATAAATCAGTGCTCGAAGCCTAGCATTTTTAAAGCCCCGTATTTATCATTACAATTAAAACATGATGGTAATAGTTGCTACTTACTTTTGATGCTACAAACTACGATTAAATTTGTTTCAGTCTTGAAGCCCCAGAATTTGGTATGGGGCCAAACGCAAGAAGTGTGATAGGATATATGACTAAACAACTGTTGGGGCTTTGGGTTGTAAATGAGAATATCTGATGATGAAACGGACCTGAATAACTTGAATTTCAATGTAAAATGGACTAATTTGGTAGCAAACCTGATTATTTTCATTTGATGGCAGTGGTCATTAGCAAAATCTGGGACTGGAATACAAATTGGGGTGGAACCGCCCTGTTGGTCCATTACATTCATCCGGTGAAGATACTCAATCTTGTCTATATCCTACGTAGCTAACTGTACTGGCTTAAATTAAATGATTATTAGTCAGTCCATCTCAATTCATCAAATTAAGGAAAATTTCCCTGCCTGACCCATTCAGATTTGCCTGAAAAAAATCTTTTGTGGGGGGTAATATTACCTATAGACCAAATCAAAAATTTCAGATCTCTACTCTTCTTATTTTTCTCTCAAAAAATTCCTAAGTGGAGCAAAATGGACCTGTTTTTTTACCTGTTTTCAGACGTGTTTGTCTGAGTGACCATTTTCAAACTGGAATATATCCAGAACCATTTCTTGCAGAGCCATGAAATTTTGTGGGCAAAGAGTCCTGGTCCAATACGTCATGGAAATAAACTTATAGCATTGTTACTCAATTCATGTCAGAATGCTGGCCCTCGTAAAAATTTACTGTATGAAATCTGGATGGGTATTTAAATGTCCATAGAAACTTCTGTTTTCAATGTAAGAGCTTCCAATTTTGCAGAGAGTCTGACATGAATCATGTCTATGACATTCTATGATATCAGGTCATAGAGCCTGATGGTTGCAGAGATATTGAAGTCCAAAAATGAGAGAGAACACATTATCAGTATTTGGGACAATATTCCCCATGAATGACACCAGGTATAAACATGAAACTACTTTTTTTTTTTTTTTTTGAAAGAGCATATTTTTGACAAAATGTAAAAAAAAAAAAAACAAATGGGATGGGGTATTGCCTCATCTTCCTGTAGTAATAATGATGATAATAATAAAAATAAAAAAAAAACCTCCAGTTTTCTACCCACTCCAATGTAAATTTTGCTAATATTCAACTAGCCAGTTACCAATATGGCCATTTTAACAGATGATTCATTTATATTTTTCCATCTCCACAAACTTTCAAATCAAATACAAACCAAAAAGTATCTCCATGATTAATCTGCCCGATTTAAGGGCGGCACAAAGCCAATGAAAAACTACACTCAATGAGCTGAAGAACATAGAGTAGTATCAACTCGAAGATATAATCAAGAGCATGAAACACGCAGCATGAAAACAGGCATAGAACCAACATGGAAACAAATGACCAACTGTCAACTCGAAAGCCTCCTCAGAATAAGAAGGTACAGGGCTGATGAGAGAACGAGGAACACCTGAGCTGAACAGGGAGGGAGCAAAGCAAGAACATGAGAAATTGGACAAGACTTAATGACATGATAAGCCCATTAAGAAAATGGCCGTGCTCATCTAGGTACCAATAGAGTATGCAGATTGAAGGAAAAGTGAAAAAGTTATACAGCAAAGTAAAGCAAGATCTGAAATGATATCAAAGCAGGAAATCATGACCACGCTCTACCTAAATTAGTAATATAAGTGCCTGTCAAAGAAAAAAGACCTCCTATGAATGTTAGTAGATGTTAGATTTAGTAAAGACTTGGGGCACACACTACACGGCTGGCTTCGACAGATTCTTGTAAAAACTGGGGATCACACATTTAAGGACTGCAGCAGATGAGGGATCACACACTTCACAATTGCGTCCAGAGTCGGCTTAAAAAGTTAAAACGTTTGAATTTCAGCGACTGAAATCAGGTGGAGTCTGTTCACCTCACACTACTGATTCCAGTCTGTGCCACATCACACGCCAACAGATTCTGCGCTGATGTCATGACGACTGTCCCCAACTAGAGCTGACTGGAGCAGACTAGCCCCAACTGCAAATCATGGGTAAAATCTGGCCAAAAATCTTGTAGTGTGTCCCCAGCTTAAGCTTAGAAAGACCCGAAGCCAAAAAAGCGCCGAAGGAAAGTGGAAATACTGCAGCCAACCAATAGCAAAGAAGCAGTGCTTATACTTGAGAAAACAAAACATGGCTGGATCGCAGACATGGAGAGGATTCAATTTAGCAGTGCAGGGCAGAAACAAGAACAGACACATAGAAAGATGAGGCAAACCGAACGAGAACATAACATTCTGAAATTGTCCAGTATGATTACCTAACATCAATATTCACACACATACCGTCATCTACAATGCCCTCAATTATTGTTGGCACCCCTGGTTAAGATGTGTTAAAAGCCTTAATATATATTCAGTTTTTATTGCAGAAGCATACTCTCACACTGAAAATCATAGAAAAATGTATCCTTCAGCTCAAGTGAATTTTAAGGGGAAAAAAATCTCTGACTAAAAAATAATAATTTTTCATAAAATCACCTGTTCCACAATTATTGGCACCCCTAACAATTAAATGTAATTGAAGTATTTCTGTCATTTCTACAGTAGTTAACAAAATTGATCAGAGTATCCAGGAACATTTAATTAGTAAATCATCACTTCCTTTTTCCCTGGGGTATAATTATGATGTGACAAAGAGCCCATTTCTCTTATCCACTCTTCAACATGGGAAAGACAAAGGAACACTCCATTCAAGTAAGGCAGATGTTTGTCGACCTTCACAAGCCAGGCAATGGCTACAAGAAAATTGCCACTCACCTGCACCTGCCCATATCTACTGTCAGATGAATCATTAAGAAGTTTAAAACAACTGGAACAGTGGTAAACAAGCCTGGACGAGGACGCAAGGTTATTTTTCCACCACGCACAATGAGGAGGATGGTAAGAGAAATAAAAATTTCTTCAAAGCTCACTGTTAAAGAATTGCAAGAAATGGTAGCATCTTGGGATCACAAAGTCTCCAAAACAACCATCAGGCGCTATCTACATGCCAACAAGCTGTTTGGGAGGCATGCACGGAAAAAACCTTTTCTCACTCACAATCATATTCGCAAACGTCTGGAGTTTGCTGAGCAGTACTGGGACTTCAACTGGGACTGTGTGCTTTGGTCAGATGAGACCAAGATAGTGTTTGTTGCCAAAAAGCTCTAACTGGGTCTCGTGGAACACAAAAGATGAGTATGCAGGAAAGCAACTCATGCCCACTGTGAAGTATGGGGGAGGATCGGTGATGCTGTGGGCCTGTTTCTCTTCCAGAGGCCCTGGGAACCTTGTTTGGGTGCATGGCATCATGAACGCTTTGAAATACCAGGACATTTTAAATCAAAATCTGGTGGCCTCTGCCCGAACGCTGAAGATAGATCCAGTGACGACCTTTCAGCACGATAATGACCCTAAACGTGGCCAAATCTACACAGAAATGGTTCAGCAGACACAGAATCAAGCTCCTCCCATGGCCATCTCAGTCCCTAGACCTCAACCCTATTGAAAAACTGTGGAGTGAGCTGAAAAGGAGAGTGCAGAGGAGAGGACCCAGGTCGCTGGATGATTTAGAGAGATTGTGCAAAGAGGAATGGTCGAAGATCCCTCTTTCTGTATTCTCCCATCTTGTGAAACATTATAGGAGAAGATTAGGTGCTGTTTTGTTGGCAAAAGGGGATTGTACAAAGTATTTACATCAGAGGTGCTAATAATTGTGGCACACATGATTTGATGGAAAAGAATTATTTCATAATGTGGGATTTTTTTTCCCCACAGAATAAATGCACTTAAAGTGGAAAATCCAACTTTTAATTCTTTTTTTCTTTTTCTTTTTTCATTGTAATCATTTAGAAAAAAACTGAATTTATTAGAAGCTAAAGAACACATCTTAACCAGGGGTGCCAATAATTATGGAGGGCACTGTATATCATCATGGCAAGCAAAATTTCAGGTGTCTCTCATTAATAGTTAAAGTTGTGGCCAATTATAAAAAGTGGACTTTTAACTAATGTTGTGCTTGTAAATGGCTAACGCGACAAACCAGGGTGTTTGAACAGTCATAACACTTGCAGAGAATGAGGTATCATGCTCAAATATTTTTGTGTTAAACTGCACCGCATAATTTGTTTTCCTCATCTCAAAAGCAGTATGCATTAATTAGAGATTGAGAATAAAAATGAACCAAAGTTGGTTCTCCATACAGTAAAGTTTTTTAAGCCAAGTTTGCCCACTTGCAATATCATTACTATCTATTGAAATCTCTCATGGGTGGTGTATTCTGATTATTTGGATAGAAGTTAATCAACTGAATACATACATTTAGATTGCATAAACTAGATTATTTCAGGCTTTTGAGAAGTGAAATTGTTCAACACCTGGTATTGCTGCACTTGGGAACGTCACAAAAACATTAATATTTCACAAATTTATTTTATGAAAATGGGGCACAACCCCATCCCAATTTTTTAAAATATTTTGTCAGTAAAAAAAAATGCTCATTAAAAAATATAAAGTTCCATGTTGATACCTGGTGTCATTCATGGGGAAAATTGTCCCAAATACTGACAAATGTGTTTTTTCATTTAAGACCTTCAATATCTTGGTAACCATCAGACTCTGACATGAACCATGTCAATGACACCTTATGATATGTCAGACTCTCTGCAAAATTGGAAGTTCTTATATTGAAAACTGAGGTTTCTATGGACATTTAAAGACCCATCAGGCACGGGTGCCGCGATGGCATAGGGGTTAGCACTGTTTCCTCACAGCAAGAAGGTTGTGGCCTGGGGCCTTTCTGTGTGGAGTTTGCATTTTCTCCCCCCTTGTTCGCATGGCTTTTCTCTGGGTACTCCGGTTTCCCCCACCCACAAAAATCATGCACTATAGGAACACTCCTACCAGTAACCCTGACCTGGGTAGAACTGGTGTTGGTCCCCGGGCGCCACTCTGTGGCTGCCCACTGCTACTAACTGTAGGATGGGTCAAATGCAGAGGACAAATTACCCCACGGGGTTCAAGAAAGTGAATCTTATCCAGATTACATACAGTCAATTTTTTAGAAATCCAGAGGGCCAGCATTCAGGTCTGAACTGAGTAACAATGCTATAAGTCTATTTCTATGACATGCTTGACCAGGACTCTTAGCCCACAAAATTTCATGGCTCTGCAACAAATAGTTCCAGGGATATTTCAGTTTGAAAATGGTCACTCGGACCACAATATCCAAAAATGGGTCCATTTTGCTCCACTTAGGAATTTTTTTTTGAGAAAATTAAAAAGAGTAGAGATATGAAAGTTTGGATTTGGTCTACTGGGAATATTACCCAGCACCTAGAATTTTTTTCAGGCAAATCTGAGGGGGTCAAGCGGGGACCATTTGATTCGAGATGGTGAGACTCTTATGCTAGTTTATTTAGGAAGAAAAATCTCATTTTTGAGGGGGTCCTAAAATAAAGATAATAATGAATCATTTCACAAATATGGTTTATTGTGGGTAATGAAAGTGGACTGGTCTTGTCCATTATGAAAATGAATTGCTGACTGCAATCTTGATGTACACCTCATTGTCAAGCAACAGAGTATTGATTTTCATGATGTTTCTCCTCCTCCCCCCACCCATTTTTTATTTATTTTTTTTGGGGGGGGTTTTTCATGTTTTACTTTTCTCTCTCTTTTTTTTTTTAAATTTTTTTAAAGCTGGATGCTTCAACAGGCAAGTGCTTTGGGAATACCTTCAGTTGCCACAGAATTGATAAGAATTCCCACTTTGTCCGCTTCCAACTGGGTAAATGAGATGACCCATTATGACTGTTTATTGCCCACTTATGAAGAAATTATCATCTTGCATAATGGACACCCTCATCCAAGTTAGTTTGCATTCCCCCGTTTTGTATTAAAACATGTACAGCTTAATGAAGTAAATCAAGTATAGTATGTTGTGTAAGTGTGTCACACCTGGTGCATCGCCTGATTTGATCATTCAGGACTGTCTTAAAGAAACTAAGCCTCACTGATGATATATCAGCTTGTGTGAAACTCGCATGAAGTTGGATTATCCACCAAGTTGTGGAATATGATTTGCTGGGCCTGCACTGCTGCCGTCTAACTGGTTGAGTGATTCCCCGCTTGCAAATATGAAGAAAAAAAAGTGTAGTTGCCAACTGCATTTGACTTTATTCTATTTCTTATCTGTAAATGATGTTCTTAGAATTGCTTTTTGGCCTTTAATTTATCCTCATATGAAAGGTTGAAATTTGAGATGATGATTATGATGATGATGATAATACTAATAGAATTAATTCATTAAAATGCCTGAAACAGACCCTCTGTGCCCTGGCAATATATTAACAAGTAGTTGCAACAGTAGGCATTTATCAGTACTGAGCCAAGGTGGTATTTGTAGAAACACCAGAGCATTTCAAGCTTCTTCTCACTGCCAGTGTGCAACACTATTGATCTGAAAACTGAAAGTGAAAGTTTTAGACACCGTTATAAGACAAATAATGGAACAAATTCATTGTATCGTTGACCTGATGTTCACAGTATTTCAACAGGACTAAGCAAAAAAATTAATGAGGTGATGCTTGTTTTGAGTTGAATATTTTGTGATGTGCAATTATAATTAACATTGAAAACTTCGAGTGGAACACCTCTACCCGGGGCTCCAGAATTCTCATCTGTCATCAGTGACGCCCCATACACCACTTGAGAATTCAAAGCACTGGATGTCTTATGCTTCTCGTAGTTGTTTTTCGCAATCAAGGCTCTGTCCTGGAAATATTCCAGAAATTTTGCATATGACGCATCTTTCATCTCCTCACTTGGCGAGAGGCTTCATGTGAAATAACTGCACTTCGTAAATGTCTCGTGCCATTAAAACTCATGTGTTCTGCGGCTAAAAACCTTTATTTACCTTTGAATTGAAATATTCCAGAATATGCTCTGTATAATTGGGACAAGATTTGGCCCTCCACTTGGCTGACATTTGCTTTGTCTGTTTAGCATACAGTAGGTGGTGTGGCTGAACTCCCCATCTCTCTTTTTCTCCAGCTAGGCCAATATTGCTTTGTACCGAATACAAAAACATCTCAGCAAGGATGAGCAGGGCTTTCTCATACTACTCTATCACTAGGCGCACTTTTGGAATGGTCATCCTTGCAGTCTCTTTATCGCATGAGACATTTCTTCAAGGTGTATAATAAGGTGTGCATGCGGAGCACTACCTGCAGTTCATATTTGAGTTTTTTTTTTTTAATCTTTTTGAGTTTTGCTCTTATTTGTGGTTGTTATTTATTTAATTGAAGTAATTTATCAAAAGTAGGATGTTGCTGGAACTCAGGCGAAGACGGCGCTGGGGAGAAAAAAATATTAATTGAATTAACTTTAGTTTATTAAGAAAAAGGGGAAGTCCAGGAAAAAAATGGTTAGGGTCAAAAACTAGAGAGACTGGTGTATCAAAACACAATCCAGAGGCGGGAGAGAAAAGGCAAACAAATGGTCCACAAACCAGGCAGAACTGAAGACAGTTCAACTGAAGACTGTAAAGGCCTGGCAGGGGATCACCAGGGAAGACACCCAGTGTCTAGTGATGTTTTTGGGTTCCAGACTTTAGACAGTCATTTACTGCACCGGGTTTGCGAGCAAGTATTAAAAATGCATTGATTGATAATGTCACTCTGTCCTATTTCTTTGGAGCCCCTAAAACTAAGGGGGTTGTGCTTAAAATGGGTGTAATTTGTTCATGTTTCAGACAATATTTGTAAAATAACTTTTACATTGAAGTTGAAATTCTGCACCTCAGGACCTTCTTGATGGCTTATTTTCAAATCCATCATGGTGAGGTACAAAACTGAAATGATGAAAATTTCCCCTCAGTCCAAATATTTAGTTCTGTTAGGGCCCATCACAGTCATTAAGGTACTATACTGTAGGAATTGTAAATCCCAGCACCATCCACCATCCTCCCTTTGCTTCCATTTTGTCTGGTTAAGCCTGCTCGCCTCTGCAAGGCCTAATTCAGTGAGCTTGTGCCCATCCAGCAGGATGGCTGCACAGCAGTGAGTTTAGAGAAGTACAGATGCTGGAACAGTAGGACGGTTTTGATTTACAGCATGCTGTTGTGGCATCTTTGTAAATTGATCTCGCATGACATTTAAGCCATGGTGCAAGTTAAGCTCGAGGAGACCCTCAGCTCAGTAAATGAGTGGTGTTTTTTGCTATAATATCGTGAGCCTTCGGTGGCTTCCTGTCGGCTGAATCCTGACGAGGGCTGACTTTCATTTGTGAAATGGACTGAAAGTGCAGACTAATCAATCGAAGACCTGCTGGACAGGAAAATCCGAATGAAACACAATCATGCTCCCTGTTCTGCCAGCTGAGTCTTTCAAGAGAGTAGAACAGTCATTTACCTATAAACTGCTTCAGTATTGTTATTTTTTTTAATGCATCAATGCACTCAGCCATTTTTTTAGATGCACCTTTCTAATATTGGGAAGGAACTGAACTGTCCTGAGACATGGATCCAACAAAGTGCTGGAAACATTCATTGGAGGTTCTGGTCAATACTGACATGCCAGAATTGCACAGTTGCTGCAGATTTTGTCAATCGCACCTCCATGCTGCAAATCTTTCATTCCAACACATCCCAGAGGTGCTCTACTAGCTTGAGACCGATGGCTGCGGAGGCCATTTGAGTACACTGAACTCATTGTAATGTCAAACCAAGCTGGCTCCACAAGTGTGCTTTGCGATATGGCACAATGCCCTCCTAGACGTGGCCATTAAAAGATGATCGGACTGTGGCCATGAAAGAATGGACAAGGTCCGCAATAATACTCGGGTTGGCAGTTGCATTTAAATGATGCTCAATTGGTGTTAAGGAGCCTGATGTGTGCCAAGGAAATATACCCGTCAGTTCATCTCCACCAGCCTCAATCTTTGACACAAGGCTGGATGCATCTATGGATTATTGTTTCTTTTGCTAAAATCTGTTTCATCTGCTTGTTGCTGGAAAAATCAAGATTTGTTCAACCTAGCAATTTGCCAATCTTCCATTGTCCAGTTTTGGGAGGCTTTTGCCTTCTGTAGCTCTGGTTTCCAAGCCTTTGCTAACAGAAGAGGAACCCTGCAGTCCCATGCTGCTGCAGCTTATTCACCTCAAGAGGCAGAATGCTGCAGGCTCAGAGATGCTCTTCTGCATGCACTGCTATAACATGTTATTTCAGGTACTGGCACTCTGTTGTCAGCCATTCTCTTGACCTCCCTCATTAAAAAGGCATTTTTTGACCACAGAGCTGCCACTCAATGGATGGTTATTTTAACCTGAGGAGGCTGGCCTATAAGGGCATTTGTGCTCCTCTGACAGACTGACTGACTTGCTTTGTTAAAACACACATGCACAATGGAATGCCTGTTTGTATTCAGCTGTGCCAAGTTTGAGTACCGCCATTCTACATAAGCTGATTGAGACTCGTCATGCCATTTCTGAAGTGTAATTGACAGTGTATATGTGCAAGTGCTAATGGAGTCCTCCTATGATTACAATAGAGGTGCAACGGACCACAAACGCATGGCTTTCAGTGACAAAGTGGATAATTATTTGGATTTGCCAAAAAGAGACCGATATGACTATACCTTCAATTTCTTCTGCAAAACGCAGGAAGCAAGAAACTGTCATGATTTCGAAAGTTGAAATAAATTTCTAATATTGAATATTTATTGAATATGGTACCATTTTCATTAACATGGTCATAAATGGAGGGGGAGGGGGGGAGTAAAACAAATGAAGAAAATAAAGGAAGCAAACAAACCTGATGTAATACCTTCCAAATATTTTTCAAAAAGATGAGGATGGCTACATTGTCTGGAGAGAGGGTCAGCCTCTTTGCAGTCACTAAGCCGATAACAATGAACAGTAACATCAGAAAACAAACCTATTGTTAGTTAAAGGAGCTGTGTCACGATTACTGCGCCTGCCCCAACTTTGAATGAAGTGAATCCTTGCCAATTCCTCATCCTTATGCATTTGTTTATTTTAGTGACTCTGGCATGATGCTTTTTATATTAAGGAGTTTTCTATGGAAACTGGAGGATTCAAAGTGCTATTTTAGCACTTAGGTGGCATTCTTTTGTACTGAGCTTATCATTTTTGCTCAAGTTTCTGTTGTTGCCACGATTGCAACACTGACTAACTAATTGTCGACCAATATCACCTGGTGTAAGACTGAGTTTCACTCCTAAAGTAGCTAATGGACTGTCAGAAGGGATACATCTTGCAACTATTGACCACAAAGAATACATTAATTTGTTGTGATAACCTAAGCATTAGCTATTTACCAATGTGACATTGAATATATTTAAGGTACAGACTGCTATTCTGACTCGAATTGCTAACTTGGGACAGCCATGCTGCCCCATTCCACTCGAACAGCTTTTAATAAAAGGTACAAACAATGATCGCTTGAGGTAATAATAGAAGCCTCATAATAAAAACGTATCACCTATGACCGCAGGTATAAATCTCTACCCAAAAATGTCAGTGTCCATTGCAATCTAGTATATATTTATTGTTATTATTAGATGTTGTAGTGCAGTTTACAACTTGAGCAGTGAATCACTTTCTTTGATTAAAAAAATGTGCAAAGTTATGTGACAACCCTGTTTCCAGAAAGGCTGGGACACCATGTAAATTACAAATAATTTGCCAAGCATTTTATTGTTTTTATTTAAACTCTATTTAAATTGAAGTATCATGAAGTATCACATATCAAATGTTGAAACTGAATAATTCTATTGTTTTCTTGAAAAATATAAGTTCATTTTAAATTTGATGCCAGCAACACCTTTCAAAAAAGTTAGGACTGGGACATGTTTACGACGGTGTTGCTACATCTCGTTTAAGAACACTCTGTAAGCATTTGGGAACTGAGGAGACCGACTTCTAAAAGCAAAATGTTTTCCCATTCTTGCTTGATGTTGGATTTCAGCAGCTCAACACATTGTGGCTTCCCTTGTCATATTTTTACTTTCATAATGCGCCAAATGTTTTCAATGGGTGATGGATATGGACTGCAGGCAGGGCAGTTTAGCACTTGGTCTTTTTTAACTAGCAACCATGTTGTAATATTTAAAGAATTTGGTTTGGCACTGTTTTGCTGAAATGAGCTAGGCTGTCTCGGATAAGACAGTCTGAATGGCTGTATAATTGCTCCAAAGCCCATGTATATCATTGTGGACCAATGGTGTCTTCACAGTGATCCATGCCATATGCACTATTGCACCACCAAACCATCCCGGATGGAGGCTTTTGAACGATGTGCTGATAAGAAGCTGGATTCTCTCTCCGCTCTTTAGCCAAGAGGACGCAGTATCCGTGGTTTACAAATAGGGTTTAAAATTTTTATTGGTCAGACCATTGGACAGTTTTCATCTTTTCCTCTGTCCTTCTTAAATGAGCTCAAGCGAAGTGAAGCCAGCAGGTTCGTGTTAATATGTGGTTTTATCTTTAAATGGTAGAGATTTAACTTGCATTTACAGATGCAGCGACAGCCTATGCCCACTAACAATGAGTCTTCAGAAGTGTTCCTGAGGTTATGCCTTGATTTCCACCTCAGAATCCTGTCTGTTTCTAATGTACTGCTGCCTGAGGGCCTGAATATCACAGCCATTCAATATCGGTTTTTGGCCTTGTCCCTAAGCATACAGTGATTTCTCCAGATTCTATTGAGTGTACTTTTTTAGCGTCATACAACTTTTCTGTCCCAACTTCTTTGAAATGTGTTGCTGGTATTAAACTCAAATTGAGCAGATATTTTTCAGAAAACAATAAGATTTTTCAGTTTCAACATCTGATATGTTGTCTCTGTACTATTTACAACTAAATATAGGGTTCAAATGATTCGCAAATTATTGCTCTCTTCCCTTTTACGCGGTGTTCCAACTTTTCTGGAAATGGGGTTGTACATGAAATGTATTAAGATGTTCATTAAATTTTGAATATTATCAAATTGTTCAAATTAATTGATCCAACACTTGATTATACTGTCGCTGATGACAAAATGTGCTTAAATTGTAATGTTGAGGATCATATTAATCAATAAATCAATCATAATCACTTAACATCCAAGCAGCAGTAACACACACACACACACACACACAAATTATTCAGCTGAACAGGTACTAATTAAATGAACTGAGCAGAAATCAGCTGAAATTGAATCAACTGAACAGAAGAATCTAAGCTGCAAAATCAACCACTTATGTCTTAACTGCGTGTGTGTGTGTGTGTGTGTGTATTTTATTTATATAATATATATAAAATAAATAATCAATCAGTCACTGGAAACACAATCAGTTGGGTAATTTGCATGTCTATTTGTATCCCATTTTTAATCGTATTTGTCTTTTTCCTTTTTTTATTGGGACAATACCTCCATATACCACCAATATTTTCCAGAAAATCCCATGGAGAACATGTTAACCAACAGGGGAAGGGAAATGGATAAGAGAAGGTTCTAATAAAAGGCAGTTTTGAATGTTTGTATTTAGTATTCCTTGCATGCAGAGAGTACTCCTGGCTTAAGTCATTAGCTAAGTAAAGTCTGAATTTTTTGATGAGTCTGCCTCTCCAATTATTTGATGATACGAGGACCTCGAAAATATGAAAACATGTAAAATGGGAAATGAGGAATTAAGGAAAAACCGAATGGAATCTGGAAAAATTTTGAAACTTCATTGGGCCTTGACATGCTGATTTTTCACAGAAGCCTGTATGTGAGAATGAAAAAGGCATACAAAGTCAAAATTGCTAAATACAGCAGTGCATAATATAAAATACATCAAGGTGTCATTGCAGCACTGAAATAGTAATTCACATGGCACATTTGTTTAGTGTAACATTGTGTAACACATGCAAAAAAACGGTTGCTAGGTTTTGATTGCAGAGTTTAATCTTTACTTTGAAGTGAGATGTTTATCTCCAACTGATGTCATTTTTGCCTTTTGTGCAGGCTTTTGACAAACTAAACCAGATGCTGTAACAAGGGTGTAAGCTATTGCGAAAAAATGTAGACCTTCCCTAATTATTGGCATCAAAAACAGAAATAAGTTTGACACGGTATGACTAAGCACCTGATTCTGGTGATTTTATATCTGCAAACAGCCATGGGATGAAAAATATAAAAACTGTGCAATTCCTAACAAATTGCTGCTACTAAATTGTGTCACTACACCAGAAGATATTTTCATCGCAGGACTCTTTTTCAGTTGATGGGGTGGCACAGGCACTGGAAAAATGCCCACTTTGCCTGATTTAGCTGACCCACAGGGTCTGACAAAAGCAGGTATCACCTGGTTCTTTTTATTGCTTTTGTGCACCATTTTCTGTGATCTCTATGGACTATTTTGCGTGAAAATCCCTGGTGATCAGCAGTTTGAAATGCTCAAACTGCTCTGTCTGGCACCAACGGTCATTCCACCGTCAAAGTCACTTGGATCGCATTTCTTCCCCATTCTGATGCTCGGCCTGAATAGCAACTGGTCCTCTTGACCATGGGTACAATTTTACCTTATTAAAGGCCCTTTGTGAATTATAGTTGATATTGTTGTGCAGTCATTTTACGTGTGTAGAGAATGTCATTTTCATGACAGTCACGTTAGCCTGAGAGTTGACACTGTGGCCTGCATCATCTGCCTGTAGGCTTGTTTTGTTTTCATAAATAAGAGGACAGAAAATAAACAATGTATTTGGCTGCCTGTGATTTTTCCCTGAAGTTTATGATCTGCTAGGTCCTGCTCCACTGTTTTAAAAGGGAACCTAATATGCTGATCCTTCTTTTAATACATATTTCTTAGTAATGTTTATAATGCTGGTTGTCCATGCTCAACCTCTGAAAAGTTTCTAAACATAAGATACAGGGATTTTGCCATAATCCATGAACGTGATTTTGTGAGCGTGATTTCGTCTCTGAACAGCTCCTCCCGAGATCTTCACGAGATCTGGGTAAAACCTGACGTCAGGTTGTGCCATCCAATTAGTACAGACCTAGCTAGAGCCAACCGCTGTGCTGGACCTGCCCGCCCCGGAAACTATTCTAGCAGGCACTAACAATGACAGATCATACCATGCCTAAGTAGCATCTACACTTTTGGAAATACAAAAGAAGAACCGCAGATCATTTGAGGTGCAATTTTGTCAGTATCTCTCCCAAAGCTACTTGTCCGTTTACTTTTGGACGCGAAAAAACAAATATTTCTCTTCCAAAAGACGATGTCACCAGAAATCAGTTGGTAGCTTTTTTTTGTTTGCTAGCAGCAAACAGCCATGGCCAAAGGGAACATTAGCTGTTTGTGCTCAGCATTTCACCAAAGACAGCTTTGTTAATAAATGATAATTTGACACAGGATAAGCGTTTCAGCTGCTTCTCAAACCTGAAGCAGTTGCATCGATCAAGCGCTCGGAGCCACAAGCTGTAAGTAACCATATAACAGCAAATAATGTAAGTGAAGCTAACGTGTTACAGGTGGCTAGCAGGACCGCTGGCGATAGTTAGTGGTAACAACTGGCCTCAAACGCAGGCTTTGTAAAATATCTGAAGATAAAGCCTGTATCTGTCGCGACTGTCCATGACTCAGACACAGAAGCTGTAAGTTGCTTTTACTGCATAAGCCAACCTGACGTGATAGCCAGTTGATTGTGGCTGTAGCACAGCGGCTAACGTAGCCAAGTTACTGTTGCTAATGTTTGTGTCCTAATTATGCAAGGGTGATATCGAGGAAATTCTACAGAAGGTTTGTGAACATAAACCTCATTTGAAGCTAACTTTTAATACTTTCCAAGCATCCAAATTACAAACAACTGTTCACAGTCATAGAACTTGGTGTCTGTAAAACCTGTATTGCAAGGGTTTGTCTCTGTGGTTATGACCGCTCGGTTACCAGCTACTGCAAGTTAGTTAGCGTGTTGTGCTAATTAAAAATGCTCCTGGTTAACGTATATGCAGTAATTCTGATCGGTATGCTTGTGTTACTTCGGTAAGCATCAATGTGACAGTTTCATCATAACATTGCCCGAGTGTAGCCACTACAGTTAGTGATCACTTCAGAAATGTCTGAGCAAGCCCTCTTGTGCTACCATGAAAGCAATGCGAAATGCAGAAGCTCTGCCGATTTACAAATGATTTCTCTGCACTACCATGACATAATATCATCCCCCCTAAAACAGTCTCTGTTTTACACTTGGGCATGTCGACCCGTACTACAAATGCGTCTGTATGGGGTGGATTCTTGCTCCCCCTGCATCCTAACTAGGAGTAGTAAAAACTACTGTACTCGCTAAATGTTGCCGTCGCAAACTGTAGCCGACGGCAAATTTGTGCTTGAGCTGTGTCCTCCACTTTCGTCGTTGTGCTTATTAGGACAAGTTAATTTCATTAGATCTATACACGTACAGCGTTTTATGGCAGAATTTCCCCGCAAATTCCTTAGCTCCGATGGCAGACGCGTCTCACGTTTCATTGTGACGCTACATCGTCCCGCCTAGATTCGCCCACCACAGACCTGGCCAGTCAGAAGAAAGTGGGCACATGGGGAGTGGGGGCCATAGCAGAAGAGCCACCCCAATGAGGCATTTCAGGCAGAGATTACAATGGACTACAAATGGGGTTTTTTGAGGATGGCAGTAAGAGCGAAATAAGTACCCTTTTTTTTACTTTGCACGATCAGGAGTACTCTAAAATACATACCTTGTGGGTTGGATCAAGTCAAATGTTCCTTTGTGGAGAATATCTATAAAGGACCAAAGTACAGGAATATATGATCCGAGAAGTTTTTAACCGAGTCTATAATTTATTGTGGATTCCTTGCTAGATTTATTTTCTTTAGTTTGTCTGTCAAGACGGGCATGTTGATTAAGGTGTGTATACTTCCTTGCTTTTTCATATCCATTGAGGTTATTTTAATTTTACACTACACATAACGGGTAGCCTGTAATGTTGCATGTTTTGTTTTCATTTTAAGTTGTATTTTATTTTTATCCTTTGAGTGATCACACTTTCCCAGGGGACATGTCTGGTGTCTGATTAAAGTCAGAGCAGTTCAAGAGAGACGTGCTGAAAAGGCAAAGCTGTCGCCTTCATTCTCTGTCCCTGTCTTTCTGGCTGGTGTCCCCTCTCTCTCATACACATTCACACACACAACTACGCAAACACAAACTGATTAACTTTTGTTCCCTATTGGTATTAAATAGCCAAACCCAGATGTTATGAAATATGCCTAATGGCCCACTAGACGCCAGTATTTGCACCATTTGGAGTAGAATTCATGAAAAGCGTGTGCTGGTGCGTGAGACACTGCTGAAAATCCCCACACACACCATCTGCAACCTGGAATGTGCTGCTGCCTAGTAACGGCAGCATAATACCCCATCCAATAAAAGATGGCAGAAAAGATGATGGAGCTGTGAAAGAGCCAGTTCGATTCTTTCTCCGTTTTTTTCCGCACTCGTGACATTTTTGTGTGCGAGCAGTGCAATTGCTCCACTGTGCAGGCGCAGGGGGAGCATTTAAAAAAAAAAATTTTTTTTAGGCCTCATGCTATATTGCATACTGCTTGTGTGTAGTGGTATTCAGTAAACAGTGAGTCATCGTATGCGCACCTTGGGAATTTTTGCATCGGTGATGCATCTTCCTAGGATCTGGAGCTTTCATCTCGCCTTTGGTGCCCACTCGTACTGACAGGGAAGTGAAACGTAAATTCAATAAGCAAAAGGTTTATTGTAGCAAGATTGGACCAATAGTGTCACTATATCTGACCCTCCCTCCAAATTTGGCGTGCTTTAGAGCCCACCCTCGGGGGGGGGGGACATGCAGTACGATGTTGGCAGGGGTTTTGTGAGAATACCGAGCCCAAAAAATTGTTGAAAATGCGAAAGATGCAGCACAATTTGTGGCTTAATACCCAGCACTCGCTGAGGAAACCGATTCATGCAGCGTGCCTGGGTGGCAGAGGTGAGGTGCGCTGGGGGGACTCTGATCAGGGAAAGGGTTACGACTGTTAAAGCGATGGAGCTGCCAACTTGCTACCCCAGCTGAGTGAAGCACAGCTCTGAAACCAAATCAAGGCTTTCTTTTCTCTCCTCTTAAGGAAAAAAATGCCTCACAGGAACGCGAGTCGCTCGGAAGCTTTCCATGAATACGGCATTGTTCTGTCCTAGTACACCCCGCCCTCCCCATCACTCCCTTGATGTTGCCCTTTGGGACAGGAAATGAAAAACTCTCCTGACATGTGTCTGAATAGTGATGGGCAGTGATGGGGGGGGTTTGATGGAGGACAGGCGGGGCGTGGGGAAGGGGGGGTTGCAGAATCTGGATTCCTCAGTAGTTTCACCCGCACCCTTTCACCATAGTCTCACCACCTCCCTTCCCCCAGTTTCTCTTGGCCACACCTGCGGATGCTCTCTGGAAGGTGGCATTCCTCCTCCATAGCAGACGAATTGGTGACATTCCAGCACCATGACAGTTACACTACCGGTCAAAAGTTTTAGAACAACCCATTTTTTCCTGTTTTTAATTGAAAATTTTGCAGTTCTAGTCCAATTAATAGCTTGAAATGGTACAAAGGCAAGTGGTTAACTGCCAGAAGTTTTAAACAAAAGGTAAGGTTACCCAGTTTTTTTTGTACGCCGTCGAGTAGTGTTCCCTCAACATTGAGTGATTCCAAGTTTTTTTCCCGTTACTTGATTATGAAAAAATATGCCATCAATCATAATTTTATCAAATTTGTTTGAGATGTTTCATCAAGCCTGAGTGTTAAGGTAATGAACAAAAATTGTGTGTCTCATCTGCGATTTGTTTATCTGCTATGAAGTAAAAAAGCTGGATGAACATCCCCCCCCAAGTGTGGTGATTCCATAATTTTTGCCAGGGGCTGTACTAGTGTGCAAGGGCCTCAGGTTTTAGCCACTCTTGTCATTTGTCATTTAGGGCAAGGGCTCAAATCTGCGGTTGATCCTGCCATGTATGAGAGGCTCAATAAACTCTACCGAGTATTTATTTTCCAATGCCGCATAAAACCTGCTGTGTAATTACAGAGGATACAAGCATGTGTATACTCTGTCATTTGGAACAACTGGTGCAGTACTTACAAAATACAGGTTCCTATTAAACCTTTTATGGGGTTAGCATAAATCCCGGAGTAGTCATAAATGACCTGTTTAAAACAGCCTCAGATCCCCACTGTGGTGGTGGTGTTGCTGTCCGATCAGAGGGAACTCCTTCCGGACTGGGCTTCCCTTGTAGGTGTTGGTAGATGCAGAACCGCAATCTCTGCCTTGGTAAATATGCCCTTGCATTTGTGATGCTTTCTGCTGCACTTGCATGACTCATGCTGCCGCATCATTCAGCCTTTGATGTCTCAAGCACGGCTGTTGCTGTACCTGATTGTGCACATGCTCTTTTATAGCAGTGGGACCCTTGCACTCTGATTTCAGCAGTCAAATTTCAAGCTGTTGTGGATGTTTGAGTTAATTAGAACTGTGGCTTATATTTAGCTTGCCTGCCAACATTTTCTTTGCTGGAAATGCTGTCCCATTAATCTAGAAGTAGAGGAAGGGGGTCTTTCACATTTGCACCTCCGTCCACCTCATTTTTCTAGCATACAACACGTTTGCAACATCGACAGATCTCAGGCATTGGCCTGAGATGGTACTTCTCTACACCTTTCAGTAAAATGGGATATCATAAATTCTCTGTGAATCTTTCAACTGATTCAGTCTTGAGATATCGTGTCAGAATTGTTGAAATGTAATTTTTTGTTTTTTGTGCAAAACTCTTCATGCCATAACAAATATAAAATATAGGGCTTTCATCTTTGATGACTGAAGAGTAATAACAATAAGAAATATACCTTGAACATTTATTTGACCTAGCCTCAGATTTTCTGACATAATGAATGGCACTATCTTGGTTCGCGCACATTACTGGTGTTAAAATGGGGCCCAGCCCAAACACCATATCTCAAGTGACAGAATTTCAAAAAGTATTGAAGATGGAGGTCTAAAATTTTGTATCCTTATTATGGGGCACAATGACCTCATATTCAGAAAGTTTATTACAAATCCGAGATGCTATACAGAATAAGAGGGTCATTCCATGTCAACTCATCCAAGGACTCCCATCTCACTATCATTACATTGGTATGGTATGTAGCCAACAGTATCCCCTCCTGGGCCAAACACAGTTTTCTGAGTTAGTTTATGCAAAAAATGCAAAAAAAAAAATGAAAGCAGTGGAGGGAGTTTGTTTTTCTTCTCAGGGGCTGTAAATCAAACCTGTTGTTCTCATCATAGAACAATTGTTTTAAGTTCCGATCTCAACCACTGTGACTGTAAAAGTCTCTGAATGCAATGTGTTTGAGAAATCTACAAGGTCTCATTTTTTATCCTTCTCTCTGAAAGCAGCATAGTACATATTCTACAGACAGTTTGTCTGGGCACAGCTAGTAGTAGCTCTTGAAGAGCAATTGAACTAGCGAAATTCATTCTGTTGACGGTGAGACAATGAGAGTTGTCTATGTGCCAAGTTCTTAATGTAGTCTGGAGATGGAACAGTTCAGGTTGAAGCTTGTCGTATCCATTATTTAGGCTAAATAGTTGCTGTTCTATTATAGTGACTCATTCACTGCTTGTGTGCCTTGGCCCAATCCAGCCTGCGCCTTTGGCAGCGTCAGTGTTAGCATTGCAACGTTAGCATTGGCACTGTTGGCATGCATGATCCTGTTCGTATTCTTGCTTTGGGCTTTGTAAGAGGGTGACGTTAAGCTTGTTTCAGCAGCAGATTACAGATGGCGGTCAGGGGTTGGGGAGGCAGATTTGTCAGGTTGGGGTGAAACATAACTGGGAGTAACAAACTGCTTTTGTGTCCCACACTTACTCCACATGCTTTCATTTAAAATGCATTGTACAACACCAATTTTGAAATGGTTGGGATGAAGTGTAAATTGTGAATATAATCAAAATGCAATGACTTTCAGATCACATGAGCCAATATGTTATTTACAATAGAACATAGATAACATTTCAAATGTTGAAACTGAGACATTTTACATTTTTATCCCCAAAATAAGATTATTTCAAATTTTCTGGCTGCAGAAGGTCTAAAAAAGTTGGGACACGGGCAGAAATTCTATTATGGAAACCAACTTTTTTTTTATTGAATACATAGTTTCACTTTTGCTGTAAAGATTGAAATTGTCTGACTGTATGGGACTCGTCATTTTCACTTGGTCTCAGGCCATATTTAGTACAGAGAATGGGAGGAACTTGGTAAACCTGCCAAAAGAAAAAGTAAAATAAAATGTTGCAGATGCAGTAAAGCAACACCCTGAGAAGGAACAGAGAAGACCTGGGTTATTGGCAGAAAGACAGCTGGCACACATGGATATAATATTAAAATTTCAATAAAACCGTTTTTTTCTGAGACTTTCTGCTTCAGGGGCTGTCTACTTGAAGTGTACAGCCTTCACTGCCTCTTCCAACAGAGCAGAATCAGTACCTGAGTTGATTGCTGATTCGGCAGTCTTTCAGAGTTTGCTTTCAGTTCACTTGTTCTTTGACCTTTGTCGGGGCATGGCTTTGCAAGTCTCGCTTTGAAGTTCAGCGGGTGTGTTCTGTGGAGTTTAAAGCCATCAACGCCCAATCACACCTGAACCTGTGTGTGACTACATTTGTGACATCCTCTAGTGCTGATAGTTTGTATTTATGCCTTTTACCTGTGTCCTTAAAGTTATTACATGTAATGGCAAGCCAGCCAAGATTCCTGGATGATCAAAAAAGTAGGAAACGGCCTGTGTAAACTGTAGTATGTGTAAATCTGCCTTGCAGGAATGCTGCCATTCAGGATAAAATATTTGGAGCTAGTTTTGATACCTGCTGCCTGAGTTACCGCTTTGTTCATTCATATGATGGAAATAATTTGTTTCTGAAAAGATTTTGATTGTGCTGGAGTTTTGTCTCAATGAGTGTGGCCAGTTCTGTTGCAATCGTTTCAGATGCAAGGTTTGTTAGTCTAGCAGTTGTTGTACATGAGACGCATTACACGTTATTTCAGTGTCAATCTTTCTGGATTCACTTACAGCTATTTCACGAAAAACTTTTTCACCTATGTGTTTGCTCATTAGAACTTGTGATCATAAAACCTAGCACCCCCATTATTTGCTGTCAATGTATTTACCTCATCAAATACTGTATTTGTAGAATCAAAGGACTACTTCTGGTCTGAGAACAGTTTTATCACGCATCATGGAAAAGATTCAGTTCTTTATGAGTTGGTGGAAAAAAAATCTTCGTTTTGTGTGTCTTTGCAATATCTCGTTTTTCCCAGTTCTCATCGTCAGTTTAGCTAAGACTGCAAAGGCTCTGGTTGCAACTCCTGCTGTGTGTTTGCTTATGGCTGTTGTAAGGTGAGGTTCCCCCATCAAACGACTCTGTAGGTCAGAGATCAAGGGTCAGTTAACAAGGCAAAGCTCACAAACAGAGGAAAACAAGCAGCTTATACATTTGAAAGGTGTGAATACAGCTTCTCTGGCATGAAATGGCACAAAACAATATAGGTAGGTTTTCCAAATCTGGGGATCTGCAAGCAGTGAGCATTAATATTTGGTGTCTGTTGAGGAAGATATCACAGATCTTTCTCCTCTAACCTCCACTGTACATTAAGTGCATGGGAACACACGTGAAGGTGGCTTTAGTGTGGTATGGATGGTGCTGTAGAAAGTGCCCTGTTGGCACTTGGAAGTGGTAGGAAGGTTGAGATTCAGACATTAAACAGAAAGACCTGCAAAGCTCAGCTCTCCTCACCTCGCACCTTTAAGGCAGAGGGCCTCACCCAAACATCCTGAGAATTAATTGTGACCTGTGAGCCACTGAGATGGGGAGCGAGAGTGACTGGGCGAGAGACTAAACTCTGGTTTATACCTTCACCCTGGGCCTTGGTGGACGATGTGTGCACTCCAGAACATAGCAAAAACTATTTATGCTTGTCACATTCTCTTTTGTCGTATTTTACATGACAGCTGCCAGCCTACCCTCCAATATTGTGAAGAACACGGCACTCAAGCCATTTGCAGCATGAATGACTAGTGAGAGAATTTCTGAAGTGTGCAACCATATGAAGCGACATCACACTGGTCTCTCCACAGCATCGCGATTGGGTCATGTGGCATTTGCCATCTCGCGACCAACAAACTCGTCGGGCGTAAAACCGGCTGGGGAGCCAAGGAGAAAAGGAAGGAGAACTTGGAACTTGGCCTACTCTAGGACACGTGAGCTGGCCTGCACCAGCAACACCGCAGCTCCTCCGCCAGTGAAAAGCTATCACTCGATACCCACCCTCGTACTCTGCATCTCTCACATTATTATTGTTATTATTATTTATTTATTTTTTAATGCATGCAGGCACTCTTATTTAGATACATTTACATTTCTTATTTACATTCATTAATATCCATTTAAACGGATTTTCACTGAAATAGTTTGCTGCGCTCCAAACTTCTGACAAGAATTTTATTTTTATACTCGTATACCTCTGTGTGTAGCATTTCCTTTTATTTGGAGCTGCAAGAATTTTTGTGCACTGAAAAATGAATTTTAGTTCATTTACAATTGGTCAACATCAACATTGACACCATTCGCATGACAACATTAAGATAAATACACATCATGAAAACTCATAATCCTCAAAAACCAGCAGAATCTACAAAACCCAAAACCAGTGAAGTTGGCACGTTGTGTAAATCGTAAATAAGAACAGAATACAATGATTTGCAAATCCTTTTCAACCGATATTCAATTGAATACACTGCAAAGACAAGTTACTTAATGTTCGAACAGGTAAACTTTGTCATTTTTTGCAATTATTAGCTCATTTGGAATTTGATGCCTGCAACATGTTTCAAAAAAGCTGGCACAAGTGGCAAAAAAGACAGAGAGTTGAGGAATGCTCATCAAACACTTATTTGGAACATCCCACAGGTGAACGGGCTAATTGGGAACAGGTGGGTGCCATGATTGGGTATAAAAGCAGCTTCCCTGAAATGCTCAGTCATTCACAAACAAGGATGGGGCGAGGGTCACCACTTATTGAACAAATGCGTGAGCTGATTGTCGAACAGTTTAAAAACAACATTCCTCAATGAGCTATTGCAAGAAATTTAGGGATTTCATCATCTACGGTCCGTAATATCGTCAAAAGGTTCAGAGAATCTGGAGAAATTACTGCACGTAAGCGACAAGGCCGAAAACCAACATTTAATGCCAGTGACCTTCGATCCCTCAGGCGGTACTGCATCAAAAACCGACATCAGTGCGTAAAGGACATCACCACATGGGCTCAGGAACAATTCAGAAAACCACTGTCAGTAACTACAGTTCGTCGCTACATCTGCCAGTGCAAGTTAAAACTCTACAATGCAAAGCGAAAGCCATTTATCAACAGCACCCAGAAATGCCGCCGGCTTCGCTGGGCCCAAGCTCATCTAAGAAGGACTGATGCAAAGTGGAAAAGTGTTCTGTGGTCTGACGAGTCAAAACTGTGGACGTCGTGTCCTCCGGACCAAACAGGAAAAGAACCATCCAGACTGTTATAGGTGCAAAGTTCAAAAGCCAGCATCTGTGATGGTATGGGGGTGTATTAGTGCCCGAGGCATGGGCAACATACATATATGTGAAGACACCATTAATGCTGAAAGGTACATACAGGTTTTGGAGCAACATATGTTGCCATCCAAGCAACGTCTTTTTCATGGACGCCCCTGCTTATTTCAGCAAGACAATGCCAAGCCACATTCTGCACGTGTTACAACAGCATGGCTCCGTAGTAAAAAAGTGCGGGTACTAGAGTGGCCTGCCTGTAGTCCAGACCTGTCTCCCATTGAAAATGTGTGGGGCACTATGAAGCATAAAATATGACAACGGAGACCCCGGACTGTTGAACAACTTAAGCTGTACATCAAGCAAGAATGGGAAAGAATTCCACCTGAAGAGCTTCAAAAATTGGTCTCCTCAGTTCCCAAACGTTTACTGAGTGTCGTTAAAAGGAAAGGCGATGTAACACAGTGGGGAAAAAGGCCCCGGTGCCAACTTCTTTGCAATGTGTTGCTGCTTTTAAATTCTAAGTTAATGATTATTTGCAAAAAAAAAAAAAAGTTTCTCAGTTTGACCATTAAACATCTTGTCTTTGCACTGTATTCAATTGAATATAAGTTGAAAAGGATTTGCAAATCATTGTATTCTGTATTTATCTACGATTTGCATAACGTGCCAACTTCACTGGTTTTGGGTTTTGTAAATTCCAAATGTACTAGGTGATGGATGGGACTCAAAAGCCTTCTTTCCTTTATTTGCAAAGCGGTCAAGCAACTCTACTATAACGGCACCTGGTTGCCACCTGACACTTTGGGACCACGCCCTCCTACAACCTGAGATTCTGTTGTAGATTGAGGAGGAGCAGCTGGAGTTTTCTTTGCCCTGCAGGGTTGCATCTCCTTTGGTTTATTTGGCCTGACGTTGACTGGGCCGACATGGAGACAGGCAATATGAGCGCACCCACTCACCCCTCCCTTCCTGTTTCAGGCAGCTGTGAAACGGATATCAAACGCTACAGGCTAAGTGGAAGAGCTGCTGCTAAAGCTAGTTTAGACAATCGCCCACCACATGTTCAGTGTTGGTACCCTTACAGCTAGATACCAGAAAATGTTTCCAAGACTTGTAGATAGATTAAAAAATTCAGGTGACTTGGCTAGTAAGTTATTGTATGTACTGTATAAGTGTATTTTAAAGTGCACTGTAGAGACGTGCACATGCCTGAACTTTAATAACATGCAACGTTTTGCAAAGGTCACAAACTCAGGCTGAGCAGGAGCATCATGTGAATATTTTGAATGGATTTTGAAGGTGTTATGCTTACCAATTTTTGCTGACTGTAGTATTATTATTATTATTATTATTATTATTATTATTCTGAACGTACGGATTTGCATCAAACTAATGGTGATGAATGAGATTATTCCATTGGGGACAACTCAGTTAAAGTTCTTTTCATTGCGGAAAAATTCATGGTTTTACAATAGCTTATGTCCTTGCAAAACTAAAACTTGCAGATATTACCGCCTTAGGGAACTCGTTTCTCAAGCAAGTGTTGGAACTAATACTTTGTAAAGAGAACGGGATAAAGTAATCGGGGATGCCCGTTTAAAGGGGGGGAAAAAAACTGAGTATTGCTCTCTTTGCCAAATTGGTAATGTGTCGCATCCATGCAAAAAACTCAAATCAGCTCAGTCTTGTTTGAAATGGTTCTCCTCTGGATAAATGAGCTTAAAGCACGCAAAATTATAAACACAAAAAAATCGAGTCCATGAACACGTAAGGACTCCGAAACAAATATAACTACTCAAAAATATGAAACAATAAACAATCTCAGTGACAAAACAGCTGAAATATCCTAAAGTGCAAGCATTGTAACGATAACACTTGATTAGATGAATCTCCTGAAAATGTAAGGTGAGCAATGTCAAGATTTGAGCAAAAAATTTGTCCGTCCACTTGTGATGGGCTAGTGGCATATCTAACGGGGCACCTTGGTTACACTGTCCTCTATATAAGTTAGTGCAGGTTATCACAAAGGGTATATTCTTACAGCCACCAATAAGACGCTGGTTGCCATAGCTTTTTGCACGGTAAGATATAGCTGCGTGTGCAAAAATGTTGCTGAGCCCCTGTTTTCTGTCCTTGTATAATGGCAATTTACTCCTCACTTTTAATAATAAATGTAGACCTGTAGAAAAGGTATATTTATAGTAGTTGTGTCCACCAGATCAAGGGCTAAGGGGTCAAAAATGGCATCATAAGTACAGAGGTTTTCAACAATAAAGGACTTGCTTCAAAGGCTAGCTCAGAAGGTATGACGCTGACAGCCATGACCCAGTTAGCGGGACCCCCCCCCCCCTCCACGGTGGATCGGGGTGTGTGCTTTGCGGCGTTTGCTGTGGGGTGCGGTTCCCCACGAAGGGCAGCATCCCCGACACGTCAGGATGAAGTTTTCTTCTGTTAAATAAATGGGCCTACTCTCATGGTGTTTTGGGGAGGGTGGAGTCTGGTGTGGGTTTGTCACTGTGGTCAGTCTGCTGCTATATAAGACAATGTGTTCTACAGCCTTCCCTGTCCAGTCTACTCTCTGCCCAGCCTGCCCACTCAGGAAAGCTGTTTCCCAGGGTAACTGTGAAAACTGCTCTGCGATTTGGCAGGAAGATTTCTGCTCAGAGCCAACTGAACACAGGCACCATGCGATTCACGTGGATGCCATTTTGGATCTGCAAGGTTCTTTGAGCCCTTCGGTCTCACTTTGGGGAGCATTACTGTTTTTAACTTCATACCTGCAGCCTTTATACTACTTTCTCTTCACATCTCACTCAACTCCGAAACCAGTGTTTTTTTTTTGTAGACGTAGTGCTGCAGGGGTTTCTGCACTGCACACCTAAATATTTTTAGTGTATACAATTTTTGTTCACTAGAAACATTTTATGACGTGCAAGTCTGGATGAGCTCTGTATTGCAAGCTTAAATTGAAAGCTTCCCCAAAAGTCCTTGCTATTCTAGCTTTGATTCATGCAGAAAAGCTACAGCAACACATGCTGAAAAAATTTTATGAGCTCAGCATCATCGCTTCTAGATGTTTAAGGTACTTTTCCATTCGTGGTATTTTTCTAGTTTGCTCATCCCTTGTTCCTTGACAATATCTGGAGCTGGTCTGAGGCAGTGCTGATGTTTTAATACAAAAGAAAGCACCAACTGTTCATTTTTCTCATGTGCTTTTAATACAGGCAAAGTATCTCTGAAAAGAATCTCATCCTGATGCGGGACGTGTTGTTTCTCACATAACTGTCAGAATGTCTGTGGTATTGACAGTGAAACTGTGGAAATCTCAAGACCATCAAGACATAGTTACTGTGGGTAATTCTTCAAAAAAGGCCTTTTCTTGAAAAATCTTTGTGAGCAAATATTGGCTCCTGTAAATTATATTTTTCAGCCCTAGGTGAGCATTTTTCTTTTCTTTTTTTGAAGGCTGCAGAATGCATTGTGGCTGCTCCTGGAAGTATTTCTCCTCCCTGCTTTGTTTCTTCTTGTTATTTCTAAACACTTCACTGTTATTATAGCTCACAATAAAAAGACATTGGGTCTTACTGTTGATTCTCTTTTTCAATATTAAGATGAACCAGATCTATTAAATAAAACATAACCTACAAAGTAGAGTGTGTTATGATGAGGTCAAATAGAGCATCAGCCTATTAGTCATGTAGTCATGCATCAACCTCAAGTGCAACAGCAGAATCTGCCAGGGTAGCATGAATAGGAGGCTCTGAAGAGACCAATCGAACAATAAGAGAAAAAAAAATGTCTGATTGTTGGTTGACCAAGATTTGTCGTAGTAGGGTACAGCCCTAGCCTAGTAGTAAGGGGCAGAATTAGAATACAAAATACACAACATACATGGGAAGCTATCCCTGTCTTTGGAAGTAGGCTTTTTACAGTCCTTTAAATATGCTACTACAGTGCAGAGTAAAATTTTCGAGCAACTTTGAGCACCCGGGAATATGATAAACTGTTGGGACACCATTATTAAGTCCATTTTCCTCAGGTTATAGTAGCAGATTTACACTCCTGAAAATTTGGCTTGGCTGAAATACTTTTCTAAATGTATCCATGTCAAAGTGGCTCCTTAGAAATCGCTGTTCAAAAAGGGCCAGAACATGGTTGCAAAAATATTTTTTTCTGATGAAACTATTTGGAGAAGAGAGGTGAGAGCTAAAATTTTGGATTTAGCCCTTTAGGAGGTGAATGCATCTGCTGGAATTGTTTCAGCAAAATCTGAAATGTCAAGTGGGAAGTTTCTCTGAAATTCGGACATTTGACATGGAATGACCCTGCTGTGGAGATGTGAATCGAGTCAATCTGGCTGCATAAATTTGCAGCAATGACTGACTGATCCTGCCAGGTTTCGCCATAAAAACAACCTACTATGCCATGAAGAAGTATTTGCCCCCTTCCTAATTCCTAATTCCTTTTTTTTTTTTTTTTTTTTTTTTCATATTTGTCACGCTTAAATGTTTCAGATCATCAAAAAAATTTAAATATGGAATAAAGATGACCCGAGTAAATACAAAGTGCAGTTTTTAAATGATGATTTCATTTATTGAGGGGTGAAAAAGCTATCCAAACCTACCTGCCCCCCCCCCCCCCCCCCCCAAGTTAAATGATGAATTAACTTGATTAACCACATTTTTTTGTTTTTTGTTTTTTGTTCAATTTCACCAGACACACCCAGGCCTGATTAGTGCCAGACCTGTCGAATCAAGACATCACTTAAATGGTGCCTGTCTGACACTAAAAGATCTCAAAAAGCAACTCATCATGCTGCAATCTAAAGAAATTCACGAACAGATGAGAAACAAATTCATTGACATGAAAGGTTACAAAGCCATTTCTAAGGCTTTGGGACTCCAGCAAGCCACGGTGAAAGCCATTATCCATAAATTGCGAGAACTTGGATCATTGGTGAACCTTCCCAGGAGTGGCTTGTCGACCAAATTTGCTCCAAGAGCCCATCAATGTCTCATCCAAGAGGTCACAAAAGAACCCAGAACAATATCTAAAGAACAGCAGGCCTCACTTGCTGCAGTTTAAGTCAGTGTTCATGATTCAACAATAAGAAAGAGACTGGGCAAAAAGTTCCAAGGCGAAAACCACTGCTGACCAAAAAGAATTCAAAGGCTCGTCTCACATTAGCAAAAAAACATCTTGATGATCCCCAAGACTTTTGGGGAAATATTCTTTGGACCGACGAGACAAAAGTTGAACTTTTTGGAAGGTTTGGGTTCCGTAACATCTGCTCAAAACTCGCACAGCATTTTATAAATAGAACATCATACCAACAGTCAAACATGGTGGTGGTTGTGTGATGGTCTGGGGCTGCTTTGCTGCTTTGGGGCCTGGACGACTTGCCATAATTGAAGCAACCATGAATTCTCCTCTCTACCAGAGAATCCTGAAGGAGAATGTACGACCATCAGTTTGTGACCTCAAGCTGGAGCTTACTTGGGTTATGCAGCAGGACAATGATCTGAAATACACCAGCAAGTCCACCGCTCAAAGGCTTACAAATACCAAAATGAAGGTTTTGAAGTGGCCTAGTCCAAGTCAGGGCTTAAATCCAATTGAAATGATGTGGCATGACCTTAAACATGATTGAAATGCTCAATTTGGCTGAATTGAAACAATTCTGCAAAGAAGAGTGGGCCAAAATTCCTCCACAGCAATGTGACAGACTCATTGCCAGTTATTGCAAATGCTTGATTGCAGTTGCTGTCGTAGGGTTGGCACTACCAGTTATGAGGTTTAGGGGGGAAATTACTTTTCGCTTGGGGCCATTGGTTTGGATTGTTTTTTTCCTTCAATAAATGAAATCATCATTTAAAAACTGCATTTTATTTTCCTGGGTTCTCTTTGTTCAATAATAAAACTTGTTTGATGATGAACATTTAAGTGTGACACATTCACAAAAGAATAAGAAATCAGGCAGGGGGCAAATACTTTTTCACGGCACTGTAAATTCGGTAATGACAACTTTCATACAATAGATAAAAGGATACTTACTTCGATCACCCACACCTTCCCATCCTTTTGACTATTTTTGTGGCTTTTATGCCCTCAGTTTCCACTGCCCATTTCTGGAAGGTGGAAAGCTCTGCGACATGCCCAGCCTGCTGTCTCTGCTGGTTGATGCTACGTGCAGTTCTAGTGATGGCAGTTTCACAATTAAGTTTGATCCATTTCGAACACATTTGATACTTCCAGTATTGACACAGGTTTTTCACACCGTTTTGGAACTTAAGTCACATGACCGAACTGTGTCATCTTGCACTGCAGGAAGGCTTGAATACTTGTGGAGATGTTTTTAGCAATGAGATTTGAGTCGTACTGTTAAACTAGTAAGTTAAATGGATATTATGATTAGATATGCTGGTACATATAGATTGATAGCCTGTAATACATTGGCACATGTCAGGCTATGCATATTACTTGTTAGCTTTATTAAATAAATTCTGTCCATTGTTACACTGATTCAAAATATTTCCTTCAATCGCTTAGACTTTTTGAAAATGAACTTCTCTTGGATCTCTTTTTCCAGTGTAACGAAAACGACTTCATCATGGAGACTTTTGAAACTTGTGGAAGTTTAGTAGGTTCTCTCACCAAGTAGAACAGCGGTTTAAAAACGTGATTTATCATCCGATCCCTCCAATAAAATAACGGTGAAATTAAACCAACCCAATGTGTAAAACATTGAGTGATTTCTTCTATAAATGATTCCTGACCTGAGAGGCAAATCACTGAAACCAAAATAAGTCAGTTCTATCGGATTCAAAGGTGCATGATGTGAATGTCAGCCCGATTAAAGGACCAGTGTATTAGATTTCGAGTCATCTAGTGATCAGATTATAGATTGCAATCAACTGACTTTTCTCCTGACTTTGCCTTTTCTCAGAAAAACTACGGTGGCCGTAAAACTTGCGAAAATGTGAAATGCGCTCTCTTGTGTCAGTGCTTTATTAATTTTTTTTACCGTTCTGGGCTACTGTGGGGAAAAAATGGCGGCGCAACATGGGGTTCTCCACGGAGGTGGACCTGCTCCCATGTAGGTTTAAAGGGCTTATTCTAAGCGAAATGAAACTCAAAGATTATTGTTTTCACATGATTAGACACTACTAAGAAAGTAGTTATGAATGTTATATTCCATTTCTGCCAAAATTTCAATCTAAATTCTACACACTGCTCCTTTAAATACAGTGACAAAATAGCCTACATTGTTTTTATTTGTAAATGCTCCTGCCAGAAATTATGGTATTGATGTACAAAACTCCGTAATTAAAGCTCATCTGCGATTATTCGAGCTCTTTCTGTTAGAAATATAAGCGCAGCATGAAACGCTTCTCTGTGAATGCTGTTCTGTAAGAAAGTTTCAAAACCTTTTTAAATGTTTCGAAACAACATTTCATAAGTTTGAAGCTGTTTCAATGGTTTGAAATTGCAATCTCCATGCAGTGCTATTGGTCGAAGAAGTCTCGCCTGGACTGGAAATCGCCAATGAGAATCACTCGCGTCTACTGTGTAAGCCATTTGCCTTTGCACGCTATGTGGAAGAGTTTGTTATAGAAATGTCTTGAAGGCGCTGCGGTCCGGCTAGCCCGGTGTGTGAAAATGGAAAGTTTTTGATGGATATGAGTACATTATTTTACGCAGCTCAAATTCAACTTTGTGTGCTCAAAGGCACGCACGCGCCTTTCATAAAAAGGCCTAAAGCCTGAGAGGGTTCCAAGGACTCTGTCTTTTCATAAATACTTTTTTTTCACATCCTGTCCCCTGAAAGAGAGGCCCATTGATTAGGATGGCATTCAAAGGCTTTCAGGACGCACACTCAGTTTTTATGTGCAGAATCTTGATTGCTTGGTGCTTTCTGAAAAGTGTTGGTTGCTTAGCAGTGCTTTTCATGCTATTCACTATAAAGTACTGGTTACTTCGTCTCATAGGCTTTCTAATAAAATGCTTTAGTATATGTGGCTTTTTCTGCTGTAGTGACTAATTTGTCTCCTGAAAGTTAAAGGGCAGCTGGGTAGGGGACTGGTCATAATGCACCATCCCATAATTACCATAGCTGCCATAATTGAGCGGAGGTACCCAAAAGGAGCATTATTTCAACATCACAGGGGTTTAATTACAGCACCGAGACAAGTGAGTCATTAGCCTGTCCTGCTGTGCTGTGTTTAATGTGCCAGCGCTTGCTCTAAAAGGGATATTCCATATGTTTGGTTTCTGCTCTGTGTACGTGCAGTAACAGCCATGCCCACATTAATGCTCAGTGTTCCCTCTCACAAATGCTGTATGCTATACAGGCAGGGAGTAGCCTGTAAATTTAGCATCTTATGTCAAGATGCTGTTTTTGATAGATTTAAGAACAATTGCCTTATTAGATCTGTCCAATCGCTGTACTGTTCAGCCAGTCATGAGTGCAAATTATCATGCACTACCAGCGACTAGTGTTGGCGTATATTTTATCGGTAAGGTATTGAATATGTAACCACACCCCCTGGTAAGCGCCTTGGTTTTTAATGCAGTCTCTTGATTTTTCACTTTTTTTTTACTTTTTCTTTATCAGAGTGGTGAAGAGATGGTCATAATTCTTTTTCAAATTCATGACAAATTAAATCCTGTTTGACTACAGGCTTCTCCCTTCATATGTCCAGTGCAAAATTAGTCTTGCAAACACTGTATCTGATTTCACCCTCGCTGTCAGCTGCAGAAGGAATTTGAACAAAGAGAGCCAAACCGAATTCGTTTGCCATGTAATTAACTCCACAAATTAGCCATGCTTAAGTGGGATCTAAAAATGGAGTTTTCTGTGGGGTTGCCTTGTGTGCCTCATATTACAGTGCTGATGATGTACCATAGTCTTTGAACAGTTTTCCAAAGATTTTGCTTTGTGAGGTTTCTCATAAGGTCAAGTGAAGTTCATATTCTGCACATGTATACTATTACTGCACAATGTTCATGGATAATCATGGCCGCATAGGCCTCGCAGGTATTATGACTTCTTAAAACACTTTATATGACTTTGATAGTCCTCATTTGCTTCAGTTTTCTGGATGCAGAAACATTATTGACTTGTGGCATGGCTACACTACATGATAGACGGGCCACACAATCTTTCCAAAATCCAAAACGTGACCTGAGCCAAGTGCATGGATCTGTGAATTCAATTGGTAATTGTTTTTAGTTTCTAGATCTAGTAGGAGATCATGTGGCTTAGGATTTAACTAGTATTACGTTGAATGACGATTGCAGAAAACCTGCGAATTACAGGCTCGATAGTGACCCTTGCACGTCATTGCACTCTTCTTTACTTGAAATGCTTCGTAAGGCTGGAGGGGGCCGCCAAGCCAATGTTGACATGGACAATAAAAAAAAATTTGAAGCATGTGTTATGATTGGTCATTTTAAGTGGAAAACCATTGTAATATATTGCTGAACTGTAAAAATGTAAATAATTATGTATATATGTATAATATATTGAAATAAGTACATTGAAACTAATTAATACTATTGCTGTCATTCCGTGACAATTTGCCTCTTGTAACTCCGTGACATTGACTTTTTGAAATTTCTTGCCCATAAAGCTGGGTTAAAGTCAATATTTGTTTCTATAACAGTATTATACAGTATTAACAAAAAACGCCTTAAATATGAACATAGTTAATTTATGAAACTTCAATATGACAGGAACATCATTTTCTGAATGGTTAAACACAACATTAAAAAAGCCACGTCAATTTTGTGTTATTCTGTGACGGAGTAGTTTTTGCTTGTTTCTTCTATGAATTTCTCAAAAAATATATTTTCACTAAATAATATTAAAGAACAAGTTAAAATCAAGTATGATGTGTCATATTGAAGGTATTATCTTATTTAGTTGCAGAGTTACAACCCAAAATGTAGTAGGACTGTAATTCCGTGACAGCTTGGCAGCCCCCTGGAATGCATCTGACTCAACGTGTCACATTTAATTCACCCTGAATTTCCACTCTTGTTTAGCCTGAAACTTTGAAAATGAGGGGAAAAAAACTTTGTGGAGCCCATTCTCGTCGCAGTTTGAAGGACGTCTGTATGTTTTTACTTCATGATAATCCGTTCTCTTATATGCTGTCTTGTAACTCAAATGGTAAGTTATGCATCATGTTTGTCTTTAAATATATAAGTCTAATCATTCCTTTTTTGTTGCTTAGCTACTAGATTCATCTCCTGTCCTTTAGTGACTGGATTCATATGTACGGTCAACTTTACCTTCTGCTGCTCAGAATTGAGATGACCGGAGCTTTACACGATTCGCTCCTTATCTGATTCTCCTTTTGTAGCTGTCCCACTGAAGTGTGTGCTCTCGCTGTGTGTCACTTTAGGTGAAAGCACCAGCCGAATGAGTGTGATGTGAAGTAATGGTCGTCAATTTGGGGTGGGTTTGAGTTTCCTGGACATTTCAATCAGAAGGGCCTTGAAACGTCGTAAAAGTGGTCCTTTCAACTTCAGCTTTGTCACGTTTGTTGAATGTATGTACCTGCACCATTTTTACCGTGCATGTACTTCTCTGCTATTATTCCTTTGACACCCCCACCCCCCCACCCCATTTTTTATGAGAATGTCCTGTCCTGGCTGTTATGGGTTCAAAAAGTGTAGAGTGTGCACCGGGTCAAAATAGACTATAGCCTTTATTTTGAAGTGTTTCACTTCACTGTGTTCGGAGGAGGTAGGAGTTGGAGGCCTTTGAAGATGATGAGCAGCATGAAAGAGCTGGGAGAGGAGAGGGAGGAACAGAGAACAGGAGGGATATGAAATCCTCTGTTCTCTCCTGCTGGAGTTCCTCAGTGCTGCCAATGAAATGATAAACAGACTGCAGGCCATACCGTTGCCAGGGTAACCACAAGCCTGGTACTGCCAGCCTTGAAAATGGTGCATAGCTCACCCAGGCAGCTAATAATATGATGAGGACTGATAAATAGACATTTCTGTGTTGATCACAGGGTTTAATTTCATCCATATTTGTGGGAAGGGAAATTAATCTTTCAGAAAAAAATACCTAATTATTTTTGATGAGCTAATAAGTGATTTGGGTTATTGCATATACTGGTAGTTTTTGTTTTAAATCACTTTTTATTCTTTTTTATACAAGGAACATTAGTGTTTAATTAAAAATGAACATCATCACCACGTTGGATTATGTACTCCTGCTTTTGAATGTATTAATATTTATGCCTGGAGTGCAGTTAATGGATATTCAAGTTTTGAATAATTCCCCATTTTTGTGTTTATTTATTTATAATTCTTGCAGTATTGATGGCAGAGAAGCTGAGTCTTAAGAATTTAAAAGAAAATGAAGTTGATTCTTTCATACTTGAGTCATTCGATATTTTTTTAAAATTTTTTTTTTAAACCCAGAATAGCATTTCATTTCTGACCTGAAAATTGAAATATGCATTTCTGTTTAGATGCAAACATTTTAGTTGCACTAATGCCTGGCCTGGTTTGACCAAAAAGGTGCCAGTTTGTGTAAGAAAGAAACAATAAGCCATTCAGCCATAATGAACAACTGAGGTGCCTTTTAACTCTTGAGTGTGGAGGTCTGCAGCTGTTTGTTGTAGAGCTTAACCAGGCACCCGTACACATCTCTTTGGATTACCTTATTCTCCGCATTGCTTCATTTAATTATGTATGACTTTCATGTAGCATTTGTGTTTATCTTGATCTTCAAAGACTTTCATATAGCACAGTGTCTTGATCTTGACGTAGTTCTTTTATAATGCCCCTTGGCCTTGGTCAAGGGGTAACGGGTGCACAGAGCCGCTACTTGTTTGGTCATAACTTAAGAGATAATTACAGCAAAATTATAAACTATGCATCAAAAGCTATCTTTTAGTCCTCTTTAAAAATATTTTAAAATGAACACCTGCAAAAAAAATATTTGACACATTATTACCAAAAACTCCTAGGTAAGGGGTGCACTTAAAATGAACACTCCCATGATGGAACCCTCTTTAAATCGTGGCCTTTTCTTGCTCATTTCATAACTTGATTGACGTAGCTTCAGACTTGAAAGTAGCTCCACAGTGCAAAATCACTTTGATGCTCATGGATATGCATAGCTGCTGGTTTATGACTGAGCTGTACTTTATCTGAACTGTTTTTTTTTTTTTTATATCTGATCTGTATTTGCATTTGTCCCAGTGACCTTCGGAATGCAAGTATCATATTGCTGTGGACAAAACATCTGCCAAATAAAATATATTGGAACACCTCCCATTCCTGGAACAGAGATTATTGTGATGTCATCAGTGAGGGGAGGGATTGTGGTATCTGGCAATGAGTCAGGCTGGCCTGTGCTGGAGGTCCAGCTCAGCTGCCAAACGTTCCATCCTCTCCAGCTCCCGGCTGATGTCCAGCACATTCACACCCATGATCAGGAGAGCAGTTTGGTCCCCAGGAGAGCTGCTATAGTCCTTCCTCACCTTTAGAGTGCAGGTGTCCGGTAGCCTATACTCCAGCTGCCTGGATACTGTCCAGCTGCCGTAGTTCTGGATGCCGTACAGCTCCGCAAAGCGATCAACACTCATTTCTCCCCCCTCCTCCTCCGTTAAGGCGACCTGTAGACATTGGGCCAGGTGCTCCACTATGGTGCTTGCGGCAGTCAGCTCACAGTACTGGGGGGGTGAGGTAGAGGGGTACTGCAGCGGGATCTCCTCTCCTTTCACACACTCCGCACCGCCTGTGAGTGCAGGAAATGGGTCATCTCTGAAGCTCTCTGGCACCATCACCAATTCCCCTCCTCCCACTATACCTTCTGTGCCTGGGCACATCTCTGCCTGGGAAGCCCCATTTCCAGTCTCCGGCCGGGGCCCTGTATGTTTGTCCTGGCCCCTGGTGAGGTCAGAAAAGTGAGGTCTCTGGTCAATAATCAGTTTCCACGTGTCCCCCTGCTTGCTCAGCCAGGTCTGCCGAGCGGCCAGCTGGAAGCTCTCAGTGTCGTAGTAGAGGTCAGTGAGGGTCGACTCCTCCACACACCTGGCCCCAATCTTCTGGAGGTGTGTCTCTGTCCTTTCCCCCAGTTGGTACTGCAGCTGCACTGACACTCTGATTGGCCCACGAGGGCCACGGGGCCCGGTCTCATCCCATTCCTCACCCTCCCCCATCTCCTTTTGACCATCCTCCACCAGCATCTGCAAACACAGAGATGCAGCCAGATTGTAAGGTCAGCAGGGTAGAAATCATTTTGACTCCAATGGCCTGACTGTTGACACAAAGCAGTGCCCTTTGCCCCATGCTACAGGAAACTGACAAGCATCTTTATTTGTGCCTCATCTGTCAAGCATCATGCGGCCAAGACAGTCAGCAGCTATGATTACTTTCATCAAATAAAGAATTATTTCCTCATTTACTGTAATTTTAGCCTCTGGTTTCCCTGGTGACACAGTGGAGATCTGAACTTTCTGATGTTCCTTAGATATGTGTGCCTTTAGCTAACAGCTGTTGCAGTATTAGTGTATGGGTGTCTCGTGCGACTACACATGTAGACCAGCATCCTGATTTGTGTTTGGAACTTTCTCACCGCAAGTTGCCCCAGAAGTAGAGATTGTCAAATTAATCCATATGAATAAATAAGTCAGGAGTGTTTTTTATGGGGAAGCTCTCTGACACAACTTGAGAGGGTGGCAGCAACACAGCTCAGCACGGCTGCTAGTATTGTTTGTATTTTAAAAAGGCTTATTTTCATTTTGCTATCTATCAGTCCAACAGCTTGTGACAAGTGGGTGGTGAATTTTAAGAATTATCACTATAATTGTTGCAACATGTGCGCCAGGCAGAAAACTTGGTAAAGTATCAAGTGAGTATAATTCGGCGTTGATTGCTAATTTAAAAATCTTTTCAAAACGCATCAGACTAAAAGCTTAATGTGATTCGAAGTCCACCTGTTTCTGCGCTCTCCTGATAAGGAAAAAGTACCTCACCTTTCTCTTCAGTTTCCTGAAATCCCCTGGCTCCCAGTCCCTTGTGTCTTGGTATTGGGAGTGTGCCTTACAATGGCCGTATTTCTGCTGACTAAGTCCTGCCTGTCCTCAGCACTAACCGAAGAGTCTTTTATTTTTTATTTTTTTCCCCAAGAGTCTGCAATTTTATATCCAGTACTGAAACCCTGCACTAAACCACTAGCTTCCTCTTTTTCAAAAAGAAGAATTACTCTGCTACTAGAAATCATGTAGAATTTACAAAGGGACGCACTGGCAGAAACCTGGTTACCGTACTGCTGGTGACGTGTGGAGGTCATGGATACTCGCATTGTTGTTGGTGCGACAGTTTCTGTTTACAGTGTAATCTTTGCTCTCTATCTGAGTCTTATCTTTCTCTGAGGCTTCAAGAATTGCGTTGTATGCAAATTCAGAAACTACACGGTATGTTTATAAGAAATAATATAAAAAAAAGAGGAAAAAAATATGCTTTCATTTGCTCCAAGGAGCTGTGCAAACTGCAGAAGAATGTTTGGGCAGGGTTTACGTTTCCAAGTGTAACTACAACATTGCTGGCACAATGGAAAAAATTTATTGCGTTGTCAGTTGCACCCATGAGGAAAAGGGAAAGACCTTGATCTGTTTGCTGTCTGGCTAAGCCTGTGTGTATACCTTTAGGTCCGTAATATATTTGGACAGACACACAATTTTCATTGTTTTAGTTTTGTACCCCACCTCTATGGATTTGAAAGGAAACGATCAAGAAGTGGTTGAAGTGCAGACTTCTGGCTTCAATTTAAAGGTTGTGTCAAAAATGTTGTCATCACCAGACGCTGGGTCTGTACGCCGGTGATGCTCTGCCCAGCCTTCACTGCAGCTATATTCAGTTCCTGCTTTGTTTCTGCAAGTGACGTAGACATTCAATTGGTTTCACATCATATGACTGACTTGTCTGTGGTACAACACTGTGCTTTTTTGCCTTAAAAATCTTTTGTTGTTTTGCAGTATGTTCCCAAGTCACAAACAATCTGCACTGTAAAGCATTTTCCAATTAGTTTGAATGCATTTAGCTGAATCTAAGCATATTATACAGCCCCATACAATTCAGATTTTATCCTCCAGCTGTTGTCAATAGTCTCACCATCAGTAGACTCAAGGGAACCAGCTGAATTAGCAGCCATACATGCCATATATGACCACTCTTCACAGATGAGGCGATACGCCTCGAATCATGAGCAGTAACTTCTCTTCTCTGTATCCTTCTTGTCCTATTTGACTGGTATAAGTTTATCTTGGTCTCGTTTGTCTATAGATCTTTTGCAGTCATGTGGTCCCACTCCATGGGGGCGGGGTTGTTGGCATGGCAACAGTAGTTATGCAGCCATATTGGGATGAAAGCTGTTCAACCCAAACGTGGCAGAGTCAAGATTGTGGGGGGTGCCAGTGGTATTTCATCACATTGATTGAAAAATAGCTCATAAAATGGCTCACAACCTGTATCTACTGCCAGCTAGCATGTTTGAACTATGCACAGATGAGGATCAGGAACTCCCTGACTTGGAGTATCCTGACCTCTATATCGTACGTATAAACTGTATAAACAGTGTTTTCATGTTAAGACTTGCTGTACATCTTTATCCAGGTCCATTTGTACATTTCCTATGCCGGGGTGCATTTCCCAAAATCACAGATGCTAACTTACGTAGTAGGGCCCACTGACTGTGAATGGACGAACTATATAAGTTGCTAACTTGGTTATTAACTACGCTTTTGGGAAATGTGCCCCCAGATGAGAACTGCCCTGTCAAGCCAGACAGCAGTATCTGCAAAACTTTACTGGTACTGGAAGGCAATTACATGGACCACAGTGCTATCAATGACATTGATTTCCTAGTAGACCCTGAATTTTTTGTGAATCACAATATTTTTGAGAAGCTGACCCTGATAGGAGATACTGCCCTTTGGTTTGACCTCCTGCCCTACTTCTGTAGATACTGCTAACTTGCACATGCAATAACTCTCTACATGTGTATTGATCAGGCTAATCTCTTCTAAAAATAGATGGAGCTGGTGCTGTAGAGGGCCAACGGTGGGTTTTCCCAATTTTGAGAAATTTGCAGATACTGCCATCTGGCTTGACAGGGCAGTGAACTCCTCACCAAAAGTAAGGCATAATGTCACCTCTATTTGGAGGTCGTGGCTTTGCTGCCTACATTGCTACTGATGCTACAGAGAAACACCCTATTAACACTCACTCTGTCTGTCAGTTCATGCAAAGATTAATGTACAAAAACAAGGTCCCCCCCCCCAAAAAAAAAAGATCGAGAAGCTGAAAATAGTCAATGAACAGTGATCTCAAACAAAAACACTCCCCTCCAAAAAAGTGTTCATTGCATATATGGCTACTAACTGATGGGGTCCACTGTTTCTTGGTGTGCTGGTCACTAGTGTGTCGGACGGCTGCTTTTCATTTTCCTCTCCGTGCTTCATTCGCTGGAAACCTGTGAAATGACAATAATGGCTTCTTGTAGTTTGTGCAGCCAACTGCAACTCTGTTCTTAACCATGTTTCTGATCGGTTGGATTGACAAGTTTCAGTAACCACTACGTACAATTAACATGCACCTGGCATATCTAGAAGTGGCATTTGTTTTCTCCCCAACATGATGGCTGCACTGAGTGTAATCCCAAGGTTCAATGAGCTGGCTGTTGTATGACGTTACTTGCAAAACCTTAATTGCATACTTTTCCAGAACCACACAGGCATTTTAGACCTTTTTTTGTCAAGTTTCTTGTTATTGAGCCCTATTAGTATTTTGCATGTTAAAATAATCAATTTGTTTTTATTCAGGTGAAGTCTTTAGATTGCAGGCTTTTTTAGATTTATTTATTTATTTATTTTTGCAGGTCTCCTTTTTTGAGCCTATTCAATAGTTTACATGTTAAAATAAACCTCTGCATTTACTCTGGTTAAGTCTTCTTTTGATTTCTGCCTTGGCCACTGATAAGCCTGTTTAGAAGGGTTTTTATCTGGGAAAATATTTTTTTTTTCTGTAACGGTTGTTCTCTGTGGTCTTCTTACAGCCTTCTTGTATTTCTGAGCTCACCAGTGATCCCCCAAGTTAAGAATAGTATCAAAAAGTTCAGTCGGCCACACCAATGGCTTTTTTTCTTTGAGTTTATTTCACTTTTCAGCCTACTGATTGCTTTCTTTACTGGCACTGACAGCTGTTTAAATTTCATACTGACAGCTAACAGCAACAAATTCAAAATTAAAATTTAACTGTTGAAAGACTTTTTTTTTTTTTTAATTTTAAATGGAATTATTTGGGAATAAACCACTGGTCAGGGGACAGCTGAGCAACGAATTGTCCAAATAATTTTGGATCCTTAAAAAGGGAAGACTTCCTTGAAAGAAAAATGTTATTTCTATGCCATCTACTCGATTTCTGATGTGTTAACCCTCAAACTGAAGCAAAATGTCCTCACTTCAAACTCGTATGTATTATATTCCAATTCCAAAATTCATTGTTTGACGGCTTAAAAAAAAACCAGTGCACAAATATTTTTGTACCAAACCGTATGTATGCATTCATTCTTCATTTTCCACTGCGTGGATGGACATGGCCTACGTGAAGCCCCTTAATTTCACCTTTTAAAGTTGACCTGTTATGCTATTTTTTTTCAAGGTAAAATTTTCTTGGATGTCTAAAAGGGAGGTTTTTGAACTGTTTTAATTATTTTTTTTTAACTAAAATCAACAAAATTCCAAGATTACTAGGCTATTTGATTTCCTTTATTCCTACCGTCTGAAATGGGCTATTCTGAGTCTGTGTCCACTTTTATGGAATGAGCTTTGTTTTAATTGGCGAGCATCATGTTAAAGGAGAGCGACAGTGTCATAATCCCCGGCAACTGGTAAGTCTGAAGATGACTGAATAAGTAGATAGCCAGCTACCTGTTAAACAACACAATGACTTTAGCCTGCAGATGTTACCTTTCTAAACAAGCGTGGACTTTACATTCACAGAAGTTCAACAAGCAGTTACCATAAAACCATATAGTTTTACTACACTTGTTAATTAGTCTCTAACGTTAAGAATGATCCATAGCTACCACCTGTGCACTAGCAACCCTTAGCTTACATTCCATTTACTGCACTAGTTACTCCGAGTAAAAATGGACTGAATTTGGTTAACAAAGGCACCCATTCTGTTCGTTCCCATGGGTGTGTCTTTTACATTGCTTCTGGCTGAACTGGCAGTAGTCTCTAAACTCAGTTAATTTAATGGAATAATTAAATAACACAATTATGGAAAGGTAATGCAAGCATGCTAGCTGAGTAAGTTAATTTTGAGAATAGCACTTAGCCAGCATTCTGGCTACCTAGTAACATTATCAACCAAGCCATACGTGCTTAAACAAGGTTACGATTGAAATTCAGTTCGCATATCAGCAGAAATTTCAAAAATTTACCTTGCTAGGTACAGATCCTCCTTGAAAATAAATCAAAACCACCACTTCATTGCATCTTTCTAAAAGCATGATGGGTCCCCTTTAATATTAAATTTCATAGCCAGTCCTGTACTGAACCAGGTTAGTAGTATAAGGCGGTTAGACAAAAAAAGGATAGCATAGATATTGCTAGTTATGGGCTTTTACCCACTAAAGCTGAGATGCTGCCTTAAAAATAATCAATGGGTGGGGATATTCAGACGAGGGGCAGAACAGTTCTCCGTAGTCTGCTGGTGATGTTGAAAGAGGAGCCAAATCTGAACGTCATGCTGAATGCTACATTTTATGAAAAAGCAGCCCGCAAAAAATGTTTTCTTTCTTCACAGTTAGTGAGTTGGTAGGCTTTCCACGTACCAAAATGTGTCCGTACATGAAATGAAAAAGTGAGTTTTTCAAATTATGTCCCATTTAAAAACTTCGCTCATGAGTACATAATCAGTCCACTCGTGTCACCTGGTAACCAGACCAGTGTGCTTAGAGCCTCAACTCCAGTTTCGTAGTAGTTGTGCCTCCTGAGTGTTTGACTGTACTGAAACATGGCTCATTAATCCTCAGCTGATGGGTCTGCAGGTTCTACATAGTGAGGGGAAATCTGAGACTGCAGTATACTGCAGCTTTACTCGTCTCTGTCTGTTGCTTTTAAAGCCAAACGTTCATCTCTTGTTCTACATCAGCAATTCACAAAGGCTGGTGCTGAGGGACCTGCGGTGTCTAATGGTTCTTGTTCCAGACGACCTCTTAATTAATCAGTCTTGATTGAATTGCTGTCTGAATTCTGAATGAGATTGTCTGCTGCAAGCCCGCTTTAAGTGGCTGTTTTTATGGTTTCTGATTAAGTTATTTGCTACTTGTTTAGAGAAAAGGGTAACCAGCGCATTTTAGCCATCTGCCTTTGGCTCTTACACTCAGTAGGAGGAGGAACAATGAACTTCATGAAAAGTTATTATTTTTCTTGTTGTGTGACAGTTATTTATTATAGGTATTAGCTATGGTTGCAAAGATCTCATGGTGTACTCCACTCATTCTACCCCATGGTCAGAGTTCCCATTCAATAGTTTTCTCTTTAAAGAATGGTGCTTCAAGGTTTTGGTGACCTATATTGGTTTTATTTCCTAAACACAATCTTTGATATTTATGAATTATAGGCTTGTGTCATTTTAAACAATAGGGTAATTTAGTTGGAAAAAGATAAAATGTTTGAAGCTTTCTTGCAGAAGCATTTTGTAGTATTGATTCAGTACATTTGTGTTTGTAGATTTCCCCTCATGACATAGTAAAGGGATTGTTAGGTATGAGACTCTCGCTGCGCATTTAAATTGGGTTCTGAGTATTGAGCTTGATAGCCTGTGGTTTGCTTAGGTCTGATGGACATGCAAAACATTTTGTCACAAATACAGAAAAATTCAAAATCCTAAAATCTTATTTCAAATGCGTCAATATTACTATGCCAGATATATCGCTCAGTTTTCTTTCTCCTGGAAGCTGCTGCTGGAATATCTTATAAGAAACATAAGGCAGTAAATATGTTCCTAGTAAATACCTTTGTTTCACATGAAATTCTGGGACCTTAAGAGCAAAAAACAATAAAAATATTTCTTTTTCTAAAGGGTGTAGAGGAACTGTCAGTCTACTCTAATTATACACTGCCCAGCCAAAAAAAGTCACACACTCAGTTATTTAGTTGGAACCCCTGTAGCTTTTGTTACAGTGCATATTCATCTTGTCATTGTGTTGATAACTAAATGCAATGCCAGAACATTTATTTTCGATCAGAAATGCCATAATTTTTGGCCGAGATCTTGTCATCTCGACATAATGGTTGAACCACTCGGTGGTCTTTCTTCAGCACATCCCAATAACTTTTAATGTGTGTAAGGTCAGGACTTGGTGGTGGCAAATTTGTTTGTGAAAATGATTCCTCATACTTGTTTTTGTCATTCATGGTTTTCTTTGTTAAATACAGGTCAATAACTTGCTCGTTCTGAAATACTGTAACATCTTTTCCACCATCAGGGGATGCGTCTTCCGACATGATTTTTTAAGAAATGAGTAGCGACGCGCTTCATTAGTCAGGGTTAAAATGATTATTGCCAGTTGAAACGTATTAAAAACTGCAATAAAGATCCAATTACAGAATTTGTTTATTAATTTCCAAATGGTGACTTTTTTTTTTGGCCGGGCAGCGTACATTTTATTCAGACAGTTTAATTCCAGCTCAGATTTTTGTGCATAACCATACTCTTATCTTGAACAGTTGCCTACATTTTACAACAATGACAATGGTCACAGGTCATCCAAAATGAGAGGTCTTTTTAATTTAGAAATGAAAGGACAGTGTTACTGGTATTAATCTGGTAAATTTTAAATAGATGTACGTGTATGCATATAGTGAGAACCATAATTCATGACTCCTTTTTTGTTATTTTGCTTCAGCTGGCCGATTTGATCTCTGGATCAAAATGATCATTTAATTCCAAATTATGGTTAAGTATCCAATATTTTTGATGGGACTGAAAGTGGGGATGGGGTTGAAGACTGCAAAGGCTGCAGTCATTTCTAAACAATGTCACAGGAATAAAAACACCCAAATGAAAGCTGACATTCTTCACTTTTACTTAATTGACATTGTATCAGTTTTAACTTAGAGCTAGGTTATAGAGCCGAAATAATTTTGGAAAGAAAAAAAAGCAACTCTGTCCAATTTAATGGCGTTTGCTTCAATCTATTATATGTGAATATATACCGTGGGTTCTAGAGGCATTGGTATCACTGACTGGAAATGCTGAGAAACACACAAGTAAAAAGATAATAATTATAACATCATAAAGAAACACAATATGCTAGGTGGCGCAAAAAGCTGTACTGCACTGATGTTAGAGTGTAATCAGCCAAAATTATATATTCATTTAAGTAAAAATCGTTTTCAACCAGAACAAGGTTTCACAAATGGATGCCTTTCAGCCAGACTGAACCAATCCACATGGAATACATTTTGAGATATCCGCCAATTTAACTGTCTAACTTTAGGATCTGAATGAACTAGTGTGAAGGAGGTCAAGTAAAATCACAAACCACACCTTGATGCAGCGCAATAATCTGTATCAAAACCTTGGGACAGTATTATTCTTAAATAATTGTGTGCAGTTCATCATGAGCTGTTCTGTCTCTTTCAGGTGTTCTTCTGGGACATTGCGCTTGGCAGGGAAATGGCCCAACGGCCCTCACCACTGTGAATGGGTCAGGGGTTCAAGACCAAGGAGGAGTCCAATATGGGTCAGTACTGACTGCAGTGTTCACCATAAATTAGCTTAGTTCAGTCTCAAGATGATGGCTATCAGTATCAAGCCAGTATGTGGTTCATTGGGAAATATGATGAAGATCTGGCAAAAATGTACTCAAGACTGTTTACTTGTGCACTTTGATGCTGTACTGCCTGATGATTATTGATAATCTTTCACTCAGTAGTTACAGTATATTGCATGTTATTTGTCCTGGCCCATCTGTGAGTAGTGAGCATATTGGATGTATCATTGAGAGCAAGGTTATTAAAGTTGTGATGGTTGTTTTTATTTCTTGGTATAAGTACTGTTTTAAAGTGCAGACCATATTTCTATTCATATTAAGGGACAGGAGGCTCAAACAGTTCATAGATTCTGAGGTAATTTCCCCAGTTCTGAGCTCAGCCATCTGCGTTTTGTGTTGTATGTGCAGGTTGAGTGGAAAACATTAATTGTAAAACCCCATTTCCAGAGAAGTTGGGATGCTGTATAAAATTAAAACGGAATGCAATGATTTGCAAACCATTTAAACCGTACATTTAATTAAAAATGGTGCAGAGACAACATATCAAATGTTGAAACTGAGAAATTTTTTTTTTTTTTTTTTTTTTGGGAAAAATCTGCTAATTTTGAATTTTATGACAGCAACATGTTTCCAGAAAGTTGGGACAGGGGCTATGTTTACCACTGTGTTGCATCACCTTTTCTTTTAACAATACTCTGAAAGCATTTTCGAAGTGAGGTGACCAACTGACATAGTATTGGAAGCAAAATGTTTTCCTATTCTTGCTTGATATAGGCTTTCAGCTGAGCAACACTTCCCAGACTCGTTTGTCATATTTATTCATAATGTGACAAATATCTTCAGTGGGTGACAGGTCTGGCCTGCAGGCAGGCCAGTTTAGCACCCAGCCTCTTTTACTACAGAGACATGTTGTTGCAATACGTGCTTAATGTTGTGTTTGTTATTGTTTTGCTGAAATTAGCAAGGCCTTCCCTGTCAGAGATGTCTGGATGGCAGTATATGAAACTCCAAAACCTACATATATTGTTTAGCTTAGTGTTGTTTTCACAGATGTGCAGTGACCCATGCCATGTGCAATAGTGTCCCCCACACTATAATGCATGCTAGCTTTTGAACTTTGCACTGATAACAAGCTGGATAGTCCCTCTCTACTTTAGCCTGGACATAATTCCCCAAAATAATTTCACTTTTTTATTGGTCAGACCCCAGGAAAGTTTTCCACTTCACCTCAGTCCATCTTAAATGAGCTCCGGCCTAGCAGTGACCGTAGCATTTCGAGGTCTTGGTTTAATGGCCGAGTTTTAACATGCATTTGTGGATACAGCGACAAATGATATTCACTAACAATGGTTTACAGAAGTGTTTCTGAGTCAATTGAATGATTTCCACTTCAGAATCCCATTTAGATCATGGCCATTCAATATTTATTTTCAGTCTTGTCCCTTGTGTACAGAGATTTCTCGGGAAGCTCTTGACCTTTTTGAGAGTATTATGTACTGTAAAGGATGAAATCCCCAAATTCTTTGCAATTTTACGTTGAGAAATTGTATTTTAAATTGTTGAACTATTTACCCATGCAGTCTTTCCCTGAGTGGTGAAGCCATTGCCATCTTTAGTCCGAAAGACCTTTTTATACCAAATTATGTTACTGATCTGTTGCCAATCAACTTTCTTTGCAGTGATATGTTCCACCAAGTGTATTTTTTTTTTTTTTTTTTTGCATCATTCAACTTTTCCAGTCTTTTGTGGCCCCTGTCCCAACTTCTTTGAAATGTGTTGCTGGCATCAAATTCAAAATGAGCAAGAGTCTTTCAAAAAAAACATTAACATTTTTTTAGTTTCAACATTTGACTTGTCTTTGCACTATTTTCAATTAAATATAGGGTTGAAATGTTTTGCAAATCCCTGCGTTCTGTTTTTATTGACATTGTACACACTGTCCCAACTTTTCTAGAAATGGGGTTGAACTTATCCTACCTGCAGAAAGCCATCCATTAGGAGAGCTGGCTCTGGTCTATCAGGCAGAACTCGTACCACCTGCCCTGAGAAGCGGGTGTTGCGCAGAGTGCATATGGTTCACTGCAAACACACCCTTCCTCTCCTCACACCAGCCCCCTCAGCGCAGCTCGTGGAGAGAATGAGGCCTGTGTTCTTTGGCTGATTGTTCCCCTTCAGCTGGGGCCAGGGAGAGTCTCTCCTGGTCATTTTACCCCTGGTCCCTTGCCTTTTGTATTTCTCAAATACTACCTTCGCTATAAGCTTCTGTCCTGTTGACCGCTCAAGCCTTTGCCTATTCAGTTATTTAAGGGCGTCTACTAAATGTAAATGCAAATATCTGCAAATCTTTAGTTTTAACAGCGTTCCTGTTATTTCGTTGAATATAACGGCTGGGTTGAGCATGGTGATGTTTTCACTGAAATGAGAGGTGCATGTCAGAGATAAAGATGAATGGTAATGCATTGTGATTTTATTTATTGACTGAAAGTAAGACGGTGAATGTATCATTGTGCTACTTTATTGTCGTGTTTCATTATGCTTTTATGCTCTTATTCCTGCCTCGGGGGCTCGTCCTTTTTTGTGACAGTGTTTTTGACAGCCCCTTAAGGTAAATGCTTGTATTTACATCACCTGAGTGTGTGTTATCTGTAGCACTCCAACAATAGGGGAGAGCATCAGTCGCCACATGCTTGGCTGTTGATGGATACACCGTACGTTAACGTATGAGGTGATTCATCTCTTGCAACGACTTTATGACCGCACCGGTGCCCTCGGGGGAACAGCTGTCAGGCTGGTCAGCCGGGTTGTTAATATTTTGAGAGGGAATCTTTGTAAAACTGTGGCCTTTTTGGAGGCAAACTGGGCTATTTTTACTGGAGGCTGTCTGGAGAGCAGCGGCTCTCTGCTCCATGCCTGCGATTGGTTGAGAGAACATAGCGTGGGGGGTGCACATACTCCATTCCTCATGCACTTCTCCTCACAGTCCAAACTATTAATTGAGATGAGGAACAGAGTGTTATTGTAGGAATGCATTGTGCTTTGAGGGCTCTGTGAATGTTGTTTGGTGTAGGGGAGTGTGCTCCGTCTCCTGTTTAAGCCCTGTGAGTCCTTTCTTCTGACACGCACGGGACATGTTGTCCAGTCTTGGGCGAGGGCTCTTAAATCTAATGAGCAGAGCTCCGGCTCGCATTGTTACTGTGCGCTATTGAATATGCCACTGATGGTGTCCAGTCCTCACTCTAACTGCGCTTACATGTGTGTCTGTATCCACACGCACGTGTGTGTGTGTGTGTGTGTGTGTGTGTGTGTGTGTGTGTGTGTCCGCGCACCAACATGTACTGGAGATTCTGATTTGTGTGCTGTCTTGTTCAAATGCCAGCCTTTTGTGTGCGTGTGTGGAGAATGTTGTGAGAGCGTGTGAGTGTCGGTACTCACTCGCTCACTCTCAATCTACGGCACTGTTGTCCCCTCTCCAGTGATTCTACCTTTTGTGGTGTTTCAGTTTATGATTGTTTATTTGTGGTTTTACTACTACTACTTTGTACAGATAAGCCCTCTCCATCAGTTTCTTCACAATTTATATTTGGCCCTCGCTATTGCACATCAATTGCATCAGTAATGACTTTATATACAAATACTTGTGTGGGAATATTGTTAGTCTTGCACTATTATTCATTTAAATGATGTTTATGCCCCTATGTTAGCATTTACAGCATATAAGTGAAAAATGCATGTGAACATACTGTCATGTAATGTAGCGTGTGACCCAGGATGCCCGGTGATCCTGACAGCGACGGCCTCCAGTCAGTCCTGACAGCCTGTCTTCACTGTTCACTCTCCCCTCCCCCACCATCAGACCAGAAATGAGGGACAGCAGGTCTGTTACCCACGGCTGCTGTGCTTTTTCCTTCAGTGTGCCTGTACTGTGGGCTTGCATATCGTGTTTTTGACCCTGAGCTTTTTTTTTATACCAGACACTTGATCCTTAATAAACAGCCTTCATTTAAGTTTCGTAATTCAAACATTCGCAGCCAAAAATCTGAGGTTGGTGCTCAGAACAATGATTCAATTTACACAGTGCATCAATGCATTCTTTACGGCTTCGTCCTGCACTCCTTTACCATGTCGTTTTTTTGACCGACTTTTTAATTCACAGAATGTGATCTGTAGGCCTTGTCACAGTCATTGGTTTGGAAATGAATTAAACATAGATTTTCTTCTATTTTTTGTTTTTTTTTTTTGTTCTTGTAGATTGTGGCAGTCGGTCTTTCATTGTGCTGTATGTGATACCCAACAGAATAGGTTCTTTGGGGAAGGCCCAGAATTTTACGAGATTTTGTCAGGTGTGCAAGCGGGATATTTGCATAAGCCGTTAATCACATTTTCATTGGTGGAAAAATAGCTGAATTCCTCTTTTTCTTTTACAGATGAACTCATGCTTGAGTTAGTTTTTTTGATTTAATAGGGACTGAGAGAAGCGTGTTTAGGAACTGGACTGCCCATCAGACTCGAGTGTCTCACACTTCCACAATGGGACTTTCTGTTCCCGAAAATCCTGCACACCGTAAATTCAGATTTGAGACATCAATATTTTATCTTCCTCTAATGAGCGCTCTCTCTCTCTCTCTCTCTCTCTCTCACACACACACACACACACACACACACACACACACACAGACACACACACTGGCTCTCACTATCTCTGTGGTCCTAAGGTGCCCGGCTGTGGCAGAGGGAATTCAAACATTGCATTTCATCCTGTCACTTCTCTTTTCCTGACTGCCCTCCATAATCTGGAAGGACTGATTGGACTCTGTTGGGACTGTGCAGCAGTGAGCAGAACCTGCAAAATAGAAGATTGACTGCGACAGTCCCATTTATGCCCCAGTGGCTGCAACTGCTGTGTTGAACATCCACACTAGAATTACAAGGGTCCTGCAGTGAGCCTGTGTTTGTTGTGCCTTGAATGCAAAATGGATTTTCACCTTGGAGTGGAAACCAAATGCGACCCAATGGAGACCAGTAGTGATATAAATGCATGGGCGAGTCAGTGGTGCAGTAATGAGGGGAAGCAGGAGGGAAACATGGTTTATTGTACAGTAAAGTCTGTACACACTGCTACTTCGCACGGAAGGCTTCACAGAATTGGCTTCTCCTGTTGCTGTGGCAATGTGAGAAATCCCTGCCTTTTCTGAAGCAGAATCATCCGTTTGCCGCGCACCTGTGAGGTCCTGCGCTGCGGACCCTCGGTCATGTGAGGTCATCCGTCTTCTATAATGCTCAAGCACGCTCTCGATAGAGACATGGCAAATTAGTGTTTACTCAAGGGCTGAGCTGAAGGTTTCGCTTCTGAGCGGGGGGGAAAAAAAAGTTTGACACTGCTGCTGTTTTCTGTGTAGCCCTGTGGATATGTGGCGTCACAGTTGTGTTTCGTCGCACAAGTGCAGGGAGGCTGAGCTGGTAAACATCCTCAGGGGAAATCCTTCTGAGGAAGGAGATTTCTCTGAACTTTCCGGTCATGAGTCAGCCAGCATGGAATGAACGACGGCCGCGTTTCGCAGAGCACGGGGTTCCTCCTCTGGGCAGGTTCCTCATGGGTGTTTTGTCAAAGCATCTCTCTGAATCTGTGTTAGAGGTCTTCACTCACAGTGCATTTATTAGTCATACCTGCCAAAGTCTTCACAGTGCTAATGCTACATAGAGAGGACTAGTATCATTGCATCCCTGCTTTAGTATGGGCCAATAACTGTGCGTGTAAATGGAAGAAAACTCCATCTGTCCTTCACTATGTCACAGGCTCGGCAGTGAGAAAAGTTCTGAGTTGTTGTTTAAAGGGGTTTTTTTGTACTGCAGATGGACAGAAACTGTTTCCATAGAAACCCATCAGTTTGTTTTTATACTTCACCTCAAATGTTTCCCAGCACTGGTGATGCCATTTCTTAGTTTTCATATGACGATTCTGTATTATCCAAGAGGAATTAAGGAATAACAAGGGTGTTTTACAACAGTGCCTTTGATTTAAAGGTGAGATGATGCGAGAAGCAATCATTTGGGGACTGCCCACCACACACAAACATGTAAACACACTCAAACCTGAAGATGCATACCTGTATTTGAGCCCATACTGGCATGTGAAATCAGCAAACACTAGTAGATGTTTTGGTCTCCCTGTACAGAGAACGGTGTAAGACACGAACTCTTAGACTATTGCACTCTGTTTTGGCACATTAACAATATTCTGTGTAAAATGAATTCTCTCAACTGTAGATGAAACTGTAGGAACTATCTGAAGAGAGAGTTTGCCGAAAATCAGAGCAGAAACAGCTGTCGAAGTTAATTTTTCCTCTCATAATTGATTTTACCTTTAGTGTTGATCATTGTACCGCAGCCCACCCATGACTGGCAGAGCATCTTACATTTCCATGATAAAGGCGAGGATGTGCTATTAATTGATACATATTAATCTGCGGGAATAAAGTCATTTGCACACAGACCTGAATGCTGCTTGTGTAACCGGCCCCCACCCCCTCCGCACGTTTTCTTTCACGCGCTTCACTGAGACAGATTGCACCTTGAGGTGCCTGTGAACGCTTATTAGTGCCGAAACAAAGACTCAGCTCTCAAGTTGCTCACGATTCAAATTTGTCCTGCAGTCCCTATGAAGAAAGAGTGCAATCAAAAATAAAAGCATGAAAACACAAGGTGCTTGTGGTTCTGGATGACCCACAATTACAATGTAGGTCAAGGGAACATTATGGAACAGAAAGAGACTGAGCAGAATGCTAATTTCCGCATAGTAGACAGCACCGCCCTCTGCTGGCTGATATTTAATGGTGCAAGCGTTGTGTTTATGCGCAAAAGGGGCCGCGCATATATTAACGCTAATCTAAATCTGTTCTTCTCACCTACATTCGCCGTGTTTGAGTTCTGTATCTTTTTTAAGACTGACTTTGGTTTTTATTTTATGAAGGACTTGTTTTGATAAAATTGCCTGCCTCCTCTAAAATTTGGCTAATACCGGTGGAGTACCCGGGATATCTCGCGCAACCGTGGGAACTGCGCACTCATAGTTCGTCCTCGTCCTTCATGCCTTTTAAGGAATTTCGTGCTTAACCAATTGACTAATGGTCTTCTTCATTGATTTAAGGATATTTACTTCAGTCATATTTTCTGTACAGGAAAACATAAATGCCAATCAATACCCGTAATGAATTCGAACCATTAGTTCACCAGTATGTGCCTGTGGACTGAAGTATCGATCCCTGTAGTGCTACAGGATTAATATCTGTGGTTTGATGGGGGCTCCCGTGGACTATTCATTTTAGGACGGCGGAGTTATAGCCTGAGGCTGGGGCTCTTGGACAATACTGTAATTGGCTGATGGATACGGTTGTTGTCAGTGTTGCCATTTCGGCTCTGGTTTTATTTCCCAAAAAAAAAAAAGCACTTTTTTGTCTGGTGTTACTGACCTACGGTTGCACTGTGAGAATGAGATGGACCTCCATTTAAACACTCAGAATGTAATTCCCTAATTTTGTCTTGGTCTGCAAGACTTTTAAATTTATTTGACTATTTGACTTTTAAAACGTCAGATTACAATCAACGTCGACGCAAATCACGTATATACTGACTGACTGTGTGTGTGTGTGGGTGTGTGTGTGTGTGTGTGTGTGTATATGTATACCTGATAAATCTGTAAGTTTGCTCACTTACAATGAAATAAACAGTCTCTAGTTACCCCTCAGCCCTCAAGGCTGATGGGGTATTGCTATCCTTCGTGCGGGCCGGCGGTCGGGTGGTGGGAGGGCGGGCGTCTCCAAAAACTTCGACATCGGGCTGAGGGGTATTCCGTGCATTGCACGCCTATTTATTTATTTTTTTTCAATGGCGAGATACAGAAGATCAACCAAAAATCCAGAAAAAAAACATCCTACATTAAAATTATAAATTGATTTGCATGTCATGGAATGAAATAAGTATTCGATCCCCAAGCAAAACATGACTTCCCAGGTAGCAAGCACCTCTGCTCTGGATCTGCCCCGGATCAGCTGGAGTCAGCACAGAGCCAGGGCAGATCCGGAGTGGAGGTACTTGCTATCTGGGTTAGTACTTGGAGAAACCCTTGTTGGCAAGCAGGGCTGTAAGGCGTTTGATGTAGTTGGTCCCCAGGATTGCACACACCTCAGGAGGGACTTTGGCCCACTCCTCTTCACAGAAACTCTCTAAATCCTTTAGGTTTTTTGGCTTTCACTTGGCAACTTGAAGCTTCAGCTCCCTGCACAGATTGAGGGGATTGAGGTCTGGAGACTGGCCCCGCCACTCTGTGACCTGACTGTGCTTCTTCTTTAGCCACTCCTTTGTTGCCTTGGTGATATGTTTTGAGTCATTGTCATGCTGGAAGACCCATCCTCGACCCATCTTCAGTGTTCTGGCTGAGGGAAGGAGGTTCTCAACCAAGAGTTTACGGTACATTGCCCTGTCCATTGGCCCCTCAATGCGGTGAAGTCATCCTGTACCCTTAGCAGAAAAACAGCCCCATTGCATTACATTTCCGCCTCTGTGCTTGACTGTGGGGATGGTATTGTTTTGCTCATACTCAGCATTTTTCTTCCTCAAAAAACACGGCGGGTCGAGTTGATGCCATAGAGCTCGATTTTGGTTTCATCTGACCACAGCACTTTCTCCCAAGCCTTATCTGAATCATTTAGATGTTCACTGGCAAATTTAAGACAGGCCTGTACATGTGCCTTCTTGAGCAGGGGGACCTTGCGGGCGCTGCAAGATTTCAGTCCATTACTGAGTAGTGTGTTACCAGTTGTGTTCTTGGTGACTGTGGTCCCAAACGCTTTCAGATCATTAACAAGCTCCTCCCATGTAGTTTTAGGCTGACCCACTGCCTTTCTCATGATCATCCTTACCCCATGAGGTCTGATCTTGCATGGAGCTCCAGATCGAGGGCGATTGATGGTCATTTTATATTTCTCCCATTTCCGAATAATCACACCTACTGTTGTCACCTACACACCAAGCTTCTCGCTGATGGGCTTGTAGCCCATTCCAGCTTTTTGCAGGTCTACAATCTTTTCCCTGACCTCCTTTGACAGCTCTATGGTCTTGACCATGGTGGTGGAGAGGTTGGAATGGAAGAAATTGATTCTGTGCACAGGTGTGCTTTATACATGAGTGGAGATCAGGAGTATCAGTAGTAATTGATTGATTGCCACATGGACACACAGCCAATCTGTGGGAGCCAGAATTCTGGCTGGGTTATAGGAGATCAATTTCTTATCTCACTCAATGACATGCAGATCAATTTATAACTTTTTTGTAATGTGTTTTTTCTGGATTTTTGGTTGATATTCTGTCTCTCTCCATTAAAATGAAACTACCATAAAAATTAGACAGTTCATTTCTTTGTAAGTTGGCAAACTTACAGATTCAGCAGGGGATCAAATAATTATTTCCCCCCACTGTGTTTGTGTGTGTGTGTGTGTGTGTGTGTGATTTTTATATATACACACACACACACACACACACACACACACACACACACAGCACAGGCCAAAAGTTTGGACACACCTTCTCATTCAATGCGTTTCCTTTATTTTCATGACTATTTACATTGTAGATTCTCACTGAAGGCATCAAAACTATGAATGAACACGTGGAATTATGTACTTAACAAAAAAGTGTGAAATACCTGTAACTGAAAACATGTCTTATATTCTAGTTTCTTCAAAGTAGCCACCCTTTGCTCTGATTACTGCTTTGCACACTCTTGGCATTCTCTTGATGAGTTTCAAGAGGTGGTCACCTGAAATGGTTTTCACTTCACAGGTGAGCCTTGTCAGGGTTAATTAGTGAAATTTCTTGCCTTATCAATGGGGTTGGGAGCATCAGTTGTGTTGTGCAGAAGTCAGGTTGATACACAGCCGACAGCCCTATTGGACAACTGTTAGATACATACATACATACATACATACATACATAATTCCACGTGTTCATTCATAGTTTTGATGCCCTCAGTGAGAATCTACTATGTAAATAGTCATGAAAATAAAGGAAACGCATTGAATGAGAAGGTGTGTCCAAACTTTTGGCCTGTACGGTGTGTGTGGGTGTGGGTGTGGGTGTGTGCGTGTGTATATATGTGTATGTGTATGTGTATGTGTATGTGTATGTGTATGTGTATGTGTATGTGTATGTGTATGTGTATGTGTATGTGTATGTATTATTTGCATGTATTGCATTGTGAATCTCTGACAGTGACCCCTTAGTGTTCCACATCCTTACTCCAGGGGGCATTTCAGTACCGCTTATGTAGAACTCAGAGGACCAATTTCCACTTCAGTCTATAATTTGCACTGCGCAATGGTGACAACTGGACACGTGCACTAATTTTATGCTGAACTGTTATTTCAGGCTTTTATTGCGGTTGTGCTTTTTCACTGGTGCATCTGTCAACAAAGAGAACTCATCCTGCGATTTTATTGTTTCCTGAAAATAGAAGTTTACATGCATCGTTCTCTGAAGTCTGTGAAACAGCCTTGGGTAAACGAAGATTTGCTCTGCTGGTGATTAAGGCTTGTGTGTGTGTGTGTCTGTGTACGTACAGTAAGCCACTGAGACTGTAAGTAATTCTGCAGGTGTTTGGAGAGGCTCCTTCATTTTCTGCCCATTATCTATAGAGCAGCGTCGGTTTTCCCTTCGCTGCTGAACCTGTTTTACATATCCCAGCTTGACACTCGGATGTTCCATTAAACATGCATGATTAATAGCTGTACGTGTGTGGATTTCCACTGTGAGCATAACGCATGCTTTCCAAAGTGTTTTACTGGTGTGTTTGCATGCATACCACGGCCTTCAGGAAGACGTTCCTGTTAAAATGGTTCCCTCGCTCTGGGGAATGGAGATGATGGCTTTTCTAAGGAATCACTGAAAGATTTAAGTCACTGCTCTGCATCGGAATACATTTTGCTCTGTGTTTCCCCCATGGGGAGGTACAGGTACCTTTTCAGCTCTCTGTGGAAAATGGATGTTCCTCTATGAAACGTTAACAAGTTAATACGATCCTTCGCGGAGTCGTGACTCAATATTCAGTTCTTTTCTCTTGATCCATAATAAGCGTGACAGTGTGAGTTGTAGCCCGTGTCCGTGGATATTATAGCCCTCATAAATCCACCTGAAGCAAGTCACTGCTTTCCACTGCACAACGGAAAGGAAATACTGTAATGAATGATTTGCATTGAGCAAATGAGTCCTGATCGGTGGGATTTCTCAGTTCTATGGACATTCAGCACTTGAGCAGCAGAATGTGTTATCTTCATTTATCGGTAGTGTCATTGAAGTGACTGATACATTTTATCAGATGGTGCCATCATTGAGATGTCTGATTTATTTTCTCATATCTGTGGCGATGTGTGCTGTGTATAATAACATCCTCCGTGCTTGTGTCTCTCCCCTCTCTGCAGGGATGGATGAGAGGTCATGTGTGTCGCTCCGCTGAGGCCCGCGGTTCGCCCTCCCTGCTTCCCTGGCCGTCGGCATGTACAAGCGGAATGGACTAATGGGAAGTGTGACTGTCACCTCCGCCACTCCAGAGGTGAATGACACTCTAACTTCACGGTGGTCAGTGAGACAATGAAATTTTACAATGTCGCATCTTCATGAAATGAATTTTACAGCCTGCTCCACAATTGAATTCGGTTTTAGGGGCTGAAATGGCCGAGTTTCTTAGATTCAGTTTACAGACAAGGGAAACAGGTGTTGTCAAAGACCTCAGTCAACAAGGCCAAGGTTTTTTTTCCATCGATAAAGACTCTAAAACTAAAGAAAGATTTTTGAGTTTGAAACCTGTACGTTTCTATTTGAAGCTGAAACTGTTTTAAGAAATATCTAGGCTAGGGCTCCCAAATTGCAGTCCTTGAGTGCCGAGAACTATTTGTTTTCTACTCTTTTACCTGGGAGTGAGGTGTAAAGGCAGACTGGCCAATCAGTGGCAATCACTGTTCACTTGATTAGATAGGAGTAGAGAAAACCCGGGCTGTATTTAGATCTGAGGGCTGGATTTGTGGAGCCTTGATGTAGACCTTTTTGTAATCATGATAAAATATTAAAAGGCCTAAGTTTCATATCAGCTGCGAGAATTTGCTTGGCTTGACTTCATAGATGCTCAGGAAAACCTGCCATTGATTATAGTTAGTATATATAGTATATTTTAAAGTATAGGAAAAGTTTAGATTGAGGTGGTTCAGGCTAAATACAAGAACTATCACTATTGCTTTGTTTATCCCTCCTAATATGTAATATCTGTTTTTTGTGAAGCCTGGTCAGTTTAACAGAGCATTTAAAGAGATACAGCATTTTCTTTGGCTGTATCTAAGGGCACTGGGCCATTCCAGCCACGACTGCTAGTGGCGACAAAAGGCGTTTTGGGGAGGGGTGGGGGGTGGGTGGGTAGGCGTGTTTCACCATACCAATCAGATTTTAGTATTTATGCAGCCCCGTTGGGGATTGGTTGCTAGGGTCCCTGGAGTGCGCATTTGAACAATTTCTTTGAACTGTGCCTAGTCATCCCATGAATTAATCTTTACAATATTGTTGTTTTCTTGTGGATTTTGACCAAGTATTGTGTCAAAAAAGAATTTGTCAAGTGATGCCAGTGAGTATAACAATTAAACTACTTAATATGTAGATACATTGTTTGCTGACTTTGAGGAGCAAGAAATTCTGACCTGGGGTGCATTTCCCAAAAGCAAAGTTGCTAACTATGTTAGCAACTGACAAAGTTTGTCCATTCACAGTCAATGTCTCCAACCACAGTATGTAAGTTATCATCTGCGCTTTCAGGAAACGCATCTTGATCGATTCAGCGCTGAAGTATCCCATGTGGGGAATAGTTTGAGCGGTGTGTTGGCATTTTATAAATCAAAATATAGCACTTGAATGGTTATTGTTGCACCACACTGCTCACATTGACTTCCAATATGTCAGAGTTGTACTTTCTAGAATGATAAATAAGAAATAACATGTTGAATTATGTCATAAATGTCAAACATAAGAACAATTACAATTTGTGTTTTTGTTTCGTCAGCATTTGTCACTTGGATCACTGAGAATCTAGTGCTTGAATCCAAATCCAGCCCTGGTTTTCTTCACTTTTAGGCAATAAAATGAGCAACTGGAAGGGCACTCAGTAGAGTGCATACCTCTGCCACCCCATATGTCAGTATTATTGGTTCTGGATCCACAAGTTTTTATCCAGATTGCTTACAACTATAATAAATTCTACATTCAGGGTAAACTCCATGTAACACTGAAATTTTATGAAAATCTGTTCATTACGCATGGGAGAATCATTCTATTCGGGTATATTTTAACTTCTTCTGGATCTACAATCCAGAATATGTTCTGGATCACCCCCAAAAATTGAATCAACTCATCCTTAGGCTATCACCTAACATCCTACCAAATTTCATGCCAATGTGTTGGTAACTTTTTGAGAGATCCTGTTAACAGACAGACGGACAAACATGAGTTAAAATATATCCTCCATGATGGAGGTAATTATTGATCCTGATGGGCGAGACTCATCACATTTGACTCCCAGGTTGAAGGAGGGTGGAAAATGGCAATTCCCGGCCCTCGCTGACCATAATTTAGGGAACAGGGATTTACCAGATACTGGTTTGCAGATTCTCAGTAACCTACAGGGCCAAAACGGATTGCATGCAGAAAGAGAGGTGACAGAATGGGCTTGGGTGCAGGATAGGGGAAAAAAAAGTAACAAGGCTGTGTATTTACTATTTGTTCATATAGCTTGTAGACTATTTATTTTCCTCTTTACTGTGATCAACTATTTCACCAGCCAGTAGTCAAATATCTTTTTGAATGAAGAGCCATGTGCTGCCACCTTGTGGTATCTAAAGAACATTTGTGAGTTGTGTTTGTGTTCCTAAGTGAGGATGAGAAAGCTGAACTGGAGCATGGCCTCAGATGTACCTGTGCTGCTCACAAACCACAGACTCTCCCACAGATAAAACTTACTTTTGCCCTCAGTCTCCTCGTCTGTGCCAAAACCCTGCACCCCTGTCTTGGTGACTGAGACATGTACTTCCCTTAAACCCCTTCTGTCAGTTTGACAGTATGTCTGGCTGTCATTCTGCTTTATTTCCTCTGTCTGTCTCTCTGTCTGTTCTGTCTGTCTCACTATCTGTCTGTTCTGTGCGCAGGGCAGCAGCAGCAGCTCGGAGTCTCTGAATGGGCGGAGCTTGGACTATGCCAAAAGCTACGACGCTGTGGTGTTTGATGTGCTGAAAGTGACTCCGGAGGAGTTTGCTGTGAGTATCAGGGAGAGGAGGGGAATTCGGCATGGAACTGAGTTGATGTAAGTGAGGCAGTATAAGCCTGGTCTGAAAGTGAAAGGCAATGAGATTGGTATTGGCCATTTTTTAAAGTGATGCAACATCAAATGTGTTAAAAGTGCCAAAATGATTGGATTGGCCATTGTGGAAGAGGAATGTGGCAAAAAATCTCAACAACAAAAAAAAGTGATGAAAAATATTGCCTAAAGTGGTTTGGAAACTTCATTGTTCGAATGTTGAGTTCATATCATACAATCACTGAGTAGATGGAAAGCTATTAAAGGCCAGAAATTGTTTAAATGTGAGGTTTTTTTTTTCCTAAAAAAGTGAATGGGCAAAATGAAAGGAAAATTTGCTTCTGGACCCAACATGAGGCACCCACTTACAAGCTCCTTTGGAAATTTAATGAAAGGCTCCTTTTGATATCATTGATTGTATCATGCAACGGAAACTGGCACCAATGAACCCCAGCAGCCTCAGTTAAATAATCATCATACATATCCAATGGTGGGTAAACAATTGAGCACTTGCTAAAAGTTTCATATGCGGAGCAATGTAAATGTTTGCACTATGACATTGTTCTTTGCCACATCCACCAAAGCCTTGTAAGACCTCCAGGCAAAACATTACAGAATGTCCATGGGCTCTGTGCTTAAGAAAATAATTAACGCATTAATAAAGAGCCATTAAAAATAAAGTTTGGTCAGTGGTCATGAATGGAAAAAAATGTGCATGTCTGCAATAGCCCTTGAATTTATTTGGAGGCTGAAGGTTTGTTGATTTTATTTATTTTTTGTTCATTTTGCTTTTGGCAGAGCCAGATCACCCTCATGGATGTCCCAGTATTCAAAGCGATACAGCCTGAGGTGAGACACTCAGCCAGCCGGACCCTGTCTGGTTCTCTGTTTTTGGTGCTTATGAGTAGTCCTCTGTGACTGTTTGTGTTGGGTTATTAATATTGGGTAATGCAGTATTTATATGGTTGGCAGTGCTTTGTGTGGTGAGACATTATGACTCAGCTTCTACTCTGAGGGCCCGCGTGGCCCTGATATTTCCAGAGTCACTGGTAAACTTGTTTTAGCTTGTCTTGCATTATCTGCATTAAGAAGCTTTCTGCTGGGGAGCGGTCATTTTCTCAAAGTTTCGAAAAGGGCCCTCCATGGCCATATTCAGGTGATTGATATAATTTCTAGTCTAATTTTTGGCATTGCCGTCAACAGACACAGATGATGTAAATCAGTGCTTCTCAAACCTCTCCTGGAGAACCTCCTCTCCTGCATGCTTTAGATCTCTCCCCGCGAGCATGAATGATTCCAATGATTCACTCATTATCAAGCATCTTCACGGGTAACGAGCTGATCATTTGACTCACCTGTGCTGGAGCAGACAGAGCTCTAAAACATGCAGGAGAAGTGGTACTCCAGGAGAGGCTTGAAAAGCACTGATGTAGATGATGAGATTGTTATTGTTCAATGTAATTATGCTCATGCAATTGACCTAAGCACTAGCAAACTGTTAACCAGAAGTGTTGTAGTCTCGGAAGTGTAAGAAATATCTGCAAAAAAGCTAGATCCGGCTATTTTTTTGTATTGACGATTGCTGGAATGACACCATTTCTATGTGAATTGCTTCTAGCTCACTATGCAGGATAAATTCTTATTCTTATTATAAAACATGGCAATTTTTCCAGTATTTTCTATTCAATGAAAATGGAAATGCGATAACAATTTGTTACACTTCAGATCAACGCCGCAGTGCGTATATCAACTAGCCTGAAGATAATGAGGCAGCAATTCAGCTCACACCCCTCCTGACAGAGCGGAGTTAGTGTACAGGGTGTGTAAATCGATTGAACTGTGCTGCAATCTGTGTGCTCGGTGACATTAACATTTAAGACCACATCTGTAGTGTCAGATTGAGACCCCTTTAATGGGACAGTTTGACTGAGGTGGAATCTTCATCTTGGTTCTGCAAAGAGCAATTACAGCTGGAGGAATTAACAAAGACTGTAGTTCTGGCAATGTAATTAGGTGGCCAGGGGCGTCATTTATAAACAGTGTGCATGAATGAAAAAGATGCATATGCTGTTTTCCTTGCAGATTTCAGATTAATAGAAATAAATTTGATCTTGAAAATATGCAAGTATCAACTTAATCGTGATGTAATAATTAAAATTACTGTTGAGCTTCCCCACAATATTATAATGTAGCATATTTTTTATCATATGCTTTTATTTTTGTATGCATTCATTTGGAATGAAATTTTCACAATTGTTTTTTAATGAGGCCCTGGCTGTTATATTCACTAGCTGTTATAATGCTAATGCTGAAGTACCGACTATAGAGGCTAAGACTAGCACTTGAAGCTTGACTAACACTAATCTGACGCGCTTACTCGGCAGGTGGAATCACTTGTATGTATGAATAAACAAACTTAACGTCTGCTTTCTGTTGCATATTTATTGTGGCTCACCGCAATGTTAAAGTGCATCCTGTAACAATACATCCCAAGTCAGCATTGATCACAGTAGTCCATTAAACACAGAGCAAAACGCCAGAAAGTTTACCACACACACGCAGAGCATAGCGGTCAAAACTGTATGTGTTCCCCTCCGTCAGGCAACACCTGTCACCTGAACAAAGGTACCCGCATATATTGCTGTGACCCCAATTACATCATGGTGCCCCCCAGTGGACAGTTACGGCATGGCAAGACACAAAGGGAAAACTGGCACTTACACCCCGGCCCTTAATTGTAATGGTTGGCACACAAACATGACAATTCACAAACACATAATTAAAGAGCCAGTAAAAGAAACAAACAATGGGCACGTACGCATTACCCCAGCTGACACACATAATTGCGTACCCTTTCTGGCTAACCTAGAGGTTTGGACAGCAGACAAAGCTTAGTAACAGGTCTTTCAAGTATGTTACTCTTTGTCTGGAGGCGTACGGAGCGGACAAGTCCCCATTTGTCGGGGTATGTTTCCAGGACTCTTGCAAGTGGCCATGAGCCTCGTGGAGCAGCGGGATCCATAACGATGACGATATCCCCTTGTTTGAAATTTTCCTTTTGTTCGTTCCATTTCTGCCTCTCCTGAAGCATTGGAAGGTATTCACGTATCCATCGCTTCCAAAATAGATCCGAGATGTGTTGAACTTGCCTCAATCTCTTTATGAACAAGTCATGTTGATTAAACGGTCCTGGTGGTAGAGAGGTCCTTCCTTTCATTAAGAGGATATGATTGGGAGTCAGAGGTTCAAGGTCGCTCGGGTCATTGAACAGCTTGGTGATGGGCCGGTCATTCAATATGGCCTCCGCTTTCAACTGCTGACGCTCTGCCTCCAATTCCCCTTTCGACTGCTGAAGCTCCGCCTCCTTATCGCCCTTTAATCGGTCCACAAGGGAAGCCAGCGAGCTCACCTGCTCCTTCTCCTAGGCGAGGAGCTCCCCCTGCTGTGTGCACAGCTCCTCCAGCTGCCTCCTCCTCTCCTACTCACACCTCCTCTTCTCCTCCGCAGAGCTCAACTCCGCCTGCAGCTCCAGAGCCCGCTTTAGCCCCTCCTCCTGAGCCCGACCTCTCTCCTGCGCCTCCTCCCTCCAAGGCTCTCCTCTGTGCTTCCTGCTTCTCTCTGAGCACCTCCTCCAATTGCTCCTGCAGTCCCCTCACCTCCTGTGCATACGAATCCTCCTCCTGAGCCAGCCTAGTCTGCACCTCCAACAACCTCCCAGCGATCTCCTCTTTGGCCTTGTCCTGGGAGAGCTGCTCCTCCTGCTACAACACACGCTCCTCCTCCTGCTGCTCCGTCATCTTCCTCACCACCTGCAAGTGGCGCTCCTCCCTGCTCTCCAGCTCCGCATTCTTCCTCTGCAGCTGCTCCTGCGCCTCCTTCAGCTGCTGCTGAAGCTCCTGCTGCACCTCCTCCGCCCTCTGCTCATGCGCCTCCATCTCCGACAACTCCTCTAGCATCTCCTCCAGCTCGTGCACGGAAATCCTATTGACAAATGTACGGTCAGCACCAATGCTACAATCCTCATGCACAGGACCATTCACGACCCATCCTAATGCTGTTTTTATAGCAGAAGGGCCATTCCCACAGCTGTTTATGACTTCCCAAGGCTCCAGTACCTTGGGTACGTTGCTGCCAATCAGCAGGTCGATGCCAGTCTCTGTCTTGGGAATATCGACTCTCGCCAGGTATGGCCACTGCACCAGGTCTCTGGTAGTTACAATGTGGTCAGTGCTTACGGGCATTTTCTTCTTGCCCCATTGTTTGGAGTAGAAACTGTGCTCTTTTTCCATTAACGAAAGGTGGCTGAACTGCCCGGGCCTAGGAATGCATATGTCTGGATCACTTTGTTACCTTTAGCAGATTTGACTTGCACTGGGAGGATTAACAACAGACAGCGATCCCTTCCGGCCCCTGTATGTCCACATGTCTCTGCAGCTGGACGTGACCCTGTAGGCCCATCAAATGTTGTGGAGTAACTGGCCTGGACCTGTCCTGTGCATTTGCTGTTTGTTGCATCACTCCTGTCAACATGTAGAATAGTGGGATGTGTTTGACTGCATATCCCACAAGTCAAGCGCTGCTCACAATTTCGACTCGTGCCCAGCACGGAGGCAGCCGAAGCACAAGTCTATCTTGTCCCTGTGTTTCATGCGCTTCAACTGCTCGCAGTGGTCTAGAGAGTGACTTTGAGCGCAACATGCACAAGTTGAAACTGCAGCATAGCTATGCCGTGATGAAGTGGTCCTCGAGCCCCTGGCCTGTTCTGACTCCACAGGTGTGATGGTAGTAGCAAAGCTCTTTCGGTCAGTCCTTTGCTCTGTATAGGACCTTGGTCTACTGGCAACTCTTCCTCCATTTGGTCCAGGTGGTGGGTCATTAATGTTGCCATACAAAGGGTCTGACAAGACGCTAACATGTCTTTCAATCACTTCGACCAGGTCGTTAAATAGAGCCCTGTTGCCTGTTGCTTCCAGAGTCTCTCATGCAACGCTTCTCCGTCGCTCTCTGAGCTTAAACGGTAGCTTGCTGACAATTCCCCGAATGTTACTTAGCATGTCCAACTCTTGCATGTAGTCAAGTTCTACCATGACGTTGCAGCAGCATCTCAAAAAGAGGGAGTAGGCCTTTAATGCAGAGACATCTTCATTCCTTATTGGAGCCCAGGATAAAGCCTTCTAAATGTATGCCGTGGCGACTTTGTACTTGTTGCCGAAGTGCTCCTGTAGCAGATGTTTTGCTGTTGCATAGCCTAGGTCAGGCATCATGTGCAAACAACTATGAACAAGCTCCCTTGGCTGCCCCCTAGTGAACTGTTCCAAGTAGTACAGACAGTTGTTTTGGCTGGCCTTTTCTTCCACTCCTTGCTCGAATGCCCGCATAAATGAAATGTACTGAAGAGGATCTCCATCAAACAGAGGTATATCCCTTGCTGGCAGCGATGCTAGCTGTTGTTGTTTAACCAGTGCAGATGTTATTTCATTTTGCCGTTGCATCACTGAGACAAGATCAGGTGCTGGTAAGTTAGTCACTTGTGTGGATTGTAGTCCTGTGCCCAAGGTGTGCTGAAGATTCTGCATGTTGAGATTGGTGCATCGCTTTAGCCTAACTGTGGGCTGTGCTCCACTTTTCTGCTGTGGCCTCCCTGGTGCCTTTGAGTATGCTGCAAGCACTGACTCTTTGTGCAGGCATTTCCTATGAGATGGATACATGAATTTGTCTGCCTTTGGGTTTAACTCGTGATGTTTTTCTCCTGTTTTCCTCCAAATAGGAACTCATTGCGTTGGATGCTTTAGCACAGCTTTGACTGTCAGGGGCCTGGAGAACTGCAAGCTTAGCAGTGGATTCAGCAATCATGGTTTCCAATTCCTGTTGCTCTTTTCTCCTCCTTATCTGCTGTTCTTGCTCCTCGAGTGCATGCTTGTCCTTTAAAGCAGACAAACGAGCTTGCAGTGTTGCCTTCTCCACCGCTGCCTTGGTCCTAAAGGAAGCAGTGCTAGATCTACCACTACTAGTGCTTCTTCCTGACCGTCTGCTGGCTACATTTGAAACACTGTCTTCAGGATTAACACCATCATCAATACCAGTGGCAACATCAAGCGTTACACTTTGTTACCCATAATTGCACTTAAGAAATAAAATCATTATTAGCAATCATTTTGGCTCTGAACCACACGTCATGTCTGTCTTGTTCTTCAGTTGGCAACATACTCATTACAGATGCTTGAATACCCTTTGCTTCGTCACATTTTTTTAACAAGTCATTAAAAACACATTCAACCTGAAATTTGTCATTTTTTTCCCGTAAAACATTGCAACGCATCTCTTAACTTTGAAGCCTTATTCAGCACATTTCGCCTGTCATTTTGTAGCCGTTCCAGCTTTTTAGCAAACGCTTTAGCAGTTAATCTGACCATGCGTTTTTGTTTGTCATCTTACGCATCGACATTTTCGATGTTCGATTTGTCAGACGGCCCCGTGGACCTGTCTACAACATTCTCCTCTTCCATTTTAAATTAGTCCGAACGGTTACTTTCAATTCCGAGAAGTTCGCAACAAATTTCGCACCAAAGTCAATGAGTGGAAACGAAGTAAAAACGAATCCGCGTCAAAGTATCAGCGTTAATTACCCATCCCGACTGTCGCTAATGCATTGGATTGTACCCCACAATGTGTGCACACAAACTGAATGGCCATTCATTCGTAGGTAGCGCTACACATACCTCGTTGGGCGCCTTCCCCCGAAGCAAGTAGACCTAGAAAACTTTGGTTGAAAAGCAGAGTCGTTCTCTGCTGTGTTGATCCAGTGTTGCGATGCTGAAGGAGGAATCCAGTCCCTGGCTCCGTGGTGAAGTCAGATCTTCCTGCATCTCCAGGCCAGTCGCACGATGAACAGCTAAATCCACTTTGATAAATCTTGTTCCGTCTCGATAGCGTGGGATACAGTTTTGACTTTAGATATAGAGGCTAAGACTAGCACTTGGAGCCCCTAAGGCGTTGCTTGACTAACACTAATCTGATGCGCTTGCTCGGCAGGTGGAATCACTTGTATGTATGAATAAACAAACTTAACGTCTTCTTTCTGTTGCATATTTATTGTGGCTCACCGCAATGTTAAAGTGCATCCAGTAACAATACATCCCAAGTCAGCATTGTTCACAATAGTCCATTAAACACAGAGCAAAACGCCAGAAAGTTTACCACACACACGCAGAGCATAGCGGTCAAAACTGTATGTGTTCCCCTCCGTCAGGCAACACCTGTCACCTGAACAAAGGTACCCGCATATATTGCTTTGACCCCAATAACATCACGGTGCCCCCCAGTGGACAGTTACGGCATGGCAAGACACAAAGGGAAAACTGGCTCTTACACTGAATTAGGATAAGTTTTGCATTTTGGCTTAACAAAGAAAGTTTGGATCTGGATGAATGAAGTCAGATCTTAAATCGCAGGGGCTGATCCAGGAAATTTGGAAAGGGGGCGCACAGCCCCCTTAGGAGCGCCAAAGGCGCAAAGTCTCTCAGAAAAATTTGAAAATTAAAGTGCTAAATACGTGTTTTCCTAACATCTGGGAATAAAATTCAAGGTCTTATAGTTAGCTGAAAAAAGCTTTTTTTATTTTTTATTAACAATTATCTCTGTTTAAGGTATAAGTTTGCACTTGACTCTGCAAAGACAGTCATAACAAAGAGACCTAGGTCCTATTCCAGTAGAAACGGACAAACTGTGAAAATGATCAAAGCATCCATCAGAATACATCAGGGATTTCACATGTAAAACACAACACTAAAGTTGTTTTCTTTCATGGAAAATGGTATTTACTACTTGCACGAGTTAAAATATAACATTTAAACTGTAGTGCAATAAATCCTCAGTGGATTAACTAAAAGTGTCAATATCACAATGTAAATGCTTTAATAAAAGTAGAAATCCTGCATTTAAATTAGGAGTGAACTCATCCATAAAACCGTGTTTCAGCTTGGCTTGCTGGTGAATATTCAATAACTCATCCTTGTTATAGACAAAATACATCTCTTTGATGACATTAATTTACCCAGAAAGAAATATGGAACACCTTAGGAACCACATTCATTCGAAAGCTTAAAATGTCTTTCAAGGAAAAAATATTGCGAATTGATAGAAGTTGGGCCACATGGCCTTAATGGCTGCCGAAATGAGGCTATTTCACCAAATTGGCTGATTTTGGCCACCAGTGGCGCCACCTGTATGGTGTTTTAAGGAATAATTGTTATGCCCATACAAGCTCTATATCTACCTTAATTAGTAGCCCTAAGATTTAGTTGCTGGAGATAAATTTCTCAAAATTAGAATTCTTTGCCTCCCGTGTTCCGAGCCTCAGTGCATCAGCCCATGACAGAAGAGGTATGATTTTATATTTTCTCCCTGGTCTCTACTTGTGTAATTAAACTTAGACCTGTAGCACTTTTGGATTTCTCATAGTAGCCCCCTCAAAATGGCCCAGAAATAAGGATTTGCTCAGGAGCGCAGACCTCTCCCACTTAAAGGCCCGAAACTGGAGGACTATGTGGAATTTTGATTAAATATTTGGGGAGAGTACTTCAGATACATTGATAAAAGATATATCTAAGTAGGAAGAAATTTGGGGATGGTCATCCGGTAAGGTTAGTCCAGTTGACACGGAATGTCTCATCTGTTCAAAGATAGCCTGTCGAGCACCGTTGTTCTCAAATGCGCCAAATCCAGATAATCCTCTTGATGAATTACATTCATATTTTAATTTGTAACGAGTAAGGAAGATGGCCAGTGTCAACGTAAAGAAGTGAAAGTATACTTTTAATCCTTTAAATGTAGTAAAGAAAGTGTCAAAAGAAGTTAAGTACAAATCCTCAAAAGAAAAAAAAAAAATACTTAAGTAGGCTACTGTAACGAAGGACATGTACTTTGTTACTATACACCCCTACATACATACATAACCTTTATTTAACCAGATAGACAAATGAGATTAAATCTCTTTTGCAATTGTGACCTGGCCAAGAAGGCAGCACACAGCAGTTCGCATATTCAGACAAAACAACACAATAATAAAAAAAAACTATACTACAAGCAATACAAAATAATCCGACTACCAACCACGAACAATAAAGATGGTGTGAATTCAATTGAAATATAATACTGTAGAACCCAACTGGAAACGCATACATATGATCAGCTAAAATCAGTTAATACATAATTAAGACAATTACTCAGATCTGAAAAACATAATATGCAAAGGCAAAAAGTTCAGACCCAAAATCAAATCTTAGAACCAATTAAATCTACAATAAAATCTATACAGCAGCTACCTGTATAGTGCTACGGTGCAAAGAGAACAAATGAGAGAGAGATCATTTGTCAAAACAGCAGGTATTTCTGGGGGGCGTCTAATGGCTGAATTGGGGGGAGGGGTTCTTCAAAGTCAACCTCTGTCTGCTAGCTGCAGTGGAGACCACTATACAGGTGGACTGAACTGGGAACAATTACTTTACATAATATGGGTCCTTCTATCAATCATCATTTGAATGCCACTGCTTATCTTGTTATTTCTGACTACGTGCATCCCTTCATTATCACAATTTAAAACTATGTGTGGCATCATATTAGATTTATTTTTTGTCTGTGTATGATTTGAGATGGTTCATCCATTTTGTCCCACGCATTGCCCCCCCCTCTGGCCCGTCTTCTGGCCTCAGATGAGCTCAGCCGTTCCCATCCAGACAGCGAACCCGCTGGGAATTCTGTGATGCGAACCTCTGGCCGTGTGACCGTTGTTGTGGTTCCTCTGTTACGCATATCCTGTCCTAGGCAGCGCCCATCTGACATGTGCCCCTCTCCACCCCCACCCCCCAGCACGTGTCCTGCTGGCTGCTCTCCCTGGTGGCCAGAGCAGTTGCCTGTAGGTCAGGGTGTTTCAGGGTGGTGCTGTTGGAGGATTTTAACTGCTTATTTCCTGTGCCATAGACACTGGTTTCCGCTTGTGGGCTGTGACCCAACTTGGTTGGTGCTTCAAATGATATAACTGATGATGAGGTTATAACTGATTATGAAAAAAAACTGGATGAGGAGAGATATGGCTTCATCTACACTGGATGCACAATAATCCGCCTGTGTAGTGTCCATAGCATGAGCACTCATGGCGGGCTTAGGCCCTGCTTTGCTCCAATCACTAAAGATAAAAGAATAGAGAGAAAAGAGATTGGCTCTGACACCATTCCTGGATAGCATTCGCTCCTGCAGTTCCTGCGCTTCTTAGAACACTGACTATTCCGTCATGACGAATTGAAGGCTGTTGTTTATTTGGCAGGGATAGTGAGAGAACAGTATTTGAAATGTCATCATATATATCAGTCTTTGATGAAGAAATTGACTCTAAATGCCCACTCACATGCACTGAACTGTCTTAACAGGAAACCCCTTGAAAAACTTTGAAGTTGCATTTACTCATTAGCCATTGAAATGCTTGGCTGTAGTTCATACAGCCACATCAGGGCTGGTTTCATGTAGATGTATAAAGTTACTGGACACAGAATCTCAAGAGTGGAAAATGTGTCCAAACATGATCTGCAACTGCGATTGGGTCGGCCAAAAACCTGCCTAGATCTAAACTTGTTTAAGATTATAGAACCCTTAAGCAATACAGTCCCTTTCTATTTTCATCTGGTTATATTTTGCATGATATATCATCAAAATTATTCTTGGATTCCTTCATAAATTAATTATAATTGGTTGAGAAAAGTTGTTTTTTCTTTTTTTTTTGTTTTTTTTTTTTTAAATTTTTTTATTTCCAAAATTGCAGCCATGATTAGCTGATGAAAAGCTCCCATTTCCCAGCGATACAACTAAAACAAACATACAACACAAATATTTCAACACTCTTTGCAATGCCAAGATACTATTTTGTCTGTGTTCTGGCAAGATGTAGTCACAGACGTGGCCAGTATGTGATTTACTCCTGTAAATGTCAGCGTGGGGAAAATGTGATGGTATCAATTTGAACCCTGTGGAGATACGATCGGTGAGCTGGACTGTTATTTGTTATCATATTTTGCTCTGAAGTCCATTCCCACATTAGCAGATTGTTAACATGTGGTGGATCTAGCACCTTTGAAAAAAAAAAATTAAGGAATTAATTATGTAATCACCTTACGAGCTGTGAAGTAAACCCCAGCTCAGTGCGGCTGCTCGTGTCCTGCCTGTAGTCCATCAATGGTTCAGCAAAGGCCCAGAACCTATGACCCATCTGCAAATAGTGTTGCGGCATTTAAAGAGTAATACCATCACTACTTAATTAAAAATTAATGTAATTGTCCGCTAGACAGAGCTACGACTCTATCAGTGTAAGGGTCAAAATTCACGTTACTCTGGCCTTTTCTTCATTACCTCTGTTCATTCTTTGAGCTGCGGTTAATTGTTGTTCGCCCAGGGCGATTTTATGGCAAACCCCAAGGAAAGTCTTTTTATTGATGGAAGCCTTACTTTCCTCAAGGATTATGTTTTCCTGCTGCAACAAGTAAACTGTAAATCAAGGGAATAAATGAGTGAATAGAGCTATTCAGGTTTTTTTGTTTTTACGTCTATGAACAAGAAATGCCGCAGATAGGATTGCTGAATTGATTTGCAGATTGTCTTGTCAAGGCTTTGAAAGAAAAATCACTAAAACATCAACATTAATTCTCAGTTAATGAGTCCATTCGGCATGCTGAAGAATTTTGTCCGCAAACCTGGAAGGGGAAGGTCGCTTGAGATTCTTATTGCATTCATCAGAAATCCATTGGTTGCCTGACTGCTGACTGCAACGTATTTTCATCTGTTTTCAAGTGGACAGGCTGAGACTGGATTGGAGAACAGGAAAGTGCAGTTCTGACTTCTACCTCCCTGTCTACCTCCCTCCCTGTATACCTCTCTACCAGTAATTTCCATCCATTTCACCACTCATCCCAATCACACTTTCCATCTCATTCAGAGTGACCATAAGAAAAACATCATGCTCTCAAGCTCTCCTGCTGTTATGTAATAAATTTCAAATACCCGATTGCTCTGAAAATGTTGGTTTCACCAGGGAAAAGAACTGTACCTCTGGGGGGAAATAAAGGCTCATTCATTGGTCAAATATTTGTTTTTCTCATTGGGGGTTGAAATGGACGGAGCTAGGCTTTTAGAGGAAAATTTGCTGATACTCAGGAATCCCTCTGTTTTTGGGTGTGTGTTATTAAGTGTGTTTGCATTGCTTCAAATCTTGTTTTAGCTCTCTGAATTTGCGGCCAAGCTTTTGTGAGTGGAAATGGCGGCAGAGGTGAAACTACATCTGCCTGTGGTATTTTTCGAGGGTTTCGTGGAGGCAGGGGATAATCCAATGAATCTTTGAGTTGACAGGCCCCCACGGTGTTCGGTCGGATGTGGAAATGCTGACTTTCACTCTGAATCTTTTTGAATTCATATTATTGTTGCACCACATGATGGCATTACATCCCTTGCACAACAAAAGCAATGAATGTGTGGGCTTTTTTTTTCTGTGCCAAGTAGTTTCTCAATTGGATGGAAAATAGATGTAACGGTAGCTGGATGCAAGAAACATTCTGCTTGGTGCAATGTGGCGTGGCAATGCTTCTGAGGAGAAATCTGTCAGTATTTGGCATGTAAGTATGGTTGTGTTTAGTGCCATCACCTAATTTGATGGTTGCATAACGGTTTGAGTGCCCATGCAACAAAAAACTGAAGCTGCCAATGCTGTGAACACTGAATAGAAACTCAAATCAGAGCAAACTTGAATTGCATTTGATTTTTGACTGATGCCCACGCTTCAACAAAGTTATTGTTGAACAGTTGAATTGTTAGCACTGTCTATAAGTGGGGAAAAGCTTTATTTTTCTCAGGAAATTGCTGTTTCCTTGCTCTTATATGTGTATTTCATACTAAGAAATGGTCCAGGACGTGAATTATAATGCATAAATTGCATTCATATTTGCTTTACTGTTGTTTTTCAGCTTTAAATCTGGGGTGCGAGGCTAGCTGCTGGAGTGAACGTGTTTACTGTCTGCACTCGCGGCTGCTTACGGAATAATACGGGGGGAAAAAAGTTTAACAAATAAATTTTACGGGACCTGTGGGGAGAATTGTGGAATCACAATCATGTCATAAAACATCTGTAAAAAGGATATTGTTATGATCGAGACTAAAAGCAGGAGTTGAAATTGAGGTTCTATAAATATTTCAGGTATAGTTTTATCTTGCCAATATAAAGAAGCGACATCCTGAAATGTCATTAAAGATTTTTGGCTTCACTGCTCGGAAAAGAGCTTTTTGGTCCTGATTAAAAGTCCTGCTTGAGGAACGGTCCAATTAGATAATTGCTGGATTTCATGTTGATTATATTAATTATCCAATGAGATGGAAAATCAAGTACGTCATATGTTTTCATCACTTTAGAAAAGAATGAAAAATACCTAATGCTAAAGGTCTGGTTGAACAACGAATAGCTTTTGGAATAGTATGTAGCAGTCTGTTGAGTGAATGAAGGGTGAGACTTGAGTCAAAGCTTTAACAATTATTTTAAACAATGCATTTAAAGGTATAAGGAGGAAGCCTTTGAGCTGAGCGGGACAGTGCTGACCATTTCCTTAGGTAAGGTGTAATGTGTGTATGCAGCAGGCTCATCATATATGTGTGTTTGTGCTGGAGACTGAGGACATTGTTGTTTCAGAAAGGTTTCACACGCGTGCTCCTTGACGAGAAGACCTGGCACACAAAACTAGTGGATCAGGAAGAATTGATAATTTTGTGGTTGGACTGTAAAATGGTGGCTGTCTGAACTCTCTCTGGTTTCTAACACAAATAAATAAAGAGCTAAGCAACAATTACCTTGAAAATAAACAGTTTCAAAGCTGTGAATTATGGGCTTAATTTTTTTCCAGGATGTGGTAATGGCATAGTAATGAAGCATTATGAAATACTTCTGTGTTTGGAGTAAAATTTTGCATGCACATCACGGCATGTAAACTTAAGTTAAGTTATGATTAAAGTATTAATGGTCATTCAGTATGAGCATACAAGCCATTTCTAGCATCTCACATGCCTATTTTATTCAGACTTACGATACATGTAGAATATGGTCATTTTTTTGATTATAGGATTATGTTTTTTTTTTCTTCTGCAGACTTGTACACTCCATATACCTTTTTATATTTTTGGTAGTACTACCTGCCCTCAGAAAGAGTTGGGGCGGTATGGAAAATGCAAATAGAAACAGAAAGCAGTGATTTATAAATTTACTTCTATGTCATTGCACACTGTATGAAGGCAAGACATTTTAATTCAGGTCTGCAATGTATTCCAAAAAATGTTGGGAAAGGAGCCAATGATGTAGTAGTAATGAGGTAAAAATGCACACTGATGTGATTTGAAATGGCTGGTGTCAGCAGGTGGTCGTAAACATGAGTTGGTACAGAAGCCACATTCAGAAAAAGTCTTGTCCTTCAGGGGCAAAGATGAGCTGACGATCACCAATTAGCTCACAAATGCAACAAAAATCACTAAAAGGTTAAAAAAACAATATTGCTGAAAGAGAGAGAGGAAGTGATTTGGATATTTTACCTTCTACAATGCATAACATAGTGAAAAGATTCAGGAGATCTGGGGTAATTTCTGGGGCAAGAGTGCTCGCCTAAGCTGTGAGTGCCCATGAACTCCAGTCACTCAGACAGCAGCACTGCTTCAAAACTGTAATTTATCAATCAGTCATAGCCATATGGGCTCATGGTCACTTTGGTAAGCTTTTGTTACATACTACATTAGTGTTACATCAACAAATGCTAGTTAAAACTAGTGTGCAAAAAGGAAGCCTTATGTTAACAGTCTCCTGAAGTGCTGTCAGCTTCTCTTCTGTAATGCATCTACAATGGATAATAGATGACCATCCAGGCTGTTATCACCAACAGGTTCAAAAACCATGCTCTGTTACGGAATAGGATTGTGTCAGCCACCTTGGCAAGGGTAACTCGCACTTCTTTGAAGGTGCCATTAATGCTTAAATGCACGCTGAGATTTTGGAGCAACATATGCTGCCTCAAAGATGACATTTTTCCAGGGATGCCCTGGAATAATTCAGCAAAACAATGCAAACCATATTCTGCATGCATCACAAACCCATGGCTAAGAATAGGGTTTGGGACCTCGACTGGCCTTTCTGCAGTGCTGACTTGTGCGAAAGTATGGTGCATTTTTAAAAGTGAAATGCGACAGCAAAGACACTGTTTTGTTGCACACCTTAACCCCATTGCGCAGAATAAAAATATTGCCAATTTTTTTCCTGTTAGGCATGAGCCTATTTATGCTTTATAACTCTGTATTAGTGTCATAGAGACTGTGGAATATTATTTTAGTGAAGCAAAACATTTGGAAATTCAGTTACAGAATTTTTTTGGGAATTAAATATGGGAATTTACAGACGCCAGGGTTAAGATTTGTTTGCAGGAAAGATGGGACAAGATTACACCTAAATGACTTAATCACTTGGTGTGGTCAGGCCATAAACATTCATCAAGTGTTGTCAAATAACTGGCGACATTACAGACAGTAAATGCATAACTTTTTTTTTTTAAACGTGTCTCAAGAATCAGAAGTGAAGTAAGTTCTTTTTGAAAAATCAATAAAATTCATGTGGTGACGCATCACATAATGTTCTTGTTCTGTTTTCCATGAAATACTGGTCAAAGATGATTTACCAAACTCTGTTTTCAGGTTCAATTTTAATTTAGTATTCTGTCCCAAGTTTCTCAGACATGGGGTTGTATAATATTTGGTATTATTTTGAGAGCTGCTGATCAGCACATTCAGAAAGAGACAGAAGCTGTCGTTTGGACTTTTTTAACAATGTTTTGCCATATGTTTCTTTATTCCTGAACCATTGTAATATGCAGGCGAAGTGGTAAATACCTTTTATTTCTGCCAATTCAAATGAGAATGAATAGGACAAAGGCAGTCAGGTTCGTGGATTTTTCAGCAAATGAATTAAGTTCTATTTAATTTTTTTTAATTGACTGACTCGATAATGCGAGTTTTTCTCAAATAGGATATCCAAGCTCACGAATCCTATTGATGTCTCAATGTGATCCATTGCATGCATTTATTTTTTCCATTTCCCATTGCTCATTAAAATTGTGCCTCCTGCTTGGCTTTGAGATGTAGGAACAGGAAACCTTTCTGTAGGCGGCATTTGCTCAGTGGGATGAATCTTGAGCTGATGTGAATATTGCCAGAACATCTCTCATCTGCATGGAACTTTAACCCCTCAGAAATATCTGTACTCCAGGCTTGTGAGCATTGCTTCGTGCCTTCAGTCTTGTTAATTTGACTCTTTATCTGTAAGTTTTGTAACAACAACATCATCATCATAAAGAATCTGTGAAAGTCAAAAGCCATGAGAGTGCAGTGCGACTTGAAATATTGCCGATTCATAAGGTGCACGCTATCCTTTCAATAATCACAACTAGGCTTATGCTGTCGGAGGCGACGGCTTGGGGTATATCCCCGAACGCCCCCAATCCTCCAATTCTCCAATCCTTGAATAGACCCAATACAATATAAAACCCCTCAGGTCATGACCTTTCATTTGAACATAATTTTAGGTTCAATCAAATGGTTCTGAAGACATGGCCAAAATGGTAATTTTCCATCACAAAGTGCCACCTGGTGGCAAAATATTGAACCATACAGGTATGATGTTATCATGTGACACGTTGTGAGGTCATGACCTTGCAGTTGCACATAGTTTCCTGTCAATTGGACAAATAATTCCAAAGACATGGCAAAAATGGTGAATTTTATGTGACAAAGCTCCACCTTGTGCCAATTTTGAACCAAACAGGTATAATGTCATCATGGGACACATCCTCACGTCCTGAACTTTCATTTGCACTTGATTTGAGGTCAATCGGACAAATATTTCCAGAGATATGATAAAAAGAGTGATTTTTTTTTTTTTAGTTTTTGGCCCCTGATGGCCAATATAGAAATTGTGAATTGTCCAATATCTAATCAGTTCTTCCTCTTTATGATACCTACTTATATGTTAAACTTGGTATTTCAAATAGAAATAATACTGAAGTTATCGCGTTAATACGTGCAGCGGCGGCGGCTGCTGGACCAATTATGATTCAACACTTCATATCCAATGACCCATCATTTCTGACGTTACTGATTGTTACTCCAGAATCACACTCAATGGTCTTTTAAGGCATTATTAATTGGATATCACAGTAGGAATCAACAGTAGTCCGACAGAAGCATAATATGTTGTGTACAATGTATACACATGTTTTCTAGACTCAATAAGGCATCTGTTGCGATGCACAATGGATAAAACCGCGCGATGCTTTTGTCACATGGTCTATGCTCCATTATGACTGGAGACTAAGTGGGTAGGCTTTCCTCTGTTGCACAGGGGGGCTGGTCTCTCCCTGAGAATCCCTCTGCAGTCTCCTCAGAAGATAAAATTTCCATATCCCTGACCGGTTGCACAAAGAGGTTTCCTACTTAACTATTACAACCACATGGTGTCCTCGAGGACACTCCCACTCTCTGGCAAGGAGCTTAGCAGCACATCCTGTCCTCGTCTCCGGGGAGAGTTTCTCTGTGCTCCTGCGTTCTGCTGGAAGAAGGCAGAGCAAAAAAAAAATCTTGCATTCCACAATATTTGGAATTCACGAAGCTTCAACAAATACTCTTAATGATGGAAGTCTCAGGCAGATACCAGACCAGTCTTTAAACCTTCTGGATATTATTTCTGCCAGAATGATTGGTTTCAAGCCAGAAAGACCATCTGCAATTATCGCGAAATAGCAACGGCTCCCTGGATTTTCTGCAGATAGTATGACTTCAAATCTATTGTTTTACATTTAAAAACCGGAATCCAAACTTGTGTGTTTGTGCTTTCTGAAATGTACGACCCCAATTCTAAAAAAGTTGGTTCATCATGGAAAATTCAAACAAAATCTACAAAGGGATTTTCAAAATCCTTTCACTCTCTATTATATGGAAAACAGTATAATTTGAGGTTGGTTACTTCTTGTTCCAACATGGGAATTCAATTTCTCATTGAAAATATTCAGTGTGATGACAGTCAGAAAAAAATTGCACAGTTGACCCTTTACTGCTGTGTCACATCATGTCTTCTAATCACACTCAACAATCAACTGGGCTTTGAAGAAACTTTTTGTTAAAGCAAGCAGAACTGTCCCCCTTTTCTCCAGTCTCAAGCGGAGACTGATTAGGACGGCAGCCAGGCTAGTTTAGCACCGTTCTCTTTACTTATTGACCCATGGACTTTTAATCCACGCATAATCTGATTTGTTGTAGCCTTTCTGAAAAATGCAAGGATGTCCCAGAGACCGAGACCATCTAGGTGACCATCATATGTTGCTCCAAATTTTTAGCATATCTTTCTGAATTAATAGTGCCTTCGGTACATGCAGTTGCCCTTGCACTGACACAGCCCATGCCATGATATATGCAGGCTTTTGGACCTGACGCTCATAGCAGCTTGTCGTCCTTCTGCAAAAACCACTGGAAATGTTGACTCATCGGACCACAAAACATGCTTCCAAGGTGCTACTATCCATCTCAGATGACATGGAGCCCAGAGCCCAGAGAAGTTGGCAGTGCTTTTAGTCAGTGGTGATATATGGCTTCCTTTTTACTGAGCAAAGCTTTAAATTGCATCTGTAGATGCAGTGGTGAATGGTGTTGACAGACAATAGTTTACCTTAGTATTTCCCAGTGCATATTATGATACTATCACATGGCTGTAAGTCAATGTCGTCAGAGGGATCAGATATCTGGTGAATTCAGAGGTGGTTTTCAGGCTTGCCTTTTACACACTAAGGTGCAAAAATGGATTCCTTCCATCGTTTGATTGTTACATACTGTGGACAGGGGTAGGGAACCTTCTCCAGAAAGAGCCGCTGTGGGTGCAGCCGTTCATACTGACCAAGCTGCTACACACCTGATTTTACTAATCAACTTCTGGAATGTTTGTTATGGGCCTTGTTAAGTAGAATCAGGTGTGTAGCAGCTTGGTTGATATGAAAGTCTGCCCCCACGAGGGCTCTTCTGGAGAAGGTTCCCCACCCCTGCTGTAGACGATGAAATGCCCTGAATCTACCTAGTTAATCTTTTTGGAAAGTGATGGATTATAGGCTTATGCATATATTGGCAAATAGGTGGGCCTCAACTTCTTTATTTTGAGGGACTAGGCCTTTTGCAGAAGTTGCTTTTAAACTATCACTCAATTGGCTCACCTCTTTCACATCAACTTATTAATACAACTTGTCAAATCATTATTAGTCCTCAATGTCTTCTGCGCCAACTGTTTTGGACTCTGCTGCCATCATTGGATTTGAAGTCTGCGTATATTTTTAATAAACAATTGAATTCACAAGTTAGTGTTGCTTAATATGTTGCTGTAGTGTTTTTGAAAACAGAGTAGGGCAGGGCTATTCAACCATGTCCAGAAAGGGCCAGTGTTGGGTGCAGGCTTTCATTCCAGCCCAGCACTTACACACCTGACACCACTAATCAACCACAAGTGTCTTTGGTAAAGAGGTTGATTAGTAGTATCAGGCGTGTAAGTGCTTCGTTGGAATGAAAGCCGGCGCCCACCCCGGCCCTTGCGGGATACTGTTGAATAGCCCTGGTGTAGGGTGACTGGGCTTTTCGAATCGCTCCTGTCTCATTTTATATGCATTTTCATAATGTGCTGAATTTTTTTACACTCAGGATTGTCAGCTAGGTTGTCTGCAAGTACTGTTCTTCAAGGGAAGGACCAGCATGTCATTGTAATTTTATGTTCTGTGGAAAGTATAAGGGCCTGGTCTAGGGCAAGTGAACATATGTCCTTCCATTACCAAGTTCATTTTGGACATTATGTATATCTTACACTATAACAGATAAGGGAAATTATTAAGCAAGGCCAACTTACTGAATTGAAACAAAGATTCATCATGCTGCATATCATAAATTAATTACATTGTTGAGTAACCGTATCCTTCCGTTGCTTTTGCTTGGCCAAACCCATAAATGAACATGAATGAATGAATGAACATTTGATAGTTAAGGTGCTTTACAGTCATATGGAGTAATCTCACTTTACCATCACAAATGTGCGGCTCCCATTTGGTCGATGCACAATCGGGAGTAAGTGCCAGAATGCTCACCGCAAATCAGCTGAGGTGGAGAGGGAGAGGAAAATGAGCATAGCTAAATAAGTTGGGGATGATGTGTTGATGAGTTGAAAGTGCTAGGTCGGGAATTTAGCTGGGACACTGAGGAACCCCTTACCCCTCTTGTTAAAGAGGGTCATGGGATTTTTAATGGCCACAGTGAGACAGGGCTTTCATTTAACAGCTCCTCTTACAGCACAGCGTCCCCATCACTGCACTGGGGCATTGGGAATTCTTCGTATAGAGAGACCACCACCACCCACAGGCCCACCAACACCAGTCCCTGCAGAATCTTTGGAAACCACCTGGGAAAAACATAGTGCTGTCCAAGCCCATACCGGCTTCGCTTCAGCTAGTAGGCTGAAACAGATCAAATGGTGGTATGGCTGCTGGCAGATAAACTATCAATGTGCTTGTTGTTAAAGAAGAGGGTAATATTGTTTGAATTTCATAGTTTTGGTGTCTGATTATGATTTGTTTTTATTAGCTTACTTAATTGTTAATTTTGAGGTAGCGCATTCCGTCACTGTCTTGCACTGATGAACAATACTCAAGCACCTATGGTGAACCTCATGCGTCAGTAGCCGCGCGACTCGCGACATTTTTCATATAATGGACTATTATTCTTGGAAGAAGGATGTAGCTTGAATGTTTTCCCTTAAAATACAAACTTAATAGTTTATACTGAGTGAATATATGCTACTTAAATTTTGACTTTTTGTTTACCTGGAGACACAAGGTTGCCAACCTGGGCTTTCAAAAGGAATTTTATAGGCACAGGGAGTTGGGACCCTCGTATTAATCTCTCATCTGATCGAGTAAATGAAGGGCTTACTTTTCAAACCGTCTTTCGCTGCCTCTGAAGCCCTGTTTTCGAAAGGCTGGCAAACTCCTGCACAGTATTACAGCCTCATCGTATTATGTTGTCCAGACACTCAATATGCTCCTGTGGTCCTTTTATTAAATTGCTCAAGTTAGACAAAACTGAAGGTAGATTTGTTTATGTCAGTTTAGCATAATTTAATTTTCTGCACCTGAGGAAATCTGGGATATTGGATAAAAAAAATGAGCTTAGGCTCAACAAACCTCTGAAGCAATGATGATTATACAGTATTGCACAATATTGTCCATGATATTGAAAATATTCTTTAATAATTGTGTATTGAGTTTCAGAAATCAGAGTTTTTTGATCAGTTGTAAGTACTGATTGCCAGATTCCCAAAGTCCATTTTCACGTGTAAAATCTTTTTGCACTTGTGAAACCAATAACATGGACTGAGATTGGCCATGGCATTGCTTTTGCACCAATCATTGGCAATATTACTGGTTTTCTATGAAAAAAAAGATCTTTGTGACTGTGGTCCTGAGTGTCTTAAGCTCATCTTCAAAATAATGAACACCGAGGATTGAAGGGTTTTTTTTTTTGTTTTTTTTTCTTTTTTGATTGATAGAGCCCCTTTGCTGCATCAAGTAATATTCCGTGTCAGTATTGTGTGCCACCCACCCATTGATTTTTAAGTGATGAATTTTGCAAAAACTTTGGATGGAACTTTCAAATTTAATTTGTAAATTTTATCTGTTTGAGGAAAGCATCACGATTAATTCGGACCAGCTCCTTCTGGCAGCTTCCGAGTGTCCTGTATTATTCTATGTTTATATTGATTCGGTTCCTCTGCAGATGAACAGCTGGTGTTGCCAATATCTTCTGCTCCTTGTTCAGAGGAACACCCTGATGCCTCCATTTCCTGGTCCAAACCCTGACATTATATGTCATGGCCTCCAGTAACAGTGGAGACAGTGGTGAGGAAAGGGTCTTGGGGTCACGGAGGTCATGTATTGTGTGTGTTTGGCTCATGTTGCAGGAGCTGGCCAGCTGCGGGTGGAGCAAAAAGGAGAAGCACAGCCTGGCACCCAACGTGGTGGCATTCACCCGGCGGTTCAACCAGGTGAGTCCTGAAATTATGTCTAATTATATGTTATTGGTACCATCAAGAAAGGAGAAAATGGCTGGTTTTATAATTGAGACCCGAGTTCACACCTATCGCTTGTTGTAGGTTCTGAACAGAAAGGGCTCATTTAAAATGCAGTTTGTTCTCTGTCTACAAAACACACTGAACACAGTATTACACCTCATTGCATGGACAGCAGTGTTTGTCAATCTGCGTTATGGACAGACTAACCCATGATTTGTTGTCGAGTTTGTCCATGAAACAATCTAAACAGCAAATCTCTCTCGGTCTCATAATATGTAAAACAGTGTTTAGGAGGTTTAGTGTGTAATTTATTGAATTACGCACCTGGATACTTAAAGAGCAGTTTCTGAGTCACTAAAGCCACTGGGATTACTCTATACTTATTGTAGCAGTGTTTACTGTCTCGCTGTGCGTGGATAATTCACTCTTTTTTTTTTTTGCAAAGGAATAATAAATTTTGTGAGGCATGTTCCATCATAAAATCTACTAACTGGCTGAAATCCTCCTGGCTCATAATTTACCTTATAATTCCAATTGCCTTTATTTCATTTTCAGGCTATCAGGCAGGTTTTTTAGTTTTTTTTTTTTTATTTTGCCAACTGCTGTTTGGCTATGTGCAAGTGCTGGGCACAGACTGGTCCCAAGTGTCTTCATATTCCTGTTAACATCACCAACATTGCCCACAGTGCCTCCGAACTGGAAACCTTTGTCATAAATAGCATTAGCAGATTTTACTGCGCAATGGACCTCTCACTTTTCCACTCACTGCTTTTCTCTGCTGTGCTTTTTCTGCATTTATTGAGAAACATCTGATAAACAGCCAAGAGGTGAGTTAGCGAGGAAGGTGAAGTAAGGAGAGTGATAAAGACGCCAGCAGGCAGCACACAACTCTTGTCAGTCCATCCATCCATCCATCCATCCATTATCTATAGCTGCTTCTTCCTTGCTAGGGTCACAGGGGAGCTGGAGCCTATCCCAGCTGACTATGGGCAAAAGGGGAGGACACACCATGGACAGTTCTCCAGTTTATCGCAGAGAGCACACATCACTCATACATCGGTCATTCTCTCACACACACACCTATGGACAATTCTTAGTTTCCAAATAGCCCGATATGTATGTCTTTGGACTGTGGAAGGAAACCCAAGCAAACATGGGGAGAAGACACAAATCCCACACTGCAAGGCCTCTGGCCTGATTCGAACCTGCGGCCTTCTTGCTGTGAGGCGGCAGAGCTGCCCACTGCACCTCCATGCCACCCGACTCTTGTCTTCGGCTGAGTTCATTAAGCTCTGCGTTTGACTGTAGTCTTGCCACCACTGCCTACCCTTTGTCTGTTAAGTTAAATCAAATTTCATAATTGGCGAGCGATCAACTGTCCTCAACTGTCCTCTTGGAGCTTTCGGGTAAAGCATTGAGGACAGACATCGATCTGTGCGGAGCCTTCAATGCCTTTAAAGAACAATGAAAGTCTACTACTACAAAACTGCACAATATGCTTTCTCTTAGTTTAGATTTGTATTTACTTTACTGCTGTTTTTACTTTTGTCTTCCTTTGTGACAAAATTGATTCTCTTATAACATATTTGATTTGGTGGCTGCATTTCACCTTGGTGCTGCAGCCTGCATTTTTTGTTCTATTTGACTGCATTTGATCTTTTCAAGATCATCTCTTTGACATTTTTTGATGTTAACCAACTCTCATTTTTTAAGGTCTTGTTCCATTGGCTGGGATTCATCAACCTTTTTAAACTAAGTTATTATTATTATTATTTTTTTTTTTTTTTGTACCAAAGTATGATTCCTCTCTCTTGCTTTTTAATTTAGTATTTTGTGGAGCAATAGCCATTAAATGATGTGACATTTTCTGGATTACCATAAGAAGGATTTTTAAAAATAATTTCTCGGTGAAAAAGAATGCACGCCCTGCAGTGAAACACTTCTGCTTTCTCGGCAGGATTACTTCATTTGAAAAAATGAATTTGAGCAGTGATGTAAAGGCTTATTTTTGTCTGCCTGCAGTGTAATTCTAAAACTGTTTTATCTCTTTAGTAACAAGCTTGCTGGTGTCCATTCTATGGAAGAATTAATTAAAACAAATGCACTATTTTATCGAAATGCTCAATTAATTATTTGCTATTAATTATTTTTTTCATGCTCCACATGAAAAAGATTTAGGAGTGATTGTTGACTAAACCCTTACAGGTTCTAGCCATTGTACCGTAGCTGTTTAAAAGGCCAACAAGATGCTGGGATATATGGCCAAAAGTATTGAGTATAAATCCAAAGAGGTCATACTTCTCTTGCACAACACATTCATTTGACCACATCTGGAGTATCATGGACAGTTCTAAGGGCAATACTTGAAGAAAGATATAGAGGCTCTTGAAAAAGTTGAGAGAAGAGCCACAAAGTTAATTCCAGGAATTAATAATGAAAACTATGAGAAGAGACTGAAGATCGTTAATCTCTGTAGTCTTAGGAAAAGGAAACTTGGAGGTGATCTGTTTGAGGTCTCTAAATATCTTAAAGGGATAAACAAAGTGAATTATGTGGGAATTACTAAGGCGCGTTTTGTTAGTAGGACTCGGGGGCACAAATGGATACTTTTGAGTCATTGAATTTCAGAAGTGATAGATTCATTATAGTACTAAGAAACTGGCGAGCCTAGTTGGGCTGAACAGCCTGTTCTCGCCACTCATGTCATGTCATGCTATGCTATGTTATGTTACGTTATGTTAAGTCAAAACAAGCCTTCCAGCATTCCTGAATTTTTAATTTAAAAATAAGTAATAATAAATTAGTAAAAGACACTTCCCTATGATTATCCCACCAAAGAAAAGGATAGCTGATATTTAATTTTTTAGTCGCGAATGCTGTCATTTTTTGTGTTTTCTAACTTATGTTTTTTTTTGCCTTGGTAATGAAATGCCACATTTTCACAGAGCAGCATAAGAAATATGCTGGAAGCATGTTTGCAAACTAGGCTTATGCCGTTGGAGGCGACGGCTTGGGGTGTATCCCCGAATGCCCCCAATTCTCCAAAACCCCAATCCTTGAATAGACCTTGAATAGACTTTAATTTGAACTTAATTTCAGGTCAATCGGACAAATAGTTCTGAAGATAGGGCCAAAATGGTAATTTTCCATCACAAAGCGCCACCTGGTGGCAAAGTATTGAGCCATACAGGTATGATGTCATCATGTGACACGTTGTGAGGTCATGACCTTGCAGTTGCACATAGTTTCATGTCAATTGGACAAATATTTCAAAAGATATGGCAAAAATAGTGAATTTTATGGGACAAAGCTCCACCTTGTGTCAAAATTTTGAACCAAACGGGTATAATGTCATCATGGGACACATCCTCAGGTCATGACCTTTCACTTTCACTTGATTTGAGGTCAATCGGGCAAATGTTTCCAGAGATATGATAAAAACAGTGATTTTTTTTTTTCAGTTTTTGGCCCCTGTTGGCAAATTTAGAAATTGTAAATTGTCCAAAATCGAATCAGTTCTTCCTCTTTATGATACTCACTAATATGCAAAACATGAAATTTCTAATTGAAATATTACTGAAGTTATCGCGTTAACACGTAGGGCGGCGGCGGCGGTCGGACCAAAAACATAATATCCCCGAAACGCCGTTCGGCGTTCAGGGATATAATTAACTCAAAACAATATTTTACTTCACATTAAATTAGTCACAAAATGGTGGAAACTTCATATGAAATATGAAAATTGCTGGCTAGATCTCCCTAGAGCCTTCCCAACAACTCCAACAGTGTGTACTTTTCGCAGATTTTCTGAAAGCAGAGGATTTTATACTTCAAAGTGATTGAATCACTTGAATCACTCACTTTACTTAAGGTTCTCCAGGATCTGAAAGGTATACCCAAATAGCCAAGGTTACAAATGATATATCAAAAGTGAATCACTTTGAGGTCAGACTAATATGGGCCTCTCCAGTATGTAAGGACTATATTTTGAGAAATTTGCATTTTAAACTTTGTTCGAGCGCCTCAGTTAGTATTGCCTGTGACAAGATGGAATGCAGACAGCTTGCTGTTGCTGTATAAATTCAATTTGAATCAGTTATAATTGTGCAAGAAATGCAGCAGTGAAGTTCAAAAATGTGTCGCCGTTGTGCGGGAGGCGGCTGCTCCAGCTCAAATGCTGAAGGAGTGAGTGTCTGTAGTTGGCCCGAGGATCTGAAATTTGCAAGAATATCAACTAATTTTGTTCAGGGGTACGTTTCCCAAAGGCTTAGTTGCTAACTACACTAGCAACTTACATATTTTAACCATATGCAGTCGATGGTTCCAGTTAGGTTAACATTTATGATTTTGGGAAATGTACCCCCTGTACTAAAATGGCGAAAGGTCGCACTGAACACTCTGTGCTCGGCTCACATTTTCTCAAAGTGCGTTTCAACAGTTGAGTACTGCTGCGGTTTACTGTAGTTACAAACCGAAGCTACTAACACCAAGTGTGGCTCCTTAATCAAAAAAACTGTTTAAGAACCCATAGTAAAGGGCACAGGGAACTCTGATGGTGAGTTTTAGAAGTTTTTTGAAGTTTCAAGTTACAAGTGATGCAAGATTTCTAATCATTCCTTAACTGATTGGATCAATTCTTAGTACTCCATGCATGCATACGTAAGTATGTAAATAAATAAACAAATAAATCAAAGGAATGGTAGAGAGGCACTTTGCCTGCATAAACGTATCTGTCTCACATCCACAATCTTGGATTTGACAATCGTTAACATTTACAGCAGTCTGGATAAGTCTGCTTCAAACATGACAATCCGTATTGTATTTGCAAACCTTTCTCATGCAATTTGTAAGAAATATTGGCCCATGTACATTCTGAGGAGGTCAAAGACCATGCGATTCTGTACTGGTGGTTGGACTCTCTTTACCTGTACACTTGCTTTCGCTAGTCTCGAAATGAACTTAGCTCTCAGCGTTTGGTTCAAATTGGTATGGCCTACTCCCTTATTTTTTGGACGAAAATTCATCTCCGCTTCTTTTCTGCGTTACTTTGCCTGTAAGCAGCATATTGTTGCTGGAGGAGTCATCAGAGTCAGAAGTGGAGCTTGAATCTCCCACTGTTTTGGGAGCCTTATCTATGCCTGGTTTTCAAAATTTCCGCCTCCAATGATGTCATAGCTAAGACGACAAAATTTAATTTGCAGTGTTTTCGACATCTAATTAAGCACCTTTCTGACGGCTTCAAGCTTCAATGTTTGTTCCTATTGTATATTATAAAGTATAAGCTACTTTTGGCTAGTAATATTGTACAAGAAAAAAAGTTTGGGAATACCTTCAAGTACAGCCGATCTAATGGTAAAATTTCCTGTGCTTAAGCGAGGTACAACTAGGGACTAGACAGAACTCTGTCAGGAAATAATTAGATTGGCAAGGACCTGAAATAACTGATTGGTCTGAGCAAGCTACAGCTGAACGATGAAAATAAAGACCTTAATCTTTCTCGATGGTTTCAGCAGATGGCATTTTAATTGTGATTAGTCTCGGGAGATGATTATGCCTGAGAGTCTGAAATTCATTTTATCAGTTAAGAAAAAGTTGTTGGATAGCTGATGAAACTAATTCTTTGACACTTGATTATTGCGAAGGGAGAATACTTGAAGGAGGAAGGAGGAAGAGAAAGGGTTGGGGGAAGGGGGGTGGGGGACTGATTGTGGTGATGCCAAGGGTTCTTTTTAGAGTTTACAATGATGTAAACTTGGCCCTACAGCAGTCATGTTGTGTGCTAATGAGGGACTGATTATTGTGCGCTCTGCGCCAGGGACAGTGCTCCCTTTCAGAGTGGATAGTGGTCTGAATCTCACTGCCAAGCCTTCCACCAGCAGCAGGCACTTTTCGGCTTAACACTCCCCTCCCACAGTCCCACAGTCACTCAGCCACTCCCCCACCGAGACTGAGCCTCACACGGAATTTGGGGTTGGGGGGTGGGGGGGGGGGTGGTGAGGTTTGGCTGTCTGTGGCTGCCTGTGGAAAAAGTGATGCTGTAATCTGTTTTGCTGACTGTTCTAACATAACCATTTCCTTCTTTACCTTTGTTGCTGTTTGGTTGCTATGGCAAACCGAGGCCTATGCCCTTTAACCGCAACATGATAAGGGGTATGGGTCTCAGAGTTTTAATCACGTAATGAGGATTAACAAAGGTAGTACCAGCACTGCATCTTGTCCACTGATACTGATCTTAGGTGCATTCCCTTTCATTAACGAAAGATTATTTGCAAAAGAATTGTCTGAAGTTCAGCTGTACACTGAAAAATCCAATGCTTGTAAATTTTTTTTATAAGTGCTATAATTGCCTTTTGATTCTTGTTCATGGCTCCGTTTAGAAATGGGGGTGTGCTGTGGATTGTTAGAATGTAAGGTGGCTTGGCTGTGCTTGCTTTAGGACACAATTTGTATATTTTGCTCATGCTTATTTCTTGAAGACCTGCTGTCTTGTGCTTCAGATGGGCGAAAACTCATCCATTTGCCAGATTGTATCAGTACAATATTAGAACTCGGCTTATGCCGTCGGAGGCGACGGCTGGGGGTATATCCCCGAACGCCCCCAATCCTCCAATAGACCTTGAATAGACTTTGACGTGAAATTCAGTTCAAATGAATTGGACAAATGGTTCTGAAGATATGGCCAAAATGGTAATTTTCCATCACAAAGTGCCACCAGGTGGCAAAATATTGAACCATACAGGTATGATGTCATCATATGACACGTTGTGAGGTCATGACCTTGCAGTTGCACATAGTTTCATGTCAATTGGACAAATAGTTCCAAATTTATGGCAAAAATTGTGAATTTTATGGGACAAAGCTCCACCTTGTGTCAAAATTTTGAACCAAACTGGTATAATGTCATCGTGGGACACATCCTCAGGTCATGACCTTTCATATGCACTTGATTTGAGGTCAATCGGACAAATATTTTCAGAGATATGATAAAAACAGTGATTTTTTTTTTTCCAGTTTTTGCCCCCTGGTGGCCAATCTAGAAATTGTAAATTGTCCAAAATCGAATCGGTCCTTCCTCTATATGATACTTATTTATAAGCAAAAGTTGGAATTTCTAATTGAAATATTACTCAAGTTATCTCGTTAACATATAAATCAGTTTTTGGCCCCTGGTGGCCAATCTAGAAATCGTAAATAGTCCAAAATCGAATCAGTTCTTCCTCTATATGATACTTACTTATATGCAAAATTTGAAATTTCTCATTGAAATATTACTGAAGTTATCGCGTTAACACGTAGGGCGGCCCGGCGGCGGTCGGACCAAAACCATAATATACCCGGAACGCCATTCGGTGTTCGGGGATATAATAACACAGAGGTTGGAAAAATGCTTTTAGTTACTATGCTCCGTATAAATGGAATAATCTTGTGACAGAGCTTAAACTGAACGCGTTGATTCCTTTGAATCATTTTAAGCATATCATTAATGATATTATGCAGTCTGAATGTGCATGTACTCTGAGTTACACCTTTTGTATTTTATTATGTTATATTACTGTTGTGTATATTCATTTTATTTGTTTATTTACTGATTAGCATTGCATTGACTGCTGTAATCAGGGTGTCATTGGAAAAGAGCTTCCTCTCAATTGGCCTTCCCTGAATAAATAAAGGCGAAATTAATACACATGATGAAAATTAGTATAATAATACTCACACTAGAGTATGGATGCATTGCAGGGTTGGCTTGTCTGTGGCCTCGCTCCTCGTACAGGAAGTTCCGTTTTCTCACTTGGCGAGTAACTGGTGTGAGTTTATCAAAGTGGCACAACAGCGCCTTTCTGTTCTCTGCCCTTTTATTTGTGCCATATGCACAGTTAATGCGTCAGAGATCCAATGTAACAAAAGCTGACTGAATCTAAGCTCTGTTCCCCTGCCTTCCCTTTGCCAAATTGTAAGGGCTGAGTATCTTTCCAGGAATATTAATGAGAAGGACTCATTGGTCTTTGAAAATACAGTTGGCTATTTTCCCCAAAGCTTTGAGCCCCAGTACATTATTGCTTGTGCCGGTGCAGTCATACAGAATCACCTGATGATTGAACTATTATGAGCAGGTTGGGGAGGGGAGGGAGGAGGATTGTTGCTACTTCCAATGATATTGCTAATGTTTGCCATGTTTCTTGCTTATTTGAATTTCTTTTAGGATTACTTGGTGCTGAGTTCCTTGGATTTTGCCTTTTGAGGTCGTATTTTACACAAACTTTACTTGACAGTTTGAAGAGGCTGACTATGCATACAAAACACAAAAAGAGAATCTGTACTGTTAATGATGTGTTTAATATGACGTGGGAATATGTTAAAATTGCTGATGTAATTTGTTTGAGTCCGGTCTCTGTAAATCACCAAAATTCTACCGCATTGGTTCTGAACCACCTATTCTGATTCAATGTACTATAAATAATCTCCTTGAAGAAAGTTTATTCATGGTGGAAGAGTGATTTTACTCGAGAAATGACAACAGAAGTCCTCTGATGCGCATAAGAACATCATTAACTGGGCAAGTGATTAATTCTGGAATTCACTTATCATTAATATCATATCCCTTATACATTGACTTAAGTTAGTGTAGTCAGGACTTAATTTATTTCTTATTAGGAAATTGTGTGAGAGTGCTTTACGTCCTGTCAGCTTACTGTACCCAAACCTTGTGCTCAAGATTATTAAACAGATTTTCCTGGTTGGTGGCTGAAACTTGTCCGAGTCTGCTTGGATTTGCTTGTTTCAAATGAGCTGGAGTAGCACGTGCTTCTCTTAATCGTTTATATTTGTATGGGCTCATGGCACACATCTCAGCATCTGTTTCAATGAGTAAAGAAGACAATGCATCAGTCTTGTGTTAGGCTGCCCAAAGAAATTACTTCATATTTCACTGGACCTGTGCAAGTTTATTTTAACACTGCAACGTGATTCATCATTTGTACAAGGCTTGGGTTTTATCTTCCGGTTTTTGGCCCTGGCCTGTCCTTAGCGATTTGCGCTTAAATGCTGAATTTGGAAGGACTTTTGGAACCGTATGACAGTGCCAGCTCTGTGCTGTGATTGCATGCCAAATTTCCAGCAGACCCTTCTGAATGGATATTTCATGCACTGTTGCCTTGGCTTGTCAGAGATTCAATGTCAAATATCTTCAGTTCATCTAACAGTGATAGGCTAGGGCTCTCCCCTGTTACCAAAAAACTGAAGGTTAAGCTATGTTTTCAAGTCAAATTAATGGCAAAATAGAAGTTCACATATCCTTTTCCATCAATGCTGGAAGATTTACGCAAAACTGAAAATCCTTGAGTTTCTTTCTTCACATAGTGAGTTTATTTTTCTCTAATCGTGAGCTTCATTGTTGGCTTCCAAATGCAGTGGCTTGCTGCTATTATGCAGGCATTCTTTCTATGATTTGGCTAAACGTTTGCAGCCAAATGCTCAGGACATGTAGGGGCTCTCCTGGCAATAGCACTGGTCAGGTGGTGTTGCGACATGGCCCACTGTCCTATCAAATCTTGACCACATCCGTCTCCATGGCTGCTGATAGCTCTGCTGCTTAGTATATAGTCTGCTGTGGTGGTTCCCAAGGAGAGGTGGAAGGATGAGTTGAATCTGCATGGCTTTTGCTCATAGCAAAGTCTTCTGATCGGAGGCAGAAAGCATACAGGCCATTAAGTAGTGGGACAGTCCCTCCTAAGGTGCTTCGAAGGTTGAGAAGGTTTGGCATACCTCTACTAACTCTCTATAACTTGTATGGGAAGTTCATGGACATGTGCTTTATGAACTTGGTGGCTGAGCATGGTGGCACAGTGGTTAGCACTGCTGCCTCACAGCAAGAAGGTTGTAGGTTCGAATCCGGCCTGGGGCCTTTCTGTGTGGAGTTTGCATGTTCTCCCCGTGTTTGCGTGGGTTTTCTCCGGGTACTCCGGTTTCCCCACCCACAAAACATGCAATATAGGAACACTCTGGTATGGCTGTGTGTGAATGTTTGGTGGTGGTCGGAGGGGCCGTAGGCGCATACTGGCAGCCACGCTTCCGTCAGTCTGCCCCAGGGCAGCTGTGGCTACAAAAACGTAGTTTACCATCATCAGAGCGTGAATGTGTGAGTGAATGAACAATGTATCCATTGTAAAGCGTCTTTGAGTGCCCAGAAAGCAGAAAAGCGCTATATAAAATTGATGCATTATTATTATCATTATGCTGTGAGTGGTGATAATGCAAAAATCCATCATTGGACTGCGTCTCTCATTATGTGTGGCTCTTGCAGGCCTGTGAAATCACACTGAATGCCTCACTGTTGTCAGGAACTGTTTACTGTAATACTGCACTTGCTTTGACTTGATTAAATTGGAATAATTTGTCAGCTCAATAGGTAAGGGATAGTAAGGATAGTCTACCCACGAGTTGGCTCAGTGGATCATTATCCTTGATTGATAGTGCTGATTAGTTGGATGGAATCTTTTTTTTTACCGCAAAGTTAAGGTAAGGCGATTAAAAATGTGAAATTGAAATTACTTTGCAGTGTTGAGTATAATAATAATAATAATAATAATCACAACTTTGTTATTAAGGTTGATGCCACCACTGATCAACGTTATAAATAATAATGGTCCAATAATCGCACAGGGACGTGAATTCCATACCTATTACACTGATACTAATGCCTTTTTACTCAAATAATAACATTCTAAGTCTAATAATCTCTAATCCCAAAGTTACTTTCCACCAAAAAAAAAATTATACCACTGGATAGATGATCTATTGACTGCATCACTTTTACACATCTTAAACTTGCTCTCATGACTTGTACACAATTCAAACACATGAGGATTTATGTTGTTCAGAGTGAATAGTGAGCAAGTCTTCATGGATCGATGACTGAGCTCAGCCCTGCTCTCAGGAAATCAGACAGGGCTATGATTTGCCCCTCGTCCGCGGCAGTTTCCGTGCCCCTGTGCTCTGTGAAAGAGCCACATCAGGTAGGCCTTAGCGTGTGAGCCGATGAAGCTTCTTCTCTGTTTGCCGCCTCCTTGTCCTTTCCATCCAATCATCCATGGAACATTCTGTCGACCCACAGAAGAGGGATAATTTATGTGCGGTGCATAGGAGCTTTGTACTTTTCACATGACTTCACTCACTGATTTGACATTGGCAGCCATTATGCTCCCTCATCTCTCATTAAATATTTACATGGTGGCTGTCTGCTGTACCGTAAATCTGTAGCCCGCTGTAATGACACCATCTCCAGTCTGTGGTATTAAGCTGTGGTGTAAATTAAAATGCAGAATATCAGCCCTTCACAAAAGGTGAGGAACAATGTGGAGAGGTGGAAAAAAATGGCTGTTTTGCCATTTGCAAAGAACATCCTGCATCCTGCATGTGGCAGGGGTAGTGTAATGCAGAAGCCAAAGCGCCCACGTAATGCACCTCTTGTTTGGAGCGAATATTCCTTTTCTGCTGCTGACGTCTGCATGGCTGACGAGAGTTAGTGCTGTGGCCCTGCTGTTTTACTCATCTCTGAATGAATGGCGCAGGGGTGATTGGCCAGAGTGTGTGGAGGACTCTGTGGTTTGAACACAGTTATGGTGCGTGAAATTATAGTTATTTTTCAAAATATTTTTCTTTTTTTCATTTGAGACAGATTTTAGTGAAATAATTCAGTCAATTTTCCAGTATTTAGTGGTTAGAAATGGCATTTATCTTTTTGTGGGCTTCATTTAAGAAGTTCCCAGCGATGGAAAACTATTCCATCTTTGCAATATGCAGATTAGCCCAAATTTCTATGAATATCGCTGACAAAGTGCACTTTCTGATGTGGTTTTGTGCACAAATGCCGAATAACAAGCACTGTAAATCTCCACCTATTAACTCGGGGCTCCTGAGTTTGTGAGCACATTCACTAGTAACCTCCACCTTTCTTTGCCTCTGCCTCAGGTTTTGTTGTTGGTCTTGTTTCCTGTAGGTCAGTTTCTGGGTGGTGAGGGAGATACTGACGGCGCAAACTCTGAAAATCCGAGCAGAAATACTCAGCCACTTCGTCAAAATTGCAAAGGTGAGTTTGCCATCCACCGTTTGTGTGCTTTGAATATGTGTATGAATATTTCCCCAGCTGGTTCTGGGTCATGCGTAGTCCTGTGTGCTCATCCATCCTGGTACTGGCTTTCAGTCCTGCATCTAAAGCTGGGGCCCTGGGAACTGCCTGGCTGCTCCATCTCCCACATGGAGTTGTAAACCTGTCCCATAAATTTGGCCCTATTCTCTATCACATTAGCAGAAGCTCTCTAAAATTGCATTAGCTCACCTGGCACAGTTAAACCAATGGTCTGGCCTGTTGCTGCCTGGTTTGTCCTGGCCCGTCCCATGCAATCCAATAAGAGACGAGACAACCCACTACCTCAGTCATATTCTCTTTAACCCTCACCCTCCCCCAAAACCCATTTTCAAAGTGCAGGTGTCAGTCCTCTGGGAGTTCTGTTGTTTTAAGAAGTCACAGACATCTAAATGCTATTTGGTCTGAGTTTTGTTTTTTTTAATTACCTTTTGAATTCATTTGATGATAATTATTATATCTAATACAGTGCTGTGATGAATTATTCGCCCCGTTCTCGATTTCCTGTGTTTTAAATGATTCCGTACCCTGAAGTCTTGGGGGTCATCAAGATGTTTGCTGGCATATGTGAGAATGTGAGACAAGCCTTTGTGTTCTGTTTGATTGTGGGATCCTGATCACTGGCCTTAACTGAGGCAAGTAGGGTTTTCGGTTCTTTAGATGTTAGTCTGGGCAATATTGTGACCTCCTGGATGAGTCATCAATGCGTTCTTGAAGGAATTTTATTGGGCCTGGCCACTCTTGGGAAGGTTCACCGCTGTTCTAAGTTCCCTCCAGTTATAGATAATTTCTTTCATTTTGGTTTGCTGGAGTTCCAGAGCCTTAGAAATGGTTTTGTAACCCTTTACAAACTGATAGATGTCAAAGAATTTGTTTCTTGTGTGTTTTTTAATAAATTGCTGCATCACATGTTGCTTATTCCCGACGTTACATTGCCTGACAAGTTTTATTTAAGTGATGTTTAGATTCAGCTGGACTGGGCGTGTCTTGTGAAATTATACTGAATTATCAATTAAATTTATTTTAGTTACGGGGGCCATTCCTTTTTCACATTTGGCCAAGTAGAATTGGATAGTTTTTTTTCTTCCAAGAAAAGAAGCAGTCATTTAAAAACTGCATTTGGATTTACTTTGGTTATGTTGGTCTAATATTCAAATTAGTTTGACCTGAATCATTTAGGTGTGAAGATAGGCAAAAAGTATAAAAATCAGAAAGAGGGCAAATACTGTTTCACAGCATTGCCTCTCCTCAACTGTGAAGGATTTTGAGTAAAATTTTGTTATCCTAGTGTTTCATGTGCTTCTATAGACACCTTTTCCCACCTTTTTATATCATTCAAAAATGCCAGACCTGGTAAAATCGTCTTTTGTTATGCTCTTTAGTAATTTTGACCTTTTCTCACGTAGTGCAGCTTTTGCTCATTGATAGGTTGTATTGAGAGCAGACTGAGCATCCCATCTCATGGAGAATTGTTCTCTCTGCCAAAGGATATCTCTTAAATAATGAGCGAGAAAAGAATTTCCGGATGATGTAAGTTGAACTGGAGGGCTAGGGGTGGTGCAAGATGATGACCCTTCTCTGTCTGAACAGTTACGAAATGAAAACCAATAAATGCCGTATTCCATGGCTGTGAGTCAGTCCAGCCGCTTTACTTGGCTACGGGTCCATGAAAAATCTGCTCAGCGTTGACTGTCTCGGCTCTTAAACGAGGTGCGGTCTAACCCTTTGGGGACTGAAGTAGGTCAGCGAATCCGTGAAGCTTTTCGCCATTGCCGCAAGGTTCTTACAGAGTCCCTCCCATCCCCCATCCCCTCTTCTCATTATCAACATATTTGTCTCCAACTCTAACTTTGTGCTTATGTTCGCAAATGCTATTCTCATTTAGCCGTTTAAATCATTTTATTTTGCTGTCAGCTGTCTAGGGGCTTTGGTAAAAATGTGATTTAATGCTGGAATATGCATAGATTATGTAAGGCTGCATTATTTGGAGGTTACTGTGTATCTGAGCTTGAGTTCTTTTCAAAATGCTTATTTTAAGGAATGGGTAAATTTGGCTTCATTTTCATTTTGGATATAATGTCTTAATGAAAGTCCTCCCATGTAGCCACTAGCCACCAGATTGCCTCTTTGTTTTCCTTGTACGCAAAAAAAACAACCATGTGTAAATGTAGATGTGTGTTGTTGGGGATATATTGAGAGGTTTCTGTCCTTCAATAAATCTCATCATTGCTACATGCCTAATAAGCAGCTTACCTCACCTGCTGCGCTGCGACACTTGAGACTTTAGCTGCTTTCAGTTCATACTACGCGTGGTAAAGCGAGCCCAAGGTGGTAATGCGGGTAACAGGCATGCACATAACAAAAACAAGTAGCCCTCTTTGCTTGCATCCGTGAAGTGGAAAAAGTATCAGCTTGGCAGAGATGTCATCATCGTTTCAGAACTGCCTGTCCTATGAAACAAACAATTCTTTATCATGAAGTGGGCCTACTTTTAAATCCATAAAAAGCTAGTGTTCTTGCTTAAGAGGGGAATTAATGGTGTTTAACTTTGCCCGTCTCTTTTTTAATCGAGCTCAGTTGCTTGATTTAACGACTTGTGTGGAAAGGAAGGAAATAAATTGCAGTTTAGGCCGTTTGGGAGTGATTGCAGGGGTATTTTACTGGTGAAAGAGACTAGAAGCTGGGCTCTTGTAGAGCTTTGTGCAAGCAGGCCTTCTCCAGTATTACGGATCATCGCAGAGCCCGGGATGTCAAACAGATAATATGGCAGCTGCTATAATTTTGTTCAACAGCCCATTAACACAGTTTATAGACTCACGGATCCAAGTTTTCTATTGTTCTCATAATGATTTTTTAATCTTTATTTCCTTCCCGTAGTTTCAGCATCAAAAGAGAACACATTTGGGAAAAATATCTGTCTGTAATCTTTTATCCAGCCTGTTTGATGTCTTTCTTTCCTTTATGCGGACTGAAATGAATTTCATATTTATTAAGTTGTCGACTGAAATGTGTTTTCTTTTTCGTTTTCTTTTAAAAAAAAAAATGTGGTTTGGTAATTGCCACCTGGCAGTGTTGGCAGTCTGTCTGAGCCTCGGGACTGATGGTAATGCGGATGCCTGCTGTATGCCTCTTCTCCAGAAACTGCTTGAACTGAACAACCTCCATTCCCTGGTGTCGGTCGTCTCGGCCCTGCAGAGCGCCCCCATCTTCAGACTCAGCAAGACCTGGGCGGTAAGAGGCTAATCTGTGCCGCCCATCACTCTGAATTTTGCCCTGACGTTGAGCCTCATTTCTCATTGTACCGCAGTACTCATTTGGTTTGAGTGTACACAGTGTCTTAACTCGCGCAGCATGCTCCCAGGTTTACCTCACAGTTCCTTGCATTTTGGACCAAATGAAAAGCCCAGTACTTCCTGGCCACCGCTGATAAATACACACTGGAATGCATTATTCATTTTGCCATGATCTGTAATTGATTTGTTATCTGGACCCTCTCCTTTGGAAAACATGACTCCCATCTATTCCAAAGAATATGAATAGATTTCACGTGGGATTTGTTTGGCGTATGGTACTTTCTGTACCATAACCAGGCTGGTGTTAATGATTGGTTGTGGTTGTGGATTATTCTGTTGGGCCCCGGCTGTGCAGAAGTGTAAAGTCCAGGTTCAGCAAGTAAAAATCTTCCCCAGAACTTTATTCCAACTACTTGGATTTACTTCGATCAGGAGATAAAGCTAATGAGTGATCAGCTCATTCTGTGGGAGGGAGAAAAACTTGGCAGGACTTTTACTTCCTGACCCCTGGATTTTACACCTCTGTGTGATCATCTCTTTCCAAGCTTAATGTTGCCCTGGGATGTTCAAGCTTTTATTCAGTTGCTCTCTCTTCTCTTTCATTTACTGTTAAATGACTGCTATCAATGTTTCTTTTTAAAAACCAGCTGCCTCTCCCTATCCTTAAAGCTAAGGTTTGGGAGGCTAAGGCACATGGTTGAGTTAAGGGACCTATAATGTGATGTTAGGTTGCAGCTTAAGTAACGGCTGAGGAAATGACAGGACTGTAAGTACATTATCACTCCATTAGCTTATATTGTATACAGAAGACCGTTCTTTGTATTTTACGACCTTTACTTTGTGGTGGCTTGTGCCGAATATCCTCGGTCTTACTGGAGATTGAAAGGGAAATTCCATATGGAGTCCACCACCACTTTCCCACATTTCCAGCGACCACCCAAATGCTTTTTACCAGCTAATGAATGTGGGTTGGAAAAAATGCTGCTGTGGTAACCACAAAACTTGAAACTTAGTTTAGCCAGTCTCTGTCATCTTTGAGTTTATTTATTTATTTATTTATTTATTTTTTTTAATTAAACTATGAATAAAAGGCTTGTGACATGCTCTGCCTGCAGATGCTTGGGCTTTGGCAGTGTGACTCAGCTGTCTGTCTGTTAGAGCAAGTTTTGATTCACCTCAGGTACTTTGAGATCCCAAATCACTGAGGATTTAGGATGATGTAGCTGGACTTTATCTGCTAGTTTCTGTATTTGCAAGTGACAGACGAATATTTTGTAACCTCCGTCTGGGGAACTTTGGTGCTCTTGCAGTGCAGAGGAGTCTGTCTCTGGTAATCCTGCTTCTGTAAAAGGCTGATGAATGTGCTCAGGCGAGCCTTGTCACAGACTCTCAACACTCCTGCCAAAGCCCAGTTTTATTTTACTCTTTCTGTTTATGTGAAAGGAGGGGTTATTTTTTATATCGGTTGAGCTTTTTGGAGAACATGTGACCAGTGAAAGACGTCTTGTGTGATTTACAGGTAGTGCAGTCGACCAGCTAATGTATTGACACCATGGAAAAGGACTCATTAGACAATTTCACTGGGATTTAAAAAAAAAAAAAAAAAGAAATTCTCAATCTCACAGTGTCCAAAATGTGTCCAGTTCAGAGGCACAGTGATTAGTCACAGTCATTGCTTGTTCTAGAGGTTTAAAAAAAATGTTTGTGAATTATTGCAATGGCATGACTATGAATCATCTGTTTTTGAGAAAAAAAAAAATGCACTAAATAGGAACATCCTACATTTTAGTCTAGTCTGTGCAACCAACACCAGCAAAGACCCCTAGAGTGTTAAGCCCTGGTTTATTTTTTCTGTATTGTGGATCCATTGTAAAATTGCTGAAATCGATATTTAGATACTTTCCTGAAATCAAGAGGGCCTTTCAGTGAAGTGCATACCCTCCTCCTGCGCCATTGTTTTTGACCTTTTCTGCCATGTTTACTTCGACCTCTGACTATGAACCTTGAAAATCTAATCACCTAATAATGTTGATGGCCCTCTAACTGCGTTTCATTAAAATTGGTCCAGAACCTTTTCTGTAATCCTACTGACAATCGGACAGACAAAGAAACAAGGTACAAAAATGTAACCTCCACCTGGCTTATTGGCAGAGAATAATAATATACAGTATTACCTGCAAAATGCCTCTGTTTTGTCACATTTTCTTTCTGCAGAGACATTCATTTCAATGAGAGAGCAGTACTGAACATCTTAGTGAGATTCACTGGTAGGCTTGGTTCAGTGCTGGATAATTTTCTGACATTAGGTGAAATGATGAGCTTCGACAAGCCTCTTCTCACCTCTGATTCCTGCGCTGGACAGGCCGTCGTTACATTATGGATTAAATTTGTCACAGTAACAGCCTTTGTCTCGCCAGATAGTTCTGTTTACCAGAAACCGTAGCACTAGGATGCTGTGGATACTAATGCTTGGGGCAGTTTTGGAAATAATCCCTGACCAATGCATTTTATAGGATTGCATGATGCGCTGACACAGCACTGGCTGCTGTGAAAGGAAGTGTACTGAACTTAATGTGAAGGTTACGAGGAAGGAGAAAGAATGCAGCTCTACGATTCGCAAGCCGTGTCACCGTGAATTCATTGTTTCAGTATCCGCGCCATGCGAATGCCGAAACGGGGATTATGTCGTGGCGTAGTCTGTCTGTCTGTCTGTCTGTTCGTCCGTCCATCCATCCATCTGTCTGTCTGCATCGGTTGGTAGTTGGCGGGTGAAATCAACTCCTCCTACAGTTATCACAGGACATCCCTGAAACTCTGCACACATGCTGCAGATGGATTGATGATGCACATATTGCAGTCATGACTCCAGTAGGGGATGTTCTCAGAGCAGTGTTGTTTTTTCTGTTGAGGGGAACTTGCTTTTTTCTAGCGAAGGTGTTGATTTTGTGCCTTTTCATCATCGCACCTTTTAATAGTATGCAGAGCGCTGCAGCTCGCCTGGTTCACTACCTCCCGAGGCACTGTCACGTCACGCCCCTGCTCACAAGGCTCCACTGGCTCCCTGTTGCCGCTCGCATCAAATTCAAGTCATTGGTGCTAGCCTGCCAGGCAGTCAACGGAACAACCCCAGCATACATCCAGAAACTGTTCAGACCTGACACCCCTGCCAGAGCCCTACGCTCTGCTACTTCTGGTTGCCTGGCTCCTCCCCCTCTCCGCTCCTCCCATTCCTGCTCAAGGCTGCTGTCTGTCCCGGTACTGCGTTGGTGGAATGATCTACCTATCGAGGTCCGAACGGCAGAGTCCTTGAGCACCTTCAAGCGCTGCCTGAAAACCCACCTCTTCAGGCTCCACCTTTCCCCTACTCCACTGCCCTGAATCCTGTCCCTACATCCCTTGATTTGTTGCCCTCATACATGATCTTGTTGCACTTAATTTTGTTCCCCTTTTTTCCTGATTTTGTTACCGATTGATTTGATTGCCCTTCATTTTTGTTGCACTCGATTTTGCTGTCTGTTTACTTGATTTTGTTGCCCTTTTGTTACACTTGGCTTTGCCCTTTTTTTGCACTTGAATTTGTCGCCCCTTGTTGCACTGGACTTTGTTGCCCTTTTGTTCACTTGACCTTGCCCTTTTGTTGCACTTAATTCTGTTGTCCTCCTCTTGGCTTTGTCGCCGATCTACTTGAGTTTTTTATACTATTTTAGTTGAGTTTGTTTACTTGATTTGTTTCCCTTTGATTCTGTTGTCGTTCTACTCGGTCTTATCAGTATTTTTGGTGATTGCTTATTGGTTTAGATCTGAAACAACGGAAAGTGTTCTGTCACTTACTGTTAGCACTCGTACTTGTCTCCTAGGAGCTCTGCACTTTTGTACTGATCTTGCGCACTTTTGTACGTCGCTCTGGATAAGAGCGTCTGCTAAGAACATGTAATGTAGTAAGAGTGGAGACCCCATTTTGCCATACAAGTGGTTGGTTGCACACTCCCTTTAAACTCATCCTCACTGTGAACGAGTAACCGAGTAAATGCCCCCAGGTTGAGCTTCAAAGGAGGACTACTATCTCCATTTTTCCTACACAGAAATAGTCCGATAAGTGATTGACATCTCCGTGTAGTACCATGCTCCCTGTATATGTGATAGTACTTGACCCATGAGCTTAACCAACCTATATCCAACCTCTCTCATTGTCCCCCGCCGCATCGTGGAACTGGGGACTATGCATTCAGCAGCCTCCGTCTGTACGTCCGTAAGTACGTCCGTCCGTACGTCCCGTTTCTTGTTAACGCAATATCTCATGAACCGTTGCACCTAGAGTCTTCAAATTTGGTATCAGCCTACAATGGGGCATTAAGAAGACACCAGTCAATATGGGTGACCTCGACCTTATTTTCAAAGTCACCGCGGCACTTTGATCGCTTTTCCAACTCTTGTTAACACGATATCTCATGAACTGTTGCACCTTGAGTCTTCAAATTTGGTATCAGCCTACATTAGGCCATTACGCAGACACCAGTCGATATGGGTGACCTCAACCTTATTTTCAAGGTCACCATTTTGGCAACCTATCAAACTCTTGTTAATACATTGAAGTTTGTGGTATTTACTGAAGCGGTATTTAATGAAGCGGCGGGGTACATGGCCACCTTTAGTGGCGAACACTTGTGTCAGATGGGGAAAGTCTACCCAAATAGCACACCTTGGAGAAAAGCTTACTCTTTGGCAGGCTTGAATTTTATAAAAGAAAAATGCCAGAGGTTGACAGGAATTCAGTCTTACTTTGGTCATATTTCAGTCTGCTGTGTTTACCTGCATCTGACAGGCCATTTTGGTAGTGTTTCAGAAAGTAGCTTTTCCCTTGGCTACTGAAAAAAATGCATGATGGAAGTACCAATCCCAAAAATATGAGAAAAGAAATCGTCAGCACTTGCAATCAAGTTTCTAATGTTTATTGCTGCATGACAGCAAGGAGGAACGCGTTTCAGCTGTCGGCTCTCCTCAGCGTTTGAAGTCATGCCTGGAACATTGCATTTCTGTCTTAAGGTATGAACTTCCAGTGGAAGAATTTTGATTCCACATCATTATGTGGTTAAGTTATCATTCTTCCTGAAGCCAGAGTGCTGCTTGTTGGCTGCCTATACTAAAGCACAGGGTTTCAATTTAGTGACGTGTCTGGTCTGGTATCATACCAGCATGCTTCTGATAGTCTGTGGGCACTTAATTGGCTGACCTGTCACTCATCACAGGACGGATTGGCTCTGGGTGCTGGCTTGCTGTCCTGCTGTCTTTGTTTTCAGATGTCTCCTTGCACTGTGACTACAGAGACACTGACAATGCCAGGCGACTGGTGAATGTAAATCATTTCTGCGCTAAATCACATTGAAACCTTAGCACAAGTAAGACTACTGTGCTTGGGTTATCAAACTTATCTGTGGTGGAGTTGGACCCACAGCAGTATCCTATGTGGAGTTGGTTTGGAAAAAAACCGGAATATGGCTGAGACGTTTTGGCATTGTATGTGAACTGGAGATCAAGCAGTAATGCAGATTTGGATCTGTGCATCATGAGGTTGCCAGCACTGGAAAATGAGTTTGAAAGCTGGCTGCCTATGGATAGTCACCATGTTTCACAGGATGTACAAGTCCCTCCTGAGTTCAGAGGATTTCAGTCCTGACCTTAGTTTCTGTTTCCTGTCCATCTCTTGCTTTCACTTACAGCACAGATCATTGCCAGAAATAACAGCAAGATGCTGGAAACACTTCTTGTTATGTACATTTCGCTTAAAAGGTTTGCCATTTTTTCCCTTCTGGTTCTTTAGAACAAAAATTGGAGAAACTTTATTTTTCTTGCTGAAATGTATTTTTATTTCTTTTGGGTGATGATATTTGATTTGTTTGCGTGGTTGTGTATATTGAGCTGCAGAAGGGGCAAGAATTTTTCTGGGAGCTTCTCAAGTCATATAAGTGCACAGCAAAAACCCGGAATCAGTGGTTCACTAACATAGATCTAGAGAAATTTTATCTCCGCACACGTACTAGACTACTATTATTTTTATCTTATGAAGAAACGGGCTCAATTTCTTCCTCACCATAAATCTTTATAATGTAACCGACTTTCGAATGGAGGGTTTTATGTTAATGTGTTTCATGATGCTTTGGAGACAGTAATCTGGGCTTGAACAAAGAGTTTGCTATTTAGAGGGTCTTTTAACTGTCAAAATAGAGCCACAGTATAAATGAGACCTGCATGTTCAAAAAAAGCGATTTTTAAACTACTTTTGTCAAGGCAGATCATCTTAAGATCAGCAGGACTCAGAAAAGTGAAACTGATGGTGGAAGTACTCAGAGATCAGTGCACCATATATGAGTAGGCAAGCTTGTCATGCGTGCCGCTGTCCTGGACATTTTGTTTCTGTCTGAAAATGAAGTGTTACTTTTAGGCATGTTATTGACACCACACTGTATTTTATCATATCTGCACACAGCTTTGTGGGAGTAAGTTCCCAAGTGAATGATTCTGGGGGATTCTGGGGTATTTTGTGCAGTGTGTATGTATTGTACAGATTAAAAGTGCTGCATGCACTCTGCGCTTTCTGTGTGCTGTGCACATGGACAGTTCTTCAGGATGGTAAGAACTACAAGGCATTTGGTCTTTGTCCTGAGCTATGCGGAGTGAAATGCTTTTATTGTGCTGGTTTGGTGCAAGAGGTCTTTTTGTGGTCATTTTGACTTAACTGTCCTGCCATTTGACTTTGCTATGCTGTTTAGCAGCCCTGCCGTTCGGGATAGTAATTTGGAAAACATTTCTATGCTGTCAGTTATGCATGAACCCCCAATGAATCTTTGACTCAGTGAGTGTTTGTGGAGCACTCATTCAGGTGAAAATTATAAAGGAGTTTTGTTGTGGCACCAGGCTGTCTAATTAAAGGAATCTTTTCTCTGTTGTCTGCATTTGAACTGGTTGTGCGTTCAGGGCAAGTCTTCATGCAGTACCGCATTCCTAAAAACACACGCAAACCTGGCTTTCAACTGGCCAAGTTAACATTAAAAGGTTTTGATTGAGGTTTGATTTTGATTCTTTCTTATCAACACCCCATTCTGTATTCCCTAAGAGGATTGTTTTTCATTTGAACTTAATATTTAAAGCTGAAAGTTGAGCCTGTGATCTGAAGCTGCTGATATAAAATATGTAATCAGAGAAAGTTGGTGAGTTTGTCCGCCTGTCTGTCTAACCCATATGCCCTGTCCAGCTCCACTCTGCCCTGTCCTGTTCCTCATTTCTGCTGCAGATGTGTAAGCTCTTTCTTCATCTTTAGCCTGATACATTTTTGAAATTCCTGGTACAAAACCTTTGTTCCAAGCAAGTGAGCTTTGAGATGCTTCCAGTGGAATCCTGTGTGTAAACTTGTTCGAAGGCATGACAAGGAGTTTGTTTACTACTGCTCAAGTAGTGCTGTGAGGAAGTATTGACCATCTTTTCAGTTTCCTAAGTGTTTCCATATTTGTCACATTTAAATGTTTCATTCACATCATCAAGCTAATTTTAATATTTGCAAAAGAGGACCCTAGTGAACACAGAATGCAGTGTTTACGCCTTTGCGCTGGCAACGGGCGTGGCTGGAGCCATTATTTTTTGGGTTTGTAATGTCTGTCCATCCAGCCATACATCCGTTCTCATCTTGTGAATGCAATATCTCTGAAAACATGATAAAAATATTTTTCAAATTGGGAACAAATTACCACTTGGGCTGTGACCTCAAGTTTGTCTCATTGTTGTGAGTGCAGTTTCTCTGGAGTTCCGGGAAGGAATTTCTTTTATTCGCTTGGGCGCTTGGGTTTCTTCGAAACATTTAATTTTTAAGTCGAGGAAGGTTGTGTGGATTCGATTCCTTGTACACACAAAAGGCATTCACGAGACACATCTAGAGAAAGTACAGAGGCTGTGTCTTATTCCATTTCCCAAACTTGTGGGCACAGGCGTGGCTGGTGGCAAGCTGATCAGAGCTGGTGACTCCGCCCATTCTCCTTACCATACTCACATCTTCAGTTCAGGATACACACCCAATGAGTGATCAGGTACTTCGTTGGCCTGATCAAAAATTGGTACAAAATCATTCACGGCAATCGCCTCTCAGCAGTAGCATATTAATACCACACACCATCCAGCATACCTACCCGCGAATACATGGTGGTTCCCAGCCGCAGGAACAGATCCCTTTCACGCCAATACGCGGGTCCCGCCTGACTGGCTTGTATGTATTGCATATACACCGGTCAGGTGAGCATTCAGTCAAATACAAAACCGTACTCTAAGGGTTAAGCTCGGGGGACAATTCTTTTACATAGGCGATGACTCTTTACCTTCACTTGCATCATCTTTGTCTCACATTAAAATTCGTTGGATGGTGTGAAACATTTAAACATGACAAATAAGCAAAAATATTGGAAAATCGGGAGGGGGCTGAATACTTTTAAACAACATTGTACAAATTGTCCTGGGTGCGTCAAAGAAAGACACTGCAGCTCATGATATACTGTAGAGATTGCTATGAGGTCATGCATTCTGTATAAATCAGTTGGTCCAGAGTCATTTATTAGACGATGCAGAGCTTTCTCTTCCAGCTCAATCTGCAGATATTCTGGAACAGTGAACAGAATGGAATTCATGGCTGAATGAGGCCTCATTCGCTGGGATTTTCCATATTGCTTGTACTTCCAGGCGACTAACAGTGCAGTGAGTACAGTTGTGGTGCTTTTGGAACTTTCTCTGGGTGTTCTGTGGCCTTGCTGCATGTTTACTAGAAAGATCAGCCAATATCCGCCGTTCCAGTGTGGATAGGGCCAGGTGGCTGAACTGGCTGGGTAGATGGACACGCGCACTCACATGCTTGTTCACATCTGTTCATATAGCTATACACGTGCGCTGTTCATTTTTTTCGTTCTCTGGAAAATTCAATATTAGGCGTGAGCTGGCTATGTGAGAACACACGTACACACAGTTACACATGCAGTCTCTCAAGTAGTCATGGTTTTTCTTAACAGGTCCACCCTTCTTTTGCATGTGTACATGTACCATACTGAAATAATCAGCATTAAGAGAAGCACTCTCAAATTCTGGTCTTTTCAAAATGGGTGAAGGAGTAAAAATCTATCCACATTTTTAAAAGTGGACAATTGTAGATTATTAGTTGGTCAGAGAAATGTCAACGACAATCTGGTGGTAGAATCATAATTTAGGCTAAACACTATGAATCCGTGGATCCCTCCTGCTTTGTGCCAACAGTGGAGCAGTGGTGTTTTTGTTTTTTTTTTGTAGTGTAATGTTATTGGGAATTGTCCTTTTGACTCACATTAGGCTCCTTAATTTCAAGCTAACATTGTTCAAATCCGAGAACATGCTTTCGTAAGGTTGCTAACTATGTGCAGCCCTTTGTCCTCAGTCTAACCTATGTCCCATACATGCGTACATGGTGGTCACCTCAGCTTACTCGATTAGCTGTTGTGAAGCCAAATCTTATTCCAATAGAGCATATTTAAGATGACGTGGAATGGAAGATTTGCAGCAAGTGTGTATGTGGCTGGCAAATTTTTAGAAACTTCATTATCCTCTTGAGACAGCATGAAAGCCCTGAGGAATTTCTTCACATAATTTTTTGGTGAATTCAGGCTCCTCTGGAGGTGAAAGGAGTATAATTTGGTATTATATAGGTGCCCCTAATAAAGTGGTTTGTTGCAGTAGATAGGCAAAATTGCATGAATGGTTCCCCTGTAGGACAAGTAGCATTGGATGCTCCAGCCTCAGTAGCTCTTGAGCACGTGGTAAATGGAGATCAAAGTCCTTGCCTTGTCCAGTATAGCTCTTATTGTCATTTATCTGTCACTTTATTGTTGTACATGCCATGCTACTGCTAGTATTTATTTTCCAAACACATTACTAACATTAATGTCTAAGAAGGCCTGAGCATGTTTTCCTTTCAGTTCTTTGTGTTTTAATATCATGATTTGTCCTGTCTGATTAAAAAAAAAAATGTGATTCAGTCTGTAATTCTATAATTGGACATTTGTAAGGTCAATGTAGTTGGATCTCTCAGTTCGATCAGTGCAAATAACAGTAGAATTTTTTGTGCGTACTCCTACAGGGACTCGTGGTACTGTAGGTATTGTCTCTCTACTTGTGAGGCATAGATTATTGTTGAATGGAGTGTGGGAGAAAGGTTGACTCTGAAGCTGTTACAAACTGCCTACGAAGGAACCTCAAGCAGATCCTTAGTCGGTGCCATAAGGGCATTTATTGAACCAGAACACAGAATATGAAGAACTGGAGAGGGCGTAGGTGAGCTGTATGGGAGGTCAGTTAGAGACCAGCAATTGACTACTGACTTAAAGGTTTGATTACAAGCAGTGGTCGGGGACTGTCCCAGGGTTAGAAGCCAGGTGGTCAAGCTGGTTAAGCTGGTTTCTGCGCCTGCAGAACTGTACATCCACAGAATCACCTGAGCTGTGCCAAAGGGGAGTTTGTCCCGGCTTTGGAGACCACAGGACAGCCGGAGGAGGGTTCCCTAATAATGGCTCAAATACTTCAATCACGTTTTTACTTATTTTACTAACACAGAAGCAAGCAAAAAGGCTCAATGCTAGAAATGTCTAACAGGCAGAACAATCCAGCGACAACTGACAGAACAGTAGCAATGAAATATTCTCTTGACAACAATTAGACACCAGGGTAAGGAGAACACAAGAGCTTGAGAGGGGCAGGGAGTGAACAGAAACAATAAATCAATTAAAGAAGACAGTACAGCAAAACCGACACAAGACTGCTGGAACAAGGGGAGCCGATTAAGGATACGATGGGATGTGAACTGAGCTTTATTAGACGATGTACAGTTAGGTACAGTCACAGGTTTGGCAACTGGTTCTGTTTGAATACTGGGGTTTTTTGTGTTTGATGGATGCATTTCAGTCATAATACAAATTACCCAAATATTTTCCTTCCAAGGCCAGGCGACTGTGGGCACAGATATCCAAACAGGTCCCGACATTACAGTGTGAAGTGAGCCTAATTGCTGAAACGACAGGTGATATAAAGGTTCTCGTTCTGTTTTGATGGAAAATGTATATAGCACAGCAAAGTGGCCAGGCTCTTTCCTATTCTAAAACATTCAGCAACTGTAAATCTGATCATTTACCTGGAAATGTCACTATCATATCTGGCTTTGGAGCAGGTTTACTGAATTGAAGGCCATGGGCTCATCACGTGCAGTGTGGATGTGTATATCACTTGAAAAATACTCCCCTTGGCTTGTCAAGCAATAGCTATAAGCAACAACAGAACTTTAAGGATGACTGAGTTCATGAAGTCCCTTGAAACTGTAGCTTGGCTGTAGCCGAAATACTTCTGCCAGTGAGTCTGGAGTCAAGCCCTTCACTCCTTTTAACACTTTGTTTTTGAATAGGGTCTTGAGCCAGACATTTATTCTGCATGAACTTCATCTAATTCCTCTGGTACAAGCCCCAGAAGGAAAGAACGGCACGTGCGGGCTCAGTTTTTAGATGTGTTGTGGGGGAACAATTTCTGAATCATGGCTTGTGACTACTCCAAAGTGGCGTCTGTCTGTGAATTCCTTCTTGGAAAAAAATTGAGCCCATTTGTAAAGCATATTATTTTAAAGCATGCAAAGCTAAACGTAGATTCAATGATCTGCGAAGCAATGAATTGTTGAATTTTCTGACATGAACACTTATTTTCTTTGGAAGTGCCCCTACTCTAAGCTGAACTAGGAAGTTTTTCATTGATCAAAACCTTCAGGAAGCGAAGCCTAGTTGATGTGTTTTGAGTCAAAAATGCTTCTGCATTGGAATTCCTCCCTACGTGTTTGGTGGACAAAATCAATGTTGTTAATTGCTTTTTGTTCATCAGGCACTTCAGAAGCTTCAGGACAAAGTGAATGAACCAAACTGGCAAATGAAGCTGCAATGCACTCGGTGTTGAAAAGCGCCATTTATTTCACTTGTTACGACATGGCACTTTTGGCTTTCTCTTGTGTAGTTAGAGATGTTTTTTTTTAATGCCCATAAACAAAACCGTACTTGCCTGAAAAGCAGATGTCTGTCTGTACTTTGTGTCTGGGCTTTTAGAGATGGAAACCAGCTCGAGCCACATGCCTGGGTAGCACATGGAAACTTCTGGCTATTTTTCAGACTGTGTTTGACAGCGTAATGCTGGACCAGACTGTTAGACTCAGATCCATCCACATAACACCGTACATTTTTCTCATCTGAAGGAATTTTGATGGGCTTAGCGCATCTTTCATCTGCACTTAGCATTTACATCTTCCTTTTGTCATTTATTCTCCATGAATAGTGTTAGCATTAGGAGAGATGTCAGTTCATCCAATAATGGGTTGCTTTAAAGTGTAGTTCAATTGTGTGGCATGGTGGCAGAGAGGTTAGCTTTGCTGCCACGCAACAAGGAGGTTCCAAGCTCTAGCCCTGGCTGGCTAGGGTGCCTCTGCATTGAGTTTGCACGTCCATAGTTTTTTTTGTACTGTGACTGCATGCACCATGGCTCCAGCAATCATGCTGTATTATATATCTCATGGCAGTTTAACCCCTTAAACCCTGTTTTTCACCCAAGCTTTCCCTTAAGTAGGGTCAAAGTCAGAAAAAGCATTTTTTTATTTTGTATTTGGACAATGCCACATACTTATTCTGTATCTGCCGTTTGAAGCGCTTCGCTGAAGCTGTATCACTCTTATATTGAGAGGAATATTGAAACCCAGGATGCCATCTTTTTAAGGCCAGAGGACTACATTAAATGGAAAGTATCTAGATCTTGTCTAGCATTTTATACCCATTTCCCTGTAATTCAGCAGAACATAATTGGGATTGTTGAAACTGTAGGATTTCCCCTAGAATTTAAAATGGGCCCAAAGTTCCACAGATTTGAATACAGCAGCTCTATTTGGGTCCACAGATTTTATAGAGTTAATGTTAATCATAGTTTGAATGATTAATAGCTTGATTGACCAGTTGACTAATTTACTAATGACTGATTCTTTTACAGTTGATAAGCCGGAAGGACAAGGCCACATTTGATAAGCTTGACTACCTTACTTCAAAGGAAGAGAATTACACACGCATGAGGGAGTACATCCGCTCCCTGAGGATGGTCCCCTGCATCCCATACTTAGGTGAGTCGTCCTCTGCGGTTTCTCTGCTCTGCTGACTGCTGTGGGCTGTACGTTCTAGTGTCTGCATTGTTTCTCCGTTACTTACACATTAATGTGAAGAGTATCTTTCAGAAGTTCCTCTGTTCCAGTGCGATTCAGAATGAGACAATCAAAGTGTTGGGCTTCAGTCCTCATTTAAATGAGGTGATGTGTGTTTTTAATCACTGATCTGGTATTAACTGTGGACCTGAGCTGTGGGGCTTGGCACTGTTGTGCTTCTTGGTCTCTATGGTTTTCGTATGTCATAGCTATACAAAAGTGAACCGTTTGGTACATACTTTATTGCTGGTAAATCCTTAGTATTCTCACCATTCAGAATCAGTTTTGGTATAATTATGGATAAGTATATGGGTAATATAGATATGAATTGCAGATTAATTTCAGTTTTACTTGCCTGGAAGTAGGAAACATGAAATAATTTGACCTTGTGGAAGTTGCGGTAATGCCTGATTATCATGTTTTGTATGTCAGGCCTGGACAGACCATATGGTGGAGTTTGTGTCCACTCCTTTTTGGTGATGACACTCTACAGCAGTCTCACCCATTTATTAACCAACACTGGAGAACCAAAACCCTGCAGAATCACCTTTTTTTTTCCCATACTGTACACCATGCCTCAATTTCTTCGCTCTTAGCTAGTCGCCTGTGACATGTGTTGGCTGGGAAAGCTCATTCAACAGCCATGACACCAGAAGAGATTATTGTTTTCCAAAAGCTTTCCCAAGACTCAAGACTTATGAATCCCATGCTGACAGTATAATTAATACATTTTGAGCTGCTGCCTATACTGTTGGTTGGCTACACGGTCTGTGTTTAGGGTTATGATGATTCTGTTTTCAGCCAGAACAACGTAACCTCAAGCAAGTCACATATTGTATTCATTTCCTTTTATATACACTTTTGTCATGTGGGTTTTCTTTGTTTCCCAACTGGACATTTCTTCTGGGGGCAGGGAATACTTCAGGAACATTGATTATGAAGTCAATTTGTCAGTGGTTGATGACAGCCGAAGGACTTTCCCTTTACCTTCATGCTTGTTTGTGTTTTAATTGTCCTGTACAAGGCCTCGTTGGTGGGGGCTTTGGTGCCCTCATGAGAAGGTGTAGTCAGCCGAAATCAGTAAAGAAATGCTGAATGGGCAAGGGGCCCGATGGTAGCGGTCATGCCGCTTTTAATTTTAAGTGCTGCTGGGTTAAATGGTCATTCTATAGTAAAATGAAGCAGCAGTCCACAACGAGACACAGTAAGCCCACTTTAAGTAAGTTTTGGAAGTGTTGAGTAAACAAAAGTTCGCGGATTATTTCTGTTGTGTTGGCTACCCTGCTCCGAAGTGACCGTTGGCTTGGTTGCTATCATAACTTAACTGAAATAGAACGGTACATCAGGCTAGGAAATACAACGGGCAGAAGAATCACAGGCAAAAAGCATGGAGACTAGACACCAATGCAAAGAAAGTGGAGTCTGTTCAGCATTAATCATTTCTGCCAACTGCAACGTCATTTGCAAACATTGTTGTTGGGAGTCATGGTGACTTGAAATAAAGGAGAAGCCCAGCTGTGGCTGATCAGGTGGCTTTAGAAAATACATGTGGGAAAGGGACGACTGGATTCTCCCAATTTTCACCTCCTTTAATTTAATGTATTGTCAGTAATATTTATTGTTGGTTACCTGCAGTTTATTCAGCCTGCGGCTCAGGGAAGTCATAGCCTGTAAGATGGCAATGTCATCTTATGATTCACGATGGAAATGAGGAGGCTCTCAGGTAGTGGTGTGTTCACTGGCTGTCATGCATAATTCCTTTCTTGTGGGACTGCTGTGTCTTTGGCTGGAAATGAAGAGTCAGACAGGCTCATGTGTTTAACGTTGGAACAAATGTGGTCAGAGGAGAGCCGAGGGCGTCTTTGTCATGTGCCCACAAGCTTTTAACTGTAACTTACCAGCCTACCATTGAGCGGAGTCTGTTTATGGTGGCTCATCTATTACATAATCTTTGTGTATCACTTGCATTACAGTGTCCAAAACGTGCCTGTTCCGTTGTGTTACATAAACTGTGTCTGTGGATTACTTGTTTGCTTTTTCCATGCCATGCACAATTTTCCTCCCTTCCTACTTAAATTATGTGGGTTTCCCAGTGGAATAATGTGTATAACCCAACGGAAGAATAAGAAGGTTGCCATTTCAGAGCATAAATATAGTTGTCCATACTTGCATTGTAATCTTGTAATGCAAGCATAATGACTTTGGTAACTGTTTTAACCCCATCGTCATGTTTTTTTGTCTTGCAAGACAAAAAAAGGGATACAAACTAGAGAGAGGTGATCTACTGTTGTAAGCGCTTTGAAACAAAAAAGTGGATTAAAATGCCTGCTGTCATCTCATTGACTGACAGGCTGACCTGTGGCCTCCTGCGGTTCTTCTCAGGCTCTTACGGAAAGTGACGAGTTGCATCTTGTTACTGACTCATATCTGACTTGAACTTGTCCTTGAGTGCTTGCTGGCAATTGGGCATTGAGGAGACTTGCATAGCTGTAACTGTACATTTTTTTTTTATTGCAACAGTCTGGGAGGATACATTGCAGGTTTGATACATTATATTACAAAATATTTTATTGACATGACTTTTATGTACAAAAAAGACATGTTGGATCTCCATATGATACAAACAATTAATTTTACAGTACATACAATGCACCACTGCAAGTGATGCATGCTGAGACAGAGTATCATGGTTGGAGTCTGACCATCTGAAACAGAACCATTTCGGACTGTCCCGATGGACAGGGTGTAAACCCTTAATCCTGAGGTTCTCATGCTTCGATAAAGAAGTCATCTAGCGGCTGTTGAAGTCCATGAGGATTCATATTTGACTCTTTTTGCCCAAATCCCTGCTTGAAATTTCAGTTAAAACCAGAAAAACTTGCTTTAGCTTGTTTGGGTTGTTTTGGAAACTTGAAGCTGGTAAACTAGTCAGCTGGTCTCTATAGTCAGCTGACTCTCCTGGTTGACCACCAGCTTAGTTTACCGAATTAACCAGCTTTGCCGAGCTAGAGACCAGCTTTAACCATCAACAGATCAGCTAAAAAGAGCTTGAAGTGTCCAAAACAGGACTTAAACCACAGTATATCAACTTGGGACCCCAGCTGGCTGGTGCTGGAATTTTCTGCAGTAATGTGAGGTCAGCCCACTTTCCATGTAGGAAGGCTGAGGTTCTATAGCCAGTGAAGCCAAGCCAACATGGCTTTTTGACAATTTTCACCTGAAAAGACTAGCCCTACTCTTTGTTTCCACGTGCTTTAGTTTAGCACTCTGCATTTCGTCTTATTAAAATTTCTCAGCAAAATTATTTTACTGAGGGGACCTGTGAACTGCTATTTTACCTGTACTGCCTTTAGGCCTTGAGTATTATTCTTCCAAGTTATAGGCTTCAGCATTTGTAACAAAGACGTATAAAGTAACCGACTTCGTCCTATCCCTAATCCTGTACTTACCCCTGGACAGTCCTGCTGGATAATGCAGGTGGGGCTCTCTTATTCATCTTGTCCACTGGTGGTACTCTGTAGTTACTTGTACATCAAGATGTGTTTCTTCAGAAGAAATATATGTCCCATCTCGAAGGCTCAGGCCATCGAGATGGGAGGAAGAACTATTTATGATTAGCAGTATCTTAGAAACTAAAACAATGAGTTTATAAGCTTCTCTGGATTCACCCTCCTGTGTCTTCTTTTTTCTTTCCCCAAAAATGGTTATCATGAGAAACTGCACAACGGTACACAATAACAGTGTTGGCTCAGAACGGTCCTGTGCTGCTTATTGTTTGGGAACTAAGATAGCTGATTCCTTCTTTTTATTTGATGGCAAATACCAAATGGAATACATTGAAAATTTTTGGGACATTTAATGCCTTAAGCATTTTTCATTTGCTAACATTACGATTTTTTGAAGGATTTTAAAAACTGCTATGGATTTGCCTTTGAATTCACTCATGAACACTGTTATCAGTCCTGGGGCGAGGAAGATGACGGCGAGGCGGAATGAGCTGCAAGGAGAGAAACATGATCTGCTGCCCTTCAGTCAATGTGTCTGAGGTATTCCTCTGCAGGGCCTGCCAGCTAATCAAAACGCTTGGAGCAAATGTTGCTCATCTCTGGGATTTCATTAATGTCCTTCTAGAGGGCGCTATAGCCAGGAGAATCTTAGTAGCCCCCCAGCAACGTGCCCTTTCACACCATATCGTCTACATATCGTACATACTTGCAAAAAAAAAAAAAAGCAAAAATCCTCATGAAAATATGAATCACTAAACAAAAGGCATTAACAAAGGTATTGATTGCACTTTTTGTTGAGTCAACACAGTGAGAAAGCCACGTTAAAATTGTGGGCTCATATTCGTGTCCCTTTTTAATGATACGTGTTGGGGTTTGGCCTGATCATCATGACCACTCTCTTTAGGGAATAGGCTCCTCCTCGGAACTCTGCCCAGTAAACACCGTCCTGGTAGCGGCTGCGGTAGTGCCCGCCGCGGTACCACACTCCGTTGAGGTTGGAGTGGGCGCAGGAGTTGTACCACCAACCGCCTTTCTGGTAATGAGCACAGTTGCCTAAGAGGACAACAAAAACCATGAGCGTCAGTCATATCCCACAGAAATCCCACCACACATGGTTGTTTTACCAAAATGCTTCCTCACTTGTTTGTGTTTGGGTTGCTATGGTAACCTGATTCTGTTTGTGCATGTGGATGTACTCTAGTATTCAGTGCCCACTGGGAGCTGAAATACTGCACTGCATTCTCTGTTTGGAGCAGCTTTGCAGTGTATCATGGCTGGTACCTCTCACATTTTCATGCTCAGCATAGCCCAGAGCAGTGGTCAAATGCTTGTAATCAATGCCAGAGACTAGACTAAACAAAATGAAGACCCACTCCGATCATTACGCTGGCAGTACTAAATGTGTTTTAAATTTCTGCTGATGTGCAGTGATTTTAGCGGGCTTGGGGGCATGACTTTGTTTTTATCAATTCAGGAGGTCTTGTCCCCAGGTCAGCACTCGAATTGCCAGATCTGTTCACATGGTTTTTCTTTATTTGGGAGGATTTGTTTTGTTAACTGACTGGCGCCTTAAAAATAGACAGCTCTTAGCTGATGGTATCTTATGACTGTAAAGCACTATGAGTGACTATGAGAAGGTGCTGTACAAATGCAATGTTCATTCAGTCATTCATTCATTCATTCATTCATTTGCAGTTGCATGATGTCAGCTTGTGCTGAGCTGTTATGCAGTGCCTTATATGGAGTTCTGCATGTGTGCTGGGGTACCAAGCTTTTCTCTCCCTCCGTTGAGATATGAATGTCTGTGCTGAAGAGTCAGTAGGTTACCTGTGTACACGTCATTATCCCTGTCCAGTGTGGTGAACCGCTTCCCGTTGTGCCAGGTGAGGGAGTCGCCCGCATTGCCATGGTAACGGCCCACCCTCAGCTTGTAAAGCTCCGCCTCAGACTCGAGGCGGAAGCTGGCGTATTCAGCGAACACCTTCCTGCCTGACCAGTCCTCCAGTGTCACCAGCAGCTTGTAGTTCCCCTGATTAGTCAACCAGTAGATGTTGTCCAGGCCCAGCCAATACTCCCCGTCGATATTCCCAAATCCTTGCTGTGAAAAGGGACAAATTTAGTAAAATGCATGAAATTTATCACACTATATTTCCTTGTTTGTGTTTTTCAGAATTAGAGGACCAGTTTAATATAGGTGACACTTACTGGCTGCTCCTTTTTAATTGGAAGTTTGCAGCTGGCACCCAGCACTCACAGCAAACCAACTTTAAATATTACAATGAATCCCACATAGAGCATTTTTGCTGTTTGATCTCCCAAGGCTTTACAGTGACGAGGGGCCGGGGACTTACTTCAACCTAAAATGCCCTGAGCATTCTGGGATGTTATCTCTCATTGCTTAAATTGAAAATATAAAGGCCTAAAGTTGAGTTGAGCTCACACTATCACTGCATTTCTCATCTATTAGCCTGAGAGGCTGTTGATGGGTTGAATTTCCCTAATTGGATGTAAACAATATAATATAGGACATGCTTTAGTAGAAAAGCAGAAAGACAATGACTCGCTGTGACATGCTTGTAGAATCCGCGTGAGAACGATCCTGCGTTCTCCTGGTCCTTGCGCTATGGCTTCCATTACCCTTACGTATGGCTCCTCTTGCAGGGAGCTCCCATTCGCCTGTTGTGAATCTGTATTCTCTGACTCCAGTGTGTGTGTGTGTGTGTGTGTGTGTGTGTGTGTGTGTGTGTGTGTGTGTGTGTGTGTGTGTGTGTGTGTGTGTGTGTGTGTGTTAAGGCGCAGCGACAGGGAATTGGAAACTTTTTATGTCATGTCCATAGCTGTAATTTACAGCAAGGGTCTATGTGGATGGTGCCTTTGCCACAGGGATCAAAGTCTTACAAGACTAATGCAAATGAATGAGTCTTTTATTAATATAAAGTATCAGAGAAAATGAGTAAATATGTAAATAAATAAATAAATGATATCAAACTCATATTTGTGGCTTCATTTGTTCATGGCTTTAAATTAGAAGCATTTTCCATTATTGAAGCAATCCTATAATTGGTGGCATCTGGAATGAGAGTATCTGCTGAGTAGCTAATTTTTTTTATTTATTTATATTTTGTGAGTGTGTATGTGTGTGTGTTTTCATTGATTCCCTTTTATCTAATGGAACGCTTAGATCTCCTGAAACTGACTGTAACATGAGGAAAAACCTATGCTGCAATTTAACAATATATTTAAAATGATTTGAAATGAGTAGTTGAATTATGTTCCAACAGGTCAGCCAAGCTACAAATTGGCTCAGTTGACTGTTGTTTGCGTTTTTTTTTTTTTTTTGTGTAACCTCTTGGAATTGGTCTGCACGTCTTGTACGAAAGGCTTTTCCCCTGCACATGTTTCTTATTGCTCCAGCGCAAGCCCTTCTAGATGGACCGATCTGCATACAAATCCAACAAACGCAGACTCACGTGGCTGTTATGAGTCACACGAGTGAGCGGCAGGCGCAAGCCAAGTGCATACCACGTCCCTGAGCAAATCGACCTGGACTCCGCAGTCACCATGAAGGGCCGCTGTAAGCTGTAGTCACTCATAACACTCTCGGCTCTGTTAGCCTCACTGACACAACATATAACTCGCACACGTCTAGGAGTGGTGATGCATTGCTTTACTAATGGCTGTAATTTACTGTGGGGATTTTGCCACAGGTGACTACATCCTATCGTTGGTTGCCAGTGCAGATGCGCCCCAAGGGAAAAGTAACAATTTACGAGTCAGTGTTTTATAACCATTTTTTTTGCTTACATGCTGACTAAAATGTTTATTTCTTGAGTTAGCTGCCTCCTGTTGTCTTGTGTGACTTGTCTGGCGTGCGCTGTAGCTGTGTACTGAAGCATTATACCAGAACAGCCACCAGAATTGAGAACCTCTTCTCCATCTCAGCCCTGGTGTTGGGAAATCGGTAGAAAGGTGGAGCGAGTGAGGCGTACCTTGTATGTGTCCCAGTTCCTGAAGAAGTTGACTGATCCATCCTGCCTCCTCTGGATGACAGTCCAGCCGCCGGGGTCGTGGCGCTGGTCACACCACACCTGCATCAGCCGGTTGGCGTTCTCTGGCTTCACCAGGTATATCCCACTGGTGCCGTGACCCTCCTCCAGTGCTTGCAGGCAGTCCCTAAACGGCCCTGTAGGCGGGATGGGGTGGGGTGGGGTGGTGGAGGGGGGAGGTCACAGACATCCAGATTTAGTGTGAGAGAGGCTGGCTACCCCTGAACTCATCAGGTATCTGAAGAACTGTCAGTGTAATTAATGGTGAAGAACTGTATTGCTACCTGAATGAAAAAGCATATTTGAATTTTAGCCCCATAGTCTCTCCTCTGAAGAAGTTGATAACACATTAGTCCTGCTGTGGTCTGCTAACAATCTGGTGTTGGTACCGGATACAAGCATAAGGCACGTCCTATGCTAACATAAGACCCGAGCAGGAAGCACGCACAGCTGTCTCCCTCCAAATTACTGATCTACAGGCCTGCCATGCCGAGACCACTGAGCCCTCTGAGACCCAGGCTCTTCTGGTTCCTCTTAGCCTCCTACTCAGTCTCGCTCCCTCCACACTCCCCTTCTCCGGCTGGAAAACCTCTCGGAAGAGAAAATCCTGGATTTACTTTGGCTGCTGCGCCGGCTCTGGAAATTGTCATCAGGTGCCGGGCCAAGAACAACTGGCATCGGGCGAGAGACACACCAGGTTACTGATGAATAAAACGGTAGCTGATGGATGAGCGTAACAGCAGACACTCTTATGCTGTGCCCTGTGGTGCAATGGGGAAACCCCGGGATCGTTAGCACATTGCAGGGAACCTTCTCATGCTCGGGTCTCTTAATTCTGCTTTGGTAACCGTGGTCATGTTTGGAAGTCCCTCACCACCTGGCTTCGGTGTTAGAAAGTCTTGGGGATTAGCGGGATAAAATCCGCTCCTAGACACGGATCCGCTCCACCAGGAACACCCTTTCCCCGTTTTGTATATTTAATTTTATGCTGTTTTTTTAATGAGGTATTTGAGCCAATTTATCTCCTAAATTTCGAGTGGCGAATTGCAGCAGGATATGCTCTCTTCTGACCCTGTGTTGATGGTGGCAGAAGATGGTCGATGCTTCTCTAAATTCAGCAATTCACCAGTGTGTAGTAACACAGTTGTCATGTTCGAGGTCTTCACAGCTGATTTGTCTGATGGAAGTGAGCTGAAGATGCCCTAAAACCCTCACACCTTTGACTTTGCATATTTCAGGGTGAAATGCTGCTACTGACAAGAGAGCTGGATTTTTATGCTGACTGACTGAACCTTTCTCAAAATTTCATTGCGATCACCTTACCGTGTTAGAAAGCCACAGATTCAGAGTCATTTCGCATTGTATCTTGTGGTTTTCTGATCACTAAATATATGTAGTCATTGCAATCGCTTCCACTTTTAGGTAATAGCAGTATAATTTATGTCAATTTTTAACCTGTGCTCAAATTCAGAAATGCTCCATAATGTCATCTGCTGAAGTCATATGAAACCAAGAATGTTAGAACAATAAATGAGAAAAAAAAATCATCAATGAACAATCTTCCATCCATAAAAAAGAAAGATCATATTTTATTTTCCACCAAGAAGTCAATTCCTGTGGATTTCTGAGTACAAACCATAAACAGGGAGGTATTTAGAGGGTATTGCCAGGCAGTAAATCAGATTAGAGTTTTGTGAATTTCTCCAGATGAAAGATGGGAATGGCGCCATGTTAACATGTAACCTCTTAAGTCTTTGTCCCCTGTATTAAGCTCTGTGCTCACTGCTGGACACTGCTGTTTGTGTCAGTGTGTCCTGCCCTAATCGGAGATGCCATCTGTTAAAGGTTCTGCGGTTTACAGTGTTTAAACGTGCTCTCCCTCCTCGCGTGTCAGGCACACTTGTAAAAGAGACCCCTTCAGCAGGATGTGTAGGCGGCACTGCACTGCGCTGGTGTCCTCCCCTTCTCTGTCCTGTAATTGCACAACCCTCAGCATCTCTGTCTGAGCATGCCAGCTCTGGTTCGGATAAAATCTGAGAATTCAAACTGGCATTTCAACCGTGAGCTCCCTGTCATTAAGTGAAAGCGGTAAAGCTCAGCCATAAATAAGTATGTTCTGAGTGAAATGAACAAGGAGCACTTTGAGAAAGGGCTCAAGTCCAACCGCTTAAATAGCTTCAAGAAGTGGCCTGAAGAAGTCCAATTTCCTATAATACAGACCTACTGTACACAAAACCTCATGGCCTTGTACTGGCACTTAATGCAGGGCTCCATTCATTATTGAGTTGATTTTTTTTTTTTCTTGCTCCCTGATTTCCATTTTCTCCCCCTGAGCTGTTAGTCGTGAATTTAATGTCTGGGGGCAGAAGCAAACCCATTTGAGGGGCACGCGGTACAACTGCCTGGAGATGAAGTCATAGTACAGGTACCTCCATTTTTCAGTTGGGGTGTCAGCCATGATTAAGTTTTTTAAAGCAGTAGGAAATGAACAGGGCATTGATTTTCAAATACCTCCTCAATTTTTTATTTTTATTTTTTTTTCTCCCTCTCTCTCATTCGGAAAGAACTGCATTTTGTCATTGTTACTGTGAGCTGCTGTGCGGAGTGTGAAATTGCCAAGGCCAGTGGTACAGATGCCAAGAGTAACTCTGCGGAGCCTGCTGTGTGTACTGCAAACAGTTAGGCTGGTTAAGATGGGGGCACAGGTCTGGGTTGCCAGTGGGTCCCCTCCAGATTTTTACTGGCTGAACCATCTCAGGCTGTTTTTATATTCGGTATGTCTGCCGCACAGCACCACTGTTTCTTAACAAGTGCACTGCTTTAAAGAAGGTGTAGCAGGGGCAGTGAATGTTGGCAACAATATAAAAGGAGGCCTTCCAGTGATTTTGGTGAAGAGGGCATACAGTCTCGGGAGCCCTGGAGTGCAGTTCCTGTGCAGGTTCGTGCAGGGATGTGTTACTTCTTTGTTCCCAGTCCAGAATCACTCTGGGATGCCCGAAGCGTGGGCTGCTCTGTAAGCTGATCTGAGGTTGGCCATGTAACCCAAGTCAAACGTGGCAAAAGAAGAGAAAAAAAAATGTTTTTTTCTGTTGATTTCCTCACAGATTCAGTAAAGCCTGTTCAGGTTACGTGCTCTTTGTAAGATTGCTGTCATTACAGCTAATTATATCTTATACTGGAATATTTAAAGGATTGGGAACCAGTGTTTGTGCATCTGTAGTCGGAAGAAAAGGTCATATTTTTGTCAGGACCGTCGTCAGGTCACATCGGGAACTGAGAACCTTGATGCCTGCTGTGTTTAAAGTTGTTGATTTGGCGCGGTTTGGAAACCTGATTTAAAAAAAAAAAAGGATGGCAAATCTTAGACGGGGCCTTTGCACCTCAGTTACTATGGCACAGAACAGCTTTGAGCGCCTTGCAGGAATCCTAATCCTTGCATGGTACTAAAAAATGCCATTTGTCCGGGATTAGTGTCAGTTAGCACCAGGAATGAAATTAACCCCTGAGGTGTGAGATTGCAAATATGTGAATTGAATGCCATTAACTGTGCGTTCTGGTGCCGAGGCACTAAAGCTACCAATCTTTTAAACACAAGAAAAAGACATTCTGGAAAATATGCTCCTGAAATGTTTAATATTTACACTGACAGGATCTGGAGCCTGAGCTGAGAGAGTGAAATGGAAATAACAGGAGACAGAAGGTAATGTAGAACAGTGGGGAGCCGTATGTCCGTAACTGAGAGTCAGCGTGATTTTTATACCATACAGGCAGAGATTTAGTAGGTGAGAGTGAGAGTTTTAATTTTGGGTCAGATTGGAGAGAGGTACATCCCAGAGAGATAGGAGATGGGAAAATCCCTGCTCTTTACTTTGCTTAACTAAACTTTCTCCTTCACAATAACATTTAGAGTCTACAGCTGGTCTGTTGACCTTCTCTGCTTTCCACAGATACTTAACTGACACAAGATGCAGCCAGTTTTTCTCCATTTTCTTTTCTCCTGACTCCTTCCCCCTCTCTGTTAAACTCAATTAATTTTGTTTACAATTCAATTTATTTGCCTTTCTCTCCATACCGTGACTAGGATTCGAAAAACTATTGTGCAGGATTTTAATTTATCCTTCTGTACTGGCTACAGTCAAGAACATCATTGGAAAATTACGCATCTTGCCTGTAGTATTTATTTCTAGATCCCCGTGTCCGTAAAAGTGAATGTGCTTCTAATTTATTGGAGCTCAATCTGGAATAAGGCCCCAGCATTATTTGTTTAGATATCATCTCATTTTATTAATTGTTGTCTTAGAGTATCTTTAAATTGTTATGGGTGGTTGAAGTCTTATTAAGAAGGATTTCACATTAATTGGCTCGTTGTCTTTGGACTGAAGCTGGCTATTTGGGGCTTATTCTCTGTTCCTTTCCTGTGGGTTTGTCCAACAAGCTCTTTGTAATCCCAGCTCCTGTGCCGTCTTTGTGAAGGTGAGATGGAGCGTGAAATTACTTATAAACTCCTGTTTGTCTAGCAGAGCCTGGGACATAGGGAGAAGCATGAATTCTGTAGCCTGCAGCCTTGTGTAGTCATAGCGGCAGGGTTACTGTGTAAATCTCTCAGGCTGGTGTTCATGACTGGAGCACCTCTGCCTCCATCCTCTGGCAGTGATGAGTTTGCTCTGTTCTACTGCAGGTCAGATATAGTCATTTGCTCTCGTCTGGCCTGTTTTGCCATTTTTTATGGGAGAAATGAAATATTCAACAGAATGGAAAGAATTCAGAGAAACTGAAAAAAAAGACAAGAACGTGGAGTTCAGGGTTTGGACTTTGGAAAGGTTAGCCATTGCCCAGCTTTCAAACTTCCACAAGCTTAGTTGAGAATGTTATCATAGCCTATGATTTATTCATTGGTTGGCATAAGCATTTGATATAAGTGGATCCATGACTTGTAACTCAGAGTGAGCGTTTGGAAATCGGCGTTCACTTTCAGAGATGAAAGCTTGAAATTCAGATCGGGTGTGTGGTGGAAGATTTTGCAGGTGTTGCATGCATAATTTTTATTGAAGGTCCACTCTGTGGTGCTGAATTTAGATTATGAAACACTGGGCTGTGAGAGGGAAGCATGATTGGACTTTGGTGGGTCTAGCATGCAGTCTGGCCTTTAAAGTGCTTCCCAAACAGTTTTTTCGCACCTCACAGAGGTGGAGGAGAAGAGGATATCACAGTCTCTTGTGAAGGCCATAAAAGCACTATCTACCCCCACCATAGCTACTGATGCTAACTGTCATTTTTGTGCTGTAAACCAGTGTGGTCTTCACATACTCTAAATCCCAGCTGAACACCACATTTCAATTGGGTCACAGTCGTATAAATATATCCCAAGTCATAACTGTGCAGAAAATATCCTCACTTATAAGGTTTCATGACCCAGTGGGAGTCCTTGCTCTACTGCACCCTTTAAGGATGGAAATCATGACTTTTTGGGAACTCTCACATCCCCCAAACACAGTGTGACGCAGTCTAATGTGTAACTGAGCTACATATCAATGCAGTCCTCCTGCGAGCTCCTTGTGAAACCCATCTAATGTTCTGAGCATAGGGACTGCTGTTTCCATCAATGAGGAACCAGTAACTCCAGACACAGGCAAACATTCAAGCGCAGTAAAAGTCTGTCTAACTCACTTTGATAAAGTTCTCACCAGGTGGCTGAAAAGGCTGCTCATGGGTATTATTTTCTGAAATTGAGCTACTGTATTTTATTACCACCAGCTCCAAAAACCATGAATGCCTACATGTATAATATATTTGCATATCAGTAAAAGTTCTTTGTTTTTTTTTTTTTTAATTAGTATATTACAATTTTATGTTTTTTCTAATCAGTACAGTTCTACAGTAGTAATGGGGAAATCAGCTGTTTGGATAATCGGTGAAAAGGACAAAGGGTAAGACTTATTTTCTGACACCTGGACTTCCCACTTTTGTCCTGCACATATAATGAGAAATGTCCTCAAAGCAGTCATGCTTAAGCCTCTTGCAGTGATGACATTGAGTGATAGTTCTCATGAGGCTCAGCATAATGTGCACAAAGTCAGTCTTTATTTTTATGAATATGCTTTGTTCAGGTTGGGACAGAAACAATGATTTTCCATCACATGACTGGCTTGTGATGTCTGATTTACTAACAGGAACCCACCCCTGTGATACAATACAGCGCGATGATGCCAAAACAGATGCCTTATTGTGGTCTGCATTTCTTCTCTGATTGCGTGGGTCTGTACAAAACTGAGCGAATTTATCAAATCCTCAAGGAGACTTAGGCGGTGGCATTCACTGATGACTAATGAGTCTGGCACAAATGACTCTGCGTGATATGTCTGACAGCTCACACTCTGTCCTTGTTTAGATTCAGCCCACCCTCTGTCTTAGAGGAGGCAAAGAAATATGAGACATTGTTTTTAAATATATTTCTGCACATTGCGTGCTGTGGCTAACTTGGGGTTTGAACCACATGTTAAAGGTCACGTCCCATACTACTACCCGTCCCCGCAGATCCTATATGCTTGCATATCATTTATTACACACCACTATGTGTATACTTTGATGTGATACATCAAGTTTGAATCTCTAATACGACAAAATTTCACTCCACGGAAACTAGACGCAGTTTCCTCTCAGCTACTCCACTGCCCCAGTCTGCTGACTAGGAACAATTGGAATAAGAGTAAGGATATACTATGGGAAGAGACCGTTCTGGGAAAATTAAGAAGGCATAATATGGGGAGACTCACCAGAAAGCTTGTCTGAAGTGGAGGGACTGTGCGTGCCACTGGGCATTGTGGGAAGTGGAGGCGGAAGGGCCTTGTGGTTCTGGTCACTCTGGATCTCATTGGTGATCTGGTTGGTGATGCGGGGGTAGGTGGGTGGATGGAAGGGTCTGACAAACACAGGCGGGGAGACGGGGAGAGGCGGCAGAGGGGCAGGCCGCACCGCGATCGGCGGTGACCTCCGACAGTTCTCCTCCAGCTGGGCGATGATGACGGTCTGGTTGCTGGCAATGGAAGACAGGTGCTGGTACTTGTGCTCCAGGTCCTTGTAGCGGCTGCTGAGCTGCTGCATCTCGGAGGTGTGGTTGAGGATGCGGTTCTCCAGCTGCGAGAATTCCAGCGCGTTGTCGCGCTTGCGGATGATCTCGTGCAGCAGCTGCATGTAGAGCTGCGTCACGCGTGAGTTCATGTTGCGGCTCTCCTTGCGCAGGAGCTTCACCTCGTTGACGATGCCCCCGTCCAGCTCCACCAGCTGCTGCAAGGTCTCGATCTGCCGCTTCTGCTTCAGCAGCTCCCCGTTCAGCAGCTCCAGCTCCTGCTTGTTCACCCGGTTCTCCAGCAGTGCGTCCGGCTCTTTGGAGTTAACGCAGATGGCCCCAGTCACCTTCTGCTGGGGAACGATGAAGGTGTAGGAGCACTTGTCAGCCTGAGAGGGATCCACCGTACGCTTACTCCGGCCAGCATACAGGAACTCCCTCTCGAGGCCATCATCACTCCTCTCAAACTCCTGTGCCTGCTCCGCTGCGGAGCTGCGACCCAGAAACAGAACCAGAACCGTCAGAGCCACTGCCTGAAGCATCATCGCAGCTGGGTTTGCCTGACTCTGGTCACCTGCCTGGAGAAACAGAGAGTTGCATAGATTGATTTTTAGCTGGACAGCTTGAAGGACAGCAAAGGGGGGGACATAACTCAGGAATGAAAAATGGTGTCTGAGTCAAAAACAAAATGAAATATTGAGCCTCGCCTGCAGCATGACCTCAATGGTAGAGCACTTTGAGTAATTCCTTCCTCGGCTGAAGCTGGCTCCTTGCTCATATAGTGCCTGGTTCATGGTGTAAAGCTCTCAGCCACAGATCTTTGTTTGTTTTATTTCATTGTGGAGAAATAAGAAGGAATGTTCTGTGCAGATGATTTGGCTGTTAAGACTCGAAATGAGTGTAAACGTTCAGCTCCAAGGATTTTTTTTTCATGGCCATAATCCTTAATTCAGTAATTAGTGAATATAAAAGTCTTAAATTCTGGTCTTAAGTTTTGATTGGCTGTATAGAATTCTCAGCTCAGGTTTCCCATGGTGCCTGTCTAAATGATGGAAATTAAACATGATCCCACAGGGTTGCCAGAGTGGAGGTTTTTCAGAAATGCCACTTGATGGCATTGACAAAAGAGAGAGGAGAGCAGCCTTCAGGAACATTGAGCACAACTAAAAGTTTTACTGTAGTCCATTCTATAGGCCAGTTTGCACCACTTCAGGCAATGTTTATGAGGAATTTATTTTTCTTGCTTGGATGCATCTAGTACTGTATCAATCCAGGGCTTGAACAAACTTGTACAAAGGGTTTTAACTTCCTCAGCTGAATATTTCACTGAGCTATTCTAACATACACTGCATTTCTTGATTTTTCACCGCAGGTGTTTTTTGAAAGTTGGCCCACAGTGCTTGGGTCATGCACTAATGAGTATGAGCTACTTCTGCACTCCAGACAGTCTCTGAAGCCCCCTGGTCCCCACTTTCCCACTTAAAACACTGCTTGACTTGCATCCTCTGAAGGCCAGGCTCTTTAGTAGCAATGCTGAAGACTGGTAGCTACGTCAATTTTTGGTGATGTTATAGCGAGCCTGAGTTGAGTAAGGGCTCAATGCTGGGGATCTTGGCACTGGTCCTTATTTGGGCGACTGCCATTGTCTTGAGCGGTTTCAGAAGGAGCCTTCGTGTCATTGGCCTTGAGAGCATTGCATGATGGGAAATGAGGCAGTCTGCTGCCCGATCATTCGCCTGCCGCCACCTGGTCCCAGATGCCTCCACACAGGGCGAGGGAGCGGGTTTATCTCCATCATGCTTTCCGCATGCACAAAGGCCTCATTTGCGAGAGATAAGGGCACCTGAGTATTTTGTTTTCCCCTGCCGTCATAGAGGGCGCTTTGTGGAAATGTTTTGATTAAGTTTAGTGGTGAGTCATGGAAACAGACCCGGCCCCCACATAGGCACATTGCAGCCAAGCGGTGAGAATGCAGCTGTGCCTCTCCTCACCTGGTGGGGCTCCTCCGTGGGCTGCTGGTTCACACCATGCTCTGCAACTGCTGGAGCTGTCAGTCTCCTCTCCTCCTCCTTTCTGCTCCGCCCGCCCACTATTACTCACTTTCCTGTTCTAGAGTCAGTTCTACTGTGAAAGAATGTGCTTTTGAACCTTGGAAGCAGCTTTCGGTCTGTTTATTGCATGATATGCCTGTTTCGCGTGTAAAATATCAAAGATGGCTTGGTTACTCAAGTGCTACTTATCTTTTTACTGGTGAGCTTGTTCTGACTTTCAGAGATGTGAGGGAAAACATTGTGGGGCATGATTTTTATGGGATATACAGTAGCCTTCCTAAAAGCAGACAGGACATCCCGGATCTGAGAATGTGGCTTCTTTGTCTGTTTTACAAGCATTCTTAAACCTTAACAAGGGCACTAACTCTCGGAGATGCACGTTTGCCTCTGATCTCTCTGTTTAACAGGGAAGGAGCAGCAGGAGTCTGAAAGCTGAAGTAGACTTCAAAACCTGTGCTCTCTGTGTCTCCGAGTGACTCGCAGCTCAGACATTTGTCTGCGATCCCTGTGGTCAGGTGTTTGAATCCCAGCCGTCCTATGGCCAGTGGTCCGCATTTACAATGCTATAAACAGCAGTGCTTCACCGGAGATAATGGGGGCTGAGCCAGATTGATTCAAACAGAGATACAAAATACAGAGATAAAAACCCCCAATAAGTGCACCGTCATATAATGCAGACCCGGAAATGTACTCGGTTGTTGTAAAGTATACTCAATATTGGTATCCCCAGCATTAACATACAAAATGGTGTTACAGTCAATGCTGACTTGGCTGGTGACAATATTGATGTCAGATGCATGGTCAGTGAGCTGTAACACCATGTGCACCTTTTTATGCCCCCGCCCTCCAAAGAGGAAAGGGGGCATTATGTCCGTCCGTCGTCCGTAAACTTTTTGTTTCCGTGGGGTGACTATAGAATCCCTCGTCGGATTGATGCCATTTCTTAATGGCGTATTGGGTGTGGCTAGAGGAAGGTTCCTTTCGAAAACCAGCGTTGTGCGATACCTAATATGGCCGCCACAGATCAACCTACAGGCGGGGGCATATGCTACGCTCTGTGTTGCTCTTGTTTTGTAATACCTTTATGCGCCATGTGAGGAAGTTGGGGAAGGGATTGTGAATAATAAAGTATTAGACAAGCTTTTATTTTGGAGAGACCTGAGGAAAAAAAATGGTAGTAAATGTCCTGCTGGTCCAACCATTGACTGATCTCCCATTAGGACCTGGAGAATTTTTGCAATTTGAAAATAAGCAGTGAGAACAACAGGAGGGCACATTGCTGTGGCATCCTCTGGACCCCCACCTGTTTTTGTCCAATATTTTATTTAGCAGAGATTTTGGTAACTTGGACACAGTCATTATGTTGTGAAACTGTTCTCAGATTTTGGGTGCTTTAAAAAGCAAGGGATTGGGGCTTTTTAATTTATCTCTAGGGGATACTGCTAGCAAAAAAAGAACTAAACGCTGTCTTAAAAAAGAACAGGAAGCCATTATCGCTCACAACGTCTGCAGTTCCTGCTGGATGCTGGGTCAATAAAAATGGCGGCGCTGGAAATGACTATGCAGTCAAGAGCTGGAGTAGCTGCGGCCACTGAACCTTCGCTCAGCTCTTTTTATTTTTATCTTTGCCTTATCATAGGAAATATAGTCTGTTTTGTTCCTCTGTCATTCTTTCATTCATATCTTTCCTCATTTAGTCCTTCCGCTGTCCTCCAGAGAGAGCCTTGTAATTTTGTGAATTCTCTCTCTTCACCCAAGATCAGTGAGGTGGGGACACACCAATCCATCTCCAAACCACTTCATGAAAGTGGCTCTCTCACAGTTTTTCACCTGTCCATCTGTCCGTCCGTCCGTCCTTCTGTCTGTCCGCACTTTGCCATGGCTATAACTTTTGATCGGCTCATGATAGGACTTTGATACTTGGCATATGCATTGCTTGTGAGAAGGCATTTCAGATGGGGTCATGACTTTTGACCTTGTGACCTTGACCTTGGAGCATGACGTTTGGTGACTAAAACTTTAACATGGGCCATAACACTTCATTAGCTAGAAATAGGCATTTGATACCTGGCATATGTATTCCTTAGGATAAGGCCTTTCTGATGAGGTAATGAATGTTGACCTTGTGACCTTGACCTTTAACCTTTGACTCATGATAGGCCTTTGATGGTTAGCATGTGCATGTTATGCACGGGGGCATCAGTGTTTCACAAACACATCTTGTTTTCTCCCCCCCCCTCCTCTTCTTCACGGTAGTTACAGGTGGGTGGCAAATTCATGGAAAACTCAGATCAGCATCAACGTGCCTTGGCATTGAGTGTACAAGTGTAAAGGTTTGCTTGGAGGGGTGGAATGCCTTTCTTACACAAGATATTCTCTCAGTTGATGTTTTGATGATGGTGATGGAGAGCGCTGTCTCACACATTCCGAAATCTTCCATATGAGTTTGGTTAGTTTGAGATTTGGAGACGATGAAGGCGGTGGCTCATGCTTAGCGTAGTTTTCAAACTCACCGAACCATTCAATGTGTACTGTGGGGCTTGGGCCATTGTCATCCATGACGAGATTACTCCTGACATGGTCAGAATTAGGAATGCTTCATCATTGGATATATAAACTTGATCAGCCAGATTTGCAGTGACCCTTCTGCCTTTAATAGGGTGAATGAACCCAAACCGTACTAAGAAAATAAGCACAAGCATCTGCTTCTCTTATGTCTGTCCATGTATGTGTTCCATTTTTTTTTCCATTTGTAATTTGTAAAAAAGCATAAATACTATTGTTTATCGCACTTAGTATTGCAATTAGAGCAACATATGATTGCGCATATAAAAGGACAGCTTTCATGATTCTAGTCTTTCTTGTGTTTTAGTTACTTTATAACCATGAACTTGCACATATCAGCAGGTACAGGTTGATTTTTCTGCAAGTTTCTGTGCAGTTTTCATTTTTTTTTTCCTCCAAAAAATGTCTATACCTTTTTTTCCCCATCCTTTTTTTAATTGAGACCCACCCTTATTTAACCAAAGTATCAGTCTCAGTAAACATAAATAATTTCAAGGACTGGGATTGACCTGAAAGACTGTTTTCATACGATTTTAAACTGTTATTTTAGTTGTCTTGAAAACACCGTTTTGGACTACATTACTGGTGTTTGTAGGCTTTGCGTCTTTGGCTTCTAGTCTGTTTTGAAATGAAGAGTGCCAGTGTGGAATCTGAGGAATAAAACTGGTTATGTCATCAAAGACAAAATCAACAATTTGACCCATTCCTGCCGTTTTAAAACCGGAACGGTCCTGTAAAGAGGCAGGGACTGATTGCAGTACTAAAGCAGTTCCAGCTCGCTGAAGTTAATGGTCTGTCACTGTTTTCTCTCGGGGGCTGTCAGTTAGTAGCCTGTGGATTGATTTGGCTTCTCCAAACTGAGGTTTCATCAGGCTCTTAAAGCCCCCTTTTCACTCTCTGTTTTTCTTTTCTTCCCCCATTTGGAATTTCCAGCCATAATTTCACACCCATCCCACCACCATGACGTCCTCTATAAATTTGGAAGGGTGTGTACAAGCACATAGCCTTTCGAAGTGGTTTTATCGCCAACAAAGGATCCTCGCACTGGGGCAAGCACCAATAATACTACACATGGCTGCATTTACTGCCTGATCCTCAGGATTTAATGTGACCTCAGTGTCTTGACATCACATCTATAGAGCAGCTGCACCTGATTGGTCACACGTACAGTTTATGTTAATTTAGCAAGCTTGTGTGATGAACGGTTTGTTGACAAGGAACACATTTACACTTCCATTATGGACAAAAAAATCCAACAATGGGATACAAGCAAAACTTTAAATTACAAAATGTCACTTAAAGGACTGGGTAAACCTATGAATGTTCTTTTCTTACTGTGTTGGGATTGCATTTTGTAAAACATAGGAAATTCCTTTGGTCATTCAGTTATGATCCACTGCAATATGAGTCTGCAATTTGTATTATTGTTCATTTATTTTTCTTGCATTAAAAAATGCAAATATGTCAAGCAGTCAAATGCTACCATTTACCCAAGACAAATGCTTTTGTCATAGCCACACGAGTTGCACCTTTGAGTAGATCTAATATGATATGTGTAAGACAAAAATACAGACTGCAGAATCCCTCCGATTAAAGCAGTTTGCAAAGCAGGTAAGTGTTGGTTTCACCTCCGTGAATGACCGCGTTTGTGAGGTCGGGCTCAGCGGTTTTCGTTTCTGCTGGGCTGAATGTAATTAGAGGTTAGGCGACACGGTCGTTATCTGTTCTTTCATTCCGGTATGAGCGTGACATTCCGGGCGCTCTCTGTCACCTCGTTAGAAGTGACCACAAACAAAAAATGACAAAGACCACACCGCTTGCTGTGTACTGACAACTCCATTGACACCTCTTTTTTTTGGTCCCCTCCTTATCCCTGCTGCACACCCCTCAAACAGAACATCACCACCTCCCCAAACTAAACCAAATCCTACAGGGCACTCTATTACCCAACTGTGTCCCTCTTGGTCAGCCCTGTACTCATAAGAGCAACAAACAGGAGGGAATTCCTTGGGTGGTACAAGCCATTATGGAATGCAATACATGTGATGTCTGTTCAGTTTGCTTCCAGTGAGCGATTTGTGTTACTGTAGTTGTGGCTTGGACTTGTGGTCTGACTCTCCAGCTGGAAGAGGGAAGCAGGAGCAATATTAGTGAAGTATTTTTCCTACTGCGATGCTCCCGGCCCAACTGTTGGAATATAGACTTCCGGACTGCAGGCACTACCCTGACACCTCTTAAGTCTCCAGCGGCGCCTCATTATCTCACATCATTACTCTTTACGCACACGTCTGCTCCCGCGGACAGCAGTGCCTGGACTCTCCCAGACAACGACGGTTTTCACCACCCTGACACCTTTATCACTGTCAAGTTGACACACGCGGCTCCCTGATGCTGTAAAGCATGCTGGAGCCTGGGAGGCCCTGCCGATGACTGATGTGGGGGTGGGGGGAAACACTCTCTCGAATTGCACGTTCCACTTTACCACGCAACATCAGTGATGTAATCGTTTGTTTAGGTGGCCTTTCATTCCCCAAATCCAATGGAACAGCTCAAAACTGCACGACGACATAAAACCCTGTCTCTCGACCTCGGTTTCTCCGGGATGTTGCTCCGTGAACTTTGCCTGCACATCCTCTCTCAGGCTCACCTCCTCAGAATAACTGAGGTGTACAAATTCAATTTCCATACTGTGTCCTGGATACGTGAAAGACCTTGGTTCAATATTTCTCCTGAATGCCTTCGCTGTTCCTCACAGTGGACATGCAGACTGGCATTGTCCTGGCACATGTCTTCCATTACAGACAGGCAGTCACCTTGGAGGGGGAAACAGGCAGGGGGCTGGAGGAATTGTTTCGATAAGCCCCAGAAAGTCCCTCGCGAAGCCTCCTTATCCAAACACAGCACTGGCAGCTGAGACAAAGCTGGGATTCAACAGGCATTTCTCTCTGTTCACTACAGCTCGGGGCTGTTTCCTGACATTAACATCAAAAGCCATTATCATACGACTTTTCTGACAGAATCAAAAGAGAGACTTTGTGTCTCCCAATACCCCACCCACCGACCCCTTGCCCCCGGAATATAGCCAGACCCCTCCACTGCCCTGTCAGCAGCAGGAGTAATGCAACTGAGAAGCATGCAGAATGTCTCCTATTATTAGAGCATTCAAATCTCTGTCGGGAGGATTTCTCCTGTGCCCATGCAGAGATGGGGTGGGCAGTGGCTCTTATAGACTCAGTTTTGTGTGAATACAGTGATTATTTTGGCAGTTTTTGGCCAGGCTTACTCTGAGCAGTCTCAACTGGAGTGGGCTCACCATCGAAGCTATAAAACATCCCACAGGTTTGCCGCCTGCTCTTTCAGCGTGTCAAAGGCTGAGATTGTGACCACAGATTTGATGCTGAAGCTTGAAAGTTGCTACCTACAGCTACCACTAATTTCATGTTTCAGCAACTGTCTATGCTCTCTGTGGTTTGGTGCACTGTAATTCCTCTCAGGTGAAACTGTAGTTTACCTGCTGTTGTCTGAGCACATTACTTTGCTCATAATCGAGATCCCCCTCAGTGTTACCTGGCTATTAACAAGTGGTGACTCTTGTGACCACTGCCCTTACCCTATTGCATGGTCAGATCGATGCTGGGCGATCAGAATAGGGCATAATTTGGAGATGGGGGTTTGGGTCATGAGCCTGTCCCCTGGCAAGTCTGGCAAGAGATTCTTCTGTCATGAGAGGCTAAACTTTTGCTCACATTACTGTGCAGACTAAGAGAGGAGCTTTAATAAAGATTAGAAAGAATTTAAGCTGCAGCAATATAGCTTATGCAGGACATACTGATAATTTGCCCATTTGCGCAAAATAATATCATGTGCATTTTTGTATTTTTAGCCATTTATTTATTTGTTTTCCAGAGGTTGTGAGAGTCCTTACCAGGTGATTCTGGATTCCCCCGCTGTCCTCTCAAAACTCTGCTCCTTCCAGGGCAGAGCAGAATGAGCTGTTTGACTCCTAGCTGAAATGCATCACAAGCACCAAAAGCTGGCTCAGGACTGGGCTTTTGTCTCCCTCCAGCTCTCTGTCACGCCGCGTCCTTCGGTTCAATTAAGAGAGGTCAATAGTTTGAATCCCCTTCAGACATCTGACACCTTCATCTGTTTTTGAAAGCAACAGCAGCCAGTCTTGTTGCTCAGTCCCTGGTTAGTTGTGGAGTCCTGTCAAGGTATGAATCACTTAATATTCACAGATATCCTATTGAAAAATGTATCAAAAATTTATGTTCAGTGCAAGGAAAAAAAAAAAAGCTTTTCCCCCCTGCCGAATAGTTTGTTTCCTTTTGTTGTCTCCCGTGCAGCCAGAATGATGTGAGCGCTTCCTCTTGCCTTGCCGGAGGATCTTGTCATCTTCTGTGTACACAGTCCATCACATCTGCCTTGTGGCTGCAAATATTCAGTCTCTTTCAGCCTCGCCCCCCTTCTGCGTCTTACTCATGAAGCCGGTCCGGTCCTTGGCCTCTCTCTCTCTCTTTCTCTCCCTCTCTCTCACTCTTTCCCTCTCTTCCCTTCTTCTCCCTCCCGTTTTTTTTTATGAGAAGAACTCTGGCACAGAGTTCAACAAGTAGTCAGGTTGTGGATGGAGCCTCCCCTGTCTCCTCCCACTGGCACACACAGACCCTCAGGCATGAGATAGAAGTTTACACCTCCTCAGACCTACACCCTCCCCGCATCCCACAGCCCCCTCTGACACCCACCCCCCCCCCCCCTTTCCCCTCCTCTACTATTTCTGTCCGGAGCCACTGCCTGCTATACTTGCAGTGAAAGAGATGATGTCACAGTAGTCATTACCGAGCTTGGCATGTGTCCAAGGCGGGCCGCGTGCAGGATGGAGGCGCCTGTGCGCAGTACCCTGGGTGCAGCAACGCTAGCCCGCCTGCAGAGGGCAGTATGAGGAACAAGCTCCTCATTTGCTGATTTCAGATTTTCTTTGGTTCGCTTTATTTTTCTTGCCCTCTGGCCTCCTCAGTTCAGTTTGTTTTTCTCATTTGTGGAACAAGTATGGCTTTGGTTATAGTTATTGGCCAATGTGCATCTCTGCGTTGTCCAATCCCTTTGGGTGCTGAAATGAACTCTGATGTGGAAATCCCTGCGAGTGCTATGGAGGAATTAGTCATGAGGAGAGATTGGACGGTCCCTCATTTTTCTGGCTTTGTCCTTTGTTTTTGTTATTCTAACATGTTACGTAATGGTGAAATTCTTTAATTCATAAGGTAATGCAACACCTGTTTTGGAATCTTTTTTTTTTTTTTTTCTATGAAGGATTGTGTTGAAATGATTTTATTGGCCATCCTATTTCTTTATAGCTTATGTCCCTGAACTGGCGGTAATATTTTGGGTCAGGAATTGGTATATTGAGAGTTTGAATGGCTTTATGGTTTATGAAGCACGTGGTGATTCCCTGACCATCTCCTTTCTCAGCAGTGAATTAGACTTCAGCGTCACTGACTGCGTTTTAGCAGTGAAGATGCAGCAAGTGGAGCCGGCCTCTGCCTGACCTTTCGACTATTCTTAACGCACCAGTCAGGTTCTGCTTCCTGTGGCCATATGCATAACATATACCTCTCTTCTGTGAGAAGTGAAAGGCAGGGCAGAATTATAGATTTAATTATTTTCATATTGTAACTCGTTGCAAGCACAACATATCCATGGTGATAATTTGCAGATGCACTGATGGACCGCAGTGAATGAGAGGACGTGCTTTTGGACTGTGTCTAGACAGAGTGTCTGCAGACGGCATGTAAACCCCAGCAGGTGCATGAGCCCCCAGACCTCTGCTCTGACTGGGGATCAATTGTGCATGGCTCTTGGTGTGAGTCATTAATGTCCAGATTAGTCTTGGGTCATTCTGCTGTCTGTGCCGTGTGTGTGTGTGTGTGTGTTTGTGTGTTTGTGGGTGTGTGTGTATACATGCACATGGTGTGTGCATGTGAGTGTATGTGTATGTGTGCTTGTCTGTGTGTGTGTGTGTGTGTGTGTGTTCTTGTATGTGCCACAAAATGAGAACCAGAAAATGTTTATTTTTCCTTCAGAGTTCGGACATTTTTGGAAAGTGAGGACATTTTCATGTGGCCTCACAACTACAAAGGCAAATTGTGACTTATTAATTAAGGTTAGGGGCAAAGTTAAAATTAGGGATATGGTATGGGTTCGGGTTAAGCATGTGCTGCTTATTGTTAAGATTATGGAAAGGCTGTAGAGACACACAAAGAATGAATGGAAGTCAATGTAATGTCCTTACTCGGATAGAAGTACAAGGATGGTTTTGCGCTCGTGTATGCGTGTGCGTGTGTGTGTGTGCGCGCACGTGCGTGCGTGCGTGTGTATGTACGTGTGTGTGCATTTTGATGCCTCTACTGACTGGCGCTCATGCATGTGGGTTGTGGAATTGTTGGTTGTTCAGAGGGGTCTCTTGACTCCCTCTCTCACTTTCTGGGAACAATTATTCTTGCTTACGTGGCCCTGTCAGCCCTCCCTCTGAGCCTGAGGTCTTTCACTTCTACATCTATCCTTTCATTCTCCGCTTGAGCGTTCTCTCTGAGAAATGAGCCAGGTCCTCTTAGATCACTGTTCTGCCTGGAAAGGACAGAGTCTGTGTTTTTTAAACTGCAGTGTGAGAAGTGTGAGGGTTTATACATCACACACACATTCAGCTCAGTCCATCTCCTTTGTCAGCTGCTGGCCTGATAGACATCACTCATTGCAGGCCTCTCTGTGGGCATTTGTCATGGGCAATGCCACGCTTTTTAGCTGCTCTAAATGTCTGTCATCAATAAGTCAAGCGCTCCGCTTTTTAAACTGGTAGTCAGTTTTGTTAAAAAGGTGCAGGGTGATGGATGTCTTAATTTTCCCTCTCTCTTCAGAGGAGGGTGCTTCTATGTGGTTATTGTTGAGTTTTGGAAGTGTATTGCCATGGTGATTTCTGGTAGACTCAAAATGATGCATGAGTATTCTACACGTATAGAGCTCCAGTTGTGTTGCCAGAGTCTGCATTTGACAAATGATTTTGGCTTATTGCTTGTATTTACTACTGAGTGAGCAAGGGAAGGATTAGCTTATGAGAGCTGTTAAACACATTTTATAGAGAGGCCTGGCCTTCAACCAAAGGGATGCAAATTTACATTCATGGATCAGGGGAAGACAGTTATAACCCAGCCAAAATGGCCTACGAGGATTTGTTTATGAATGCATTTCCACTTCCAATAAAAGTCAGTAACTCACAAGGCATGTAAAGTGATGCGCTCACTTGGATGAGAGATTCAAGGAATTCCTCTCATTTTCTAAATATTTCTCAAGACATAGATGCTGTTTTTTTTGTTGTTGTTGCTGTGCTCTTTTTTTCTGCGTGGGCTTTGTATTTCTTATCAGATTAAGTCTCGTCTGGCTTTGGATATCTTTATAAGAAAATTGATGGAAAAAATTGCAAGCAATAGATGACCTGCTAGCATGCAGTTGGTGCCTTCTCATTGTCAATTATTTTTATTCTTTTTTTAATTAATGGGGGCTGCCAAGCTGTCACGGAATTACAGTCCTACTACATTTTGGGTTGTAACTCTACAACTAAATAAGATAAAATCAAGTATGATGTGTCATATTGAAGGTATTAACTTCCTAAAATAATATTTTCTTAAATAATAATAATAATAATAATAATATTAATAGGTTCTTAAAATATATTTTCACTAAATATATTATTGAGAAATTTTCATAGAAGAAACAAGCAAAAACTACTCCGTCACGGAATTACACAAAATTGACGTGGTTTTTTTAATGTTGTGTTTAACTATTCAGAAAGTGATGTTCCTATCATAGTTAAGTTATGAAACTTCAATATATTCATATTTAAGGTGTTTTTTGTTAATACTGTAAGTTATAGTAACAAATATTGACTTTAACCCAGCTTTATGGGCAAGAAATTTCAAAAGGTCAATGTCATGGAATTACAAGAGGCAAATTGTCACGGAATGACAGCAATAGTATTAATTAGTTAAGCAATATATTACAATGAGTTTTCCAATTATAATGACCAATCATAATGCATACTTCAATTTTTGAAGCCAATGTCAACATTGGCTTGGCGGCCCCCTCATATTTAAATTTGGCAATTCCACCCCGATTTGGAATATTCAGTGAACACTTTGCTTGCATGGTTATTCACATCCCTTGTGACAATTTTGGGAGACAAAGAGGAACTCTCAGCTCTCACCTTTTACTGCTCACATTGAATGAAGATGGAGGTGACTCAGTAATATACATGCATGCAGAACGACTCATGGGCCGACTGTCAGCTGAGGCACTGAGTGTTGTTGCATTTCATCCTTGCTGACCGCCAGAGGCGATGCTTGATCCATCTTGCACATGCGCAGGTCGAGTGTTTATACCAGTGGTTCTCAAACTCGTTCCTGGTGCCCCACTGTGTATGCTGGTTTTTGTTACAACCACAACTGCAATCTTAGAATTTTAGCAAGATGTTGATTTGTCTTAATTAGCTGCATTCCATGTTTAGTGCAGTGATTTACCACCTTTAGCTGCATTTTTATGGACATATCAACTGTGCCATGAAGAATAAAAACCCTCAAACATGTTATGCTTATTTTTCCATATTGTGAGGATTTGCAGGTTAAAAAAAAAATATTAAACAGATCAAATTAGACTGAGAAAATCAGTAAGCTCCCAATTGGGTTGCTGAACACAGGTGTTTTGAATTCTTCCAAAATAATCTTCCTGAACTTAATAAAATGAACATGAAATGAAACTGGTGTGACTGTTTGCCAAGTAAATTGTTGGTTTTAGCAACCATGTGTTGACAGTTTCACCTATGAGGAACCTGATTGTTCACGTTAAGGGTTCGTTCAAATCTTTTCCATCGGCAGTTATTCATACTGGTTTCTAACATATCTCATTGTGCGTATGAAATTTTAATTGTTCATTGCATGTGGAGATTTGTCAAATGTGGCTTAAGAGGACCAATAACTGCTCTAAACATGAATGCACCCAGTTAAGGCAATCAACAGCTTGATTAAGTCCTAAGATTGCAACTGTGGTCTGAACAAAAGCCAACATACACCAGGGGGGGCGCCAGGACCGAGTTTGAGAACCACTGGTTTATACCAAAAAAGTCACCTGAGACCCCTGGATGGCCCGGGAGAGGCTATGTCTTCCGGTGTCATGAGGGAATCTGCCCCTTTTCATCTTCTCGCTTGCAGGTAGACTGCATGTCTCCGAGCTCGCCAAAAGCTAGGTGTGAATTTTTTTTGTCGTTCGTTACTAGTGGCCTTGTGACTTTCGTTGGACCTGCGAGCTGCTCGCCCTCCGAAGTCTGCAACGAATTTCGACGAGAGGCTTGTTGTGGTTTGCCGCGGACACACCTGTCTCGGATCATCATCCTCGGTCAGCTAAATACCAAACTTAGTAATAAGTTTACTTTGTGTTTTCTCACCACATATTGTTCAGTGCAACCTGTACTCGCTTTTTGGTTATTCGGTTGTTGAAGGGAGTGTACTTGCTCCCTCTCCCAGCATTGGTACCGCTAATGTTTGTAAATCAGCTGCTGGGATTGCGTGCGCTTGCCCATCAGTATTGAGTTTCGGTGCAACACGTTGGACTCGCTTTTTTATTTTCAGTTGTTGGTGAAGGTAGTGTACCCGCTCCCTCTCCCGGCATTTGTGCTGCTCTTGTTATTTCATTTACGTGCATTAGCGCTTAGCATTGTGACCGCTTGCCCTACATTATTGGAGAAAGCTGATCAGTGCACCATGGGGGTACCCGCGTTTCGTGGTACTTTTGTTGGTGATGGCAGTGTGTGCGCTCTCACTCCCAGCTTAGGTATGTTGTAGTATTATTATTATAAATAAATAAAAACAAGAGAGAACTCTAAGCTGTGTTTCCTTGTTTGTTGCTTATTACCGGCCTTTTTTCTTTGTCTACTTGAGTTGCATATTTTGTTGTGAACTCTGTGCCCATTTTGTTCTGTAACATAGCAGCTACCCTTAACTGGTGAAGGCAGTGCTCTCGCTCCTGCTCCCAGGATAGGTGTGACTTTGTTGTTAGTAGTAGTGTTTCCACTGAAGCCAACTAATTTTATTAATCACATGAAAGCCCTCTGCCTGGCCTTCCAATCTGGGACTGGTGCAGGGGAGGTGGATGCTCCTGCTCCTCCGGCTGCCATTGTGGAGCCGGAGGATGATGTGCTCTCCATGGCAGCGTCAGCCACTGAGTTAGCTGAATTTGAGGCGGATGTGGTTCCACAGGATATAGCCTCTCGTGCCTCTGAGATGGGCTCCCGTTCTTCGGCCTACAGCTCGACTGTTGGTTCTGAGGACAGCTCATTGGGCGCCATCATTCCCTGGCCCGCCTGCAGCTAGACGTATCATAAGCTCAGCCGACTCCGGCTAGTGCTTTCTTCAGGCATTGACTATCTCCCACCAACTTTACTGTGCCTCCACATTTGAGGGAGTTGCATGCATGCTGGAGGGATTCTAGGGCCCTTTCTCATGCAGCATCTGATGGTCGGACCCTGGCAGCCATGCAGGATGCAGCCAGGTTTGGCTTGGGGCGCATGCCAGCGATTGAGCCGACAATAGCTGCTCTAATTGTCTCCCCTGAGGCTCTAAGACCGGATGCGAGGTGTCCTCGGCCCCAGTGTCCAGTTACGGATGACCTGCTCTCCAAAGCCTATGATGCAGCGGCACGCATGAGACGCATAGGCAATTCTATGTCACACCTGATGCTCGCTCTATCAGCATTCCTGCTGGATGCTACCCTGGATCCTTCTGTCCACAGTTTCAGCAATGCCTCTCTGCAGGCGTTCGCGTTGATGTCTAGAGAGCTGGGGCGGGTGATGTCCGCTCTCGTCTAGGCTTGCCGCCAGGTTTGGCTGGCTCAATCTCCTCTCACTGAGGCGTGCAGGAGAACTCTCCACAGTGTTCCAGTGGAACCTGGGGAGCTGTTTGAATCTGTGGTTCTTTAGGCGCTTGAGTGTCAGTCCAAACTAGGCAGACTCGACAGAAGCTGGCCGGGCTTCACAGGAGTCTGCCTCCTCCCAGCAGGCCTTGGAGTTCTTTCAACTGCCCCCCAGCGCTGCTCTCAACTACGGGCTTACCCGAACGGCTACCTGAGGCCTCAGCGCTCAGTTCCATAGCCTGATCAGGGGGTAGCTCAGGAATTTCGGGCCCCTGAGCGACTGCCCTCTGGGCAACTTCAGGCCTCATATGCTGTCTATTGTCTCTAGAGCCTCTAGAGGCCGGGGGACAAGGTGCTGAGGCCCCGGAGCCAGTCGTTGGATGGTTTTCCCAGCAGCAGCTCAGTTATTGGGCTGCTTCCAGCACGGACCCTTCAGTGCTTTCCACCTTGTCCTACGGGTACAAACTTCAGTACCGACGCCGGCCCCCAACCTTTAGCCGGGTCAAGATGACCATCATACACGACCCGGCAAAAGCCCAAGCCCTCAACCGGGGGTTATTGGTCCTCCTGGAAAAGGGTGCCATCGAACCAGTAGATCCCCTGCCACAACCCGGGGGTTCTACTCAACCTACATTCCCGTAGCAAAGAGGGATGGCGGGCTCCGCCCCATCCTCGGCTTGAGGGGTCCCAGCAGGTTCCTGAAGGTCCTGAGGTTCCACATGCTCAAAACTGCAAAGTTCTGCTCACTGTTGCCAGAGGGGTGTGGTTTACTTCAATCGACCTGAAGGACGCTTACTTTCATGTCCCCATAACGCCACACCACAGACAGTTCCTGCGTTTTGCTTTTCAAGGGCGTCATTTCCTGTTTAGGGTGCTCCCGTTCGGCCTCTCCCTTTCTCAACGAGTGTTTACCAGGTGTGTGATGGCAGCCCTCTCGCCCCTGCAGTTGCAGGGCATAAAAATCCTACCATATCTGGACAACTGGTTCATCTGTGTGCCGTCCCAGTCTCAGGTAGCCCTGGACACGACGCGTCCGCTCTCCCATGTGACCCGACTGGGTGTCAAGGTGAATTTCTGCCTGGTTCCCGCACAGAGCACAGGCGGCATGGTGGCATAGTGGTTAGCACTACTGCCTCACAGCAAGAAGGCTGTGGGTTCGAATCCGGCCTGGGGCCTTTCTGTGTGGAGTTTGCATGTTCTCCCCGTGTTCGCGTGGGTTTCCTCCGGGTACTCCGGTTTCCCCCACCCATCCAAAACATGCAATATAGGAACCCTCCCTCCCTCCTGCATGTTTGGTGGTGGTCGGAGGGGCCGTAGGCGCATACTGGCAGCCACGCTTCCGTCAGTCTGCCCCAGGGCAGCTGTGGCTACAAAAACGTAGTTTACCACCATCAGAGTGTGAATGAATAATGCCTCCATTGTAAAGCGTCTTTGAGTGTCCAAAAAAGCGCTATATAAAATTGATGCATTATTTAAAGAACAATCTTTCTCAGCATGACTCTCGATGCAGTTGCTATGTCCATCGCCACAGCAGGTGGACGACATTCTCCGCCTCCTTCCCCTGTTTCGGGAAGGCAGGTGATTGCACTATGTGGAGTTCTTGTGCCTCCTAGGGAAACTGTCAGCTGCCACCACTGTAGTTCCCTTCGGACTGCTGTCGCTACGTCTGCTCCAGAGGTGGCTGAACAGTTTTCATTTGGATGTTAAGTGGCACTAGCACAGGAGACTCCTTGCTCTGGCTCAGTGGAGAGAGAGATCATTTCTCCTTCAGGGCATGCCCATGAGTTCCATTGCATCCCTTCAGGAAGCTATCACTACAGATGCCTCCCTCTCGGAGTGGAGTGCAGTGTGGCAGAATCAGACAGCTCAGGGGCTGTGGCCTGCTCTGGACCACTCAGAGCACATCAATGTTCTGGAGCTGTTGGCTGTGCACATGATGCTGCAGTGCTTTCTTCCCTACCGGAGAGGCCAGCATGTGCTTGTATGTCCGGACAATGTCTTGACCGTCTGTTACATGAACCACCAGGTCTGCACGGTGATTGCAGGCATCCCGGGACCACCTGTTGTCGGCAGCACACCTGGCCGGCCTGAGAGCTATGTATTTGCCCGGGGAACAGAACCAGGCTGCAGACTTACTCTCCTGTTGTAAGCCTCTGCCGTGGAAGTGGCGGCTTCATCCAGAGGTGGTGCTCAACATCTGGGACATCTTCGGCAGGGCAGAGGTGGATCTCTTTGCCACAGAAGAGTCGACCCATTACCCCCTCTGGTTATCCTTGACAGAGAAGAGCAGCCCTCTGGGCCAGGACACTTTCGCCCACGATTGGCCAGAGGGTCTCCTATGCTTTTCCACCGATCCCTCTGATTTTTTTCCAACACTTCAGAGAGTCCTCCAGCGGGGCCACAGACTGCCGTTGGTAGCCCCCTTCTGGCCTGGGAGGACATGGTTTCCACTGCTGTGCCAGCTCTGCTGCAGCACACCATGGCGCCTCCCCGAGAGGAAGGATCTCCTGTCTCAGTTAGAAGGGCCAGATTTGGCATCCCGATCCTCTTCGCCTGCATCTACGTGTCTGGCCGTTGCAGGGTCCAACCCACTGCTGACAGAGTGCTCAGATGCTGTCCGCAATACCGTACTGAATGCCAGGGCACTTTCTACCCGGGTGCAGTATGAAAATAGGTGGCAGCTGTTTACTGCATGGTGTTCGGACAGAGGTGAGGACCAAGTGCACTGTTCAATTGCGTAAATTCTGGAGTTCCTCCAGTCACTCTTGGATGACGGTCGATCCCCTGCTTCTCTGAGGGTTTAAGTGGCAGCCATTTCATTTCGACATGCTCGGGCGGTTACTGACACAGTGGGGTGCCACAGACTTGGTATCCTTTTTCTGAAGGGGGCATTGAGGCTACGCCCCCCATGCGCACAGCTTGCTCCAGCATTGGATCTGCGCCTGGTGCTGGATGCCTTGTCTGCCTCCTTTTGAACCCCTGGATCAGGCAGAGCTGAAGTGGGTCTCTGCTAAGACTGCCTTTCTCCTGGCTATCGCTTCAGCGAAGCATGTTGGGGAGCTGCACGCTCTGTCCGTGAGTAGCTCATGTCTGAGGTGGAACTCAGATGGCTCGGGGGTTACCCTGTGACCAAATGCAGCTCTTCTCCCGAAGGTTCTGTCATCGTCGAACCTCAACCCATCTGGCACAGTTTATCCCCCAGAAGGCGAGGACAGGTTAAAACTGCTGTGTCCTGTGCAGGCTCTGAGAGTATGTGGCTGTGACCGCAAGTATGAGACGGTCGGACCAGCTCTCCATTTGCTGTGGTGGTGATTGGAAAGGCTGTGTTCTCTCCAAACAGCGACTCTCTCACTGGGTTGTGGATGTCATCACCCACGCCTATAAAAGAGGTGGTCACCCCATGCCATTTAGGGTGAGGTGCCACTCTACTTGGGCTGTCTCTACATCATGGGCGGCCCTGTGTAGAGTGCCCCTACAGGACATCTGTGATGCAGCATTATGGGCATCACCAAGTACCCTCTCCCAAATTCTATCCGATGAATGTTGACGCTCCCCATCCGTTGGGTGTGCTCCTGTTGCCCGACTCTGCTGTTTCCTCTCAATGTGGTATGTATGGGGATTCCTCGTGACTTTGTTATGGGTCATCCAGTGCTTGAAGCACCGCCTCTGGCAGTCAGTAAGGATGAAATGGAATGAAATTCATGCATGTAACTACGGCTTTATGAAACCTGGATGACTGCCAGAGCGTTCTGTCACTCAATATCCTTGTGTGCTCGCGAGAAGACTCTGTAGGAACAGATCTCCTGATGACACCAGAAGATATAGCCACTCCCAGGGCATCCAGGGGTCATGGATGACTTTGTTGGGATAAACATTCAACCTGCGTATGTGCGAGATGGATCATTCAGTGCTCGAAGCACCGCCTCTGGCGGTCATCCAGGATTCATAGAGCCGTAGTTACATACGTAACTTCCGTTTTGCCATCACAGACAAATAAATTTCTGCGATATATTTTTTGGGTGATATGACGCTAATTGTTTACCACATACATATTCGCTGGCTTGTTTTCAGTCTGTAGGGGTTATTCACATGCCACAGGTGGCTCTTTTTGCAACTGTATATACTATCATTCTATACATTTCCATTTTAGTGCATAAATTGTCAGTTTGTTTTTTTACAGATCGCCTAGCAGGATATTAGTGATTTTGCTCTTGTGTTGTGAAAGTATGGATTTAGGGAGCTGTCCCACAGCCCCCCAAACCACCCTTGATAGATGTAGAGTGTAGGGAGAGTGGTCTGGAGGTTTTGTAAAGCCTGCAACTGACAGCGAGTTTCTGCACCCTACGTTATAAAGGACCCCTTTGTTAATTTGAAGTCCCTCAAGACAGAGTGACAGGCCAAAGTGTTTCCCCTGAGCTGAGTAAACACTTGAATTCACTAGCTGACGAAAATCCATACAACTCAAGTGGTTACTGCTGCCATCTCTCCACTCATGCTGTGTGGCACCTGGAGCCTCAGGTGGGTTCGTGATAGAAAACAATAAATGAGGAATGTGTAATGCTGCATCAAAATGCCTGTCTGCTAGAGTATGTAGCGCGAACATAGGTATCTAAACCTTCTCTTTCACCTGAGAGTATGTGAAATTTGAAGGTCTTGAATAGTAAAGGACTTTGGATTAAAGGACTTGGACTTTTTATGACAAAGAAAAGTTGAACAAATCTGTGAAAGCAATTAAAAAAGGACATGTCCGCTGATAAGAAAACACCTTTGGCTGGCTGATGTTTGCCAGGAATACTTGAGCACAGATGCGATATCATTGGAAACTGGGCAACCTCTGTAATTTTTCATTGGCTGTGTACGTTTTAGGAAACCCTTGGGATTATATACTCTGTTTTAGGCGTACATTTTATAAATGCTATTTTACATCTGTAATCCTTAGCAGGTGCAAAGACAAAAGACAACATTGTTACTGAAGTAAATGCAATCAGTGTATTGCAGTGGCAACGAATCTACCCATCAAAAGCAGACATTAATTGGCCCATATGAAACAGATTAAGTTCAAGTGGATTCTCATGTCTAATGGCTCACAGATGAGTGCTCATTGGTTAATTAATGCCGGGTTGGCAAAAGTGGTTGAAAAGATGATGGATTGCGCCTTTCCCTAATACCAGGAAAAGTACAACTTCTTTTGAAATGAATATTAGGCCAAATGAATTAACTCTGTACTGCCAATGCGACATTTGTGGAATGAAACATTCCTGGGAGATCTGGCTGAAGGCCCTGTTCTTTACGTGTCATTGGAGTTTTGTCATTCTTCCAAATAACAGTTTCAGACAATGCTTTAAAGCTGGTTTCTCCTTAGCAATGTTAATAATTAAGCTCCTCATATTCACTTCAGTAATCTTCTCCTGCCAGTGTTCTTGATGACATCATTGCCTGGCCAGATGTTTCGGCCCAGGTTGAGTTCATTGGGGAATGAAATGGGAGCCTCATTTATTCCCTTGAAGCTTTTCATTACAGCATTTCAGACAGCAGATATTTAGCAATTGGGAGTTATTTAGGTCTAAAGAAAATACATAAGTAAATGGTGACTTGCTAGCACCATATCAGAGATGAAGGAAGAAAGTAAATATTTCAGGCAAGAATATTAAAGCATAGTGCTTCTACGTGAAAAATCATGTGTTCTCAGAGAGATTATTAAACTCATGAAACTCATTTATATAGCCACTCGGTGTGAGTGGATTACATGAAATGGTTATCTTGACCAGTGGTTGGAGATTGCAAAAATAAAACAAGGGCATCTTCTACAACTTCAGGGCATCATTTCACCGATTGGCTTATTATTATGTGGTACAAATGCCTCAGCAGTAAACAAAGACATGCCAGTCATTATACAAAAATAATTGTTTACTTCAGTGTGTGATACAGGCTGGCATTAAGTGGTTTTGTAAGTTGTTTATTGCACTTATACCATGGTAACCACACACAAATGCGTAGGCAAAGATGTAATTCTTCTGTTGTCCTAAACCAAAAAACTGTTATCCAGTGCACACCTGTGCTTCCATCAATATTGACTTGAGTTGCTACAAAAAACCTAAAACTTTCAGTGCTTTGTGCAAGAGAGTGTTCGTTAATTCTGTTTTGTTTCATTGATGTCCAAGAGCTGTAGTAACTACTTCCTCTGCATTATAGCTGACAGTCGTCACACTGTGGCCTCTCTAATTTGTCATGTTACCATGCTCACCAAAGATAGTAATTGTTATTTCGGAATACTCATATGTTGGCTGTATCTATTTTAGCCTTTAATTTGGATGTTTGCAACTCTGTGGACTGTGGCACAAAAATGTCAGTTAAAGGAGCAATAAGTAAGAAATGTACGTTGATTTATCATGAAATAGCCCTGATATATCACCAGACATGAATGATGTTAATTTCAAATACTTATATCACTGACAACAGTTGTCCAGCCAGAATATTCTCATTTCAAAAGTGAAGTTGCAGCCCACAACTAATTTTTATGTTGACATCTTTTGTTTTGGCCTGTTGCGCCACCCTCCACCTATCTTCCAATTACGAAGTTAGTTGCATTTCGGCATCCAGGTTGCCAGTTACCACTGAGCTGCAGCTTCCAGCGTTTTGGAGCACAAATGTCTGACGTTGCTCAACCTAAAAGGCCTTGTTATGATTCCGAAATGCGTCCTGACAAAGTCAGAAACAAAACAAGCATCTGTACAGGACATGTCTTTGAAAGATGGAGATGGCTGAAAGCAGAGAGGAATTTGAAAACCGATGCCAAAGTTTTTAATTCTCTCCTTGGCAGGTAAGATTCAGCTAAGTTTGGCGAACTTAATTCTATTTTATATAGGCACAGACATTTCAAATATTCTCTAGAGTCGAATAACGTTATGTATGTTTGTTCATGTTACGTTAACGCGTATGCAGATGGGTCATCAAATTGACTAGGTATCAAATTGTTTGAGAAATACAAAATGTGGCTCTTCATTGCTAACATTAGCAATGCATTATTAGTCCTTTTCTCTGGCTTTATGCTGAGACGCTGTGCAAACCGTTCCAACATTAGCACAGCCGTTATGGCAATATGAAAGGTAACTGGGACAGTACAACAGTCAAATGAGTCCTCATTCATTCTCTACGCATTTTACAGTATGAACTTCAGTGGGCTATCCACACAGAAGAGTGACGAGCAAGTTGACCAATATGACCATTGCTAAAGTTAGTCATTTGTCTGGATCTTTTCTGTACTGAACTGAACACAACCATGTGAAAGCAAATCATTGGTGATATTGAAACGTAACCTCTGTGTAGTCGACGTTCTTGCTGGATTCGGCAACCTAGCTGGCAACCTCTCGTCTGGTGGAGAGGAGGAGGGGATACTGCGCTCTGCACTATTTTGAATGTGATTGCACCACCAGTTTTGGCCGCAAACTTACAAATGTAGCTCCTTTAAATTTAGTCTGGAATTCAAACCTGGCGAATTAATACAAAGGGCCTGAAATCGACAACACAAGTACTAACGGTATCACAGATCAAAACTGGGCAAGTCAAACTCTACTGCAGTTATTTTCTAACCGTAGGTGATCATGCCACTGTAGAACTTGTCTAAAGGGTTGGTCTGATTACCTGTGTGTGTGGTGGGGCTTTGGCTTTATTATGGTCAATCTGATTAGCTGCAGTCATTCCCTTTAAAACCTGTGTTAGTCTCATAGCAAACTGACAGTTTCAACCGATGAAGAACAAGCATCTAGCTTGTATTACCGCTGCCTTCTCTGCGCTCTCTTGAGAACTGCGCTCCACTGTGTAATAAGCGGTCTAATGATGTGAGATGAAGAGGAAAGGGAAAGCTGGTGTCAGGCAAGCGGTAAACCATGTCCACTGGAGGGAGGGCATCCAAAAGTGAGCCCCACTTGCTAGCATATTGGTACCCATTTGTGTTTTTTCTGGTAATACTGCTACTACTAATCTCACACACGCTCGCATGCTCGCACATACGCACTCAAATAGTGCTGAATATTATGAGGAATATTATTACTTTTATTGAACACTGTTCAGTTTCTGAAACACGCATTATTAACGAAAACTTGGATAAAATCAATTGTTGAAGTTTGTATACAGTACAGATGTGTCAATTTCAATTCAGTTTTTGAGAGTCTGTTTAAAGTATGTTTAAAGAATTGACTAAGAAGGGGAATGGAAGGCACTGTAAATCAGTGTGCTGCATCGGTGCTGTGCAGGCGCTGCAGGAGTACTTCAGCTGAAACGAAAAAAGCTACCTGTATGAATACTGCACCAGATCTGATGTGATCATGTTGCAGCCATGGGAGATGAAGTTATGCTGTTGTTCCTTGGTTTATGTCGTTAGGCTTTCTTAGTGCTGTTAAAATATGACCTCAGCCTTCGCTTTATGCTGGAGTCCTGACCTACCATTTCAGGCCAGCATTAGTTATTCGGTAATACTGCAATTGAGCAGTTTAAGTGCTCAACTTCAGAGTTCTGCCCACGCCACATTAACAACACAGGATTGCTTATTAGTCCCATGCACAGAGGTTTGAGTAAATGCAGCATCAGCACCACTGCCCAACCCTTAGTGCATACTTTGATATCACTGTTAATGAGCAACATAAGCGTGAAGGCTGCAGAACATTCGCAACTTACATCACCACTACATTTAACGAGCTCTGCAGGATAAATACTTGTGTACATGCTCAAGCATCAGCTATAGATGACTACTTTGAAGTCTCTGTGACTGATTCCCTTATGAACAGCGCATCCTTCCTGGGTTTTTTATGAGTTTCCCGCACCCCAAAAATGTATCTTTTCACATCATCATTTGCAGGCATATCGTCCAGTTTACCCCCTTATGGCAGTAACAAGTCTGCGGTTGAAATGGCCTTGTTTTATGTAAGCCACTTCCAACAGATCTCCTGGGCCTATGATGTCACCATGGGCGTATGGTGTCTTTAGCCTTATGAAGGTTGTCACGTCACTGTATTGATGTCCCAGCAGTGAGTGTATCCACAACATGCATCTCTCCCAGATGCCGTGTGGTGGTTGTGTTTCTTAATTGGCAGCATAGTAAACTAAGATCAAGCGCTGGCAAGCCGTTTGAACACATTAATCTACAAAATACACGGTATTCCTACTTGTGAACATTCATGTGCAGCATCGTGCTGCCTTATTACTGTTCAATATGCACCTGACTGTGCAGCATCATAGTGTTCCACCTTTCTCTAAAAAAGTGGGTAAACACTAAAGGGGAAATGAAAATTGCACAAAATTGCTTTTGATTGCACAGGAAGTTCCACTTACAACACATCAGTTTATAGAGTACTATCCGAAAAGACTTGACAAATACTCACCATATCTGAGGTTCTCAGTGCCTACAGTTTGTAATGTTTCTTTGTTTTTGTATTTTCCCCCAACTGCAACTTTCTGACACCAATGAGTCATTAAGTCACTCGTCACAAAAGAGGAATTTTGGTCAGCCAGCCACTTCGAGGAAGGGTCACCTCTGTTCCAAGTTTTCTCCATACGGTGATGATGGCTCTCATTGTTACTCGTTGAGTCTCAGAGCCGTAGACATGGCTTCCAGATGGTTTTAATACAATAAATAACTTCCTTCTATGCCCCGGCCATATTCGCTGGGGGCATATAGGGCTACCTTTGTCTGTCTATATGTCTGCACTTGGTCGATCATGTTGATGAAGGTTTTGTTTATCTACTTGTTCTCAAAAACCGGCCTACAGAATTTATTTAATTTACAAGTGCTTTATGGGGACACTGAAGACGTGAATCTCATACCGTGGTTCTGAATTTTTCAAAATGTTGACAATTTTTCATGAGTTTGAACCTGTGTAAATTTTGGCAAGCTTCACTGTTTGGGGGCGGCTGTGTCCCATGCACAAAAATTTTCTAGTTTTATCAAAACTTTTTGTTGTGGGTGAATTTGAGACCTTTTCAGCAACAGCTTGCTGGAATTGTTCCATGTAAGTGGTGTTAACAGTAGATTCAGCAAAGCTGGCTGCAAGCAAGTGTGGCTGTGTTTTGTGTTATCCAAATATCAATTAAATTGGGTGAATTGGCAGATTAACAACTTGTTTGTTTTATTTTATTCCCACACAGGGCCAGCAGGTGGTGGAGGGAATGTTTCCTTCAATCAGTGAAATGACTGTTTTAATTTTCTGTTTACTTGGGTTTTCTTTGTATTTGATTTAATTTTCTTAGATGATCTGAAACCATTCAATTCTGTCCATCCATTATTTCTACCACTGCTTCCTAACTGGGTCCTTAGGGGAGTTGGAGCCTATCTCAGTTGATTATGGGTGAAAGGCAGGAACTCACCCTGGACAGCTCGCCATTCTGTCACAGGCCACATACACCATTTTCACACATGCGCGTGTGCACACAGCATACTTATGGGCATGCTGATTCTTCAGTTTAACCTGAAATGCACCCCTCTGGACTGTGGGAGGAACCTGGTGTACTTGGAGGAAACCTACATGAACACGGGAAGAACATGCAAACTCCTGGCAGAAAGGCCCCAAGCTGGACTAAAACCCATGACCTTGCTGTGAGGTTGCAGTGCTACCCACTGCATCTCTGAAAAAATGTAATGTGCCATCTATGCTAAAATTGAATAAATAAGGTGTAATTGCTGTGATGGATGGGCTGGCCTCATAGGTTTGCTTTTAATTTGAGATGTTAAAGTTCTTATTCACTGCATCCAATGGCACTTTTCAATATTCCAATGGCACTTGTTTAGTAATAGGGTTGTTGACCCTGGCATCAAGCTCATATCATTGTATAAGCTGACCACCAAGTGATACCCTGTGGTTACTCAAGCATTTGCAGTCTCTTCCCACTTCTGGTCTGCTGGTTCTCTCTGTAATCAGCCTTTGAGGTCTTGGATAGCTTGTCTGATTAAGTTGATGCCAAATAAAAACTGAAGCCATTGTGGCCTCTTACCTCTTAATAGGGGCCAGGTTTTTGCCTTTAACTTCCAAGGTGCTCTGTGGACCTTTATGGTGTTTTTTCCTTCAAGTGGCACAATTGCTTGGGACAGTACAGGCTAACAGGAAGTCTTGTCTGGCATACTTGCTGGACCTGAGACATTCCATAAATGTCACTTAATACCTTTGGGCAGTTATTGGGTTCCATAATTTTTTTTTGTTTTCACCATAAAATCAGAAAACGGTGCCGCACCAATATTCCCAAATGGCATTACAATCAAATAAAATGTTGTAATTTATTTGAGTTACCAGTGATACCAGTGGCCACACCACCTCTGCCACAAACAAATGTGTCTTTGTGTGCGTGTACGTGTGCATTTGCGTGTGACTGGGCCAAGCTTTATATGTTAGTTGTATTTCCATTTAGTGAAGCTGAGGACTGAGGGGATGGTAGGTTTCAAAGATTTGATTTTCTAGAGAATGATCTCAACACCATAATGATTGTTTTTTTACTTCAGATTCATATAGCGATGATCAGGGATCTATTATTAGTTTCTTCCTTTTAATGCCTTTCGTCCCTAGTTATGCCTCTTTTCTGATACTGGTTCTGTAGCCGTCCCAACAGCGAGAACAAACTTGTACTGTCCCGATCTGCACGCCCATATTCTTACCCCCGAGTAGTTATTTAGCGAAATCTGTGATAAACAGGGAAGACAGCCGTCCAAGGCCACTAGTGTTGAAGCTTTGCTTTGTATGCAAGCAAGATACTTCACCATATATGGCAAGATTAAGTGCTGCATCACAAGGCTCTAAATATTCTTAGATCACATGAACAGAGGAGGTTTTGTTGAGATCTATTTCCATGTCAATTTGGGACCTTAAAATGGCTCTTAAAATTAGAGAGGGAAGTTGATTCTTTGCAGTCAATTGGTGCATTGTTCTCATGCATCAACACATTGATTGTAGTTATTCATTGGACAATTTTTTCCCTACAGCGTATATTACTTTAGAAAACTGGTGATATTTACTAGCCACATTTTCAATGTAGCTTGCGTGGCTACAGAAGATTGACCGTGATCGCTCTTAATTCATAATCTGTTTTTCAGTGGGTGAGTAGCGTGTGGTTAATTTGCTTGTGAAAGGTTGTTGCTATGTTGTTGTTTTTGCACAACCCTCAAGAGTCTGTTTGACTTTCTTGCACTCATATAAAATAATGGCTGAAGTAGAAGTGGTGAGTGCACTACAGAGCGGAACAAAGGCTGGAAACAGCTGTGACATCATTGCAGCTGGGAGGTCGGGATGTGGGCGTGGCTGTGGTGTCATACTTCCATCTGCAAATATGCGCATTTTCCCCCAGCTTATCCCAGTGTCCCCTGCGGTCTTTCACTCAGAATTAAAAACATCCTCGTATTTCAACCAAGAGAACTGGTGCCCCCAAGAATGTGCAGATAAACTATTTCACTTTAATTTGTAGTTTTTACACATGCAAGTGCATTATTCTCTTATCTTTGTCAGGATTACGAATTGGGTTTAGTTTGGGCTATCCTGTGATTTTCTGATTTGCATGTACAGACATTTTCATGATTGATATTGTGCACAACATGGCAACAGAAGTGTAAATTGCTATGCTTTCTCAACTAAATGAATTCTCAAGATAATATTTTACAGTTACTGTGTACAAGTGTATTTAGGTTTATAACATCAGCATGCTAGCTTCATGCCTGGTAAATGAAGTTAGCTATTCTGACGCAATTATTGACTACATCGAAAATCAGATCTAAGTGTAGAGAGACAACTGCTCAGTATGTGGATTTGTCCATCCCTGAGGTAATATCAATGTCAGCGCTATGGAAAAATATTGTTTGGTATAATTATTTTAATTAAAGTGCGCACAAGGCTTGGCAAACAAGCAAGCTAGCAAACGTGCCAAATCACTGACCTGTGACTTTGCTTGAAAGCTGGCAAACATTTGCAGAATGAAATATAGGAAATAGAGCTTATGTTGCTACATGACTTCTATAACTACAACAGGATAAGGCACACAGGGAACTACAACAAAAAAAACATTTTCATCAGAATTATCTTGGTTGATATGGAATTACTGGTTATGTTCTTATGTCCTCATTACATTCCTTTCTTTTATAGTGTGGAACTGAAACTTTCTTCTATTTCTCCTGAACCACATGGGATTCAGCACAGTTTTAATCCCTGGGCAGAGCAATTGACCTCGTTCTGACCCTAGGCTGACCTGCTTTGACCTCCCCTCCTCTTCCTTGCACCCTCAGCTGCCTGTCTGCTGCTTCGCTGTTGCTTCCCTCCATCTCTGACTGACAGCCCCAGAACTCTGAGAGAAATTAGAAATGCACATCACAAGCTGAGCTCACTGATGGTGAGAGAATATGAGTTTCCTCATGTCTGGGTTGTCAGGCAAGGACACAGCCCAGCCTTGTCGGGCCCTGTGTTAAAGTGCGGATGCCATAAGGTGTTGCATTATTAAGCCATTACCTGCTGATGAAGGGGTTTGGAGGTGTCACTCCTGGGCCCCCCTGCCCACACACAGACTCCCCTGAGATCTGTTAATCAACCGTCCCAGCAGAGCCCAGATCCTGTTTCACCCAGGGAGAGTTATTGATGCTCTGCCTCACCAAAGCACAGCTCTGGAACTCAAAGCACTACTTCATGTCTCTCGCTATACATCTCCTCCTCTTCCTCTCTCTGCCATTCCCTGCAATATTTCTGCCTCCTCTTCCGCACACCCCCCCCCCCCCCCACCCCCCTACACATATTCCTATGTCATCCTATCCTTATCATATTCAGTTCAGATTCATATTTGCCTGCATTGTTGGCTTGAAATGAAAGACAATAATTGGAAAACTCCAAGAATTGCCGGGGCATGGAATATGTTTGTATTGTACATAGAGCACAAAGTGGGTTTGTGCTAGTATAACTCCAAAGCCCTCTTTCCCTCCCACACTCTTCATGTGGTGTCGCTAGACCGGGCTCTTATTACCAGCGTAACACTGAGTCAACATTTTCCATCCTCTCATGCGGTGATTTTTTTTTTTCACAGCAATATGATTGTTATTAATGAAAGGATACCGCCGTTGGGTCTGTGACTGGCGGTCTGCCTGTGCCTCTACAAGGCTGGTTTCCGGGTGTCTGCGAGCAGCTGCTGTCTGTGTGGGACGGAGTGGAAAGTGAGAGGGTGGGGTGGGGGTTTGGGCCCTCTTACACACAGCTCACCGCACACCTGGTCACTCCATCAAGGACAGGAGGCAGTTCCCATGTTCTTGTGAAAACCACAGACTTTTATTATACACGGAAAAAAAAAAGATGTTGGGTTGCTATTTATGTGAAGTGAGAATTCTATTTAATCTACTCTGATGAAATTAAGTTTCTCTGCTTTCTATAAAGATTTGTTCAAAAAAAAAAATCAGCTGAGAGAAATCAAAACAATAAGATATAACACATTGATGCAATATTCTTCCTTTAATCCATAGACTCAATTTTTTCAGTGTATCACTCATTCTCAATAGCAGAACAGACTTGCGACAATCCCGAGACATCCCATATGAACAAGACATTTATTCACTTTGTTTTAAAATTGGCATGTGCAACAAAAGTTTTAAATAAGAAAAATAAATACAATAAATGTAACCTCTAAGACATTATTTTTTTACTTTAGTTTTCCCTTTAGTAAGTTTAGTCAGAGAAAGTATTTTTTTTCATATTATAGAGGGCAATGTCATATACATATTGTTTATCTGCTGGTTGCTGCGCTTCGCTCAAGCAACATCATTCTTATATTGAGAGGAATATTTAAACCCAGGAAACCATGTGTTTAAGGCCAGAGCATTACACCAATTGGAAAAAAACCTCATCTTGTAAATCATTTTAAACCAGTGGTTCTCAAAATCGGTCCTGGCGCCCCATTGTGTATGCTGATTTTTGCTCCAACCACAATTACAATCATAGATTTTAACAGGCTGTTTATTTGTTTTAATTAGGTGCATTTATGCTAATATACACATTTAGATATTTTGTAAATATAGGCAGAGGGAAACAATTTAGCCAAACATTTAATCAACAAAAATAATCAAAAGGTTCCTCATTGGTGAAACTCTTAAGACATGGTGGCAAAACCCGACAATTTACTTGGCAAACAATGAAGTCACACCTGTTGTGTTTTATGTTGATTTTATTTGGCAGATTATTTGGGGAAAACTCAAAACATCTGCGTGTTCAGAAACCTAATTTGGAGCTTACTGATTTTCTCAGTTTGATCCGTTTACAAATGTTTTCACTTTAAAATCCTAACAATATTGAAAATTAAGCACAATATGTTCAAGGTATTTATTTTTTTATTTACACATTAGATATGTCCTTCCAAATGTGACTTAAGATGGTAAATAACTCTAAACATGGAATGCTGCTAATTAAGACAAAGTTACAGCTTTTTAAAATTCTATAATTGCAATTGTGGCTTGAACAAAAACCAGCATACACTGTGGGGTGCCAGGACCGAACCACTGTTTTAAACGGATATCCTTTTAAGCCAGCATGACACATTTTGGATTATTTGAAAGAATTTTAAATTGACCTGAGTTTCCACAGGTTTGAATACAGCAGCTACATTTGATGGACCCATATATGGGTTTGTAGGTTTCATGGGCTTAAGAATGTTTAAACCTTGGTCTTAATTCCTTTATTTGGAAAATGCAACCTTGTTATTGTCGATTACAAGAGGCAACTACAATAAAATAAATTTCCTCATTAAAAGCTTAATTAATTTGCTAATTGGATTTTTTACGGACATAGTGTCATTGTTGACACGAAATGTAAAGTATTAAGTTTTGAGATTTTGCTGTCATAATTCGATGACAGGAAAACTGCATAACGTACAACATTACTTTGGCTTTTTAATTGGTAATGTCCAGATTTTTAGAAATATTTCTGAAGACTTACCCTTTTTTTCAGCGCAAAGTTGATGACCTGTGTCAGCAGGGAGCCATCTTGATGGCAACAGATCTGCGTCGCATTTAACACTGACTAACCTTGACTTTTCCATCAGGGAATCCAGAGATAGATGGTAGCGAATATAGGGGAGGCGAAATGGGAAACATGTGGAATCCTGCAGCATTCCGGGATTCGGACTGTGCAGCCGAGCTGGGAAGTAAATCTGGAATGTGTGGGAATGTGGGAGTGTGAAATTGTGCGGGTGTTATGATGCTGAACTAAGATGTGCTACGTGTGAGGCCAGGGGGCTCGAAACACACCTCAGGTCTCCGCGTCCTCTGACCTGAGCTCGCTCCCCTCTCTGACCCCCTGATAGTAAATCCTGTAATCCACCCCTCCTTTAGGATTTCAGCCCGTATGCGTAATGTCTTCTGGAACTATACCATTGTGTCTGCATGAATCATGCACATTTGTTTTCATTGATATAATTTGCAGATGTGGTCCGTAAATCAGGCATCATTTAGTACTGCTGACTTTGGATGCCCAATCATCAAGATCTGTTTAGTCAATTTCTTAAAGGCTTATTTAGTGCACAAATCAGTCTCAATCTATTCTGGCAGCAGAAAATGAAAATGTTTCAGTTGAAGCTTGCAGGAGGGACAGTTTTTAGTTCTTAAAGATAAATCTAATAAACTCATCCTGTTTTGTTGGCAGCCTAATGTACGAGTTAAAAGTATGGACACACTTTGGTAATGTGATGTTATTTCTCTAAATAATCTCATGATGAGCAGTAAACTGCCAGAATTTCAGAAATAGTAATTTAATTCTCTGAAAGGTGTTTCGAGAATGATTACTGCCAGCCTGTGGCAGGACTGATGGGTCAAAGTAGAATTTTTTGCAAGACCTGGGTCCTGTTACATCTGGCGTGAAGCTAAAAAAAGCAGTCCAGAACAGGAGCATCATTCCAACAGTCAAACATTGTGATGGTAATGTGATTGTCTGGGGCAGTTTTGCTGCTTCAGAACGTGGGTAACTGGCCATAATGGATGCAACCATAAATTTAACTCTGCCGGAAAATCTTGAAGTATATTATCTAAACCCTAGCACAGTTGGGTCATGTAGGGCGACAATAATCTGAAGCACGCAAACAAGTCCACCACTGAATGGCCCTACAGAAATGAAATGCAGGTTTTGGAGTGGCCTAGACAAAATCCTGACTTTAATCTGATTGTGACTCTGTGGCTTCAATTTAAACAAGCAGCTGTTGCCAAGGGTGGGACAACCAGTCCTTAGGTTTGAGGGTGGGAAGGGTGTAATTATATTTCATGGGTGATATAGATTTTATATAAGGCCTTTCTGCCATTGCATGAAATTATCTTATAAAAGCTGCATTTTTTGTTCACTCATGCGGTCTTTGTCTTATATTAAAATTAGTTTGAAGATTCAAAACATTTATATTTGGCAAATTAGAAAAAGAAAATTAGTGAGGTGCAAATCCTTTCACACAGCACTAAGTGAGATGCAAAATATTTATTACTGAAGTCAGTAGGACGTGTTTATGAGACTGCCTGAGTTTTACAACATTGAGTCATCATTTTGAGTAATTAATTTGTATTTTTATGTTTTCCTTAGTAGAAAGAATTCTGAGCCAGTAGGATATTACTGCACCTGGGCCCATAATACTGAGGCACCACCATTGTATCTGGGTACAACATAAGGCTGTCATTTAAGACTGAAAGGGCTCTTGTTGTAAAGCCTGTGTCCAGTAAACCTGTGGCTTGCTTACTATTATCATTATAATTGTTTACTGATGTGAGGTACCATTTGGTTGAGTAGCTTCGTATCGCATTCAGTCTGTTACTTTCATTTCATTTCAGTCTGGATGATTTATATTTGAGTGCCTTCATGGGCTGTGCATTTCTAAGGATTAAAGTTTCAGTGGGAATCCATTGACCGCACTGTGGCAGTGCATCCCCCCGTAGGAGGCATGTAGTGAGGTCATCCATTGTAGTTCCACGTAAAACAGTATATCATCCTTCAGTGGCTATCCTTTTCACGCCACACTCATTGTCACATGCTGCTATTCAGTGTAGACTTGTCACTCAACGGCTCTCCCTCCTTTTTATCTCATTCCACGCACTCATGCCCTGTATTATGTGCCATTATTGTCTACATTTTTACATGCTGGACATGGGCTTTGGGACTGACGATTTCCATGGTAAAAGAAGGTACAGGGTTTTTCGTTTCATTATCTCTCTCCCAGGAATGTCTTATAGGACCCTTTTCATTGTAATCGCATCTGTAAGACCGAGACATTCGCTGATGTTTTGGACTGGAAATTTATCAATGGACAGTTGGGCTGTGTAGTCATGTATCCAGCCTTTAATATTACCCCTCATCCACTCCTGAGTCGGCAGTATTTCAGCAATGGGAAAGGTTATTAGGAGAGAAACTCTTACCTCAATCTGAGTGGTACTTGGAAACATTGCCTTGGAGCTGCACTGCTGAGGTGCTGCAGCTTTCACTTTAACTTAGACCTCCGACTTAATAATATCTTGAGATATGAAAGAGTATTTTCTTGAATATTTGTACCTCACCAGATGAAAATACAGACAGGGTGTAGGATATGAGTATACATTGCTACGGTCTCTGGAAATGGCTGGAATCCAATCATAAGCTAAAGATTGATAGGTTATTGATCTGGGGAATAAGAAGCAATGGCATGGTAAATACTCTAGATTTTGGATTTTTCCGTGCTAAATCCATACGGAATAAATGTGCCCCTGTATATGGAGGGACGCTGTGCTGAGGGAAGGGGAGTACGTTTTTGGCTAACCTGTGTGCTGTGAAATAAGGGTATATGGATCGCCTGGGCTTTCTGAAATTCCTTTAACGGAAACCAGGGGATATGAACCATTACAATTCACAAACCTTTAGCTGTGTTCCATCTCCCAGCAGAGGTGTCTGAAATGGATAAAAATGTTTGATTTTGCAACTTATTAATTCTTTTCCCATAAATGATGAAAAATTGGTGTGATGCAACCCATGAAATACAGACGTGTAATCCAGCTTACTCACATCGCGAATGGTCAGATTCCATTCATTGCCAAACATTGGTAACGTTACCAGTCCTCCTGCTGGTAATCATTAACCATCGCTAGCGTTTGTTTATTGTTTGCAATTAATTCAAGTCAATGGGATTAATAAATGACTTGCTAGCATGCTAGCACTTTTTGTCATTAGCGTGATAAGTTATGTGAGTTATTGTGTTTGTAGCATCTTGAATTCATTAAATTAATGGCGAAAAGCGTTAGCATGCTTGCTAGCTAATCATACATCTTATTGACTGAAATGGACCGCCAACTAGAAGCCCATAGTATGTGAGTATGCTAACTCACTATGACACATAGATGTGCAATGTCGGGTTTTTTGCTGGATTTCACTGTTTGAGCTAAGCGCTGTGACCTTGAGGCAGGAAATCTTGTCCGGGTCAGTACTCGTCAACTAAATATCGCTGCTTCACCAAATTTGGTATGGTAACTCACTGGGACACATGGATGTGCAAGGTCATGTTTTTGCTGGATTTCACCTTTGGCCGTAGCGCTGTGATCTTGAAGCAGGAAATCTTGTCCAGGCCGAGGGGTACTCGGCAACACGTTATGTTTGTTTATTCCTTGCCAAAGGCTCAGAAAAGATGAAAATTACTACTCTCGTTTCATAAATTTGATATTTTGAGCTCAATCATCAGAGATCTCTATATATTATTCCTTTCTCTCCAGCATTACATGATTAGTCCCAGACCTGATCTGTCTAGCATACTCAGTTATTGTCCCAGAGTTAAACTGAAAGCCATGTCCACACTCTCACTTATTATAGCTGTGAGTCTTGTGAAGGGGAATAGAAACAGAACTTTTTAACCTTCCATCCTGAAGGCGTAGGGCAAGGATTTTGTATTTGCCTTGATTTGTGCTTTATTTTATTTATTTATCTATTTCTTTACAATAGTGTGCAGTGATGATTATTCACCACCACTTTCATCTAAAAGGGGTCCTAAGATGTTACTGCTATGACATTTTTTGGTAAAAAAATATTGAAAAATACTATTGTTGGCTGTTACTATTGTAACAGGAAAAATAATTTCCATAAGTATATTGAGGTCAAAATATGGGTAATAAACAAGCACTGTAAACATTTTTTTTTATAACAATTGGAAGGTGTCACATTTTTTTTTTTTTTCTTGCACAGTCTGAATGGATGTTTTAGGGCTCGTTCTGTGATTATTGTTGCTAAAAAATTGAATAAACTGTAAGGCTGTAAGAACACGCCTCCTGCCATCCAGCTCACCTGTCTATTATATCCTGGAGTGTACTTCTATTCATCCAATTTTCATGTCTTATTATTCAATCAGACTGAATAGCTGAATGTAATTATCTTTGAGTGGTAGCGGAGGAATATATATATATATATACTAGTCCTTTGTCAATGTTCCTTGAGATGTCTCTTAGCTCCACGCTGTAAAAGTGCAGTCAGTCATTTGGAAGACTTTATCTGTATTGGCGTGTAAATGCTGCTTAACCTAACTGAAGAGCAGTTAGTATGCCTGCTGCTATGTAAACCTAGTCTTATAGGAACCCCGTTTTTTTTTTTTTTTTTTTTTTTTTAAAAGCTTACTCGCCCTATGGGCTGATAAGCAATTGTCGTGGTGTGGCGTCCATCGCCCAGTGTCCAGAACATTTTTTATCTTTCATTTTGGCCTGATGATTTTTTGTGTAAATTTGCAGTAACATACTACTAGACCATATCTCCAGATGTTTTTCTTGGATTGTTCATTTAATCATTTTTGTCCATTTTATGGGCCCTTGAAATTTTGGCTCTAATGTTAAGATAGGACTGAGTAATAAAAAAAAAATAAAATTTTCTCCAAAACTGCAGGATAAATTTTTTTTCTAAATCAGGTAATCAACTTACCTTTGTACCGTCAATATACAGGGCGAACGCCATTTTGATTGAATCGACGGAAGTGGGTCTATGGGGGGCACTGTACTTTATGATTATGCAAGATGGCCTGTGGAGGCCAAGTGGTTGCAGATAGAGATTAAGTTTGCATTATCAACATATAGGAAGATATATATGACCTATATATGTATTAATATACCTATATATGTATATGTATTAAATTTGACCACAGAAGACTTTGAAAGGTCAAACTCGAGATCAGGGAATATATTAGCAATGTTAAAAGATATGACTTGAAATTTCTAAAAATTATTTCTCAAAAACTAACTTTTTTTCTAAATCTGGCACTCAACTCAACCGTGATAAACTTAATGCACAGTTCGAGTGCCATTTTGATTGAATCGACAGAAGTGGGTCTAGTGGGGGCGTTGTACTTTAACATTGGGTCTGATGGAGAATGGGCCAAATCGCCTGTGGAGGCTAAATGGTTGCAGATAGAGATTAAGTTTGTATTACTGACATATAGGAAGTAATATATGATCTATATTTTGGCTGTACTTCAGTTGACCTCAGATTACCTTGAAAGGTCAAACTTGAGGTCAAGTAAAATGTTGCAATTTTCAAAGGTTTCTAGGCTTGAAAATATTGAAGATTGGGAACATATGTGCATTGAACACTTGTAGAAAGTCATGTTTGAACTTTCATTTGGTGGCCTTGAACTTGACCTTCGGCGACCTTCGAAGGTTAAACTTCAAATACTGAAATTTAAATGACTTCTATTGTATTGTGGCCATGTAGGAAGTCACGTATGAAGTCTCATTGGGTGACCTTGAACTTGACCTTCAGTGACCTTCAACAGCCAAACTTTTCAGTGAAATTTCAATGACTTATATCAGCAAAATCGTTAGATTGACTGCAGGTTTGTATTGGAGACATATAGGAAGTCGTGTATGAACTTTCATTTGTTGAACTTCATATTGATTTTTGAAGGTCTAACATAACCTGGAGAAAATTTGACGTCTTATATTATTGAAGAAGTCACAGACGGAGACTAGTTTTGTGTTACTGACATAGGAAGGTACATATCAACTTTCATTTGGTGACATTCCGCTTGACTGTTGATGACATTTGAAGGTCAAACTTGACATGATACAATTACAATGGCTTGTATTGCCAAAATTGTCACAGATGGAGTCAAGGTTTGTATTAGAGATGTATAGGAAGTCAAATATGAACTTTCATTTGGTGACCTACAACTTGACTGTCAGTGACCCTTGAGGGTCAAACTTGACAGTGAAATTACAATGACTTGTGTTACCAAAATGGTCACAGATTGAGCCAAAGTTTTTGTAGAGACATTTAGAAAATCATATTTGAAGTCCATTTGCTGACCGCAAGTTGACATTCTGTGACCTTTAAAGCTCACAATTGACAAATTGAATACATATTGACATATTATAATGACTTGTATCACCAAAACTGCTTCAGAGCTTAGGATTGTATTACAGAAGGTCTTATAAATGTATATGAACTTATATTTAGTGACCTTGACATCAATTTTCATTGTTTCCTATGTCAAACTTCACATGAAATTTTCAAAACTCGTATCATCGCTGTAAGACTGCTTGCCGGTAAGCTTCAGGACCCTTGGTCCTATTTTTATTTTTTTGTATAATACAGATTAGCATCCCTCGTGAGAGGCTGTTTTTGTGTTTGTATTTACGGGCATTGCATCAGGAAATTTTGCTCTTCTTTTCTTTTGTGCTTGCATCACCTGTGCCCTTCGTGCTACTGTGCCGGCATAATAAAAATACCAAACGCTCTCCCTCCATCTGAATCCAGATGAAAATTACCTGAAATTACCTCTGATGGTCAGTTGTTCCAAGGTGACATGAACTTAGAGTAGCGTCGCAGTGTTACACACGATTGCGCAAGGGAAGATTGAGATTGTTCAGAGCTGCTGTGGCCTTACACATTGCTGAAGACGTTAAATGCTGCCATGGCACTGTAAGAAAATTTTCTTTTAAAATTTTTTAAGAACTTGACCACAAGAGTTGAGCTCAAAACTTGCACTCTAGTTTGTCAGTATTTGTTTGAGAAGCTACATGTTGACAGCATGGACAGATCTCTGGTCCTTATCCTTCATTTTTAAACAATCTTAGGTACTTTACGAATACATCTGAGTGCAGTGGGAGTCGGAGGATAGTCTGAAAACTGTGTTTCAGTGCATTCCTATTCTCACCTGGCATTGAGTAGTTGTTTGTTGGATTGTTTTTTTTTTTTAGCTTAAGGGGAGCACAGGCTGTGTTTATATTTTAGGAGGTGTTGGAGTTGAGGTCTGTTGGTGGTCTTACAGGTCAATGAGGCTGTTGGCTTTGAAGGATCACCATGCTGCAGAATTTAGGTCTCCTGCGGTTAGGAGGGAGGGCCACTGCAGAGGATCACTGCACCCTGAGGGAGAAGACCGCTCTAGTGACCTTTTGCCCCAAATGGCCATTATTTATTAACAATTTGTTCACCTCATAAAAATGTTGCCTCTAAAAATGTAAAGAGGAATTAGTTGTTCCAGCTCATCTTTTTCAGCGGGACTTGAGCGGGACCCATCATTAATTTGGTTTTCTGCCCAAGAACGATGCAAATTTTCCAGGTGTAATTATAATTTCTGCTCTCTTGACCCTCACAAAGTCTCCTCCAAAAAAGACCTGGACTCTGAGCCCTTTTCTGGAACAGAGCGGCTGTTTGCACTGCAGGTTCGAGAAAAGAGCAAGTCCAGCCAGACTGATGTCATCTTCCTGTCTCCTGTAAGAGCCCCTGGGAAACTGAGAGGTTCTGGTAGATTCTGACTTCAGTCTTAGGGCACTGACCATATTGCTCTTCTCACAGGCACACAAGATCCTTCAACACGTGTACAGTGTTCTTAAAAATAGCTGACGGTGCACACACACTCTTGAACACAAGCACCACGTCCATGCAGACATGTCGACTCGCGCATATGTACACAGTATACTTCCACAGATGTTGCGCACTGTCATCGACATGCTGTTGTCATTATTTTTGTTTGGGCAATTTAAAATGTGGCGTGAATCCCATGATTACGTAATGCCACACAACTTTCCTTTTCACCGACTCAAGGATTGTAACTTTGAAGCAGTGCTGTAGCTAAGGTACAAAAAAAAAAATGCAGCTCGTCAACGAACTCTTTCTGGATGAGTTTGGAGATTTTCAGGTCGTTACCAGCAAGAACGTTCATTATGCAACCAATCAATCTTGGCAAATGTACTGTAATGTACTGTTTTTTTGTTGTACTACAGTCACATGAGACTGCAAACGGCCGCAGAGGCCTGTAGCATGCATCATTTCAACTGCTTAACATCTCCGCTCTGTAGAAAGCAGAGTAGATCCATGTGTTCTGTACTGTCTCAACTATGCTATCAAAAAAATTGTGCAGTTCCTTAATGTGACTATACTGGTGCAGGTCCTAATCATAAGCTAGAAAAGGTAAGATGTATTATTGCCAGGCTGGGTGGCCTTGCTGTGAATACAAGATTCCTATCATTTTCCTTCTCAAGCTCTCATGATAAATTGGCTGGGTCATAATCTAATGTAGGGCTGAAACTGCCCATTGTGACAAGAAACAAGCTCTCAACTATTTATTTATTTATGCATTAATTGTTGCTTATATCAGATCCAAGCACACTATCAATTCATAGAGTAAATCAAAAAGCATGAGTGGACATGCTGTTACACATGCAACTGCTCTTGGCACTTTTGAAGGACTTATAATCTCCATGAACATGAAGAGCAATGGCAGTGGCAGATTACAAGTTGTATCCAAGATGTCTGATGACATGGATAAAATTGTCAGTGAGTTGCCATATTGAACAACTTTTGGATTTCAGTTCGCTGAAATGAAATCTGTCAGATTAGATAGATCACTGAACACATCTCAACAAGTGATTCTGTCTTTAAGAGTAATTTCTCTTGAGAGATTTAAAAGTGATCTGATCCATCTTCCAGCTTGCTGTGATTCAACACAAAGCTTTGTCAGTTGTTTTAATCATAGACTTAACATTAAGTAGTACTTCAAAACTTTGGGGAAAAACACCCTAAGTGTTGGGAGAATGGTTTGGACATCTTAACTAACGAAGGGAGACAGAGATGAGAAGTCAAAATCAATTCATCTCCATGGAAAAACAGTCATGAGTGCAGTTGTGTGCATATTGAGTGGCTGGCTGCCCATTCTTGTGATCAGTTTAGCTTCCATTTCAGTATCTCAATGTGGTTTTTCTGTGCAGTATGAGAAAATACAAAACCAACACAAGGAAAACATTTTGGTTAGCATACATACCTCACAAATTTACAGTCTTTATGTTTGACTGTGCGTACTTAACTGATTAGAAAATATCCCTTGTGTTGATGTGTGGCATTTATTTATAGGTTTGTCTAATTTTGTTTTATTATTCCAAAGTCTGCAAATGAATTCCAAAACTCCTATGAATTTAATGACCAGTTTTTAACATCAGGAAAATAACATGTTTTTTGCCCTAATAATTGTACCGAAAGGCCCAAGTCAAATGGGGTACAGAGTGTGATGATAGACCTCACTGTGAGAAGCGATCTCTCGCAAATATTTTCTTGTGTCCAACTGTTGAAGAGGCTTTTTTGGCTCTCGGGGCTTCAGTTGCTTCATGACCTCTGTGGTTCCCTCTGTGCTTGTTTATTCCTTCCTCTTCACAAAGTAAACACAGAAATGCAAAAGCCGAATGAATTCACATCTGGAGCCAAATATCTGATAGTCACTAATTAAATGCTTGCATGGAATAAATGTTCCCATTACTGCTATATATAGTCTGCTGGTCAACATTTGCTGTTGCTCATTTTACAAAAAAAAATTCTTGTTGAATTTTTTTTTTTTTTCTTTCCCCCGAAGCAACAATCGCTGACTCAAAAAAATAAGAAAATACATTAGTTTGTATCCATGTCCACCTTGTCTTGAACAGTTCTCTCACCAGGGTAAAACAGCCCTGTTTATTATGCCTCCACATCAGCTTTTGCTTTCCAGCTGCAAAGAGCCAGTGTCGCCCTCAGCCAATTTCACCCCGACAGCTAGAAGAGAGAAACCGGCACCAGAAAGAGTGATGGTGACCCATGACCTTGTGGAGCTGTCCCAGTCTGTCATTGTTGGTCCGTAGCGGCCCTGTGCTCAGAGTGCACAGTTCTGCCCTGCACTTTAGCCTGGCCCTGCGTTGACAGGTTTCGTAGTGGCAGGAAGTTGGTGATCTTGTGCATTCTTGCGCTGGGAGCAAATTTATGGCCGTTTCACAAAAGCACGGGCTGCGTGCCTTGTAGGCTGGATTTTTAGGCTACTATCTGATATCAGGCAAGGTGAAGGCTGCATTTCTCACCTTCACAGTGGACCGGCCTGCAATGACGTAGCAGCCAAAAATATCCAGCCTTTGAAGCATGTAGCCTTTTTGAGAAATGGCCGCAAATTTTATTCCTTCCCTAATGTTTGACCTCAGATAAACACAGAGCTGTGGGATTGCTGCTGTGTCACGGCTCCCCTCCTTGACTGGGATGCTTGTGCATCGAGGCTTTCCCCCAGACTCCCTGGACATCTAGGCCTGATGGGTTTCGGTGTGGTAATTTTTTGTTTATTCTTCTCTGTTTATTCTTATTCTTGTGCTGCTGACAGGAGTAAGGGCGGAGTTATTGATGCCTATGTTTTTGCAACAGGCCTGCAAGGATTCCACTGCAGCCACGGTCCTTTCGTGTGTCTGCTGACGATTGTTTAATACAAGTCTCTTCCTAATATGTCAGATACAGTGAAGCAATGTCTTCAGTTCTAAGCTCATCTGATGCTACTAATCGAGCCCTTGACTTTCTGCATCAGGTGTACATCAAATGTTCGTAAGGCATTTCGCATCATGGTGTGGAGAGTTTGTGCTTAATGCAGATTTATTGACTAAGAATGAAAAAGAAATATATGCAGCTCCATCCCCCTCTGTCTCTTGGTCCCAAAAGGAAGGGGTGTATCAATCCCTGGAAGGCAGGAGCATTGGAACGAGTGTAACAGACAGGCATTATGCTGCTCTGGAAACCCAGCGCTTGGAAAGAGGAAGCAGCACTTGATCTCACGCCCCCTTTTTTTCCCTTTGGGTTTTATTTCCACTCTCAAGGACTTGAAGGAACGGCCACTTTTCCAAAATGCAGATCTGGACCCCTCCTGCGGATTCCCCTGCACTTGCTGACTTTAACTGATGACATATAGCTGGTGACAATTATCTCTCTTTAAAGTGCATTTTGATGTTTTGTTATTTGGTTGTGTTGTGAGAGATCCCCACTCAGATGTATCTCAACTTATGGAATTTATGTGCTTTGCCAGTTCAAGTGACAGAAGCGGTATTATGTCGGACCTGTGAAATGTAGAGAGGATAATGTTGATTTACATCTTCGTCTGTAAGGGGTTGGGAGGGAAGGGTCTGTTTTGTGACTCCCCCTTCTATATCCCGGTTTGAGCATAGTAACGTGTTCCATAGCCTGGCGTCTCATCCGTAACAACTGGGCATGGGTTATAGGGATTGTCCTTACCTTCTCAAATGCCAGCACCACCACTTAGTCTGCTAAAAACAACCAGTGCGCTCTAGCTATACCCCCTCAATTAACTGGCCATTCAAAAGGGCAAGAATTAAATAAATAAATAAAGAATACGAAAAAAAATTTCGGCGTTAAAATGAGGGGGTGGTGGCTCAGATTATATAACAGACGAGTTCCCATAAGAGCCCCTTTGAGTCAGATGAAGCTGTTTCCCATTCCTGCAAACTCGCTTATGCCAGCGTCAACAGTGCAAATTTCTTCAGTTTCAGCTGTTGACGTAATTTAATTCATGTGGAAGAGGGAGTTGGGGTCAGTCAGTGATGAGAGGGGAGAGCCTGCTGTAGTGTTTAATGCTCCACTTGTACTGTAGAAGTTGTTCATGTGGAAACTGTACAACAGCCCACTGGTCTCGCTGCTAACCTGTATTCTTCCATGACCTTTTTTTATTTAAACCCAGTATTGATTTAACATGCAATATAATGGAACATGGGAAATGCCTCAATCTGAACTTACCACCCCAACTTCCACTTTCTGTCAGTTGGATAGTGTACTTAGAAATTCAAAAGATACATCTGAATGCAGTCAAAGATATGGAGAACATGCTAAAACTGTGCAGTTTTTGAGTTACTATTGATATTCCACAGACCTCCAACAGATGCTTAAACCTATATGTAGATCTTGAATTGTCCTCTGGACAAGATTTTCTCCTCCTATGCCATATATCCCCAATGTATCATGTTATCATGGCAACCTCATCTTGTATTCCAATATTTCTAACAATATGAAACTATTGTTCTTGAACATTGGCAGTACATGACACCATACAGTGTTAGTAATCATAACTCCTTCTCCTCATCTTAGAGTAATTTATTTGTCAAAAAAAACATGAATGTTACTGAATATCTAGTGCAATGTCACTGAAGTGACTGTGTACGGCCTCAGAAACCCAGAGCACAGTGGAGCTTTGATTGCTCTGCGCTCCCCTTTGACTGCCTGAGCCACATTAAGTGTGGGAGTCAGACTTTCTGTGTGGGTCTTCAGCCCCAGTGAAGGACAGGCCCAGCTCCCGGCTATACAGGCCACATCTATGGAGAAGAATGTCGACCGCAGCACCTCTCCCACTCACTCAGCCTGCGGATTTGTCAGGAATTCTCCCAGATTGTTTTTGTTTCCCATGTTCTGCAAACCCAATAATGCCTTCCAGATTAACACGCCCATCTTTTCTGTTCCTCACACCCCAGGACTCCGCCGGCATTGTGGAACTCGCATTAGATTATACAAACCAAAGGAACCACAAAGCAGCCACATGATCTAATGAATAAAAAATGTGTGTGCGTGTGTGTGTGTGTGTGTTTATATATGTATAATATACAGGCCAATATACACACTTAACAGAGGTCTTGTCTCGAGTTCCAAAAGAAGTCACGCACTGTGATTCCTTGAGAACTCTCCTTTGCTGCCCTGAAGGAACATATGCCGAAAGGGAAATGCATCATTTAGTGCTGCGTGGGCTGTTCGGTGGCTCCTCTGGCTAATACAGTGGATATCAGTGCAGTGCCTAACCCTTCTAGGCCCTGTATAATTGACTGCTTTATTCCCCCGTGGGAAGAAGTTCTCAGCTGGCTTGGCTTTACGCAGTGTGACTGCATCAAACTGCATAAAGTATGCGCCTACAAGTCTGACTATGAAGCTTAACTCCTGGGGCTGGCACAGTTGTATTAAATTACAGTACTTGTTAATACAGATTATTAGATTTTTTTGGTTTTGTTTTTATGTGTGTACAATTAGTCGGTGATTGAATTGTAAATAGAAATTGGATTTGACCCGCTGGACATTTCTGTTTCTGGAATATCTCAATCATTAGGATCAAAAGAATGCTAAATCTTTAGCTGCTTGTCTTGTTACACATTTATCTTTAGCTAGCAAAAATTGCTCAGTTCTCTTCAAGTTAACCTTTTCTTCTCAAGAATACTGTAAAAAAATGGACTATGTTATAAAGTTTGCATCATTCACTTGGGCTTCCATTAGTTTCAAAAAGGTGGAATGGTGTAGGAGTGGGTAGCACTGTTGCCTTGCAGCAATACCGTTGGGGGTTCAAAATACATGCATGCTAGGCTAACTGGAGACTCTAAATTGCCCAGAATGAATGGGATGTTCTTACTCCTACGTGGGCATAGAGGATCATGGCGGAGGACATGAGATGGCAGAAAAATTTCTGAAAGTGTCATTAAATAATAAATAAATTAACAAATCTAATGTTACAAAATATTTCTGAGTTTCCACAGCCAACGGTGGTTTCCCCCTTCTTTTTTTTCCCTTATCTGTACCAAAAATGGTGATCACATGACTCATTCGAGCCTGCAAAGCTCAGTTTTTCTTTCTGAGCGCCGTGGCAGTGTGTCACAGGCAGTGACCTCTGTATCCTCCGGGTTTTTATTGGAAATCATTAAAATGTGTTTTTGTCATCAAGCCAGTCGGGACAAAATATTTCCCCTTTTTTTAGTGCTTCATGCAGTATGCGGTGTCTCATAATCCCACAGGTATATATTGCTGTACATTTATCCTGGGAGAATTTTGCTGAGTTTACTGCAAAAATTATGCTTTCAGTTGTAAAGCCTTTGAATGCACTGTATCTTTTCTTCTAATAAATGTTATATGTTCCCTGTTTATGGTCGGCAAGTGTGTAAAGATGGGAGTGTAAAGGATGACAGGCAGGGGGGAAATGGGGGGAAATGATGTTTTTCCTGCACAAGCCTCTGTGGAGATGTTCAGCTGACCACTGAGAAGGAGTCTGGGATGGAAAATTTCTTTTCTGCAGGGACTCATTTCATAACATCCATGATCTCACTGCTCTGGGCCTGCATCTGGAGCCCCTGTCTACAGTAGCTCCTCCAAGTACAGCCCAGCCTTTTCATTTATATTGTCCATTGTAAAATTAATACTCCCCGATATGGTCTGTTGAGAAAAGACCGTATTATTATTACAATTGAGCCCCTGAGAGTGGTCTAACTCCATATTTGTCCTTTTTTTTTAAAGCACTAATATTAAACTGATCCCTAAGAGGTCAATCTGTCTAGTGCAATAATGGATTAACTCTGTAGTTCAAGTACTATACAATGGTTGAAGGATATGTCCCTCAGTTCAAGAATGCATAAAGTGCTCAGTGCACTTTTGGTTCAAAATGAAAATTTAAAATGAGTTAGACCACTCTTGTTCTAAGGGGCTCAATTATTATTATCAATAGTTGTGGTGACAGTTCTAGTAATAGCTCTGTAGTTGTTGTTGTATTGTCCCGGTAGAAGTTAAAGATGATGATGTAGTCGTAGCACAAGCAGGAGTTATAATTTTGGTATAGTTGTGGTTGTTGTCGTGGTGTTTTGAGTGCAATTTAATCATATTTGATTCAAATCTTGTTTGAGGTATTGGACAATCTTTAATCTTGGAAAAACAAAGCAATGATATTCAGTGTTCGTGTAAACATAGGTGGCAGATTCCTGTTAAAAGTGAAGACATAACATAAATTGGCACCTATCGCTGAGAAGTGCACCCAGCAGTGCGGCAGAACGAGAGGCGGATTTGTGGACAGCCTCGTCATCCCCAGCTGCAGCAGAGCACCGGGCCAAAGGAAACCTGCTCAGACTTGAATACACTCCAGCACTGCTAAATGCACGGCTTTACTGTGTTGAAAAGCACTAGTCAACGTCAAACACATTTGATTGTTTTCATTGTATAGAATTGTCTTTTGTAAGTATAATGTGTCCAAAATGCGGGGGTTTCAAGACGTTTCTCTGTTCCAATCAGACCTACTGGATCCTGCAGTAGTAAATACAACAAAAGCCCAAAAATAACTCTCTGGGCGAGGATGCTTTCAGTCACAGCAAATTCCAGTCCACGCGGCTTTGGAGTAATCCTCAGTAGATGCCTTGTTTTGCTGGAAAGGCTGAGATTTGATGTAGTTGCCTAATCCCTGTTGAAAGCTCAGACATTTGAACACATTTCACAATGTTCAGGGACTTAAACTATCATATGGATGGATGCGCTCAGCCAAACGGGAAGATGCACCTGCTCTAAGTGGTGTAATGTCTGTTGATTGAGTAGTAGAATTAGCAGACTTTGATAACAGAGGCTAATGATTTGATGGTACTAAGCATGGAAAAAAACTCAATTTGATCTTTTAGCCAGTGATGTCCACTGCTAGAAATACGTTGTATTGTTTTGTCGCATTGGCATTGATCATGGGTCCTGTAGACTCCGTATCTGAAATACTGGAGCTTTTCACTTGCACTGCAATTTATTGCTGCAGATGAGATTAGATTGGGAAAGGCAGGATTACATAACATCTGTCAGTATGCCTCTCATGGAATCGGAGCCAGTGTTTAGTCTCCTGACTTGCATGTCGACTCTTTCCACAGACTCCCTCAGTGCCCTTTCCCCCACCTTTCTAATCATGCCCTCACATGAACTCAGTGTCTCCACGAAGCAGACGGACTTAAAGACAACAGCTCAAATACCTCTCTGACTGGGAGGGCACATCGAGTAGCTGTAAGACGTACTCCCACCATTATTTTTGTACTTTATGTGAAGAATTATTCGGAACATAGAGCCTGTGGTTGGTTTAGTTTTTAATTGTTAATGCTGGTGGTAGTTTTTAGCCTATATTTTATTCATGTAGTGAAATTAGTAACTTTTCTGTATTCACTCTTGTTCCTATTCAGATAAAATTATGTTTGTCTCTGCGGCAACTCATCTGATAATGAGTTACTTAGATGTTTGATTCTAAACTGGTGGTATGTGAGACATTGAAAACGTACAGATTACGGGAGGATGTGTGCAATGGGATCAGTATCAACGCTAAAATAAATCATAGCACATACTTACATCTGTTCTGCTCCCCCCCGCAAAATTCTTACACTCTAATATTTTGTTAGATCACCTTTACCGTTCATTACAGTGCACATTTGGCCTGGGATTGTTTCAACAACTTTATGCAATGCCACTGTATTTAGTTATGTCAAGAGTTGCATTAATGTTTGGCTGATATCTTTTATTAATCATTGGAAAGTCTCACCACTGAAGAGATCTTTGCCAGCACATTCCAAAGACTTTCATTTGGGGTCAGGTGTTAGTTGGACAGTTGACCCAATTCCAGTGATTTCACAGCAGTCTCCTTAGTTATTTTATTTATTTAATTATTTTTGCTCGATGCAGTCAGTAATTTGCCCCCTCTGAAACACAGTAACATTATTTTCGCGACCATGGGACACATCTTACGATATGGCTGTTTAGGAAATGATTTGCAGCACACTGCATCAGTTGAAGTTAAAATAATTGTCAGCTGAAATGTATTAATCACTACAATTATGATCTAATCATTAGCTCTTAAGTATTCGAGCCAACTTTTTTTGGTCAGGGAATGTATACATCTCCACTTGTAGTGACAAAAGACTTCAACTTCTTACTGGTCTCTCTGCTGAGTAGAAAAGCCTTCCATAAAATGCCATCACCAGCACAAGAAGTCAAACAAGTTTCACACCTCTGGTCAGTGTTCTGGTGCACTCACACCAGTGGAATGAGCAGAGGAGGAAATGCCTTGTCTCTTGCCAGTTCTTTTGCAGATTTAGCAGAAAAATAAATCAAACCATTGAAATAACTACCACAATTCAATAGATAATATGACAGAGTTTTTGTATCTCCCTGACAACGATAGTCGGGAGATACTATGGTTTAGTTCCGGGGCCGCCGCTGCCGCAGGTATTTTATGTTCCAGGCACTGGAGGCTTCAAAGTTTATAGGATTTTTTCTCTAAATTTGCATAGTCAAAGATGTTTATTTGGCAATTCTCAAGATCAATTCTCAGCAATTTCCGAAACCCAATATGGCCGGCGGCGGCCATTTTGTGAATTTTTTTTTTTTTTGCAGATTTTGTGTTTTCTGCCCATTTTGTGCGACATGTACATACATGTACAGGGATGCATATTAATGTCATAGCAAGAGTAGAAACAGTAACATTGTAGCTGTAAAAAATTTGCAAGTGATCTCTCATGGGGTTCGGGAAGATACGCGACTCGGTCCCTCTGGCAACCGAGTTGTCTAGTTTTTTTTTTTCTATTCTCTTTTTTAGAGATTTTTTTGATGGCATGTTAATATAGATATTACCTGACCTTTAAAAGAGCAATACAGTCACATATCCAGAATTGGGGAGGACCTAAGATGTTGCAATGAAGCCTTTGGAATAGACTGAAAAATTTCCATACTGTTCTGCACAAAGAGAATTGCACCATGTTAATCTGAGCAGAATGTCATCGCTCTGACATTTCAGTCCTGCTGTGTACATTTTTGTTTTTTTTTTTTTTTTTTCCATACTTGAATGGTCGCTACCCCTATATCCTTTGTGATTGTCAAAGTTTGCTGTCATTAAGAAATTATATTTTCGCTGTGGAATAGGGAAAGGATTAAAAACGGACATTTCAAATGAAAACCACATCACTGTGTACAGCAGGGGTGGGCGAATCCAGTCCTGGAGGGCCGCTGTGTATGCGGGTTTTTATTTCTATCAATTACCCTGACTAATTGAGTTAATTGGCTGCATACACAAGTATAGTTTTTTGCAAAAATTTGATCAAAAAAAAGTCCTTTATGTAGGGCGACAAGAACAGTCTTTGGTGGTAATTCATGATAGTTTTATGAAATGTCAGATTTCATTAATAGTTTAGCTAATTTGGATAATTAACTAATTAAAGGCCAGAGGTTGGTGTGGAAACCAGGGACAGATACGGCCCTCGTAGCCCATCCCTGGTGTACAGAGACATTTCAATTCTAAACAACTAGGCTTATGCTGTGGGAGGCGAAGGCTTGGGGTATATCCCCGAACACCCCCAATCCTCCCAATTCCCCAATCCTCGAATAGACCCAATACAATATAAAGCCCCTCAGGTCATGACCTTTCATTTGAAATTAATTTCAGGTCAATCGGACAAATGGTTCTGAAGATATGGCCAAAATGGTAATTTTCCATCACAAGCCTCCACCTGGTGGCAAAATATTGAATGATACAGGTATGATGTCATCATGTGACACGTTGTGAGGTTATGACCTTCCAGTTGCGCATAGTTTCATGTCAATTGGACAAATAGTTCCAAAGATGTGGCAAAAATTGTGAATGTTATGTGACAAAGCTCCACCTTGTGTCAAAATATTGAACCCAACAGATATAATGTAATGTGGGACGCATCCTCAGGTCATGACCTTTCATTTGCACTTGATTTGAGGTCAATCGGACAAATATTTCCAGAGATATGATAGCTAGAGTGTTCAGGTGAACACGTGTTGCCTGCGAAGCTTATGTGAAAGTGTGACTACCAACTGAAAGTGTGACTACCAGACAGACAGACAGACAGACAGACGGACGGACAGACAGACGCTGGACAAGGAGATCCCTATGTGCCGCTGTGCTTCGCAGGCGACACAAAAACAGTGATTTTTCCGTTTTTGGCCCCTGGTGGCCAATCTCTAAATTGTAAATTGTCCAAATTCGAATCAGTTCTTCCTCTTTATGATACTTACTTATCTGCAAAACATGAAATTTGTAATTGAAATATAACTGAAGTTATCGCGTCAACGCGTAGAGCGGCGGCGGTCGAACCAAAAACATAATGTCCCTGAAACGCTGTTCGGCGTTCGGGGATATAATTATGCCACTTGCAAAGATAGCTGTCCACAGACTCATGTGGGTAGAGGAATCCTCCATTGTGTTTGCCGAGTCACCTGTGCATGAGGCATTTCAGGACAGATCATGCTTCTCTCCGGATCCAAAGCCAGATTTCTGTGGGTGCTTCTAATGCAAGCCAAACTGGCTGGAACCTACAGCTTAGAAACAGCTGCCTACTGCAACAGCTGTTAAGAGCCCCACAGCTGGAGGCCTCTGTTATCAACAGCTTTGAGATTGGAGGTTTCAACCCCATCTGTTGTTAGTTTGCAAAATTCATATTTGGGCAATCTGAAACCTGTCATTCAGTATGCAAAAACATGCTCACTTGCCCCCGTTAGCATTATGAGGCCTGGGCACACATAACTAACGGGTATGAACAGTTCTGGTACTTTCGTTATCTGCAACCCTCTCACTCTGTTGAGTAAATCAGGAAAGCCCTCTAAAATATGATTTAGCATATTGTAAGTGTTGAACTGGCAACAAATTTTGCCAAATGTTTAAAGGGGAAGTCATGAAATGGAAGAGAGGAGTGAGACGTATGTGTTTTTTCTGCCAGTTATTGCTAATGGCCCCCAAGAATGTCTGTGTGCAAGCTAGTGTATCTTAGAACAAATTTGTCTACAGAGCCATTCCTGGAATGGAGGCAGCACCTACCGCCTTTGGGTCCTGAGTACTGGCTTTATTTAGATGAAAAAGCCTGAGGGTGACCCTCGATGTGACCCACGCCCTCTTCTCATGTCACCTTATGCTCCCTCATTAACGCACGCGCATGCCTCACACAGCTGATTCTCATTAATCACCAGGGCTACCTCAACGCAGGTCCAAACGAGACCCCTCCCCTTTTGATCATACAATTCTAACAACAGGATGGGAATGTACACCATTGGGATGTCCGTATTTCATGTGTAATCTTCCTATTTTTGTAGTGTTTTTAAAAAGCACATTCTCAATTCAATCACTGTGGACATAAAATGGCTGTTCCCTGTGCTGAGGGGCTGAGTGAGAGATGAGAATAACTCCTAATGGGGGTGGGGGGGGGGGGGGGGTGTTTGTTGCATGACTTTTTCTGTAACATGGAAAAACGGAGTCAGCCGCATGTGCTGCATCTTCTCAATGCCGAGATCCAGTGCAGCTGTTTTCTGTTATTGAACAGTTTAAATAAAAACATGACTGCCGGGATTCCGCGTGGGAGTCTAAGCTCGCCCTCTGGCATCGTTTTCTCAAACTATCGGCTCCATGACCCATCAGCTGAGGCTGAAAACAAAAGTTGTTACAGCGTCTTTCTCGGCTTTCCCCGTGCCGCTGTTGGGAAGGTTACTCAGGCCTGCAAAAAAAAAAAGTTAGCTGCCCCACCTTCCACACCCATGTTCCAATACAGTCCACTTATTTTTGGGGATGCCCAGCTGAGATTCTAAATTACTTACTGTATGAGGTGAAGAAGGTTGACCACTTGCATTTCAGAAGGATACACAAATAGGGCTCCGGATCAGTGTCATTTGATGGTGTCAGTTTGGCGGTGTTAAAATGTGACCTGACGTCACTGTGGTCTGTGCACAGACTCCAGCTGGGGGTGGGCAGCCTTGATCCTGGAGTGCCAGGGATGTTTCTGGTTTCTCCTCCATCTGGGGTCCTTCATCTTGCAGCAGTAGGTCAGGCCTCAACAGGAGCAGCTGTCAGGCCGTCTGCGTGAGATTCTGCCCGGGACGTTTTTATCTCTTGGCCGCCAGCAGGCATTCTGTAATGAAATGAGGACATTTGTCATAAGAAAAGACAACATGCCCACCCACAAACAAACCCAGAATTATTTGTTGGTTTTAGTACAAACTTTCTCAGCTGTCAGTGGCAGCGTTGATCTGTTGCATGCATGATCAGGAGGAGGTTAATTTGTGTTAGAAAATTGAGACACAATGGGAAGCTAAACATATGCATTGTATTTCTGGTACCTCAAAGCTAAAATTCTGCACATGCTCATCAAAGCTTTAACTTAGTGTACAGCACCGTCTATGGGAAACAGTGGGCAAACGCTCTCCGGGCTGATCCTAAATCAGCCCAAGGATCTTCTATTACACTTTCAAGTCTCCCAACCTGATGTGTGCCACACTTCAGCCATGGAAGGCATTGCTCCTGTTACAGCCCCTCTTAAAACGCAAAAGAGCTGCTGCCAGAACTGTGACCACTGACCAGAAGAGCTCAGAAGTCAAATCATTCGCCACCCCTGCTCCACCCCTCTGAAAAATAGGCCCTGCAGAGTAAAACAAGACCAAGATGTGTAATTATTTAATTTTCCTTGGTGTCCAAATAAAGCTGCGATTTTATGCGCACATGGGTCAATGATTTTTACAGCAGGAGGTATTAAGAAAATTTCCATGTCAGTGTTAGTTCATTTGAGGATAAGCAATAAATGAATGACCTACAATCCCCCCCATTTTTCTTTTTACAGTGATCGCTGGTACTTTTTGAGACTTTGTTAATTGAAAATTAGATCTCTTTCTCAATGAGAACTTTATTTTAATACAATTATAGTGTTAACTACCCACACTGTGAAATAACTCTTGATAACTATTGCAAGTTGCATGAATTGAGATGTTTTTTCTTGAAACATTTAATAAGAATAAGTACAATGAAACCATGTATTTGCAACAAACTGCTGGCAGTCGAAATGAGTCAGAAGGAATTTTGTGTTTCCACTTGATATGCCAAGGCCGGCCTCATTATAATTTGACTGCTTTTTCCTGAAATCATTTGGCTGCCACAATAGCTCTGTGTTCCTTGGCTTTAAATGGAATGAATAGTAGGGGACAGCATCGCCTTTTACCTAATTAATAAGACTTGCTATGCCGAGAGCTGAACTGTTTCAGAGGTTGATTCTTTTGTTAGATTGAGATTGTGGTCATTTGATACATTTACCATGAAAATCCCCCCCCCCCATTATTATTGTGAAATTGCTTGTGGTCTCTGTGTTTTTCATTGCCACAACTTCTAATCATTTATATATATCTTCCTGGAATCCCTGTCATACAAGCATTCCTGAGCTGTCGAGAGACGTCCAGAATTTGGAATAATTCCTCCCTGGGTCACTGGGTAACCCTTCCACCCAGCTGTCCTGGGGATGGTATGGGCCAGGCTCCATTCGGTCAGGGTCTACCTTCTTTTTTGTCCTGGACCCTCCCAATTAAGTATTTCTATGAGAGAGAGGGGTTGGAGGCTAGGATTATGTCTGTAATTCTCTGCCGTAGTTCACAGTAGTGAAGGTGAACACTGTTTGGTGATCACCAGTGGGGAGGAGGGAGTGGTCCTGTAGTTTGTGGCACCGCAAGCGATTTATTTATAGGGATGAGGGGGTACTGCTGCCCTGTTCTGCTGGCCTGCTCCTCTGATTTATGAGGGGACAGGCATTTGTTAGGGGCAGTGGTAAGAAATCTTGACAAAAGTTTCTGACCCAGTTTCTAGGAGCAATATTTTACTCTCATGTGCTTGGGACTGTATGATTTGTTATGAAATTCATTAGATTTGATTCAGGGATAAAGTGAAGATAAGTGAGCACTTCTTGGACTTTAAATCTATTTAAAGTGAGGTCTATCACTGAGTATTGAAGCCGTGGCCATTTTTACTTCTGAAAGAGTCTGCCTGTCTGGGATGCTCTTTTTATACACAATCATGTAACTGATATATTGACAATTAACCAAATTATTTGTGAAATGTTTCATCTGGTGTCTTTTTTAACCATCATTCAACTTTTCCAGTCTTTTGTTGCCCCTGACCCATCTTTTTTGAAAAGTGTTTTGCTGGCATCAAAGATATTTCTTTTCAAAAAACAAACATTTTTCTATTTTGACATCGGCTATTTTGTCTTCTTACCATTTTCTCTTACTATTTTCAATTAAATATGGAGTTTAAATGATTCGCAAATCACTGCTTTTTGTTTTCATTAAAATTTTTACACTGAGTCCCAGATACTTGGGGGGGGAAAGAGAGTGAGTGAAAATAATACCTCAGTTTACGTTACAGGACTGTGATTAAAGCTGGAAGCTGAAGTTCTGTCTGCTTAAAGTTTCCGACAGAAGCAGAACATCGGCCTCAAATTGAAACTGTATAATATTCTGAAGGAGGAACTGAGCCCATTTTAATTGGGTGAAACACCCCACTGAATTCAGTGAAGTCTCTGAGCGTCACTCAGTCATTGAATAAGCAGTTTTACAGCAGTAACGGTGCAATCGACCACTATTTCAGGACTTCATGGTCTGTCTTGATTTACTGAAGGTTCACAGAATACTGCGATTCAGAGGGAATGGCTAACTTCATTCCTTCATCTGTACTTTTGGGTTTATCTGCTCAGACTTTTGGTAGTAAAATCCCACAGCTCACATGGAGATAAGTGGACACAAATCAGTGTTCCCACTGGCCCTAAAGCCTCAGCTTTAGGAAAGATCTCAGTTCCCCCCATGTCAAGGTGTGATTTGCCGAAGATTGGAGTAAAGTCTGTTTGGAACCCACTTAACACTTAAAACCGGCTGCACATGGCCCACCAGAATGTCTGCCAGATGTGTTCCCATGGGCATGAGCAGGAAGAATGAGAAATGGGTCAGAAACTGGGCTATGAAAGGGATCCAGTTCTCAGGCCATACCCCTGGTTGTCAAAAGTCACCTGGAGGAGCTGAGTCGAACTAAAGACTTCATGTTGAAAAGAACCTTTTTTATCGCTGTCTGATGGAGCGCTCATTGTTCCTCAGTGGGTGATTATTCCTATATGAGCGATGTACAAAATACAAAGACTGCCAGTCAACAGTGACAGCGTAGTGCTTCAGATATGTGCCAGAGTCACAAGGCACCCAACTTCTGGAAAATGTAGCTGTGAGCAGGAAATAGTGTTTAAAATAAGGCAAATAACATTTGACCCCTCATTGTTTTGCCATGTTTCAACACTTGCATTACTATTTTTATTATTGAAGTAGTGATGGTTGAGATGGTTATCAAAGTCATAAATGTAGGTTAGTAGTCATCACATTCATTGTCCTTGTATTTTTGCCTTCACGGCTCATAGGGGTTGAATCTTGGTGGTCTGTTAACACTTGCAAGTTATTTGGTCCGTTAAGCTTAGGGACACCCAGATACTTGACACCAGTAATTTTACGCATAAGGCTTTTAGACTTAAGATTGTTATTCTTGCGCCCTGTGTTTATGTGTAAATAGTGTATGTATACGTCATGCAGCCTCTTGGGTCCAGACTCGACCTGTAATATTTTCCTTGGTCTCCCACAGAACACGTTTCCAAGCAGTGTCCCTCAGACCTCAGTGGTATTTAATCACAGGGCCTGTAAGTGAGTAAGCTGGCTGAGCACTGAGGCCCTCGGTGGCAGGCCAAACACTAAGCACACCGCCGACTGTCCATTAAGATGGCCATTGTAATACACATTTTGGCACTGTTTCCAGCCCTGTGGTGAGCTGGAAGTATTGGCTCTTTCCGTCGTCATTTCAGGCTCATTTTGGGTACTGTTCCCAGAATAATGTTGGAACTGTGGAAAAGGGAGTCTCCACTGTCATTTAACTTCTTTTATTTGCTCCTTTTAGTTCCTAGAACTATGTGGGGATGTAGTTGACTTAAGGGAACCACCAGTGCCATGATCATGGAGACCTATTGATTTCATGTTTGCCAAAGAGTTGCAACATGGTTTTTTTTTTTCCTTCCCCCATTTTCAGAGGTTCGCCATTTCTTTCTAATTTCAGGCTTTGCGCTACTGAGAAAGTGACAGGCCACATCAACTGCTGCCATGCCCTGAATCTAGAATACACTGCGAATGCACCTGGCACTTGTATGGCTGTTCACTCTGTGGCAGTGACCCAAAGTATTTTATTGCTTTGAAAAAAAGAAACTACATTGGTCATTGTCAGCACTATTAGGAGAAGGATCAAACCACAGCTGGTGTGCAGGCACATTTCTTTCCTGAACAACATATAGCGACTGTCGACGAGACACAATGCGCATGCAGATTTTTTTTGGAAAAACAATTCCCTTGTGCTAGAGTAAGATATCGTTTCTTTTTCCTTGAGTATTAGATGCAGTCTGATCTTTAAAAAAAAAAAATAAAAAATCAAGCTTAGAATATATTGAGCATGTTTTTTTAGATTTTGTCGTTAATATTTTTGCCAAGTTCTTTTGTGTTCATTTTATATTGGCCTAAAATTGTATTAGGTTAATAGCTTTCTCAATGTATTAAACAAGGAAAGTCGCATGTTGAGTTCACTCTTCGACTGTGGAGTGTGTGAGCATTTCAGCCCTCTTTTGCTGAAATGAGTATTGGGATTCAACTGTCGACTCTCATCATTTGATACGACTGTAACCCAACTTCAGTATCACAGATTATCAGTATTGGGGTCCTGATAAGCCTGAAAAACATCCAAAGTTTTCTGAGCTCTCTGTGCTGGTAGAGGTTAGCGATTGAACTGCAAACCTGAGACACAGGCTAGCATGAATAAACTTCATTATTCTTTCCTTATTTGTCAAAAACATGCCCTTATGCACCTCCAGTGTTTTCAGATAGAGTTTTTTCATCATCTATACTGATATTTACTGACATGTATTTATTTAGGTTTAATACACAGTGGCTTGTTATGAACACCTCATTCAGTGATACAACAGTAATATCGCACCTATGCTCTAAACCTGCTAATTTCAGCTCGTAAATCCTTTTCTGTAACCACAATCCCACCCTGCCTCCCAAATAATCTGATTTTATCTCTGTTAGCTTTTCTTTTGTAAGAGTAGCAATACACAGCCACACCTCCAAAATCTGCTGTCTGCCACTCATTTCTATCAAATTTGACTAGAAGTTGTTGTAACTGGGGACTAATGATGTCTTATCTGGCAAATCAAGTAAATAGTTGTAGTGTCTCAAGGAAGGCAGGCAAAGTGCCCAAAAATATGTCACCATTGTCATGCCAGCTATCAATATTTCTCATAACCCTTTATGACAGTTTTACATGATTTATTACTCTATCATTTATGGTGTGGTCATAAATGTGTCATAAGTGAAGTGCTGATATTAAATTTACAGATAATAGTTCTTGATTAATATCAGGCAGTCCTCTCATTACTGGAAAAGACCCAGGGAAAGGCTGTCTGTAGTTTAGAATGTACTAGCATTGGTTTCCTCAAGTCCTGTTTTCAGAGTTTGCCCACTTTAAAGTTTTGAAGTTTGCCTACAAATGTTGCTTAAACTGTTCCTGAAGTAACTTTCTCACTGGGTTGCATACTATCGTGGAATGAGTAGGTACCTTACCCCTACATGTGAAGTGGCAAGTGTTATGAGGTAGTCAGTCATCGTGATTACCCTGTCTGAGCAACCCACTGAGCAGGAACTTTACTTAGTGGCTTTATTACAAGTATCTAAAAGGACACTGCTGCTGACTGGAGTGATTCCTACATGGTGTATGTCTAAAGCATTTACAGCGCCCTCCATAATTATTGCCACCCCTGGTTAAGATGTGTTCTTTAGCTTCTAATAAATTCAGTTTGTTTCTAAATAATATAGGACCACAATGAAAAAAAAGAGGAAAATCCAACCTTTAATCCAAGTGCAATTTTTCAGTGGGGAAAAAAAATCCCACATTCAGAAATAATTCTTTTACATCAAATCATGTGTGCCACAATTATTAGCACCCCTGATGTTAATACTTTGTACAACCCCTTTTTGCCAACAAAACGGCACCTAATCTTCTCCTATAATGTTTCACAACATGGAAGAATACTGGAAGAGGGATCTTTGACCATTCCTCTTTGCACAATCTCTCTAAATCATCCAGCGACCTGGGTCCTCTCCTCTTCAGCTCACTCCACAGGTTTTCAATGGTTTTTAGGTCTGGGGACAGAGATGGCCATGGGAGGAGCTTGATTCTGTGTCTAGTTTCTGTGTAGATTTGGCAACGTGTTTAGGGTCATTATCGTGCTGAAAGACCCAGTGATGACCCATCTTCAGCTTTCGGGCAGCGGCCACCAGATTTTGATTTAAAATGTCCTGGTATTTCAAAGCGTTCATGATGCCATGCACCCTAACAAGGTTCCCAGGGCCTCTGGAAGAGAAACAGGCCCACAGCATCACCGATCCTCCCCCATACTTCACAGTGGGCATGAGGTGCTTTTCTGCATACTCATCTTTTGTGTTGCGCCAGACCCACTTAGAGCTTTTTGGCAACAAACACTATCTTGGTCTCATCTGACCAAAGCACACGGTCCCAGTTGAAGTCCCAGTACCGCTTGGCGAACTCCAGACGTTTGCGTTTATGATTGTGAGTGAGAAAAGTTGTGAGTGAGTTTTTCTGTGCATGCCTCCCAAACAGCTTGTCGGCATGTAGATAGTGCCTGTTGGTTGTTTTAAAGACTTTGTGACCTCAAGATGCGACCATTTGTTGCAATTCGTTTACAGTGAGCTTTGGAGAACTTTTTATTTCTCTTACCATCCTCCTCACTGTGTGAAGTGGCAAAATAACCTTGCATCCTCATCCAGGCTTGTTTACCACTGTTCCAGTTGTTTTAAACTTCTTAATGACTCCTCTGACAGTAGATATGGGTAGGTGCAGGCGAGTGGCTATTTTCTTGTAGCCATTGCCTGACTTGTGAAGGTCGACACACATCTGCCTTAGTTGAATGGTGTGTTCCTTTGTCTTTCCCATGTTGAAGAGTGGATAAGAGAAATGGCCTCTGTGTCACGTCATATTTATACCCCAGGGAAACAGGAAGTGATGAATTACTAATTAAATGTTCCTAGATACTCTGATCAACTTTGTAATCTACTGTAGAAATGACAGAAATATTTTAATTACATTTAATTCCTGGGAATTGGTAGGGGTGCCAATAATTGTGGAACAGGTGATTTTATGAAAAAGAATTATTTCTTAGTCAGGGATTTTTTTTCTCTTAAAATTCACTTGAGTTGAAGGTTACATTTTTCTACAATTTTCAGTGTGAGAGTATGCTTCTGCAATAAAAATTGAATTAATTTTAACGCCTTTAACGCAACTTAACCGGGGGGGCCAATAATTATGGAAGGCGCTGTATTTTTGACCTTTTATATCATACCAATTAGGCAAATGTGATTATAGAAAATTAGACACGAATGCTCGAGTGGTTTCAGATAAATATACAGGTTTTTTTGGTCCTACAAATACATCTGTGTACAGAGATGCCCATTTCTTTTTTTGTCAGAAGTTGGCAGGTCATTCAACCCCCCTTTTTCAGTAAAATGCTGCATTTTGTTTAAAATAGGACGGAAGAGTGATTAAAACCTGATTTACATATAGAGCAAAAATAAGGCAACTACAGATGCAAAACATAACCGCCTTGGCGGAGGTAAATATGCCAGTGACCTCCCATTTCAAGATTAAACCTCCACAACACTATTCTGTGAGTAGCTGAGAGCCTGAAGGGCCATAAGGGACATTTTTCATTTTGTTGGCGGTGCGCTGGCCAACATGGAAGTCGTCAGGCTTGCAGTTTGCCCCTCAATTCTTCTGCCTTTGGCTATGTAACCGTACACTGTGTCAATCATACACAGGCTGGGGGTAATTTTAGTCTGGCCAACGCTGGATGCGCAGTGCATACGCTGGTTTTTTGGATCAAAAAAAAGGGTACTTTTGTAATTGGAAGCCACAGTATGTTGATTTAGGCCGTGTTTTCATTGTAAGATCAATGGTCAGTTGACACCTTGTTTACCCTGCGGTCCAAATGCCGGGAGCCTTGGGAAGAATTGGAAGGGAATATATATCCTACTAACCACACAAAGTCGACTTAATGGAACAGAAAAGCCCTGCTTGGAGTGTGATAACATTGGTAGACTCGGTCACGCTTCACTGTTGGCCTTCATCTGTGACTGCAGGAGAGACGGGCTGTACATCACTCCAGCATTTTTGCTTGGGTGTAATCATTCCTCAGGGACACATTTGATGACCTGATGTGTCTTTTCCATCAGCTTGTTGTAGGGCTGAGGTATGTAGGGTGGCTGAGTTATTGGCAGCTCATCAGTTGTCTGGAGCGGCGCCCTTCAGCACTGCACAGACAGATTAATATATGAAGCGAACAATGGTTTTAAATCTTTTGAACTGAAGATTTTATTTCGTTTACTTGAAACGTCTAGACATTTCAATCCTTTTTTTTTTTTTTTTTTTTGCTTTTTTGGAGCCATTGTGTTAGATTTGGTTATCAACAGTTTTTTTTTTTATTTTTTATTATTATTATTGGTATTGAGAGGTGGACAATGCAATATTTGTTAATCATCAGTTGGTAATCCTTATGAAATGTTAGTCCTTTTGAGTAAAGCAGTCTTATAAATACAGTGGAAATATTGGGGTCATAAATCATTACCAAAAAACTGTGATAGATGGCGTGACAGCCTTAGAGAGAGGTACAAAAAAAACATTTCAGCCTAGTATGACATCATTCTGTAAGCAGTTGAGATAAATCAACCAGCTGTTTTTTATGGTTTAATTAGCTGAATGCAGACAACACATCAAAGTACATATTTGCAGTGGGTTTACCGTCCAGGTGTTGGGTGGGGTGCTAGTGGAAGGGCAGTGTGAATCAGTAAAGGTGATTGGACAGCTTAGATAAGGGCCAGGCTGATGTCAGAATGGAGAAACTGGATCACGACTCTTGCTATTGAGTCAGTTTGTTAAATATGTGTATTTTTTATTTCTAGTGACCATGTTTCCATTCTTCTGTCCATGAGCAGAGGTGCTCAATTATGTATACACGATTCAAAGGCAATTGTGAAAAGTTGAATTAAAGCTGTCAATGCTTTCAAATATGAATTTCAACTATCCATAACTACTGAATAAATGTAGGCCTTGCCAGATTCCTCAGTTTTGCCAGCAATAATTGAACTGCTACGTAGTTGGTGAATGATGAGAATTTTATTCCTTTTTCTTTTCATCTTCCTTTAAAGGGATCTACCTGTTTGACATGATTTACATCGACTCGGCTTACCCTGCCTCTGACAGCATAATCGAGACGGAGCAGAGGACCAATCAGATGAATAACCTCCTCCGGGTCATCTCTGACCTTCAGATGTCCTGCAAGTATGGTAAGTGAACACTCCATGCTGCTGAAAAACTAATAGTGCCTGTAAAATCTGTGATTTTTGAAGAAATATTGGTTATTAAATATCGAGAAAACATTCTGCATCACTATTTTTTTGTGGGAATACTTTTCCAAGCTGAAACAAACATGTCAAACATTTATAATATAATAATTTAAACTGTACAGCTATGAATACGGACCTTGGTGGATTAATATTATAGTGGTGAGTTATAGTGGCCAAGTAGTAGGATTGAATCCATCCATCAATCCATCAATCTATTTGGCTATCGATCTATACATCCACCCATCCATCTTATAGCAAGCACAGCCAATGACAATGCTTTGAGAGGCCGTTGGGGCGATAAGATAAAACAATAAAAGCAAAAACAACTTGTTTTCTGGATTTGGTGTAATTTCTATTCCACTGGCCAAAAAACAAACAGGGTAAAGTGGGTTTACTTTTTATACCCCCCGCAACAAAGTTTATTATGCCCCCCGCAACGAAGTTTAGGGGGGTATTCTGGATTTGCTTTGTCCGTCCGTGTGTGCGTGCGTGCGTGTGTCTGTGTGTGTGCGCGTGCGTCTGTGCATCCGGACCTAGATCTCATAACCTACTCATCCGATTTTGAAAATTTTTTCTTTTGCTGGAGGGTCTATTGATTGTGGTACTGCCCGACTACTTGTTATTGCGGGGGGTATCCGGTAAGCCATGCTTACTGACTAAATCTAGTTTCCTTTATATTCACATGAAGTAAGAAAAACAAAATGATGTTTTTTTTTTTTGTTTTTTTTATTGCTGTTATCAATGAACATTAACACAGATTCAGGAGGGCAGGCTACATGGACCTAAAGTGAAAGCTAAGTGAAAGTTTTCATTATATTTTATTTAGGTTTATTTTTCTTAATTACAGCTTTGCTTCTCCATAAAGTTGTTTTGTTCATACATGTAGTAACCAATAAAGCAGTGGGTTTTACTTGTTGAACATACGGAAACCTGTTCACTGTAATCTTTTTTTTTTTTTTTTTATTAATTTGGTGTCTCCAATCCCACCCGAATCTGGAATGCCAAATTGGGGCACTATGCACAAGTCTTGCTCGTATGCGACCCCTTGTTGCCAATTCAGGAGAGTGTAGACATTCCACTGCTCTCCTCTGAAGCACGTGCCTGTCAGCCGCCACTTCTTATACAGTCATTGGTTGAATCTTCGCAAGTTCAGGGCGGAGGATACCCAGACATGGCCAGGCTTAGAGTCTTCCTGACGAGCGCCCGTCTGGCCAACAGGAGGCGCTTGAGAAACGAACAAAGCTATTTACTTTATTTCCCATTCCCAGCAGACCCTTCCCAATTTGAAACCCCATAGCGCTATAGCCAATTGTGCATTACTCTGAAAAAGCTGCCGACCACTGCCGGTTGGTATGACCGGCGCTCAAACTCGCGGCGTGATGGACACTTCTGCACTGCAACGCAGTGCCTTCACTGAGTCAGCTATCCGGCAGCTCCCACTGTAATCTTAAAAAAAAAAAAAAAAAAAGTCTACAAAGAACTGGTTCGACCGCACTAGCGGTATACCCCAGCGACGGCTGGGGGTATATCTTCGAACGCCCCCAATCCTCCAATTCCCCAATCCTTGAATAGACCTTGAATAGACTTTCATTTGAACTAAATTTCAGGTCAATCGGACAAATGGTTCTGAAGATATGGCCAAAATGGTAATTTTCCAGCACAAAGCGCCCACTGGTGGCAAAATATTGAACCATACAGGTATGATGTCATCATGTGACACGTTGTGAGGTCATGACCTTGCAGTTGCTCATAGTTTCATGTCAATTGGACATATAGTTCCAAAGATATGGCAAAAATGGTGAATTTTATGTGACAAAGCTCCACCTTGTGTCAAAATTTTGAACCAAACAGGTATAATGTCATTGTGGGACACATCCTTAGGTCATGACTTTTCATTTGCACTTGATTTGAGGTAAATCGGACAAATATCTCCAGAGATATGATAAAAACAGTGATTTTTTTTTTTTTTTCAGTTTTTGGCCCCTGGTGGCCAATCTAGAAATTGTAAATTGTCCAAAATCGAATCAGTTCTTCCTCTTTGATACTTACTTCCATGCAAAACTTGGAATTTGTAATTGAATTATAACTGAAGTTATCGCTTTAACACGTAAATCAGTTTTTGGCCCCTGGTAGCCAATCTAGAAATCGTAAATTGTCCGAAATCGAATCAGTTCTTCCTCTTTATGATACTTACCTATACGCGAAACTTGAAATTTCTAATTGAAATATTACTGAAGTTAACGCGTAGTGCGGTGGCGGCGGCGGCGGTGGCGGTCAAACCAAAAACATAATATCCCCAGAACGCCATTCGGCGTTCGGGGATATAATTAACCTGCTACTTTCATTTCTTGGGAACACTGATTACAGTGACCACTGGAGTCATTTTTCTTTGAGAATTTTAGTTCTGTATTGGAGGTGAAGACTAAAATGAACACAGACAACATATCTGAGTTTTCCAATATGACTATTAATACCTTTGGTGAATATGGTGATTATGACAGTGGAGAAGGTACAATGGAACAACGACTGTTAGAGAGGAGCTATGACGCTGCTGCTGAATGTATAAGCACAGCTCCCGTGCGTATCCATAATAAATTGAAATCTGTTCTTGAACCGTTTGGAGAATATGGATGATTTTGGTCTCTTTTGAAGGGAAACACAAGTTTTTCCCCCAACTGAAAGAATCACTGTAAGTGCTACTGTCATTGAGTAATCTAAGTTGGAACACACTGAAGTAGAAGGTTTTTATTCTTGCCTGAAATTTTTTTTTTTTTTTCACAAACAGATGCCTGCAGATTAGAGTAGCTGGGACTTATTAGCTGAAAAAACACAATGGGACCACAGCATGAAGCTGTGAGACAGGTGTTGATTAAAGCTGCTGTGATGATTATATTTTGAAATGGTTGGCTTCAACTGAATCGCAAGAATCTTAGCTTTCCGAAGATATGTGGCATGAGTATCTCACGTTACATACAAGTTGTGTAAATGACGTAGTTTGTTTTTAACTCCCCTGATGGGTCGTCAGAGTGACAAGGGGTTTTAACCACTACACCAAGCCAACACGTACCTATGAGCCAAAACATTATGACCACTCAAAAATGAAGCGAATAACATTCATTATCTTGTAACATATCAAGGTCTGCAAAAAGACCTTAGACGGTAAGCAGATAGTTACTTTTCATAGTCCACTTGTTCAATGGGGAACAAAGGCACCTTAGTGACCTTGATTAAGGCCAAATTCTTGTGGCCTGACGACTGGCTATATCGCATCTCCAAAACGGCAGGCATATTAGGAGCTCTTAGTTAGCTGTGGTCAGCTCCTACTTGGTCTGAGGAGGGACAAACCATACACTAGTGGCAGGTTGCTGGGAACCTAAGGCTTATCAGCGAGTAAGGGCAACATCCCACCTGGTCCCAAGGCATAGAATGTCTCCTGTGGCACAGAAAATTTTAATGATTATTACGGATGAGTCATGTCACGTATATTGCACCCTGCTGCATATTGGGCTTTGTTGCCTCAGGCGGCATACTAGCTGGTGGAGGGAGTGTGTTGATGACCAAAGGCTTGGTCATAATGTTTTGGCTCATTGATGTATTGTGTCCGTATCACTCAGTTTGTTTACCCTCAATTCTCGGGCCTGGGCATGCTTCAAATTAGGGGCAACAACTCAACTTGGAGTGAGAATGCTCGAGCTGATTGTCTTCAGTATCATCAGAGTTTGCATTAGTGTAAATGATACCAGAGAAACAAAAACCCTGGAAGGATGCCAAGTATCATGTGACCTCAAAGGTGTTCTAGATACAAGTTCAGGATTGAGTTGTTCCATTAAATCATTCAGTTATGTAATCCTCATTGCAAAGGAGGGCTAAAGAAACTTTGCATTATTATCTGTCCGTTAGAAATATAAATGGTTCCCGGAGGTCTCTTCAATATAGTGTGGAAATTGGCCGTACATACTGTCATATTGTTTTACACATAGCAGGCCAGAGCTCTATAAAAGCCAAGACTGAGGAAGCACTCTAATCAACAGTGGATTGACTCCAGCGGTACACAGGCCAGGGAAGTTGCCTGTTCTTCTCCACTCAAACCCAATTTTTCAGCACAAATGCATAAATGTGGGCAGACTGCACTGCTTTTTCTTAATGCTGAGCAGACCCAGTCCATACCGGACTCCCTCACATTTCCTCATTAACTGCAGGTCTTGTGTTGGGTGGGGCCTGGGTGGAGCGGCTAGCTGCCACCTTGCTGTTAGGTCTCTAGTTAAGAATGTTAGTGTACCGAGTTGCTAAATCATATGACAAATTCCAGAACAATTCAGATGGGGAAGAAATAAGGCTGGCTTTGAATTGTTGGCTCTGAAGACATTTTATGCACTTCTTTAAAATATAACTTTCTGTCTCGCGGCTGAGTGGAAGAAATTGGTAAATGTGTTATACTTGTCTGGGGATGTAGTAATTTTTTACAATTATAAGTTCACTTACAAATGTCACTGTCTTTTGACAAAAAAATAACTTTCTACTTCTAATCAGTGCTACACACTGTGAATTAGCAATTGATGTGTATGACTGAACTTGGGTACGAACACCATACCTGACTGTAATGAGCCTCATAATGTTGCTGGCAGTGTAGGTTCCAAATTTCACAAATGATTGAACACCACAAAGCACTCAGAGGCAGAAGTAAGCCCTAGTGTCCTCTTGAAGTGCACCATTATGTCTGCTTCATTAAGCAATACTGCCCTCAGTGGTCTGGAGCTGGCAGCAGCACTGCACAGAATCCAGCCGGCACCTCTCACTACTGAAGTAGTGTAGCGTACGGGATTCCCAATGTTTATCGCAGCCTTTCCTCTCACTGGCACTCTTTGCACACTCCCTCCCTGCAGATCACCTGCTGACGTTGCCACATGTGCAGAAGTACTTGATGTCCGTTCGCTACATTGAGGAGCTTCAAAAGTTCGTGGAGGACGACAACTACAAGTGAGTCAACAAGGCCTCTCCGAAGGCACCTCACAGGTCTGTTGTCCCGGGACGGTCGTATTTCACCAGGAAGGCAAAATGGGCTGTGGGATCAAGGGAATATCCTCAGTGACTGCATGCTGATTCTTCCCGCTCTTCTTAATGGTTTTTCCGGGCATCTGCTTAGGAGGGGGCAGCCGATGGGTGCTGGGGCAGCCTGAGACTGGAGCGCAGCTGTGAGGCAGGTGTGTTTCACTCTGCGGCGTTAATGTAGCGTTTAACCTCCTGGGAAATAAAAAAAAAAAAGAAAAGGAGCACTAATACTGGCAGAACAGTTTTGAACGGTAGCAGGAAAGTAGGCTGGTGCATGCCAAAGAATCAAATTGTTTTAAGGGCAGGGCCATTTTTTCCCCTCTATCGTTAAGCAGTGCCATTTTTGAGTAGATTTTCCTTAGTGTTACATGACATATTTTCTCAACCTAGATTTTGTTTCGCTAAATACACCTTTGTGCTTTCTTTGCAACACCTGAAGAACATCTTTGCTTTGCTGCCAAGTTAAAAAATTATGAGGATTGCATTTTCAGTTTGACAGAATTTTTGATCTGTGAGCAACAAATTACTATCCGTGAACACTTTTGGAAGTGGAATATTGTGGGATATGGCTGAGGAGAATGGAGGGAGCTGATTATTCATTTATTCATTTATTCTTTTTTTTTTGTATGAGCAGCGAGCAGCCTGATGGCTCGCTAGTCAGGGTCACAGCTTCTGCGTTCACAACAGCGCGCATTTGACTGCTATAACGGCCCATTTAGAGGCCATGCCCTCAACAGGACCTCAGGTGTTTACCCTATGGGACTGCAAAGCTGTTCAGGAATTCCCCCATCTCACAAACAACCGGGAGGCTGGACCCTGCAGTGACCGTGCCCTCAACCGCTGTTCAGATATAACAGGTCATGCAGTAAACCGTCAGCTAGAGGCCCCTGTCCAGTAATAACAAAGATTATGGAGCGAGGGCTCGGTGCCTCGCCATGCATAACACGGCTCACCCCTGCATCTGTTTGTGTAGGGACATGCTGTGTCGAAGGCCAGGAGCCGACAAGGGCTCCCACTGCGCCTGTTTCTAGTGTTAAGTCAAAAAGGTTTATATCCGCGGGCCGCATGATGCTTTTTGGAAGACTTTCCAAATATCAACTCTTGACATCAAGGGTAGAAAGATTGACGCATAATCGTAATGTAGTCATGGCTTTTGACAGGGTGTGTTCATTTGAATTTTTATATGTTTCTGGGAGTAATTGTTGGTAGATTTTATGATCCTATGGGATACTAAGCAAAAACTTTTTATATGGAAATAAACAAAGGCAGTTATTCAGGCTGCAGACCTCTAATGTTTGCATTGTCTACACCCATGTAGAAGGTGAGGAAAGTCCCTCCCTTAAAATCTGATTGTTTGTGCATAATTCACTTATACCTGAATTAGAAACAGGATTTACAGGCTGTCTCGTTTGTAAGGAAGTGTCCTAAGGTGGTGGCTTTTTGAGGAAATATGGCTGCTTCAGGGCTGTTTCATTTCCGTAGGAAGCCTAGGAAACATTCTGGTTTGTTACCTTAATTCTGTGAAATGTCAAGGAAGCAGCAAGTGGTTCCTTCACAGCAAATGAAATCCCAAAATGCCTTATGATAAGCAGGCAATTCGCCACTTGGATCATGGACATAGGATTGCAATGGTCAATTTTTAATAAATTTTGCTTGTGATTATTATTCAGGTGAGAAATTCACTGTGTAGATGTGGAATATTGGCTGTTTTGTGGGCATGGATGTTGCATTAAAAATTTGCGCTGACATTTTGGAGCACTGAAGCTCCAGGAACTAGACCAACAGAAAGCTGATGTTCCCCATGGAAAACACTGACACCGTACTACATATGTAAGCCACATTTGTCACGTGAAGCTTTCTAGTTGTAGTGTTTCATTTTGTGAACCATTGTTTCATATTGGGGAAGGGTCCTGTCTAGGTACCAAGGTGATAGGAAGCCTCCTTGCAAATGCAGCTCAGCCATAGTTTGGAGAGTTTAATTCTTCTGCTTCTTCACCGCTGTCATAAACATGTCTGCTTCTGCTCTGGCCGTTTCCCTTTGTATAAGAGCGTAATGCTCCACTAGAAACTTCTTATTTTGGTCAGCTGTTCCCATAGTCCTGAAAATACTTGGTCCATAAAACTGCTCTCATCCTCCTCACCATTTAACCCTTCCTTTACGATTGATCTTTCCCATCATCCATCAGATCAGTATTCCTGGACGTTCAAGTCAGGCTGGTTAGATCCTCGAACTCTCGTGTGTGTGTGTGTATATATATATATATATATATATATATATATATATATATATATATATATATATATATATATATATATATTCTTTTACTTTAATATGGGCTGTCAATAATGCTTGGCAGCCATACAGGTGTGCTCTGCACTAAGGCCACTGACCACCTTCTGACGAGTTGTGATTAGGGTTCCACCCTCTCTGGCTGCAATCCTGCACAAATGTGTTTAATTCAACTGCATTTGAAGTGTGCCACAATGTCAGAGGGTGGGCGTTTTAGATTCCCAGTGCCGCAGTTGACAAAGTCTCCATAGGATATACAGATTAGTAGAGCACCAATCAATGTTTTGAGCTATGATGTAATCAGCAGGCTAGTACTCAAACCATTTTGTCTTTAAGTGCGATCATCTCGGTTAAATTTCTCTACGACATACAATGTATATGCGCGAGGGAACGGAATTTCCAACATATTCCAAAGATCAATGGAACATACGGTATAAGTGATGTCATTAGCTATGTATTGAAGCTAGATGAAATAAAAGCCATCGCAATTTGTCCAAAATCGAGTTGGTCAGCATTATGATAAGCTGTGGTTACGATGGTTACCATACCATAGAACTGAATGCTCTACACTAGTGTCTCCTTCTTTGCCTCTTGTCCCCATGCTCAGAGACTGTGGCGCTCCAGCCTTGACAGGTTCAGTTGGAAGTTAGGAACACCATCATACAGGAGAATATGAGCTTTCCTTCGTTCTGTGTGTTGTTTCTCTGTGTTTAGTTATTTTCTGAGTGGGCCATGTTCTGGTTCTCATATGGGTCTGATGTCCTCCTTCTCCTCTGGTTTTGTGTTGATGTTATTTCACCTGCTTTGTCTCTGCATTTCAAAATCTACATTTCAATATCCTGTGAGGCACTGCGATAGCTTTGTGGTATCAGATAAAGTCCTCTCTCTCAGCGGTCCTTCAGACACAGCAGTGACTGAGCCTTCTCCCAACACAAACTCAATTTCTGCTGCACCAGGAACAGCCTGCCAATGTTCAGGAACTCTTTTTTCCTCAAAGCAACTTAAGATGCAATAAATCATTCTTTTCTTTTTTTGTTTTGTTTTTCTTTGTAATGAGCATAATGTTAAAAAATACATTTTCTTGGAGGTCTCGGGTGATGTCACCATTGTAGAAAATAGAATATTTTCCTTTAGATTTGTCCATGGTTCTTGAACTTCTGACCTTTTTCAAGAAAAATTTTCCAGTCCAGCGGTGTGCTTAACCTATCTTCAGCAATGCCGGTGGGAGAAGAGCTGGGATTTCCATTAACAGTTATATAGAAGGTCTAGACATTGAAGATACGGCCTAAATTGCAGAGACTGTCAATTCCAACTTATGCCTTAGGGAGGACTGTGTATAGAAAATAAAGACTCCAGCAGTTCAATTTAAAATAAATAGACAGCTGAATATCAGGAAAGAACATTTTTGTGCATTTGCTCACTGTAGCAAAATAGATCAAAGGATCTATGCCTAGAATCTGAGAATTTTTTGCCATTATTTTTCTCATTATTCTTGTTTAAATGCATCTGGACTCTGAACAGTTTCATAGCGCCTGCCTGTTTCCAAAGAATGTGCTGTCTGGGGTTGTTTCAGCAAGATGAGCTCTGAAGTCTTGGATCTGTGAATTGCTATGCGGCCATTCAAAGAAATTTAATGCCATGAAGGAAAGGTACAAAGGTACTTTCAGCAGTGTCATTTTTCATCAACTTTATTTAACCTTTCTTTTGTCTGATGAGCCAGAGTCACAGAAAGATCAGTGCATTAAAACGTTGCTCTGACATTAAAAGAATAAAAACAATATATTTGGAGCGAGTGCACAAATCTTGATTGTGATCTTGCGTTTAAGGGCTTTGATCAAAATAATTTTCTATATATTAAAAAAAAAAAAAAAAAAAAAAAAATATATATATATATATATATAATATCTGAATCCGTTTTCAACCAAGGAGAGTGTAAATTGTGTTTCTGAGAAATTTCACATCAAATATAATGGTAAGAGAAGAAAGTGCAGGGAATGGTGCATACTGTACTGTAATTGCTGGACACTGACCGCAAGGCCATCATTTGTGCCAGAAGTGAAACATTCCTTTTGTGCCTTCCATTTTTTTATCTTGTCTTTTTTCATTTCTAGTTCAATTTCCCATAAATATACCACTTTGAAAAGACCGGCTCAGGGTTGCTGTAACTTCAGAAATGTGTCAGTAAATGTGTGATGGGCATAATGGTTTTTGTGAGATTACAGACCGCTTTGCTTTTTCTTACTGGCAAAAAAACTAATGAATATTTCATCCAGCAATTTGTCTTGCTGACTGTTTTTCATAAGCCATTTTGTAGACTGCATTGATAGAGAGAGGCTGCTGCATTTCCAAAAACCTCTGTTAAAGTACGAGAACCTTTTTTTTTTTTTTTTGACCTGCCCTAACTTATCAGGGCAATGAAAAATGTTGGTTTTCTTTTTACGGAATTGGCAAAAAGCAACATAAAACTCTGTACCTTGGGTCGCAAATAAACACCAGATTAAAAATTCTGTGATGGAATAACTTCAGAATGTATTCCATCGTGTCTTTCAGATAGTTCTGCTGATGTAACTAGTTAATTTGAGGTAGTCATCATTGGAAGTGCTTTTCAAATATTTACTTGCTTGCTGAAGATCTTTCAGGTAGTTAAAATGTTTTAATGGAATTGTTCATTCAAATGTCTAAAGGCTTCATTTATGTTGTCCATCTTCCATCTCTCACTGCACTGGAGCGTTCTCTTAGAGGGAAGAGCGCTCCCTGCTGGCTCTCTAAGACCATTCCAAACAACCTGACTTTCTTTTTCAAATCTATAACCCTGCTCAAGACCAAACAGCAGCACGTTTGGCTCAGAGAAGGTTACAAAGTAGCACTGCTGTCTGCGATCATACTTATGAAGCTGTATAAATGTGCTCTTTACGACGATCAGCAGTTTTACTGTTTGTTATCATGCAGAAAACGACAGGAGTTGTGGAATGTCCTCAATAGCCTTTCGGTAAGACTTGATTTAATCAATATTGAGAAATTAAAGGAATATCCTGCCTCAGTCTTGAAAAATGCATTCTTGCTTATTGTTCTTTTCCTGAAACAGTCCGTTTTGTAAAACTGTTCCTGATCTGTGCATGGGCCCCACCTTTCAGCTGTGGCAATGGACAGAGGCCTGCCCATGAAGTGTGGCAGGTTTTCAGTTTCACAGTGACTGTTTCTGGATTCTTTATGCCCCTCAGAGTTCTGGCAGTACTGGCATTGAGACTGGATTTTTTTTTTTGTCCTCAAAGTGGATAGAGCTCTAAATCGGCCATTCTTTCTGGGGTTCTGCTTGCTGACGGGATTTGATATGCAAGCACAAAGAGCCTATCACTGTTACTAGGTGATATGGAATATAGGTGCCAAAGAGGAGGGCGAGAATTCGGATTGCAGTTGTGAACAAGAGAATAGATCTCGATGGGATTCTTTGGTTTTATCTTCTGTGAGGGTGAAAAGCAACTCAGACAGTACTGATTGTGTCCGAATTCACATATGAACGTCAACCCTTCAAACTACTCAAGGCCTGTGGGACTTTTGCGATACGGTGCGTTTGTTAGCAGCCAGAAAGTGTTAAGATGTTATACTGGATGCCAACACTTCTCATTGCACGGGGTCATTTACAATAAAGTTGTGGTTCATGATTATTGGACTAATTTATTGATGCACCATATGAACTGAGTTGCCATGTTTATCATATACCTTCATTAATTCCATTGCAGTGAGCTGCTTTGAAATGAGCTGATCTACTTTGCTTCCACTTCTGAGTCTTGGCATGTGGTCCTGTACTGCATACACTGTCGCAAAGGCAATTTAGTAATTTAGCAAAGGATAAATTACGCTGCTGTTGTGCATTGTGGAATTGTGATGCCTCATCCTCATGCATCTCTGAGCCTCTCAAAGTTTCAGACAACGTTGCCCTTGCAGTCTATGTGCTACAGAGAACTGGTAGAAAGCCTTAAAATCAGATTGAACTTGTGTTAGCCTTGCTTTTTCTTATAATTCGCTGAGTTTGGGTATTAAATAAACTAGAAGAGAAAATGAGTCATACCTCAAAATTCCCCCAAAAAATTATCTGAGGGGTTTGCAATGGACCAGTAGAATCCAGTAGAGTTTGATAGAAAATCAAAAGGTTAAGTCATAAACTTAAGCTTGTCGCTGATATTAATTGGGTTATGTTTTCTCCATAACCAGTGGAGGCAAATGTAGTCTCACTGGCTGAAGTTCTTAATTCACGAAGCACAAATAATTTGCCGACTCGCGGCTTCTTGTCAGTAGAGGGCGCTGTTGTTCTGTACTGATTGGCATGTTCTGCGATTGCAGGTTGTCTCTGAAGATTGAGCCGGGGAACAGCTCCCCACGCCTGGTGTCCTCCAAGGAAGATCTTGCAGGTAATTAAGCTTTTTAGCTAGCCTAAAGAGAGGAAATTCGTGTACAATCATTGTCTGCTACTACATTTACTGGCTGGAACTAAATCCATGCTTTCCAGCTTGCAGTGTAAGCCTTGAATCTAACAGTGACAGTAATTTGAGTAATGAAGCATTTTTTCGGAGTTGTGTGAAATTCCCCTACATAGTTTCCTGGAAGCAAAGCATTTGGGCAAAAATCCTGTCATAACATTGGAGGCAGAACTTTGACTGCAAAATGAACTTCGTAGCTTCAGTCTTATCATTTTGTTCGGTGGACAGTTCAAGAGCCTCTTTCCTTGAAGAGTTTTTTTTCCACCACCTCTTACCAGTTTTGAGATACTTGCCAGTTGTATCACACCCCAACTGTTATCTGTTTGGGCGTCACCTGTCCTATCTTCACTATAGACTCTACCATCTTTCACTTCCCCCACTTTCCCCAGTCTTAATAAATGTGTCCTTCATCAGAAGGTAGTCGTAGGATTGGATAATAACTCTAAAACATTTCAACTTATGCACATTCTGATTGTAAAAGCATGAGTTTTAGAGGTGTCCTTTGAAGGTCCGTCTTTCAAATAGATCTCTGTGCAGAAGCAGTTAAAACCCTGGGCTGTGCTGATCTGCTTTAGCTTCTGGCACCTTAAACTAGGAGAATTTCAGTGAGTGATCATCAGAGTCGTTACTTGCTTTACTCAGTCAGTGCTAAATAAATGACTCTGCACCATTACCATGGAACGGCATCTATTGGTGCAACAAAGAAACTCTGGTTTGGATGCTTGGTGTTATGTAGTCAACTCTAGAAGAGGGATTGATGGTGGGAAGTTTGGAGCAGCAAGGTTTAAAATAACTAACTTTTGCACGGTCCCTTTAAAAAAAGAGCAATGGAAGAATGAGGTCATTGGCTACCTATCTGACCAGCAAGACATCAGACAACTCATTACATGCCTTTAAAGGGTGAATGCTGGCCTGTTTAAATCATGACACATACTTTCGGGAAGGGAAGTGCGGTCTGAATTTCGCTTGTCAACCTGAAAATTTGAAAACCCTGTGCTGGGTGGTTGCTCAAAGCTAACCACCAAATCATGCAAGTCTTTCAAGAAACGTGCTTTCATTTTGTTTGGTATAAATTATTGGCTTTGCAAATGTATTGTGAGGAAGCACATGGTCATATGGGGGGGTCTTGAACTTCATTGCTCTCAAGTGCCAGTAGTTAGGATTTTATCAGCATTATGTTCAGTTAGCTACATTTTAATGAAAAAATGTGACCATAAATCTCAGAGTTAAGAGCTGAATTTACTCACAGAGTGATAGAACAGAGAAGTGTTCGGCAAGAACATTCTTTAAAGCAGCCTGGTACTGTACTTGTCACTGAAAGAAATTGGGTAATCTTTTGCTTGTTATTTTACTTGTGCAGTCACCTCAGGGTCATTAGGCAAGATTTTATGGCTAATTAGAATATTTCCAAATGCATTTTATGATTTGCAGTGAGGTATGATTGGTAGTGCGGATGAATACAGATGAAGTCAGTGATGAATGGCAGTTGGACTGGAGAATGCGGTGTTTTTATGTCCTCCTCACCTCACACAAGGCATAGTGAAATGCAGAGGGTGAAACTTATTTGTGATATTTATTGAACTATCATTTATAATTATACACATTGAAGAGTCAATATATTTGAAAAACTTGTTTTTACGGAACATTTGAAATGATTACTGGTATAAAAGTGTGTCCAAGGATTACCATCACTCTCATAATTTGTTTTTTTTGAATGGCAGTTTTCTGTGTAAACAGAAACGGCAGTCTGTCAAATGGCATAATTTCAAAATGTTTGCTGCTGAGTATCATGGTAACGTATAAACAGTTTCCCAACCCCAAGTTTTTTATAGGATAATTATTGCCAGAATTAAGGCATTTATTGGTTCTGGGATGGTGGTGGGGAAGGGCTAAATCTTTTTGGGTAATATATTTGGCATGATGACTAATGAAATGGCTGGCCTAAGTGGCAATCTACCCAGTGTTTGTTATTTCACTTCAGCTGCAGATGCTATGTGCACAGCAGTGTGTCCAGAATACCCAGTGTTGCGCCAATACAGGCAGGGTAATGACTCTTTAAAACTTTTTTTTTTTCAGTATGTACTTACCAAAGCAAGAAGTGTTCTGTCAATCCAAGGAGACCAAGATTTATACATAAGATACTACAAGTTTGGTCATTTGTCTGAGATCAAAACTATCAAAAAAATTAAAATAGGAAAATATTTGGCAAAAAAGTGAAAATTGGTGGTGTCTTTTCAAAGGCATCTGTGATTCAGGTTAAAGCAGCCAGAAACTTGGAGACAAGTTTAGAAATGACATACCATGCACCTCTGAACACAACTGCGAGCCTCGTGAGATGTAGCTGTACCAGCACAGTGCAGAACAGATGATAAATTTTTGGTTACATAATAGGCTGCTGCTGGTATGTAATGTCAGGAGGAGCTTAGATGTTCGCAATAAACAAGCCTTCCCACTACTGCTTACTGGAAGGCAAGAGACTGCATTACTCAATCCCTCCAAAAAGCCAGAGTCAGGACCTGAGATACTAATGATGCTCAACAACATACACAGGAACACACACATACGCGTAAAGGCTGTGCTCCAAATACACAAATGCTGATATTTTCACACAATTAAATGCATTTAACAAACAGAAACGAATGCAGTCTCATGCACTGTGTTCGGTGTTATGTATCCCCATACCACCACATAACTGTGGTGAAATCACGATGCAACTAACAAGCCTGGAGGTGCCTTCTTTTGTGCTTCAGCTAGCAGATAAACACAGTCCTGCAATATTTGTCTTCCGGCTATTATGCAAAACCTGTTTGTCTCGCAAACCAAGAATCTTTGTTCTGCCTCACTGAGTGCTTGAGTGCTTCTTTCTTCTAACTTCCTATTGACTGAAAGACAGCTAAGAGGCTGTCAGTAATTCCTTAGTGCTAGATTTCAGGTTCCGCCACCAGGAGTGTGCATTTCTGCTGTGTAGAATTACAGTAAATGAATATGCTGAAGCTGTCCTGTTCTCTCACACTGATAACAGGTTAACGACTGAGCCCTTGAATTCCCATGCCACTGCTATGCACTAATCTGGGGAAGAACACTTGGTCTGAACTCTTAAAGGAGAAAACGAAACACTTTTCCCATTTGTCCCAAACATGTTGAACTGCATAAATTTGCTGGGTGGTGGAGAATGGAGAAGAGGAGGGGCTGCAGTGAGGAAGAGTCTTAATGAGAAGCATTTCTGAGCTGAGTTGATTGTTTTAAGCCACTTTCACGCTGGACACGAAACAAATTTTTCATGCAAAAAATTTTGTTTCACGTCCAGTGTGAAAGCGGCTTTACTGTGGCAGTGGAAAAATACTAGCATTAATGGCGAAAGGGGAATGTTGGAGGGGCCGGCAGGGGGCTGGTTTTACTTGCAGAATGGTCCTCTGCCCTGCAGCTGTTTTTGCATGTTGGGTTGTCCATTTGCCTTTGATGCTGAATCTCACTAATTCGGCAGACCTGTTAAACTGGTTAAGAGTGCTCTTCAGCTGTTTGGGGGTCGGAGTCATGATGGTGGGCAAGCATGTTTGCATTGAGGACACAGAGTAGATGGAGACAGATCTGTACTGTGTGTGGAAGGTGGATGGCTGTGTGGCTTTGTTTTAAAAGTGTGTGAAGAGCAGCTATCTCATTTTTTCAAAAGCTATTTCAAAAGTCAATATCTTCAGGTGCCATGCTGGCACTTTGGAAAACTTTAAACATCGTACCAATTCCAAAAAAAAAAAACCATCTGTATATAACGATTACTGCCCGATTGCTCTTACTTCAGTAGCCATGAAATGTTTAGAACAAATTGTTAAAAAAAATGTTATTCCAAAAATGTGCAAAATATTCTTGACCCATGACAGTTTACTTATAGACCTGGGCTTGGAACAGAAGATTAATTCTTCCACAATATCTTTTCTCACTTAGATAAAGGCAGAAATTATGTAAGAATGCTTTTTGTACACTTCTCCTCTGCTTTCAATACAATACAGCCCCACTGACTTATGAAGACTCTCTCAGACATTAGCGTTAATTCTAACACTAAATGCTTTCATGACCAACTTCCCACAGCTTGTAAATGTTAACGGTTCTCATTCCTCATCTGTGACAGTATCTACCGGGGCTCCACAAGGATGTGTCCTTTCCCAGTTTTATTCTTTTATACACCAATGATTGTTTTAGCTCTTCAAGTAATATCTTCACTTTTAAATTCGCAGATGATGCAGCAATAACTGGCCTGATTGAAAATTCAGAGGACACATATCGGTCTGAAATTTCTAAATTCACTACATGGTACCAAAACACTTTGCTATTTTTGAGCGTAAGCAAAACTAAGGAAATGATTATCGACTTTAGAAAAAAGAAAACTCCAGTTTTACCCATCGAAATTCATGATGAAGAAATTTAAATTGTTGATCATATGAATACCTTGGTACCATCACTGATTCTAAACTTTCTTTTACAGAAAACACAAATTTAATTTTTAAGAAAGCCCAAAGGAAATTGTTTTTCTTACGGCGTTTGAAGCCTTTCAACATGGACAGCGCTGTGATGAGCCTCTTTTATAAAACGTTTATTCAAAGTATTTTAACTTTTAATTTTCTCTGCTGGTATGGAATTTTGTCAGTCTGCAACAACAAAAAAAAACTTTCTAAAATCATTAACACTTCAAGCAAAGTTTCTGGCATTTCTTTTGAAAATCTCTCTGAAATGTATGAGCAGCAATCCATAAAAAAGCTGAACTTCTATCTGACAATTCTCACATTCTGTCTCCTCATTTTGAATTTATTCCCTCTGGTCGTCGCTTGCATTTGTCACTGTTCAAAACAAACGGGACTAGACAATCTTTCATTGCAGCCAGTATTCGTTTTTACTATCAGTTTTACAGTTAATATCTAAGTGCTAGTTCTTATCCACTTTATCTGCTGTTTTTAACTTTTTTTTTCTTTTTTTTTTTACTTACTAACTTGTTTCAATGTGTTATATGCTATGTGATGTCTTACCTGTTGCTTTAATGTCTTTTATGCATACTGAGAGCTTGTGTTGTACAAAAAAATGTTCCTTTGGGATAATAAAGCATTATTTTTATTATTATTCTTATTATTTATTGTGTCCTGCCTAGCAGACCTGCCATAGAGTGTAAAAAACTGCAACAATTAAAGTGAATCCAGCCTTTTTTTATTTCTTGCCTGCGGTTAGGTATTTGCTAAACAGCTCTCAAATTCCTTTCTCACAAACATCTTTCTTGTTCAACAAGGATATACAGACAGCTGACAAATTTCAAATCGAGGGGGAGAAAAAACTTGGGTAAATGCAAAGACATACGTGAGAAATGCAGATGCTTCGGTTAATTTTTTCGGCATGGTTTGGGCCCAAGGGGGGTGTTGTAAATCACTGCAGAGATTTTTCCTTTTTTTTTTGAGATCACCTTCCAATTCTATTATGACGTCTTCCTGCCATGATGGGAGTGCTCTCTTTCATAATGACAATGGCTCAAGCCCTCAGGGCACAAGAGGGTCACTGGTTCTTTGAGTATTCAAATGATTCAAAGCATATTCTACCACCTTTACAATCACCAGATCTCAAACCAACTGAGCTTATTTGGGAGAGATTGGGCACTCTAGGACTGTACTGAAATGGTTTTACTCTTATCTGTCAAACAGAAAATTTGTTGGTTTCCTGAAATATAAGTTTGCTTGCTGTAACATTTCAGTGGAAAAAAATGGGTACGTAGGCAATATTTAATTTTTTTTTTTTTTTTTTTTGAGATTGGAGGTGTAAAAAAAGCCCAGTTTTGGTTGCAATGTCTATATGACTACCTTGTGTTCCCAAATGCAATACCACATTATGGCTACAGATGCTGCAGTTTTGTGTTTGATTGTTACTTTACACAAAACCTTTCATCCTGCGAATCTGACACAACGTGGCTTTATGCATCCACGCAGTTTTTGGTTATTGGAAGTGCAGAAAAAAATAATAAGTCAACCACAAAAAATAAATAAATCTGAGTCGGACCCAATTTAACCCCTTTTTATGCAGAAGCCAAATTTGGCTATTAATGGGTTACCCACTTTAATGCTGTATAATTCAAGATTTAAGCTTCATAAAGGGGAAAAATGTAGCTCAATTCAGAAGTGACACTTACAGCATTTAGAATTACATTGTATTTCAGTTTATTTTCATGATTTTGGTCGAGAAAATGATCTGCAAACATGAAAAATCTTCATGAGAATTCACCATTGAAATTGCAAAAAAAATAATTCTGAGGACTGAAAAACTTCTGGGGCTTAAAACTATATATTTTCGGTATCATAAACTCCTTGACCACAAGTAGAATGCATCTTCAACATTACATTCTAGATTACCTACATGCTATTAGCCAAATTATACAGCTATCCAAGTGTCTCCCCAAAGTCTCAAAATTATTTCCTGTCAAATCATAGTAAAATCATGTATATAACACAAATAAAGTTTTAAGGCATGAAATTTAATATGAACAAATGATTTTCTGGATGAGTTTAGTATGAATTTATCAATCTCAGTGCAGTTGAATATCAGTGGTCACCAGTAACCTCTCCAAACACAAAACATGCCTTTTCTCCATAATAAAGTTCAGAGTTTTGTCCATTTTTCTCCTAAGTCTCCCAAGCCAGCACAAACACGCATTGCATTTTATAAACTGCTGATTAAACAGTCAGAACATTCACCCTGTAATGGAAGTTACCAGTTCCCAAACTCAAGACCTCATTTCAACCCTTATAAAGGAACAAGTACAACTCACTAACTCAGTAATATCTGAATTCTGAAATATACCTTATTTTAACAGAACAGACATTCCACTTTCAGGGAACATCACGCAATATATACTCCTCCCTAGATTCAACAGAACGGTGCAATGATCATACCAGGGGGTCCACCTAAATGCATGGGCAGTTCACTTTTAAACAGGAAAAAACGTCGGCATTCGACTTTGTTGAGTACGGTATACATTCCAAAACAGAAAGCAAAACTAGCAGCCTACCGTTTTTCACGAATCCCTCCGCCAGAGACAGATGTATCGAGTAGAAGGAACCCTCCGGTCCTGTTTCATTCGACATAATTCCCATTGACCATGTCCTTATCTTATTTAAATCCTCTAAATATAACTGAACACTTCAAGGCCAGTTTTGCGCGTCTTTTTTTCTATATGTATATAGATATATCGCGTCTGTTTCAGCCGCGTAATGCGCGCAACGTAAACAGGATACAACCGAGCATGCTGATACGCATAGGCTTGTATGCTCTGTGTTTGTCCAATCAATATGTTTCACTCGCTGTAGAACGTTTAAACACTCGGGAATTGGATAAGAAACGAGCCAATCAATACATTGTTACCGCGGAAGTTTCACGAGACCGTGAAGTCTAACTTTGCAGTTAGGCAGCAGAGCTTGAATGTATGATTGAGTGATTGGCTATCAACGCCAGTACTCGGGTGTATATAAGGAAGCGCTGGATTTGTCAATGAAGGAATGTACACGAAAATACACGGTAGGGAACTACGCAATATTTGCATTTGATGACTGTAATTGACAGTGGAATGTGAGAGAATCAATACCATGTCGAATTTTTTGCTTCAGAAAACAGATTTTTTTGAACCACTAATTGGAATGCCGTTGGCTCACTGTTGCTAAAGTGGTTGCTACATAGGAAACAATTTTTTTCTGTCGCAAAAGATCATTTTTTAAAACTGCTGGATCGATGCTATGGGCAAGGATATTGACCAGTTTGCACACCAGGCTTAGCTGAGGAGTTTAATTCATGCAACTCTCGAAAAACAGGGAGTGGAGTGAACTTCCCCATATTCAAAACCGCGTTCGAGGTCTGCTTGCTTGTGAATATTCAATAACTGATCCGGGGGTGCCATCTAGAGATCAAGTACAGTAACAGCGTGCTTAAATTTGCAGGTCTATCGACGCAGGCGTCTACATCTGCAGAAAGGGGTTAATAGGGTCCGTCGTGTTACGACAAACAAGAATATTTTTCAGGATGGCCTGATTGTGTATCATTGTCTGCTCTGCTCACCTCAGGCTCACCTCATGCTAACTCTGGGTTTGATTATTCATCAGCATAAAATATCCTTTCATTGTTCTGCTGTTGATGCGCAGTTATATCTTTCAGAGAAGCCTGATGATGTTAGCAATGTGTCAGTGTTGCATGACTGTTTAGCTGATGTTCAAATTTGGTTGGCAAATAATGTTTTGTAGTTAAATTAATGTAAAACAGAAGTCATAATACTTGCTCCAACGTTAGTGTCAGATAAAATTCAATCATGTCTAGGACCTCTTCCATCAAATATTAGGCTCTTTTCTTGAAATTTTGGTGTGAAATTTTTTATTTATTTATTTTTTTTGATACTGAACTCGAATTTGAGCTCCAGGTTCAGAGGCTTTTACAGTCATGCTATTTTCAACTCCGTAAGGTAGCTAAAATTAGATCTGTTCTGTCATTTAAAGATACTGAAAAAAATTATTCATGCTTTTATTTCATCAAGATTAGACTACTGCAACTCTTAATTTACCAGTCTGAATAAGAAATCGTTGAATAAACTACTAGTAGATCCAAATTCGGCTGCTAGATTGCTCACTAAAACAAATCAAATAGCCCACATTACTCCAGTGTTCGCATTTCTGCACTGACTGCCAATACATTTTAGAATTGATTTGAAAATTTTAATGATTACCTTGAAAGCACTGCATGGTATGACACCAGAATATATGAGTGAACTTTTAAATCCTCATAGACCGAATAGATTGCTCAGGTCCTCAAAGCAAGCATTATTGGCTTTTCCAATCTAAGTTAAAAACAAAGGGCAAACAAGCCTTTTCAGTTAAAGCTCCAAGACTCTTCCAAATAGTATTAGGAATGCTGAGTCTGTATCTTCTTTTAAATTTCTTTTCAAAGACTCAATTTTATACGCTTGCTTTTACTGATTTAATTATTTTATTGTACTGGTGTAATTTTGTGTAAGTCTGTTTTACAATCTTAATTCTTCCTATTTTGCCATTTAATTCCATAATTTTACCCCCATTTTTGTTTTATTGCTTTTATGTATATGTATTTTTTACCTGTTTATGAAACACTTTGTGCTGTATTACTTGAAAGGTGCTATATAAATACATTTATTATTACTATTATTATGAAGCAAATAAAGTTGAGCTCAATAGTACCTCTCCTTATTCAAAATTACACTCATTTATTCAATGATGACATTGTCATTAAGTTTGCATTGCTCTGCAGGTTGATGGTTAATTGTACCGTATTTAAGGTCAGGGTATCATAAAATGCCTTGACAGGCTGACATGTAGTGCATTGGTCACAGGTGCAGTGCTTTATGTCAGGAGAGTGCACTGAATCCTTGGCCACTCGGCCCCAGATTATGTGGTGGGATGTTTGTACCATCGGCAGGGCACCATGGAGGTCAGTCATGATAGTGTGATTGATCTTCCTTTATACCCACAGTTTCCTCCCACTGCCCTGCTCTGCATGATAAAACCATCAGCTGAGGATTTTGGGGGCTTTCTGTCCCAAGTATTCTGGTGTGGTATTGTTTAGGATTTTTCTGGTGGTTCCCTTCTGATGGATGGGATCATTACATCTTGTGGCTTTGCATTAAGATCGTTCCCCTTATCACTAACATCCTTGCTATGACCTCTGAGTCATCCTGGGTTAAAAGCTCTGGAAAAAACTGCAACATCAGTGGGGCTGCAGGAGGACAAACAAAAAAAAAGTGCTGTGCACACAACATAAGTTAACGCTGCTGCCTTTTGGTTTCACAGTCCTTCCTGAAGATGATATCAAGCTGTCATTAGCCTGAAGTGTCAAGGAGTGTGATACAGAGAATTTTAATTAAGGCTTTATAATGAACAAATGGCTGGGGTCATTTTATCTAACCTTAGTTGATAATGACCAGAAGAATTTAGCTGCCACGTTTGGTTGCTCAAGCATTTACAGTTTTTCTGTGCCAAGTCTTTTAAAGCAGAAAGACAACTTGATATAATATTAAAAATCAAAATAAAAACTAGTTGGTTTCAGGCACGAACCCCTACTTACAAACTTAACTTGAATGTTCATTCATTTAGATATTCTAAATATGTTTTGAGCACTTCATATGACATGCCTGTCAATTACCATTATTTATGATGATGCTTGTAGTAAATCTCCCAATGGTTGAGCTATAATGAAGAATAGAATCATGTGTTAAAGTGCTATAACAGTGTTCTTGCACTGAATTGCTTTCCCTCTGATCTTTCAACCCCCCCCCCCATCCCAGGGCCTTCAGAGGTGGCTGCCTCCGTGAGGTTTAACCGCCGACCCACCTGCCCGGACACCTCTGTTGGAGCCCACATGCCCACCCCGCCACCATCCCGCCACCGGAAGAGCCACAGCCTGGGCAACAAGTCAGTTCTTTTAGCTCCACCTCATAACTGCAGCCGCACCCCGCCTCACCCTCAGGCACACATTAAGCAGTACAGCACTTCAATGCACCCGGAGGCACATCTGCATCCTTTTCCTGAAATGATGTTATTCTGTGAACAGCGTCTCTGCGTTTCCTGTTATTAAAATTTGCAAGATGTTTCTCTGAATGCGTAGTGTGAGGCAGTGATAATTTTGGCTTTGACATTTGAAGACCACAATGGAAGAATGATCAGTTACATTTTCACGTTGTGGAGCAATGATGAATTAGAAATTCAAAACGATCTTAGAATCAAAGCACTGAAAAAATATGCGAAATATACTGTATAAAATATAAGAATAATATATAATATTATTATATATTATAAATATAATAATAATGTATAATATATAAAATATACAAAAAAGCTAAATTTGGACTGATCATTTTTCCTTTGTGGTCTTCATTTAATATATTTGTTTAGTTATTAGCATATGTGTAACTCAAACACTGGGCTTGATTTTTTTTTTTTTTTTTTTCCTTTCTGTTTATTTAATGATCAGTTGCTGTTAAATGGCTACTTATATTAATAGCTCTGTTTTATCCACGTATTTTTGACTGGGTCTACTCAAGTGATCAATTCCTCTGGCAAAGGAGAACAAATTGCTCAGAAGAAATACCTTGATTTATTAACTGGAAAAAAGTTATAATTTCCTCATCAGGCTCAGTAGAAGTTTCTCTTGCTTTCCTGCTTTTCAGCAAATGTAGCCCTCTGTTTCTCTCCCCTCACTCTCACCCCCCCTTCTTCCTTCCTCACTCAGCATGATGTGCCAGTTCAGCGTTGTAGAGAGTAAGAGTGCAACCTTCCCCACAGAGAAACCGCGCCACCTACTGGACGACAGCTTCCTGGAGGGCCATAGCCCCGCAAGGAACCACATGCTTAACTCCTCTCTTGTCTTCACCAATGGCCTTTCCCGAGGTACCTGGCACCTTTTTTTGATGTCCTCGCTTTTATAATTCAAGGCTCAAGTGTATTTGTTTCAGTCTATCACTTGGTTATTTGAAGAGTTCATCACATTTTAAGTTGTTTACATAAAATAGGCATACTGGACTTTCCTCAGTAATAGCATATGTTCACTGTTGCAGTGCATTTTCACTCGTTCATGCTTTGATTGGTAACACCACACACATGTTCGGTTTCTCTCTCTTAGGTAGCAGTGAAAGTTCCTTCAGCGAGGAGCTGTCATCTGGAGTAGAAAGGTGACACAGTTTTGACCACTTTCAACGCTTGTTCCTTTCACAGTTTACAACAGACAAGCTTTTCTGAAATGCTCTATAGTTCAGGCTGACATTCTAAAGAGCATAACTTTATATTAAGAACAGTTAATACTGGACTAAGTCAGCACTGTGTATGTCACTTAGCGTCAAAATTGTAGAGGATATGTCTGCATAATAAATAACCATCTTTTTTGAAATATGGACCTTTTTTATAGCTTTCCATGATTATATTAAGGACCAGTACGCCAACTCACAAATTTGGAAGGGCTATCAGTGGCATTAACAGATCAACTAAACAAAGCATGCATGCCCTTTATAATTGCATTCACCTTAATATATCTTAAATCATGTTAAACATTCTTTGTAATATTTGAACCTTTATTTTTTACCTGATGAAAAGAATGATCTAATATGGGTCACTATAATGGGCCAAGCAAACAGATTGTCTTTCTAATTTAATTTCTAATACTATAATTTAAAGACGCTATGATACTTTGTATGCGATTTCAAACAGCAACTAGTCCTGATTTCTTTTTCTTAAATAAATTTTCGTTCTTATTTCTCCATCCTCAAAACAAGACAGTTAACTTTATTGGAAGTAAATATTTATATTTTTTTGTTTAGAAAGCTGTAGCAGATACAGATAGTGCTCACGTTGACATCTTTTATATTCTCCTCATCTTGCAGCTTTCGTGTGCTCTTTTCTGAGGGTTGAGCGAGCATTAAAACAAAGGATTTTACATGACAGTGACATTTGCGCACTCATATTACATTACACATGGTACGCTTCATTATGCTGTAAGCTGCAATCAGACTGCAGGCCTCACCCATCGGAGGCTTGTAGGCCCTGGTCTACGGTAACTGTTAAACTGATGTGTAAATTTGCAAACAGGGGCCGCATGTATGCCACACTGGGCCCCAACTGGAGGCTTCCGGCTGGGAATTCACCCCGTAGCCGGAGCTATATATACAGGTACAGTGCGGTGTGGTCATGGGTGTGTCAATTTCAGGTCAAACGTCTAGAATTTGTTGAGTAGTTCGTCTTTGCATGTTTCATTGGCCTCTTTCTGTCACACACCCTCCCTGCCTCGCCTGCTAGCCTCAGCAAACTCCCACATATACAATGAGTTAGAAACAGCCCCCCACCCCCATCCCCCCGTATCCCCTGACCTCTGACCTCATACTGCACTCATCACTATCACACCTCTTCTTCGGTCGTGGCTAGAAGAGATCCGACTTGACAAGTGTGACATCATTCTCTCATCATCTCGTTCCGGCTGTGTAGAAAAAGATAAGCCAAACTGATAAGTCATGTTTCTGTTAGTTAGTTGTCACTTCTGTCATTTGGTTGTACCATAATTAGCATTCATTTCACATGCCACTGGTTTCATTTTTTTATTTGTGTAGATGTGTACATACTGCAGCTAGCTAGCCAGCTAGTTATTTATCCACAGTTGTCGATTAATATAAGATGGCTAGGTGTTTGCCAAAGTTATAATTTTGAATAGTTTAACTACAGATTTGAGCATCTTCTCCCTACAGGTCATTTTTACCCTTGCAAAATACTTAAATTATGTGGTAGTCCAGAAAGAATCTAGGGCTGATAGCCTGCATTATATTACGACAGGCATAAACCTTACGTTTAATCTTTATCTTGAGGATTATTATTAGACAGTATATTATTCTGTTAGAATGCTGTGTAGATTTTTAAGTGTTTGGTGGCGATCTTGGCTGCATGCATTTTGCAGCATCTTTTTTTTTTTTTTTTTGCTCATAGCTAACAGCTATACGCTGTCATTCAAAATATGCCTTATAGCGACTTTATTATTCTGTTTCCCACTAGAGTCTTGCGAGAAGTGAGTCTCGCTTGACAGACTCATGCAAGTGAGAAATGCGGTTTTTAAAATTGTAAGTGCAGTGAAACAGGATTCTACGCTACAGCCAAAAAACAGATCAACAATTTGCTTTCCTGTGCACACTGTATGAGGCCCTTTAGCCCTATGGCTGCACATTGTCATTTGCTGTTGAGATTCAAGCCTCAATTTCTTCTGATGTCCTTGGACACAAACTCTTTGATGTAGTTTTTTCGGTAGAGATTACTTTCCCTCTCTTATTGGAGTCTTCACTGGAACAGTGCCTCCAGGTTAATATTTATTAACAGACTTGGTGATACCATCCTAGCACAGTACATCACATCCATCTTTACATGGGCCTTTCAGCTCAGCCTGCATGCATGGTGAATTGGGGTTTGTCTGTCTGTAGCAAGGTGCTTACTGTTTGCTTGCGCTGTCACAAATTCTGGTGGAGGGCAATAGTGGTTTTATTTCAAGTATGTCATTCCTCTCCATTGTTCGACATAGTTCCTGTTTGCCCATGATAGTGCACAAAGGTATGATTTGTGAGCATATATGACCTGCTGATTGCACGTCTTGGATCAATGGGATGAGTCCTTTTAATTTTAGAGGTGCATTCCATTTTACTTTTGTCTGGCAGAGTTATATTCATTATTATTATTACTACTACTACTACTACCTTTTTTAATATTGAAGTTGCAACATTGATAAACTTGATGTTTTGCTTCGCTGGTTCAATATAATATAATACTGTATAGTATAATATATAAATAAATATTATTAGTTTCAAAAATGTTTTCATGAAGATTATTTTTTCTCATTTGAAGAATTTTATCTTTTTTGATACAGTAGCTGACTGTAAATGAAATGTCCTTTTATCTGCATCTACTGTTCTTTGGGCATTTATTGTGCAAATATGTAATTCCACACTCACTTCATTCCTTCCATAATTCCTTTATTCTCCAAATATGTACAGAATTCACATATTCATCCAGAATATTTTGTACTGCACCCTCAAGTCTAAAATACTGAAATAAAATTAAATTGGTCAGATGTAAAATAAATGGAAATAAGAATGTAAATCTTAACTAATATCCTATAATGCTGACATAAGTTTACCAAAGGCGTTAAAGATCCATCACCTTACAGTAGTACCACTGGCCTCAACTCTGCTCTCCAAGTTCTGCCTTTGGAGGTTAGATTAAAGTGTGTGTCCTGTTTCACATCCCCGCCCATTCCCTCCACCCATCCCCAGCCCGTCAGGTGCGAACTCCAGCTACGAATGTAGCACTTTGGGGAGCTATACCATGGAGGGCCCACTACGGAGAAAAACCTTGCTGAAAGAGGGCAGGAAACCAACGGTGAGGGGACATCTGCGCCTTATGTTCCTCATACAGTAGTATTAACAAATGCAAATGTAACCAAACATGTACTTCAGGCATCTTTGCAGAATTATTATTTTCTCTACCACACTAGACCAAAGTGCAAATTCAGACTTAATGTCACTAACCACGACTGACTGAATACTTTTGCTGCAGGCTTAAATAGAATACCCACAAAAACATGCATCATCATAGGAACACTCCTACCAGTACCCCTGACCAAGGAACTGGCTTTAGAACTGGAGTTGGTCCCTGCTCCAAACTATAGGATGGGTCAAATGCAGAGGACGAATTACCCCACGTGGTTCAATAAAGTATCTTATCTTATACCTTATGTCATACTTCTTTCAGTCTTGAAAAATCATGCTTATTCAGTTTTGCCTATATTTTCAACACCAATTCTAGTTTTATTAGAGGAACTGGACTGATGCTTTTAATTGATTGAAATGGATAGCAATTTTCTCCGCGAAGATCATTTTCAATGTACAGCCCTGATATAAAAGCTTTGGATTTGGTGTGATCTGGTCCAAACATTCTTGGAAAAGGCTCTTGCCTGTTCTTGGTATTCATGGGTGTGGTTCTAGTTGGTACACATTTACATATGTCTGTTCAACTCATTTCAATGCATAAATCTGCAGATAAAAGCTGCACTCCTTTATGATTTTGTAATGGAGGCTTTTCCCTTTTAAAGAAATGAACACAATTGTCCTGGCAAGTGATCGACCTTACCTAATGCCTTTTCCTGACTACAAGACAGTTGGCCAATTTACTCCCCTCTTCTAATTCTCTCTATTTATTTATTTAATAAGTTCTCTTGTTAGATTTTATTTATCCCCATTTAAGTTATCCATTTATTTTCTGAAAACTGCTGGTGTTGAATAGTTATTTACAGTGTCCAGTTTACTGAATTAAGTTAATCTCAGTCTAAAGGAGCAATATGGTGTCATTCCATCACTTCCTGATTCAATGGGGTGTAAGAGAACATGCATGCAAAATCCCTTTGTATCCAGGACCAAGGAAAATGTAAAAGAAATGCTAATTCATAACAGAGACATGGACCCTCACAATGGGCACGAATAACGCACGAATGGTTTAATATTCCAGATTTTATATTGCATTGTGATGGTAACAAAAGAAAGATGTGACACATGGAATGGTTTCAGATGTGTTGTGAGTTCAAGGACCTCCTGCCCTGCAGGATTTCGGTCCAGCTCTACTCTTTCACACCTGATCCTTTTCAGGGCTTCATGCTGATTGGTTGAAAAAATCTACCTGAACAGGGTGTGCATGAGGGTGCATTGGGCCTTAAATGGATAAAGTGCGGAAAAGTAGAGCTGCAACAAAAACCTGCAGGACAGCAGGTCCTTGAGGACTGGGTTGGGAACCAGTGGTGAAGAAGTCATTAGCGCATGCTGTCCTTACAGATAGTGAGGAAGATGGTAAGGAAGGCAATAAAAACTCAAGAATCAAGTTTCATGAGTTGCATTGATTGATAGCATCATAGGGTCACCATAGCATGCAAAAAACAGTCATAAAATGCTGCAAATGTCTTGGAATGGTAATGACAAAAACCCTTCCTGAGCAAGTCAGATCAGATTCATTTATATAGCACATTTAAAAACAGCAGATGCTGACCCAAAGTGCTTTACAAGTAGATGCTTTCCACACAGGGCCGGTGCAGGCACTTTTGCCGCTCTAGGCGAATATCAATGATGCCGCCCCTCTAGTTGCAGTGTACCATGATAGTAACACTACACAAATACCAATACGTCATACAAATAAAGCTAATACCAGCAACATATTAACGACAATAAGCCACACACACACACAACGGAAAGCCGATCCAGAAATGGTGTGCCTGAAGTGTCAACAATATGCAATGTGCTGGCATTTTAGCGATCCATATGCAAATAAGGCAACTAAAAAGCCTGCCTATAACCAGACAAACACCGATAACCTCCTTTTAAAATATTTATGGTAGACACCTGACAACATACCGGCAAGCCCGTTTCCAAATAAAAAAAATCTATACACCACTTTCTCCTGTGAGGCAAACACGCGCTTACACGCATTGAATGTCAGCAGGCAGGTATCATCAACAACGTTATATACATGAAATGCAATGTAAATTTGGTGTCTCGTAGACATTGCTTACCCACTGTAAAGAAACTGCCAGAGACCGAACTAGTGGCATTGCCGATGACCAGTAGAAAGTACTGGATTCTAAGGAGCCACCGAATTTACATCGCATTTCATGTCTCCGTGAATGCTGGGTATGATTTGTCGAATATTACTAGCCTGCTATAAATGAACCTGGAGCGTTTAATATGGAACTACAGACCCATGTGCACACAATATGTAAATCCATGTTGGCTCTGTATTTCTGCAGAGAGAATATTCCCGTACTCTCGACAGCGTATTTTCATGCATGAGTGAATTTGCATGAGCGTGAGGTACCGCTTCTTGAACCAGTTTCAGCTGCAACCCCTACTGGATTAATAGCAGTCTATTCTCTTCGCCGGTATGTAATCATTTTGCAACTTCAGGTATTCTAAACCATTAAGCCATATGAAGGTGAAGTTTAAGTTTTAGCTCTTCCTGGCTTATTATTTTGATTTTGACTGAATGTAACGTTACATTTGAAGCCCACAAGCTTAAACGTGTAGGCTCGCCAGCCAAATACATTCACACATACTGATTAGGAGAAAATGTGACAATTCTAACGAACGTTAGCATTACTGACTACGCCGAAGAAACGCTCGAAATTAGCGAACGTATTTACTGATGATCTGGAGCTAACTCAGGGTTAACTGCTAAAGATTAATATAATGAGCTAAAACAAAAAAACTGATGAAGAGCCGAAGTTTTGTTCAACGTTTATCGGTGTATTGTTCGGTGGGTTTGAATTCGTTGAGGTGCGCTTCAAGCAACCAATCAGAGGCGCCAAATCGGGCCTTTTGGATATTACGGGTAGAAAAAAAATTTGCGGTCGGGGAGGGGGCGTGTGCAGATGGTGTGTGTGTGTGTATAATTGACATATTCCTCAGCCTTTCAATATCTCCCATAATGATTGAGCCTGCCCGTCTTTGTTTCTCCAAGATTGTACTCACTTGCCCCATTTTGCCGCTCCTGAGAAAGTGCCGCTCTAGGCAATTGCCTAGTTCGCCTATATGGCCGCGCCGGCCCTGTTTCCACAGTACAGGCTACAGAGATGGTATAATCAAAAGCTGAGAAAAGTGCATCATACTCAAAATTTGGTGCAACATAACCTCATGAAACTCAAGATTAAAAAGGAGGTCCAGAACAGAATAAAAGTGCATCATAAGATTCAAATCAAAGACTCAACAATATCAGGCACATAATAAAATAAAGTAATGCAGCCACAAAGCAATTAAACAATAAAAACATGTAGAGTGAGAATAACAGGGGCCCTAAAATGGACCCTTGAGGGACCCCACAACTCATGACAGCAGTAGAGGAGGAACAGGTACCTAGGGAGACAGAAAAGGATCTTTCAGTGAGATAAGAAGAAAACCAGCTCAGCACAGAGCCCTGTAGTCCAACAGTCTCTCTTAGCCATTCTAGCGAGATGTTGCGATCAATCGCGTCGAAAGCGGCACTGAGATCCAGGAGGACGAGAATGGCGGAGGAGCTAGAGTTGAGGCATAGGAGGGTGTCATTTTGGACTTTCAGCAGGGCGTATTCTGTATGAAGTAAAGGAAATAAAAACTCTGGTACCTCTGGTGTTTGCAAGCATCACTGGGAGGATTTCTACAGGTGCTGGTCAACGAATTAGAATAATTTGAAATAGCGCAATCGTTAAATTTTCTTGATGCATTTTTTGTGCTGAAAGCAAATCAGGTGTTCACCGCGCCTGTCCTACTTGTTAGAGTAATCACAGAACTCGCTACCTGCAAAAAAATTTGCTCAGCTGAGCTTTCCAAAAGGCCCATTTAGGCCATTTAACTGTGACAATGTTGTTTTATTGAATTAGAATAATTGAGAAACCGTTTCATTGAATTAGAATAATTTTTATTATAATTAGAATCATCACTTTCTCAGTATTTTGTGGCTGCCCCCTTGGCTTGTATGACTGCCTGAAGTCTCCGCGGCATCGATTTGACCGACTTGTCACAAGTTTCCGCACTCACAGCTTCCCAGGCAGTGGCGATGTTCTGCTTCAGTTGGTCCAGCATAGTCTGCTTTCTGTCGCAAATTTTCCGCTTGACGATGGCCCAAAGGTTTTCAATAACATTGAGGTCAGGCGAGTTGGCCGACCATGCCAAAACTTCAAGCTGTTTTTCGGCGAGCCAATCTTTGGTCGACTTTGGCGCATGAGCCGGTGCAAGATCCTGTTGAAATATGAGGTCTTCTTCGCCAAACTGTCCCTCAACAGTCGGAATCAGGAACGTTTCCAGAACATCTTGGTATACGGCAGCCTTGACAGTCTTCTTGAGGAAGCAGAGTTTCCCTACACCCCGAGCGGACATGCATCCCCAGACCATAACACTCTGGGGAGACTTGACGCATCTTTTTACGCACTCATGATTGTAGGTTTCGCCACCACAACGCTAGACACGAAGACCTTGGTCACCGAAGGAGATGCAAAAGCGTGATTCGTCACTGAAGACCACTTTCTGCCAGTCTTCAGCAGTCCATTCGCCGTGTTCTTTGGCCCACTTCAGCCGTTTCTCCATTTGTTTCTTGTTCAGCATCGGTTTTTCTGCTGGAACGCGAGATTTGAAGCCGAGTTCGCACAGACGACGGTAAGTGGTTGATCTCGAGACGTTAGCGCCGGTCTGCTCGTTCCACAAGTCGCTGAGCTCAGAAGTGGACTTGAACCGGTTGCTGACTGTGATCTTTCTCAGTTGCTTGTTGTCACGAGCAGAAGTTTTTTGGATGCCGGAACAGTTGGTGCGCTTTCTCCAGTCTTTCTTTAGAGCTTTGCAGATGGAAGACTGGCTGATGCCGAGCTGCTAAACAATTTTAGTTGCTAAAAGGTCAAGCCTTGTTAGCGAAGGGCTTTAATTTGAGTCACTATTCCCGTTGAGAGGTCGCGCTGCTTACCCATGATTGATTTTACAACTTAGAAATTCTACTCAACCCTGACTTTATTCTGCACAGTGAACACTCTTCACAGAAAACAAAAATTTGAGCACTTATTCTAATTCAATGAAATGACTTATGAATTATTCTAATTCAATGAAACAACAGTGTCACAGTTAAATGGCCTAAATGGGCCTTTTGGAAAGCTCAGCTGAGCAAATTTTTTACAGGTAGCGAGTTCTGTGAATACTCTTAACAAGGAGGACAGGCGCGGTGAACACCTGATTTGCTTACAGCACAAAAAATGCATCAAGAAAATTTAACGATTGCGCTATTTCAAATTATTCTAATTCGTAGACCAGCACTTGTACTGTCAGATGAAACAAACATGGCCGTACATGGTATCGTACTCAGTGGCAAAAGGCGACTGCACCCACAAAGACGCATCTCATAACTGCACACTTTTTAAAAGCATTTTTTTTTAATATAAATTGGGTATCTCCCATCACCCTATATCTTGTGGTACTTCTTAAATCCAGTCTATCATCTTCATTTTTATCAAGGATGCCAATGACTTCTCCCCTGACTGTGCATCATGATGTTATTTTTTTTTTTAGCTCTCGTCTTGGACACGCTACTGGATTTCCCTCTCTGGATCCACCCTCCTCTACTTTGGAGCCAAATCTCTCCGAGCCTCTGAGAGGAAACATGTGGGTTAATTCCCTCACACTTCTACCGGTCAGATAAACTCAGGGCAGGATAAAGACATAGCCTTTGAAAAAGTGTATAATTTGCTTGGGTATGGTGACTGAAAGTTACAGAGCATACTTTAAGCTTCACTGAGCATGTTTTGATGCAGCATAAGAGCGGAATGCTGACAGAGAATGCTTGTTAACAAGCTACTTTGTACTAACTTAGCATGACGCGCAAAGGTCACACATGTGCACACACATGTGCACGCACATGGCAGAGTGGCAGTTGCAGAATGTTAGAGAGAGGAATAAATGCATTTTCTGAACTAGAATGCAGGAAAGACTCCACACATTTCCTCCTTTCTGACCTTCATATTGTGCTATGCCCACTCAGTACAAATCCACGCCTTGCAAAAAGATCACCATCACTGGATGGATGGTGATGCTTCCTGACGACCCGGAGCACCCCAATATCTTTCAGCTGAATGACCCGGACAAAGGTAAACAGGCCAACATATTATGTCAAAAAGCATGTGGAATGTTTTTTTTTCTTAGTTTTTAGAGGGCTATAAGAAAATGCCATTGATTTAGCTTCAGGGAGTAATTATTTTGTGTAAAATTAAATTGTGCTTAAATTGTGCATGATGACACAAATGGCATGGTAAGCATTATTGAGAAACCATCAAACCAAAGTTAAAGTGTATTTAGCATTGAATAATGTTGTGTTTGGCTGGGCCTAAAAAATGTGGGTGAGCTGATTTTTTCTTGAAAATATTGGCTTATAGTACACATGAGAATGGAAAAATGTACAATGCTTTCATTAGGCGTACCGGGAAAACATTGAACTGTTTTCAGTCATCTGTATTGATGAACAAGTTTTCCAAATAATAGAATCGGTCATTGGCAGTTAAACACACAGCTTCCATCGTAATTCAGTGTTATGGTGATTAAAGTGTTTTATTCACTTAATATGCCTCTCAAAAAAGATAAACTACTCTGTGTACTTCCATGTTTTCAGTGGAGATTATCTAACCTGCAGTAATGGTTTAACTACAACAGAAGAAACAATTTGCAACAGGGCAATTCCACATGAGAGTTGCTAAAACAGCTATTTTTAAAAAGTGTTTTATATTAGAAATAGATAGGTTTTTGTGTAGATGACTCATTACCAAATCAGACACTGAAAACCGTTTTGAAATATCTTTGACGGTCTACTTAAAATTTAGATTTGAATTTTGTAATTTTTTTTAGCTCCAGGGCAAGGATCAAAGGTCATTACAAAACAAAGAGGAAAGGGGGCATTATGTCGACACCATGTCCATCCGTCGTCCGTCCGTCCGTTAACTTTTCGTTTCCGTGGGATAACTATAGAATCCCTCGTCAGATTGATGCCATTTCTTAATGGCGTATTGGGAGTGGCTAGAGGAAAGTTCCTTTCGAAAACCAGCATCGTGCGATGTCAAATATGGCCGCCACAGCCGCCATCTCAATATGCCCTTGATCAACATACAGGCGGGGGCATATGCCACGCTCTGCGTTGCTCTTGTTTTTCCAAAGCTGACAACTCCTTAAAGATATTTAGCTATTTCCTGGTATTTACTGTATTTCTATACATTGCTAGCCCAAGCATTTCATTTCATTGCAGGAAATTGAAACACACAATTCCAGTGGCTCATTGTGAAATTTGTCATTTTTCAACGAGGTCAGCAACACAAACATCATTTATGATACCAATTTTCAATTGCTTTGTTGTTTTGAGTGTAATTAATTTTGTAGATTTTCAGAAAATATAATTTCGTTACCATTTTGTAATTCCGTTACCGCTGTCTCTTTCTCATAAATGGCATCCTACAAAATACCAGTCAATATAAACTTACCATGTCCTGGTCAACATCCTAGGCCACCAATTTAAACCATCTGCCTATCATTGCCAGATTTCAGAGAAATGGCTGTCAAAGTAAAGGCAAAAATATAATGGCATTTTTTCTGCCGTAATTCCGTTACCAATACTTTCACCTTCGTATAGCCTTCTACAAAATATATTACCCCAAACTGTGTGTTATACAGCTCAGTAGGCATGCCATTGGAACTGATAAAAGCACAGGCAAGTAGCTACTGCATTTGAGTAATAGATGGCAGGTAAAAATGACGTGAAAATTACTCTTGATTGTAATTCTGTAACCATGGAATTGCCCAACAGTTACCCACAAATTTCAATAATATTTATTGAAATGCTTTCAATTCTGAATCCAAATGAAGCGTTTTACTTCTCGTCACCCCATTACAAGAAAAACCAGTCATAAATGATGGCACTCCGTGTTTCTTGTAATGCTTGTAATGTTAACTAAAAGGAAAAATGGTCAAGGTCAATACTAATGATTACTTTAAAGGGATGTGTCTTGCCTCCTATTTTCCGCTCCGCTACCACCAGAATTGGAGTCAATTACATTTGACGTACGTCCCCCGTTATTTTGAATGTTTCTATTATTCTGGGATCAAAATAAATTAGGAGACACACAAAAGTATATTGAGTGTTTATTATATATTCAATTAATTAGTAAAGCAATCAATTATTTTTAAGTCAAAAATATTATCATCGGTGGCTGGGCCAGTGCATAATGTGGTTGGGCAAGTGCCGCTTAAGCCTAATACTTGCTATGCCCTTGGTTTTCAAACTCAAAGCATCATGATGGGTAATACCTTGATCTCCTCACTGATGTCCCTGATCTCCTCACTGATGTTTGGGCTTACATGTATTTTTTGCTGCACAGGTAATGTTTACAAGTTTCAGACTGGATCCAGGTTTTCTGCAATAATATGGCACAAGCACCTGGAGGACGCTTGTCGGAGCAGTAGACCTCAGGTATGGCAACATGTGAATAAAATAAAACATGGAATGGCCATTTCATTCATCACCACCAGGTATGAACTGAACGTTCATAAATTTGGCGTTCTTTTGAGCTGCCGGATAGCTCGCTTGGTGAAGGCACTGCGTTGCAGTGCAGAAGTGACTATTACATTGCGGGTTCGAGCCCCGGTCGTACCAACCGGCAGTGGTTGGCAGCTTTTTCAGCGTAGTGCACAATTGGCTGGCCATTGCGCTACAGGGTTTCAAATTGGGTAAGGAAAGCCGGGTAAGGGAAAATAAACAAAAAAATTCCAGATTCGGGTAGGATTGGAGATGCCAAATTTATGGAAAAAAAAGTGGTGTTCTTTTGAGTAGAGGTCATGGAGATCTCTTTCACAAAGGGAACTAACTAAGTAATGAGGATCTGTTTCACAAAGGTAACCAATTGTCTGAGAAAATATTATTTTTTTCCTGTTTCAATAAAACAAGCTGTACGTGTAGTTATTTTCCATGGACAACATGTCATTTAGGGATGCCTTGCATCTGAGTCTTTCACAATAGCAGTCTGCATATCTCACCTGATAGGTCTGAAGAGTATTCCTCACAGGCTTTATCACTAGGGTGACTGCTACCAAAATGCTTCCTTATCCTTAACAAAATTACAATACAAGTACTGTTCGTGCAGTTGGAAGAATAGCAACCAGAAGTGAGAGATTAGCAACCACTTGTGATTAACTGCTGCGATTGACGCAGCAGAACGGCCTAATTGATAGGTGTCAGAAATTAAATACTCATCCGTTTTACTCTGTGTATGATACTGCTCTGAAAAGTGTTTAAATAATTGTTGGTGAGAAGGATCAGTGTTCAATTTGACTCCACTAAAACCAGATTATGTTGCCCATTCCTGAGAACAGCCATTGTTTTAAGATACCTTGTAATTTTTCTTACCCCTCCCATAACTGTGATATCCTTTTTTACGTTGACGTTCTTATTTTTCGAACAGAAAAGGTTTTATCCTACCTTGACATGTTTCGACGGGATACTCCCGTCTTCTTCAGAAGAGTCACCGATGTTACGAGTGACGCGTCTTATCAGCTGATGTTAGCGAGGCGTGGCCGCCCTGTCAGATTTGACAGGGCGGCCACGCCTCGTGCTGTCCGGCCGCTCCTCCAAGATGGTACTCCAGGTGTGGGAAAGCGTGTATGCCCCCTCGTCCCGGTTCATGGTCCTGTGGGCCCGCTTCCTGATTTCAATTGCCTCCATGATCCAGCGTTGTTCTGAGTGCGGATGACTTTGGCCTTGTCCCAGTCCATAGTATGATTTTCCCTCTTGCAATGGTCTGTGATTGCTGATTTAAGGTTTGCCTGTAGTGCTTGTTCTTTAACTGAGCGTGTCTGTCTTACTGTTGTCTGTTTCTCGCATTCTTTTTGGTGTTCTTTTTTACGTGTGAAAAGGTCTACCTGTTTCCCCAATGTATGTTTTATGGCAAGACCGGCATGGGATTTCGTATATGACGTCACATTTGTAGCAGTTGTCAATTTGGTCTTTCGGGTGTACCAGTAGTTGTCGTAATTTTATGTATGGTTTTACCGGGGTGTTGATGTGGAATTTTCTCATGGCCCGTTGAATCCGCTCTGTGACGCCTCTTATGTATGGTAACGTAACGACTCCTTTGGTTTCGGTATCATTTTTACGTTTCTTTCTGAATGCCCCGGGGTTTTGTTTCTGCTGTACCTGTAGTTTGCCTGTGTTTATGGCCCATAGTGGGTACTGGCATTTCTTCAGTGTGTTAGTTATATGTTCCTCTTCCTTTTTCTTGTCTGTGTCTTCTGTAATGATGGATGCGCGATCAAACAGTGTTCTTACCACGGAAAGTTTGTGATTTATGGGGTGTTCAGATGACCAAAGCAGGTATTGATCAGTGTGGGTGGGCTTCCTGTATATTTTAATTTTAACGTCTCCTTCATTAGTGTGATGTATATTTATGTCCAGAAAGGCTATGATTTTGTCGGTCTCTTCTTCGTGTGTGAATTGTATTTTCCCAGTGCGGTCCATACTGTTTAAATGATCTGTGAGTTGTTGCGTATGTCCTGACTTTATTTTGTCATAGATGTCGTCCATGCATCTTTTCCAGAGCGTGGGACGATTACTTTCGGGTGCCGATGCGATGGCCCTCGTTTCTAGGTCATCCATGAAAAAACCACACATGATGGCAGACAGTGGGTCACCCATGGGGAATCCTTCTTTTTGTCTAAATATGGTGTTGCAGAATTTAAAATAGGTGGATGTGGCGACGAACCTAAGCAGTTCTGATATGTCGTGTACCGAGAGATTTGTGCGCTTTTTTAGTGATCTGTCCGTCTCCAATCTGTTTTCTACTATGTTTAAAGTGGCGTCTACAGGCGTGCGAGTGAATAAAGAAACCACGTCATGCGATATGAAGATTTCGTCTGCCTCTACTTTGGTGTCTTTGAGTTCTTTGGCTAACTGTTTTGAGTTTTTGCAATGCTTGTTAGTTTGTCCCAAAAGGGGTTGTAATATTTCTGCGAGGTATTTGGATAGGTTGTACGTTACTGATCCTATGCTGTCTACTATGGGTCGCAGCGGAGCTCCCTGCTTGTGGATTTTTGGTGGGCCGTATATTCGGGGGGTTACACTTGCTGTGGGTATAAGATGATTGTACGTCTGTTTGTCCATTTTCTTTTCACTTAGTTGTTGTTTTATGGTTGTCCTGAGCCTATTTTTCTTCTCCTCCTTTTTTAACACTTCGTATGTGTCTGTATCTTCCAGCATTTTCCTCATTTGTTTTTCGTAATGTTCTGTGTCCAAGATGACCGTAGTTCTGCCTTTGTCTGCTGGGAGAATAGTGATTTCTTTGTTTTTAGATAGAGTGTTAATGGCTTGTGCTTCTGATTTTGCAATATTGCTCGGTGGGAGTTTGGTTGATTTGAGGATGCTATATTATAATATTATTATATACGCGTCTATATAATCATACACTCAACAAAAATATAAATGCAACACTTTTGTTTTTGCTCCCATTTGTCATGAGATGGACTCAAAGATCTAAAATTCATTCCAGTTACACAATATTACCATTTCTCTCAAACATTGTTCACAAATCTGTCTAAATGTGTGATAGTGAGCACTTTTGCTTTGCTGAGACAATCCATCCCACCTCACAGGTGTGCCACATCAAGATGCTCATCAGACACCATGATTAGTGCACAGGCGTACCTTATACTGCCCACAATAAAAGGCCACTCTGAAATGTGCAGTTTTGTCTCACAGCAAAATCCCACAGATGGCGCAAGCATTGAGGGAGCGTGCAATTGGCATGCTGACAGCAGGAATGTCAACCAGATCTGTTGCTCGGGCATTGAATGTTGATTTCTCCACCATAAGCCGTCTCCAAAGGCGTTTCAGAGAATATGGCAGTACATCCAACCGGCCTCACAACGGCAGACCACGTGTAACCACACCAGCCCAGGACCTCCACATCCAGCAGGTCGTCTGAGACCAGCTACTCAGACAGCTGCTGAAACAATTGGTTTGCATAACCGAAGAATTTCTGCACAAACTGTCAGAAACCGTCTCAGGGATGCTCAACTGCATTCTCGTCGTCCTCATCGGGATCTTAACCTGACTCCAGATCGTCGCCGTAACAGACTTGAGTGGGCAAATGCTCAAATTCGATGGCGTCTGGCACGTTGGAGAGGTGTTCTCTTCACGGATGAATCTCTGTTTACATTGTTCCGGGCAGATGGCAGACAGCGTGTGTGGCGTCGTGTGGGTGAGCGCTTTGCTGATGCCCATGGTGGTGGTGGGGTTATGGTATGGGCAGGCATCTGTTATGGACGAAGAACACAGGTGCATTTTATTGATTGCATTTTGAATGCACAGAGATACCGTGATGAGATCCTGAGGCCCATTGTTGTGCCATACGTCCATGAACATCACCTCATGTTTCAGCAAGATAATGCACGGCCCCATGTTGCAAGGATCTGTACACAATTCTTGGAAGCTGAAAATGTCCCAGTTCTTGCATGGCCAGCATACTCACCGGACATGTCACCCATTGAGCATGTTTGGGATGTGCTTGACCGGCGTATACTACAGCGCGTACCAGTTCCCTCTAATATCCAGCAAATTCGCATAGCCATTGAAGAGGAGTGGACCAACATTCCACAGGCCACAATTGACAATCTGATAAACTCCATGCGAAGATGATATGTTGCACTGCATGAGGCAAATGGTGGTCACACCAGATACTGACTGGTTCTGAGTCAGCAGACCCCCAATAAAGCAAAATCTGCACATTTCAGGGTAGCCTTTCATTGTGGACAGTCTAAGGTACACCTGTGCACTAATCATGGTGTCTGATGAGCATCTTGATGTGGCACACCTGTGAGGTGGGATGGATTGTCTCAGCAAAGCAAAAGTGCTCACTATCACACATTTAGACAGATTTGTGAACAATGTTTGAGAGAAATGGTAATATTGTGTATCTGGAATCAATTTTAGATCTTTGAGTCCATCTCATGACAAATGGGAGCAAAAACAAAAGTGTTGCGTTTATATTTTTGTTGAGTGTATTATATAGACGCGTCACTCGTAACATCGGTGACTCTTCTGAAGAAGACGGGAGTATCCCGTATCGAAACATGTCAAGGTAGGATAAAACCTTTTCTGTTTGAAAAATAAGAACGTCAACGTAAATTAGCCACTACAAACAGTATGAACCTTTTTGGATTATTGTGTGATATCCTGTTTGGTGACATGCAAAAATGTCTGTCAAAGCCTTCTTGCTAGAGCCGTTGACTAAATTGGCTTTGCACTCGTATATCTTCTCAATTGAGTGGTGCATGAATTCAGTTACCTAGAATGCTTTAGAGAAAATTTGTCCAGTAAGTTTTTCCAACTTTATTCAGAAGTTTATCAGCCTCACCCTGCTACCACAAGCTACTGAAGTCCTGTCTCGTTTAATGTGTGCGGTTTTCTTCTCTCTTTTTCATGCCCTAGATACCGGCCAACCTTATGTCATTTGAATAGCCTCCGCCTGTCAATTGCCTTGCAGAGAAAAGTGCCAACCCTAACCAGAACGGACGGCCTGAATCAAATGTGAAAACATGGGCGTTTGAGCAAATAACACTGAAACATTGACAGCACTTTTTGCGTGATGACATTGCTTTTGGTAGTCTGGATACTTGCCCCCAGAGGCAGCGTGCCTAAGATTTGTTTGGAAACTGAAGGAGCCAACAAACTCATCTGGCCTGGAGAGGAACAAATGTAGCGGTTCGCTTCCTGTTTTTTAACAGCAGAAAATGGACTTGAACTTTTGACTGTTTCCATTTGAAAGAGAGCGATGAAGAGATGTAGCAACCTCCACACAGGAATTCCAGCCTGCCTGGCATTCGTGATCTCTGTTTTTTGTGTGTGTGTTTTTTTTTTGTTTTTTTTTTGTCACACTGCTTGATGTATGTGAGGAAATATTTGTTAGCCCATGTTGGGTTTTAAATGAAATGAAAGGAAACAAAAAAAGAAAACAGTGGGGGGGAAATGACTACTGACAGTGTTAAAATGGGTAATCATGGATTTTGGACAGAAGCAGCAGCTCTTCATACCCCCAGACATACAGCAGGACGATCACTGCCTGGCCCCGCTACTCAACTCACACCTGCTCGTTCGGGCATATAATGCATTTTGGTACCATAAGAATTTGATCGAAGCTGAATGACATGTATGTAAGTAATACATACGAATAATGCAAGAAAATTGTTTTTCTTCTTTGGCCTCTGCATTAACTGGAGAAGTAATGGCAATATTTTTGGGGAAAATTCTCAAGTCTCACACTCTAAGTAACTGTTGAAAAGCTATAATCACAGCTCGTCTTATTCACTGAAGGCTAGTGAATTGGAGAAGGGTGCAGTTTATAATTTATTTGCCACTGAGCAAATTGTGATTCAGTCTGATGGACTTTCCAGTATACATAAAAGTGTTATTATTCAGTATAAAAATGAGCCATATTGTCAGCAAATGAGACGCTCTTAGCACCTGAAGCTTTAATTGTGAATTTAAATGCACCTGGGGATGGTGTTGTAATAAATAATATTTTTGTGATTTCTCTCCCACAAAGAACTTGCTGCCCTTTGAACTACAGAGTAAGTTAATTACTGTGTCTCAAGGGACATGGTTAGTATTTTAAAATCTTCTGATGTTGTCCTTTTTAAAGTTAGTTCTACTGAGCCAGGTGATTAAAATGATGTGGCTGTTTTGTCGATGTTATGCTTATCTGTAGTAAATATACTAATTTAAAGAACTGTAAATAAACCTCTTGTTTTGGTTTACTGCACTGTAGTTGGAAGCACATCAGCACTTGTTTGTCATAGAGAATAATGTGGACACCTCACTCAACCTATACCCCTCTTCTCTCCTCCTTTGCCAATCTTGTTCTGCATTTCATTCTAGTGATAAGTGGCAAAGGTTCTTGTAGTTCTTGACTCATGACACATATACATACTCAAGTATTGTGCTAAAGTTTATGGCACCTTAGATTTGTTTTTATTAGTTCTTAGATGCTTGTTCTTTGTTTTCTTCATTATACTAGTGTTAAGGTTGAAGAGAAGCACATTTGAAATACATGTTACTTTAACAAATAACCCGACAAAAATATATCAAAAGTATTCCTGTAAAGAACATTCATTCAGATAATATAGTCTTGGCAAAGCCCTGACCCCAGCATCATCGAGGCTGGCTGGGTGAGGATAGTGAGTCTGTGGGCCAGCAGAACTGTGGTAAGTTCAGTATGCTTGGAACAACCAAACAGCCTATTATTTTATAGAACTAAAGAAAAACTGCACAACAGCATTCCTAAAATTTAAGCCAAGGGCAGTCACATCAAATGCAGATTTTTGATTACTTTTCATTATTTAGAAACCTTTAATTTCATAATTTTTGGGAGCATTTTCCCCTCTTGTAATTGTTTTAAATGTGCATAAAATTGTTCCCAAACACATTGGTTTTGAAATGAAACAGGTCAGATGTAGTCATATTGATATCTGGTGATTTTTGGAGGAAAAGCAGCTATTTTTCATTCATAGTTCCCAATTGTTTCAAACGCCTATAGCCAACAGCCTTGTCCTCAGCAGTTTCAGGTCAGGTTATTGACTTGGTCACTAAAGATCATTCCACTCGTTGGCCCTGAAAAACTTGTTTGCTTTAGCATTATAATTGAAGTCATTGACCAGCAGTAAGGTGCAATACCTTGCATTGAACTTTGAAGCAGTTGATTGGATCTGTGCCGATGCAATTATTCTGGACACTTCAGAGCTCATTCAGATGCTTCCGCCAGCTATTAAATCATTTCTGCGCCAAAATCTGAACAAAGATTTGGTTTTCATTTAGTTGTGCTTGGGGAAAAAAATGACATGGAAAATTAACGTCGATTTTAATTTTCATGCAAACATGGAAAAACTTTGCCAAAATTTAGGGTAAATTTGAAATCAAATACAAATGATGTAGGTGAGAACTATCGTGAAAGACAAAACTGGGGTGTTACAGGGGTAATTCAGTCTCAGCCACAAGACACACCATATTCAGCTGTCAGCGAGCTGGCCATAGTTACTTACTCTCTGCCCGTGGGTGAACATGAAGTAAAAAATGGTAATAGGAGCTGTGTCACTTAACGCTAAGTGATGAAATAGCTCATATTTTTCCTATGTTGGTTCAACTGGTGTGATCATAAATTGTGGAAAGAATATAGAAAAGGTGACTGATGTTCATTGAAACAAATATAGAGCATTTTTCATTGCCCTCATGTCTCCCTTCAGAGATTGGGAAAGAGGGAGGGACCCTTGTATGAAGTCCAACTATGACGCGTGATTCAGTTGTGCACATTATCCCAGAATCGTTAATAAATTGGAATTGTGTACAAATTATGCAATAATGAAACTAACAGATTGCAAGGCAGTATACTCCAATGCGACTATGTTTTTGTGCAAAATCATCACGGACTTGGTTTGTTGAACATGTTGGTTCCTTTAAGTTGAAGTGAAAGGTCAACTATGTAAACCAGCAATTCCTGTTTTACTAAGGTCTGCTTTTGGTAGAGACGGACAATCCAGGTTCCCAGTGTTTTGTTCTAATGACCTGGATTTGCAGTTTGAGGTAGAATCTATAAGTGAAATCAGCAGGAGGCTGAGTTCATGGATGGTCAAACAACATGGCCGGACTTCTATCTTAGTCCAGGACCATCCACATTTGGGTTTTGGCCACTTGGGTGTGATACATTGTGAGCCTTTACACAAAATCCCGTAAAGCTATTGATTTTCTGCCATCATTCTACCTTTATTTTGATGCTCTGTATGGGTTTACATGATCAAACCTCATCCATTTAGCCTTGGGAGCTTAACATTTTCCCATGTCAAACTAATTGCCGTCTTCACAGTTTCAACCTAAAAATGGCATCCCATTTAATCAGTCTGTCTACAAGTGATCATACTTTATATCTGCATGATCATAGCACTTTGGGCAGACCATGCTTACCTTCCGGCAAGGAATTTCCAACTCTTCCGATATAGAAAATTACCTTATGTGCTCCGAAAAGCTGGTTAATGGAGAATGGCTTGGAGGTGACAGTCAACCAGGCCACCTAAGGTGGATATTGGCATATAATGTTTTGTAATATGTTTAGTTTATAAATTAAATCCAGTTGATGTTTGTTCGATTCAATATTGATGTTACACTACGCTTAGATTATTACTCCGTTACTAATGTTAGCTAACAACAGTGACAGCTGGTGAGGTGAAAATGTGGCAGGAAGACCTTAAACCTCATGATTAGTCTTAACCTATTTTCCGATCATTTATTCAAGGTAACATTTGGTGAACTAGGAAAAAACTCAACACTATCAGGTGTGGTCAGTTTTTGTGAAGGAAAGACATGAAATTAAACAGCGCATTCGGAAGCAAAAGTGCTTATCAGTGTTATTCTTCGGTGGATACTTGGTGTTAATCTTCGTTTTCTTTGCTGCAATTACATAATAATGAAGCTCAGGTGAGTTGGCATTGTGGAATGTGCTCTGGGCCAATTTGGAAGTTAAGTGAGTGGTTTTTTTTTTTTTTTTTGGTTTTTTTTTTGGTTTTTTGTAAAGTGAATGCATTATTTTCCTGAGTCGAAGTTTCTATTTAATCCCTTCAGACTTGCATTAAGCAGTGCATTTAATTTTAAGGGATTTTTTTTTATCCTCTCCCAATTTTAGCCAAGCAGCCATCACGGACTTACAGTTGGCGAATTCCTCAGCTTTCATTTCATGCCACAAAACCTCAGAAGTGATAAATGTGGAATTGATTATTGATTAACTTCACTCTTGTTTTTTCCAGTGTGACTCACCATTCATTGTTGACACGAGTAATGATTTGGTCAATTGAGTGAATGATGGTCAACTTTTCTAGTACTGGTAGGTCCTCTTGTTGCTGTTCACCGACTGCAGACTTCAAATGTAAAGGCCGTACTTTGACTTATGAACTCTTGACCTTTTTTCTTTCTTTTTTCCTCTGTGTATCAACGAAAGAAGCAATGATGCACGGCTGGCCAAGTTGACAATCAATCAGTTTACCAACTTTGTTCGGTCAGAAGGTGGACTATGTATAAAATAGTTGTAATTCCAATGGAGATCACCTGATATGAATGTACATAACCTCAAAATAAAGCTGAAAGTTTGCATTAAGCTTTTAGTAATTGTTTATTTTCAATCTAAGGTGCACCAGTAAAATGGAGCTAAAACAGCTAATATTGAGTCACTGTCTAAATTCTGTGTGTATGTGAGTGAGTGTGTGCATGTATAGTATGTGTACACTGTTTGAATTAGGTCGTACCTAAAAGAATTTGTACTGCTTAAATTTCATAGTGTGCAAAAAAAAAAAAAAAAACTTGAATACAGTTGTGAAAGATCTCCTGTTACACCTTTCTGTACTGCTTTTTTTCACTGTACACTGAAACACCGCTTTAAAAATGTGGTTGCCGATCGTACATTTAAAAGAAAGGTTGGTGATTTAAGCAAGTCACAAAAGAGGAAGTTGAGAAATAGCAGTGGGACTGAGTGTGCATGTGTCACAGGACACTGGATAAGTATTACTTGTCAATGTCTTACTGTAAGTCTCTATTTTCATCACTTTCTGGCAGCTATGAGCCGTGATCAGAACTGCCAGTTTAGGCTTTAATTGAATTCTAGGTAAACACTTAGAGGATATATTTTCATATACACTACAGGCCAAAAGTGTGGGGCCAGCCTCAGATTAAAAAAAAAAAAAAAAAAGAAAATCACCCATCAACTGTTCTTTCCTTATTTTTTGCACATGAAATGACTTCAGTACATAAAATATAGGAACCCAATAGGTTTTGGGTGAATTCCAGACCTCAGACCACATTTCAAAGCTGTCTTGACTGATTGATCACTGACCACAATGTTTTATAATTGAGCTCCAATGCCTTTGTGTTACATGATTTTATGTCACTAAGACATGAACAATTTTATGTAACAAGAAAATATGCTGTATAAATGCCTTCCCCAAAAACCAAGGGTTCACATTGCACTTGGTGCTCCATTAAAAATCTGAGGGTGGCCTCAAACTTTTGGTCTGTAGTCTAAAATCATTGTATTTGATTGTAATTATTGTTGCAATGTTGGTTATTTATGTATATGTATTTAAAGTGTGCATAAATGCGTGCAGATACATACATTTTTGATATTGTAACAAACATATGTCCAATTCACAAGTTATACACGTGTTTTACGAGGAATAGAGGAATGGCTAATATAGCACTTCCAGATGTCCCGTCCCAGATGTGTTCTCTGGACTGGAGGTGAACAAAATTCATCCTCTATAGAAACTGCTCTCAAAACTTTTCTCCGGAGTTGAGATCCAACAGATGAAAGGTTATTGTGACAGTGTATTTGTGCCAGTGAACAAAGTCTATCCATCATGTTGGAGAACAGAAAATAAATGGTTTGCGACTACTTTATCATTGAAGTGCGAGTTGATTATAGAGATCGGAATTTTGCTTTGTTTATCACAATTGTAGGAAAACCTCACATTCCTGAAGAGTTCAACAGTTTGAAGCTGTGAGAAAAGATGTAAACTAATACAGCTTTTGTAACCAAGAGAATAAATTGAGTGCCAAAGTGCATGGTGGGTTCATTTTGCTAAATTAGTTTGGTCTGTGTTACTTCCACAACTTCATTTATGCATTAGATTTATTTATTTTTTTAATGGTCTCTTGGAATTTTAATTGGTTTGGTTGTTCAGGCTGTAATGGCTCAGTGGAACTGATGCATGTCGTGTTTGAATATTTTTTTCTTGCTGTTTATATTTACCGTAAAAGGAAAATCACCTTCACCTCCTGTGAGTACTTCCCTCATTTGTTCCTCTTTCTGCTTTGTAATAGTTTCTGTGTTTTTTTCAGCTTGTAACAAAACTGTCTCACAAATTAAACATTCATGAAAAGTAATATATTTTTTTTTATTGATAATAACAAAACCAAAATGTTTCTTGAATGGTTTTTGGAGCAACTGGAGTTGTACACATAGATCAGTTTATTCAGGCATTCCTTCTAATTTGATTCCTCTCTGTATTTAAAATATTTTCAGCAGAGTCCTATTGATTCTACAAACATATTCAGGATAAGAGAACAGTTTATAAACTTGACTCCTATTTAGGCAGCCAGCAAATGCTGCCTTTTTATCACAGGATTGAAAGATAGTTCAGTGCTGTGTTGTGTTGGTTTACGGTGGTTTCGCTGCTTTAGCTTTTTGTTATTGCGCACTGCTCTTTCACCGCTGTGTCGAAGTCAGTTCGCTATTGTAGATATATGCAAGTTAAGAACATAAATATTACTTACGAATCAGTAGTAAAACTTTATAAAAACCATTCGCATTGCAGCTGAGAATATTTTTTCTGGTTCTGACTCAATATGGACAATCAAACAAAGATTGAATCGGCAACAAACACTTTATAGCAAACAAACTGGGACACAGTATACAAAGTGCTGTGTGCAGTTGCGAAAAGTCAAAGTCTCTGCCTGTTGATTCTTGGCAGGCATGCTCAGTTCTGTGCAAACACGATTTCCACCTTTATGAACCTTTTTTTACCATGGGTATACTCTATGAGCATAATTATGCAGATGTGAATTTCCTTATTAATGCTTTCTCCCTTGGCAGTTTTCCTGATCCATTGGCAAATCAGCCAATGTAATTGGCTGCTTGATAAATTGGGGTGATAATACTATAGAATTCAATTCGGTGCAATTCAGACGCATTTCTCTGTCTGTATTGTGGGAAAGAATGCGATTTTAATCTGCTGCCTCTGTGCTCGTCTGTGCTTGACATACGCATACTGAAAGCTGAGTAAAATACTCTCCGGTCTCGGTCTCATGAAGGGCTCAGTGCAGCAGGGGGAATATGTTTGTTTAGCCCCTTATAGAAAGGCTGCTATCTGTCGTTGGTAGCAGAGTGAAGGTTCACCTGTGTCCATGTGGTGACCTCAAAAGGCTGTGCTTATATGGTCTCAGTGCAGATGAAGGCTGTCTTCGCTCTGGGACATATAGTAAAAGGTCTAAAATGCCCACTGAAGAGCCATATAATGGATCAATGGCAATGGATCAATACCATACCAGACAAAACTGCTTTCTCAGTATTGTCCTTGACCCTTTGCAGACCCTCCTGGGTTTTAGATCACCGCTTTAAGCAGCCTAGGTGTCATGCCCTCCTCTACACTTGAGCCTGCAGATCTGGCCTGTTGACCTGGTGACAGGTTGAACCAAAAATTTATTAAGACCTGTGAGGGGTAATTCGCAGGAGGAGTAATGGTTGTAACCATTTTATCATGGACTGTACACAGCGTTGTATTTTTAAGATTCAGTCCTGCCTGTTGTTTACTGGGCAAAGATATCTTATGTGGATGCATTTCTGAAATAGTTTGGAGACACTGATATTCCTGCACATTCCGCCACTGTTGCTGCTGTGCGAGGGAACTGCTGTGAGTCCTATGAACTGCACCAATGAGGCTCTGTGCTTAACTCACCCCCCTCTCCAATGCATGTAGCTTTTGCTAGTATCACTCGCAATCTGCGTGGTGTGAAGCAGGGTAGTATTGTCTGTCAATTAAGGAATATTCTAATGAGCTGACTTCACTTGGTTTGAGGGCCTTAGGGCCTCATTCATCCGATACTTGCGAAAAGTTTGTTGCAATAGCTTGGTTGTTCTTGAGAAGGTTAACCAATGACGCAACCAGACACAGCAAATCTTGAACCCTGATCAGTGGACTTTTTTAAATGCCTCCCTTAGCACCTAATGGTCCATGCGGACAACATACCTTTTTGTCTTCTTCCTGGAACGTTCACATCTATAACATTTACTACTTAGTACTATAAAGGCCACGATTTAAAAGTATTAAGTGGTATGTTTAACCATTTAGGTATTTTTTTAGCCTATTAGTTCACTTTGTATTCAGCAAGTTAGGCATTTTCTGTCTTATTTGAACTGGCAGTTCCTCTGCCTATTCCCCAATGGTGGATAAAAATGGGATTTTGCATGCATTTTACCTCATTAAATTCACTGGATCAACAGGAAATAATGGGTTAACACAGTTGAAATTTTGCTGCCACTTTCTTGGGCACATCTTTTATAATACTAGGTAGGCTCAGTTTTGCCATTGAAACGGGCCACATTCTTTGTGGCATGAATTCAACAAGGTCCTAGAAGTAACCACTAAAAGATGGATAGCCTGTAGCCATGTTAGGATGCAAATATCTGTGGCTACATGTGGCCAGCAATAATATTTATATGGACTGTGGCATTTAAGTGATGCGTGATTAGTCATAAGGGGCACAAAGTGTGGCAAGGAAACCCTCCCCACACCATTAAATCACCACCAGCAGCCAGAGACATTGGCACAAGGCAGGATTGATCCATGGATTTGTGCTGTTTATAGCAAATTCTTACTCTTCCATTTGCCAGTTGCAGCAGAAATTGAAATTTGCCCAACATTTTTCTAATATTCTCCTGTCCAGCTTTCGTAAGTTTTTGCCCACTGTTATTGCAGTTTCTTGTTCTTAGCTGACACAAGTGGAACTTGGTATAATCTGCAGCTGTTCAGGCCCATCCACTTCAAAGTTCAACATGTGCATTTTCAGAGATGCTCTTAAAATAGCACACCTACAAAGTGTGGATCAAGTTACTGTTGCCTTCTTGTCAACTTTAGCCAATCTGCCCAATTCTCCCCTAACCTCTTTGTAATGTGAATATAGGCCACTAGATGGCAGTATTTACCTTTTTTTGTTAAGCTCAGACTGGAGTCATGTTTAGACATGTCCTGGACATGTCTGGGGCAAGTCTCAGAAAATAAAAAAAAAGAGGTCTAAATGTGGGTGGGGTCTGCAAAAGAGTATATCAGGAAAAGAATTGAGACAGTAAAGTAGTAGGAGAAATTGCAAGAAGATGACCAGACCTGCCATTCTGTTCAAGACCTGTGACGTTTCTTTTGTGGATTTCTTTGCCTGTGTTTGAGCATTTTCTTCATCCAGGACATCACCAAGCCACCCCACCAAAAAGGGACTGTAATTATTTCTGTTTTTTCTTATTTATCAATCTTGGTCTTTAGTTGTAGGTTGTTATTAGTCTTTGTCTTTGTTAAAAATTAAATGTGTTTTAGTTGTTAAAACTGTGTTTGTCATCCCTTGCTGTTGCTGTTGTGTTATAAATGTGATAACAAATTGGGGCCATAACAAATTGGGGGCTCAAGGTCCGGGATAGACCATTGTGTGAGTAATTTATTGAAAATCTAACATTCCAAATTGTGAAATTGTTTTTGTGAATTTTCCTAGATATATATTGACAACAGCAATGGATGATTTCTTGGCATCACCAACCGTAGGGGTTTTGAAGTCTTTTAAAAAGACAGAACTGCTAGAAATTTGCAGACAGTTGGAGCTGACAGAGGTAAAACCAGCCATGCGAAAAGCAAGACTGGCTAGAGAGATAGTTGAATATTACATTGATGAAAATGTGTTTGCACCAGGAGATCTGGAACAGTTTCCAGTGGAAAATCCAAATATAGAAATGGAACTTAAATTAAAAATGCTAGAGATTGAAAGGGAGGAAAGAGAAAAAGAAAGGGAGGAAAAAGAGAAAGAAAGGGAAGAAAGAGAAAAAGAAAGGGAGGAAAAAGAGAAACAAAGAGAATTTGAGAGGGAAGAAAAAGAAAAACAAAGGCAGTTTGAGTTAGAAAAATTAGCAAGAGAAGAAAAACAAAGAGAATTTGAGTTAGAAAAATTTGCAAGACAGAGAGATTTTGAATTAGAGAAACTCGATAGAGAAGAAAGACTCCAAATGGAGCAACTAAAAATAAAAATTCAAACTGAAAATAAATTTCGGGCTAGCCAGGAGGTAAAACTGGTGCCTCCATTTTCGGAAAAGGATGTTGACAACTATTTCCAGTGTTTTGAAAAGGTAGCAAAGAGTTGCCAGTGGCCAAAGGAACACTGGCCTCTGATGTTGCAAACTGTCCTCAAGGGTAAAGCTCAACAAGCCTATTCGGCTTTGTCTGTAGATGATTCCTCTGATTATGAGGTTGTCAAAAAGGTTATTTTGAGAGCTTATGAGTTGGTTCCAGAGGCTTACCGACAGAAATTCAGAGGTCTGAAGAAATCTGAAAATCAGACTTATGTTGAATTTGCTAATGAAAAGCAGGTTTGCTTTGAGCGCTGGTGTACTTCTATGGAGGTCAAGGATGATTTCAACTCACTAAAAGAGATGGTGTTAGTTGAAGAATTCAAGAACTGTGTTAAAGATGATGTTAAGACCTACCTTAATGAGAAGCAAGCACTGAATTTGCAATCAGCTGCCAAATTTGCAGATGAATATGTTCTCACTCATAAGTCCAAATTTCAGTCTAGCAGTAACAATAAATGGTCCCAATTTCAGAAAAAGGGTTACGGTGATACCCAAGATTCCTCACCCAAAGACAAAGACAAATCTGGTGATGGTGCTCAGAAATCCAGTAACAGGTCTGATCAAAGTGTGAAAGCTGACAGTGACAGAAGTGGTCTAGTTTGCAGTTATTGCAAGAAATCTGGTCATGTTACAACTAACTGTTGGTTCCTGAAAGCTAAGAAAGAAAAAGAAAAGGATACCAAACCAAATGCCTTTGTGAAAACAAGGTTAGAAACCCCTGTAGTAGATAACCAATCTGCTAAATTGCCTGCTTCTTGTGGGGCTAAAAAGCCTGATACAGCTGACTTCGTGAGGGAGGAATTTCTTCCATTTGTGTCAGAGGGATTTGTGGCTCTGAATGAGCATACTACTCCTGTCCCCATATATATCCTAAGGGATACCGGAGCTTCTCAGTCACTTTTGTTGATGGACTCCTTGGAGTTACGTGATGAGACCGCTTCAGGGGATTTCATACTTGTACAAGGTATTGAAGGGAGGACTGTATCTGTACCCCTGCGCTCTATATTCTTGAAGTCAGATTTAGTTACAGGACAGGTAAAGGTGGGACTTATGTCAAGTCTACCTATAAAGGGTGTTTCTCTGTTGCTAGGCAATGACCTGGCTGGGGGCAAAGTAGTTCCCCCTGTACATCTTACTTCACAGCCGAGCACTGAAAATGGGGATGAGGACCCATCTCTGTATCCTTCTTGCGCAGTGACTCGTGCTATGGCCAAGAAGGCTAAAGAAGATGATGTTGTGGTGCCGTCCAGTACATTGAATAGTCAGGACTCAGGTGGTTCGCCTCATGACTCTGATTGGCCTACTATGGTTTCTCCGTTTGAGGACTTATCAGATACTTTTATCAGTTCTCTATTCAGCCAGCCGGATGGGTCTGGTGATTCTGATGTGTCTGGAGACTTGTCTCTGTCCAGAAAGCGGTTGATTGAGGAGCAAACTAATGATCCTGAAATTGGTGTACTAAAGAGGAGAGCCCTTCCTGAAAAAGAAATAGATGCAGTTCCAGTTGGGTATTATCTCAAGGATGGTGTGTTGATGCGGAAGTGGCGCCCTCCTGATATCCCTGCCAATGCAGATTGGGCAGTGGTCAGGCAAATTGTTGTTCCGAAGGTCTATAGGAATGAGATCTTAACAATGGCTCATAGTTTACCTTTAGGAGGTCATCTTGGTGTTAACAAGACTGTTGATAAGATCATGAAACACTTCTTTTGGCCTGGGCTTCGGAAAGACGTTTCCAACTTTTGCAAAACCTGTCACACTTGTCAGGTAGTTGGAAAACACCAATTAGACCCACCTGTAGCTCCATTGCAGCCTATCCCAGCATTTGGGGAGCCATTCTCTAGGGTCATTGTTGATTGCGTTGGTCCATTACCCAAGACTAGATCTGGAAATCAGTACTTGTTGACAATCATGTGTGCATCTACCAGATTCCCCGAAGCCATACCTCTACGTAACATCAAGGCAACTGCAATCTCAAAGGCTTTGATAAAGTTCTTCACGTTGTTTGGCCTTCCCAGGGAAATTCAGTCAGACCAAGGTAGCAATTTCACTTCAGGATTGTTTCAGCAGGTTGTGTATGAACTAGGTGCAAAACAGATTCTTTCTAGTGCCTATCATCCAGAAAGTCAGGGTGCCTTAGAGCGGTTTCATTCCACTCTCAAGACAATGATGAGGACTTATTGTTATGACCATGAGAAAGACTGGGATGAAGGGGTTCATTTGCTGTTGTTTGCAGCTAGAGAAGCAGTGCAGGAGTCTACTGGATTCAGTCCATTTGAGCTAGTGTTTGGTCATGAAGTGAGAGGACCTTTGCTATTATTGAGTGAACAATGGCAAGAGGAAGAGCCGCAAATCAGTCTGTTAGACTATGTTAGCAAGTTCAAGGAAAGATTGCGTGCAGCTTGTGACCTTGCCAAAGAGAACTTGAAATCAAGTCAGGGAAAAATGAAAACTTGGTATGATCATAAGGCTAGAAGCCGTGAGTTTAAACCAGGAGAAAAGGTCCTTGTGTTGTTTCCCTTGCAGTCCAATCCATTGCAGGCTAGATTTCATGGTCCTTATGAAATTCTGACAAAACTCAATGATCTCAATTACATTGTGAAGACTCCAGATAGGAGAAAACCAAAACAATTGTGTCATATTAACATGCTAAAGCCTTATCATGACAGAAATGCTAGGGTTGCAGCTGTCACTTCAGATTCTCCAATGGTCGAAACGTGTGAAGATGAGGGGGAGTTTCAAGGTGATGAACCAAGAATTAAAGCTGAAGTTCTTCGATGTAAATTGTCAAACACTGAAGTGTTGCAAAATCTTGATGTAAAACTCCAGCACTTAGAGCCCTCACAGAGAGATCAGTTTGAAAGGTTGATCAAGAAATATGAGGATTTGTTTCCTGATGTTCCAAAGAGAGTTACTATAGCCTCTCATGATGTAGATGTTGGTGATGCCAAACCAATAAAACAGCATCCATACTGGATGAATCCTGAAAAGAGAAAGATTGCTGAGAAAGAGGTTGAGTACATGTTAAAACATGATATTATCAGACCCTCCAACTCCGATTGGAGTTCACCCTGTGTGCTAGTTCCAAAACCTGATGGAAGTACTAGATTCTGTACAGATTATCGCAAAGTCAATGCTGTAACTAGAACTGATGTGTTTCCAATACCTAGGATTGATGATTGTATTGATAGTGTAGGGCAAGCAAAGTTTCTGACCAAGATTGATTTATTGAAGGGTTATTGGTGTGTGCCTTTAACTGAGAGGGCCAAGAGCATCTCTGCTTTTGCCACACCATCTGGATTGTACCAGTATGAAGTCCTACCCTTTGGCATGAAAAATGCCCCAGCCACGTTCCAAAGGATGATACAGTCTACAATTGCCGGATTGCCACACACGGGTGCGTACATCGATGACCTGATCACATGGAGTGACTCCTGGGAAGAACATCTAAAAGATGTAGAGACGTTGTTCCAGCGCCTGACCCAGGCTAACCTGACTGTTAACCTGAGCAAGAGGGACTTTGGTTGTGCTACTGTCACCTATCTTGGCTACGTCATAGGCCAGGGTAAGGTGGCACCCATAAATGCTAAAGTCCAAGCCATCATGGACTTTCCAGTTCCTCACAACAAAAAAGCTTTGCGCCGCTTCCTTGGAATGATCAGGTACTACCGCAAGTTCTGCAAGAACTTTGCTGAGATTGCTCTCAGTCTAACTAACCAACTGAAGAAAGGCGTAAAGTTCACCTGGGATGATGCATGCCAGAGAGCCTTCGATCGCCTGAAGTCTCTGCTGTGTCACTTTCCCGTGCTCAAATCTCCTGACTTCAACAAACCGTTCTCCATCGCGGTCGATGCTAGCGACCAAGCTTGTGGATCTGTGCTCCTACAGAGAAGTGACTCTGATGACATTGAGCATCCCGTGGCATACATCTCCAGGAAGTTCAATCGCCACCAAAGGAACTATTCCACAATAGAGAAGGAACTGTTGGCTCTGGTCCTTTCTTTACAACACTTTGAGGTTTATGTTTGTACAGGACAAAAGCCAATGATTGTGTACACTGACCAACAATGTCCGTGAATGTTTTTGAGTAAGATGAAAAACAAGAATCGGAGATTGTTGAATTGGAGTTTGATTTTACAGGAGTTTGACTTGGAAATTAAGCATGTGAAGGGTACAGACAATGTAATTGCTGATTGCTTATCCCGTGTTTGAATATGTATATATATATATATATATATATATATATATATATATATATATATATATCATGTGTTTATTTGAATATTGTATGATATGTATATATAGACAAGTGTCCACTTAGCCATTTTTTATTGAAAAGAAAAATTTTGCCTTTATGAGTCAAAATTTTTCCCTTTTGGAATGGAGGTGTAATGTGAATATAGGCCACTAGATGGCAGTATTTACCTTTTTTTGTTAAGCTCAGACTGGAGTCATGTTTAGACATGTCCTGGACATGTCTGGGGCAAGTCTCAGAAAATAAAAAAAAAGAGGTCTAAATGTGGGTGGGGTCTGCAAAAGAGTATATCAGGAAAAGAATTGAGACAGTAAAGTAGTAGGAGAAATTGCAAGAAGATGACCAGACCTGCCATTCTGTTCAAGACCTGTGACGTTTCTTTTGTGGATTTCTTTGCCTGTGTTTGAGCATTTTCTTCATCCAGGACATCACCAAGCCACCCCACCAAAAAGGGACTGTAATTATTTCTGTTTTTTCTTATTTATCAATCTTGGTCTTTAGTTGTAGGTTGTTATTAGTCTTTGTCTTTGTTAAAAATTAAATGTGTTTTAGTTGTTAAAACTGTGTTTGTCATCCCTTGCTGTTGCTGTTGTGTTATAAATGTGATAACAAATTGGGGCCATAACATCTTGCAATAACAAGGCATTTTCTCCCACAGAGTTGCTGCTCACTGGGTTTATATATATAATCTTCATCTGTGAACTGCTGCGTGGAGCTGTTGTGTGTGCAAATCCCAGGAGATTATCAGTTACTGAGATGTTTGGTTTGAATACAAGCTAAACTTCTTGACCATGCCTTCATGCTTTCATGTATGGGGATGCAGAAACATGATTGGCTATTAAGATATTTACGTTAAAGAGCTATTCTAGAGCAAAGCTCAACAAAGTGGCCACCTGGTATAATCACGTTTGACTGAGATGTGTATAAAATTTTAAAAACTGCCAAAATAACTTTGTTTGGTTTTTTTTTTAACCATAGTTGTTAGAGGTGCCAATAATCATTATTCAGGCTCAGTACGCCACCACTGTAGATTTGAAATTAATGAATCAAAATATGCTTTAAGGGTAGCCTTTCAGCTTTAATTTAACCGTTTGTTGCATGCCTCCTTACTACTTTGCCTTTGGGAGGTGGTGGGTGTGTTTGGTTGCACTGTGCAACAAAACGTTAAGGGTTCCTCCATAAACATTGTAGTATGTGGGAAACCTTTTTTTTTGTTTGTGTTTTTTTTTTTTCTAACACAGTATCCACTTAGGGGCTCAGAAGTATTTGAACTTATGAACATAATCAAAATGTTTCATTCTTCATTTCCTCTCGAGAAATACTGTACTAGGTCTTTATTGCAGCTGTTTTCAGTTTCTGCTCGTTCTCAGGTCATTTTGCCTTCAGTTTTGCCTTAAGGAGGTGAAAAGCAGGGTTAATTTGATTCAGGTTTGGTCATTGTTGAACAGTCAACATGTTTAGTTTAAAAAAAAAAAATAGGTTGGTTTTGCTTTATGCTTCAAGCCATTGTCAGCCTTCACTGTCTGTGGTGCTGGAGAAGTTACTTTAAAAATACTATATTACATATTGCATATTACATTTCATCAAAAGTAATAAGTTACCTCAAAATATTACTTTTGCTAGCGTCATTACTATAAAGCTATAAAGTCATTACTCTTTTCATGACTTTTTAAATATGGAGGGTTTGGAGCTCAATGGTTACAGACTATGTCCATTTTAGAGGTTTTGAGAAAAATTGATTTTTAGGTTTCCAAGTGTTCTATTAAATCAGGTATTTTATATCATTTTTTTTTTACCAGTGACTCTTTCGCTGCATGGTCCAGAAGTATATTGAACACCTAAGTTTTCATAGAAGTGTAACCGCAACATCATGGTCAAAATTGCCAAAAATGGACTAAATGGACTAAAATTGCTAAAAATTCTAGCACACAATGTGACATAACACAATGGTGATTGATTGATTGAAGGTAAGTTTGTTTGCAATGGAAGAGAGACTATTCTGTAATAAAATTCATGTTAATTCATCAAAATGTCAGTGTAATTCATTTAACCCAATAGCACTTGGACTGACCGCTACCACCTGAAACTTCTGTTCCCTAGACCGCCTCAAACCACCTGTGTCACATGATTGCCAGGGAACCAGTGGTGGCTCGTGAAATGGCTACAGGGGAGGATTAAACCCATCCCTCAAAAAGAATGATTGGTCACAATCTGTTTTCAATCATTTATTTGTCTCCGAAAACTCTCAACATTATCAGGTGTGGCCAGTTTTCATCAACAATGCATACGATTGTGACTCCAGAATTTGCAAGCTTTTCTTTACTCAGCGGTTAGAAGCAATGCATGTGTCTCCTGATCGTTTAAATGAAGTAAGATCATTTATACAGCTGTTAGTTCCGACCAAGTAATTTGATTGGATAAGAGACATTCTATGAGTGCTGATATAGAGTACAACAGCACTGGAACTTTTTACAGACGACATCATTCCACTGTACAGACGTTCTAATAACTGTTAACATTACATCAGTTGTTAACCATCTTAGATTGCGGCACACTTTGCACCGCAAAGATGGACATATTTCCACGAATAACATTTGATCTAAATTATGAATGGTCATCAGCCTCAGAGGAGAACGAAGGGAATGAAAGAGGCCTAGATACATCAGCGCAAACCAGGTGTGCTGATGTGACACCAGCTGACCTCGACAAATTAGAGAAGAGCAAAAATTAAGCTAACGCTGTAAGGCAGACAACCTGGGCTCTGAACTGCCTTCAGGTTTGGCTGAATCTCAAAAATATCCCGGTCAACTTCCAGTTAGTTTAGATGACTGAGCTGAACACTGTGTTGAGGCAGTTTTATGGATCAATTCGGATAACATAAGGGGAGCTCTACAGCATCAGCAGCTACCTTGGACTTCGAGCTGGATTATATCGTTATATCAACGAACCTCCAGGTTGCTGTTCATGGAATTTCATGCAGGACCTAGAGTTTATACCAGCTAACAATGTTTTCAAAGGAGTCGTGAAAGAGATAAGAGGGGCAGGGAAGGAGAAAACAACACAGCACCCCCGATCTCACCTGATGACCAGCACATCTCAAAATACTCAGCAGTGATGAGTCCAGACAATCCGAAAGGCTTACTGAACATGCCCTGGTATGATATTCAGTTCCATGTTGGACGCAGGGGCAAAGAGGGGAACCATAAATGATGGTTCTTGATGCAATGCCTACTGAGTGGTCAGAAATCACACAAATTCAGCTTAGATTTGTGCCCTTGCCCTTTGCACATAATTTATTGTGTCGCCTGCGAAGCATAGAGGCACATAGGGATCACTTTGTCCGGCGTCTGTCTGTCCATCTGTCTGTCTGTCCGGTAGTCACACATTCACATAAGCTTCGCAGGCGACACGTGTTCACCTGAACACTCTAGTCTTATTATGCTATGCACCTTGGAGGGAGGAATCTCTTCCTATATTCCTTTGTTGAACATTGTTTCTAAACCTTTGAATGATTTTCTCTCACATTTGGGGACACATTGACAGTCTTTGGTCCATCTTTGCTGCTGAAGGATTGGGTCACTCCTGGGTCCTGCTTTTGTATCAAATCATGAACTCAATCACCTGCTGACATAAACTGTAGCAAATTACATGATTAGTCAATTTTTTAAAAGATATTACTTGTGCAAAATTGTCTCCATTTTTATGTGCAGTTTCAACTTATTCCAAGTTGGGTTTGTAATAAAGACAGTGTGCATACATACTAAAGATTAATATCTAAATTTAGTATACTATCACTCATAAGAGGCATGAGAAGGAACATGACATCAAGCGTTGATGAATAAACTATTTTTAAGACAAAGGGAATGTACTGAACTTCATCATGGCTAAATGCAATTCTCGAAAAAAAAAAAATTATGAATTTCAAACCTAAATATAACCACCCTTTGACATTAAAAGTAGAGATGAATGCCGAAAAAAAAGGTTTACCTTTTGCTATGTCAGAACATTTTAAGTGGTCAACTTCAGATCCAAATTTTTGGAAATTATGCGGCTTAAAAACTCCTTTCCCCATCCCAGTAGACCATGCCCGGGCAATTTGACTCCATCCAGAAACAAATGTGTATAGGGGTGTGCTTTCTTTTCAGCCAATAGGTTACATGCCTGATTCTCTTGAAGATTAGTGAAGACTTCAGGCTGGTATTAGACTTAGGTCTGTGACTGCTTGGCTGGCATGAAAACTTGCACCAAAATGGCCTTTGTTTACCTTTGGGTATTGCTTGAACATAAATAATGCGCTTTTTTAAAAAATGTTTTCCCTGAAAAAATTACGCTAAAATTTACAGTTACAAGCATTGCAGTATAAAATATCCACATCATGCCTCCAGGTTAAGAGAGCTGCTACTTAAGCGGCTTGCTGCAATGAACAGATTTTTGTTCTTTGACGCAAGGCTGCTAAAACAAAACCGGTTTCTCTTAACAACACTAGTCTGCGGCCATTCGCAAGGCAGCCTTGTGGCTTATTTCCATTGGTATTAGCAAGGCCATTTGCAAGGGAAGACCCTGGTGGCCAGATTGGGAACTATGAATTTAGCTATTTTCACATTATTAAAGGCATGTAAACTTTATGTATTTATTATCAGTAGGTAAAGAGCTTTCAAATGACACCAAGTTTATTAAAATCGGACAATTATGAAGAGTACAGTGAGTGTTTAACTTGTGGTCCCACGATGGTGACGTCGCACGTTAACTGGCTAGTTTGTGAATAGCTGTGGTGACATATTAAATCATTTGGATCTTGCCTTATGAGCTGCGGACTGAAAATTGGCTACAAGGTCCATGAAAATAGCCTATAGGTTCATAACATAGTGCTAATGCCCCCCAAGGGGCGACATGAAAGTCTTGGGGGGGGCAGGGGGGGGTGGGGGGCATTGTACCGTAAATGGGGGGGCTTTAGGATATTACGCAAATACCCTTGAGTCAATTATTAAATTATATTCATAATCTTATTGACATGACTGTGGCCAGTATGTGTGCAAGAAGTTCTCTCTCCTCGCTGGGCATTACCTAGACCATGCATGTCATTGTGGGTGGATATTTATAAATCTGACTTACAGTGTACACCCTCAGAGACACTGCTCTATCCATCCATTCTATCCATCCATTCGCCATTGGAAGACACGGCGACAAGTGTTTGAACTGCATCACTTCAGAGGAATTTTTTGCTTATATCTCCGCACAGAAGGCATTAACCAGCATGTACTCGCAGCTGAGTCTAGCTGTCTTAGCTTGGAAGATATGTGCGTTTGACTTGTTACGATCCGAAGAGTTGGGGAAATGTTACAGACGTAGAGCGAAAAAGTAGTTGATACTGCAAACAACAGGTTTATAAGGATTTACATTTTATATCTTCTTAGTGGAAAATAATAACATAACATAACATGAGTGGTGAGAACAGGCTGTTCAGCCCAACTAGGCTTGCCAGTTTCTTTTTTACTATGGTGAATATATCACTTCAGATACTCAATGACTCAGTGGTATCTAGCTTTAAGTCAAGTAAGTTTTCAAACCTGCTGAGAAACTTCCAGATGTACTGAGAACTAAACCTAAGTATTTAAAACAGTTTACCACTTCTATTTATTCTCCTTTGTAAAACCACTCTTTTTATTATTATTATCCCCTCGGCATAAAATGCGGGGGGATATAGGCATCGCCTCGTCTGTCTGTCTGTCCGTCCGTCCGTAATCATTTTGTTTTCGAAGCAGAACTCGGAAACTATGCAAGATATCATCACCAAACTTGGTACATGTATAGTCTAGATGTGCCTTTTGCTACTTTGGAAACTTCAGGATTATTATTTTTGCCATTTCCATGGAAACGAATCTGGACTTAGTGCACATCAGGCCTAGCTCGTTTCTGGAGCAGAACTCAAAAACCATTCAATATATCTTACTGAAACTTTGCATATGTATTACTCACATACTGAAGTGCTGCCTTTTGATATTTTCAGATTTCTGAAAATCCTATTTTTCGCGTCTCCATGGAAACCTGTTGCATTTGGACTCAGTACAGAGAGAGGTTAGTTTCTGGAGTACAACTCAAAAACCGTTCATTGTATCTTTCTAAAATTTTGCATGTGTATTACCCACATACTGAAGTGGTGCCTTTTGATATTTTCAGATTTCTGAAAAAAAAAAAAATTTTTCCGTTTCCATGGAAACATGTTGGATTTAGACTCTGTACAGAGATAGGTTTGTTTCCGGAGCAGAACTCAAATCCATTCATTATATCTTTCTGAAACTTTGTATGTGCATTACCCAAGTTTTGAAGTGTTGCCTTTTCATATTTTCACATTTCTGAAATTATTTTTTTTCCTTTCCATGGAAGTGATATGGATTTGGACTCAGTCGCAGGGTTTCTTTCTGGAGCAGAACTAAAACACTGTTCATTAATAACTCTTGTTTCATTATTGCCTTTGTCAACATGTGGTTCATCGTCTTTTATAGATGTTGCCAGTACATACTTCCAGATAATTCCAGAGGAAAATCACCTCAACATTCTTGTTTGAATTTCTTTGAAGGTGCAGGATTGCCATGACTTTCACAAATAATAGGGGCCGGGGGGGGTGGGGGGGGTGGGGGAGGGATGGATATGTCATCTTCTGATGACTTTTGTTTGAAAATTCTCTACCCCCCCCCCCCCTTCCAAAAAATGGCAATCTTTGTTTTCTTGATATTCACAACACCAGTCCCCATCTACAACAATAATCTGACAATAAAGATAGAGATAAAGATCCTTCCTGCAAATCCATATGCCATATCATCTGTGAATTATAACAATGGAAGTCTCAGGTGCAAAACATGCACAACTAATTTGTGAGAGGTTGAAAGGTCAAAAACAACATCATTTATAAATCAGGAAATAATACTGGTGAAAGATTTTCACCCTGACAAACTCCCAAGTTAAAATAAAGATACCTGAATAAGAGTTTTCAGAAAGTTTTACACAGGATTGGACCTCATACATACTGTGAAAAAGATTTAACATTTTAGAACTAACTCCAGCATTGTACTACTTGAACCACAGAGCTTGCCTGTTAATGAGATCAAAGGCCTTTCGGAAATCAATGAAGGCACAATACAGTTTTGATATATATATATATATATATATATATATATATATATACAGTATCTCACAAAAGTGAGTACACGCTTCGCATTTCGACTATTAATTTAGTATATCTTTTTAAGGGACAACGTTACAGAAATGAAAACTGAATATATTCTAGAGTAGTCATTGCACAATAGGTGTAGCAGTGTAGATTTACTGCACTGTCCAAATAACTGAACAAACAGTCACTATTTCCAAAATGGGTGGCAACAAAAGTGAGTACACCTCACTGTCAACATGCCAAATTGTATCCATAGTGTCAATATTTAGTGTGACCGCCATTGTTTTCCAGCACTGCCTTGATTCTCCGAGGCATGTAATTCACCGGAGCTGCACAGGTTGTTGCTGGGATCCTCCACTCCTCCATGACAACATCACGGAGCTGGTGGATGTTGGACACCTGCTGCTCCTCCACCTTCCTCTTGAGGATGCCCTACTCAATGCTCAATGGGATTCAGGTCTGGAGACATACATGGGCCATACCATTACCTTCAGCTTCTTCAGGAAGGCAGTTGTCATCTTGGAGGTGCGTTTCGGGTCGTTATCATGTTGGAAAACAGCCGTGCGGCCCAGTTTCTGAAGGGAGGGCGTCATGTTCTGCTTCAGAATCTCACAGTACATGTTGGATCCATTATTCCATTAATGAAGTGCAGCTCCCCAGGACCAGAAGCACTCATGCAGCCCCAGACCATGATGCTGTCAGCACCATGTTTGACTGTAGGCAGTACACACTTGTTTTGATACTTTTCACCAGGGCGCCGCCACACATGCTGGACACCATCTGAGCCGAACAAGTTTATCTTGGTCTTGTCAGACCACAGAACGTGGTTCTAGTAGTTCATGTTCTTGGACTGGTTGTCTTCAACAAACTGTTTTCTGGCTTTCTTGTGGGCTAGCTGCAGAAGGGCCTTCCATCTTGGCTGACGGCCATGCAGATCAACTTTGCGCAGAGCATGGCGTATGGTCTGAGAACTGACAGGTTGTTATCCCACTGCTACAACCTTGTTAGCAATGCTGCCAGCACTCCTGCGTCTTTTTTCTGAAGCTAACTTGTGCACCTGGCACAGAGCACGAGGACTCAACCTCTTCGGTCGACCCTGACGAGCAGTGGCGTAGCAAAGACCATCTTTGTGGAGAGCAACAATTCTCTTTTTCAGATCCTCAGAGAGTTCTTTCCCATGAGGTGCCATGTTGACCCTACAGTGACCAGAATGAGAGCATTGCACCTAAAACACTTTAATTGTTAAATCAAACCCTTCAACATGTTACACAACCTCATATGGCCCAGTCGAACAGACAAAAGCATGAATATGATGAACAAGTCGCGTTTCATTGCTTGGTTGACCATTATCAATTGGGGTGTGTACTCACTTTTGTTGCCATTCATTTTGGAAATAGTGACTGTTTGTTCAGGTATTTGGACAGTTCAGTAAATCTACACTGCTACACATATTGTACCATGACTACTCTAGAATATATAGAAGTTTCACTTCTGTAGCATTGTCCCTTGAAAAGATATAAAAAATTAAGATACTGTGTGTGTATATATATATATATATATATATATATATATATATATATATATATATATATATATATATATATATATAATTTTTTTTTTTTTTTTTTGCCATAGTCAAATTAATGAAATTATGCAAAATAAAAATACAATCTACAGTACTGTATCCTTCCCTAAATCCAACTTGTTCTTTGATAATAATACCATATTCTTTGCACCAATTATTAATTCTGGAATTTGTTACACTAGTAAATAATTTACCCAAACAGAAAAGATTAGTCTCATCTCTAACTCGTCTGTTGTGGCTCATGCGCTCTGAACCGCTCTTTCACAATTTGAGCCAGATGAATTCTGGCATTGTCATCTTGGAATATGCCTATGCTATCAGGGAAGAAAAAAAAATCAGTTTATTCTGGTCATTCAATATATTCAGGTAGTCAGCTGACCTCATTTTTGGGCTCTTATTGTTACTTAACCAAGACCTGACCAACTGAGGCAACCCCAGGTCATAACACTGACCCTACAGACTAGTATACTTGGCATTAGGCCATTAGGCATGATGGGTGCATCACTTCTTCCATCTCTCTTCTGAACATGATGTGCCCATCACTCTGGAACAGGATAAAAGAAGAGTCATCAGACCACATGGCTTTTTTTTTACACTCCTCCAGTGTTGAATCTTTCTTCTCCCAAGCTAGTGAAACACTTTTCTTTCCCCAATTAACCTCACTGGCAAGAGGTTTTCTTCAGGCTACTCAGCTGTTTAGTCCCAGTCCCTTGAGTTCTCTTCGCATTGCGTGAGTGGAGATGCTCTTACTTTCTTTATGAAACATACTCTTGAGGTCTACTGTTGATTTTTTTTAAATGGTTTGATTTCAACATTTAATTTATCTCTGATCACGATCATTCAAGATTTATTTCTAGCCACATTTCTTCATCGAAGATCATGGCTCACCACTGTTCTTCCAGGTTTTCGTGTTGCATTGGACAGATTTCCTGTGATCTGGAAAAACCTAGTAAGTTTATCAGTGGCAAAGATCTCTCAATTTAACAAAAACTTTTAGCTTCTGGACCTTTCCAAACAGAAAAAAAAAATGATAGAAACTTGATTTTGAAAGTTCAAATGACACAAATAGCTTGTGTTTTCAGATTTTCACCCCTCTTAATTCCTGCAAATGACAGTTAAACTCAGTTACTACCAAAAGTGACACACATACTAGGTTTTTCCAGATCATAGGAGATTTCTTAACCCAGTTTAAGTAGTTTCAGCAATCTCCTTAGTTGTTTTCTTTGCTTGATGCAGGCCAATAATTTGTTTAAGAATAGTTGTTTAAGAAAATGAGAAGCTACTCACTGCATTAGTTAGGGTTAAATATCTTGTTGCCAGCTGAAACATACTAGTCACTGCCATAATTATCCAATGGAAGGCTCTTACCTATTTGCCCAGTTAAATTTGCCGAGTCACCAGGTGGTGACTTTTTTTTTTGGCGAGGCAGTATGTTTCAGCATAAAGCTTTTTGATGTCAGCGATTGCATGCAATACATTGGGAAAGACTGAATTGGTGTTGCAGTGTTTTAATTTGTATGGAACCAAATGTGAGTTAAGATCATATTTGCTTCAACCACACATTGAGATTGTGGTTGGTTAATGTGTGCAACCTGCATCAACAAAAGGGCAAAAACACTGCCGAAAAATAAACAATGGCTTATGCATTTTGGGTAGGGAGGGGCGGTAACAGTGGTCAGTATGTTGTAAGGGGGCATTAGTCCAAAGAAGGTTGAGAACCAATCAGCCTCTAAATTGCCTCGCCACTTTCGATAACACGGATTACCTCTTGAGGAGTCTTAGCAAATTAGATACATTGACCAAAACTTCCAACGCAACACTCGGGTTTATTGCAACACATGTAATTTTCTTACAATTAATTTAACAATACATAACAAATATTAAGATTCAAATCCAACACACAGTTTTAGCATCAGAAATGAAGAACAGATTTTTCCTGGTTTCCAATTCATTGCATCAGTTGAAGGCGCAATTCTGGATCACCGAAGTCAGTATCTTGTATGGCCTCCTCTGGCGTCACACACAGCCTGGATTCTGCGATGCATGGAGTCAATCAAATGCCGTATTTCAGCCTGTGTGATGCGGTCCCATTCCTCCTGGAGTGCTTGACGCAACAGTTGAACTGTGGCTAGTTCTGGATCGCGCCTTCTCACCCAGCGATCCAGAATACCCCATAGATGATTTATAGGGTTTAAATCTGGGGAATACTCAGGCCAATCAAGACACTGAACCTTATTCTGCCTCAGGTAGTCCTGACAGACTCTGGCGACATGTGGTCTTGCGTTATCCTGTTGCAGCGCTAGGCGATAGCGATGGACGAGTGGAATTGCGACAAGGGTAAGGATGTCGTCACGGTAATGGGCCACACTGAGGTTTCTATCGATGAAAATGAGGTCTGTCTTGTGTCTACTGCTTACTCCAGCCCAAACCATCACACTGGGTCCACCCCAGCGGTCACGCTGCAGGATGGTAGCGTCAGTATAACGTTCCCGTCGCCTACGCCATACACGCAGTCTTCCGTCAGACACACTCAACTTGAGCCTCGATTCATCGGAGAAGAGCACCCTGTTCCACCTGAGAGCATTCCAGCCCAAATGTGCACTTGACCATCGCAGACGGATGCAGCGACTTGCAAGAGTCAACACCAAACCACGGCGGGTACGTTGGTTGTGCAAGTCGGCTTCATGCAGGTGGTTGTGTACGGTTTGGTCACTAATCCAGTTCTGGTGACGACCTCTGGTCTGAGCAGCAGTGACTGTAGCTGGCAGGAAGCGATTGCGCAGGGGCTGGAGGCGAATATGGGATCCTGCTGAGGGGTGGTGACACGTAGTCTGGGGGCACGTGGTTGATCACCGGTGCTTCCTGTTTCATTATACCGGCTCCAGAGACGTGATATGGTCGACACGTGGACGCCCAGGTTCCTTGCAACCTGTATTTGCGACATTCCACCAGTGAGCACACCAACGGCTAGCTCTCACTGATTGGATTGGTCAATGAGTTCTACTCAACCTGATGGGATAGGCAAAATTCTAAACAATGTGCAATCAAGCAGAACGAGCTCCCCACACGACAAAATCAAAACAATTTTCTGAGCTTTTAAGTTGTAGTTGATGTATCATGGCTCAAAACCAATATCCCATTTTATGTACACCAAATATTTCAAAATTGTATGTGTTGCGTTGGAAGTTTTGGTCAGCATAAAATCTTTTAACCGACTTAGAATTTCAAACAAAAGTCATTATTTGCTGCAGATTCTGAGACTCGTATGTGATAGGCAACTGTGTCAGGCATACTTTAGCTTTATTATGAGCCTTCTTGAATGAAAATATTAAGAAACAATCGGTTCACTTTATTGAATTTGGTGTGACAAGATAATTTCACTGGTGTAGCATATAATATTTCACTGACACTGCTGCCAGACATGACCAAAAAGCATGCTGCAAGATGTAATTATTAGGCAGTTGCTACAGGAACGGCAGTTTTCCAATGAATTTAATTATTGAGAGGTACGGCAGTCCCAATTTCAAACCCTGCCCTAACCTAACCCTGACCCTAACCTTAACCCTGACCCCTAACCTAACCCTTACCTTAAGATGGGGACGCACTACATGATTTTCACAGTCTTTGCAGATTTTGAAAAGACTTGGAGCACACACTACACGACTGGCTTCAGCAGATTCTTGTAAAGACTGGGGATCACACATTTAAGGACTGCAGCAGATGAGGGATCAGACACTACACAACGGTGTCCAGAGTCAGCTAAAAAAATTCAAACGTTTGAATTTTGGCGACTGAAGTCAGGTGGAGTCTGTTCACCTCACACACTTGCTGATTCCAGTGTGTAACACATCACACACTAACAGATTCTGCACTGACTTGTCATGACGACTGTCCTCAACTAGAGCTGACTAGCGCAGACTAGCCCCAACTGCAAATCATGGGTAAAATCTGGCCAAAAATCTTGTTGTGTGTCCCCAGCTTTAACCATAATCCCAAATCCTTATCCTAATCCCTTCAAATAGACTGCCCTACCCATAAAACTGCAAATCATGGGTAAAATCTGGCCAAAGAAATCTTGTAGTGTGTCCCCATCTTTAACCATAATCCCAAAAGCCTTATTCTAATCCCTTCAAATCGACCACCCTACCCATAAAACTGCTGTATCTCTAGACACTGCGTAATTGGCATTATTAACCCCTTCCATAGTTCTAATTCGCGCCTCCCTGTCCATTGGGTGAGCCACGGACTAGTTCCATGCCACTTAATTGCCACCAAAGCCTTAACATTGGAGGTGCTCCGTTCACTTGTCTGGAAACGGAACAATGTTCAAGAAGACCAATCTTTAAAAAGAAACAAGTGTCTGCCACTAACATGGCAATATCTTCCGCCGCCTCAATTTTATGTGTCCGTACGGACGTAGCCCAATACTATATCCCCCGCTTCGCGCGGCGGGGGAGGAAAGAAGAAAAAAAAAAAAGGTCCGAAGCGCGCACAGGAGCGCGCAAGCATCCATATCGGCCACACCCACACCTATGACATCCTCAAAGCGAGCTACTAGTATCTGGGAGGGACGTGACAATCAAGGCTGAGAAACGGCGAAGCGTGGAGGTCTTAACTCACGAGAGAAAGTGTTGGCGACCGCGAATTCTGAACAGTTCCTCGGAAAGTCGATTTAATCGGCGCTTGCAATTTTCCATGCCCCCCATGTCCTCAGAGAGCAAACGTATGGATGGAAATACTCGATTCCGCACCCGGGCTTGATGAGGTTCGTTTGTTTGTTTGCTGTACTCAGAATGCCTCTACCGTTTAATGTAGCCCAGTGATATTAATAATAACTAATTCCGTGTCATAATGGCTCATAAGTAAAATGAAATGCACGAGAGGCATTGTTGAAGGCGCACTTCCGTCACTGCTGTTTTTAGGCTAGCTAACTTAAAACGCATTATTGTCTGTTCAGCGCATAAATTATTATTACCCACCAGTTTACTGATGTTCTCGTGTATTTTTACATATCCATTACAACTATGCGTCGGAGGTAAAAAATTTGAAACATTCTTTAATTTTTAGAAACCAAACAAAGCTGTTGTCTCTCCTCAATCTGGTTCGTGTTTTCTTTTGTTCCTGGTTTGTTTAGGGATTCGTGGCGATTGATTTTCTTTAAGTTTTTATCTTGACTGCTAATCCTGTACAGTGGCGTAATTGAATAAATGGGCTGGAAAATATGAGTGTTTTGTTTTGAAAGTTGTATATATAATATTTAGAATGCATTTAAACTAGCTGGCAATCTTTTATGTGACTTACTACTTTAATTCGAACAGGTTCTTGTCTGGAAAACAATGTCTGCCATTGGGACGTTGGCACGGAGAGCAGATGATTCGAATCGCCCCTAATCTGACATACTCTATATTTAGGGCTTCCCTGTAAAATGGGACGTCATGATGCGCAGGCTGCTCCCCGTTAACATCAGACGAACTTTGCTTATTATCCGGCTTATACTACGGTCACCCGCCAAATGAGAGATGAAATAATTTCTGTTTTCTTGCGTTTTGCACGAAGACGTTTGGTCGGGCGATCTTGAGTTCTTACATTCGCCGGCACCATTTTTCAATGGACTTTGTAAAAGCAGATAGCTTTTTGACTAATGCCGTTTAAAAAAAACCGTTCCGTCACAACAACCATATGAATGTAGCCAGCTTGCTAAAGAAGTCAAGGCTGAGTTCTTTATATTTAGCTCCTGAAACGCCTCGGTTTCTGTTTCCTTTTGCGTTGTTTGCCAGCTACTCATGCACATCTTGTCTGCATTTAACGAATTTTAGGCTGTATGGACTCCGTGGCGGGATGTCCCACATGTGGTCTTCTCTACAAGTTTCTGACTTCTTTGCCAATTACAAGATAAAAGGTTAGTGTTGAATCGTCCCACCATACTTTCGTCCCTTTTATTCTGTACTAAATATAGCATAGTATCCAGCGCTATATTTATTTATTTATATTTATAGTATCAAGGATCGATATATAAGTATATCAACTTTTTTGAATCCCATGGGGTAATTTTCCCTCTGCATTTAACCCATCCCATAGTTAGGAACAGTTGTGGGCAGCCACAAAGCAGCACCTGGAGGGCAACTCCAGTTCTAAAGGTCGTTCTTTGGTAAGGGGCAGGGGCGTGTAGACTTTTGAAACACCAGGGGCTGAGCCCCAAAGACGGGACTTGATTTGGTGCAGATTGGAATTAATTAATTTGTCAATGGTATAATGAAGTCTCATGCCTGGATTAAATAAAATCCAGTGTATTGGTTTAAGATTTCACATTCCAAAGAAGTGACTTGTGCAAAAACAGTATGTGATATTGGATACAGTACTGCATGTAAACATTAAAGGGGACCAAACATGCTGATCCTTCTTTTAATTCATATTAGTAATGTTGATTGTCCATGCTCAACCTCTGAAATGTTTAGAAACTTAACATTCAGGGATTTTGCCATAATCCAAGAATGTAATTTCGTGAGCGTGATTTCCTCTCTGAAAAGCTCCTCACGAGATCTGGGCAAAACTGATGTCAGGTTGTGCCGTCAAATTAGTACAGACCTAGCCAGAGCCAACCACTGCGCTGGACCTGCCCACACCGGAAACTATTCTAGCAGGCACAAACAATGGCAGATCATACTATGCCTTAGTAGCGTCTACACTTTTGGAAATACAAAAGAAGAACTGCAGATCATTTGAGGTGCAATTGTGTTAGTATCTCTCTCAAAGCTACTTGTCCAGTTACTTTTGGACGCAAAGAAAACCAAATATTTCTCTTCCAAAAGACGATGCCACCAGAAATCAGTGGATAGCTTTATTTTAGTTTGCTGGCAACAAACAGCCACGGCCAAAGGGAACGTTAGCGGATTGTGCTCACATTTCACCAAAGACAGCTTTGTCAATAAAGGATAATTCGACACAGGATAAGCGTTTCAGCTGCTTTTCAAACCTGAAGTAGTTGCATCAATCAAGCGCTCGGAGCCAGAAGCTGTAAGTAACCATATAACAACAAATAATGTAAGTCAAGTCAAGTGTTACGGGCGGCTAGCAGGACCGCTAGCGATAGATAGCACTAACAACTGGCCTGAAACGCAGGCTTTGTAAAATATCTGAAGATAAAGCCTGTATCGGTCGTGACTGTCCGTGACTCACAGACACAGAAGCTGTAAGTTGCTTTTACTGCATAAGCCAACCTGACATGTTAGCCAGTTGATAGTGGCTGTAGCACAGTGGCTAACGTAGCCAAGTTACTGTTGCAAATGTTTGTATCCTAAATATGCAAGAGTGATATCGGGAAATTCTGCATAGGGTGTGTGAACATAAACCTCATTTGAAGCTGGCTTTTAATAATTCTTTGTAATTTGGATGCTTGGTACAACTGTTCACAGTAACAGAACTTGCTGTTTGTAAAACCTGTATTTCAAGGGTTTGTCTCTTATGACCGCTCGGTTACCAGCTACTGCATGTTAGTTTGCATGTTGTGCTAATTAAAAATGCTCCTGCTTAACTTGTATGCAGAAATTCTGATTAGTATGCTTCTGTTCCTTAGGCAAGCTTCAATGTGGCAGTTGCATCATAACGTTGCCCGATTGTAGCCACTACAGTTAGTGATCGCTTCACTTATCCATGACCGGGATCAGCCGGATACTTCACAAATGTCTGAGCCACTGGGCAAGCTCTCTGGTGCAGCCGTGAAAGCAATGTGAAACGCAGAAACTCTACCAGTTTACAAATGATTTCTCTGCACTACCTTGACATAATTTCATCCCCCTTAAGAAATTGTTGTGGCTGATAAAAAGCCGAAAAAAAGGCAGAGATTAAATAGGTAATTCTTTCCTGTAGAAGTGATCAATTCGCTTGCTCCAGATTAGCAACTTGTCCGCGCTAACTGAACTTGCGGTCTGCAAAACCTGTATTATGTTCATAACATAACTGAGCTCTCTCTAGCTGTCGCATACTATCCATAAAGCTGCTTTCACATCGGACGTGAAATGAATTTTTCGCAGGACAGATTGGCCTACATTCAAAGTCAATGCAAAGATGTAAATACACGTTATGGGCACGTCAAGCAGCTTTCACACTGGACGCAAAATGAATTTTTCGCGCGACAGATTACATTCAAATTCATGACCGCTTATCAGCTACTGCATGTTAGTTCGCATGCTCTGCAAATTAAAAATGCTTTTGGTTAACTTCTATGCAGTAATTCTGATTGGTATGCTTGTATTACTTCAGTAAGCATCAATGTGACAGTTTCATCATAACGTTGCCTGATTGTAGCCACTACAGTTGAAGCTAAACGGAGATGTGCTGTATGTGTCTGCTGAGTTGGGCTGCAGTTAGACCAGACGTAGATTTTTCAGAGCTTGGGGTGTGTTTTTGGGTGCTTAGGAAACGATCACTTTACTTACCCATGACCGGGGTCAGCCTGATACATCTCCAATGTCTGGGCAAGCTCTCTGATACTACCGGTGAAAGCAATAGGGAAGCGCACAGGCTATAATGTCTTCGGTATAACAAACTATTTCTTTGCATTGCCATCGATTGAATATTAAATTCTTTCCTGTAAAAGTGATCGATTTGGCCAGCTCCACATAAGCAACGGTTCACGCAGACGGAACTTCAGGTCAGTAACACCTGTATTATGTTCATGACATAACCGGAGCTCTATCTAGCTCTCGCATGCTATCCATCATGCGCTCATTTTCCGCAAGGAAAAGCTGGTCATACCGAAGCAATAAGTAAACCATTACTCTGGGCAATTTTCAAAAAGGCAGTTTAGCTTGGAGCTTTCACCCCTCCGTCACGCGGAAGCTGTTCGTTTCTCCTCGCTAACTGCGCACCACAGCTATGCACACAAACCAGCAGGTCCTAATACACTCCGAAGCAGTCCATAAGCTGTTGGTCCACTTTTAGCTGCTCCTCACGGTCCATGTTTCCCTCTAAACTCAGACCCACTGGATTTCTACGGTCTACACATGGGTATGTTGACCCATTCTACATGTGTCTATATGGGGTGGATTCTAGCTTCCCTGGCATCCTAGCTACGGAATAGAAAAACCGCTGTACTCACCAACTGTTGCCGTTGCAAACTGTAGCCAATAGCAAATTGGTTCTTGAGCTGCCAGACTTTCGCCGTTGCGTTTATTAGAAGTTAAATTCATTAGATCTATACACGTACTGCGTTAGATTTAAGAATATGCCCGTCGATTCCTCTGGAGCCGGACCAGCAAAACTGTGTTCTGCTGCCTCGTCCCGCCTAGATCAGCCGTCCACAGAGCTGACCTGTCAGAAGAGAGCGGGCACACGGGGAGTGAGGGCCATAGTGGAAGAGCCCCCCAATGAGGCATTTCAGGCAGAGACTACTATGGACTACAAATGGAGTTTTTTGAGGATGGCAGTATGAGTGAAATAAGTACCCTTTTTTTACTTTGCGCAAGTAGGATTTCTCTAGGGGAGTCAAAGACTAAAATATAAACTTGGAAAAATAGCAAATTAGGTCCCCTTTAAATGAAAAATGCCATGATGATTCCATGTCTTTTTAACGTGTGCTCTGATGACCATGCTATAGTGCCTGTGTTTAAGCCCTCCAAAGTCATTTAAAGCCAAAAATAACCATATTTTTGAGGACTTAATGCACAGAAACTGACAGTTGTTCTAAATTATTGTCCCCGTTACTAGTGGATTTCACCACTAGTAACATGGAAATCGATTATGACTCCGGACTTCTTCACTTTTATTGTTTTTATTGTTGTTTTATGCTGCTGGCTGCACTACAAATTGCCCTCCAGGGACAGTAAAGATCTCTTGACTTGACTTGACAGGGGTTGGAAGCAATGGAATTGCATGAAAACATTTCAAATGGTCTTATTAAATTTCAACAATTTGAACGATTGTGAAACACACATGCACTGCGTTGATTGATTAATTGCTGGCTACATCACGGGAACGTGAACGTGGCACTAAATCTCACGCCAAATGCGTGAGAGTTGGCAGCCTTGGTTAAACCGCTTTTGAGTGTTTTGATCGCGCGCACACAAAATTTGTCAAAGCCACGCACTTGACATTTTTATACTTTCTATAGAGGTATATTAGCAGATCGACTGCTGTGTGCCTGTAAATATTTAATCAGTTAAATTTGTAGCAATATTTCAAGTTCTTAAAATCAGCTTGCCAACATTCTGCTATGAAAACCCTCTAATGTTAGACTACAACACTAATGTGGTTAATCGAGCTAGCTCATGTAATGGTAGCTAGCCACAACGAGAACAAGTTTGAAGTTCACTGTTCACTTTGCCAGATTCAAATAACATATGACGTATTAATATTTTCTCAAAAATGGAAGGCTTGCATCTACTAAGTAGACATTACTTTATCGTTTTACGTTTTTCTCAGATCCTTTTTTCTTTATTATGGATATAGTATTTGGCTCCGTCTGTATGTCTGTCCGTCCGTCCGTACGTACGTCCGTCCGTCCCGAACATTGTCAGCGCGATATCTCAAGGAGGAGTCAACCTATTTCAATGCTTTTTGGTACCAACCTTCCTACTGGGAATGCGCAGACACGAGTCAGTTTTGGTGACCTAACGGCGGGGGATATAGTCACTTTAGTGACAAACTCTTGTTTTTTTTACCCCTCAGCCCTAAAGGCTGACAGGGTATTGCTATCCTTTGTGCGGTTCGGCCGGCGGGCGTGCGTCTCCAAAAACTTCGACATCGGGCTGAGGGGTATTCCGTGCATTGCACGCCTATTTATTTTTTTTAATTTATTTATTTATTTTTTTGGCTGCGCTACTAGCTGGCTCCCCAATGGCACGTTTCAGGCTTCATGAACTTTGTGGGTGCAAAGACGTTAAATTGGCTTATCAAGTTTCCAGGCTTCAAGGAGGAGGCTTTTATCAGAACTATACAGGCAGTTAAGCCTCTCCGTAGCTGCAGTAACTTACCAACCCACCTACATTCTTGCAAAGACCTGCCCCTCCAGAGCACTCAAGTGCTATGATTGGCCAGTGAACCTAGTGCTAGGATAAGCCAGACATTCTCCTTTAGAATTGGAGTCCTACTGCTTGAACAGTTGGTGAATCCTAAAGTTTGAATACCCCAGACGGGCTTGTCTTTTATGCAAAAAAAAACGGAGTGGCGGGTGCAATGGAGAAAAGAGTTACAAGCACCGCGGGCTTTTTCAAAAGCTGATGTTTGGGAACACTTTGGATTTTGTGAAATTTATGGTTAAAAAAAAAAAAACCGTGCTAGACAAGACCTTTGCCATTGGTAAGGCGTAACGCAAAAATCAAGTGTGCAGGCAACACAACAAATATGAGAAATGATCTCACCCGTTGCCAGTCAGAGAAAAAAAAAAAAAAAAAAAACCCCCGTTGTGATATCCAACCAGAAATTCTTGAACGGGCACTCGTATCAAAGCTGGCACCTAACTCCAACAGGGCCAAAAAGATTAAGAAAGCTGTCACAATTTTTATGGCTAAAGATCTGCACTCTTACTTCATCATGGAAAGCGAGGCTTTCGTTTTTGCCTGCTTACCCTGGAACCGGGGTGCAACAATTCAGGCAATTCTTCAGACTCTGCTATACCGATGCTTTACTGTGACACCAAAGCTCAGGTAATGAAGTCTTTGAGAAGTGCGAGTCAGAGACTAAGAGCATGAAAGAGGTAGGGGAGCTGCTGCCATATGTTTTCTGAGTATATACGAAATCCGCATTACATAATACAGCTGCTAAGTAATTATTTTTTCAACGTAAGTTGGTTTTACTTTGACGTATGAAAATGTAATGCACTATGAAAGACGTTTATTTTTAAGCGCTATGTTCAGTCTTGCCAGGTGGACTGGAAGATGAATTTTTTATTTATTTGAAAAGGGGCAGCTGTTCATGTTAAGTGATTTGTTACGAAAATGTATAAATAAAATGGTTGTAATTTCACCTGATAGTTAGTATTGATGGGGAAAAATAAACCATGTACAGAAATCTGAAATTGAGATGCGTTGAGAATCGTTTAATTATCGAACCGTGACCCTCTGAATCGTAATCAAATCGTGAGGTGACAATTCTCACCCCTACTTTATGCCCGGAATTATTGGGTCCTAACTTGCGAAACCTGAAATGAAGCTATGAATTTAAAGGAACATGGAGGGCAATTGCATGGTCACGGAATTATGATCGAGTAATTTTCATGTCATTTTTACCTGCCATCAATTACTCTAATGCAGTAGCTACTTGCCTGAGCTTTTATCAGTTCCGATGGCATGCCTACTGAGCTGTATAACACAAAGTTTGGGGTAACCCATTTTGTAGAAGGCTATACAAAGGTGAAAGTGTCGGTAACGGAATTACGGCAGAAAAAATGCCATTTTTTTTGCCGTTACTTTGACTGGCATTTCTCTGAAATTCACGTTCGAGATGCTTCACAAAATGTTTTCCACTTTGTGTATGTTTTGAAACGCTTAAAAACCAAGACCATCTTGAAATGGTTTGTTTTTAAGAAATATTTTTAATGATATGTAAAAATTCTACGCGAGGTGGAATTCAGAGGTCTGCCGTTTATTCAGATTATTAGCATTCTTTCAATCTAACACGGAAGGCTGGTTAGGTCTGTCTGCCTCTCATTATCTCTTCTTAATCATTATTGGTCACATTTTGGTTTTGATCAGTCAGTTGGCTGAATAAACGGCTTGATTGCAAGTTAGGCAAAGTACACGGGAATTGATTTAAGGTAAGCTAATTAGGCCAAGGCGATGGAGGCTGTCCAACCTCGCTGGTAATTAGCGGACTTCAAAACGCAGTTTTCTTCCCAGAAGCATTTCAAATGACCGTGTTAGGAATGTGTCATTGAAAAGGTAATAAGCAAGCTCATCTGTCTGCCTCCTAGTGGCAGTTACTTTTGTTGCGCTTGCGATAACCGCGATTCCGTATATCATGCAGCCCTATTTCAATATGTGATCTTAAGTCAGTACGAGATCATTGCAATCAGGCTGTATTCCTTTTCCCCACTAAAAACGATAAAACCCAAGTGACAATAATAGTATTAAGCCGCTTGCACACTGTAAACAAAACTAATTTTTTCGTACGACTGATTACATTCAAAGTCAATGCAAGGACGCAAATACACGTCTTTGCATTGACTTTGAATGGAATCATTCGTGCAAAAAATTCGTTCTGCGTCCAGTGAGCAAGCGGCTTTACTGAGCATAGAATGCAAGCATTATTTTGGTTATGAATTTTTATTCATGATTTCCTCCAGTAAATACTGTATTTTCAGTATTGCCAGCTGTTACGTGAATGCTGCTGAGAGAGACGCAGGTCTCGAACGAAGTTTATTTTCTCCTGATCTGTTGGTCTTAAAGTACAGTGACATGATCGCGTGACTCTGATTTGGCTCCTTGGCGATGGAAAAGCAAACAGGTTTTTAGGAGGTTAGTGGGTTGAACCCACTAAGCACTGGCACTAGCACCAGGTTCTATTTGGTGTAAAAGGGGTAAATGGGCACCGGAGGCGGCCCCTCCACCAGCGTGGCCATGAGCTCGGCGGAGGACAGTGCGTCCTCCACCCTCTCAGCCATCAGTGTCGAGGGCTTTGGTGGGATTGAGGTTGACATTACGGGTAAGGCAAACATATTTTCTCACTAATAAAGACACTCATATTGAGTAACCTGTATTTAAACCCCATGTAATAAAGATAAGTAGTGTGCACAGATCACAACATAAACAAATGCCATACATATCGCGGATTAAATTAGAAGCACCTGTGCGTAAAGGACGCATTGCCAAGCGTCTCTTTTTCTTTTGCATTTTTTGAGATGAGAGAAGTCTAATATATACGCACTTCCTGATGCCAAGGCAGTTTGTGGTTGGCTGAGAAAGATTTGAAGTCGTTCCATTACGCATGCCAACCGCCTTTGATCTGACATCAGGACAATCGATATAGATCAGGGCTTCCGCCAAAATATTTTTCAGAGGGGGATTTCCCCCTTTCCAACTTTTTTTGAGGGGGAATTTTCTATTTGCCGAGGGAGGATTTTCAATTTGTCAGGGGGGATTTCAGTATGTAATGGCTAGCTGTCGCAACCAAAAGAGACTGAAACAACTATTAATTTATGATATTGAGATGAACTGAAAATAGACAAAAGTTCTCACAAAAATAAAACATTTATTCAAAGAAAGTAATTACTGCACTCAGTGACTGAGTGACCATGTAAAATTTGAAAAATAAAAAATACAAGTTACAACTGCCATTGACTATAATCAGATAATGGATATTACGTGACAGAACAGTATGCTTTAGAACAGGACTGGGCTTGACTAGATTCCCTGGTCAACAAACAAACCTGCGAAGACACAAAAAATAGCACTGCTTTTGCTAAGCACCGTGATTCTCGGTCGATGCGTATATCCGCATGGAACCTCTACATGAAAAACGAAATTGACAAGAACAGAAGGCGACACTTTGGAAACCGTTATCGTACACCCATAAATTAAAGACTGACATTGACAGCATGGAAAAAAAAAACAAATCATTAATGTACAAGTCATCTCCCCCATTATAAAAATTATTCAATGATTTGAAGCAAATCCAAACATTTCAATGAATAGACAACGGGTTCAGACGGCGCAAACCTTGTCCCAAAATGAAAATATGTACAGCACTGGACAGGCTAGTGATTTCCATGACTGAAATTAGGGACGATGTTTGCCATGAAGATGTATAGCCACTGCCCTGATTGCGGTGCTGCGCAACCAAAGGGAAGATTCAAGATCATCTACGGTCAGCGGCAAGGCAGAAAACGTACCCAGTGATTGGCTCTGAATGTCCAATCTGTTTAGATTTTGTGGGCGTGAATGAATGTGCGAGTCAAGCAGTACTTGTATAGGTACTTTAAAGCTGCTTGCAGACTGGACGTGAAACAAATTTTTCGCACAACAGATTACATTGACTTTGAACGAGTCAATAATTATAGAGGGCGCTGTATATGGGAAGATGTATGTGCAATACCAAATCCCTGTATTTGAAATTAGGTGCTTTACAGTCCTTCAAATATGCTACCACAGAGTGCAGAGTAAAATTTTCAAGCAACTTTAAGCACCCAGAAATATATGATAAACTGAAGGGACACCTTTATAAGTTCATTCAGCAGATTTTCACTCCTGAAAATTTGAAGGACTTGGCTGAAATACTTTTCTAGATACAGCCATGTGAAAGTGGCTCCTCAGAAATTGCTGTTCAAAAAGAGCTGGATCTTAGTTACAAAAATATTTTTTATGACAAAACTATTAGGAGTTCAGAGCTAAAATTTTGGATTTATCCTACTGGAGGGCGTATGCATCTGCTGGAACCTTTTCAGCCAAATCTGAGATGGTCAGATGGGAAGTTTCTCTGCAATTTGGACATTTGTCATGGGATCATCATTCATAAAAAAATGACTGGAGTGTTGGATGTCTGATGCAACTGAACATTGTATGTAATTTGCATGTCTTTTTTGGCTCCTGTTTCAGGTTACAAAGAGAACTGCTGATTCTACATGGAGAAAAAAACTTTATGGAAATGCGTAACCTGCATTACAATCATCTTTGTATTCATGACTGCTGCGTGGATGAATCACAAAGATTATTTCTCCTCAAATCCTTTTGTAAGGAATGATGTACTTTCAGGTAATGTTGACTGTCTAATCCAACCAGCTCGGCAGAGTATTGCCCCAATCAAGGACTCAAAACATTTGATGGTTTCGGCCTTCAAAGATCACAGAGTCAATGGCGCTATTCGCATCATCAGCATCATAGACAGAGACCATCTGCAGCCTCTGTTTTGTATTTTTTGTTGTCGACAAACTAATTATTCCACTGCTGCAGAAATAGATATGCACAGCGACCATTATGGATTTCGCTATGTGACTACTGATGTGCTGTGTAGAAGTGAACCCAGGTGCAATGCCACGCATGTCACAGTCTCTCCACTGCGAGATATTCTTGACAGCCACATGGAGTTCCTACCAATTCAGAACCAGAAGCAGCAAGAGGAGGCCTTTGAGTATGAATTTACCCTTTGCATCTCCAGCCTGTTTGGAGGCTATAACAATGTCCTGCAGTTCGTACAGACCATGGAAATGTACAAGCTCCTCGGCATTCAGAGGGTAGTGATATATAACACCAGCTGTGGCCCAGACCTTGAAAAGGTGCTGTTTTACTACAGTAAAGAGGGAATGCTGGAAATCGTACAATGGCCAATTGACCAATTTCTCATCCCCTCCAAAGGCTGGAACTTCAAAGTGCATGGGGGAGACATCCATTACTATGGTCAACTGACCACTCTTAATGAGTGTATTTACAGAAATATGTACAGATCCAAGTATGTCCTGCTGAATGACATCGACGAAATCATTATGCCTTACCAACATGCAAACCTACATCTGCTCCTGGAGGACCTCCAAACCAAGCACCCCAGTGCGGCCGTTTTTCGGATTGAGAACCACATCTTCCCTAAAACTCAGTTTGATAACAGCGGCCGGTTCAACCGCACGGAGTGGAAGAAGGTGCCCGGTATCAACATTCTTGAACATGTTTTCAGAGAGCCCGACAGGAAGAATGTCTTTAACCCTACCAAGATCATTGCTAACCCTCGGCAGGTAGTACAAACATCTGTGCACTCCGTGCTTAAGAATTATGGGGAGACTTTAAGGGTACCGCCAGATCTGTGCAGGATTGTGCATGTTCGAGTGCCCCTACAAGGACGCCTCACCAAAGAACAACTGTTTGTGGACAAAAAGCTTTGGGAATTTGAAAAGGCCCTCCTGCCAAATGTTGATAATGTATTAAACAAATCTGGGATTTTCAATTGAGGTATGAGTGTTTGGATTTTTTGTGAATATGAGGTGGGTTTTCATTTTTTTTTTTTTTTTTTTTTTTAAATAAATGGCAAGATGAATGTGGCATGAGACAGAAGGAAAGAAACTTGTCTCGAGGAGCATCAGTGTTTCTGCCAAATCCACCTTGCCTGTTCTTATAAAGTTTGGTGAATCAATGATTTTGTCTTTTTTTTTTCTGTTGAAGCATGTGATTTTTGTAAACCAATTGATTCTGAAATCATCCTTTTTGATTTTCTAAGTACTTGCTTGACTATATCATTTATCAGCCCTGTTTTATGCAGAAGGAATTCCTTTCTCGTGCCTGATGCCTCATCATTGAATGTGAACTCATTGATCAAACGATGGGCACGCTTACAATTTACAACTTTGGTGTTTGCTTGATTTCTGTATTTCTATTCCTGGATCTGTTCTGAAGGGCTCTATATGAACTGTAAGTAATTTCCAATTAAGTGACCTTCCTATTTATTTTGTTTACTCTTGTGCTGCTACTGGATTGCACTTTTATTATATTGTCAGACATTTCTGAGCTATAGATAACAATCCAGCAGAAAGAGAATAAAACTTGAATCTTTACTGAAATTATATACATTTGAAAACTTTGTATTGGCTAGTCCCTGTTTGTGAGACAAACACAGTGGTAACAGACCAAGCACAAGCCAAAAGTGATTATGTTCAATACAAAGATTGTTGTATGAATACATATGATGTGTTTATTATTAATGAATAAATAATTTAGTCTCCTACTATAAAATAAATTGTATTTTAAGTAATACACACTTGTAGAAGAGGGCAGGAAAGATGTGATGCACAAATGCAGGCAATAAAATCTTGCTCAGAGCACACAAGAGGCTACTTAGCAGTTTCCACCAGTTTGAAAAGTTCTGTAAAAATTGCCAAAAATGGCACTGGAGTAGAATGGCAAGAATATCTCTTTAAGGCTGGCAGCAGAAAGACTGCAAAGGCAGGCGACAGCACAGCCATGCACACGGTCGTCTGCATGAGAAGACTCAAAGACCGAGGCAAAAATGCAAGTGATCATTTTGAGCCTCAAAACAGCGCTCCTCAAATCACGGTCCTCGAGGGCCGAGATCTGCTGGTTTTCCACCCTCTCTCGATCTGGGAGTCAGGTGAGATGACAATCTGGCCAATCTCAGCATTAACCGTTAAATGCCCTGTGTGACAAATTTGTTACAAGATTTTGGGGGTTGTCAAAACCACTGACCACATAAATTTTGCAACCTAATGCCCATAGTGACATATTTAGACCATCCGTGCTGCCATCTGATGCATAAAAGTGAAACTGACACTACACTAGCTGCACCAGGTAACCTTTCCAATATGGCCGTCCCCATGGTGGAATCCACACGATGGATCAGCACCCATTCATAACTGGATAAAGTAGACAAACAGGTAAGCTAATGAAAAATAAGCTATGCCTAATACTTCAGCTATATGTCAACTACCAAAACAATGATGGACAAAAGTTCTCTTTATATCCTAGAAACTTACAATGACATGTCACAAAACTAAAATGAGGTGAAAGGTGACCAAAAATTTTAAATTGCTATTGGGTCATTATTAGCCCCTCCCCAGGACGTATTAACAGAATAAATAGATTTTCTTTCAACTTTTACTAATAGTTGGGCATTTAAGGGTTAATTGTTCACTTGATTGCCTGGAATGAAGGAAAACCAGGGCTGGATTTGGGTTTGAGGGCTGGATTTGGAGAGCCATGCTCTATAATCTCCAAAACTGGAAGTGTGATTCTCTTCAAGGAAAGCTATTTATTAAACTAGCATCCCCCTCAATGTTTGAACAAGTTTGTTCATTAATCACATTACTCATCAGGGAAAAGGTGGCCAAATGCCTGAATTTTGGAAAATGAAGTTAGACAATTCAGTCTTGTTCTAAATCCCTGAATTGCCCATACAGCAGGAAGAGGCATGTTACAGAACCTTTTGCAGTCCCTCAACCTTGGAGTTTTGTTTGAGACAGACTTGTCACCACCTGTGACCAATTTGTCTGTGTTAAATGAATTCAGTCGTTCAGTGTAAATGGTAGCACTTCTGGAATAAGCATTAAATTATGAGTAGAAAAATTGGCAGTCAGAAATCAGGCATTTCAAAGTAATTTAACACTGTGAAATGATCAGCAGAAAAGCACTTGATGCAACGGTCAGTTTACGCGAACACGGTCAGCATGTGCATTGGTGTATGGTCATGGGAGTTTGATTTATGGACAGCAGTAAAGCTGTTGGCAGGGAGACGAAGGAATGTTAATGCAGTGCAGAGTTCCTTTTTTGAATTTCTCTGTCAGAACATTCTTGAACAAAGGATTTACAGCTGACTTACATGTGCATACAAGCGCTAATTATAATGAGACAAAATTGTTATCAATGTCCCCTGCTGCCATGGAATCCCGTTTTTGAATCCAGCTATTACTGGTGGTATACACATACAATATTTCATTCATCGTGGTATTTTCTGAGAGAAGTCATCCCAACTTCTCCGGACGGACAACCACCATGGCAATATCCCCTGCACACCTTTGTGTCGTGATGGGGGATAATCATGCCGTACTTAAATTGCATTCTTGATTGCTCGCCTCCAAAAAGCATTGCTCACAACATTAAGCTAAAAAAATACTCTAAGAACCTGGGAAATTCATTTATTCACCTAAGGACAAAAGATCTTTGACAAAAATATATAATCTGTGATGCAGAGACCTATAGCACCAGGGATATTTGACGAAAATATTTTATTTCCAAATAGTTGGTGTCACCTATGGTATATCCATAATGTTGAAAAAAGAATTCATCCTGGTAGCTGGGCACATTATGGAAAAATCATGCACCAAAATTGGCATGATTATTCATCATGGTCCACTCTTTTGATGAAAGTTGCAAGCCACTCAAATTCAAAACGGCTGCCATTTTTTCAGATGGCCCCCAGAAAAATTTAGTTTTTTGTCTAAATAATATGTATATCAATCAATTTCTGCGATGTTTGTGTCAAATGATGTTTTAATGGACCTGAAACCCAATTATGGCAAAATAAGTGATATTAGTTAATCCTTATAATAACTTTCACGTTTATGAAAAAATAGTGATTTTTTACACCAAAGTAAATAGTTTCTATGAATATGAAATGCAGTTTTATGTTTTCTCATTTGTATCTCCTTGTGCTATCAAATAACAGCGTTCTCATGCCATATAACTATAGAGTGAATGTCATGACACAGCCAGGGTACACTGGTGACATCACTGCTGTGAAACACAGCATGGGGTCCGGTATCAGCTTGATTATCATCAATATTTTAGCGTCCCAAATGCTATTTAATGCGCCCCCTAAAACAACTCATAGTTGTTACATTAAATAGCCGCACCTGAATTGACAGGATGTCAATTCCCAGCGCGGGAGAGTCGAGCCAAAGGTAACGGGGCCTTAGTTACTTGGATGGTGTACAGATCGCACAGAACTTAAATGGTACTGGATGAATGATTGGGCTGAATGTAAGGAGAACTTGCACCAGAATCTAGTTGTATCCCATACCTGAATGTGTCTCTATATTCAGTGATTTACAGCAATAGGTGGTAAAAGGATAACCCTCAGCCGAAAGCCTACAAAATGTGAACATGTAAGTTGTTCAACACAAAAACATAAACCATTTATCCCAGTCAATGTCAAAGCACCATAAAAGGAGATGATTTGATATCACCCAAACCTAGTAGAACTGAGCAAGATGGTTATTCAATGCTTGCTACCAACAGATCTCGTTTTCTAACTGACACAAATGAGGTCAGATTGGACGTTTGCTCGTAAACAGAGGCCTTATGATGCAATACATCCAACCAGAGCAGCTGAAGTAGAACACACAAAGTGTGCCAAATACCAAGCAGGTTGTATTTGGGGTCAGGCAACATGTCAAATGGACATGAAAAGTCCTAGTGAGTGGGGTGGAGGAAACAAGGCAATCTGTGGCAGGTCATTTGGACAACTCTTCTGCCCATTTCAGAAAGCTGTAAATAGCTTACAAAGTGGAGACGTATGGTCCAATGCAGTGGTGGATGCAGGCGCTATAGATTTGGTCTTCCTTGCATGAATCTGTGCAGTTCAAAATGTGAGGACTGAGTGTTTGACTAAACAGTAAAGATCTTACAAAATAAGATTTTTTTTGTTGAATTTTTATCATGTCAAAAACTAAGCATTATATCACATTTATTTTGTTATAAATGGTTCCAGTGTGCCTGAAAACAAACATATTTTGATACCTAGTTTGCAAAATTCCGTGAGATATATCAAGTTTAGGTCAAAAACTTAGATTTCGATCACCAGGTGGGGGCCATCTTGAAAAATGGCCGCCATTTTGAATTTTTCAGGTGTCTAGTAGGCTCTATGTACTCTGCTCTCCCCAAGCAACGATCCTGCCAAGTTTCATGCTTGCATCACGAAGTGCACAATTCTTCCCAATTTTTGACTTTATTTGCTTAGCTATGGGTGTCAGAAGGATATCATGCCAATACATCGTCAGAAATCAAAGAAAAAATGGGGCACAGTTGCACCTGCATCCAGGAGAGTTCAAAAAGATGAAAAATTGTCAAAAAAAATAAAATAAAATTCAGAAACAAAGAATGAGATGCACACCTTTTGGTTCCCTACAAAACACTTACAGTTGCAATCAAAATTATTCAACTCCTGTTGCAAATTAGGTTTACTGGCAAAATTTCCGCTGTTTGCAATGATCAAATCAAACAAGAACAATTTAAATGCCTCCACACAGCGAATATTACTAGTGGCTTCTCCAAATTCAACACAAAATGCCACTTTTAATGACTTATTCAACAATTTTTAATACTTAGTTAAAAACCCTTTTGCTGCTATGACCTGCTGGAGATAGGCAGACAACAGTTCTGGAATCTTCGCCCAGTCCTCATGGACAATGGCCTCCTGTTCACTAATATTCTTGGGTTTGCATTAGAGATAGACCGATATGGGTTTTTCAGTGGCCGATGCCGATATATAATGCCGATTTTTTTTTTTTTAAATGATAAATTACTGGGTGGTTATATTAACCCCAAGAACTCCGCTGGGGTGCTAGTGATCCCGGGCAGCAGTGTTAATATTTTGTCTCATATCTGTCTGGAACCACACAGTGAAACTTAATGGGAAAACTGTGATCAGAAGCTTACTCTTTTGGCGATCTACGGTGGACTCCAGGCAATTATATCCTTTCCAAAAGATTTTCAGTCCAGCTGTTAGTGTTGCTTTTTTTCCTCCTTATAGCCAAGGCCTGAGACCCATATTCAAAAATTAACAAGCTTGTTCATTGTTGATCTGTTTTTTTTTTATGAAATTCTATGAAATTCAATTTCTGTTTTGCTTTTCTTTTGTCTTCATAGTCATATGAAAATTATTACATTCATGTGACATCATTTCTGCGTACATATTTGTGATAGCCTAGGTTGTCAAAAAACACTTTTATTACTTGATTGTGCTTGATTGGGTTGAGATTATACATGTATTATTACACAGAAAGACCAATCAAATAAAAAATAGAAAAAAATGGAAGTAATGGCTTGGTTAGCATCAGTGTACCATTTATTTGAACACAGAAAAACTTGAAAATGAAAAAAAAAAACATAAGTGCACCGTCTCCTTTTGCCCACTTAGATATGCACTCTGCACTTGAAATAAAAATATGTCCCAATTAATCAAAAAAACAAAACAAAATGTAAAATAAATTAAAAAAACCTTGTGTAAACATATTTGACTGCACTTAACAGCAGCTGTTATTAGCTGATAACAGTTTGCTTGCTTGTTTATTTCTTAAAGAGAATTAAAGTTTGTAAATCCTTGCATAAATGAAAATGAACAGTGTTAGTGTAGTGCACATATTGGCTACATGCAGCGACCAGCACTCGGAATTCACCGACCACCACTCAGTCCAGATAGTGTTTTTCCCGACCGGCAATATTTTTTCAAAGACCAGTTAAAATGACTGCTTCCAGTGTCCAATAAAATCGCTAGAAACAAAACAGGCACAATATTTAAAATATTTGAAAAGTTCACATAAAAAGTGACCCCAAACTTGTTTCCTGAAAATACTTTTTATTGACCAACACATTTGATCAATCAACTTAATAAAAGTATAACATACACATAACAACATAAACGGTCAGTAGACTATTATTCTCTGAAACTGGGTCAATGATACATGCTTCACTTTCAAGTTCATTTTCCAGTAAATGTTATTGAATTGGCAGTTGCTATGGGTACGGCAGTTTTTCAATGCATTTCAAGCCCAGCCCTAACCTAACCCTAACCATAATCCTGTATCCTTATCCTGATCCCTTGAAATTGACTCCAGTGCCAATAAAAACTGCCGTGTCTCTAGACGCTGCGTATTGAATTTAAACCAATATCCCCCACATGGACATGTTCGACTGTACAGAAAGAAATATCACGATACATTGATTAAACAAAGAAAATAATATTGGATTTTTTATTCAAAAACTAGTTGAAATGGTGGAGGAAAATTGAGACGTGTTATTACTAAACTTCCAACAGACGCTGTTATTGAAAATATATCTCTCAACACATGTAGTTTATCTTAAAATAAATAAATCATAAATAAATAAAGATCTGATACCAAAAAGAATATCCAAAGTTGATTTTGTTCTCGGGTGGCACACTGGTTAGCATTGCTGCCTCACAGCAAGAAAGTTGTGGGTTCAAATCTGGCCTGGGGCCTTTCTGTGTGGAGTTTGCATGTTCTCCCCGTGTTCGCGTGGGTTTTCTCCAGGTACTCCGGTTTCCTCCCACAGTCGAAAGACATGCATATCAGGCTAATTGGAGACACTAAATTGCCCATAGGTATGAGTGTGAGAGTGAATGGCCCTGCGATGGATTGGCAAGCTGTCCAGGGTGGGCCCCTGCCTTTGCCCGTAGTCAGCTGGTATAGGCTCCAGCTCGCCACGTGACCCTAGTGAGGAATAAGGGTATAGAAAATGGATGGATTTTGCTCTCTCATCATTACTTGTAGCTTGAAAATCCGGCCTCAATTTACTGTTCCGTGTGTGACCAGTCATGTCCACTGCAGTTACGTACGGAGCACTGTACATTTTTACAGTCGACAGGTAGTTTCGCATTTGCAGCATGCTTTCTATCAATGAAACACTGCTCGATGTACATTTATATGACACGTAGTCAAAATACCTCTACCTGCAATTGACTTATTCATTACTATCCGTTTCATCAGGAAATTCATTACTTTATAGTTTTTTTTTTTTTTTTGAGGATTTGTACTTGAGTTTTTACCCCTCGGCCGACTCTGGCCGGAGGGTATTGTCGTCACCTGCGTGTCCGTTTGTCGTCCTTCGTCCGTCCATGATTTTGTCCGGGCCAGTACTCGGCATCGCAGCGTCACCAAATTTGGTATGGGAAGTCACTATCACTCATAGATGTGCAACGTTCGGTTTTCAGCTGGATATGACCTTTGACCTTAGCGCTGTGACCTTGACCCTGGAAATGTTGTCCGGGTCAGTACTCGGCAATTAATGAATGTAGCTTCACCAAATTTGGTATGGTAACTCACTATGACCCATAGATGTGGAACGTCAGGTTTTTTTTTGGATTTGACTTTTGACCTTAGCTCTGTGACCTTGACCCTGGAAATACTGTCCGGGTCAGTACTTGGCAACTAATTATTGCAGGTTCACCAAATTTGGTATGGTAACTCAGTATAACCCATAGATGTGCATTGTCAGGTTTTTTGCTGGATTTGACCTTTGACCTTAGCGCTGTGACCATGACCCTGGAAATATTGTCCAGGTCAGTACTCGGCAATTAATCCTCATAGCTTCACGAAATTTGGTATGGTAATTCACTGTGGCACATAGATGTGCCACGTCATGTTTTTTGTTGTATTTCACCGTTAGCGCTGTGACCTTAGCGCTGTGATCTTGAGGCAGGAAATCTTGTCCGGGTCAGGTACCACTGATCGCTGCTTCACCAAATTTGGTGTGGTAACTCAATGTGACACATGGATGTGCAAGGTCATGTTTTTGCGGGATTTCACCTTTGACCTTAGCGCTGTGACCTTGAGGCAGGAAATCTTCTCCGGGCCGAGGGCTATTCAGCAACGCGTTATGTTTTTTTGTTGAACTGGGACTTCTACTTTTACTTTGTTACTTTGACACTGGCCACTTCGCTATTCGTTACAAATTAAAATATGAATGAAATTCATCATTTAAGGATCATCTGGATTTGGCGTGTTCGAGAAGAACAATGATGCTTGGCAGGGTATCTTGAGCGCCTTGTGCAGATGTGTCCGCCAGCAGACATGGAGCTGCAAATTTATGCATGCAGAACAATATTGTATCACTAGATTGCACTCCTGGATCAGTTATTGAATATTCACAAGCAAGATGGAAATGCACTAATAAAAGATCGATCATTGAATAAAATGAATCGATATCGAAAATTTAAAAAAAAAAAAAATCGATCTGAATCGGAAAATCGATTTTTTGAGCCCAGCTTTATTTGAAAGTCATTGCGTTTTGATTTTATTCACAATTCACACTTCCTCCCAACTATTTCGGAATTGGGGTTGTATCTGTAATAGTTTTAGTGATAGAAGTCATTGATATTTTAGTATGTGAAGTTTGACCCATAGGGCCGGTAAGCTAAAAAATGTTCCGGACGACGGACACCAGACGCCACCCCACAACAATAGCTCATCAGCCCATAGGGCCAGAAAGCTAAAAACCAGCACACAGCAGCTCTCTAGAACCAGGAATGATGATCTCCATTCCGAAATGTGCATAAGACCTTTCTGTGGGAGAAAATTTTCAGTATGTGGAGGAGTGGAGGTTGCTAAAGAGACTGTAGAAAGGTTTTTTTGCTGGCTACCAACTGCAACAGTAGAGATAATGAAAATGTTTACAACAGCAAAGAAATGTCCTGCCAAGGTTATTTCTCAAACCAGCCAGCCTTGAAAAAGTTTTTTTCCTGCTATAGCAGCGTAAAACGGATAAAAACTGGACATGGACTGGAAGGACAATGTTCCCTTGTGAATAATAATTACACAACCAAAGTGTAGAGAAAAAAATCCTGCATAGTATGCCTTTAATAGGACTGTTTATCACAAAAACATCTGAACAAACTAAGTGAAACCATTGAGTATCTTGAAGGCAATACCCAGGTATACAGCATACCATAGTTTTACCCCAGTTCATACTTTCTGCAAATTTCTTTTTAAAAATGTCAGAGCAAATTTGCTGACTGTAAAAAAAAAAAATTGAAACATATGCTCAATGGCAGTCTTTTCAATTTCACTGGGAGGGCTAGAGCTTAGTCCAGGAATGTACATGGTGTTTCAACTCATTTGTAAAGGCCCAATGTGTAATTCTCTGCCGCTAGAGGGCACTTAACCAGAGTTAGATGACGCAATGGGATCATTGAAATCAGAGGAGTTGGCTTCATCAATTTATATGCACCGCTGACAGCTAAATTCTCCTACGTCACTCAAACAGGAGCGACGAAACCATGAACATGGACGAGGTAAAGTTATATTTCTTTACTTTTATATAACTTCATTCAAATAAAAAAAAATGTAAGGGATAATGATGTCTGCCGTTTATAGTGCTTATGTGCTGCAGGTCAGAGGCTGAGATTAGGGGGTGGGGCCTGCTCATGTTGCCCATCTTTGTAGAGAATAATAACAGATGTGAACACTGTGTTGCTGAATGCAAATGCTTAAGGTAACAGATATTGAAGAAATGTCACTGTCAGCTGGCAATGTACGCTTTCAGTTGCTCCTGCCGCTATTGCTATAGCTTCCTTAGTAACGATGTGCTCAACAGACCAGCTGGCCAGCGGTTATCTGTCGAGACACACTGACAGACCAAACTGAATCGAGTTCAAGGGAGCCGTGTTCCAACTGCAAGTCATGTAGCTAAGGTAGCACTGACTTCAGATAACGCACAATGTTCCATACACTTTAGCTTTCTGTTTGTCATGAGGCAAGAAAAATGTTTTGAAGTGGAGTAAGGTTATGTTTATGCTACCATCTTGGCTTGAAACTCCTTGGCAATGGAGAAGCATGTGTGTGTGAAGGGTGATTTTCTCGGTCTCATGCACTCTTTAGCTGTGCTCGAAATCGTCCACTCATTAACGCACTCCCTATTCCTTCCAACGTTTATATGATATAGTGCACTACATAGGGAATGGCCAAAGGAGATTTTGGACACAACACCAAACGCATGTATTTGCGTCTTTGCATTGACTATTTTTCGCACAAGAGTACATTCAGTTTCGCATCTGGTGTGAAAGCTACTTTAACGGAACATTGGAGAATGTATTTCTGCAGGGTGGAGCAATCTTGCTCTTCACATTCTTCTTCTGAGGAAAAACAACTGCAGTGCATTGTGGTATATCACACTACAATGTAGTGTACATCACTAGCTCATTTGATTCTGCTGTGCATTATGGCTATTTTATAGTCCACTATATAGTGGATGAAAAGAATTCGAGCAACACTACAAATTGGCAGACACACCATATAGTCCGACACATCCATGATAGGGGGCGATTACAAACACAGCTTTTGTGTTGGGAGTCATATCAAATATGCGATGAAAAGAAACGGCCTGTGTCCCTACTGTGATAATACAGATATCGGGCTTTGATAATCATTGAATACATCACGGATAAAGTGACACAACACCAAAATATATATGACATATCTATACATTTTATAGATCTTTGAATTGGGAAATTTACATACTGGGCCTTTTAAATAGTTTTAATATTCCATAAAATCAACTGGGTATAATGTGTCTGATATTCACCCCGCAGCTTCATTAGAAAGGATTGAATTTCTCATGATGTTCAATTCCATGTTCACTGTAACACAGGTGCTGAGAAGGTAACATTGTTATTGCCCCACCCTGTGAACAATTAAGCAATTTTATTCTTACCTGATATTCATACATATTCAGGACATTTTATGGTCCAGCCAACGAGAAATCTACTGCTGCAGAGCAACAGCAACACATTAAGGCACAAAATGAATGATTAGTGTTGTACTGTGAGCTCACGGATTCACCTTGAGGGGCAAAGGTAGAATATCTTCCAAATGCAGTTGACCAAAATATTTAAACAGGGCATGTAATAGATCTGCGCTTGCATTGCTAATTTTTACTTCGATTTATCGTAAAACATTAAAAACAATCCAGAGCCAATGATAAAGATGTTATTGGGCAAAGCCAACGTCCAGTTTAAGAATTCCAGGATGATTTATCAAGTAGAATCAGCTGACAACAGCATATACACAACCTTTCATGAGGATTCATTGACCTCCACATTAAATATTAAAAAAGGTGAAGCTAACAAGCACATTTCACAAAGTATATAAGTAAATTGCATACGTGTAAAAATACTTTATAGCGGCAAATATGTACTGCTCATACAGAGCCACCCAACCTCCTGCACTCAATGGGTTTCATGCACAGTATTTCCATCATTATTAAACTGCAGAAGGCAAAACTACGTAGCTCAGTACATTCACTTCCTGTTGTCGACCATGTTTATTTATGATGAAAATACAGTGGACTGCAGATATCGCCAGTGCAGAATTATAATTGTAAAAACCAAGTTTATTAAGGAAAAACTTAGCATCAATATTGTCAGTAATGCAAGCGAAAGCAGTGCAAAACACTCACCCCGATTTTATACATGGAAGTATAGTGTGCAATGTGTTCAAACTAATAAACCCAAAAATTAGGATAATGTTGCCACTAGTCACACTGGAGATGGTGATAGTGAAAACACTGAAAGTAAATTTGATCAACTTTAAGGTGACTTTAATATCTGAAAACATAACCAGAGGACACATACAAACATGTATGTTTTCCTTATAAAACATGAATTGGCATGGGGGGAGGCGCTCTGTGGGCTCACAGATGAAAGTCTTTTGATCCACTCAGAAGTCAAAACAGTTGTGACATTTTCCATTTTAATCTGTCAAACAGCAATAATCTGCACAGCGGTGGAGAGCCGACAGGGAATAGTCCACTTAAGGTGCAGACATACCTTAGTTTTAAATGCGCCTCTACAATAAAATCATCTGATGAACAAAATGTTGTATTCAATGCTGAGATCAGGCAAATACTTCCTCACATTTACTTTTTTTCCCCAAAAATATAAATAAATAAAAAAGAAAAAAAAAATCATATATATTTATATATATACACACACACTCTCTCACACACACCAATGACCCAAAACCTTATGATCACTCACCGATGAAACAAATGAGGTTAATCATCTGTTGACGACAGCACACGTAATGGTACAGGAAATACTGAGCCTGTAAGCAAACGGCCAGTTCCGCATATTTGATGCATTGAACATGGGCGAAATGGGCAGGTGTAGATTAGAGTGACTCTGACGAGGACACAATTTTCAAGGCCTGTCGACTGGGCTAGAGCATTCCCATTGCAGCAGGGCTTTAAAAATTTTACATTTCTGCGACGTGTGACAGTAGTCCTTCTGTGGGATCATACCAGAGTGGATAGCCTTGGTTGTCCTCTCATGTCGATGAGCCTTGAGCGCCCACTCCCATTTGCCAGTTTGTGTTCTCCCCACTCAAACCACAGTCGAAAGGCACTCACCAAAGCTGACCAGGAACACTAAACAAACCTTGCTGCTTCGGAGATGCTCCAACCCAGTCCTGCGGCAATCTAGAACTGGCTCTTATTTAAGTCCCTCAGGTCTCACTTCTCCAGCTTCCATCAGGTCCGCGATGAGAACTCATTGTTAATTTATCTTCTAAGGTCTGTTTGTTGACACGGAAATGTGCTGTTGTGAGGAAATCAATGTTACCTTTTTCGTCTGTGAGTGGTCATTTTTTTTGACTCACGTGTATGTATGTGGAATAAAAATGCTGCACACAGCAGTTACACGTTTCCAAAAAGGTTGTAGACGGCAACATGCTGGCTGGCACCAATTCACCTGTTTATACTACAAGCACTTGGACAATGTTTGATGATGCTTCTTGTGGGTTTATTTTTTTGTGGCAGGTTTTTTAAATGTTTTTTTTTTTTTTTGAAAAACTTTGGTTCATGCACTATATCATGACTTCATGGCCACAGATTTGAAATGAGCAGCACCAATCAAATTGTCAGATTTTGTGTTTGACACACAGGGGTATTTTGCACCTCTACCCATTCTCCTTCCACAGCACTAAATGAATACTATGGTCAGGCATGCTTGTGGCAAATACCAGCCCAGAGTCATTTTGTCCATCCAGCCCATTCAGCCAGGAAGTCACACCAGGCAGGAAACTGGATCCTCTTTTTGACTTCCTGTAAGCAGGCAGAGGCCAGCGACCCGTCATTGTCTCTGTCCTCAGATCCATAATGTACAAGTAATGGTTGTCAAATAAGAGAGCAAAAACTTCTCCAAAACTCAGCAAAGACAGGTTGGCAGAATCCTGTGTTTTGATAACCCTAAAAAAAAAAGAACAGAATTGTTTGAGTAAAGCTGTTCAGTGGAAATTCCTAAACCATGTACAAACCTATAACAAAGCTACATAACAGGAAAGTGATGGTAGTGTGACCAGGGAAACATCTGTGCCAAACCACTGTGTAACTAACCAAAAACCAGAGGCCACAGACAGGCTAAATGCTAACATTTTCAGGGGTTCATTTCAGAGTTCAGTGCTTTTTAATTATGCGTAAAAGGACTGTTGGAAAATTAAATTTTCACTTTACAAGGTTTCTTCTGAACAGGGTAACAGGGGCGCTGCGCCCCCTTACTATTCCCCAGCGCCCCCTTGATTCCATTAATTTTAAGTGATTACGCAATTGCTGCCCGTTCATAATGTATGCGCACGTATTAAAAAAAAAAGAAAAAAAAAGAAAGAAATAGAAGGTACTGGAAGACGCGGAATTTGTGCAATAACGCTGCTATGCGTGGCCCCGCACTACGCTCAACAAAACGACAAGCATATCCCCCCTCGCTCAATGATATATCCTTAATCCCCCCCAAACAAAATGAAAAGGACAGAAACCATCACACCCACCACCCAGTCTGCCAACACACCCCCTATACTCAGCTTTCAAATAATCTATTAACCCTTTACCTCCTAAGAGTGCCATATGTCACCATCATAATGGCTTCGTATTCCTAGGAGTGCCGTATGGCACCCTGTCAGTTGCTAGGTTTAGACCAATCAAAACATTTCTTTTAAGTTTCAGCTGATTGCCATCCTGTCTTACACAATCAGAAAAGGCCTTTTAGATTACATTTGCATAATTGTACGCCATAACTACACAAAAATTGAGAGATTGTTGCCCACTATTTTTATTCATGAGGATGGCGGAAAATTAATTTTGCAGCAAATTCAGATGCATCACACTTTGAGGGATTCTTGCCAGAGCATGTGTACATAAAGATTTTTGAGCACTGAGTTTTAAAACAGATTATTTTTCAGAAATATGCCCACGCTTGAGTAACAGCAGCTTTTTTATAATCTTTTGATCATTTATCAATTAAAACCATGATCGAATGTGTTCTACAACTTTTCGTTGTAACAATGTTCAGCTTGCAGTTATTACTGCGAAAAACAAGTTTAGCTTTTTGTGAGGGTAACACAGAAAAGCAGCTGGCCAGCTGAAACTGCCTCAGCTGGGAGAGGCCTGATGGGTATGTCACTCCTAGCAGGTTAAGAGAATTTGGGAGCCAAAACATAACAAGAAGCTTAACACCAAAAAATGCCAGCTCACTGTATTCTCATGAGCGGAGAGAGGATGCTGCACTGGAACCTTAAACAGGGCACCCAACCATGGGGCAGAAAAAGAAAAAAATAAATAAATCAAGGCGAAACACAGAATGGACCACCACAGTCTGATCTTCAGATGTGCGAATGGTCCATTATATTTTAAGACCCCAACTCAAAAAAGTTGGGATGGTATGGAAAATGCACATAAAACAGAAAGCAGCGATTCCTTAATTTACTAATACAATAGTTGGTCTGGTCTACTTCATTCTATTTGTAAAAATACAGTGGGCTTAAAAATGAATGGCAACCCTGACTGACAATCCGAAAACAATTCCTTCACAATGATTTTTGGGGATTTTGTTGCTTCTCTCACCATCCTCCTCAGTATCGTGGGAGGCAAAATGCAGCTGTGTCCTCTATCCTTGAAGTTCAACAGTTTCATGTATTTGGAATTTATTAATAATAGCCCTGACAGTGCTCAGTGGCATATTCAATCGTTTGCCTTCTCGTAGCCCTTACCAGATTTATGAAGGTCTATGACCATCTGCCTCTTGAACTGACAGCTGTTTTGTTTTCTTCATGGTGTAGGATGACAAAGGGATATTGCATGTGTTTTCCCTCTTGTTCATACCCTAGTGCAACAGGAAGTGATGAAATGGCTCAATATATACCTAGCGCCATAAAAAAAACACACAGGTGAGGTATTTACTGTATTTGTAGCAAATTGAAGAATCGATTGATTTTTATTGCTTTGCCAGTGAGGCACGAGTGGAAATAAAGGAAAGCGTATGGTACTGTAATCCTGACGCGCACTACATGCACGCGCCAAGCATTTCAGTAATAACACTGAGCTGTTCGTGATCAGTACAGTGACACTTCACTTGTTCTTTTTGGTGTGGTCAACAGCCTACATAAAGCCAACGAAAAATGCCACTGCATCAAGAAAATGGAATGGCTTGTGCACAGGAGAGAGAAAAAGAGCATTTGGCATGTTACGGGCAAGTCTCAGCCGCAGAGAGGTGGTGCCTCATTTGCACTGTCACCGTTCAACAATCAGTCGGCTGTATATCCCAGAATCCAACATAGGCACTGTCACTGACCGACCCCACTTAGGGCAGCCACGAGTGACTATGGTAGCTCTAGAGAGCCACATCTGGTTACAGCCTGTACGTGACAGTTTCTTGACAACAACCCAAACTGATCATGAGACGAGGGGTCCGAGACAATTGAGGGTGAGGGCAAGTACCGTTTGACACCGTCTACGTGAGCAAAACATGCGTGCACACAGCCCCTACAGAGGACCCATTTTTTGCCCATCAACAGCTGTAGGAACTCTTCACTTCTAACTGGGGGCACCTGCCTCTGTGTAATTTTTTGGAACTTTATTTCCCCGTTTCTGTCTGAGAATGAAAAACAGGGACTGTCGCTGACCGACCCCACTAAGGGCAGCCAAGCATAAATGGGCAAAAACTGAGTTTTCAGTAGGGGCCGTGCGCACGCATACGTTGCTCACATAGACAGCATTGAACGGAACTTGTGCTCACTCCGATGTCTCGGACCCCTCCTTTCATGATCAGTTTAGGCTGTTGTTCAGAATCTGTCATGTACAGGCTGTAACCAGATGTGGCTCTCTTGAGCTACCAGTCATTCTTGCTGCTTTAAGTGGGGTCAGTCAGTGACAGTGCCTGTGTTCCATTCTGGGATAGACAGCCGTCTGATTGTTGAATGGTGATGGAGCAAATGACCCACCACCTCTTGGCAGGTGAGACCTGCCCGTAACATGCCAAAAGCTCTTTTTCTCTCTCCTGTGCACAAGCCGTTCCATTTTCTTGATGCAGTAACATTTTCCTTTTTTTTTTTTTTTGTTGGCTTCATGTAGGTTATTGACCACCCCCAGAAGAACAAGGCAATTGCCGCTGTACATATCACAAACAGCTCAAAGTTTACTACCCTGCCCGAAAACAAAGTGCGGGAGGGGTTATGCGTTTGTCTCCGTTTATTTATTTATTTATCTGTGTGTGTGTTTGTCTATGGACAACCTACAGGCTGCAGTTTTGGTCGGATCATTTTCATATTTCACAGAGGGGTTGGTAATGGTCCAAGTGAGAAGTGATTAGTTTTTGGTGCAGATCCGGATCAAACTGTGTATTCTGGATCATTCTGAAAATTTCATTAACAATTGGAGGTGGGGCAAATTTCCATTTTTTTAAATAACTCCATCAAAAACATAATGAATCACTTGAACATCAACACACTATAGCCCTCCAGGGAGGGCAAAAACCATCAGTAGTTTCATCCGGATCCGGACCTGGATCTGTCAGATAAAAACCCTCCAAAATATCGGCCATATTTCAAGGTCGCGGGCGGGTTATGTGGCCTTTGGACACACCCTCTAGTTACTGATGTGCTTGGCGGGTTCATGTGGTGCGCGTCAGGATTACGATACTACATGCTTTTGTTTATTTCCACTTGTGCTTCACTGGAAAAGCAATAAAAATCAATCGATTCTTCAATTTGACGCAACTACAGTACATACCTGACATCTGCGTTTTTAATGGTGCCAAGTATAGTTCCTTAACACTAAGAAAAAAATTAAATATGTGGTATTTAATACCTAGTGTAATTTTGGTAGATATTATTTATAATAATTTTTAAGAATGCTGTTAATTGTGAAACCTTGATTTAGAGGAAGATGATTTTTATTTATATCAGTAAATGATTCTGGTTGGTTCCATTGGTAAATTAATATCGCACAGGATCTCTCACATGCTGTTATTTAGAGCATTTCTATAAAAGATTTTTTCCATTTTTTCTTTAAGTATTGTTTTTGCATTTAAAGTCGCCAGTGCCACAAGAAAATGTCTGAACGTAGCGGTGGCGGAGACAATGACCGTGAATCCATAGTACAACAATAGGGATTTGTCCTCTATGCACCAGAAATGAACACATTTCATATGGTTCCCACAAAAAAAGTCAAGTTATGCAATTACAAACAGGAAAACACATATTCCCCCTCTTTAAACACTATCACAATATTTATAGAAAAAAAACAGAGCTAGTAATCTGGCTAATTAGGTGTCTGAAGACTATGGACTGTATCAACCAAGCAAAAACCGACCAGAACGTCTTCCAATGTGCCCGCTGGCCAGTCCATCACTGGTAGCACTTGCAAACTGATGCGTGTCAAGTACATCCCAGCTGGGAAGCAAAACAGCGGGGCACGTGAGGAGCCAGCAACTCTATCATTGTCAATGATGTCATCGGACTACAGAAAAAAATCACTCTGAAATAAAAATATTGCATTGCAAATTTTGCAATGCAAAAGCAGATTTGCATTGCACAAGCGCTGCTTTTGCATCACAAATTGCGGTGGTATACTGGACATTTCAGACCCTGTCGTTAGGTCAGACAAGACAATAGAACTTATCCTCTGAACACAGGCAGTGAACACTATTCCTATAAAAACTGTTTGACTTATTGCGCCAACATAAAGGATTAGTGACGGCCGCAGCAATGATGGCCAACTAGAATTGAAAATATCCATGAACACTTTTGGGGACATAAATGTTTATTCAGAAAAATAAACTGACATGCTGAAACATCAAGTAATGTGATGTGAATTGTTTTCAATGTAATACACATTAAAGATAATTTCTGCATCACTAGCACTACTTTGAGTTCTCATTTTAACATACCGCCCCAGCTTTTTCTGATTTGGGGTTGTAGTTTCAAAACTGTTTCTGCTATTGGGTTAGGTTTCATCATGTTTAAGTTTCACCACAAACTTAACAGCACCGACTTCCTCATTTCAAGGCAGGGTTGGCACCAATATGGCCTTTCATACATTGTTTTAATGTGACCTGTGACTCTCATACTCAGACCACATACACCAAAGTGACCATGGCTGGTGGCCTGCGGAGAGAACGTTCTGCTTGATTTCAGAGCTTAAGATCAGGATAAACTCTATCAAACTGCATCACCCATCTCTGCTAGTAAAGAACCTTGCTTCTGATGTCTCGCTGCACTGTACACTTCTTCACTCCAGAGGTCAGAGAAACATGATAATAGACCTATAACACCTGAAACTTCCACTGCTTTTCACAAATTTTCTCATTTCTGTGACAGAGTCTCTCACATCAGGAACCACAGAGGTGTATATATTTTGCACTAGAGCAGGGGTGTGTTTAGGGCCTGGCTACCAGACTATAGCCCGGGTTATTTTTTCTTTTGCCTGGGGCCTTTTCTCATGGCTAAAAAATAAGACGAGTAGGAACTTTGAGCTCTTGCAACCACTGAATCTTCAGCCTATATGGTAATTTATTTGCAGCATGCGTTACAAAGTTACCATAGTTATGGGGACGCTTATGTGTCTGTACCATTCTCATGAAAGTCTTCCCCTTCCACCGGGAAGCCTGGAAACTATAAGCCAATTTAAGGTCTTAGCAGCTAGGAAGTTCATAAGGCCTGAAACATGACATTTGGGAGCTAGCTAGTAGCACAGCAAAAAAAAAAAAAAAAAGGATCAGGGAAAAACATAAAACAATGAAGGTAACATTTTTTCTAATTAGATATAAGCTTTCCATTGCTGATAAAAAATAATGTCATGTTATTTGCATGTGGCAAAGATTCGATCTTTTTCTCGTTGTGGCTAACTACCACTAAATGCGCTAGCTTGATCAACCATATTGGTGTACTCTAACATCAGAGGGTTTTCATCGCTTAACATTGACGAACTGATTTTAAAAACTTGGGATATTGCGACAGATTTAACCGATTTTCAATCTTTATGCGTACACCGCAGTCGATTGTGCTAATATACCTCTTTCGGAAGTAGTAAAAGGTCAAGTGCGAGGCTTTGACAAATTGTTAATCACACACTAAAACATTCAAAATTGGTTTAACCCATTCGTGAAATCTGTTATGTCGGTGGTCTGCCACGTTTTTAAATTCAGTTAAAGGTTACACCATGGTTGACATCACTTCTGTTGACATTCAAATTTAAATAAAAAAAAAAAACAGAGGTAGCTCGCCCGTACCTTCCATAGTTCCCTCCCTCTCATGCTTCCGTAACTGTCAACTCTTGTCGGCGATTGGCCGGAACGGTTTGTTATGTTATGGGGCACAGCCTGTGCACCTTGTGTTTATTTGCAGTTTGTGACGCCTGTGCGGTCTCGAGAGCCCGGGTTTTTTTTTTTTTTAATTTAAAGCGAATTCAGGGGCAGGCAGCTAGTGGATCGTGGGGAGATGTCGGCGAATTGAGGCAAAAATATAATCGCGCAGAAAATGAACAAACTTGCATAGTGTACCTTTAAGTGGTAGTGGGTAAGTGGCTTTGATCAGTGATAAATGCTTATTGGGATAGCAAACTTTACAGTTAATGCCATTATGATGTTTGAATTCACAAAATTAGAATATTGGATAAAGTTAATTTAATGTGTTATTGAAACAAAGATCCATTTTGGAATGAAATGAGCGAGTATGCTGTCACGGTTTAAAGAAACAGATTTTGAAGAGAACAAAATTAAGACACACAACTGGCAAAATCAAGTCCCAGAATAGTTTTTCTGCTTCAGCATTACATGCCGCAGACTGTATAAAAAGATGTACGCAGTCTGAAAACTGAGGCCGATGCGGAAATCTCCAAAATTTGCATTCTATTTAATGGCCAGCAGATGGCGACGTCGGTGGTTGCAAAAAGAAGTTCAATCCTATAGAAGTCTATGTGCAAATGACTCTACTTTCTGACCAGATTTATAAGTTTAATAATGATTTTCCTCATTACTGTTTTTATCGCAAGTTTCATGTCTCCTTTGATACATCATGATGTTCATTTTTGTAAATTATGGTCCCAAATAGACTAGAATAAAGGATAAACTTAGTATGTGTTGTAGGGGTGTAGCTATCCTCGGGTCCTAGTCTGATACGGTAAGATCTACCGCTAGATTCACCCCTCGATGCTCCCCGGATATTCAGTTCACGATCTCTTCCAATAGGAATCACATCCGGTTTCAAAATGGAGCAATTCAAATTGCCAAAATAGAGGCTTTCTCTAGGGTATGCTGAAACCAATGGGTGATGTCACGGTTGCTTCGTTCATCTTTTTATACAGTCTATGTTACATACCCTTCAATGCCACTTGCCTTTCAAACACATCAGACTTGAATTTTTTTTCAATTTCAATTTACAAAAAGGTATACCACTTGAGTAGTTACCTGGGAACAAATAAGGAAGAAATTAGGAATTAACTGCTAATAAACCATTAGTTTAATGGAATTTCTTGAGGAAATACGAGTCACCTTTAAAAAGTAGCTAATGATTGTTTTTTTAGGAAAAGAAAAGGAAGTAATTGGCAGTACAGCATTAGTTAACAGCCAGTTCTTGAGTAACTCACAATAAAATTTTATAGATCAGCTACCTACTAATTCCTTATTTGTTCTTCAATTAACTAATCATTTTGTAAAAAATCCGATTAGAGTTACTCAAGTACTGCTCATTGTGGGACGCAGGCAGTTCGTTCCTCATTAGTTCCTCATTTTTCTCCAGTAACAAGTCAAATTTTGAACACCTTTCTATGAAATGCTACAGATAATTCAGTGTTGTGCTGAAGAAGTCCCTGAGAGTATTGTGGCTGAACTGAAAGAATCCAGCATGTATGCTATAGTGGCTGATGAGGCCAGGGACAATAATTCAGAACAACAGGCAGTTTGTGCGCGCTATACCCCTCAAAAAGATGGTGATGCAAATGAACATTTTTTTGGCTTAAAATGATTTGGGAGGGCTTATATACAGACAAAAGCAGGGTCATTAGAGCATACATTAAAAAGAAATGGAATCATCAAGGCATTTTTCATATAATGTTTACATGCAGTACTGTATCCAATATCACATACCATTTTTGCATTAGTCACTTCTTTGAAATGTGAAATTTTAGGCCAGTGCACTGGATTAATTTATGCCAGGTGTGAGACTTCATTATACCATTGACAAATTGACAATCTGTGCCAAATCACATCTTATCTTTGGGGTTCAGCCCCTGGTGTTTCAAATGTCTACACACGTCCCTGCAGGAGAATACGAGGCCACTGGTTATACTGATCGTTCCCAAGGATGGTGATGAATACACAATGCTGCAGTGCCTGATGTATTAAGTTACCGTTGAGTGTACAGGCTCAGCTGGAGGCAGGGGTCGCAAGGATATCAGTTCAAAGACAAAAAAGAAATCAACAATTTGTAATCCAACACCAGTCCCACACAAAATAGCAGTATGCAAACAGACAAGCCAGGGATAGGACAATAGGGTTATGAGAACATATCTCAGGGAAAGGGAGCAGGGCAGGGCAGGAGTTGTAAATTCAACAATTCTTACCGTCCTGACACATGCGACCACTTCAACAACTCCCCTGCTGCTGGCTTACTATTGTGAAAACAGATGAAATTAGTACAGAGATGAGCTCACCAAGTTATGAACTCAACAAATACAAACACACACTCCAGAATCTTCCCAGATCCCATACTCTGCCCCCCCTTCAATGTGAGAGATGAGCAACAAAGGAAGGCAAAACTAGCACAACCCTAAAGATAACTGATCACCTCCCGAAAAGGAGGTCAGTTCAGTTCGCATGTTTGTTTTTCAGTTTAAGAAAACGTGAAACTGGATAGAGGGTGTAGAACCAAAAGCCCCTTCCCAACTCAATACCACCTGAAAATAGCCAATCACAGCAAACAGCATTGTGTATTCACTCATCCATAGCCTCCGAATACAATGCATCAGTAGTGATTAAAAGAAGAATGGCAAAAATGGGCTTTTGAAGAGAAATAGGAGATGTAAATTTACAATGAAACAAACCTATATTATTTCTTAAGCTTCCTCAAAATATGGATACTACACTGATTCGGTAAATAGCCTCATGGTGTGAATGTGAAACATGGGAAGTGAATTAAAATCTCTTGGCTTGTGAACACAGGCATGCTAGCTTACAACCAGAACAAATGTCCCCTTCTCTCCCACGGTCACATGGCAGGTGTAGGTACCTGAGAAGCTGGTAGCTGGCAAAGTCCCATTGGTATAGGCCCAGGTCGGAGCTACAAACAATGTAGCGCCCGTCAAACTGCAATCGAGGTTGGAGGCACACACTGCGATCCTCGGACACAGACAGGGTCTTCAAACACTTGCAGTTGATCTCTCTGCCTATTGGCCACACCTGTTCATTGCGAGAGGATAGGAGCTACTAAGCCTTTTTCTTTCAACACCCTTGACAAACTGACAGCCCAGTAAAAGGAAGTGGAAAAACAACCAAGGCTAACACAATAACAGACTCACAAGCACCCAATTGAAGACCTGCGTGCAGGAAGTACTGAAGTCACAAAATGTCAGTTTCCAAAAACAAAGTTTCCAAAACATGCCGCAGAAACTTTTTTTTTTTAAAGGTAGCCTATTAAACATAGTTAGTCACCATTTTTTGGTGGCACGATTCTCCTTTATTACCGAGAAATCAAGAAAAGTAGTTTTGGACCCTGGTTATTTTTTGTGACAAAATGGCTAGACTTATGTACTTTTTGTGGAAAAAAAAAATCAAGGACTTGAGTACTTTTAACAGCAAAAACCCGTTATTGCTTAGTTTTCAATACAAACATGTTAGTCAAGCCATGCTTTCTTGCTTTTGTGCCTTTATGGTAGGCAGAACTACCCGTTTAACACTAATATAACTTGGAAAAATCCAAAGTCACTTAGACAAATCAGAGACAAACATTAGAAATGCAGAAAAACCTAACTTTGTAGAACCAGTCGCCTTTCAAACAACAGCTCCCTTCCACTTGAATGATTGTTTCAAAATCCTAACTTATGTAATTTTCATAACGGTAAAATCTACTTCTGGGAGTATAAACCGTCCCTTGCAACCATGGTTCCAGCATTTTGACTAGACAGACATGGACTTGGGCACTTGCACAAATTCTATGGACCTGCGTATTTCTTGCAGAAATTACAGTGGATTCCAAAAACACCTTGTAACCATCAACAGGGGAGAAGTACTTCTTTTTTCTTAATCTGTTATCAAATTATTATTTTATCAGTACAGGTTCCAGAACTGGTGGCAGCTTTTTTTTTTTTTTTCTTTCTTTCAAAAATGTGACTTAGGAATGAAGACCTGTGTGCAAGAAGTACCTAACAATCAGCAACAGCGTTTAGGTACACAAGCACCCTCTGTTGGCCATTTGGATGTATAACATCTGTGACTTGCAAATAAGCATCCCCATACAGCTTTCCGATTTGGTAGACTTTAGGGGTTCAAACCAGTACTTGAATAAACGAGTGTTCGCCTAATAAATCATAAACGGCAACAAAAAAAAATTTAAAATCATACTGAAGTCCCATACATTTTTTTTTTTTTTACATTTTATTCCAGTAGGTTCCTGTGTTATGAAGGCCTACTATGGGTCATTTAAAAAGCAGTCATGCGTGTTGCTTTATTGTTTCAATGTTATGAATTGACGAATTTGCCAGAGGTTTTCGCGACGACGTCCTGTAGAACATAAAACAGCAAATAATGGCTCGGCTTATAACTGACGCCATTCTGCGCCAATTTTTCAAAGGGTTCAACACAAAGATGTCTCTATTTTAAATGTAAAAAATGCTGAAACGGGAGATGGGATTCAGAAAAAGTTTTGGATTAATTAATTATGCACACAACTACTATTCTTACGATATCACTTGTATTATATGCACGTTTTCAGATTAGCCTGTTGGTGGTCTCCAGGTCATTTCTAAATGAATAATTCCTTTATCATTACACCCTTATGTATTGGTCTTGGTAATAATGTGATTTTGAGCCGAGTGATCTCGAACGTGGACGGGTTGTGATCCATCACGCATAATATGTGATAGGCTTCTATCTAAAGACACTCAACTGAAAATCTTGTAATACCACCATTACCAGGAGTTGGGGTTGAAGAGATTAGTTACCTTTTTTAATTCAATCATTTTTCTTTAATAATCGTATTGAGTCAGTTTTGTCAACATAAATACATACTGGCAGTAAGCTAACCCAATAAAAGGCAAAAAAGTTAGGCAAAGGCAAACGGTGAAATCCAGCAGAAAAAATGATGTTGCACATCCATCTGCCACAGTGAGTTACCATACCAAATTTGGTGAAGCTGCGATATTAAGTTGACAAGTACTGACCCGTACAAGATTTCCAGGGTCATGGTCACAGAGGTAAGGTCAAAGGTCAAATCCAGCAAAAAAAACTTGACATTGCACATCTATGGGTCATAATGAGTAACCATACCAAATTTGTGAAGCTGCGATTATTAGTTGCGTAGTACCGGCCCGGACAAAATCATGGATGGACGACGGACGGACATGCAGGTGACAATACAAATTATATAAAGTACCTGCTTTAATAGAACGCTTGGAAACCAAAAAATCAATTTTTCTCAAAATGTCTAAAATGGACATTGTCTATAACTATTGTGCTCCAAACCCTCGTCCGGACAGACAGACAGAGGGACGTGATGAAAAAATACCCTCGCTTCACCTTCGGGGGAGCATTTTTCTCTTCTTTTCATAAATCTGAGATCCTTCACCATCTTTCTTTTTTGCCGGTTCTTCTTTGCCCAGCCACAACATTAACCCTCCCGCTCGCTTCGCCGTGCTAAACTCAACTGTACACAATTATAGAATGTTCTTGGCGAAGACTAAGGGTGTTTTCACACATAGGGTGTTTAGGTCGACCTAACCATCTAGGCCGACCTATTTGGTGCGGTGCAGGTAGTGTGAACACAACTAGCAGCACCCAAGGTCGACCTAAACAGCCTTATCGAAAGCGACTGGAAGGGGTGTTCTCAGAGCGGCGCACCAAGCCCTTTAGTTCGGTGCCGCCTACCAAACCAGTGGTGAGAACGCGCAGCGAACCCAGGGTCGGCCCAAGCCCAGAATTTCTTCTTCACCGCCATAGGGTTATAATGTCAAATATCAGCTAGCTGAAACTGTTGGCTTGCTAAGCTAGCGAACTTCCTAGCTGACTAAGCGAACTAACGTTAGCTAGAACTGTAGACCCATTTACAGGTGACTTCATCAAAAAGATGCGTGCGCATCTTGGCACCGGAAGTAGCGGTCTCCCCAATGCAGTCTAAGGAGTTATGAATCTGGAAACATTGAATTAGATATTTTACCAGCACCGAAATGTCTGGTTGTAGCGTGTATGGCTGTCAGAATTAATATTCCATTGGTGGACTAAGTTTTACAGGATTCCTAGAGGATCGCATTCGCATGAAGCCCACTGGCCGCAAGCGAAGCGTCAAGTCAAACTCCGAACGCTGCCTTGATGCTTTTAAACGGCCACTGAAAGCGTCAGCCGCATCAACATTGACAGTTGTCAACAAGACCAAGATGCCATGGGTGTCACTCTCAAAATATTCAACAAGATAACGTTTAATTTTGAAAAAACCTACCGATAAAGCTTATTTTAAGTGATGAAAAAGTGCAACATTCAGGTTACTGCACATTATGTTATTTACAGGCATAATTTTCCACCTAAATTTAGCTGTCAAGTAAATTAAGATTATGATTCACTTTACTTCACCCAGCAGCAAATAAGTTAGCTGACTAACTTAGCAGTGTAAAATTCTTACCAGTGTACGTTGAGTTAGGTTCTGTCTAACTGTAGATCGCTTGATAACTTACATGCCCACAAAATAACAGATTTCCTCTCAAAACTGCGACTTGGTTAAAAAGCAAGCGGGTTCTACAACTGCATGTGATGGTTCCGCTAAATGTGTGCCACCAACCACGACTAGGCGAAATAGTTAAATAACCTAAAAGACAAATGCATTTATATTGAGTCAACGCTCAAGAAATTGAGCAGTAGCGAAAAGTACAAATCTGACATGCATCACGCGCTGCCAGTGGGCTTTGCTCCATTGAAATTAATGTAATCAATTTTTTGACACGCGTCTCACGGTTATAGACATTAAATGAAATATGTGAGAATAATGGTAAACAGAAGCAGATTTTATCTTTGCATGACAACTACGCAGTCAAACTCGCTAGCCAGCAAGCCAACAATACAAAATAATACTTAGCCTGCCATACAGGTAAAATTACTGCCAGGACGTAGTTTTCACGCATCATACACGGCGGTCTTATGGCCTTGTGTTTGACTAGGAAGGACCTCTGATTTCAGGACACAAAACTCCAAGTCTGTCGTGGTTAACATTCTGCTAATGTCCACAGATAACATAGGCCTACTCATAAGCATCCAGTGACTTGTATGCTCGTAGTTCCTCCCTGGTGTACACGGTAGGTTTCTCGATCAAATGGGTATCAGGCCACGGAATACTGGGCCACTAACTAACGTCATCTACCCACTCACTGATACCATACAGATCTGGAAATTGGTTGCCATTCGTCAAAGTAAATTTGTTTTGGTAATATTTGCGATCTTTGATGGCTAATGCCCTCGGATAGCTTGACAAGCTATTATGGTACGCCATACTTCCATTGCCAAGCTGCGTGCGCAACCTGTCTTGTTTGCAAACAATAAATAGGTCTATTGATCGCTATGCACTGCTTCCTATGCCAGCCATGTTAAAGCCTTAGTCGCATAGGAACCCTTTGCGCATGCTCAGTAGGCTACAATCCTGAGTGAACCGTTCGCTGTGGTTTAAATACAAAATACGCTGCCTCTTTACTCAAGGTGGCGTCATTGGCCATAATGACGGAGAGACTGTGTTCCAGTTCAGTGGAGCCAATTTCACTGCAAAAAAATATGCTAACGGCTCAAGAGACCGACTCACCCAGAAAATTGTCGGCCCAAAATGAAGGTCGAATACTGGACTTGTGCCAGAGTCACCCTTCTGTCAGTTTAGACCAGACGGGATAGCCCTCGTAGCCCTCGTTCCTAGACGAACCTTGGACGCCAAAAACACTGTGACTGGTTCCTGGTTTGTCTCTACCTGGACCACAGTCAGAAGGTACTTACATCTGCTGACATGGAGCACCCCAGAAGTCTTGGTCTTCAGAGATGCTCTAACCCACTCAAGGTCATAACAATTTAGCTCCAGTCAAAGTCATTCAGTTCCCATTTCTCCCACATCTAACATGTTGAATGTACAAGAATTGAGGGTTCGCTTACTGTCTAAGATCTGTCTGCAGACCTTGATGTGCTGTTGTCATGAAGCTATCAACATTATACCCTGGATCAGTGAGTGGATTTTTTTGGCTCATCAGTGTATAAATGTAATTTTAGGTGCAGTTTGATTTCAGCTAGGCCCACCTATTGATAAATCTGCCTGCATTAGGCAAGCGGTAAAGCAATTATTCACTATCCAGGACTAGGACCATCACATGTAAAGAACATAGGCAGCCCACAGAAACAACCAAATTATTGCCACATAATTTGCGGATTTCACATGCTTGAACATTCCACGTTTTTCATGCAACCTGCTGTGCTCACATCAGTAAAGCACAAGCTTGATACAAGTAAAATTATTTGATATGTGACATGAGTCAAAAGCCATGCAACCTTTTTAATCATTAAAAATGAAGGAGACATTAATGAATGCAAGCACATTAAACCAACAAGGCAACAAAAATGCCATCTTCAGAAGGTATACATTTTTTGACAAGAAAATCATGGCTTGACACATTGAATGGGTTGATACTGACACAACTGAACATCTTACCTTGATTTCATATTTATCCGCACTTAATAAAATATAGTCACCAGGACTATGCATCAGTGACTCCACTTCACTTCTTTGCAGGACCACCTAATTTGGGGATTAAACACAAACATGCTGTCATATTTTTAGGAATTAAAGGCTACTTCTTAATTCCTCAACATTGTATGTAAAATTTAAAATGAACAAGAGTCATCAGAAGATGACATATAATCCCCCCCTGCCCACGTAATCTAATCACAGAAGTCCCAAAATATCAAAAGGCACCAGTCTAGGACCCGATTAATATGCACAGTAAGTTTTGTTAAGAAATACTTAACGGTATTCGAGTTCTGCGCCAGAAATGAAATAATTATCGAAGGACGGACATCACAGTTTTAGGTAGAAATAGAAATTTTGGGAGTGTGCTGATAATTTTGTGTTAATTGAAAACGGCGCCGGCGGGGTTGTGTGTGTGTGTGTGTGTGGGGGGGGGGGGGTCCGGGGGAGCAGAGTGCCTAAGTACCCCTCCGCCGTTATAAAATCACTGTAACCCACTGCTTCAAGGGGCTTATTCCTTTTCTAAAATGGTTACCCTACATATAGCCCATTAAATAAACACACAAGAAAAAAAATCGACAATTTATTGGTAATAATGCAACAATTATATTGTGAACTTGTTCCACCAAGCAAGATAGAGTGGACAGAATGGTTGGCCAGCAACACAAACGCTAAGATTGCTTTTACATCTAGCGCCATTATCATGTCACATCAGGCCATTTGGGCTCGCTAATGTAGATGTACTATGAAAGCAGGCTATTTTGAATGTCTCCTTCAGTTTCCCGAAGACCACGTTAAATCATTTTACGTTCGTTTCGGTTTTTGAGTTCTAAACTTTGTCGATCGGCCAAATCATTACAACCAGCAGCGGGAATAGGGAACGACTGACTTTTGTCCTCCACACTTGCCAGTGCCCAGGAAAAAATGTCGAATTGTGCATTTGTTTGCTAGCCAGCTTGTCAACTGGCTTGGCCCCGTTAAATAATTTTAGGCTACGTTCATTTCGGTTTGAGTTTCCTTGTTCTCAACTTGCGCCGATCGGCCAAATACTTACAACCAGCAGCGAGAGTAAGACACTATTGACTTTTATCCTCCACACTTGCCGGTGTCCAGGAAAAGATGTTGAATTGAGCATTAGTTTGCTAGCCAGCTTGCTAACTAGCTGGGGCCCATTAAATAATTTCAACTTGCGTTCGTTTCGGTTTTCAAGTTTCCTTGCTCTCAACTTTCGCCGATAGGCCGAATCATTATAACCAGCAACGAGAGTAGGGAACGATTGACTTTTGTCCTCCAACACTTGCCGGTGTCCGGGAAAATATGTTGAATTGTGCATTAGTTTGCTAGCCGACTTGTCAACTAGCTAGCCTTCACTACAGTGAATGTGGTTACCCTACACATAGCCCATAAAATAAACACACAAGAAAAAAGACAACAATTTATCGCTATTAGGCAACTGAAATAGCGAGCTAGTTAGCAACGTAGCTTGCAACACAAAAGTGATATCGAACTCGGTTATCAAATAGCTAGCCAACTGGTTATCGGTTAAAAGGCTAAACCTCGCTGACACTGAAATAAAGAGCTAAAAGTCTTGAAACAAACGTAACCTAACGAGTCAGTTGAGTGCAGAGTAGTTCGTTGGCGCAGGGATATTTTGTGCAGCGGCCTGCCACAGTGGGTTACATAAGGGAGAGTTAACCAGGAGTACATTCCACAGTTTTGATCAATGCACGAGCCTCCGCGAAGTGCCTTTTGCACATGCCGGATTCCATCTGAAACGGAGATTATGTATAACACATTATGCGCGATTATGCAGACTGTAGCTAATTTGCTACCCACAATAACAATGACCTTATAACGGTTTCCGAAGAGTCAGCGAGCTGAAATCAGTCTGATGGCATAGCACGTAGCTAGCAAACGGTCAGCAGTTGCTGATACATGAAGTGGACACGTTAGCTTCCTTTGTAACCGTACGCAATTACAACCGTTTAATGAATAAAGCCTGGTTACTTTGCTGCTGTAATATTTACGGTCATTATCGCTTGAGTACGAGTCAGCGAGCGGAATTCAGTCTGCTGGCACAGCACGTAGCTAGCGAACTGTCAGCAGTCGCTGATACATGAAGTGAACACGTTAGCTTCATTTGTAACCGTACACAATTACAGTCGTTTAATGGATAAAGCCTGATTACTTCGCTGCTATAATATTTACGGTCATTATCGCTTGAGTACCTATTGTTAACCGCCCCGCAGGACGCAACTGATATGACGCCGCTAAATTTACTGGAGATAAATGAGCAGCTCGGTTTTTGTTATACCCAGTCAAATACCAGCTCTGACGTTGCTATGGTTACAAGTTGGCTAGTGGATGAATTTCGAATGGTGAAACAACCGTAGCCGACCTACCTGTGTGGTTTTAATGCATACCTGCCAGCCAATCAGAAAAAAAGTATTCACCCAGACAATGATATAAAGTCATTTATACCGGCATTGAACGCGGCTCAACCAATCACATTTAAGGAAGGTAAGCCCCCGTTTCATAATACATATTTCGCACGGCTTGACCATTTTTTTTGCCCATGTTTTTCGAAAATTAGCCGTGCAAATCACGGCTGCACGGCTCGCTAGCTAAAACTAAGACGGACATACTGATGTATATCCCCCGCATGCCCGGGGTATAAAAATATACTGTGCAATATAAATATTATTCTTTCAAAGTTATTTCACATTAAAAAAAGCATTACATTTAGTTATCAAATTAAGGCAGAAAATGCACGTGAGGATGGTCAGTCCTAGCAGTGATTGTCCAGAGTTAGTAATAGTACATAAAATCTGACACAAATGAATCACAATCCTTGAGAGTTTGTGTGAGAGTCTAGAGGAGTTCCTACCTTCGTCACCCACTCAGTGTGCCCAGTGAGGGTATTCAGACAAGCTCCCGCTGACAAAGACCAGACCTTCACAGAGAAGTCAGCTGAGCCACTCACCAGGGTGTCCAGCTCATCGTTGTAGTCAATACTGAACACTGCACATTTAATGAGACCAAAAGCACAGTAAACAAATCTGGACCTTTGGTAACAAATTTCAATCATCTAAGAATGGACACCAGCTTATGAAATTCACAGTATTTTTTGTACCAACACAAACTGAAAGCAGATACATAGACATGAGCATGTGTTTAATTACACTGAACAAAAATATAAATGCCCCATGTCAAATATTGATGCCACATGGAGTTAACAACTCTAAATGAGCATATGCTGACTTTTACTTGTACAATAGGGATATTTCTCTTGATTTGTGTACCATTTTTTAGTCCATCTCTCAGTCAGTGAGCATTTGCTCAGTGACGCAGTGATTTCACTCAGTACATGGGTGTGGCATTTCCAGACAGTGATCAGACAGAATAAGCAGTACCCAGACACTTGTTATACTGGGGACAATAAAAGGCCGCCCCAAAATGTCAAATTTTGTCAAAAGTCATCATGCCTCAGATGTCTCAGGTCATGTGGGAGCATGCCATTGGTATGCTGGATGAAGGGATGTCCACCAGAGCAGTCTGCATACAGTTCCTTGAAGCAGAGCACATTCCAGTTCTGGACTGGCCTGCGTATTCACCGGACATGTCGCCCATAGAGCATCTTTGGGATGTTCTGGATTGACGTGTCCGCGACAGTGTTCCAGTTCCGGATAATGTGCACCAGCTCCGTGTGGCCCTCCGGGAAGAATGGAATAACATTCCACAGGCCACGATAGACAACCTGATCAACTCCATGCAAAGTAGATGTGTGGCTCTGAGAGACGCAAATGGTGGGCACACAAGATATTGAACTTCAATTTCTTCAAACTGACCCCCAACATGTTCAAAGGATTGTCACTCCTTTGCAGATGCCAATATCAAGATGTAATGGACGGTGATTTGAAAGTTAGTCATTAAAAAAAAAGAATTTTGAGTCGCTTCATACATTACATGACCCTATTGTTAATAAAAACTCAAAAATTTGACATGGGACGTTTATATTTTTTTTTCAGTGTATCTGTAATCGGAGCCACAGCGAAAAATATTTCAACATACAGCATTATCAACAGCCACTTTGACAAATGTCTAAGTGCCTCTTTAATTGAGAGACTGTAATTACTTTTTGACATTTAACACCTAACAGTACAATGAAAATTGGCTCCCATCTCTGAACCAAACCACTGTTCACAAAGTTCAGTATACAAACACATCACACAAAGGAAACATAAAACTTCCCATCTGTGGTGGTCGGCACCGACCGGCACTGGGAATGCACTAACCACCGCTCAGTTCAGGTAGCTACTGCTTTTCCTGACTGGCACTATTTTTTCGAAGATAAGTTAAAACGAATGAATCCAGCGTCCAAAAAAAATCCCTAGAATCAAATGACCCAAAATATGCTCTCCCCCCCCCTCTTTTTTACTGTCAGAATAGTGAATTTTCATTTTCGACCCAAAACCCGTCTGCTCTGGTCTTCATTGATACTGAAAAACCTGCCCAACAGTGATGGAAACACGAGGGCCATTCGAGCCCGCGTGTGCTGGGTATTCATGGCAAATTGAATCTGAGGCTGTGGGGAAATGATCAGTGCGATTGTCTCAATCTAATGAAAGACAGGCAATTATAATCAGGCAGAGTGACTGATTTCTGTAGCTCTGTACTTTGCATGGCGAGAGAAAAGTTGTTATATAAACGACAGCAAAACTAAAAAAAAAAATCTGTCGAGGACAGTGACATTCGTTACATGTTAATCTATCAGTGTTTAAGAACAGTGGCGGTCGGTGGACGGAAAACCGAGGAGGCGGAAGACATACCTTGAAACGGATGAGATTATTGACCTGATTTTAATCATTCTTCTTGGTTAACACGTTTTCCAACAATATAAAAATCCATTTGCAGTCAATACACAGCATCCCTTTTAATGAAATGGCGAGGCGAGTGAATAATAAATTCAATAAAAATTTTTAATTCACGTGCCTTAATAGGTAACCCTTCACATAAAAAAAAAACCTACGGTGGATTTTCCGCGTTAACTTTTGCCCCATCTTACAAAGCAAGAAATATGTACTTTTTTGCCTTCAGTTGACGCGTTTTATCTCTCGTCTTAATGAAGACAATTAGCAACACCTGAGAAGGGAGAGTTAAAGTATCTTCTATTAGAGAAGACGACAAACAGATCAAGACTAATAAGCAGTTTAAAGGAGTTTATCGCCCTCCTTGTTCTCTGTCCAACGGACGCCACTGAAGAAATGTTTGAAATATAAATGACAGTTGTTAGGTCGTTTTCAGAAATTTTACCAAAATTACTTGGATACAAAATAGAAAAACAAGTTGATGAATATGGCATCCTTCTATGAAAATTAGAGGCATCTCGCTACGCACCAAGGAGCACATCAAAGAAAAAGTAATCTGGTGACTCAGGCAATATCTGCTTTCGAATTGACGCAAAAATTTTCCTGCACGCGTTCGCATACAAACAATTCTCCGACCAGCACCCCAAGCATCCTGGGCAGAACCCTACAAACCATATCAGTTTGGTACAATGCAAGAATATTCCTGGACTTATGAAAACTTAAAGTAGAAATTGTAGAACCAAAGAGACGATTGTTGAGTCCCAGAACACATTAAGACATCAAATTTACTGAGTAAATTACCCAGTGACCCACTCCAGGGGGAATGGTTTCCATGGTCACACTGCAGAGCAGTGAGACACTCGCCAATCACAAAGGATTTTAAAGGCGACCTAAATTAAACATTTCCAACTTTGAAGTTCCAGTATGAGGGAGAATAGGAATTACAGTAGAAATTGGAGTTCAAGTCTCGACATGCCATGTGAGACAGTTTCAAATACTGGTAACAAATGTCCCCACATGAAATATTTTTCAAATGTTTATCCAAAACACTCAGGGAATTAGTCCCAAGACATTAATCAAGAATCAAGAAACTAATCTGCCAGCCCAGAAAAAAACAATGTTATTTTACAAATGCGCCGAATCATATTCAGTGCCTGACGAAAGTCTTGTCGCATAAAGACATAGTAACGAAAAACAGCTTATAACTATTTCTAACCAATCTTTTGTTATAATAAATGGTCCATTTTAATGTCAAGGGCTTTCACATTAATAATTTGGTGCAAAATGAAACTTTGAAAAAGGGTTCTAATGTTCACAGCCTGGCCAAGGCCATAACGTGTATTTTCTGGGACAAGTCTTGTCCTCTCTTCAGATGATGCAACAAACAACAGATTAGAGTTTCACCTATGACAAATGCTGTAATTAACACATTCCCAGATGTGTAGAGAAATAACCCCAGCACTGATCATCAAGAGCCTGAAGACTGAGTCTGCTGCTGAGGTGGCAGACATTTTTAATGTATCCAAATTTCAAGTGGAGGGGATAAGAAAAATGTGAAAAAAAACTGGTGATGTTCATGGCAAGTGCAGGTCAGACAGACCCCATTATGACAACTGTCTGAAAGGACCGTTTGTTGCTTCAACTGTACAAGGCCAGCCCTTCTTCAACTACAGCTGTGATGTGAATAGAGGCCACTAGATGGCAGTATTTACCTTTTTTTTTATTCAGCCCAGACTGGAGCTAGGTTTAGACATGTCCTGGGCATGTCTGGGGAAAGTCCCAGAAAATAAAAAAAAGAGGTCTAAATGTGGGTGGGGTCTGCAAAAGAGTATATAAAGAGTAGAATTGAGACAGTAAAGTAGTAGGAGAAATTGCAAGAAGAAGGATACATGTGACCAGACCTATCATTTCTGTTCAAGACCTGTGAAGTTTCTTTAGTGGATTTTTGCCTGTGTTTGAGCATTTTCCTCACCCAGGACATCACCAAGCCACTCCACCAAAACCAAGGGACTGTAAATATTTTTGTTGTTATATATTGAATCTTGGCCAGTAGATTAGTTTAGTTAAAAGTCCTTGTTTGTGAATTAAATGTGTTTAATTTTTTTTAAAACTGTGTCATCCCTTGCTGTTGCTGTTGTGTGTAAATGTAATAACAAATTGGGGCCATAACACAGCAAAGCTACATTAGGAAATGTCACCAAAAATCCCAGTATCTACAAGAAGAATTTGTCAAATTCACTCTCAAAGTGGTTTTCAAGGCCGAATTAAGTCCACAGAAGCCTGCATTAAACAGAAAACAAATAACCTGCATTGCATTTGCCAAGGCCCACAGCTTGCAGAAAGGATTGATACTGGAAAAGTGGCTGAAAGTATATTTTTCTGATGAATCATCCATTAAACTGCATCCCAGTCACTGTACAAGACCTTTTGGAACCCTCAACGACCCAAGATTCTCCCAGAAAACAATCATGATTGGTGGAGGAAAAATCATGGTTTGTTGTTACAGCCAGAATGTGGGGGGGGGGGTGTGTGTGTGAGAAAGATCTGCAGAGTGGATGGCAACATCAACAGCCTGAAGTCACCTGACATGAACATTATTGAGCATTTCAGGGGTAAAATGAAGGAAGAGTCTTGGAAGATGAAACCAAAGAATCTTGATGAACTTTGGGAGTCCTGTAAGACTGCTTTCTTTGCCATTCCAGATGATTTCATCATAAAGTTATTTCAGTCATTGCCAAGACGTATGGATACAGTCCTCCATGCTCATGGGAGTCTACTCAATATTAATTCCTTTTTCCCAAGGCACCTTGAATTTATGTTCTAATATCATGGTGGTACATTCGTGTATTCAAAATAAAGTGTAAGTATAATTTCCACATTTTTTTTTCAATGCGACAAGACTTTTGTCCAAGCAAAATCTGACCTTTCTGTACTAATAAAACTCAATGAATGACATAAAACTCTATTTTGGTATATTTAGCATAATCTAGAGGGCTTTGCCTTTCATAGAAGCCATTTTTTTATTCCAATTGATCAACTACAAGTCTGGTTATTATTTGTTGTTTCTACAACTTGGATAAGTGACAAGACTTTTGTCAGGCACTGCCGGAGAGCAGCTTGAGAAAGTTCACAGCAGTAAGCTAAAGGGGTGGAGACATGGCAGATGAGGAGTACTGTACCTGCACCAGTGTGTCCACGAAAGTGCTGTATTTTCGCTCCTGTGCTCCACTCCCAGCAGGCAATAGTGTTGTCAAAGGAGCCGGTGACCAGCTTCTGCTCATCGAACTTCACCGCAGCGCAGGTGTGCGTCTGAATGCCATAGATGCACTGCCCAGTACACACATCCCACAGCTTAGCAGACAAGTCATCAGAGCCTGTAAAAACAGAACCGCAGGATCAATATAAAACACCACGTTTAACACAATGTCACGCAGACCTGCCCCATGGCAGCAACAAAACAGCAGATGATAAACGCAACATTTTGGTCATTTCCCCTGCTATTATTAATAATTTTAGTTCTCGCCCTATTCACCGAGCCTGGAAAGGACATATCATATCCCATTGCTTTGAACTCCATCACCAGTTCAGGAAAATGCAGATTACCATTAGCTTTCCTCCAAATAGGATGATGTCAGAATTTTCAGCTGCTGCTTCAGTTGATCAGGTATCCAAGCAGGGAAGCCACAGGTGCCCCATCAACAAGCAAGGGTTACTTGCTTGAAATAAAAGGGCGTCATGCTGGCCAACTGAAAAGCACGTGTATCAAGCAAGTGGATGACTTACCTGTATATGTTGTCCAACCTGAGGGGAGAGAGGGTCCAACTCGCACTCTCCAGAGACCTGCTGCTTCCTTGTGGAGTCCTGATGGATGAGGAAACTGAAGAGCACATGGAAGTCAAAGTGAAGCGACGACCCAGGACAAGGAACTACCCTATTCAGCCGTCAGAGAGTGAAGCCTCAGACTAAGAGAGTGATACCTCGTCTTGCTGCTCCGCAGATCCTCCAAGTCTTCATGAGCAAAGGGTGACCAGAGTCTACAAGATTCCAAGGTGTTGCCATGACTCCTTAGCTGTTCTCCAAACTGGAAGGCGTGATGGAGACTTACCTGTGGGATTCCTGGATGATGCATTGCCTGTCTGTGGTGGTGTTGTTACTGAAAGTTCTGTCCCTGCTGCTGCTGCTGGAGGTCCTGTCCATGGTCCTGCCACGGTTGACAATACGGTCTGTGCTGCTGCTACCGAAGGTCCCGTCCTTGCCGCTGAAGATCCTGTCTGTGCTGCTGCCATTAATGGTTTTGTCTATGGTTCTGCCACTGCTGGAGATCCTGTCCACAGTGCTGCTGCTGCTGCTGCTGTAGGAGGTCCCGTCTCTGATGCTGCGGCTGAAAATGACTTACCTGAGCCTGTGGATGACTGCTGGAGAGAGATGGCAAACAAGTCTCAAGATGACCCCCTCTTTGGGAGAGAGCCCTCGGGAGCACCCGAAATCCATAAAGTGCCAGATGAAGTGCCTTCTGAAGATCCTCCCACCAGGAGATCTGAGAGATCTCGAAGAGCTCTCAGCCGCTTTCAGTATTCCCAGTTAGGGAACCCCCTTATTTCCTTTGCCCACACCATATTAGATGGTTTGAATAGGGCTATGGTCTCTTTTAATGAGCTAGATAACCACTCACTGCTGAGAATATAGCTTTCAGAAAGTTTTACCAGTAGACATCCATGAAGGGACTCATGGGGGGGGGGGGGGGGGCAGTGTAACCCACCTTAAGTTTTGGCTACAAGGACCATAAATTTAATAATGGTCAGTGCCCAATAAATAGATAAATACATAAATATGAATAAATAGAATAGAAATAGAAATAAATTCAATATAAATAACAAGAAGCTGAGTTTACATGACTATATTTATTTTCTTTTCATCATCTTCGTGATCTGGTTGAAAGTGAATGTACTCTCAAAGACTTTTATTTTCATGAATAGTCATATCCTAGGTGACGGGGTTGTTTCTTTTTTTTTTTTTTTAGACTTCACTTGAACGACTTGAAATCACTTGAATGAATGCTATTCATCTCTGTCCTGTACAAATACTCGTAAAACTTAAAATCACTTTTCTCTTCAAAGCCCTTTTTATGAAAAGCTAGAAGACCCTTGTGTTTGTGTACAATTTGAACTCCAGTGAGTGAACCATTTTGCTGGCATCGCTGGCGAGTGTCGGCACTGTTGGCTTCTAGTTCATTGGTTTGAATGGGATAACTAGCTGAAGAAGGAATCTTACAGAGCTTGGTTGGCTCGTGGGACCCCTGAGGCAGCTGACCGGTACCAGCAGGCTAAGCGTGCTGTGGCCCGGGCGGTGGCGGAAGCAAAAACTTGGGTATGGGAAAAGTTCGGGGAGGCCATGGAGGAGGACTATCGGTCGGCCCCGATGTGATTCTGGCAAACCGTCCGGCGCCTCAGGAGGGGAAAGCAGTACCCTACCAACACTGTTTACAGTGGAGGTGGGGAGCTGTTGACTTCGACTGGGGATATTGCCGGCCGGTGGAAGGAATACTTAGAGGGCCTCCTCAATCCCACTGATACACCCTCTGTTGAGGAAGCAGAGGCTGGGGATCCAGAGGCTGACTCATCCATCACTCGAGCTGAAGTCACTGAGGTAGTCCGGAAGCTCCTCGGTGGCAAGGCACCGGGGGTGGATGAGATCCGCCCTGAGTACGTCAAGTCCCTGGGTGTTGTAGGGCTGTCTTGGTTGACACGCCTCTGCAGCATCGCGTGGCAGTCGGGGACAGTGCCTCTGGATTGGCAGACCGGGGTGGTGGTCCCTCTATTTAAGAAGGGGGACCGGAGGGTGTGCTCCAACTATAGGGGGATCACACTTCTCAGCCTCCCATGTAAAGTCTATTCCAGGGTGCTGGAGAGGAGAATCCGGCCGATAGTCGAACCTCGGATCCAGGAGGATCCGACAAAAACAATGCGGTTTTCGTCCTGGTCGTGGAACACTGGACCAGCTCTATACCCTCTGCAGGGTGCTTGAGGGTGCATGGAAGTTTGCCCAACCAGTTCACATATGTTTTGTGGACTTGGAGAAGGCATTCGACCGTGTCCCTCGTGGCATTCTGCGGGAGGTGCTTTGGGAGTATGGAGTCCGGAGCCCTCTACTAAGGGCCGTGCGGTCTCTGTATGACCAGAGCAGGAGCTTGGTTCGCATTGCCGGTAGTAAGTCAGACCTGTTCCCGGTGCATGTTAGACTCCGCCAGGGTTGCCCTCTGTCATCGGTCCTGCTCATTATCTTTATGGACAGAATTTCTAGGCGCAGCCAGGGGCCAGAGGGAGTTCGCTTTGGGGACCACAGGATCTCATCTCTGCTTTTTGCAGATGATGTTGTCTTGTTGGCTCCTTCGAACCAGGACCTTCAGCATGCACTGGGGCAGTTTGCAGCCGAGTGCGAAGCGGCAGGGATGAGAATCAGCACCTCCACGTCCGAGGCCATGGTTCTCGACCGGAAAAAGGTGGCTAACCCCCTCCGGGTTGGAGGAGAGCTCTTGCCTCAAGTGGAGGAGTTCAAGTATCTTGGAGTCTTGTTCACGAGTGAGGGAAGGATGGAGCGTGAGATTGACAGACGGATCGGTGCAGCGGCAGCAGTAATGCAGTCATTGTACCGATCTGTTGTGGTGAAGAAGGAGCTGAGTCGAAAGGCAAAGCTCTCGATTTACCAGTCAATCTACATTCCCAACCTCACCTACGGCTATAAACTCTGGGTCATGACCGAAAGAACGAGATCTCGGGTACAAGCGGCTGAAATGGGTTTCCTCCGCAGGGTGGCGGGTCGCGCCCTTAGAGATGGGGTGAGGAGCTCTGTCACCCGGGAGGAGCTCAGAGTAGAGCCACTGCTCCTCCACGTCGAGAGGGGCTAACTGGGGTGGCTCGGGCATCTCTATAGGATGACCCTGGACGCCTTCCTGCGAAGGTGTTCAGGGCATGCCCCACCGGGAGGAGGCCTCAGGGGGAGAAACCCGGGACACGCTGGAGGGACTGTCTCTCGGCTGGCCAGGGAACACCTCGGGATACCCCTGGAAGAACTGGAGGAAGTGTCCAGGGAGAAGGAAGTCTGGGTATCCCTGCTTAGACTGCTGCCCCCGCGACCCGGTCCCGGATAAGCGGTAGAAGATGAATGGATGGACTTTAAGGTATTGTACTATTATTTTATCTATGTATATTTATTCATTTATTGGTATTTATCATTCTTGATATTTATAAATATTGATTCAATATTATCTGTATCCCGAATAAGGAAATATTTCCAGATTATTCTTATTAATAAATGTCTGTTGTCCTCTTCTACACTTAAACAGTGTCTTTGTCAACTTACTCTTCCCCCCCCCCCCTTTAATGCCGAACCTAGAACTGGCCTAAAACTTAACCATAATCTTAGAAACTCCTTAACTTAAAGGTTAATTTTGTCAAGTAGCGCAGAGGGATGTCACACAAAACTTGGTGAGCCAGCCAGGAGCAATCCAGGAGCTCTGTCCCGTCACTGGAGTCAGAGAGGTGAGGACCAGCCCATACCATCCATGAGGGAATCCAGTAGATCAGTCCAACCGCACCGTCCTGAGTATGCTGGGAACTTTGAATGATAAGGAGAAGAGCAGATGGCATGATTTTGTGAAACCCCTCACCCTCGCCTACAACTGCACAAAGAATAAAGTCACCGGTTTCTCCCCTTATGAGCTTAGGTTTAGTAGACAGCCCCGTCTTCCAATCGACATCGCCTTCGGATTACCAGTTGGAGGTGTCCAATTTACCTCCCACTCTCAATGTGAGAAAGCTAAAGTCTCATCTCAAGTACAGTTATGAACTGGCTATGAAGAATGCAGAGAAGGTGGCTGTCAGAAACAAAAGACGCTTCGACAAGTCTGTCCGTGCGTCTCCTCTGGCGGGAGGAGACCGTATTCTCGTCAGAAATCTGCGGCTACGGAACAAGCACAAGCTGGCTGACCGGTGGGAAACCAGCATCTACGGGGTGATCAAGCAAGTGGATGACTTGCCTGTAGATGTCTTCCAACCTGAGGGGACAGAGGGTCCAACTCGATCTCTCCAGAGACCTGCTGCTGTCTTGTGGAGTCCGGATGGATGAGGAAATTGAAGAGCACATGGAAGTCAAAGTGAAGTGACGACCCAGGACATGGAACTACCCTGTTCAGCCGTCAGAGAGTGAAGCTTCAGACTCTGAGTGACACCCCGTCTTGCTGCTCTGCAGATCCTCCAAGTCTTCATGAGCATGAGAGTCTACAAGTTTCCAAAGTGTTGCCATGACTCCTCAGCTGTTCTCCAAGCTGGACCTGAAAGGCGTGATGGAGACTTAACTGTGGGATGCCTGGATGATGCCTTGCCTGTCTGTGGTGGTGTTGCTACTGAAAGTCCTGTCCATGCTGCTGCCGCTGAAGGTCCTGTCTGTACTGCTACCACTGAAGGTTCTGTCCCTGCTGCTGCTTCTGGAGGTCCTGTCTATGGTCCTGCCACTGCTGACGATCCTGTCTGTGCTGCTGCTACTGAAGGTCCTATCCCTACCGCTGCCACTGAAGATCCTGTCTCTGCTGCTGCTGCTGAAGATCCTGTCTGTGCTCCTGCCGCTAACAGTTCTGTCCATGGTTCTGCCACCGCTGGAGGTCCTGTCCACAGTGCTGCTGCTGCAGGAGGTCCCGTCTCTGATGCTGCTGCTGGAAATGACTTACCAGAGCCTGTGGATGACTGCTGGAGAGAGATGGCAAACAAGTCTCAAGATGACCCCCTCTTTGGGAGAGAGCCCTCGGGAGCACCGGAAATCCATAAAGTGCCAGATGAAGTGCCTTCTGAAGATCCTGCCACCAGGGGATCTGAGAGATCACAGAGAGCTCCTAGCCGCTTTCAGTATTCCAAGTTAGGGAACCCCCTTATTTCCTTTGCCCACACCATATTAGATGGTTTTAATAGGGCTATGGTCTCTTTTAATGAGCTAGATAACCACTCACTACTGAGAATATACACCAATCCGGCGAAACACGGAAGTAAATCAGTGCCGCCATTGCTGCGTTGCCCTGCTGCAGGAAGTAGCGTATTGGTCTCGTAGCGGTTGTTGCAGACGTTAGCTGTAGTTGCGAAAATGTTCTTCAATTTCTTTTTTTTTTTTAGTTCGTATGCTATTCAGTAATGCCGGGAAGAACGTGTTGTGTGTTCGGCTGTTTTAACAACGGTGTGAAATTACAGGCCTGGAATAAAACCGCTTGTGAAATTCACAAACCTTTACTGCACATTGACTGCCCATGTTTACGGCCTTACGGATTACATAGGTTTCCTGGTCGAGTGGAGGATAATCTTCCTGACATCTGCTATCGGCTTACGATGCTAAGAAAGTACATTGCCATGAAGCGAAAGGCTACTGAGTTGAGATACTTGAAGCAACGCCCAGGGGAGCAACACGCGAGGATCCGGGCAGGACTAGTTTCGTTATAACACGAACACATTGGGGTAACATTAGCAAGCGCAGATTTACCCTCGCGCAGTTTTATTATTGCAAAATGTCAAAGGTAAGAATTTTTTTCTGCTCATCTCTGTAGACTGTAAAGTGTATGCCTGCTGTTCTTTCAATGTGTTGTCGGTTTAAAATGACCGGGCTCATATCGTTGCATTCTGCGGACTTTCCTCTTTTATTTGAGGTATGGTTTTTATGCATACCACGAATTCAGCAGAAATCCTGGCGATGCAGCGCTGATATGATTTTAGCTTATGTTCTGCTGCATGCTTATTTACTTGCTTGGTGCTTGAATTGTGTTCGGTTGAGGTAAAAATTGTTTACATGAGCTTTTGGCCGAGTTTCTTCGCGAAATGTGGATATGCCGCTCCTCATGTCGCGATTTAAAAAAATGCTGTATTTATAACGCGTAATAACCGTCCCCGGTACCGGTGTTCTTAAGGATCTCAGTTCTGAAGGGGTTAATATCCGTTTTATTATCATCACATACATGTCTTAATACATTACGCTGTCAATAAATTACCTGCATCGGTAAGTTTTGGCCACTGCCTGACGTCATCTACCCAATGATCTCTTTCCTTTGCCATTGTTTATATATCTGTCACCTCACATTTTCACGAGCAGGATGCAGGATGCAGTTAAAGTCCATTAGGTGGCACCGGCAAGTCGCAGACGAAGCCGCGCAACAATGGCGGCAGGCAAGATGGCGGCGCCCATAGAATTCGCGCCGGATTAGTGTATAGCTTTCAGAAAGTTAGACCTGTAGACACCCATGAAGGGACTCAGGGTGATTTAAGGGGGGTGGGTGTAACCCACCTTAAAGGGGACCTAATTTGCCATTTTCCCAAGTTTTTATTTTGGTCTTTGACTCCCCTAGAGTACTCCTGATCGCGCAAAATAAAAAAAAGGGTACTTATTTCGCTCATACTGCCATCCTCAAAAAACCCCATTAGTAGTTTATTGTAGTCTCTGCCTGGAACGCCTCATTGGGGTGGCTCTTCCGCTATGGCCCCCACTCCCCATGTGCCCACTTTCTTCTGACTGGCCAGCTCTGTGGAGGGCGGGAAAAGGGAGTTGGGCCGGAAGAGGCTGCAGAACACAGTTTTCCGAGTATGCCACGGAGTCTGCTTCCCCAGAATGAAACGAGAGACAAGGCCACCATCTGATCACGAAGCGGCAGGCAAATTCCGCAATCTAACGTTATACTTGAATATAGCTCTAATGAAATTAACTTATTCTAATAAACGCAGCCACGAAAGTGGAGGAAGCAGTGCGAAAATCTGGTAGCACAAGCTCAACTTTGCCATCGGCAGTTTGCTACCGGTGAGTACAGCGGTTCTTCTACAAGCTACAATACAGGGAAAGCTAGAATCCACAACATACAGACACATTTGTAGAATGGGTCGACATACCCAAGTGTCGACCGGAGACCGTAGAAATCCAGTGGGTCTGAGTTTAGAGGGAAACATGGACAGTGAGAACAAAGAATTTAATATTTAATCGATGGCAATTAATCATTTGTTATACAGGAAACTTTATAGCCCGTGCGCTTCCCTATTGCTTTCACCGGTAGCAGAGCTTGCCCAGAGATTGGAGATGTATCAGGCTGACCCCAGTCATGGATAAGTAAAGCGATTGTTTCCCAAGCACCCAAAAACGCACCCAAGCTTTGCAAAATCTTCGGCTGGTCTAACTGCAGCCCAACTCGGCAGACCCATACCGCACCTCTCCGCTTAGCTTCAACTGTAGTGGCTACAATCAGGCAACAATATGATGAAACGGTCACATTGATGCTTACCAAAGTAACACAAGCATACCGATCAGAATTGCTGCATACAAGTTAATCAGGAGCATTTTTAATTACCAGTGCACGCGAACTAACATTCAGTAGCTGATAATCAGTCATGACTTTGAATGTACTCTGCCGTGCAAAAAATTTGTTTCGCGTCTGGTGTGAAAGTTGCTTAACGCGCACATAACGCCAGTACTCACGTGTTTGCATTGACTTAGCTAATCTGTCGCGCGAAAAATTTGTTTTGCATCCAATGTGAAAGCTGCTCGACGTGTAATCGCGTCTTTGCATTGACTTTAAATGTTAGCTAATCTGTCCTACGAAAAATTTGCTTTGTGTCTGACGTGAAAGCAGCTTTATGGATAGAACGCGACAGCTGGAGAGAGCTTGGTTATGTTATAAACAGAATACAGGTTTTACAGACCGCAAGTTCCATTAGTGCGGACAAGTTGCTTATGGGCAGCTAGCGAACTGATCACTTCTGCAGGAAGGAAATGCCTGTTTAATCTCCGCCTTTTTTGGCTTTTTATTAGCCACAATAATTTTTAAAGGGGGATGAAATTATGTCAAGGTAGTACAGAGAAATCATTTGTAAACCGGTAGAGCTTCTGCGTTTTGCATTGCTTTCATGATAGCACCAGAGAGCTTGCTCAGACATTTGTGAAGTATCCGGCTGATCATGGATAAGTGAAGCGATCAGTAACTGCTGTGGCTACAATCAGGCAACGTTATGATGAAACTGCCACATTGATGTTTACCAAAGTAACACAAGCATACCGATCAGAATTACTGCATATAAGTTAACGAGGAGCATTTTTAATTAGCACAACACGCAAACTAACATGCAGTAGCTGGTAACCCAATGGTCGTAACAGAGACAAACCCTTGCAATACAGGTTTTACAGACAGCAAGTTCTGTTACTGTGAACAGTTGTACCAAGCATCCAAATTACAAACAAGTATTAAAAGTTAGTGTCAAATGAGGTTTATGTTCACACACCTTCTGTAGAATTTCTCCTGATGTCACGATTTAGGACACAAACATTAGCAACAGTAACTTGACTACGTTAGCCGCTGTGCTACAGCCACAATGAACTGGCTGGCAATGACGTCAGGTTGGCTTATGCAGTAAAAGCAACTTACAGTTTCTGTGTCAGTGAGTCAAGGACAGTCGCGACCGATACAGGCTTTATCTTCAGATATTTTACAAAGCCTCCGTTTGAAGCCAGTTGTTAATGCTAACTATCGTTAGCGGTCCAGCTAGCCACCCATAACACTTTAGCTTCACTTACATTATTTGCTGTTATATGGTTACTTACAGCTTGTGGCTCCGAGCGCTTGATCGATGCAACTGCTTCCTGCGTAGAATTATCCTTTATTGACATAGCTGTATGGTGAAATGCTGAGCACAAGCAGCTAACGTTCCCTTTGGCCGTGGCCGTTTGCTGCCAGCAAACAAAACAAGAGGCCCATGGGCCTTAACGGTCACCCGAGTATAGTATATATGATGTTAAACCTTGGCCATTAGGCGTGGCCCTAATTTTGACCCCAGGGATCAGATTAATGGAAACCAGTATCATAAGCAATAGAGTATTCTAAATTGTATGTATATAACTTGTGGCTATTTTCTTTAAGCAAAGAAGATTTCTCAAGCCATTTTGACCCTTGGGCCCTGCCCCTTAGCCCCTGGGTAAGGGAAACTGTCAAAAATATCATAATATCATGTCATTGTTGTGATAAATTGACCCCCTCCCCAGGGGCAAACATGGAGCCTGGGGGTCATGACATTCACAATTTTTATAAAGCACCTCAAGACACTTCCATCTATAAAGATAACTGGTTTCCAGCATATCTAGGTATAAACAAGAGCCATCTGGCAATGGCGGATCCCCCCGGCTGTAGGTTGTGTAACCTTCAGGTTGTGTGGGCAGACGGACGGACCGAAACCCCCAAAAGGCACAACTAGACCATAAGGAGAAGCTCCATACCAAATTTGGTGTTTGTAAGTGATAGTTTTCGAGTTCTGGTCAAGAAACGATTTTTTTACAGACGGACGCACTGATCGCTATACATCCCCGCATTATATGCCGGGGGGATAATAAAATACTGAAAATCAATAAAAATCAAGAAATTAATAAATGCTTCTTCCAGGTAAATCCTAGAAAGCTGAAATTTCAGGAGCATGTTCAATGAAGAAAGACAAAAGTTTTATACACTGCAACTTATGGTGAATTCAGAAGTGCGTCACTCTATATTTTTCAAAAAATAAATATTCATAACATGTTAATATCTCAACAAATATTCATTCAAATGGTACCATGCTTGGCAGTTTGTACACATGGAGCTTATAAAAGTATACCAAAGGACATTTTGATACGATACGATTTTTCCACAGTAACAAATTATATAATACTGTACAGCGTATTATGAACATAATATTTTATATTTCAAAAAGTCCCAAATAGATTTTCATGAAATTAAGTCACAGTACAGGGCATGGTACAGCAATGATGTGTGTTTTTTTTCAGAATTTTATGACATTGCGACAGGCCTTGGTCAAAGCAAAAGTCCCATTTTGGTGTATTTAGGTGGCGCTAGAGAGCCATTTTGGCTGTTTGGTGAAGATTTTAGACATTTAAAAATTGTTGAAATCCACTTTGAATTAACTTTAAAATTTGGTTTGTTTTTGAGCATGTTTAAGGGGTCAAATTAAGGTTAAGAATTGTGTACGCATCGAAAGAAGGCAGTGAAAGTGGCTGGGGACCCCATCTTTGACGCCTCAAAAAATCCAAACCGTTCGACTTTTGAAAAAGTTTTACAGTAATTTTCATCGACAGAGTGTGCTTTGTCATGTATTAGCATTTGGGGTCGATATGACAAACGGCCTCCAAGGAGTTCGCGTTTGTTCGAAGGCAAATTTTGGCCAAATTTAGGGAAAAAAGGAAATTTTGATTTGCAAATTGCGGACTTTCTGTTCGATTTAGATAATGGGTGTTGATTGTTTATTTTTAGGCCTTGATGAGTTGAATAATATAGTGGTGGTTCCAGCTCTCTACGACTTTCCTAACGGTCGTGGTGGCCATCTAAGTGCCAGTGAAATGTGTCTTGGTGGCGCTAGAGAGCCATTTTGGCACCTAAGCGGATACTACCCCCAAAAGGCACAACTAGACCATAAGGAGAAGCTCCATACCAAATTTGGTGTTTGTAAGTGATAGTTTTCGAGTTCTGGTCAAGAAACGATTTTTTTACAGACGGACGCACTGATCGCTATACATCCCCGCATTATATGCCGGGGGGATAATAAAATACTGAAAATCAATAAAAATCAAGAAATTAATAAATGCTTCTTCCAGGTAAATCCTAGAAAGCTGAAATTTCAGGAGCATGTTCAATGAAGAAAGACAAAAGTTTTATACACTGCAACTTATGGTGAATTCAGAAGTGCGGCACTCTATATTTTTCAAAAAATGAATATTCATAACATGTTAATATCTCAACAAATATTCATTCAAATGGTACCATGCTTGGCAGTTTGTACACATGGAGCTTATAAAAGTATACCAAAGGACATTTTGATACGATAAACGATTTTTCCACAGTAACAAATTATATAATACTGTACAGCGTATTATGAACATAATATTTTATATTTCAAAAAGTCTCAAATAGATTTTCATGAAATTAAGTCACAGCACAGGGCATGGTACAGCAATGATGTGTGTTTTTTTTCAGAATTTTATGACATTGCGACAGGCCTTGGTCAAAGCAAAAGTCCCATTTTGGTGTATTTAGGTGGCGCTAGAGAGCCATTTTGGCTGTTTGGTGAAGATTTTAGACATTTAAAAATTGTTGAAATCCACTTTGAATTAACTATAAAATTTGGTTTGTTTTTGAGCATGTTTAAGGGGTCAAATTAAGGTTAAGAATTGTGTACGCATCGAAAGAAGGCAGTGAAAGTGGCTGGGGACCCCATCTTTGACGCCTCAAAATATCCAAACCGTTCGATTTTTGAAAAAGTTTTACAGTAATTTTCATCGACAGAGTGTGCTTTGTCATGTATTAGCATTTGGGGTCGATATGACAAACGGCCTCCAAGGAGTTCGTGTTTGTTCGAAGGCAAATTTTGGCCAAATTTAGGGAAAAAAGGAAATTTTGATTTGCAAATTGCGGACTTTCTGTTCGATTTAGATAATGGGTGTTGATTGTTTATTTTTAGGCCTTGATGAGTTGAATAATATAGTGGTGGTTCCATCTCTCTACGACTTTCCTAACGGTCGTGGTGGCCATCTAAGTGCCAGTGAAATGTGTCTTGGTGGCGCTAGAGAGCCATTTTGGCACCTAAGGGGATACTACCCCCAAAAGGCACAACTAGACAATAAGGAGAAGCTCCATACCAAATTTGGTGTTTGTAAGCGGTATAGTTTTCGAGTTCTGGTCCGGAAACGATTTTATTACGGACAGACGGACACACTGATCGCTATATCCCCCCGCATTATATGCCTGGGGGATAAAAAGTAAATGCAAGACAATAGGCACTAACAGAGTTGACAATGCATATGTTTGGTCGGTGCGGTCTGTGAATATGCTCATAAAAACTTCATTTTGCGTTTAAACAAAAAACGCTTCAGTGAAAGGAAGGAATAATACCTTCATTAACATATGTCAAGTTACTTTTCTACTTCTGATGTAAAGCCGCATCCCGCGGGGAATTTTCCCCTCAAACTGTACAGGCAGTTGCCAAGTACCAACCACAGGTTGTTGGTTTTCTCCAGGTATACTCCAGTTTCCTCCAAAACCTAAACATGACACATCCTTAAATGACCCTTACTTAAGTTGTGTTCACAAGGTTGCTTATGATAATAATACAACAAAGGGCAATAACTCCATCAAATATGATCGAATCAATCTGGTTTTCGAACTCGTCCAAGATCTTATGGATATAAACCTGCATACAAAGTCTCATCAAAATTGGTTCAAAATACTTAAGTTATTTTGTTCACAAGGAAACGTTTACGGACGACGGACGAGGACGGACAAAAGGGGATCGCAATAGGTCACGCCTTCGGCTCAGGTGACCTAAAAAGCTACCCACTGATTTTTGATGGCATCGTCTTTAGGAAGAGAAATATTTGTTTTTCTTCGCGTCCAAAAGTTAATGGACAAGCAGCTTTGGGAGAGATACTAATAAAATTGCACCTCAAATGACCTGCAGTTCTTCTTTTGTATTTCCAAAAGTGTCAACGCTACCAAGGCATAGTATGATCTGCCTTTGTTATTGCCTGCAAGAATAGTTTCCGGTGTGGGCAGGTTCAGTGTAGTGGTTGGCTCTGGCTAGGTCTGTGCTAATAGGACGGCACAACCTGACGTCAGGTTTTACCCAGATCTCCTGAAGATCTCGGGAAGAGCTGTTCAGAGAGGAAATCACGTTCTTGGGATTACGGCAAAATCCCTGTACTTCTGTTGAGAAACTTTGAGGTTGAGCATGGACAGCCAACATTATAAACATTACTAATATGTATTAAAAGAAGTATCAGCATGTTCGGTCCCCTTTAAAGTTTGGCTACTATGACCATAAATTTAGTAATGGTCAGTGCCCAATAAATGGAAAAATATATAAATATGAATAAATATGTCTTCAATATAAATAACAAGAAGCTGAGTTTACAAGATTATATTTATTTTCTTTTCATCATCTTCGTGATCTGGTTGAAAGTGAATGTACTCTCAAAAACATCTATTTTCAAGTATAGTCATCTCCTAGGTGACGGGGTTGTTTTTTTTTTTTTGACTTCACGTGAACGACTTGAAATCACTTGAATGAATGCTATTCATCTCTGTCCTCAACTAGAACGGGCACTCGGTAGAGCGCATACCTTCGCCGACGCCACTGAATCCCTCGCCACATAACTCTGAGGACCAATTTTTATTTTTTTAAATGATCGATGAATGACAAGAGTACGATATATTTTTTTTTACATCAATACGCCTTTAAGTTCTAAAGGTAATGACCCCCCTGACCTTTGACCCCCAACCGCTAAGAAGGGTATTGACCCCATTGTACCGTGTTTCACATCACAGGATCGGGTATATAATTCTGCACATTTTGGCGTTGGTTTCATGCCGATCGGATAAAACCGAGATATGGCCGAAAGTCGGTTTCGACCTTTTCGTGGCCTTGACCTTGACCTTTGACCCGATCACTCCCAAAATCTAATCGATTGATCCTCAGGTCATGCCAAATCAACCCACCAAATTTTATGAAATTCCGTTTGGTACTTTTTGAGTTATTCGATACACATACAGACAGACACACAAACAAATAAATACACGGGGATCAAAACATTACCTTCGTCAGCGAAGTCGCTGGCGAAGGTAACAAATACTCGTAAAACTCAAAAAGGGCTTTAAAGAGAAAAGTGATTTTATCAAATCATCATCTTCTTCCATTCTACATCTTTTTTCACCCCTTTTCTGAAGCTAGAAGACCCTTGTGTTTGTTTACAAGTTGAATTCCGGTGAGTGAACTATTTCACTGGCATCTGCTGGTGAGTGTTGGCACTGTTGGCTTCTAGTTCATTAGTTTGAATGGGATAACTATCAACCAAGGGTAACTGAGTGAACTATTTAAAAACCAATCGGAGACAGACTTTTAGTGTACCGTTTTCCAAATATTTTTATTGAATTAATATTGTATTTATGTATGTTATTGGAGAAGTGTTATTAACCTCCGCCGAGGAGGTTTATGTTTTCGGTGCCGTTTGTTTGTTGGTTTGTTTGTTTGTGTACGAGATAACTCAAAAACTAATGGCCGGATTTTTATGAAATTTTCAGGGTAGGTGGGTATTAAGTCAAGGAAGAGGTAATTAAATTTTGGCATATCTAGGCCAAAGTACTGCTGAGATATACTCCAAAGTTCAAGATTTCAAGTCTTTCCAATGGGCCGGAGTTCCAATTGCCGTGCTTTTGGCTTTGCTGCCCCCTGGCGGCGGAGGTTCTGCGCTCTCTGAGTGCTCTTCTAGGTAATGAATAAATCGTATATGATTTTAACAGTTGATGGTAACGAAATCCTAGTTACGAGACGTTAAAAATAGAATGTTTTGAGGTGCACACACGGAAGCCTGTGTGTGTGTGTGAGTGAGAACGGCACCTCTTCTCTCTCACTACCAATGACGCCAACGTCGTAGTTTGTGCCACATCAAATTGACAAAGTATTGTTTAACTGTGGTAATAAGCAACTTCCCTTACTTGTATATATTTATTTGGTTACAGTAATTATACTGAACCCCTTTATATATTTTAGAATTGGAACACAAACAGATCTCATAACTTTGATATTTGATATTGATTATTATTCTCAAACTGCTTTATACAGATTGGTTTTTTATGTACTCTGGATTTTGGATTCCATTGGATGGCGAGTCAGTCCCGTTGGATCCCGATCAAACTGTTCTGCCCATACTGAACTGGATTCCCAACCCCCTTGAACTCAACCCCCTTAGACCAACCCTTGTTCTGTTCCCTGGACACAGATAAGCCTTCACACATACACTGATAATAGACCTTACATACACGGGTAATAGATTATTTCTTTTCTGTGAAACTTTTTATTTGAAACTTTGCTTTTATTTGATACTTTGGGTTATTTTACTTTTATTTTATTTTATTTTATGTATGCATGTACGTACGTATGTATGCATTATCCCCCGCCAACACTAAGTGGGAGGGGGATATAGGTTTGACCTCCGTCCATGCGTGTGCATGTCAGCCCCAGAGAAAGGGGACAACTTTTCTCAGAAACTATTACAGATAGGACAACCAAATTTGGTGTGTAGCTTCAGACCATACAAGCCTTGATGGAGTTTGAAAATAAGAAGCACACGATTGGCGGGATATTTTGTTAACCATGTCCACTTGTTTATTTATTTATTGGTATTTGTTATTATCCCCCGCCAACACAAAGTGGGAGGGGGATATAGGTTTGACCTCCGTCCATCCGTCCGTGCGAGCGTCCGTTCATCCGAGAGAAAGGGGACAACTTTTCTCAGAAACTATTACAGATAGTTTTTGTGTGTTGCTTCAGACCATAAAGGCCTTGATGGAGTTTGAAAATAAGAAGCACACAATTGGCGGTTGGCGGGGGATGTTGCTGACCATGTCGACTTGTTCTTGATATCTATAAATATTGACTGAATATTCTCTGTATCCTGAGAAAGGAAATATTTCAAGAATATTATTATTGATAAATGTCTATTGTCTTCCTCTTCATTTAAAAAGTGTCTTTATCAACTTACTCCCCCCCCCTTAATGCCGAACCTAGAACTGGCCAAAACCTTAACCATAATCGTAGAAACACCTCCTTCGACTTAAAGGCTAATTTTCTCAGGTAGAGCAGAGGGGTGCTACACACGTCACAGATCGGGTGATGGTATTGATAATTGCACATGACTTCATTAGGCTGTCAGCTCCAGACAGCCAAAGTAAAATCTGGATTCACTGTCAAGTGAGGCCCATCAACGCACATCATCTATGGCAAAGTACTGTCAACTGCATTTACATTACAGTGGGGGACAGGAAGCTCACGTCAAGCTATGCTGCTATTATAGTGCTCACCAGCATGTAGCACCACAATACCAGAGGAGGCAAGTGGAGATAAATGACCTCCGTGCTTTCTCCATGCTTGCAAATGTGAGACTTGCACCCACCTGTACACAGGAGGCCATCTCTGTAGTAGAGCGCATACACGCGTGCGCTGTGCCCAATCAGTGAGGACGTCTCGAAGGCCTCCTGGTTCTTCAGCTGCTTCATCCTCAGCTTGGCCTTCAGGTAGACCCTCTTCCAATGGGTGGCATCCTGAATGGACTCGTCGATCTGCCAGCCCAGCTCTCGGCACGCCCCCTGCCACACCTCGGTGCAGGTGCTGATGGCCTTGTTCCACTGCTTGCACACCAGGCAGCAGGTGAGCAGGGTCTGGGGGTCAAGCCAGCGCAGAAGGTAGAAGGTGAGCTCCAGGGGCAGGAGCTTGAGAAAGTCGCGCTTGAGCAGCGTCTCCAGGCTGTTGGAGAGGTGGCGCAGCTGCGCCGCCCCGCTCAGCCCGATCAGGTGGTCCAGCGACTGGTTCTTCTGCTGGTCGCTCAGCGTGAGGAAGGAGGCGGAGACTGACTCCAGCCATCCCTCAAAGGCCTTCTTCTCCATGAGCTCATGTGAAGGTTTACCTGTCAGGAGCAGGAATTAATGACTCTGTGACTGTGCGACAATAGAGCTATGTGAAATGGAAAACAACAGCAATCATGTACGGTTACATATCGGGAACTCACTGACATCATCCAATTGCAAAATTTTGCCATGTGAAGAAAAACCTCAGAAATGATCGAAACAAGTCTATTAACTTGAGTGTTCAGGTGAACACGTGTCGCCTACGAAGCTTTAGTTTGAAATGCATCCACACACCAATGTGAAAGTGTGACTACCAACTGAAAGTGTGACTACCGGACAGACAGACAGACGGACGGACAGACAGACGCAGGACAAAGTGATCCCTATGTGCCGCTATGCTTCGCAGGCGGCACAAAAACCATGGTTACACACTGGACTGAAGAAAAAGTAATGACTGGTTTAGCCTTTAATTTTAAGGGATAATCAGCATACACCGTGGTGGTAATGCCAAAGCAGTCAGTCGAATTCAAGAGACAGGAGGGAGTGAAACATCCCTGGGGTGGTATTCCAAACACACGGACAGGGGGATAACATTAAAGATTTGGAAATTTTGTGTTAAGGTCACCAATGTCGCGGTAGCAGCAAATCACCAGAAAAGAAGTTAGCAAAATGCCACTCATGCTGTGACTGGCATAAATATTTTCAGGATTTTACTAGCAGCTAACTCGCTAAACTTCCAACTACTTTTTTTAGCGTTCCTTGACATCCCCACCAAAGGCCCCATAGCAGTTAGCTAATATATTTGAAATGTCTCAGCAAATTAGCCAACACTTTATTGGGGGGGGGGGGGGGGGCAATTATCACGACTATACGGCATTCCATTGGAAAGTCAGCAGGCCAATAAATCATTAATTGACCGTGGCTATTCTCACGTGATCGTAATCCAATGCAGGTAGGCTATTCTTACGTGATTTTCGGTCAGGCATGCGCAGATTGAAATCGTCGGACTACGATCATTTTTTTTTTTTTTACATTTTTGTACTCTGGTAAAAACAGCTAGACACATGTATATGGTTTGCGTCAATGAGGATATGTATGACTATTTTTACGGAAGTTCTCCTATCTGATTAATGGCCTAGTTCCAGATGCTACCATGAGATTGCCCAACCTTGGTGAAGCAAGTATAGGCCTACTGAGCAACTAAAGAAACGCAAATTAGTAAAAGACGGACTGGAAAATAAGTAATTATTATAGAAAATCAAATTATTACCAGCACGTTTACGCTACACTCGTTTCATCAAACATTTCTTTATTTTGCGGTCACTTTGACTGAGTAATCATAAGAGTAATTACATTAACTAACTAACTAACTATCTATCTCGGGTTTCTTTAGCTGCTCAGTATAGAAGCCCCAGGACGATATTTCAGTTTACCGGTGCCATGGTTACGGTTGTGCAAGCTCGGCCGCCAAATTGACATGATTGACAAAACTGAGCAAAGTCAAACAATCTCAATCTACGCATGCCCGAACGGAAGTCACGTAAGAATAGCCACAGTGTTATTAATTACATAACACAAACATTTTCCACGCTTAGCAATACATCAACAAAACGATTAAAAACAATAGACATCAACAAACTCACATGAAGGATCTTCCCTCTCATTTCGCTTAGCTAGATTAATAACATTTCATTAGCCAATTGATAAACCATTAGTTAGACATGGTGTGATTGAAGGTGCCATCTCTCTAGCGCAGCCTAGCTGACGTTAGTTAGCTGATGAAAGGTTGATATGAAACAGCCGCTCACCGTCTGAAGTGCAGCCAACTAATGTTACCTATAGCTGGCAGGCTACACAGTGCGAGACAGATGAGTTAGGCTGGCAGACGGGTTGATAGACGAACACGTCTCATAAGCTAACAAGCGAGACTACATTTACAATGTAGTTCAAGAAACGTTAGTGCTTAACTTGTCACTTGACAGCTGAGGACGAGAGTGAGAGCATTGCCCATTCAAACCATATCGCTACAGTTACTTAGCTAGCTAAATGTATCGCTATCCTAGCTAGCTAGCAAAGTTAAAACCTCAGTAACTTGCCAGCTACTAACTCAGCTAACTAGTGCCAGTCATGTGGCATCACCTCTGGCTGCGAACGTTGGCGACTTGCGACCATTTAACAAGTTAATGTTTCACCCGCTAACTTTGTTAGCTACTTACAAAATAGCAAAGTTAGCAAGATAACAAGCGAAATGGATCGCGATTAGATTCGCTTGCTATATAGTCAACTATTTACTTTAAACCAAATTGTCTTACCATTTCCCGAAGAACGTGTAGTCTTTCGGCGGCAGGCGAGAATTTCCAGAGGGTCTGAGATTTCTAACGGCCGAGCTCGCTCGCTCAGTGCCGGGCAGCCCAACTGCATTCAGGACTCCTCACTTCACTTATATCATTGCACATACATTATTTTAAGCAGGCGCTAACTTCCCCGAAGTTTAACGGACATGCAAACCTTACATGAAATTTGTTAGGATAGCTACGGACAGGAGCAGGCTAAAGTTAGCTTGCTAGCAAGCCAACTAGACGATGGTCATATAGTAAGACCAACCAGCAAAATGTCAATGGCATGGGTGTATTACTTTCAAACATGTAATCAACGCTCAGTTAGCTACCTAGTAAACTGACCAGCCAACTTGCTAGCCTGTTAGCATTCCAAATAATTTACAGTGACCACGCTACAGGAGAAAATAGGGGATAAGCTCCCGCAATCTGGCTAAAATTCTTGACAAACAAAATTCCGCTACGACAAGTGTAACATAAATGCCACTTCACGTCCGTTCACTCGACCCGATACGATGAAATGAAGCGCGATGATTTGCAGGCTATAAGGCCGCTTTTGTCTCTTGAGCTTGCCGGCAAATAGACGCGGGCAGTTAGCTAGGAAGCTAACGTTAGCTAAACCAGATTTAGAGTATATGGGAAACTACGGGCTAATAAGTGATAGAGAAATATATTTTTTTCAAAACAACAAATGTGTACACAGTTGATCACTGTGATGGTGGAACCTAGCTGGCTAGCTGCAGATCCGTCTCAGTTGGGAACTATCTGAAGCCACAGGAAGTTATTCCAAGTAGGAAGTTCAGTTTGACATCTAAAGCTGCTTTCACACCGGACGCGAAACGAATTTTTCGCACGACAGATAACATTCAGAGTCAATGCACTTTGAATGTAACCTGTCGTGCGAAAAGTTCGTTTCGCGTCCAGTGTGAAAACAGTTCAACAGAGCAAGAAGGAAATGAATGTTGGGGAGACTCGGTGATAACCGAGTTAAGCAGCGGTGCGAAAATGTGGCATGACACGGTGGCCTGAGATGAAAAAGAAAATTAAAAAGTAGGGGAGGGAATAATTGATTTGGAAATGTGAGTGGTTGGAACTTGTAGTTTATTTATTTGGAAAAACGGTAAAAAGCGGTAATCAGTGATAGAGGAATGTACAAGGAGACGGGTTAAAAAAAGGCACTACAAATTCAAAAATTAATTAATTCATGGGTAATCTGATTTCCTGTGCTTGACCGGGCCACTGTTTGGGAAGTAATCAACGGTGTTTTTGGCTTTCATGAAAACCATGGGCTGTATCACTGATTATAACTGATTAATTTTGGAGGTGAGGGGAGTTTGTGGTGCCAAGCGATTTAAAAGTAATCGATATGAAAAGAAAAGGGATTGCATTTCAATGTTGTTGGAAGAGAATGATCAGACCGAATGATGTTGGCCTGTGTCAGCTACAGCATTTTGACATTTGAAAGGGCCCCGCTCAAGATCTAAGTATGAAGAATACGGATATGAGGCAGCAATATGCAGGAAAAGGGAGTTTAGTTGTAGAAAGTGTGGCAAAGATGCGCATACTGCACAGAACACTGAGAATTGCCAAAAGAACAAGCTGTTTTCGCTTTACAAGAAATCACGAGGTGGGCACAAAGCAGTGTGAAAGAAAGAAGTTTGAACATGAGCTAGAATGGACATTTTCACAGAAGAAAATGTCATGTAGAGAGTGGGGGTGGAAAAGAGAACAATGAGGGAAGTACTGGGCACGATGGAGATGGTGAGAAAAGAACAAAGCAGACGTGCAAAGAGTGAATTATGGACTGGAGTGTGGTGGTTCTCATTCAGAAATATTTTCATATTATGAGGTTCTCCCATCCTCGAGCAATTGCAGAGAGACAGATTCTTCAGAAAATTAGGCTATTGTGGCATATTGATGAATATAAAGCTGAGTTCTTTTTTGCACAAGAAGAGCAGACATTCTGCTTTTCACACCCAGTTTTTATACCTTCAATTGTCTACTTCTTCCTTGTTTTTCAATGGTACAATCATGTGGTGTCCGCTTGTTACTTGTTTTTCTCTTCATATCATTAGTTGGCATCCTTTGCAAAATAACAACATCAAGGCTACTTTTTTCAGAGGACTTTTAGTTGGGTAACAGGTTGTCCCAGTGACAGGCAAACCAAAACATTGCCAACTTCCCTTGAAAACTGCAACCAAAATTTAGCTACCCTCTTCCTGTGTAATATTGGAGCATGCATAACTATCTGATTTCTGATGAATGATAGTGAATGATGCTGATGACTGAACAGATATTGCCTGAATCAACTGAACAGATGTCAATCAAAACTACACAACTGCTTGTGTGTGTGTTACTGCTGCGTGCATAACATGGTTACTGATTATGATTATGGTTATTAATTATTGTTATTGATTAACTGATGAATATGATGAGAAATGTTGAAATATGATCCTCAACAATAGCAATGATATTTAATTTTCTATTTGCCAGCAGCCATACCACTATTCGATCAGCTTCAGCTGTGTGGCTGAGGCTAAGCAGGTGTGGGCTTGGCCAGTACTTGGATGGGAGACCACTGAGGAAAACCAGGTTGCTGCTGGAAGAGGTGTTGGTGGGCCAGTAGGTGGCGATCTTCCCTCCGGCGGGATAATCTCCAATGCCCCAGTGCAGTGACGGGGACACTGTACTGAAGGAGACGCCGTCTTTCGGATGAGACGTTACACCAAGGTCCTGACTCACAGTGGTCATTAAAGATCCTATGACACTCTTCGATAAGAGTAGGGGGTTCCCCGGTGTCATGGCTAAAGTCCCAGCCTGGCTCTTTCGATCTGCCGCCTAATCATCTAATTGGCTGTGCAATTCCTCTGTCCCTCCCCACCTCTTCCCCCAGGGCTCCCTTGAAAAAGAGATTTCAATCTCAATGGGACTTCCCTGGTTAAATAAGGGTAAAATAAAATAAAAATTGAAACAGTGAAATTGGGATAAAATCACAAGGACAGTCATAAAATCATTAATATTCATCTGATTGACTTGAAATTGAAGCTGTATATGTCGGAGATCTATGAAATGACATAAGATTTTCTAGATAGGTGCATGCTTAGGGGGTTAATTTTGAAAATGAAGCAAGTTGATGATAGCGATTTTCGTAATGGTGACATAACAGAGCACGTTGAATATTCATAAACATTCCAAACAAAAAAAATCCTATGTCATTTCATAGAACTATCTTTCAAAAACCTTTCATATGAGACTAATTTGAGTACAATCTGACCATGGGTAATTGAAATATCAGTGCCACAAAATATTTTCAAATTTTGTCATTAAAGTGCCGTTTCCATGGCAAACATGTACATTTTTATCAAAATACTACATTTTATAAGGTTAAAATCATGTTGAGCATGTTTATTTCTTAGTTTTTACATTATTATGGTTATTTCTACACTTCACCCTAAAGACCCCTTAAACCTAATCATTAATTAGCTAATAGTTAATACCATTAATAATTAGGCCAGTCTAATACATTGGTTAACTAAACATCAATCATCACTATAATCGATTAATTATTCAGCTTTTCATGTCTTACATAATTGATCACAGTTTACCACTACATCTAGCTGTACCTGACACTTATCATGCATTCGGTTTTTTTCTGGTCTATTTGATCAATAAACACAATGCACTTCCTCCACAAACACAGTAAGCCTACTTTGTTGCATCTGTGAACTTCTCGGGAAGTTCAGACATGCAGTATCTGATAACAAACTTTTCTTCTGCAAACTCAAGTATAAGGCTTATTATTCAAAGCCTGAAAACATGAAATTATTTGTTTCCATCAGCTTTCTTCTGTTTCTTCTTCTGGGTTTGCAGTTGAGTGGGGTCTGTAAAATGCTTAACTTGAACCTGCATGTCACTTTGGAGGGCAAAGGAAGCCTCATTCCAGAGAGCAGGCGAGTGCTGAGGCTGAATTCAGAGAATAAGCTAATTCAGAGAATATCATCAGGCAACTACAAAATAAGTAACTATTTCCCAAAAAGTGGCATCAATAAATGGTACCAAAAAGGAAATTTATTTATATGAAAAAATGACATTATACCATTATTTGAAAATATTTTTTTAAATACAAATTTATGCGTTCAGTCCAAGAGGTAGAACTAATACAGTCAAAATGCTAATGGAACTGAAACTCACAACGGGGCAGAATCGTGTCTTATATAAAGGATGTCACAAATGCTACATAAAGAAATATATTAAATGACAGCTTCAAGTAAAGAAATACTGATAAAATGTTGTTCTTCAAAAACTAAAATATGGCTCATTCACTTGGCCCCCTTTCACTTGTTTTCTGGGAGAACACGGCTAACAGTAATAGTTAATAAATGGAACTTCTTTATTTTGTAATTCATATCCATACATCTGCAATGTTGAATTACATAAACACATTCGGTATTACTGCACCTCAATCAGTCTTGATCCCACAGCACAAAGCTGAAATCTTGAAATCAAATAACACATATATCATTCACACACACATTGTCCCTCAACATTTTTAGAACTTTACCGTAGATTAACAGAATAGCAACATAACTCTAGCTAATAATGCAAACATTTTTTTATTACGCAAAACATTTTTACTATTGGGATTTTCAATAAAAAATTAAAACTTGTCCAGCAGTTTCAATTATATTTGAACCATGCACACCATATATTTTAAACACATTCTGAGTGATACCCACCCATGATGCTGAACTGCATATATTTAGTTATTTTATTTTTTTCTATCACAGGCTGCAAGTCCCTGGCTAAACCAAAAGTGTTGGGGGTGCTGCATAAAATATAGCGATATGAGAAGTAACTGCTGTTGAGTGGCATGTAATCCATCTTACTTCGTGGGGGAGGGGGTGGGGCCCCAGAGATCAGTAAGGATAGCTGGAGATAGAGATGTAGATGATGAAGATGGTCTGATACGTGACATGACCCTGAGTAGAAAGCGTTGTTGCTTGAACTCTGAGGCGCACCAGTCCTGGCTGGTCCAGCGGCCGCACTGTGAAAATGATGCCCCGCCCGGCTTCATCCCTGATGGCAAACCACTGGCTGTCGGGTGCATCCCCACTCTGCTCCAGGATGGTGAAGGCCGTGCGGTCTTGCAGGACTCCAGCCTCGGAGAATGCTGTCAGGCGTACTACATTGTGATTGGCCGGGATGCCCAGCGGGAGGGTCAGCAGCTTGTACTGGAGCACACGCGGAGATCCTTCAGATGCACAATCTAGAGAGCAGGGTCTGTAACAAGTTCTGCTCAACAGGTGGAAACAAATGAGTGAGTTATTGGAGGAGGCAGACTTGAATGATTGAAGCATGGCAGTGAGATATTACCCAATTCCCAGAATGTGGGATGAATATAATTAGCTGAATTGAGGCTTTCTGCATTCGTCACTTATTTACATACATTGTAAATTACACTAAATTTTATGTCAGTCAACAAAAGACACATGCCGCAGCCAACTTTTTAGCTCTTTTCAAGCCCGGGTTTGTGTTTGACAGTGAGCATTTTGCTATTTATTTATCCACGCAAACCAACACGCCAAATGAACCTTAAAAAAAAAATTATCCAGTATGCACAGCTGATCTCAAATAGCTACAATACTGTCAGCTTTGAATGCTCCCATTCAGGCCACTAGTCATGGAAATAAGTGGAAGATGGCAGATCCAATGTGTTCTCATGTGAATCCGAAGCCTGTGGCAAGTTTTGTGTTACTTGTGGCTTGTGACCGAGCTAAGCTATTCCCTCACACTAGCCTCTTACCCCGGACTGCCCCCTCTCTGGTATGAGGCAGGACAGGGTGTGTCTAAGCACTGATATCCTCCTCGAGTGTTGAAGCACATCTGATTAGGGCCGCACTGGATCCCCTGCACTGTGCACTCATCAATATCTGCAGCAAGAAGATAGACATGCATATTATTTGACATTTCAGTTCAAGCAAGTGTCTGGGTATACTGCACAGCAAGCCATGCTCACCTCTGCAGCTTCTTCCATTGGGTAAGAGCTGGTACCCTGTAGGGCACAGGCAACGGAAACTGCCCACAGTGTTCTGACACTCATGCTGGCAGGGCTTCCTCAACAGGCATTCATCTATATCTGCACAGGGAGAAGGACCGTGACAAGATTAATTACAAAATTAGAAGGGCACTTAGTAGAGTACATACCTCCGCCATGCTACTTGTTTGACCTATTGTGGTCAAAATCAAATGAGTCCATCGCTGATGTCATAGCAAACCACCCACAAAATTTCAGAGATATCCGTTCATTTCTTTTTGAGTTATCTTGAACACAAACAGACAGAAAGAAAAACTAACACTGGCAAAAAAGCAAGTGGAACTCAATGGTCTAACACAGAACTTGGCTTTTTTTTTTTTGCATGTGCACATTATAAACAATAAGACAGTCAGTGCCTATCAGTAATAGAATCATTTGTTTTAAAAACGCTGCTTTGACGGACTTTTTCTATGATTGACTACAGGACCATTTCCTGATACAGAACCTACCCACACAGGCACCATCCCTGCGGCTGTACCCCAGGGGGCAGCCATTTCGACTGCCATGGGGGAGGCCATGCTGCTGGGGCTGCACAGACAGGCGGGAGAGGACAGGCCGGCCCAGGGTGGAGATAAGCTGTGGCCGCAGCCTAGCTAAGATGCGTGTGCCATTGACAGAGGCCTGGCCCCTCTGTAAACCAGCACAGGAGCGCCCATCCGCAAGCAAGCTGGTGCCCACTGGGCATATGCAGCGGAAGCTTCCGGGCACATTGCGGCATTTATAGGCACAGGGGCTGGGTACCTGTTTGCACTCGTCAATGTCTGAAACAGAGACCATTTTGGCTCAGAAATTATACCAAAACCTTCTCCCTGTCAGTTATTTAACACCTGTCAGTTAAGTCTGATATTGGTACTGAGACGACTCTTGAAATGTCTGCATCCCTGCCCTTTTCCTTGGATGAAGGATACAGTGTCATAAACCTGGCCATTTTTTATGGATGGCATTTACAAATGCTCAAAGCAAAATGAAGAGGACCCCTGGTCTAGTGCCTGGAATATACCTATTTTAAGTAAAACAACTTTTACTGATTAATCTGTCACCAAATTCATAATGGAGAAAACAAGGAAAGAGAGAGCAGCAAAACCTAGAACAGTAAAAACTGCTTACCCAGGCATGGACGCCCTATGCCTTGCGACCTGTACCCTCTAGGGCACACACAACCATACCCGCCTACAGTATTTTGGCATATTTGGCTGTAGCGGCACATGTGGCTTCCATCCTGGCACTCGTCCACATCTGTGAAACATGGACAAAGTCAGCTGACTCTGAATATCTTGAGCAGAGTTTCTATGTTTGGCCTCTTTTGGTCTTCTTACCGACACAAGCCCCGCTCTCCGCTTTGGTCATGCCGGCCGGGCAGCTGTCGAAGCACTGATACCCTCCCTCAGTATTACGGCACTCCTGGTGGGCTGGGCACACATTTCTTGTGCACTCATTGATGTCTACAAGTACAGGAGCACAAAGAGATTCACAATCTGTAATTCGGTGGACATGGGAAAAGAACAGAGTCTCAGTTCTCCTTAAAATATAGGTAACGCTACAGATGATAAAGAAATGCACAATGCACTTTTTAAGACACTCTTGATCTTTTCTACTCACTCTCCCTCAAATGTCCCTAATTCAGTTGAGCAGATGCCATTGTCTAAGGCTAGGTTCACACTGCAGCCTGAAGTGACCCAAATCCGATTTTTTCGCCCCTATGTGACCTGTATCTGATCTTTTAATGACAGTCTGAACGACACAGATCCGATTTTTTCAAATGCGACCCAGGCCACTTCGATATGTGGTCCTGAAACCGATACATATCCGATCTTTTTACATGCGACTTCAGTCTGAACGGCCAGGTCGCATTCGTCCGACCTACATGTCATCAACAAGCCACACAACGTCACTATTCTGCGCTGAAGCGGGAAGTTGAACAAAGGTTCTTTTTGAAACACGAAAATTTTTAATGAACAGAGAGTCCGTAAAGCAGCGAAGCACATTGATATCCCACCACTCTTGGCTGCGACTCTGCACCCACACGTTCCTTTGAACGGACGTTGCTGCCACTGCCCCACAAAACGCTAGGGCCAAAGCCCTTGCTCTCCTCCTTCTCAATCTCCTCCTTAAGGCAAAATTCTTATGGATGGTCTGGCTCCGGGACAACAGTAACTTTAACATCGCCAGGTACACCATGGTAGATGCTTCAGGCTACTTCCGTAAACACTGAGCCTGCTCGCTGCGTCTTGTCCTCCAATGCGCATGCGGGCCAGTTTTGGGGCATTTAAAGTTCCCACCTGAGATCACATACAACTCGCATTTTATTGGAAATGTGAACGACTTCTGAAAAAAATCGGATTTCTCAAAAAATCCGAATTGAGCTTTAAGCTCTGCAGTGTGAACCTAGCCTAAGAAATCACTGCTTGTGTTAGTGGCTGATATGGCTTCTTTAACTTCAGATCTTCAGTCTTGTGGTTTAAAAGTACCAACCTCAGTCAAGCCTGGTAAAAATGACAGATTTATTTATTCCAAATGCATTTTTCCCTTTGTAAAAGAGGATTTTGAGTCAACATGACACACAAAATCAGCCTTCAACACATGAAACAGAACATTATGCTTCAGGTGCTGCTTTGACCGGCACCAACACTGACAGAGTTACTGCTAGCATGTACTAAAATACATGCCTCCACCTGAAACAGCTTCATGTTTCCAATAAGTTTACCTTTGGCTCCCACAAACAATTGACCTTATGTGACATTAACCTTTAACCTGATAGCCTCCAAATCCTATTTATTTCAGCCACCCTCTTGAGGCATAACCACGCTGATTTGGTGAAAATTCAGTGCAGACAAGATATATGTGACGAAAGGTGTGACAGACACGTGCACAATAGGAAAACCGGAAAACATAATTCTTCCCACCCGCTGTGCGTGGCAGAGGTACAGTAATACCGACCTAAGCAGCGAGCACCAGACAGCTGGTATCCTGGGTGACAGGCACAGCGGAAGGATCCCAGTGTGTTCAGGCATTGCTGATGACAAGGAGAAATGGCAGACTCCTGGCACTCATCAACATCTGTGATTAACATACAAATAAACACACAAACACATGCTCAGTCACATTGAAGCCACCATACCGGAACAGGAACTCTAAATTATCTCACATTATCTTATTAAAACCAATGTAATTTTGCAACTACCATTGAAAAACAATTTCATTTTGTGATTTGGAACAAGCTGTTCCCCGTATTAACATTTGTCTTCATTTACAAAGCCTTGAAATGGAGGATCAATAACGAATCCAAAGCCCTAAATTAAGCAATGGGACAGACTATATCAACTTTTCCCTGCTGTCTGGTGATACAAACCTTCACAGCTGGTTCCCAGGGCACTGGGCCTGAATCCTGGTCCACAAAGAGCCTGGCAGCGATATGTTCCCAATGTATTCACACACTGCTGATTGTAGTGACACATGTGCGAGCCCTGAGCACACTCATCAATATCTGATGGGACAGATCAAACATGTTCTGTAAGACACTCCATGAGACACTCCAGTTATCTCTCGTTGCATAATTTTACTCCATTTGACAGCTCTCAAGACTGATTCTCATTTTGGTTACAGAATATAATGAGATACAGAACTTTTGGCAAACTTGATTAAAATGCGGACAACAGGCAGCATATAATTTTTTTGGGCTGTGGCAGGACGCTAGTAAACCTGAAGGAATCCCATGCAAACGCAAGGTGGACATACAAACTCCGAACAGAAAGGCCCCAACAACCACCTCTTCTCATGTTTCATTTTTTTTTTTGAAAAATCCTAGGTATCAGCATAATTGGCACTCTTGGTTTGGTATGTCGAGCAACAGCATTGTCTTTCTGCATGTTTGCAACTATTCCAATGTTTCACGTTTTTGTGTTATTCCATTTACTTTGTTAAATCATTTATTCATTTTTAGTCCCAAGTACCACACATGAGGTCAATTACCATCAGTCGCTTGAACTGACAATTTTTTTTGTTTTCCCTAAATCAGGGATGCAAACAGGGAAAGCTGAAAAAAGAGAGAGTTGGCCGCGGCGGGTGGCAAGCGAAGCACTGCGTCTGACAACAAATACCTTCAGTGGGTTACTCAAAAGGTGACAGAGATTAACAGGTAAATTGTAGTTATTTAACTTCTCTGCCACCATGACTGCTAAATTCAATCAATAAAAGTAGTTATTTAACCCTTTACAGGCCAGTTTCTGGGATTTACCACTCAAAAAAGATTCATTGAGTCTCCTGTTCAATTCAATGTAATTTTATTATGATCAACTGAACACATTGCCCTCTTTGCACCGGTGCAAAGAGCATACATCGCCGACCGGGCTGCCTCCTCTTCAGCTCCTGGTCAGGCCACACCTACTAATTTTATTGATTGAATTTAACAGTCATGGTGGGAGAGAAGTTAACTAACAAAACAAAAAAAGAAAAATATTAAAATATTAAACCATTAAAAAATTATAGCTTCAGCCATCATGAGGACGCAATGAGTCCTTAACAGGGCGAAAGCTATTTTTAGTTTCAATGTAACACTACAAAAAAAGTAAAAATGCATAAAAACTGATATCCCCCATGAACATTGTCTGACCCCAGACAGATGTAATGATAAAAAAAAAAAATCCACTCTAACAAGGGAATATTTCATTTTTGGGCTGTTTATTTGTATAAAATTAGAGGTACATCCCAGAAACCAGCCTGTAAAGGGTTAATTAACTAATTTTATTTGGATGATTATAACAGTCATGGTGGCAGAGAAGTTAAATAACAAAACAAAAGAAAAATCATCTTAAAAGATAAAACCATTAAAAAGTTATGACTTCTACCATCACAAGGACTCAATGAGTCCTTACAGGGTGAGAGCTATAAATTTAATTAAACACTGAAAAAAAAACCTTTTATTTAGATATATATTTTTTTTATTTCAACATGAACAGATAAAGGAAGAACTTCCCTAAAGCGTTTTGCTATAGCATGATTGCAGCCAAAATGCTGCTCAATAGAAGAACGAGCGAGGAAACACTGAGTCCTTGCAGGGTATATAGCAAGTTAGAATTAGAAAAGTTTTAAGAGTCAATCACTGGGAATCCGTGGGCCGTGTCAACCCCCCCGCCCCACGAGCGTTACCATAGCAACACGCACACACACTGCGTGTCGCATGTGGAGAGAAGCAGCTGACTAACGTTACAGTTGCTGCTTCTTCTTAGTTTTCCCAGACTACGGCATGAACCCATGGACGTGTTATTATTTAATAATTTATCTATCAGTGACCCGCGCATTAAACAAACAGGCTCCAGCTCATGGATGTATCGGGCTCTATCTGCTTCTCTTTCTGTAGTTTCAGCAGCGATTCCCGGCGCACTGCAGGCAGAATTACACCCATACAGCACAAGCATGAGACGGAGACGGAGGCGGCACAAAATTAGACTGATAAAAAAAAAATCAAACGGGCCGTCAGTAAGTAAAAGATTTTAATATAAGCAGACGATCACATCTCACCGGGCGTGACGCTCTGTCACCTGACTGTCGCACTGCAAAAGGAAAAAATATCGTTTTTCTATCGCTTAGCAGCGCGACATGTCTTTCTATAATGCTAGCTGAAACAGTAGCCCAACCACTCTGTTTAACAACGTAAGGAACAAAACAAAATGGCCCCATTTTGTTTGATTTCGGAATCAAGCCGCGGGATTAGGCCAGCGGTAAACCGTTCAGACGTAACTTTCAAGACTCTTTCAATAGTATACAGCTGATATTGCACCTGCGTACCATGTACACGACTATACCACAGCTTTTATCTAGATTCACCCTCTGATGGGTCAATTTTGAGTGCGCTGCTGCCTTGCTGCCGGCTATGTCTACACCTAACGTTATAGGCAAGTTATTGTTGTAGTTACTGTTCATTGACAATTCATAATCACACTTTCTTGTGCAATGCTTTCCTCGCATGATTTCAAAAGTCGTCCTCCGAAATCATTGCTGTCCTCCACTACGTCCTTACGCAGCATCGACCACGCCCCCGCTTGCCGCTCCGCGCCCGCGACCCGCGACCCCCCCCCCCAAACAAAAACTCTTCGGATCTGCGCGATTCACACAATTCACCTTTTTGGAAATTAAAAAAGCGAATAGCGCTTTTCGGCGCCGTGTTTGCATGTCTGCTAAATGAAGGAAAAAAAAGAGATCCTGCAAGCATGTTACCTAATTTTCAAACAGCATCTTTAAAATGAGGACCATGAAAAATATTGTGGATTTAACTTAGATTTTGTTTACAATATCCGTTAGGGGTGCCAATTTGACAGCAATGATTTTCAAAAAGCCAAAATAGATTCAATCAATAAAATTAAAACATAAAAATAAATGTACTGAAATACAGCTATATAATTTTCCCCAATGTCTGAGTTTAACAAATGAATTAGCAACCATGAAGTTTATTACATGTAGCGTAAGGATGCCAAAAAGTCAGGTCCTAAATTGCATCTCATCAAATTTAACACTGTATTGTGCAGTGTTTATTTTCAAAATAAAAGAGAGACAATAAATTGTGAATGTATCTAATTGCAATCTGATTAAGCCATGATGGACACCGCTTCTTTAAAAGAAAGTGATAGGGCTTTCTATTGCTTAAAATTCCTCAACACTTGAAACGGAAATTCCAGTAGAACTAGCAGTTGAAGAAGCTCAAAATGCGTATACTAAGAATATTTTAATATAACCCCAATCAAACCAGTAATTAAAATAAACTTCCTTCAATTCCATAATAATGATAGTTAATTAAATATTTCAGCCATCTTATTTTATTGTTCAGCATTTCATGGCGAAGTGTTATCGTATCTGCTTCAAGGTCGCAGTTCCTGAGTGGCTCACCTTGGCAGGTATTGGACTGTGGGGAGATGCTGAAACCAGACGGACAGGCGCAGGAAAACCCTCCCATGACGTTATTACAGGAGTGAGAGCAGGGAGACTCCGCACACTCGTCCTCATCTTCCAGAAGGAAGGTGCAGCCACACACATACACACACACACACACATACACACAGCCACACACGCATACACACACACACACACGCGCACAGGCACACACGCATGCGCACAGGCACACATACACACACACACGCGCACGCACACACGCACACACACACATGCACACGCACGCACACACGCGCACACACGCGCACACACACACACACACACACACAAACACACACACACGCATGCGCACAGGCACACACACACACACACGCACGCGCATGTGCACACACACACACACGCGCGCACACACAGGCACACACACGCGCACACGCATGCGCACAGGCACACACACACACACGCACGCGCATGTGCATTCAAGCAAACACACATACATACAGAGCATGACATGCCACGCAGGAATACATACACAGACAAACAAACACAAACATGAGCAAATATGAAGAACTGCTCAATATCAATACATTATATTTGTAAAACATTGAGCAGGCAAACTTCAATGCATAAGTGATGTGGCTGAGGTTTGTATATTACTGTGGAGAGAAATTACTCTGCATCAGAAAGATGTTACATTGTAAATATAATGAAGATAATTGCTTTGCATAGTCGAGATTGGGTTTTCTCCAAGCTCCTGCTGAGGAGGCAATTGGGCATCAACTTTCTCATTCTACGTGACAGATTACTAGAACAGATTGGCTTGAGAGGTGAAACAGATCGTAGTCTCTTGCAAAAGCTGCATTTTGTACTGCCTTCTCATGGGACTAAGGGCTTGGTTAGTGCACTTTCACATTCAAATACTGGTTATTTTCTCCTTACCATATTATCAATGGACATTTGTATTGGTTAGGAGAACAGAAGCAAATTTTGAGTTCTGAAATTCTGGACCAGATCTGCCCCATGTAAAAAAAAGAAAAAAAAAAATACCCAGAGAACTTTTTCATTTTAAATTATGACTGCTACTGCTGCTGATGCAAAAAAAAAAAAAAAAAAACTAATGAAAAGTCTAAATTACCTGCACAATATGAGGCTGCATCCAGGAAGAAACCTTGAGGGCAGGTCTCTCCTTCACCATCTAAAAGTGTAGAATCAATGATCATCTTTAAAGATTAATGATCATTCATCACTAATTCTAAAAGTGTATAATTAATTATTTTCTCATTCTACAATCACTCTGATAGATGCATCCCAAATGACTCATTATTTCCCTTATTTGTGCTAAAAGACACTGGAAGACAACAGCTGAAACAGACGGCTGAGATTAAAAAAATTATGCACCTATATTTAGAGAGTTTGGTTCAAAAATGCAATATATCCATTTTAGTCATTTTGAGTAAATCAGCTTTTTCTATGTTGGCGCCTATTGCATTTTATAGAAAAACACAAACTTTGACCCTGAAAAAATACACCATATAGTATGCATTTCTAATGATGGGTTTTTGCACCATGTGTAAGAAGCGCAGGACTATCGCTCCATGGTATTATCTCAATTTTTGTCATTTTGGCACTTATTGCATTTTGGAACCAATCTCTTCATTTATAATCTCCGGTACCAGAAGCCTGTTGGCCAGTAACATGGGTTTAGCTGATTGGCACTCACCAGGAATGAGGAGAGACACTGTAAAGTGGAAGTCTAGGCTCAGGGTAAACCGGCTGTAGCCTGCATTGATGTTCGATACCCTCAGGAGCTGCAGCAGGGGGCCCTGCCGCTCCGCACTCCCTTCATACGCCACAGAGTGGTTACATCGCAGCAGGACAGGAGCGCCGCCCCGCTGGTGGCTCTGGGAGGACCATGCATACACCTGCCCAGGGCCAGTCTGGACATAAGATTCATCAAACTCCTGAAATACAACACATGCATATCAGAAACCACCGCTATGACACGTGCACTTTAAACGTCTGGCTTCAGTTTTAAATTTCGGCTGTGGTAACTTCAGATGCTTTTCCCCTCGTTTAAAGACCCTGAGATGACAACAAGGCTATTTTAAATAGTAAAACAAAAATGTTCATGATGTCTAAATGTTCACAGTAAGCCAGACTAAAATACTGAACATGACAACAATATTGATTCCAAAGTTAAATGTGCATTTAAAGAAGCAAGATTCCACAGGTAAATGTACTCCTATTGGCAAAGATGTGATAAGATGGGCAGGGCACAGAAAGAATAGGGGGTGACTGAAGTGCTCCATCCTACTGGTTTGATGAGCTACACGGCACAGACTGAAACATTTTAATCTAATCATGTAACACAGTTGGTCTTTTAGAGGTTAATCTAGTATGGGAGTCATTTACATTCATAATTACTCTTGCTCAGTGAAGGGGTTTTTGGATCTAGCCTGTAGCTGCAATGATGGTCTGACCCCAGACATTTTACGAAGTAAAAGTGCAGTCAGTGAGACTTAAGCATACACTAACCTGAAGGCTAACATGAGATTCAGAGAAGATTTGCGGGACGAAGCCATTTATAACGATGTCCACTAAGAGAACCCCATCTTCGTCCAGACCCCGAGCCACATGAGTCAATCTGAGGATCTCCCCTGGTCATGAAAATGCAAGCTACAACACTTCGTCCAACAATACATTATTTAATTCATAAATTGTCAAGACATGATTAAATTAATTCCATTCCATTGCAAGGATGGAAGGGTGAAGATGTCAGTCAGTCTTTAGCCGCCCTCACCTGTCTCAAACTCCAGCTGAGATTCCTGTCTGAACTGACCCTGGGTCATTGAGTAGCCGTTTCTAGTGGTGCCTGTCTGCAGAACTGTGGTCCAATAGATTGGAGCCAAAACAGATACCAGCCCACGCAGCAAGGGACCTGGAGCAGAGGGTTGGGATCACAGCTTTCTCGATGAGACTTTCAAACACATTTCTACCCGTTTAGTAACAAACTTCAGTTCCATCATTTGCTTCCCAGGGTTTACAGTGTTTGCAGATTGTAAGATCAATGCAAAAATCCAGAGAATCAGTAGTTCTGAGTGAACAGGGTTTCTGACCTCTGGGGTAATCGGTGTTATGCAGGCTCCTCACCTCACCGCCAAAATCCAGTATCTATCCATTTCATCAAACCAAACTGGTATCACCCCTGCTCTCTCTAATATGAGTGAACTCACCCACACTGGCTGGGATGTCATCAACATGGGCCTCCAGCTGGCTTGTGCCCTGCTCTAAGTTGTCTGTGATGTTGACCTCCAGGAATGCCACACCAAACTCCTCCTCATTCACCATCCCAATGAGACTGCCCCTTGCCCGCCGAGGAACCTCCCCTTTGAAATGCCAATCAGGAAGAAAGACAAAGGTGATGTCTCAGCAGAGAAATAGGAGTAAAAAGAACAGCTTTCAAGTCATGCTGTCAGCACCTTTAGGCACAACTCTAAACACAAGTCCTACAGCCTATCAAGACAATGTAACTTGAATGTACACCTGGAAGTAAAGGTTACCTGGACAAAGCCTGGAGTAACAGCTCCTGGAGTCCTTGCTTTGTCCCTCACAAGGCCGCCCACCATTGGCTGGAGCAGGATTATTGCACAGTCTTATTCTGTCCTGGACACCCTGACCACATGTGACACTGCAGTGGTCCCAATCTCCCCAGCTAGAAAACCCTCCAGGGACTGAACCAATAGAGGAAAGATAACTTTTAGATCCCTTTTTGATTTGCACTGGCATCTTCATAGCATGAGCATAAAATCAGCACAGTTAGTAAACAGATCAGGAAAATACAATAATATAGCAAAAAACCAACAACTACAGTCATGAGTCAACAAACATATACATGTTATACAGTTTGGTCGCCCTAAAAAAAATAAAGCAAGACTATGGAAAACAGTACAAAAATTTTTAACCAATGGACATGCTCAGCCTGGGTAAAGATATAATAAATATAAGCTACCTCAGCTGGAAATTCCAGTTTTAACCAACCTAAGCTGGTCAAGATGTTGTAAGTAGTGTTTTTGACAGTTCAACCAGCCCTTAACCAGCTGACTCCAGCTTACTCTACTAGCTTTACTAGCTTTGACTACATTCATCCAGTAATGGATACCAGCTTTACCCATCTTACTCCAGCTAGGACCAGTGAATTGCTTCAAAAACACATCTTAGACCATCGGAATCCAGCTTAGAATTCTAGCTTTTCTGAGCTGGAACTTTCAGGAGAAACAGGTTGTCTGAATAATATTAAAGAACTGTGAAGCAGGTATTGAGCCACTCACTCTGCACTTTCAGAGTGACGACCCTCTCAGCTGTTCCAGCCTCGCTCTCTGCCACACAGCGGTACTCCCCTGAATCCCCACTCTGGAGCACAAATAGACAGACAGTATTAAGACAGCACGTCCTATGGCTTGTATTAATAGTCATCGCAGATTCATGTGTTCTTTCCCATAATGCACAGCACGTCACCATTTCTCTTCCTTGTGCCCCAGCCCTGTACCACTGCAATACCAAATAATGTGTTGCAACTGTAACAGCAAATATATGCAACACAACATTTGCAACAGCATTTACCTTTTGGCCTCTGACTTTTTTTAAGCACCAAGCAGTTTTGAATATGGACTAGCTTACTTTCATTTTCACATCAAAATCATATAACCACAGCAGCTCCTCTGCCATCAGTGGCCCTCCCATGGCCCTGCAGCCATGTTGTTAATTACAGCTTTAATGCTATTACTGCCCAGCCTTTCTGATTCCATGCAAAGAGCCCAGAGAACATCACTCCCTAAACAGTAATTCTGTTAGGCTCTATGTCTAAAACAAAATCTGATTGTCCGAGGCCTTGGAAGATTTAAGCTGTAATCACTGGATGTTCTAGGAAACTCTTTGCTTTTACAGTTTTTTTTTTTCCTGAACACAACAATGTTGCCAGTACTACAAGTTGCGAACCAAAAAATCCATTCAAAAGTCACAAAGCGTCAGTGTCTTTTTGAACATTGAAAGGATTATTAGGTAAAATTGAGATGACAGATTTTGATTCCTCTCCTCATGCTGTATGTAGTATATGCAAAAAAAACACAGAATGATTGTGTGGACAGATATAAGAGAATTCCTGGCCTTTTTCAAAAGGAGGGGGTTTGGGTTCTCTGATGGTGATAATAAACTGTAACAGATGCCAGTGCAGCAGCAAAAGCATGTTTTAAATGGAAATACACTGTGGGCTGAAATATTGTTACTTTGACTACATTAGAAACTTTCTATACAATTAATAATTTTTTGCTTATTTTTTCAGGAATATACAACCTGTTTAAAGACTGTATAGAGGCTTAAATTGTACCAGGTAAAATGCGCAAAATGAAAAGTCAAAAAGGATTTATTATTCCAGAGGACATTTGTCCAAATAGTGGTGTTAATACAGGAATGCATAACTAGAAAAATAAAATGGTTAAGTGAAAATTTCCATTTTTCTAAAAAGGAAAAATTAAGCTAATTTGGAAAGCAACCAAGAAGTCCAGCACAGCCATAGAAAGTGTTGATTACTGTTGAGTGGGCACCTCCCGAATAATATGGCTATCCCTGCATAAAAAATTCTACGAATCTGCTCAGCACTTATTATGGCCAAAGGAGGTAATTTCACCTGAGACTTAAAAATAAGGTATAAATGGAAAAAAAGTTTATCAGCCCTGAGCCTGAATCAGGATGTTAACAGGGGGGGCAGTGGGGTTACCGTAATGCCGTAGATGGCGAGGGAGCCATTGTGCATGGGGTGTAGGCGCAGGGTGCTGACGAGAGGCCGCCCTTCCCGCAGCCAGCGCAGAGATGGGGCGGGGTCCCCCCTAACTGTGCAGTCCAGCAGGGCTGTGGCCCCGAGAGGGACTGTTTGGGAGCCGTGGGCATCCCCACTGATGACTGGAGGTTCTGTGAGGAGATGGCATAGACATCTAAACATGTCACTTTAGGTTTCTCCTCCTCATAGAACTTATGTTAAAGAGATTCGCTTGTGTAACTTGGTGTGAAAATGATGTTTTATATTGGTTTCATGTTCGATGTTTCCTTTCTGTACATTCTATGAAGTTAAAGAATGCATATCGCCTATATGTACATCGCATGTTCTCAGTCCTGGTAAACTGCAGCATACGTAACTACATGGCTCTGCATTCTGGTTGGTGCATGGCCAGTATTTTTCATGAAATGGTAAAATGTCTCAGTTTCAACATCTGATATGTTGTCTATGTTCTATTGAGAATGAAATGTGGGTTTACGAGATTTGGAAATCATTGCATTCTGTTTTTATGCATGTTTTACACAATGTCCCAACTTCATTGGAATTGGGATTTGTAGAGGGCATCATTAGACATGAAGATAATTTGGATATATTAAACAACATCTCAGTACATCTGCCAGGAAGTTATAGCTTGGTCACAAATGGGTCTTCTAAATGGACAGTGACCCCAAGCATGCTTCCAGTTGTAGCAAATGGCTTAAGGACAACAGTCAAAGTCATTGAGCAGCCATCACAAGGCCTTATTCCTCAGTTTAGTAGAAAATTTCTGGGCAGAACGGAAAATGTGAGTGTGAGCAAGGAAGCCTACAAATCTGACTGTTACACCAGTTCTGTCTGGATGAATGGGCCAAAATTCCAGCAAATTTTTGGGAGACCATTGTGGATGATTTTCCTAAATATTTTACCCAAGATAAACCATTCAAAGCCAATACTTCCAAATACAGCCTTGTTTATGTAAACATTTGATCCACTGTGAATGTGATGAAAGAAACAAAAGCTAAAATAAATAATTCTTGCGACAATTATTCTGACCTTTCGCATTCTTAAAATAAAGTAGTGGTTGACTTATGAGAGGGAATGTTTACTTATACCAGGGTTGAATGTTATTCTGAAAAACTGAGTTTAAATGTATGTTGATAAGGTGTATGTGACCTTCTAACTTCAACTGTAACTGATTATTGATTGTACTGTACAAAAAAATCTCCACACCCTCCATCCCAGCAGAACCCATCTCTCTCAATCATGGATATAAACCAAGACATGTCCTTTAGAACAGGATTGCAAGACCTGTCTTTTGTTAAACAGCATTAATTTACTAATTTAATGGGTGAACTACTCCTAACTTCCACCTCACTTGCTCGTCTGACAGATGAGGCTGTACCTCTGACATGGACAAATGAGAGCGCACGGATGGTGCCCACGCTGTTGTCTGCCTTGCACACATAAGTGCCCCCATCGCTCACTGACACATTCTCAATAACCAGCGAGCTCCTGCCAGCTTCATCCACTCTTGAACCTGCAAGAAGCAAGACGTTACTGCTCTCAATGGAAAATCAATGGGGAAAACAGTCAGATCCACCCAACCTCCCAAGCAAACGCAATAAATGCAAAGCACTGCTTTTCATCTGTGCCCATCATCAAATTATTCCTAGCAATTATTCATCTTTGTCTGGATGTTGATGTACTGTAGGTGCCTCTCTTCAGCACAAAAGTACAACGTACAATTTTCCATGAATATGAATTTTCCATAAAATTTTCACAGCGAATATTACCAAGTTTCAATCACGTTTTCATGAAGGATTATTAATGGTACATTTACATAATTACTGTCATTCATGTACATTTTTTCCAGGTAAGGAATTTTTTTTTTCTTGAAGGAAAATGAAAGAACAGTCAATAATCAGCAAGCATTGCAGAGAAGGAGGAGACAAGACAAAAGAAATCTCCTACACTGGAGTGTAAACACAAATATGAATTCATCAAATGAAAATTGACATTTCATGACACCTTGTGACTTTGAGATAAAGGCTGTTACAGTTGGGCACTGTTTATTTAATCTGCAATAGCGGTTTACTTCTTACAAGATTCCATTTAAACTAATAGGCGAATTAAATACTTTATAGGTACACACAGCAAACTATAGCAGAAACTCTAAAAGGTCCAAATGTTATGAAATGTCAATTTGTACTTAAATCATTAACAAATGGACTAACAAATACAAATAAAGTGGTCTGAACAATATTTTCTTGCAAAAGTAACTTACATAGACAAAAATATTGCAAATAAGTGTTGCACAATAGTATTATCACAGAGTCAACTAAAGCCTTCCATAAAATTTATGGAAAGACTCATCTTTGCCCATATTTAGCCATTATAATGATGGTGGGAGGCTAAAGCTCAATAGGTATTACAGTATGTACTACCAGAGAAGGGGCTGTTATTGACAGTCCAGGAGATGGTGGGAGTGGGCACACCCTGGGCGTGGCAGGACAGGGAGAGGCGCTGGCCCTTATTCAGAGTCACGTCTCCCGGCAGCTCTTTGAAGGCCGGCCGCATGTTGACGGACAGGTGGATCTCCTGACGGGCGGAGCCAGCAGCATTCACAGCCATACAGGTGAACACACCTGCATCCCCGGGCTGTCAGAGGGACAGCAGGGACAATTTCATGGTTACATGATTGGCTTGACAGTACCATGCTCAATCAGGGTGATTAACAAAAACTTCTTCAAGTTAAAGCTGGTCATACAGATACAATTCTAAATCAAGCTGTGATCTACCTAGCATAAATACAACAACAATGCTCCGCCTTGGATTTTAACCAGCAAGATTTTGATAGGCAACACTAGTTTTGAGGAGCAAAGTGATTCAGCAGATTTGCATTGGATGATGAGATGATGTTATGGAGTAAAGGATAGCCAGCATGGATGAAATAACAGCCAGTATGCTCTAAAGCTCTCCAGGTCTAACACTAGCTAACCCCACTCCAAAATGTCATTACTAATCTGACTGTGAATACTCCATCTTCAATGCTATAGGATATTACGTTTTTGAGCTTGAGTAACTGCAGGGACGGAACTGCAATTTAGAAAATATGTTTCGGTGACTCCACTAACAGACACACAGGTTGACCTCTAACCTCTGCCCTCTCAATAATCAGCTCTCCAGAACGCAGAACAGTAAATTTTCCAACAAGGGTTGCCACTTTGGTGCCATTCTTCTCCCAGGATATCCTGGGTTCAGGAACTCCTTGGGCAGCACAGGGCAGTAGAGCCTGAAATCCTTGAATTACTGACAGCTCTGATTGGCCAACTGGAATCATGGGTGGGACTGCAAGAGGGAATAAGAGGGGTTAAAAGGAACTCAGACGAATTTTACTGCTATGCGCCGTACACAACCTTGAACAATGCGTATCCCCGCATTTGAGGGGCACCTATAGCAGTTCACTTTAGAAAGGCCATTTTCAATATTACTCTAAAACATTAATATTACTGTTATGAACCGGAGTGTGGAACGTGCCAGAGTCAACAATGTAGAGATGCATACCTCTGCAAAATTGGTTATCGTGGAATTTAATTTTTCCTAAATCAGTTGTTTTAGCATCATCTGAGGCAGGTGCACAGTCATCAAGCGTTGTACTAGTGGCAGCTTAGCTAATGAATAGCAGAGTAAAATAAACATGGCTGACTGAAAACATTGCTGGTGATGCACATATTGGTGAGCATTCTCTCATGTTGATGGTGGAATTTTGCAGCTGTGGGATGGGACCACTCTCATAAGTTGGAACATTTGTACTGTGGAAAAATAATTTAACTTGTGCTTTTGAATACAGCTGTCAATTTCTGGCAACCAAAGGGCGAGCTACTGAACCTCACAGAGCACGTTTTAAAGCAAGGCTGCCCAATCCTGTTCCGGACAATCTACTCTCCTTTAGGTTTTCATTCCAACCCAAACAAAGCACGTGAAATTATGGCTGCACAAAAAAATCAACAGATTTTGAGAGCAGCAGCAATGGCATTGGGCAGAACGGGTTCAAAAAATAATGAAGAAAGAGCAATCCTGGCCAGCATTAGGCATTCACCGTGAATAGTGAGCCTAATGTCCACACTGGCTCTGCCAGCAGAATTCTTGGCTGAGCAGGTGTAGAGGCCGGCATCACTACGCTGTGTGGTGGCAATCCAGAGGGTCCCATTGGAGAAAACTCGTAAGTGAGCCCCCTCCGCCACCGGCCGTCTGTCTTTCTGCCAGGACACCTGCGGCTGGGGCTGCCCCGCTGCCCCACACTGCAGACTGACAGGCTGGCCCACCACCACTGTGTACTCCAGCTCTGGAGCAGTGAGCACCGGAGGGACTGCAGTCAATAGAAGGACCAAACCATGTGAAAAAAATATGAAAAAACACCAATTTAATTATGTGTCTTCAACCTTATGAAACTGAGTTATAGTGTAGGTTGTAATGAAGGAATTTGCGCACCAAGACTAGCTGCCTACCACTAAACAATAACAGATGGTAACTGAGCTAGACTTCATGCTACAAATATACACCCACATAGATATACACAAATACACACAAGCACAAAATTAAGTCCAGAATGAACACTGAACTAAACATAAACAGTTTACACCAACATATTTGTCCTCCTTTGTCTGGTTTTATTTGACCCCAGCATTTTAGCATACCTAGCAGGACGAGACGTGTCCGACCCACAGCCATGCCGGCCTCATTTTGTGCCAGACACTGGTAAGTCCCAGCGTCTCCCAGTGTCACACGGGAGAACTGCAGAGCGCCGTTAGGCAACACGGCCAACCTGTGACCTGTGTAAAATCGACAAAGGTGAGAATAGATCTCCACAGCGGTACACCAGAAGACGGGAAGGACTGCAAAACAACATCTGAGCCAAGTACCCACCAGTCGCTATGGGCACACCTTCCCGTTGCCAGGTGACGGTAGGTCTAGGGAAACCCCGCACGTCACATGGCAGAGCGACCCCTTGATGCAACAACACTTTAACTTCCTCTCTCATGGGACGCACCTCAGGAGGTTCTGTGAGCGAAAGTGACATCATAAGACAATCGTTCACAAAACCACATGGCCGTGTTTACTGCGCGACTTCAGTAAAAATGTATGTGGTAACTATGCTCTTAGAAAAATCTGTGATGCACAGTGAGGTGCAATATTACAAGACAGGAGGTAGTTAGATGCTTTTTATGACAGCAACGGTAAAGATCATCATCAACACTAACATCATTATCATCAGAACCATAAATAGTTTTTCCTCTGTCATAAAACCTCTGAAGATACAATGCACTCTGTATTCTCTTATCACTACAGATCACATCCCACCCCTTTTGCAAACCTTGTATGATGAGCGTGATGTGCTTGTAAGCCATTCCAGCAGGGTTGCGGGCAGAGCAGGTGTACCTTCCTGCATGGCTGGGTTCTGCCTTCATGATCTCCAGCACCCCTAAACAGAAGAGCACAGCTTAACTGCTCATGATGAGCCCCACAGTACTGCAAGTCATTGACTGAGGAGATTTCCCACAGATAACGGAAATACCATGGACACCTGGTATGCCAGTGGGAGTCAGAGCCACCCTTAGTCTTTTGGAGGTTCCTCCTCTTTCTTTATTGTCTCTCTAAGGGCTCAGAGCCCCTGGACGCTCTTTCATCCTCCCCTTAATATGTGTGTCTATGGGAGGACTTACAGAGCCTCGGCACGACACCCTTAAACTCACTCTATCCCTGTTTTAACACTTCTACAACCTCCTGATGACAGCAGAGGAAAACAGGCAAAACCATATGAGACTACAAGAAGGAAAAAAATGAACAACAACACAATACCCGTGAAAAGATTGACAAAATACAGCACGCGGGCCAACAGACTGATTCTTTTAACCTTCCTGAAGTCATTTAGCATGAAAGGGATGCGTATTACCAGTGGGAAGGACTCGATAGCTGCCCCCTCGAGAGCCCAGCTGTGCTCCACTTTTGCTCCAGCTGATTTTTGGCTCAGGGCGTCCGAGCACATGGCAGGGGAGGATCACAGGGGACATCTTAATGGCGGTGACTGTGGTGATGTCATCCTCAATAGAGGGAGGGACTGGTCGGAGAGACAGAGAGGGAGAAATCCTGCACTCATTTTTGTGTTTTATATGACTTTCCAGCAGCGACTATAACGGATTTTACCAACAAAGGCCCATGGATCTTACAGCCTCCCACATCGTTGTACAGCAATTATGATCAATATACAGGCACAATCTAAAAGAAAAGGTGACAAGAATTCTGCTGCAGTACCTTGCAAAATGACCTCAATAACCCTGCGCTCTTCTCCAACCTCATTGGTTGCTGTGCACTCAAAGTACCCTTCATCTTGAGTGGATGGAGAAGTAACAACCAAAGAGCCAGAGGACATTAACCTTTCAAAGAGAAATATGCAGAAAATGATTTAATTTTTGACAAATTCCCATCCAAAAATCATAATATCTTACAGTTACATCACATTGAATTGAGATTAAATGCATCATATGACCATAATAAGTTTGTGCTTTTGTTTGCATCATTCAACTCTACACACTTCTTGTTCTATGCAATGTGTATACATAGGTTAAGTGGATGTCTGCACCTGTAGGCCTCAGGATCCATTGTGAGGTTGATCGGGATCCCATTCCTCTTCCATGACACCAGGGGAGTTGGGATACCTGTAGTTTCACAGCTCAGAATGGCTCTTACCCCCGTTGTCATGGTTACATTAAAGGGACCAGGGCGGATAGATGGACCCACTATTCCCAGATAAAAGAAGAGTGCTATGAGAGGGGGCTGAGGGAGGAACACTTTGAGTCTCCAAACTTTTTAAGAGCCAAATCTTTTCTATGCAATAATTTTTTTTACATAGAATAAAAAAGTTCATTTGAGGCAGAGCCTGAAACTACATGCAGTTCTCATAACATGATGGGTATGATGATGTTCCCCCTCCTGTCTCAGAGGTGAGCATCCTGCCACTACCAAAAAGAATGGATTGCAGGTAACAAATGTAACAAGACTTTAATTTTGAGAGATAATAATAATAATAATAATAATAATATAATAATATGGATTCAAAGGAGCAGTAGAAAACCCTGGAACCCAATGAAAGTCACAAAAAAGTGCTCAGTTGCCCCCCACATATGTAAGAGGTCTTGGTGTTGCCAGTACCGAATACACGCAGATCCATCCCACGATGTTCAGAGCCAGCTGGGTTGGAAGCTGTGCAGTAGTATCGCCCAGAATCAGACAGCTGCACAGACCCAATGCGCAATGAGCCCTCTGCCAAGATGGTGAACCTGGCCAACAAATAACAATCTGTTACACAGATATTCAGCAGAGACTATAGCTGCTCAAAGTCAGCTAATGGTCGCTTTTCACTCTGATAGGGGTAGAACGATGCTTCAGCTCTTGCTTCTAAATCTTGCACCTTCATCAATTCAGCAGCAATGTAACCAAGGACACTTCAGATTCGTTCTGTTTTTGTCAAGCTCACAACATTGTCTTGTTTATAGCCATCCTCAGCATGAGGAGGAAATGGCAGTAAGAGAGACAGAGAAGCTCAATAACATGAGGCTTTTTTAACAATAATTGCTCAAAACACACTCTCGTTTGGATGCATTTGAACTAAGAACACACATTCTATTTCATTATTTGTAGGCTCTAGTAAAGACCACAGGGGTGCGTATCACCATTAGAGAAGGACCCTTTTTTGTCCAGTCATCATAAAAGACAAATATTTTAATGAAATGGACACATTGTTAGATAAACAGGGTTGGAACAGCAAAGAAGAACCCCATGGTGTTAAGAGCATGTTGAATTTCTCTTTTCAAAGAACAGTGGAACACAGCACAGATGTCACAAATACCCACAAAAAATACCCATAAAACTAAAACTCCTACTGTTTTCCCTCACCTGCTGCTGGCAGTGACCAATGGAAATCCATCTTTTCGCCATGTGACCGATGGACTGGGTGTTCCCTCAGCTTCGCATGGAAGAACTGCAGCCTGATTTACATGGGCTGTAACCACTGAGGGACCAACTGCAATTTTTGGAGGCACTGAAGAGGAAGTGAGCAGATATTCAGCTGAAGAAACAATCTAGAATATGCACAGATAGACCCATTTAACACAAAGATTTTCTATCAGAATGGGGCAAGATAGATAGGTTGACAGACAGAAACGCTGGAATACATTAGCAGGTTCCTTCTGTAATATGAAAAATTACCACTAGAAGGCAGTATTGACCTTTTTTTTTTGTTAAGCCCAGTCTAGAGCTAGGTTTGGGCATGTACTAGGCATGTCTGAGAGGGGAAAGTCCCAGAGCATAAAAAAAGGTGGGAAGGGGCTGCAAAAGAGTATATAAGGAGAAAAATTGAGTGAGTAAAGTAGTAGGAGAAATTGAAAGGAGAAGGATACATTTGACCAGATCAGTCACTCTTTTTCAAGACCTGTGAAGTTTTTTTTTTGTGGATTTTTGCCTGTGTTGGAGCATTTCCCTGTCCCAGGACATCACCAAGCAACCCCATCTTGAGGGACTGTAAATATTTTTTTCTTGTATATGTCAATCTTGGTCAGTAGCATAAATTGTAGGTTAGTTGTGAGTTTGTTTAATTAAAAAATCTGTTTAAGTTTTAAGATTTTGTCATCCCTTGCTGTCTTGTATGTCATATCAAATTGGGGCCATAACACTTCATTAACTTATTGTCAATGACATGTAAAGAAATCGACAAATATAAACAGAAAACCAGACGCTAACCAACAAAATTAGCCAAAAGACAGAAAGGGGAAGACATACTCACAGATGACATCCACAGTGAAGGACAAGCTATTGCTGCCGGCCATATTACTGACCACACAGCTGTATAGACCACTGTCCTCAGGTAGCACGTTCTGAATCTCAAGGAACTGCCCCTCTGCCAGTACCTGGACCCGTCCGTCTAACTGCAAACGATATATCAGGATCAAGAACTAGCAAAAAGATATGCCTTTAACTCATACACTGGATTAGATCATTTTCATTGGTCCAGCAATTATCAATTCCTTTATTCACTGAAGAAAATACAGCACAACCCCACCCACTGTATTCTGCCCCACCTCAAGTTTGGCATCATCTTTGAACCATTCAATGACAGGCGGCGGGTCACTGCTGGCCTGGCATTCCAGTGTCAGGTGACCCTTTACAGGGACAGATATGGTCCTAATGTCTCCAGAGCCCAGTAGTGTTGGAGGAACTGAATGAGAGAAAGAGACCACAAAAGGCTTTGATGACAGACTAGGATGCATGAGCACCATCACACCACTTAACTGCACAGATCCACAGAGAGACTCCATGTGAACTGTTGGCTGCAACTCACCTTGAACCTGAACCCAGTGGTTTCTCCCATCCTCCCCAGCAGGGCTACTGGCCAGACAGGTGTAGAGCCCTGCATCGTCTACCTGCCCAGGTTTCACACGGAAAGATTTACAGAACAGTTTTAGGCTTGCTTTAATAAGGTTCAACACATAAGCATGCAGAGATAAAAGTAATAAGCCAGCAATGGCACAATCAGTCAGACTGGCATTGCTGAACTCCCTCCTCAGCCTCCAAAATGATTGGTATTTGTTTAGCACCTGGATTTCCTATAGAATAGAATGTGCTGAAGTCTCAGACAAAAATTGATAGGCAGCGAGTACAGACATTGTGATTTAAATTGTTTAAAACTATACAATCCAAATCCATTCTTAACTCAAAACAGGGTTGCCTTTGAGTCTGAGTAGAAAAACATGATCATAATAAATGCATCCTTACACATTTATGCCATATTACACATTCTTCTTTACATAGTAGCATAGAATGTAATATTTCCTGGCCTTTGAATAATTTGTTATCTTATCCATAACCACAGGTCTAAGTTCACATCTGCAGTGGGCTGTACAAGGTCACTGGGCTGCCAATGGAATAGCAGCTGAACTTTGGTAGAGGTCATGGCAGGAGCATACCTGAACCTTGCTGATCCTGAGCAAACCTCCATCTCTCAGCACCTCAATATTCCCCTCCAGTGGAAGCCCATCCTTCAGCCAGCTCAATATGGGAGGGGGAACCCCTTCAGCAGCACACTCCAGCTCCAGGGGACTATTAATGGGGACGGACACTTCCTCCGGGGAGCCAGAACCAGATATCTTGGGAGGTTCTGTGTTACAAGAATATGACAAAGAAATCGTCAGCACTCACATTGCAAAATGATAATATTTATTACTGTATGACAACAGAAAACTGATGCTTTTCAGCCATGGGCTTTCTTCAGCATTTCTAATGCAGGTGTGGGTGTAACCCTTAAAAAAACCTAGCTAGGGATCACCAGACAATCAATGACCAGCTGATAACAATAACCATTATTCAAAAAACAATCATTATTAAAAAAAAAAAAACAAAAAACAAAAAAAAAGCCAGTGCGAAACGGGTTGTTCGCTCCTAATAAAGCTCTACTATGGTGATCAGTGTGCGGGGACTTTCTTTTGTTTGTATATAACTTTTTTGCCTGCCATCGCCAGCACCTGATCGACTTAGACAGGCTTGTGCACGGGGACTGTGTGGACTTTAAATATATGTAAGAGTGGTTTTGTTATAGACATGCCGTATATAGCATGTGGATGTGATGGTTTTCCTCACCCAGCAAAGTGAGGTTGAAGGTCTTGGTGCTGCTGCCAGCCTGGTTGCTGGCGACGCAGCTGTACTGGCCAGCGTCAACAGAGCTCACGTCCGGCAGGCGCAGGCGTGTCTCGTGCCCGTCCAGCAGCAGGTTACGGTGCAGCGACAGCGGCTGGCCATCCTTCAGCCAGGATAACGAGGGAGGTGGGAACCCCCTGGCCTCGCAGGTGAGCGTTACGAGTGAGCCCCGAACCACTGTCACATGCTCTGTGGGCTCCACATGATCCACAGCTGGGGGCTCTAACACAGGCAAGAGCAATAGTGATTCAAATCCCTTTCATTAAAGCACAGCCTCCAGAGGGAAAACCCAATAATCACAGACTAAAATAAAACATAGCCTAATGCAACAAGGTCAATATGAGGCTAGCAGGTCTTAACAATGATTTATACAAGACAATGGGCTAATCACAATAAAATATGTCATAAAAAAGCCTGCATTCTTCAAATATCCATAGCTCAGTTGCTGTATGCCGTTAGCCTTCATAGCCAAAGAACATTGATTTTATGGGACTAAGATTCACCCCATAGAACAAAGGTGGGAACATCCAGCCCCTGAGACCTTTTTGATCAGGCCCGCGAGGCATTTCATCAATGCAATTTCATAAATAAAAAACCAGCTGCCAGTAGCATCATTTTCACTTTAACGAATATAAACATTTAGTCACATATTTCCTAGCTTGTGTAAATACATATCTTAATGTGGTAATGTTACCAAAAAAGTATTGCAGTATCAATTAGCTGTCATCCACTCTTTGATTCAACTTTGATTCAAATAATTCCAACTGAAAAAACTGGAGAGGAAGGTGACACAACACCTCCATCCAGCTTTGTGAGCCTCAGTGAAATGACTTTTCTTCCTTACCTTGCACCTGCACATCAAAGCGAAGTTCGGCTAACCCTGCGTGACTGCGGGCCACGCAGGTATACATCCCAGAGTCCGAAAGCTGAACCGGAGAGATCCTTGGAAACAGAACGTGGATGGTAAAAGCAAGTTCCGACCCTGCACCCCGCCCCCAAACAACGAGACTGCACCTTGAATGTAGTCACGCTATTAAAGGACAACTGAGAAAGTCAGGAAATTAAAGTTACATCCAAAAGTGTCTTTACAGGTCTCAATCAGAGGATGGCAACTTATTCAAAATGCTGCTGCTTAAGGTCTTATGAAAACTATGACAGTGAAATACATCACCCCAGTTCTGAGAGCTCTGCACTGGCTTCCTATGCAGTAAAGAACTGTCCTCAAACCTGCTGCTGACTTAAAAAGCACGATAATGATTAGGGGCCAAAACACATTTCCGGTACGAAGCTCTGATATGAACCATCCAGAGCTCTTGATTATCCGTGTAGGATTAGCTTCTTGTCTCCATTGACAGAGCCAAACATGGGGAAGCAGCTTTCAGTTACTAAGCACCGCAGCTCTGGAACTTCCCGAAAATTTGAGGTCTCCTTTGACACTCTGTTTATCTATTTATTTATTTATTTATTTTAAATCAAGGCTTAAAACTTTTCTGTATAACAGTGTCTTTCCAAACACCAAATAATCTTTCAATCCACTGTAATTTTATTGTATTCCCTTTCTGTGTTTTTGTTTATTTATTTTAACTGTTTCTTGACTTATTTGAAAGTATCTATGTCTACATCCACTTATTTCAATAAGGTTGAATTGCACAGTACAGATAAACTTGCCTTGCCTTGGCTAACCAAGACATATTTACACAGCAGTACTGCACACTTAGTTCTTCTGGGACAGATGAGACGTGGGTGATGGAGGGGGAGCTGGAGAAGGATATGAGTGTGGAGAACAGTCTGGTGAGGAAGCAGAGCTAGATAGAAAGGAATTAATGATGAAAAAGGCGACAGCGGAAGACTATACAGAGAGATATAAGAAAGGGATGCCAGAGAAACATGAAGTGAAGAGAAGAGGGGATGAGAGGGAAAGAGAAGGCAAAGCAGGGAGAGGGACCTCACCTGAGGACTGTGTCTCCGGACAGGAGACGGGTCCGAGGAGACAGGAGAAGGGGACGTCCGTTCCAGAGCCAGCTGATCTGGGGTGGGGGATTTCCGACTGCCAGGCACTCCAGGGTCACCACGCCATCCTGGGTCACCTCCACTTCCCGCGGGGAGCCCACATCACCCGAAATGGAGGGTGGGACTGAAACACGAAAGAAATCGACCGATTCAGTGCAAGTCCAACCATTTTCAGGACAGAGCTCCAACCCCTCTCCGAGTCCAACTGACCTAGAACTGAAAGGGTGTAGATCTTGCTCTCCTGGCCAGCAGGGCTGACCGCCAGGCAGGTGTATGTCCCCGAGTCAGCAGGACGCAAACCCAAAAGTGTGAGAGCGCCACCATCAGGAGACAAACTGCGCCACACAAACACAACACATTCAAATTTATGGCACATTTGTTGATTAGGAAACAACCAGCAGTCCCCCACCATCTATTCATCTCTCCGTTCATCCTGAGCTTCTGCCTCTTCCTCTGCATTTTATATTTGTTAATCTCTCTTCCCTGCTGTTCCTCTCCCAATGCTCTCCAGCCCCTCAAAAAGCCGCCAAAAATGAAGCAAAATCAGGCACCCACTGTAAGTTCTGCATGTCGGTGGTGTCTAGGGGCAACCCGTTCTTCAGCCAGCTCAGCTGGGGTTTTGGGGTCCCCGTTACCCGACATTCCAGGGTCACCTCGTCCCCCACTGCAGCGCTGATCTCAGAGGGCTGGTCCGAGTCCAGGATGGTGGGAAAAACTGAAACAGGGAGCAAAGCACATGCCAGTGGAGACAAGCACAGCGGAGACTGCTAATGTCGATGTGAACAGGAGCGAGAAACAGGGATCACATTATTGTTACTTAACATGACTGCATTACCAAATACTATAGCCCATGGAATCTATCAGCATTATTACTATTTGCAACCTCAAAGGAAGACCAGTACGATTAAAGAGACAAAGGGCTGGTTTTACCCTGCACTGTGAGGCTGTAGTCCTTATGAATCTCGCCCTCACTGTTCTTGGCCACGCAGGTGTAGGTACCAGCATGAGAGAGCTGAAGAGGTCCAAGCTCTAGTCTGCTGCCATGTACCGACCACTTCCACTGCGCACTGCTGTCTGTGTATCAATGGCAATAATCACATGGACCTCAACATCAAGCGAGTCAAGACTAAACATTACAAATAGCACCAAAAGAACCCCTACGGGAATGATGTCATACAAGTACTGAACGAGACCGATAGTTTATTGTCATCCTGAGGCTAGAACAGGCAACTTTACCAGCCTGGATTTCAAGATTCCAGTTCATTTGATACTGTATATATGCATTTCAAGCATATGATCTGCAACGGTTTAATTTCCGACACAGCATACCTCCAAACACAATCCTACCCTTTAGAATATTAATAGCAAATATCATTTAAGTGCCATTGGAATATGCTGATAAAAATTCCTGCAAAAAACACTGCAATGCTCAGCACTAAAAATAGGTATTGAAAACAATACAATACAATCAATATTGGGGGAGTAACTCTAAAAAAGACAAAAAAAAATCTTACTTTACTTAAATACTCGCTGCTGAAAGTAAAAAGTTACGCTACTAGTTACATTACTGTTGGATTACTCAACACCATCATCTGAAATTCACCATAATTTAATTAATTAACCATATCATGTGAAAACCTGACATATGCCCACATCAGCACAAATCTTTATTCTAGTAATGAGGACACACAGAAGATCTCTCTTTCATGCTCTATAATACAGGAAAGCCAACAGCAAAGTTGTAAAAATCAGCTCCAACAGCGCTTCACCGAAAAGGGAGTTAAGTACATACAATGCTACAGTACAGACATAAACACACATGAAAAACAGCTTTTGATTTGTTTTTCTATCCTCGGTCTCAATTGTCAATATACTCCAAAGGAAGAAGAAGAAGAAGAAGGTGTTTTTCTGGCCTACCATCTTACCATCCGATAGTTAAAGAATTTAAAGTAATGCAAGTAACTAGATAATTTATTTTTGAGTAACTGTAATGACTACTTATGTTATCAAAGTAATGTGTTACATTACTGCATTACCAATAAATGAAATCTGATTACAGTAATTAGTTACTCTGTAATGCGTTACCCTCAACACTGAATACAATACAGTGCAATATGCACGTCCACGAAAAATGAGGGAGGACCAGAACTGAATTTCAGTCAACTCCTTGGGGTCTGATAACACACTAATGCAGTTGCAGTTCCATCTGCTCACCAATAGGGACACCATCCTTCATCCACGTGATGCTGGGGACTGGGACTCCAGTGGCCTCACAGAGCAGGGTAATGTGGGACCCGAGGGTTTGGACCAGGTCCTCCGGGAGTGGATCATTCAAAACAGGAGGCACTGCAGATGGCCGAGGGAAAACATTCAAAATGTTTTCAAAAGACACCATACATCTATTTCCATGCATTCAGCATTGATGAAAAGTACCGGGTATTACAATCCAGAAACGGACAGGATACAAAGTAGAATAAATTGGAGGAGTCAGACTGAGGTCTTACCGTGGACAGTCAGATGGAAAGTCCTGTCCACTTGCCCAGCGATGTTTGACACTTTGCAGCTGTAAATTCCATTGTCGGCTACCTGCAAAGAAGTGACTTGACAATCATGGTCTTTAAAGACAGTGGAGAACAATTCTCCTGTTGCAATGTACAGCCAAAAAGCTTCCATTTATTCTGAGATTAATGGAGCACAAACCCCTATACTGGCTTCCAGAAATAGTCAGAATGCTCTCAAGTATGGGAAGGTTACATGATGTGTGAATATGTTACCTCCTGTTTCAGACAAGCCTCGATCCAGAAATGAGACTCTGAAACACACCTGCAGTTCCTGAATCTCCAGCAGGTTCCCCTCCACCCTCAGGCCGCTGCCGGGGGCCAGCTGAAGCCCATTGCGGTACCATGTGACCTCAGGGTCTGGAGTGCCCTCTGCTTCACACCGCAGGGAGACTGACGCCCCCACTTGGGGGGTCACGAACTCTGGATCACTGTCAGTGCGGGGCTTCAGGACAGGAGGGACTTTGACAAAGGTGTAAAGTAGATTACATTAAAGGGAGAAAACGCAATATTAAGAGTAACCGTCTACGATCTTGTTGCATGGAATAAATCCAGTAAAATCACCTGTCCTCTAAATAAAGGTAAAGATCATAAAAAGGCCACTTTAATTCTATATTACTTATGTGCACAAAGTCCAAATCAGTGGAAAAGCGTGTTTTCCTGGAAGCAGAACAGAGATTGCATGTGAGTGGTACGCACCATACACACTGAGCAGGATGCTCTTCTGATCCTGTCCTGCAGGATTGGTGGCAGTACAGACATACTGTCCAGCATCCTGCACTCTGGCTCGAGGGATCTGTAATGTCTCACCACCTGCGGACAGGCAATAACCAGAAAAATTCACTGATGTCAGCCTTCATCAAAGCACCAAATACCGCCACCGAATACGCACCGTGCAGACGCAACTTTACAGACAATGTAGCCAAATTAGCTGAGATTTTCTGTAAAAATCCCTTGCAGATGGATTTTTCTCATAGGCATACGTACCCACATGTATACAAACAGACCCACAAACATACCCAGCATGCGTAAACCAGCTCGTGGCTCTGACCTGGCAGGATGTGGATCCCTGTGCTGAAATGCAGGGCCTCTCCATCCTTGGTCCAGATGATATCAGGAGGGGGGTAAGCCTTGACATCACACAGTAGGGACACCATGTGACCCTCGATCACATTCATCTGTTCCTCCCTCTGCCCAATGACTCTTGGAGGATCTACAAAAAACACACTTTAATTATTAATTATTGGGTAAGATTTCACCCACAGCCATCAGGCCAGTGGGTCCCAAAAAGTGTCCTAAAATCACTCCTAGGTTTTGGGAGGGCTTAACGTGCCTGATCAAAAAGGCAAAAAGTATAAATTCATTGAATACATTGTTCACTGTACCAGTTAGGCGCAGTTACAGTTTAACAATTTTTGAGAGGTATATGGCACGTTAATGTACATTTTAATGAGGTATCAAAGAGAAAATAAAACACTCAAGCTATAACCCCTCAGAAAGCATAGATACAAAGCTTGTATTTTACAGTATGATACATATATGAACACTGAGGCAGAGGGCAACTCACTTTGTACAGTTAGGCTGAAGAGCTTCTCCACTGTACCCACTTTGTTCTCTGCTACGCACAGGTATCCTGCCATGTCAGATACCTGCACATTGACAATCTGCAGAAAGTACATTGATACACATAGTCAATAGCAAAGCACAAAGCCAGAAATGAACCTAGACATTAGTGACTACAGTGGCAGCAAAATTTCTGTTATTTAAAAAAAAATCCCTCAGCAACTAACACAGTCTGAATATTATGCTCTGTACAAATCAGTTAAGAAATTTTCATCAAACATCTCACATTGCTTTCTTATCAAGGAACTGAACCCATAACTAAATGATAATACATCCATACATCACACGATAACACCACTAAATGAGAAATGCGACACAGACCTCCAGCAGCTTTCCACCCTGTAGTATGCGGTGCTGTGAATCGCTGTATAGTGGAAGTCCATCCCGGAGCCAGGAAATCGCAGGTGCAGGGTTCCCCGACGCAAAGCACTCCAGCTGGACTGTGCTGTTGACCACTGCTGTGACCTCTTCAATGAACTCATCTGTCTGACCAGTGATGGTAGGAGGTGCTGTAATACCGAGAGGGAAAGAGAGGTAGTAGGCACCGCAGCACAGGACGGGATGACATTTTTCTGCCATCACAAGTCAAGGGGGCCCCATAAGGTGTGTGTGCAAACAGGTTGACATGTCCACCAGAGAAGAACACAACCACACATGCACAAGCAGTGCAGTTCTGCAGTGCTACTAAGAGATAAGATAATGGCTACAGTGATATGATGAGGGGGAACAGTAATGCATAATAGGCTCATCTGACGCACAGCCAAACCCCACATCATCAAAACCAGTGGTTCTCAAATTCTGATCTCATACTCCCTAGTTTGGGCACCAAACACAGCTGCAATTGTAGGACTTTAATAAGCTGTTAATTTGTCATAATTAAGTGAGCTTATGTTTAAAGCAGTTACTTATCTTCTTAGGCCACAGTTTGACAGATATCTATACATTCCATGAAGAATAAAAATTCTGCATCCAGATTGAGACACATTAAAGATAACTTTATGACATGAAAAAGAAAATATATACAAAGCAAACATTCAATAGGTTCCTACTTGGTGACACCACCAAGGAGGTTATGTTTTCACCTGTTCCTGTATCTATTTCACCTGTATCCATCTGTCTGTCTGCCTATTTTAGCTTATGAAAGGTTTACCACAAAGTTGGGTAGGATGATAGGTGGTAGTCCAAGACTGAGTTGATTCATCTTTGGAAGTGATCCAGAACACATTCTGGATTCTGGATCCAGAAGAGTTATAATATATCTGTCTAACGTGGGTCTGTGTGATATTTCTGACCAGATAACACAAAAAATTATGAAGGGTTTGGCCCGGAATTCGGCAGGATGATAGGAGGTAGTCTGAGTTGATTTAATTTTGGAAGTGATCCGGAACATATTCTGCAACCAAAAGAAAAGATATATGGTATGGCAGAGGAATGCGCTCTTCTGACTGCCCTCTCGTTTAATCTCTGTTTTTGCCAATAGCTGTCATCTGAGAGTAAAGATAAATTCTAAGGCAGACTTGCGCTGTTATAAACTGGCACCGATTTTCGCCAGTCATTTTAACTGTCATTTTTCAATTAGTTTATAACAGAGATTCCATGTCTGTAAACCACAGTTAAACACACGCAGGACTCTACTTACAATTAAAATAACAAGGAGATGATGTGTTAATTTAACTGTTAAATTCAGTCATATTTTAACAGTGTGGCCTTTAGGGGAAGCCCAGTCAGCTTTTATTTTCATTTTGATGCAGCCTGCTTTTTGCTTCACCACTTCTCCAACCTCACCCCAGCACAGAAACAAGAACGCCACAACCATAAATGTGCCAACTAATTTCTGAACAACCACTATACATAAAGGAGAGTGAATCTCATTCAAGTGTAGAAAGACAGAGATTATGAGAGTGGATCATTCAATTCAATTCAACTTTATCTGTCTGTTGCTTATTACAGAGGGACTGTCACAAAGACATTTTACAAAGTACCATAAAGGCTAAATCCCCAAAATAGCAAATTAGATTAAAAAAATGAAATAAAATAAATAAATAAATTATAAACTCTAAAGGGAAAAAAACTTTCAGAAAGTCATGAGAATCAACTCCCCTATTGAAAGAAATCTCAGGAGGAACCTGGCTATAGTGGGGGAGCCCTTCCTTATCACGGGTATTTGAAAATACTTTCAATCTGAAAATCTTGCATTGTATTCTTTTTAAAAGGACCTCACAAACAGGTATCAGCTATAGTATAAAGAAGCATACCGTTCACCTACCCAGCACCTCCAGCTCAAAGTGCATGCTGTCTTCGCCGGCCTCATTCACAGCCTGACAAGTGTACTTCCCAGCATCCTCTTCCTGGGCCCGCGGGATCTGCAAGACCTGGCCTCCTGAGAAAACAATCCATCACAGGGCTTCAAATCTGCAGCCCACTATACCAGCCATTTTCAGAACAAAACCCTCCAACCACCAGCCAGCCATCATCAATCAAACCCCGAAATACCTCACATTGATGACACTTTGGAGCTACTGAATGCACAGGGTTGTTCAAGACTGCTAGATGGACAGTATCATGAGACAGCAAACCCCCAGACTCACCCGGGAGCAGAACCACTCCATCGCTTGTGGTGAGTTTTCGGCCCTGCCGGTACCAGCTGAGGCGGGGAGGGGGGATGGCATTGCTCTCACACGATAGGCTGACAGAGTGTCCCAGGACTACCTCACGCCTTTCTGTCATCTCCACCACTCCATCGCCACCTTCCTCCTCCTCTACCAGACCCCATGCTGCTGGGCCATTATTCACCCTGTGGAACACAGGGGGCACTGTGGAGGATGTAGGGTTAAATGTGGGATTATTACAGACTGGGGAACATATGAAATCACATCAAAAATATTCCAGCATTTTAAAGCAATACTCTTCACAGGAAGAAAGCAGGAACAAGATTTCATCGTAGAGTAACATTTGGCAAACTGTGGTAATGATCCTGAATTAAACAATTGAATAATTTTGAATTAAAAGATAGCATTTCCCTACACAAAATGCATAACACAACGTGCCCATCGAGCAGTCTGTCTCTCTTACAATTACATCAACAATGACAGCGACCTTGTATGGTAATGTGGAAGTCCCTCTTGGCCTCCCCGGCTGTGTTGGACACCACACAGGTGTACTGTCCCTCGTGAGACAGTAAAGCGCGGTCAATATGCAGGACATGACCATCCACCCGGACCCCAACATGCACATCACCCCTGAAGAGCTGAAGATGAGAAGCACAGTCAGTATCCTGAAAAGGAGGTTAATTTATTTTCCACTCGCCTGGCTTGGGCTACACTGTCCCATTTTCACATCATGACCAAACACACTTTGTTCAAAACTCTGGGAAAAAAAATGCTAAAGAATTTTTATTGTTTCCAAAGCAATTTTCAGATCATTTTCAGTTACTGTAATGAGCAGGGAAAATGCTTGCACTTAATGGAGAGCCAGACAGAGTGCTGTCGAAATTTTATTTGTTTGTTATTAGATGAAGGAGCCCATTCAACACATTCATGAATTTTCTCTCATTCCTAGAATGATTCTCAAGATTTTTTCTCTACAGATTCTAAAAACAAAAAAATCTACCTCATATCACGAATGGCACCAACCAGAAATGGAAAAATACTGCAGCCAAACTTTGAATCTCTGATTATCCAAACAGAAGCACATATAGCAAACACATCAGAGGTTCACTAGAGGACAGAGCATCAGAAACCCACCTGCCCATCTCTGTACCACTTTATAGTGGGCTCAGGAAAGCCTTTAGACAGGCATGACAGGGTCACCGTTCCGTTAATCCGGACCTTCAGTTCTCTGCTGCCGAATCCCAGCGGCATGGAGTCATCGGCTTCAATCTGAGGCGGTACTGAAGGAAGAGCACTATCACACACGGGGATCAATGCAACAACACTGGCACACCGTTCCCAACTTATTTCAAAGTGCAATTTTAAAGACACTTGCCATGCATACTGTATCATACCTTTTCTTCAGTCTTACAATGTATATCATCATAAAAGAAGCACAATATCTGAAAAAACGGGCCAAGCCCAAAATGGCAAAAAGTGAAGCTTGCTACAGTGGAGCCTTGGTAAGCACTGTTAGCTCCCAATGCAGGGGTTCTGGGTTTGAGTCCCGGCTGGCCAGGACCTCTTTGCATGGAGTTTGTATGTTCTCCTCGTGTATGTGAGGGTTTTCTCTGGATACTCTGGTTTCCTCCTCTCCAAAAGATACTATAAGTGCCCCTGACCAAGGCCCTGGCTTTAGAACACCTGGGGTTGTACGGTGGCAGTCCATTGGCCCTGAGTTACAAAGATGGGTCAAATTAAGAGTAAAAGAATTACTCCATCTGATGGTCCTAACAACAAAAATTCAGCACATGAATAAAGGTACAGCATGCAATAGATTATTCCTTTAATTATGCCTCGGTGCGCATCTGCGCAAGCGGGGCATACGGTAGTTCGTTTGTGCGTCAGTAATTCTGTCTGTTATCAGGATAGCCGCTACGCCAGTCAAAATTAAGTCCTAGAATATGGCTCGATGGTTTAAATCATGGATTTAAATTTGTCGGATTTTTGAGATAGAGCTTTGTTTTCGACTTATAGCACTATTTGACACTTCCATAGACTCCATAGACATAGAAGTAGTGCGTGTCATGGGGAAAGCAATTGTTCCAAACAATGAATAGTTCCAGCTCTGACCTCCATTCATTTTCATTGGAACACATTTGCAGGTAAGTTTTGGGAAATTTGTTGCATTAGGTGACCCCTAATGAATTTTGTTGTTAGCGTCATTTTCTGTACCCAGCTTTAGTTTATGTTGACCGCCAGGTAACAACCTGTTAAATTCGTATTAAAGTTAAAGAAGATGACGTGAGCAGCTCTTAATGATCTAGCATAACCAGATGTCATTTGTCGTTCATTTAGCTACCTTAAATTAATTGCAGTTATTGGTCTTCGTTTGAGTACAAAGTTTTTATTCGCTTATTAGATTCGCTGATAGCGATAAAATGCGGTTGAAACAAACTAGTTGATTTTGCTGCCTACCACACTACTTCTGTTCACTCGAAGGTTCTGCAATTAAGTGTGAAAATGAATGGAAACAGCTTAAAATGTCAAATCTATTCAATACACCGATTTGATCGCATAGCAGCGAGTAACGTCATTAGGCTATGCACAAATTTTTATTCGTTTGAATGCTGTTAGGTGGGAATGCATTTTCACCGCCTTAATTCGCATGAATATTATTGGCGAACTTCAGGTAATTCGATTGACTGGTGAATGGAAACATAGCTTATGTCAAGTATAGATGCACAGCTAGGGCAGTCTGACGTCCACACATAATTTTATAGCTTCATCAAGGGATATACTTGTCACTGCTGTAAGCACCGAGGCATCAGCACCTTCGGTGCTTTCATTTCAAATGTTTTAGCCATGTGGGGAAACTTACAGGGAGCTTTTTACAAACTTACATGAGGAAGAATTGAAAATAATCTGGCTATTATTCCTTTCAAAAAACAACTTGAGGGAAGCAAGCCTTTCTGCGATATTCTCCTGTGCTCCAAGGCATTTAATGAAATTTCACAGTACAGCAGTTCAGCTTCACAGTAAATGTTTTCAACTTTTTCCCAAACATTACTCTGTGGCAAAATTTATCAAGTGGTGATAAAGAAGGTCTTCAGAGTGCGTTTGTTTAACAAATGCTTATTTTCTGACCAATGAGATGTTGTTTAGGCACTTAATAACCTAATATTTAGCCTTTTTTGGGCGTGGATCATTTTCTTGCTCAGGCGTGCATTGGATTTTGCTAATTTTTTCTGGCAAAACAAACCAGTGAACTCACAAGTGCCAACGTAAAGCAGCTGAACCTAAATCAATAATAAAAGCCAACACTGCAAGCTAAAAGGGACCTTACAATACTCACAAAGCTATACTGCTCTCAGAATTAGATAAAATTCAAAGTCATTCAGCCTGAGGATAAAAGATAGCCTGGGTTCTGTCATGCAATCAGGAGAAACCAGATTCATTTCCATAGCATACCATCTCTAAATCATTCTATTGAATGAAACTGAATATTGTTCTAGGGCTGACATGAAATTAATTTGTCTGTGCAGCATTCCATTCTCAGTTTGAAGATGCAATTTGTCACTATACAGCATTGCATTTACATTCAAATTGTGTTTAAGGGTGCAGTAGAATGTAAATGAGGGTCCCACATTTACTCAAAGCTTTGAATTTCCTGTTATTTGCACTGCATGTGATCAATTTCTTGTTCTTTGTGCTGAGATATAGAGATTGATTTGTTCCTGAATGTTTGGTGCAAACAGCTTCTCAAAGGCCTCTTAAACATCATATTGGATAACATGACTGTGTCCATTCGATAGCTGTTTCTTTCGAGGACCCAAAATTAGGCATTTTCACTCAGCAATCGGCCAATCTCTAGACCACCCTAAACTCCCTCCTTACCCAGAACTTTCAGGGTATAGTGTCTGTGGGCAGTGCCAGCAGGGCTGGTGGCACGACAGGTGTACTGGCCGGCATCGCCCCCCTGTGCGGCCCCCAGATGGAGAGTCTGGCCCCCCCGGGTGTAGGTCAGCCTGGCACTGGACACGATGGGCTGGCTGTCCTTCAGCCAAGTCAGACTGGGAGCAGGTCTTCCCTCGGCCTCGCAGGGGAGCATTATGGGAAAGCCCAGAACCACAGACACCTCTGAGCTCTCGTTGGAACCCCTGATGGTAGGGGGTGCTAATGGGACAATGAGGGAGAGAAGGTGATACTAGCAGGAACAGAACTATCCCATACACTACTACTCCAATGCTTACAATCACTTGTCATTTAAGTAGTTCTCATAATATAGTCGACATAGTGTTTGTATAATAATGAAATATACAAAACAAACACCAGAAAGGCCATCAAGTAATTGGGGACAAATTTATCTGATAACACATGACAAAATTACCTACTTGATAATGGCTAATTAAAATTTAAACATTCAGGATATAATTTGATTAGGAATCTCATGGATTGCCACTTGAACCTCAAAATTTCCCATGGGTTTGCATTTGAAGACTGGCCTGAACTTTATGGTCAAAGTGATCCCGCAACAGCTCTGAGGAGTTTAAACCAGTTGTGTGAGCTGGCCATCCCATATTTGGTCATTTCCTTTCTGGAAAGTTCCTGAGTTTGAATCAGTGCTTTGGGCTGTTGTCAGGTGCTTTTGAAAGGCAGCATATATGGAAGAATAAGTGTTTGTATAGGAGGGCAGAGGAAGCAGAAGGCTGACCTTGGACAGTGACCCTGAACTGCCGCATCTGAGTCCCGGCGCTATTGCTAGCAATGCAGCGGTACAGGCCCTGGTCCCGAAATAGAGCCGATTTCACCTTCATCACCTGACCCTGCTCCAGGAACTCCACGTGGGGATCTCCACTCCGGGACAGCACCCTAAAAAAATGGGAGGGGCGCTGACACTTGCATCACTAATACAAAGACAGTGAATGTCTCCCATGCCTCAAGAACATAAAAGAACTGACATTAATTCAATGTATGCTCAACACCCAGGCCATATGTGAGGAAGTTAAGAGAGGAAAGCAAACACTCTCCCCATCATCGCCCCTGGTGTGAGAGTGCCATAGTACAAGTGTGTGTGTGTGTGTGTGTGTGTGTGTGTGTGTGTGTGTTCGTGTGAGTGAGTACCCACCCATGCTTGTGTGTATGCACGGGCACTGTTTGCATTCGTAACCAGAAACCAATGGATACTCACTCTCCATCCCGACTCCATTCCACTTTGGGCACTGGGCGGCCATTAACCCTGCACTGAAGCTCCACCTCTTGCCCGATCACCACTGCCAGGTCCTGTGTCCCCAGCATGCCAGAGATCACAGGGGGGGCTGTGGAGCCGGGAGCAATTCAGATCAGTGGACCCCCAAAGGCACAGTCAGACAGGCAGATGACACAAACAATGGGAGACGCAGCGACACAAAAACAGAACGACCATGACCCATTTAGCACTGATAGAACGACAGCAAAAAATGAGGTTCTGCTGTAACTGAATCTGAAAAAGTTCCCAGGAAAAGCTTACAATAAATTAAACTCCACAAAGCACTGATACACTGTCTCGAGGCAGCTGTCCTCAATTCCTTCCCCAGTTCTATTCAGATCTGAACCAACATTATTCCTGTAAAACACAGGGCAGTGAGAAAATAGGCACCAGCCAAATAATATGCTGTCATTAAATTCAGCCATTAAAATTCAGCCAATGTCTACAGTGGTTTCATTAAGTCTCATAGAAACAGAGAGACAGCTTTTTTGATTTAGTTAAGGAAGTATTCTGAAACAGAGCTTTCACCTTGCAGCTAGCATATATAATAAATACCTCCTCCAAACATACCCACCAGAGCTGAGCAAGTGATGTGCCCAGCACTCACCTTGCACTACAACGTTGTAGGCCCTCGCAGCTGCACCTGCTTTGTTTGAAGCTCGGCATGCGAACATCCCAGAGTGTTCCATCTGAACCCGATATATTCTCAGAAGCCTCTTTCCATTCTGGAAGTAAACTCCGGAAAAATCACTCACCTGCAGAACAACAGAGAGACGGTCTGCAATCAGTTTTTATTGCACTAAAAGTGAGACAGATCAATGACAGTACAAAAATATACCACTAGGTGTCACTGTTGCCAGAGGGAAAAATCATGGTGGTGGTCACCGAAGACACTGGGTGCATCTCAAAGCCTACGCTGCAACCTTCGAAGGCTGCATTTTTAGGGGTTGTCATGTAATTCCATCTGCCGAACTGACATTACGTCATTTCATCTCAGTTAAACAGCTTTGGTTTCAGTTATCACTGTTATCACTGGTTACCCTGACGTTAACAATTAATTCCGATCCTTAACTCAAAATCTAACCCTAAATTTAACCTTGTCCCTTACCCTGAATGTCAGTTTATCAGATGGAATTAAGTGATGACCCCTGAAAATGCAGCCTTCAAAGGCTGCAGCCTATGCCTTGAGATGCACCTAATGAAAATGTAGCGGCTCAGATCTACTGGTAGCCCAAATGGCAAAATAGACTGGTCTTACCCATCATACCTATTATAAATACAAACAGCGAAAATGTATTAGCTGAAATTTACTGACGGCATAGCGAAATAACAACTGTTCACTCAAATTTTGAGTCCAGAAGATGTCATACAGTATGTGCGGTATAAGAATTGATTTAACATTGAACATTTTACTGTGTATGATAATAAAAAAAGTTTAGTGAAACTATAGTGTTTGTTTTGAAAACCAAAGTGTGTTGTTGGGAGACGGTACCCACAGGACGGCCATCTTTAGTCCAAGTGATAGATGGGGAGGGAGTCCCAAAGGCGTCACAGCCGAGAGTGAGGGGCTGGTGAAGGGTCACTGTGAGGTTGGCAGCCTGCCCATCATCCTGAATCTCCGGGGGAACTGGAAGGGAAAAAATAGAGACAGAATAACCCATGTCTCATAGTGACAGAACCAGACACAAACAAATGTGGTGGAAAGCACTGGAGTCACAATGTGCAGGAGTTGAGAAGCAGTGACTGAATAGAGGAGTCTTAAAGACGAGACAAAGTTGAGGGAAGTAGTGGAGTCCCATTTAAATTGAACTTTGGTAGCATAGTGTTTTAGCATTCAGTGCTTACAAAATTTTTAAGTCATTTTCCTCAATGAGACATTGATGTTGCACATTTGAATGTAGGTGCAAATGAATTAGATTCAGGAAATGCCTAATTGTGAGTGAATAGTTCATTTTAAATTAGCTATTTAAACAGATTGTGACTGACTCAGCAATTTAATTAAATAAAATGCAAATTCTCACAGATGGTTTCATAACAATACATCCTTCAGCTGTGGAAGCACAAGGTTTTCATGCTGTACCCTTTGTTTCCTGGGTAATGATTCTAAAAGAATTAAATGAGACTCCCTTTTAAGTGTTGAAATAACAACTGAACCAGAGACAGGAAACTCTTTTTATTCATTTCAGACCAGAGGCCTCTAACTCAAATCTTGGAGGGTTGCTGTGTCTGCCAGTTTTTTTTGTAGGTTTGTTTTATTTTTGTTTGTTTTTCCCTAGCACTTTCCTGTAAGTGCTTAATTAGCTAAAAAGGGTGAACACCTTGTTTATGAGGCCTGAGTTAGCTGCTGACTGAATGTAAATCTACAAAACCCGTAAACATGGCAGTCCTTGAGGCCAGCAGTTTAAAACCTTTGTTTTGGACAGATGTGAGGATTGTTCAGTTAGCGTTCTCAGAGGAGAGAGATCAGCTGGTCGTATGGAGGATCCTCTGGGGCTCACCATTCACTTTCAGTCTGGTCTTCCTCTCTAAGGAGCCTGCTTCATTGGAGGCCAAACACTTGAAATCCCCGCTATGGCTGGCAGACGTCTGGTCAATCACCAGCATCCCATTCGGTGACACCGTGACCCCAGTCCCTAACTGGTCAGGGTGTATTTCCAGCCCGTTTTTAAACCAGCGCAGCTTTGGAGGGGGTGAGCCTGCAAAGGCAGGTGGAGGGAGGGAGGGAGGGAGAGATAGAAAGAGAGCGTGTGAGCTGTGGAAGGGAGCTGAGGTGCAGTCAGGCTGAAACGTGATGAAGCTTCCTCTGTGAGAACTCTTCCTCGGGCCTGCTGCCTACAAACACGAGGAAAATCGGTTCTCCATTTATCTTCTGAATGGATGGAATGGCAGGGGAAAATTTGCCAAATTACTTCAGAGGTTCATATCCAGCGGGTCATAGTCCTGTGATATTTCAAAATATGTCAAAGCGCAGCGACGGGGGGCGAGCGCCAATCATAACGTATTTGCGCAACATATGATTTAAAAGTGGCGGAGCAAGGATTTACTGCCACGGGAACTGAAGCCTGGGGTCAATCACAGAGGCTTGGCGCGGACAGGACCTGCAGTTCAAAAGCAGTGATGTGTACATTCGGGCACCCTAGGAGCCAGAAACAGATGTTTTTCTAAAACTTCATGAGGTTAAAAAGCCTCAGAAGGCACCTCTCTTTCTGGCTTTTATGGCCGACTCCAAAGGGGCCCGTCAGCCAATTACTCATCCGCACAAGACGGCCAGCTTTCTCCGTAAGATCAGAAAAGCGCATCCCCACGTCGCTATGATGTTTACCATGACCTGATCGCCAGATCCAAACACCAAAGCAGAGAGCAGAAAAGAGACGATGAAAAATGGATATATATACTGCAACATTCTGTGTCCAAAGACATAAAAAAAACCTCAAGAGATGTATTAAGAACCAAGGAGAGCTTCCACTGCCGTCAAGAACAGCACAGATGTTCACGGTCTAAAATACAGAAATATATCCACTTACTGGCTTGGAAGGAAAACGTGCTGTCGTGCAGTAAACAGGCTGTAGCCAGTAAACAGGCTTAAACAAGTTTCAGATTTTTCCTCGCGAGTCAAGGGTCATCAAAGCTTCTTCTTATTTGCTGTTCAGGATGTTACAGCAAAAATGTCTTCATTATGGAAAACATGACTAGCTGTGCCAGAGTAATTTCTTAATCTTAGTATTTAATGTGAAAGTTTGACAGTCTACAGGATGTCCAGACTTCAGTATGGAAGCCCCGGGATCAAAATAACATGGCTACGAATCAATGGTGTGCTGGTGCACGTCCATTTTGTTTTAGGCCCAGGGTTTTGGGGTAAGGATAAAGACAGTATGAGTTGTGCTGGTGAAATCTGGATCTAATCTGGACACTTGACAAAACGATGTTTCAACCACACTGAAACCATAAACACAAAATTCTGCTATAATGGAAATTGTCAAGTTTGATTTGAGAATTGCACTGAGAATGACATGATGAATTGAATGTGCTATACTTGGTCTCTGCAGCATCTAGTTTCAGGCAATACTCATTACAAGGGCATGGAGAGGAATACAGTTCGTCCCTAATTCTCAGGTGCTTTGGTAATTGATATTATTAATTGCAAATTGTTTTTCTAATATAATTTGGACTAGAGGCCTCAAACACAATGGCCCCCCCCCTCCCCCCACTACCCCAGATAAAAGCACCAAAAATGAGCCCCTGCATATGTTACACACATTTCAAGACAGCAGATTAATACATAACACTATTCTTGTTACTGGGTCCATAGGGTACCAGGGGTGAAACGCTTTTTTGAGAACTCATTTTGAGAAAATACCGTAAAATGCTATCAAGGGAAGCCCTCGAGATACTTATTTTTAAGAAGCCATATAATGTTTCCCCCTCTCATGAACACACAATGATTGGCAAGCTCTGATTAAAGGCTTTAATCCAAGATGGCTGGGAAATCAAACAACTCATTGAACGCTTGGCAAATCACAAAAGTTTTTCTTCACGCATTTTTCAGGAGGGAACTGCAGGGGCTCGATCGCAATGCTGCTCCTCCAGACATCCCTAGTATAATTTCAACAGTGCCGTATCCACCGGCAGCAGCATGTAATTAGCATTCCGCTCCCACTGGGCAAGCTTACTACAGAAAGCAGATGTGGCCCAAGATGCGAGAGACAAAATGATGTTCCAGCTGTTGTGCAGAACATTCTTACGCCCGACATTCAAAGACACACACACACACACACACACACACACACACACACACACACACCTTACACCTGGTAGCCTTCACAGATTTTCTCCAATATACCACCTGTTTCTCTACTTAACTGGTTCTAATTGGAGTGTAAGTTAGTTAACTTGTGTGCGCTGACACGTATACACTACGCACCCACAGATGTAGATACACAGCAAGACACACACCTCTGGCTCACGTCACTACTGACAGTACCCCTCTCACATCTTTCCCAAGCGTGGTGGCACACCAATGACACTCAGCCATTACCTTTCTCTGCTAGGTTAACTGAGAGCAGTTTTGAGGCAGAATAGGAGTTCAAACAGCATGTTTTCACAGTCGCGGTAAAACGAGATGAAGAGATAGCTTAAGACAGACAACACTGCAGGGGTTGGCGTAGTCCAAACAGCTCCGCCTCTGATTAGAAAAGCAATCAAAGCGCATTGAATCTTTCACTCAAATAGGTAAGAAATATACGACTACAACGTACATTCACCACGTCTGAGGAGTGGCTTTTTTGCACCGACATAGCTGTAGGCAACCTCATTTGTATAAAACTAATCAAAAAAAAAAAACTGTGATGTCACACAGAGTACATTGTACCTCACACACGTAAAAGATACTGCTTAGGGAAAAATAAATACTGTTGCCCATACCTCTAAACATAGCGTGGTATTAAAAAATAGTGAGAAGTGTTCTCTCAAAAGAAACTTTAACAAAAATTGACAATTGGTGGGGCGTCTTCTGCTTCCAAACGTTTACTTACCTTGAGCAAGGCAAGGGATAACCACCCTCTCATTGACATTTCTCTCAATGACATCACTTCCTTTTTCCAGAAAGAATGGAGCTTCTGAGGTGAACAAAACAAGGTCGCACGGTCAGTCTTGTTGAGTTTCAAAGTGACCAGGGAAACATTAAATTCTCAACATGCTCATAATGGGTCTCCTACTTCCTCTGTCTGGCAGGCATTGAACATCGTGCCCTTTGAGGTTAACCAAGCAGTAAACCCACGGGTCTAAAAACCAATCTTCCACAAACAACCACATGGAAGAAAAAAAACGCAGCTTGAATAGTATTTGCCTATTATAATGATCTTCTCATTATATCTTTTAAATATCAATATATATCGAACAAAAAAAGTGATGACCTCTGAAAAACAAACTGTCTGTCCAAAAGACCCCCTTTACCATGAATTGGCAATGCTTCTCTGAGAGAAGTATAATGCCTTCATGACCACTGCATAAGTGCTAGAATACATTTGAGAAAGTCTATATAATTATTATTATTCAAGATTCCCATCTCTACCTAACATATACAACCTACATTATAAGACATATACTGTGTAATTGGAGGTGTTTTAAAGGCTTCATCAAGCATTTATGATAGCGAGATTTGCTTACACCAAACAGTGAGAATTAAAGGAGACGAAGGGCGTAGGACAAATGCGGTACTTCACACCCACTTACCCAACACTTCCAGAGTTGTTTCCATGGATTCTTGCCCAGCGCTATTCTTGGCTACACATTTGTAAGTTCCCCTATCAGAATGGGTGACCCCTTGGATTCGGATTGTCCCATTCTCCTTCAGAGGAGTCCCATTGTGGAGCCAGCTGATCTGAGGGGCGGGCTCTCCCTGCACCAGGCATGGCAGAGTAACTGTCTGACCAATCACAGCTTTCAGCAATGGGGGTGATGACTGAATTCTTGGTTTAGCTGAAAAAGATGGAGAATACTCCTTCAGGTGTTTTTAAAGCAGTATATTTCAATCATCAATGAAGTTCATGCTGCACGTGGATCAAATGTTGGACCCATTCCAAACTAATCAACTATTCAACCACATGTATCAACAATATTAGACGACATAGTGATTTAAATTGTTGTGCAGCTTTGGCTAGAATTGAATTGAAAAGAGGAAATGTTGCACTTCAAAGCTGTGTGCAAGCAAATGACAGCATAATAAGGCCCAGGTGTTTTACCTTGTATGTGCAAATTATAGGTGAGGGAATCATTGCCTGCTGGGTTCACTGCAGAGCAGGTGTACTGTTTACTGTCAATCAGACGCGCGTTGCTAATCTTCAGAGCACCCGAGGGCAGCACATTGAGCCTGGATCAGCCATGGAGAGAAATACATAGTCAGTCTCAATAGGGCTAATGCAAAACAAAGCTATCTGTGGTCAGTTCATGTTGAAGCGCATGAAGACGCATACTTGAGTGGAAATTGACTGGAACCATTCAATGCATTGGGTTTTTATCGGGTCGCAGTCGCAGTCTGACCCTGCCAGAACATATGAAAAGGGCTTTCATAAGGAAGCAGACAGGGAAAATCGCAGTATACCCCAAAAGCTGAATGGCTATTTTAAAGCCAGCCTTTGCTCCATAGTTTGCTCAAGCTATTTTGTTCCCCCAATGCGGACCCCGCGCCCAGGGATGGGACAGGAAACAGATCAGCATGTGGCTCATCCATCTACCGCCATGAATGCTGGCTCACCTGCCCACATTTAAACATGGAAAATTCAGATAACAGAGAAGAAAGATCACAGCTCCTCTAGTCCTGGTCAAGACTGGTCCTGTGACAACATTTGGATCATCTCATCCTCAGGAACCTTCATTGCTGGAAGGGAGGGGGTGAGTTGGCTGTAGCTTTCCAAGGTAAAAGTGAAAGATTGATGTCCTTTAACCCAACTTGGTGTAGTCAGTTTCTGGTTTGCAGGTTTTGTGAGGGGGTGGGTCTATGAAGTGGTGTGTAAGGGGTCTGTGGTGTGGAATGGGAGTGGTAGGTGGAAATTTTTGTGACAGAGGCCTCCTCTCAGAAATGCAATCCTGGGGAAAAAAACTTGCAGTGCCCTCCCTCAATCCACAAAAAAGCATTATGCTCATCATCCCTGGCCTGCTAGAAAAATTTGGCGAGGTGCTTTTATGGCAGACAGTCCCCATGAGAATTTTTATGGCCGCAGCATCTCATTCTGAGTTGTCTTTCTTTCCGTTCCTGGCTGGAAGCACTGCCACCCCCACCCCGTTTTCCAGGTGACCCCCTCCCGTGAGTTCGAGCTCGGCTCTTGGCAGCTGCCGTGTGGGGGCTGCAGTAAGACACTCGTCTGCCCCAGTTCCCCTGACCCACTAACTCCATCTGCCACCTATGAACCCATGCGCTCTCCATTCTCAAGCCTGCTCGGGCAGCCTGGTTGGTGGCGCCCGACGGGCGCGTCATGACTGAAGAGACACAACTGAGGAGGACCTCGTCAGTAAACAGATGTTCCTCTTTCTGACAGCATTGTTCCAACATGTCTACAATGAGCCCTACTGCAAAACTTAACAGCATCCGTCTCTTCAAAAGCAAACCACAAAATTGGATTCAGCTGCTTGATGGCTGTCTCCTTTAAATGTTGGTTAAATTAAAGTCTATAGCAAAATGCTATGATGGAACAGACAATCAGGCAGGATAATTTAATGACTGCACAGTGTGATTAGATGGTAAGGATAGTCCCAGTTCTAACATGACATCTTCTCACCAAGCTGTGATGGGTGGGATTGGCTGGCCATCCCTGGTCCATGTCAGCAACGGGGTGGGGATTCCGTCAGCTTCACAGGGAAGAATGACCTCTGACCCCAACTCAGCATTCAGCTTCACTGGCTGTTCATCAGTCTTGCCCACAATTTTTGGCTTTGCTTTCAAGGAAAAAGCAATTGAAGGCCATCAACAATCATTTAGATGGAATTAAACACATTTCCATTTATTAGGAATAGGATGCTGCTCTTTAGAAGACCTTATTCCAGACGTTTGTCCAAAAAATATGATGAAAGAAACCGGAATCCTGAAATTAACTACATAAAAATACAAAGACTGAACAATATACTTGTATATCATATGATGAGAAAAGAGTAGAACCAAAAAGAGTAAAGAAATAGCACATATTTGGAAAATCTCAAAGTCGATTTATAGGCACATAAATAATAAAAAAAAAAAAAATCAACAGAAAATTCAGTTTTCACCATCTAATAAACCTCCATGGCAAACATCGTCTTATTTATATGAAATACAGACAGCTCTTTCTCCTAAATTGTAGGTCAGAAAGTTATGCGTCTTACTGTTGATGCTAAGCTGCGTCTCTTGGCTAGCATACCCCACAGGACTGGTGGCTGTGCACACGTAGACGCCCGCGTCCTTTTCAGAGGGGTTTAGAATGTGCAGGTGACCCCCCTGATCCACACGGGCAGATGTTTTGTCCAGTGGTAGGGTTTCCCTTCCCTGGGCAGTATGGCAAGCACAATGCAAAACACAGATTGAAGCTACAATGAATTCTGAGGACTTGCCTTCCCAAAGCATAAATCCCCAAGGACCAGATTCCACCTCTCTGCCTTTAAGACGAAGATGGCTTTCGCAGACTCTCTTTCATGTGACAAGAATAGAGATGGACCATACCCTTGTGGAGTAAAGCTGACATTTCAGGAGATCGATGAGAAGGCAACTCGCCGACAATCGAATAACCCCCATTAACTTAAATACATCTTACCAAAGCACTCTTAGCATATCTGCAAAATATATACAATTTAGTTTTGGTTGTTAAAGTTCACCATTTGAGAGGAAGTAGAATGTATTAAACGGTCAGGAATTCCACGAGCAGTGCCAGATTCCATCAGTTGACATTCTGCATATCTCACAAGGCAATTCATCACATTGATTTCTAAGAGCCAGAGCCAAAATTTTCATTAGCAAAATGAAGTTTCCAAGCAGCAAGGATCACAAACCAACCTTGGACCAAGAGACAGTTGGTTTAGGAACCCCAGTGGAGTCACATGACAGAGTAATGGCCTCATTCTCAGTGGCAACATAATGGTACGGGCCAGGATTAATCTCTGGGGGAACTATAGGAAAAAAAGAACAAAATAAGGACATCTAAAGTTATCCCAGCGTAAAAGAGATTTGTGAGGTGATAACAAATCTCAATTTGCTAACAGAGGCATTGCAAATTATCTCCTGATTATTATCAGTCTTGTTTAAGAATGCAAGATTTAGCAGCACACCCATGAGTGAACCTGTGTCGCAGGGGAAATTAATTCAATCAAACACGTTTCTATTCAGTGTTAAGGGTGTATTGTATTTCTGTTTTCAGATTCAATCTCACTCTTTGTTTAATTATTCTCTGTCCGTCCAGAAGAAGGAGCAAGCTGCAGCCCTCACCATGGACCTCCAGGGTCACGGTTATGTTCATGGAGCCTGCCACATTAACTGCTGTACAAACATATATCCCAGCATCCTCTGGCACAGCCCTGTCTACATGCAGACTGCCATCACTCCTGAGGAAGAGTCTGGAATTCACCTGGACCTGTGTATAAGCACAAAGCAATCCATTTACAGCATTATACACTATATATACACAGTATAACCTTATAGAAAATACATACAATCTCATCTTCACTCAAAAAAAAAAATTATATTGACAGGTGATTCTCCGATCTCGTTCTTACTGGATTTCCATTGTGTGTCCAATGCCTGTCTGGAAGAGGAATTCCATCCAATAGCATGCAAGGAATGGTGAGTGATTGGCCAATCACAGTGGTTAGTGTGGGGGAGCCAGGAGCCAGAAGAGGAGGTTCTGTGGGTCGAGAGATCAAGACTCGTGAGTGGAGAAAGGCTCAGTGCAGGATGCCAAAAATCTAAGTGCAGCTGCAGCATTTGGCCCAACTGAAAATGTATAAACGAGGTATCAGGAAAAGTGGCTCCAGATCTTCCCAATGTGCTCATTTCTGCAGGTGCAACTTCTCAGAAATAAAAGAAATGTAAAAAAAATCAACTGGATTGATGACTTTGGCCATTCCCAGAAGTGAATGAATATACTGACCCATTCCTGAGATGGTGACCCTGGCCTCCGCCCTGACGGATCCAAACTGATTCTGAGCCTGGCAGATATATAGACCTTCATCATCCAGCCACAGACCTAAGGAGAGATTGACTTCTGCTCAGTCCCCAGATAAAAATGACATGTTTTGCTTCTGTAGCAGCCAGGATTAAAAAAGCCCTAAAAGAGCTGCACTACCCAGAGAACAGTAGCAGATGGGCGGGCAGTTCATCTCCTCACTGAAATTTAAATGCAGTAGCTGCAATAAAATATTACACAGCCTGCAGAATAAAAGCGTTAGGAGCTGCCGCACTAGAGCGCTTCTCCTCCTCCTGCTCTTATTCTTGCCAGGAGCCTAAGTACCGACGCGGGGGAAATCAGCATATTGATACGTGCTGTGGTCTGTGTGCCAGACAGAGTCTGCTCTCCATAAAAGTTCATAATTCCTAACGTCTCCCTTGAGACCGTTTGGTAAGGAATGTTTAGTATTTGGTAATGTCACCTGGAAATATTTACAAGACCTGTGAGAGCCAGAAAATCCAATGGGGAGGTCAGTGTATTTTCTACATTTTGACTGGCACTCCACAGTGTGGTGTGCTAAGACATATGGCAGTGGAAGTGAGGCCTCATAGGACATGTTTTGGGAGTGTGAGGGTAAGGGCTGAGACACATGTGTGAGGGTGAGGACTGAGACACAGGTGTGAGGGTAGGTGTGACTCACTGTGGACCATCAGTGTACCAGACTCTAGCTGTCGGGTACCACTGTTCCCACCAGGCCTGGTTGGAATCATCAAGCCCTCCTTTCGATGCCAGGTGACCGTAGGTGTGGGGAAACCATGAGCCTTGCAAGGCAGGGTCACATTCCCCCCAATGTCGGCAGTGACATCACCAGGGGTCTCCAAAAAATATGGAATTACTGCGCAAACAAATTGAGTCGGGTTATACAGCCAGGGTTTGGATTTACACACAAGAGCATCTGATATAGATACCTGTACATTAAAAAAAAAAAAAACAATTTTGAAAGGGGTAAAACTTTTACCCCATAGGTAATATTTCTGTCTTACTTCGCAAAAAAAAAAAAACAACAGACATAAAAAAATGAAGTAAAAGTACAAAAGCAAAATACTCATAGACAATAGTTTATTTCTTGGTGTTTGCAGTGCAGCTACTTTGAGCCAATTTTGCCTCAGTGATTTATTAATGCGAGACTGAGCAAATATTCCTATAATATATGGTCAATAGAGGTAGGCACACTGACCTCCGACCTGCAGAGTGACTGTGGCAGAGGACGTCCCCGCGGAGCTACGAGCCACACAACGATATTCCCCTGCATCCTTCTCCTGCACCTTTCCCAAATACAGCGTACCGCGATGCGCATACTCTTCAGCAAATGGCAGGGTTCCAACCTGAAGATCGCCTGAAGCACACATTCACCCACACACACAGGCAAGCAGTCACACTTACTTCATTAACAACCACACTTTCTCAAACAAGAAAAAAACTATAGACTTGATGCCATTGAATATAATACATCTCTTTCAGCACGTTACCATGGTGATCTTGTTTACCTTTATACCATTTAACAAGAGGGGGCGGGTCCCCTGTAGTTTGGCACTCTAATGTGGCATCTCCCCCGGCAACTGCAAGCACAGTCTGTCGCCCGGCAGATATGGCAGGAGCTTCTGTCGAAGAAGGAAAAATATAACAATATAAAAGTAGCAAAGCGCAACTATAGTGGTTTTACCTTGGACTGTGAGATCTACTGCTGTTTCAACATACTGTTACATGCAAACATTGTAAGACAGTCGAAACTTTGCAAAAGAAACCGAAGACTTCACACAAAAAAATACATGCGCTTAAGACTGCTAATATGGACTTCACCACATAGGGCTCCAATTTCTTGGCCCAGCCCATGCAGTGGTAAATTCGTCCGGTGCAGCCCGCACAGCGGTAATGCACAGTGTGGAACACTGTGCGCAGCCACTTTGGCAATTTGGTAGACGGACATGCGCCGAGATGGGTGTGGCAGCATAGTAGGGGGAGGTGTCACATATTCATCAAGACTCAGTGACAATTTCCCAGCAAAAGTCTCCGCTGAAGTTGCGCAGAAAGCTCGTCAGCTCCCACTTGGTTTATTTTCTGTGCAGTGGTAATTTGGCTGACCGGCGCACAGTGCGCACACGTCACCGAAACCTCACAGTCAGGTTTCCAGAATGTCAGGCACATTTCAAAGCAATAAATAATTACAGCAACCACTATTTACTGTAACTGAATCAGCATAAATTATAGTATCAATATCGGTTGTCCTGATGTCAGATCAAAGAGAGAGAGAGAGAGAGAGAGATGTGTACATGTGGGCGTGTGAGTGGGTGTGTAGGCTATGTGCGTATGTGCCCTACAGCTGCTTTCACACCAGACGCGAAATGAATATTTTGCACGACTGATTACATTCAAAGTCAATGCAAAGATGCGAATACACACGTCTTTGCTTTGACATTGAACGTAATCTGTTGTGCGATAAATTTGTTTTGCGTCCAGCGTGCAAGCGGCTTAATACTATTATTGTCACTTAGGTTTTATCGTTTTTAGTGGGGGGATGGAATACAGCCTGATTCCTATGATGTCGTACTGAGTTAAGATCACATATTGAAATAAATGTGTAACATATCTGGTATTGTTGTCCATGCATGTTAATCCCAAAATTTTAAGCAGCAACAGGGTGTAATAATAGGAACACGCTATCCATCGTTTCTCTTCCCAGTGATGCAGGCAGAAGAAATAAATGAGCAACTGTCGTATTTCATTCCAACTTCATAAGTTTGAATGATCTGACGTAGTTTCATTTTGAAATTCCATTCAAGTTCACGAATGGTAATAATTCGCGAATTCCCAAGCTAGCCAGCTAATTCATATTCGTAATGCTTAATATAGACGTAAGCGGTGCAGAAAATATGCCTGAAGCAGCAAAGTAAAATACAACATTAACGCATCAGGCAGATATAGGACAGAGGCTTCTTTTCTCCAACACATAAAAGGAGAGGAGAGGAGCTCATTTGATTGGTGATTTGACTTGGCTGCGTTAAACCCAAACATGCCTTCTCTCCTCCCTCTTTGCCACTTGCGCCGGCAGGAGGGACCGAGGCGGGACAAAGGAGTACTTGTGCCAGGCTACACTGGGAACAAAATTGCAACATATGCCTGGACACACCCCGTTGGCGCGGCGCCCCCCCCCATTCACTGCACCTGCGCCGTGCCTGCACCTGGTCTATGAATTTAGAGCCCATAGTCACAATTTAGTCTGGAAATGCCAAATTCATTAGCAAAAAAAAAGGCTAAAATCTAGTACATTCGGTGAAAGCCATCATGACGTTCTATCATTGAGGCTCCCATTGTTATCACCTCCCAGACTGACGTGGGTCAAAAACTCAACTCGGCAAGTCATCACAGCTACAATAGTTCAATAAATATGCTGTTGTCAATCAAACCCCCTTGTCCTCCCTGCTGTCAGCCGGCCCTGTCCATCATGCACCTGTGTAGATCAGAGTCGCTGTCTGGGTGGCAGTTCCAGCCTCATTGGACGCCAGACATGTGTAGTTTCCTGCGTCCTCTGGGGAGGCTTGTCTGATTGTCAGCACTCCATGTTCAGAAATAGACACCCTGAATGGAGAAGGGACAGGCATGGTCAGCAAAGACCGAATAACCTACTTACATCAGGCGCTTTCACAGCTATAAATATACTTCTCAGTGCTGTCCATGATGGTATTGCAAATACAACAAGATATGTTTCTTTTGCATAGCTCCACTTCCTCCAATCATACACAATACATTTCAACACTCAACTGGCTCTTTTTCTGGACATTACTCATAACTTTCTAGAAAATTAATAAACTTGAAGCAGGAGAGAAGGTTCAAAATTACATTTAAAAAGCATTAGAAGCTACAAAAAGGATGAGGAATATGTTAATTTCACCAAAAATTTGTTCAGTTCCTGACAGTTAATACAGCTGGGAAGCTTCTCAAAAATTACATTTCAGGAAAATGTGTAAATGCAATGACAGGCAATCTGACATACTTAAAAAATATTTTACTTTACACAGAACAAATACCAGGACAGGACAGAGGCTTCAGTGAGCCTTTATTACTTATGTAAACTCCACGCATATGCTAAAAGATTGAGAGGCTGTCAGCATATGTGGGCACATGTGTTTGTGAATGGTGTGTGTGTGTGTGTGTGTGTGTGCATGTAATTGGGGGGTGGGGGTGTTCTGTACCTGCTCCTGCTTGTGATGAAGAGGTTTCCATGGCTCCAGAAGGTCTGTGGCGGTGGGGAACCAGATGCAGTGCAGACCAAATGGACTTCTTCCCCCCGGGAAAACTTCAGGATTTGGGGGGTCACCGTCACTGAGGGAGCCTCTGCCATAAAAAGGACCCAGTTGGATTTGCCAACAGCTTTTAGCCTCTTGTAACGGGTTTGGTCAGCCCAAGCGCACATCCTTACAGCACCATAATCAACCCAAATCTCTGACGGGGAGCACTAGCAGGAGCTGAGCTAACTCTGGTGAAGCCATGACAAAGTGAGGAGAAAGTAATCACTGCACAACACAGTCTCATCCCAACAGGTCATATTGTGACTGCCTGATTAAGCGTCCATATGCGACAAAACAGGAGTCCTTATTTGATGTTCAGGGTTAGGATTCGCCTTAAGGGTTGAGAGTTAGGACGTAGGGTTCGTTTTAAACTGGCGTCAAATCAGCATGCTAAAAGCCTCCTTTTTCGACCTATATCTGTTACAGTCAGATCACAAAACCAGTCATTTCATGAAGTGACCGAAGCTTAGCGATAGCCATTTCATGAAATGACAAATTTTTTGTCATTTCAAGAAATGAGTGGTTTCACAATCTGATGGTAACATATCGATGTTTGGCCAGGTAGCATCACTATATGACAAGTCGAGATGAGACTGGGCTCACCAAGACGATAAGCACCGGATTCTGCGTTTTCGGCAACTCAAGCATTGATACAGCTGCATATGTATAACCAAACTTCATTTTAATTCTGATTTCTTTAGGACCTGAACTATTGTTTCTGATTTCACCACATCCTAGCTTAAGTCACTTTGTAACAGGCAGGAGAGAACAGAGCCACTCCACGGGCTGAAACATGATCTGTAATAGAGACCAGATGTCACTCTCCCAGCTGAGCATATGGATTGAGCATTTGGACTCTTTACTGAATGTGCAGAATTTTACAGAAATATCACTTAGTAAAGTGTTCAGTGTTAAAAGCAACTCTTTCAAAGTAAATATGCTCCCATTTAGACTATATGATCAAAAACTGTATTGGTACTCTGCCAGAGCTGAATTAACGAAGGACATTTTCTGTGCATTTAAAATTAAGGGAAAGTATATATCAAACATTAATCCCTACAGAAGAAAAGGAACTTTTCCCGTAAAAGACTAATAGTTTGACAAGGACGAAATAAGAACTTTATTAAGCATATATCAGCAACAATATTTTGAGTAAAAAACACGTCTAGTTTTAGAACTGCAGCAAAGCTTCATTTCATTTTAACAAAACAAACAGGCTTCTGACAGTGGGAAAAAGGTGGTGTAGCGGCTGTGGTGAGTGTTAGCAAGGTTCAGAGATGCAGTCTCTGCGCAGATGGCCATTACCTGGAACCAGAAGCCACACGATGGCTCGACTTTCTCCCTGTGTGTTGGAGGCCACACACTGGTACTCCCCTGAGTCATGCGGCCGAACGCCACTGATCTCCAGGGAGGTGTTTTGCAGCACCTTCACCCTCCCCATGTGACCTGGCAGGACCCGCCCACCTCGCCACCATGTAAGGTTGTGGCGCATGGCGCCCTCCACCAGACAAGTCAGCACAACCACCCTCCCCGGGGGAGACGTCACATTCTGCGGGGGTTTCAGTACTGGAGGGGGGTCTAGTTTAGGGACATGGTGAAAGAGAATGGGAGGGAAAGTGGGTAAGCACTGATATTCTAATGAAATACAGTCAATTCAGAACAACTAATAACTCTGCTCATCTTTAAAAGATTGGCTACATATCTCATGGCAAATATATATGACAGTTTTTTTAGTTTATTACTCTAAGGGTATTGCAGCCTATTAGTCCAGTGTTTCCCGACTATCTCCCCAGGGCAAACCAGTCATATCCAGGTATTTGTTTTGCACCACCTGAAGCACTCCTGATGCAGCTAATCATGGGCTTGATCAGCAGCATCAGCGGTACTTTCAGTGGGACATAACTGACACCTGGATATGACTGGTGAGCCCTGGGGACAGGGCTGGGAAACACTGCATGAGGAAGTTATACGTATGAGGGTGCAGACACAGTATTTCATCACAGACCTCTTACTGTTAGCTGTGTGTAAGCTTGTCCCTGTCCAGCGTTGCTCTGAGCAAAACATTCATACCGGCCCTCATCCTGTTCTGAGGCATTTGGGATTTCCCATGATGCTTTGGAAGAGGACCTACGACAAAATACACCACACAGTCTAACTGCTGGGATTGAAGGGAGCCCTGAACCGGCATGAATATTCCATCATTCCTGTATAATCACGCTCTCAAGGAGTCAGTGACATCACAACAATAGCTACAAGCAAAACTTCTTTAACCGACAATTGGAGCACTGATTACTAGAACCCCACAAGTCAAGTCAAGTCAAGTGTGACTTATGCGGTTTTAGTAATAGGTGCTTCAATTATCAACACAATTGAACCCAATTTAATACTAAGTATTAGTCCATAATTGGTTGGCTGAAGGAAAAAAGAAACCCACTGGAAGAACTTCTCCTCTCCAAGCCTGGCTCCGCCTCTGGTGAATCTCAGCCTATAAGGAACCTCACTCTCCACGGAACATTCAATCACAGCAGGCTGCATGTAGAAGCCCCTTAGGGTACTGGGCATGCTCACAAAAGGAGCTCCTGTTGGCCAACAAAAGTGTCTTTGTCAGTGTAAAGAAACAAGTATAAACAATACAACTGTGCAAACATACTTCAAATTAAGTAAACTCTCTTCACCAGGAGGCCACACTGACATGAAATCCTTTTTTAGAGATACTAAGCCAAATGTAGCATAATGCACATTTCATGGAATATGTTACAAAAATGATAAACCATTAAGGAAGAAAATCCACTGCCTGGCCAAAAAAAAAGTTGCAGACTCAAATATTTAGATGGAACCCTTGTAGCTTCGATTACATTGCAAATTTGTTGTGTTTTTGTTTTGACAAGTGTATGCAATGTCAGAACATTTATTTTCAATCAGAGTGGCATAAAGTTTTGGAGCATCTTGTCTTAACAATGAGATAGTTGAACCACTCTCTCCTCAGCACATTGCAATTGTGTGGTTAAGGTCAGGACTTCGTGGCAGCCAATTTGTGTGACAATGATTCCTTCTGCTTGTTTTCAACATTCATTGTTTTCTTTGCTGGATGCTGGCCAAAAATTTGCACCTTATGATAAACTGTAAAATCTTTCCGCCCTCAAAGGATGTATCTTCCAACATGATTTTTTTAAGAAATGAGAAGTTACGCGCTTCATCAGTCAGGGTTAAAATAATTATTTCCTCCTGAAACATATTAATTACTCCAATAATGATCCAGTCAAAGTATTAGTTTATTTATATCCAAGCAGTGACTTTTTTTGGACAGGCATCGTAGATAATAGCATGGTCGTTACTGAGTTAGCTGAATTTAGTTGCATCATGACAAGGACTCAAGGGATTGGCTCGTGCCTGGGATGGAATTGCTGTAGGAGACGCTGGACAATCGCTGGAAAGGATACCCAACCGAGTCTTTCCCTGAGACTTTCAGGAAGAAGCTCTCCGAAGGGGCACGGAATTCCGGAACATTCCAGAGGCCACGGTTTCCATGGTCCGAGGGCAAGGGGATGGATAGTTTTTGCAGGGGGCGTCCAGAAGCCGAGACCAACTCTAGGTGACTGAGTTGTCCTGGGGGCGTCAGGCCAGTACATCTCAACAGCACATGTGTTGGGACACCTGTGACCACATGATACATAAGCATACAACATACTGTATAAAGTGTGCCTACATACATAATCATACTGCACAATAACAGGGGCTCAGCAGAAATTGTGAGGCACAAAACATCCGTCTTTACTTATCAGTGGTCTTGACCTGTTTTTAATCATTTTCCTTGATTAACAAGTTTTCCAATCATTAGAATTATCTATCAGCAGTCAAACACACAACTTCCTTCTTAACCTGTTTAATTTCACATTTTTCCTTGCAATGTCAGTCCATGCGATTTATACTCCTTAGACCTCCCTAACGCATAAACTATATGGGTTTTTTGATTTCATGATGGTTAAGTTCAAAGTTGCATTTTTTGACCAGAGCCAACAAAAACACTTCTAGAACATCAAGCAGTTAAAAAAAAGGACAGAAATGTGACCAGTGGAATTAAACGAATTAATGCAATGTTAAGGCGATTAAATAGTAAATTCAATTCATCAAAATGCTTAAATCACTTAACAAAAAAAGATGATCCACTCTGTTAACTTCCATGTTTGCTTTTGGCACATCCTGTAATGCAGGGTATCCAACCTGTGCTTGTCTAAAGCTGCAATTGATCAGATTGGGACGACAGACATGTGCTGTGCTTGGGAATTTGAATATGAACGACCTCTAAGACCCTCCCTCTCCCTCTTCACTGTGCTTCAATTCAACCTCCAAACCCTCTCTGCAGAGAAGGCTTTCATGAGCATGCAGGCCAGTAACCACGGCAACTGAAGAGGCTAATTATGCAAAATGATGGCTAGACATTAGGTATCATTGTATAATACCAACACCGCTGTGCAACAGCCCCAGCTTTTATACTGATAGATACAATAACAGACTCTATCAAAGTAATTTACAGCAAATTCCATTTAGCAAAACGACTAGCTGGCCCTCACTAACTGCAGTGCCCAGGTGTTTGATACATAAGCTGTGGTAGCTCAATAATAGCACTAACTAAGTAGTTAAACATTTATGATTACAATATTCAGCCGTGTGGCACAATCACACATAGATACAGGGAAAACTCCAGTTAACACTGCCTGGGTACTTCACAAAGCCATTTCAGCTGCTTTGTAGCTACCTATTAAAATAATGCAGCAACTGTCACTGCCAATAGCCTTAGCATAACAATATGCTAACATTAGCCCAACTGCAACATCACAGTAATGTAAGATAAGGCCAATGGAGTGTTCCAATTATCTTGGCAATATGCTTACTCTTAATGGATATCAAATCAAACATAAATCAAGCAGGGGTAATTTCCTGTCCATCAGAAATGGTGTCAACTCCGTGTCCATTCAAAGAAATTTAAGGTCTTGTGACGTAGCTAGCTAACTGTCTCCACTCTGAAAAAGCTGCTGTTAATGCAGGTTCTGTCCTGGTCGCAGTTGAATTCCTTCATTTTAGCCTGTGTTTCTTCAGTTTCATTCTGTTTGGTTGTTTTTGTGGAATATGCTGAAGGTGGGAATGAAGGCACAGAAAATTTCTTCATTTCAGGCGGTTGCTTCTCCGCCATCTCATCTCAAAGCTCCTTCACAAACCAACGGAGATGATATTGGGATGGACCAGGGGAAAGAGCCTGCGGAAAGGATGGGGACTGACAGCATGTGCACAAAAAGTGATTGGCACTGCGTTAGAAACTCCTCCTGGCTCTGATGGGTAGATTTTGCTCAGGTGCAGAGGATTCTCGTAGAAGTCATTGGGAGAACTCGGAGAGGAAAAAGATGCTGGATCATTTTACGGATTACCGGTCTCATGCACTACTGTCAGTATTGAGAGACAGTTTCGGCTGCACCTTTAATGATTGTTAAAATTACAACAAATACTACACTACTGACCACACATACACTAGCACAAGTGACAACAGACAGGTGAGCTCCACAATATGCGAGTACATTGTTAAATTCATATACCTGTGTTAGACATTTCTGAATTCAACGTTTCATTTTCATAGAATACATTCATTGCAACAAAACACATGGACACTCTCCAACAATACTTAGGACGCTGCTGGCAGCTAAAACGTGAAATACCTTGAATCGGCCGCTCCCTGGTATTGTTGAATTCTGTCGCAGGTTTGCTGGAGAATCCTGCCCGAAAGTCCAGGTTGCTAACCCCTGTGACCCTGAGGGTGTGGCGTCCACTGCAGCCCGTCTGGACAGAAAAGCATATTCTGTCACGTCTCTTGTCTCCATTAATCAATTTTCCCCACATTCTCACTGTCTGCATAAATTTTGGTTTTGTATCGTTGATTGATTCCAAGCATTCGATTATTTTCTTGTTACTTACCCATGTTCACTCCTCATGCCTCTTCTGCACCTACTTCCCAATGTTGCTTGCTGTCTCTGTGCATTTAAGTTCCTGTCTTTATTATTCTCATTACCAGATTATTGGACATGCTCTTGTGTCCAGTTCTAGTTTCAAACACTTTCTCTCATAGCCTGTTTCAGTTCCTGCCTCTGTATCCAGTATCTTGATTGTTGTCACCCTAGTCTTTCATCTCTGCCTTCCCCAACATATGGATTCCTCTCCTTTGTACCACCATTCCCACTAGGCCTGACTTCTCGGCTCAGGCTACAGACCAGATTCCCCATTTCACTTTGCCTGCCCCTCTGGATCCTGTCTGCCACTGCTTGACCACTGCCTGCCCTCCAACACTCTTTTTCCTATCCTGTATTGCCCTGGCAGCCGATATCAGACCCTGGACCATTGACTAACCCTATAAAGCTCAGTGTTTTCTAAGTCCGGGGTCATTGACTAGCTTTATCTTTCTGTCCAGCCCAAACATAACCTTAAAAGAGCACAAGATTGTGCAGAAAAACTGCAACTAAAACCAGAACAGTAGCCACCATGCAGTCTAGCCTCATCAAGCACATATCAGGGCAACTCCTTTATCCACCTTCTGAAAAACATTGATGATGGAAGATACCTCCCAGCAAGTAAAATGATCTCTTTCCCTCCAAATATCACACAGATCAGTGTTTCATCCATGCAAGTCATAGACACATGCACTGTGGATTGAGTACCTTCACAGTCCATGTTCCTGGCCGGGGGTACTTCAGGTTAACCACACGTGCAGAGTTTGGGATATTCAGCAATTCTGTCAGCCCCTGCGCCTCTCCAACCTTGCGGCCTAAAAACACACACCCTCAGCCACACTTACAAACTCCTGCACTTGGGACTATTACAAAACAACTGAGGACACCTGGCATCCTTCCCACAGCCCAACTGAGGACACACTGGCATCCCGCCAAGGGCCTAAGGCAGACAGTGATGTAATAACGCATGCTTTTGAATTTGAGACGATGGAAATCAAACCTAAAAAAACAGATCCTCAAAAGACAAATACCAATGGCCATGGAGAAAACCATACACGCTGCCATAACTTCACATATAAGCCAGAAAGCTCACCAAAGGGATCCTTCAGTTCAATCTGAGGGGTGGGGCCACTAAGGGACACAGTGACCTCTTTGAGGCTGGGGTCAAAGGGCACCTCCCACTGGTTCTCCTGGGCGGTCGCATGGTTGGAAGACAGCAGATGGACCTTCATGGCCTGGACAGTCTCCTCCACCCACTTGAGGACCTGTCAGGGGTAAGGCCAAGGATTTCTCTTCAGACTGAGTGAAGAAAATTGGCATAACAGCCAATACTGTATATGATGCCTGGGATCCTTCAAATTCTCTTGTTTAACATCTTTATCCCAACAGGCCGAAAGTGGGGGCTTGTCTGGAAGAGCTGTGCTCTTTTGTGGTTGTAAACCAGCTGCTCTTCATCAGAACTAGCTTAGCGTTTCTGTGTTCACTGTTCAGGCACCTGAAAATTTGTCTCTCCATAACCATATAGGGAAAAAATGGGAATGGAAAAATAGAAAATCTTGTGGATTGTACTGCATGGAATTCATCTTTGAAGAAATGAATGGCAGAATGGATACTGCTACCCTGGGACAGGCTAGCTTGGTGCAAGCTTTACTCTGTCAGACAGGGACACACACATCTTTATGGGGCCTCACTCCACACATTGTCGTTTGTATTGGTTTGGGTTCTAAAGTGGATAAAATATGCAAGGTATCAGGCCAAAAGTAGCTAAGCTGGGCTCAAATCACAAAAGACTTTCATTTTATTCCCATAAGGATACTAATATTAAACATATTAGACAAGGCAATTATAATAATTGTTATACTCCACTGGCCTTTTTTCACTCCAATACATTGCAGGGAAATGGGTTGGAACACCGTAAAACCATTACAAAGATGTACTCTAAATGACAGTAACAGATAGGGAATGCTACCACTGCAAATTACTCACACACTGTAAAGCCTGTGCTCCCTCACCTTAAGCCAGACACTAACACATGTGAAGTGAGTTGTGTTAGGTTTATACGTTTCTCCATGAAATTTAATGGCTAAAAACATTTTTCAAACAGACATTTAAAAGCAGCATTCGGCCAAACCTCCAACTCGTTGGCAAGTTGCTATTTTTTTTTTTGCTTCAGATCTACAAGCAAAGGGGTATTGTTACAGCCTTATGAGACAAAATTAGATAATCACATTTTCACAGATTTAGGCATAACACAGTTTCATTGGGGTAAACCAAATCCTCTGACAACTGAATAAGCCAAACCCCACCTTGCTCTCTCACTCTACTCGCTCGTGACAGCAGCTGATTCCCTTCTAATTTTGGTTGCTGGAAACAGCTGTAATGTCAGCCACATGTGTGGCTAATTCCCAGCATGACCTGAAAATTTGCTTTCCAGTGACCTACATCAGCCTCAAAAAAACAGGGATACAGTTGATGCCTTAACAGCCAGAGGGTACGAATCAATCCCTCTCCTGGGCAACAGGCAAGAATACTGGACACAAGAACTGAGGTCCGCTTGCATCCGCCATAGTCGAGTATTAACATTTACAGTCTTAATTGTTTGGCCTCTACAAGCTGCCAGATCAGCTTCGGCACGCTCTGGGACAGAGTTCACAAGTGTAAAAAGAATAGAGAACCCTTCTTCCAAGAGATATTTCTTCATTTGGTGTGTGACAGAGGTTCAGACTGTTTCAGATCTGGGGCTTTCTTCATAAAAAAATCATATGGCTTTCATACCTAAACATTGCATAGGCAACCCTCAGAAAAAGAAAAATGGTAGATTTTTAATTAGAAAAAATCATAATATACCTGGGGGTAATATAAACTGCAAGCAATTGTTGCTAATTGATCAGAATTAAATAGGAATTCTTGATAAGTGCATGTTTTCTAATGTTAAGTTTAAAAAAAAATTCAAAATCCAAAAAAAGCAGTATGCATCATGTCTATGCCAACACATTGTTCACAAATAAGGCCTCTTGTGATAGTGAATGAGGAGGCGTTTGCTAAGGATCGCTTCAATCTTCATAAAATCATTCGGTGACCCCTTGTGTCCTGTCGGGGGTCGTCCTCCTGAAAGAGACCCTCCCATCATGGCAGGAATGCTTCATCATGGGATATAAACAAGATCACACAAAATAACTTTGCCTTGAATTGCAGGGACCCAGTCGCCTTTAAGAGGATGAGTGGACCTCAGTAATGCAGGATAAATGGACGAAAGCATCTGAATTTGCGCATATTTGTCCACAAATTTACTCCGTTTTTTCCTTTAATTTGACCCCTATCTCTATCTTGCTTTGACACCAAGAATTTTGTGGTGCTGGTCTGAACCACAGGACACTGAGGAGAATGGATCCCAGGAGCCGCAGCAGCAGGGCTTTGAACTTCCAACAGTGAGAATTGGGTTGGACTGAGGCCACCTGTAGTTGAGGAGTCATGCCTTCACGTTTTTCTGATTTTTCACCTCTGAAAGGGAGACGAGATGGGGGCTCGGAGGGTGAGTCAAGGTGAAGCAACAATCCATTTGACCTGAGTTCAGATTTTCAGTCTCCCGGGACACCCCTCAACCGCCACCTCATCCCAGCACCAGACAGGCTGACAGACTGTGCAGCGTGGGTTACCGTGGCGCTGTGGACATGCTGTCAGACAGGGGCCAGCTGTAAGCAGGCAGTCCCAGCCAAAGAGGTGAGGGGACAGGAACTTGGGAATTAAAGCATAATCAAGACCAGATGCTGACCCTCACTGACCCACTCCACAGCCTCCCCTTTAACGGAAACATCATAACACCTGCCCGCCATTTTCCAGCACCCTCAACAGCACCCCAAGAGCATGTCAGCCTTTCCTACTAGTTTGAGGCCAGTTGGAAAGAGCTATAGACCCTGACTTTAATTCTCCAACCGCAAGAGCATGAAAAGAGATCCATGATTGAAGTTTTTCATTTTTCTTTCTCCCCTACCCCTGGTGGCCAACTATTCCCTCTACTTTTATTACCATTCATTGACTTGTCCGACTGACCAAAGGACCGTTAGGGGGAACATAATCAATGACTTTAGTAAAATATGTTGGAGAACTCAGCAGGGAAGTCCTCACTGAAATCAGGCATGTGTAAATGCATAAGAGTGAGCATACACGAATAGACTGAATCAGGCTCAACTTAGTGTAATGAAAATAGACTTGTCAACATCTGTTTAAGAATGGTTTTAATTTGCCTCTGTATTTCCTAAAGATCACAAAGTCACCTTTCTTGTTTTATAAGTGCATTTTGCATGAGATCTGTGTGTGCGTGTGTGTGTGTGTGTGTGTGTCATCACAGAAATAGAAAAGAAAGGGATTGTTGGGCTTTTCACTAATAAGACAGAGGGCCACATTTTAGTGAGTCATTCCCATCAAACATTGAAAGCCAAAAGAATGAATTGAAATGAGATTGGAAGATGGTCTGTTCTCTGGGAGAGACAAGGCAACAGGCCCAAACCTGAAATTACAAGTGCTATTTCTGCTTTCTGTCACTGGTCTGAGTGTTTATTATCAGCCATTCAGATGGGACGTCACAGCCCTTCCGCTTAAGAGACAGGTCACACAGCGGAGTCACAGCAGGGGCCGTTGAGTGAAGACTTGGCGCAAGCTCCCGAAGGCAGCTGTGCTGGACAAAGTGCTATAATCGATCATATCTGTGGGTTTACTCAATAAAATAAGCACTCCTCTCTCACATCCAGAGATACTCCTGATATCACAGAGAGCCTTGTGTGTTTGACTTGGCTTTAGTGCTTTAAGCTGTAAATCATTTTCACATGGTAGTTTTTAAAGAATTAAATCTCTCTTCCCTCAGGGACTTCTTAACACATAATAAATAAATCCTAACTAAAATTACATCTACTGTCAAACTGGCAAGCAAATGCATCAAATTACATAGTCTCTTGAATTGAGAGCGACACAGCAGCATCACTTAGCAGAACTCTCCATTCACAGCTTTTTTAAACAATACATAATGTAAACACAGGGGTAAGGTTTGAAGACAATGATGAAGCGAGAGCTAGCTGAGGCTTGCCATATGAATATTATTCTCTATTATGGGGAGAGAGGGGATATGTGCACACAGCATGTATAGAGCACACTCACCTAGATGCTTGCAACAAAATATACATAAGCACTTGGGCACAAGCATACCCACATGTGTGCACACAGACAAATACAAACACACACACACACACACACACTCACACTTGCGCGCACACACACACACACACACACACACACACACACACCGGCAGGTCATCTTGAGATGAGCTCATTGCCAGATAAATACTGTGCTGAAAATAGGACACAGGACCCTCTCAGTGGAAGAGTCGTCCTCAAAAAGCCACTCTGAATTTCAAAGCCCAGGTGGCAACGGCTTCAAAAACTTGGAAAACATTCAACCCACAAATGAGTGATAATGAAACAGCTTGTACCTGGTATGTCAGTTGATTAATGACTTTGTTAATTCTGAGATGAATAAAAGTTAATTAAACCCAATAGGACAATTCCTCAAAAAGAACTTGCTCCTGTTTTGAAACATTTTTAGGGGAGGATTTTGCTTTATTATTAAAACAGCTTATAACAATGCTGCCAATAACAGAGTCATTATTTTAAGTGTCGGGCAAAGCTCACACTTTCCTAAATTTGTAGCCTGTAAAGGTGAGAAGAGGGGGCAGAAAGCATTTGCTGAGATCGAGGGTGTACAGTGTATGCTTGTTTTATTGCGCCTGGACATTCTGTCCAGACCAGAGCAATGACCTTTTGACCTCCCTGCCTCTCACCTCATTGACCTGCTGTTTGTCGAGGTGGAAGATTTGGCCAGAGCTGGTGGCGGCAATTTCTTCATAGACTCTATAGCCAGGTTGAGTGCGGTCTCCACAATCACCCGTCAACACAAATACAACCTGGCAGACAAAAGACAGGACAAAAGCAATCACACAAAGAGAATCAACTACGAGTCTGGCCGTTCATCAGGACTACCTCAGCGAACACCGTGCCAGCAAGAACAGATTCCAGGGGACTTAGTGTCACTGTTCTGTTTACATTCTATGGGATCCCCGCAAAACATTCAACATTAACACACAGAAGGCAGAATAATTTAGGAAGAGCATTAGCCTCATCTTTGAAGCCAAGGCCTCTTCTTTGAATATAATTTACCAATGGTTAATAAATGGCAAAATACAATATGAATAGTTTTATGCCCCGATTTTTCGGGTCGTCCAGGTGAACTCAATCCTCTCCAACAGAGGTTCAGCCCTACCTGTGACTGGCGAAGCTGCACTAGTTGCAGGACGTCCTGTTTGAGGCGGTAGTCCTTAGCCCTGGCATCAGTGAACACATAAATGAAGGAGCCAGGCAGCGAAACCTCCAGGGCCTTCTTAATGGCGCCAATGCTCATCTCAGGACAGTCTCCACCCCCCTGCGTGACCGAAAAATCCGACACACAGAGGCCTGACTCATTACTCTTTCTTGAATCACCCTAGTTACAGTCCCTGTACTGACGTACAGGACATCAACAGAATTTCAAACTTACATGGTTACACTCATTTTGAACCTTTAAACATCATTTCTTGATTCAGACAAATTACCTCATATTTTCATATGCAGTGATTTCATTCTGCTGGCTCATGAAACAATTCAAGGCAGTGCATTTAGTAAATTTATTAATGCTGAAAATACATTGCTTCCAAATGTTCGGGCCAGTGAACAAAGGACAGTTAGTTGGAACAAAAACCAGAGTACAGCTACTGCATGGATTAGACATCCCTGGTGTAAGGTGAGAGGTCACTGGCCCAGGTCACTTTTAAAGAGTTCACTGCAGACTCTTGGGGCTTTTTTGGAAAGGCAGGACAGGATCCCACCAGCTGTGGTTGTTCCTGGACTATTGTCTTAATGACGGAATGGACTGGGGAAAACACACGAGTTACACATTTTCCTGTGAACTAGAATCCACTCCTCAAAGCCACAATGTTCTAAATAAGAAATAAAATGAGACCTTCGACATGCTGGACTGTATGGCCCTAAAACAAAAAGCACAGTGAGTCTGATAAAACTCCAGGGTATTTTACCCTCATAATTGACAATTCACTCTTTTCAATGGGAATGTTTATTTTCAGGGCCGAGCCTGAATGATCTTAAAATTTTTTGAGGATTTTGCCTCAGACGTTTTCAAAATTTTCTAATTTTTTCAGTTTAGAAATCTAAGAAAATATTTTATTTCATTCATAATGGCTCAAGACATTATATTTTTGCATAATTAGAATTTTAAGCAACTTATAAAGTGTTTGCAAGAACAATACGGTTTAGTGACAAGTCTGCCTATTCAAGATCCTTACCTCAGTACTCGTTGTCGGTCTCAGGATGTTCTCATAAAAAAAGGGTCTTATAAAAAAAAGAGTTTATAACAACAACAGATCTGAATCCATCATTAACTAAAGGCAGAGAGGAGTAATGCTCGAGATCACCACCATCCTTTTTCAAGCCTTAAACTACAACACATCAAAATAAAAATCTAAATATTTTATTAATTTGGAATATACTGCACATATCCATTGGGAAGTTTTTTCTTTAGATGCCAACTGAAGCACACAAAAATTGAAAAGCAAGAAAGAACTTGACAGATATGCCAATTTACATTGCAATGTAGAGATATGTCAAGGATTTGTGATTTGTGTCATTAGAGACAAGCAAGACTTGAGGCATTTCATTTCATATAAAAACATGAACATGGGTAAGAAAGCACTTCCAATGGAGTGATCGGAATGAGTCATGTGACCCCTCCCCCTTACTGACTCAAGACCTTCTGACTCATTCCCAGAAAAAGATGGTCGACCCCACGCACAAACCTGCAGAACTCAGTATGATTCACACTTATATAGGAAAAAAAGCCAATGCGTAAATCCCTGTTTGAGAGCAGGTTAAAGCTGGAATCGCTGCAGAGAACTACTGTAATCCGTTCATTTTCCGCATTACCATTTTTACAGGTAATCCCTTATGGCTCGCTGCACAAACCTGCACGAATAGTTCCTGGAGGTCATGTTGGAATTTCTTTGGATCAGTGGTGATAGACACAGGGCCAATTTCTGCAACATGGAAAAATACAATTAAAAAAACATCTTTTGTTACCAAGACACCCTGCCCTCGTGAATTCATTGAAACTCCTTCATTTTCTTTTACAAACGTGTTTTATAATGATAAGAATAATCAGTTGGCAATTTGGTTTTCTTCTCATAGGGTAGTTAAATAACAGGCTACATTCAGTTCAGACAGACAATTTACACATAAATAGGCCTATGCTCTACAATCGGTAAACTACTATGAAAGTTTAAAGCTACCTTATTGGCAGACCAGGCAATCTTACCTGTGCCTTATGATTGTTAAAATTAGATCAAAGACAAAGATTTGAAACACCTTTGCACAATTTTGAATAAGACCGATTGAAACACATCAAATTTCACAATAAAAAAATGAATGATTGTCGTCTTACCATAGAGAGAAGAACTTGCTACACCTGATGGTATGAAGTGTTTTTGTAGTGAATGTCTGGTTGATTTGGAAAAATGATTGAGAACAGGACTGTCAGGACTGATTATTGTTTTAAAGGGATGTTCTATGCCCACCCACTCTTCTGTTCTAGCTATGCCAGTGTTGCAAAGTACCAGGATAGTTTGGGTCTCATAAACAAAAATGTGTATAACATGATTTCATAGGCTACTGTAATATTGCCATGTTAATAAGAAAACAACTGTTCCTACTGAGCTTACTCTACCAGAGATGTCAGTTTTGCCCAGCTAGCTTCAGTGGTTTATTCTCATACCTATTCAGCATCCTAAAGTTTCCAAAAATGTGGAAGTACAAGCTGTAGTTTGATCAACCTTACAAGAACCAAAAATTTTTCGCTGGATGAGACATTTTTGATGAATAAATAGATGAATAATTTCTGATGACTTCACAGAAAATTCTCAGTCCAGGCAACGTCGACAAAAATTAAACATTATTTATTAGCATCTACTAACTGGAATGCAATTAGACAAAGCCAGTTGAAAATCAGCAAAGTATCTCTCAAGTCAATCCTTGCACAAACTCATTGACCAGAGGTGTGCTACCCAGAACTACTGATTGTGTGTGAAGCCAAATATCAACTGCTCCCCTTCTTCCTCAAACAGCCAAATATGGAGAGATTTTTGCCTCGGAGTGAACAATGTTTTACTACCAACTGTCTTGACCCATAGTATAGCTTTTGCATCAAATGCAAGTAGATATTATTATTCTGAAATCTTCCGAACAGTGAAAATAAAGGGGGCTCTAGCGCCTATCCATATGGTCCCCAAACTATAGAAAAAATGCACAGGACATTATTTGGCCACAGAAACCTTATAATATCCTCCCTTGTAATGTAATATCATGCTAACAATGAAAAATAACTCCTACTCATCCACGCAGACTCTCTTTCGTCAATACATGTCAATGAAATCATTCTATGTAGTACATTATGCTATACTTCAAAGTATGTAATCATTAATTCCATTGTAATGGCATGATGTGTCCCAAATATCTCTATTTCTGATCAATCGATGGGCAAATTAACAACATTCATTCTGTTCATAACCTGAGTTTATGGTATTGCTCCAGTACTATCGGCATGACTTTGATCATATTGGAAAATCAGCAATTCGAGCAAAACCTTGGAGTTGTCTTTTATAATTGTAGTAAACATGCTAATGTGGAAAATAGGACTCAGTGCAAACAATTTAAATCTAACAAGCAGTTGTATGAATCTTATCCAGCCTTTATAATTGCTCCAGCAGTACATTGCTCGGACAAGGCTCCACTTTCTATTTTATGTTTTTTTTTTTCTGGAGGGATCGTGAATGATTGAAAAAATTAATGTTGAATTCTGAAAGGGATCTCTCTACACATTAGCAGCAGAAACATTGAGTATTTTTATTGATATGATATAGGAGATTTTGATGATCGACTTACAACACAGGGAATTTATCATGCATAATTCTTATTCCCTAAGCAGAATTTCCCTCCTGTATTATTGTTCAATTGGGTATGTATGGCTTTATGTTGTTTCCATGAGTTTAGACAACTTTTTCATGATCTATATATCATGATATATTCCCTGGTAGCCTCTGTAAATGCTAAGCTGGTAGTAGATCAGGTTTAATGGGCATATATGATTCTTCCAACATCTATACCACTATTTCAAACTTAAGCACTCAAATCTTTTGAAAGCGCTAGGACTCCACGTCCTCAAGAATATTCGACAATTATGTATTCCTGGTACAATTACGGCATCATTCAGATGCCTGTGAACAAGGTTACTGCTTATCTGTGGAAAGGATTTAAAATGCTGAGCAATAGCAAAAACAATCAGACTGCAGTTTATCAAAACAAGAGCTGAGGAACACTGAGTATGGTGACAGAGAGAGTCATCTAGAGCCAAGTTTTTTTTCCCTTTATAGGTTCACCAGTAGCATCGGCTACTGGTGACAAAAACTAGAGCTAATAATAAAGTGTCAACAGGGCTCCATTTAGGGACAGCTCAGCCGTTAGAGAGTATGGTATTTAGGTTTTTGTTACATTCTCTTACAGTGATGCACACAATTTTACGTCAACTGGTATTTGTCCTCATACATATAAATAAACTAAAATCATTATTCACAAACACAGTTGAGCAATTTCAATTTGACACTTCATTATTCACAAACACAGTTGAGCAGGTTCAATTTGGCACATTGTAGTTTGTTTTCTCAAAACAAGAAGGACTGAATTTAATTTCAAGATAAGGTTGAATAACGAATTGTTGAAGGATTTTTTTTTTACCAAAGGATTCATGCTGTATAATTTGACAGCCTCACGGGGGGCATATTATTCTTTCTTAGAAAAAGCCTTCCTAGTGCTTGTGCACATACATTTCAGAATTTGAAGTGCCAAGCAACACACAAAACTGTGAAATAAGACCACCCAGGCAGCTTTTTGTGGGCTACCTTTTTCATAAAACTTGGTCTTCAGCATTCCATTCTCACATCACATGCAGGCTTGTGGGAATTATTCTGTCCCTCATTTGAATATCTCCTCCCATGGATTGAGAACTACTTTCAAGAAAGAGCACCATTTTTTTTGCAAGCGATGGACCTGGAGGCATTATGGCCTGGCAAAGAGCAAAGCATGGACTACTCTATTGTTGGCTACAAAGACCAATACACATCACAACATCTGCTCCCTGCCTCAGAGGACAGAAGAACCGAGTGGGTTTTTCTTTAATGGCGACATCCCTGCTTCAATCTGAAAAACCTAAATGTGTGTGCAATCCAATTTTTGTCTGATTCCTATATGCTACTAAATTGGGTCAGCACAGCATGGACAGGAAATGAAATGTATATGTATTAAAGGGGACCTATTTTGATTTTCAGAAGATACAAAGAAGCGGAGACTTTGCTTTATTTTCAAGGGGAATCTTCAGCTAGCTAGCTGCTTCCAATTTCTGTCAATATTTAAATTGAATTCCAACATAACATTTATAAAATTTTTATGGCTTGGCTGTAGATATAGCCAGTGACTATACTGACTGAATTTAGTTATATACTGAATATAGCTACCGCCATGAGTTTAGTCAGAGGCAATGAACTGGACACATTAATAAGACCAGATAGTGTGGGTGACCATTTTAATGGAATTTGGTCATGGAAGAGTAGCGCACCGTTCACATTTAATAGAATGTTAATTAATGGTTGTAACTAACCAGATGCTAGCCATTGTTAAAGACTGGATTTCTAAGTAACCTTTATTGGTGACTGTACACTACCGGTCAAAAGTTTTAGGACACCCCAATTGTTCCAGTTTTTTTCATAGAAAAATATGCAGTTTAATGTCTCAATGTACTCTGGAATGAAAGCATAGACATGACAGAACAAATTAACAATTGAAGTTAAAAAAGAAATCATGGAATCAATTTATAAACCAAAGTGTATTTTAAACTTTTGAATCAAAGTAACTGTTGTGTTCCAGGGTTCTGGCCTTTGGCCAGAACAGTATTGTTTATGGTTTTAACAGTTTCATGTTCCATAGTCCAAGATTTCATAGTTCATAGTCCATGTTCATAGTTCATGTCACAGTTTTAACAGGTTCTTGTTTCAGGATTTCACATTCCTTGTCCATGTTTTTACTTTTCCATGTTTTTGTTTTTGCCAGGTCTGCCATGCCACTCCACCGCTTGTCTGCGTTCCGCCCCGTGCCTTCGTTGTTGCACATTTCTGAGCTATGGTTGGCTTTGGTATTTCCCCTTCCTTCTGTGCTGTGCTGATTCGGGGCTCTCTAAGCTTAATTGACAATTAACTGTTTTTAAGTTACTAACATTTACTAACACTCACTGGGTTGGTGTAATTCTTAGGTAGGCACATTACTAATACTACTAATTTAGACAGGGAGTTTATTGTCATGATTCCTGCTTTGCTATTTCAAGATCTTGCTGTGCTTTTCTGTTCTGAACATTCATGCTTGCTTCCAGGCTGCATACTTAATTGGTACTTAAGCTAAGCACGCTCATTCTCTTAATGAGCAGGTCATGTCATCCAATCTCTGTCCATGTCTTGATCTTGCCATGCCTCTTGTTTCTCTCTCTCCAGGTGTTACCCCTCATGTCATGATTTCTGAGCCTTTATCTGGGTGCGGGGGAAGTTGGCTGGCAGACAGTGTCTCGCTGCTTGTGCAAGTTTAGCCAAGTTCTTGTTATCATAGTTCCCTAGCATTTCTAGTTTCTAGTCTTGTCCCAGCCTCTTGTTTTGTGTATATATATTTAGTCTTGTTATTTACTTTTCTTGAGCTTCTTGCCTGGAGTTTCCAGTGCCTTTTGTTTTTTGCCTTTTTGCATTTATTGTTTATAGCTCTGTGTAGCTTCCTTAGTTTGTTTTTTGCAACCCTTTGGGCCAAGTTTTTTGTTGGCCCTCGTGCCTGTTGTTTTGGTTTATTAATAAATCCTCATTCCCTTTTCCCGCATCTGGTGTCACTGATTCCATATCAGTAGCCACCTTTGGCAGATATAATGGCTGAACACCGTCGTGGCACTCTTTCTACAATGGAAATAAAATATTCTTCATAAAATTCTTTCCAACTCTGTTGAAAAAGTTCCCATAAATGTGCGGCACCTGTAGGTTGCTTTGCTTTCGCTCTTCTGTCCAGTTCATCCCAAACCATCTAAATGGGGTTTAAGTCTGGAGACTGTGCTGCCACTCCATGTTTTCAAGCTTACCATCTTGTTCTTTTTCCTCAGGGAGGTCTGGCAGAGCTTGGACTTATGTTATGGGTGATTATCTTGCTGTAGGAAGAACTCCTGACCAACTAGGCACATACCAGAGGTTACTGTATGGCGCTGCAGAATGCTGTGATAGCTGTTTTGGTTCAGGGGGCCTTTCACTCCAAGTCACTGACCCTGGATCCAGCAAAACAGCCCCAGACCATCACACGTCCTCCTCCATGTTTAACAGTTGATGTCACAAATGGAGGAACCATCCTTTCAACTACTCGATGGCATACAAAAAACCAGGGTAACCTTACCTTTTGTTTAAGACTTCTGACAGTTAACCTTTGTACCATTTCAAGCTTTTTCTTGGACTGCAACTGCATCATTTTCAATAAACTGGAAGAATGTAGGTGTCCTAAAACTTTTGATTGGAAGTGTATGTCATAATTCTTCTTGAATATAACTGCCATCCGTGCTAAGCCTGCAGATGTTATGTTTTCGTATTTACAGTGTAGTTTAATAGTAAGCCCGCTGACTACTTATTCAGTCAACTGGATTTAGAGACTTGCCACAAGTCGGGGGATTTTGACATTGTCGCTCTCCATTGATACAATGGGCTGGTGACTCTGTCTGCTGGTCAATCAGAACAGAGCTCATTGCAGAGAGGGAATGCCCACTCAAAATAGCTTGTTTTTCAGAGGCTAAGGAATAACAAGAATCAAATTGCAAAAAAAAAAAAGAAATCATGGGTTTCCATGTTTTTTTTTTTTCAACCTAAAAAGTTGATAAACCTCTGTTTTGGACATAACCTGAAAAAACCAGCATAATAAGGTTCCCTTTAAAATATGTGAAATATGCATACCTATACTGCTAGAACATGCTCTCATTGACACCCACTTGAACAGGGAGATATGTCTACCCCGAGCCATGTGAAAGGGAAGCACAGTTTGTGCTTAGCTGACCAGCGTGCATTGTCTGAGAAAATGATTTCCAATGGATGCATTGCCACGCCTCACAAATTGGCAAGTATTTGAGGATGTCCCTTGGGCAGTCTTAACTGGATATCCGAGAATATGTCTCCACCCTTCTTCATGCTTAGCGAGACTGTGAAGACTCTAATTGTGATGGCCAGAGGACTGAGCCTGTCCATGCAGCACAGCACATTAGTCAAGCTACTCTCTTTCCTCATCCTCAGTGCTGGCACTGAATCACTTTCCCAAAATACAAACTTGTCTAAAACGGCATGAACACTTTGATTAATACACCTAAAAAGAACGCATATTTACTTCAACCATCAGAGCGCTCAATATATCACAGATCTCAACCCTTTTTTTTCTGCACATCAACCATAGCAACCATGAAAAGACAATGGAAAAAAGGACAATTGGACACATTAGAATGCAATGGACTGACTGTCAGCCCTGTGTGAGACTGTCAAATTATCAGGGCGATGGTGGAGGGTGTAAGGCAGTCAGGGATACAGTGTGTACTGTATGTAAGGAGATGTGATCATGATTTTCCCAATGTCTGGCACGTTAGAAGTCTTCAGTCCACAAATCACTGGAGGAGTAAACACTCAGAATGGACACAGGACTGGGAAGGATCAAGGGAAAAGCCCTGAGAACCAGCTGCGCACTGGAAGGTGGCTGTAGCACTCATGTAACAGGCTTGCCTCGGGAACCTTATTTATAATAAAAATCTCGAGTAGCTGTAAACTCCCTGAACTATTTATACTTTGCTATTTAATGTATTTTTCTTTCAATCTGTGCCAATCCATCTTTTGCTGTAAACTGACTTGTAGATCACTTCATAGACCTGACATTTCTGAATAAACAGACAAAGCCCCCCCCCCCGCCATGGCATACATGCCTAAAACTTGTCACTCCATTTTTTCAATTGAATTTTACTGCAGTCTCATCTCTTCACAAATATTCAAGAGAACATCATGCAGTACACTGAGAGGCTCCAAACAGAAACCCCTGTACTACCATCGGGCCCGTTTTCCACCCTTTCTGGCTCTCATTTGGTAACAAAGACGATGGGGGCGATGGGAGGTAATTGCATTCAAGCAGACAGCATATGCTTCCAATCATACTTAAAACACCCTCCCATTCTCCTCCCCCACACCCACATAGAAACTCTCCTTCTCTGATGTTAAAATCCACGGCTGCTTCCGTTAGACGCATCGCCCTAAGGATACAAGCCCACATGCAGCCCAAATCACTCTTTGTACCCCCGTGCATGATATCAAGCACCCTACTTTCATGTATCCACTTCTTTGAAATTGTAGGAGTTCAAGATTGACAGTTGAAGAACCATACTTTTCTTCTGAAGCATTCCAGAAAAATGAGAATTCTAGTCTAAACATACTCAGTAACGCAAGTTTGGCAACACCTGATATAAATGCACAATAAACGAGTTAACTATACTGAAATGTCTATTTAATTGTCTCGACGATTACGGGGAACAATTAGACATCCATAAATGCCCCACACAGTTGCGACTCAACTAGCTGAGAGGAATGAACGTCACCTAGCGTGCATGGGGGTGGGTTGACCAGTTTCCCACAAGAGTGTCCCTAACCCTTAGTAGCGAGTGTGACGCCCTCACCGGCCTGTTAAACCTCATGTCATTTTGTTACGTTGTGATGACATCACGACAAAGCGATCTTCACGTGACAACATTTTATGTGGTCTACTGCTATGAGGTCGGTCTTTGACGGTCAGAGTCAGTTCTGTAACGTGTCTGAAGACGTGAAATGGTGCTGCAGTGGACATTAAAGTGCTGCCGAACTTGTCGCAAGCTTATTGCTGCCCTTAAAATGCCAGTGGCTTCATGTACGGCGTTTTGAGACATTCCACTAAGTCGCTGAATAACTTTAATTTTGCACTTTTCAGTGTTCTACATTAAAGAAAGACCATACCTAACGTGTTACTCAGGTTTTAATGGGATTGGAGTGACGGGATTCAGGTGGGCCATGAATCGCAAAAATCATGTGCAGAGCACGCGGAAATGAAGATGTATGTGACCGGGATTCAGCGTAACTTGTGTTAGTGCGACACGCTTTGCTTAGGAAGACTATAGTTCGCCATTTCACCATATTTTCTTTTTTCAACAATGTTCATGTTGCCCAATTTTCCTTGCTGAGTTTATAAAGCTGATAGCTATCATAAGATGCTATTATCTGACACTGAAACGGCGTAGCCTATGTCAAAACATGGCAAAAATGGCCTAAATTAATCACAATTAACAAAGTACAACCCCAATTCCGAAATAGTTGGGACAAAGTGTAAATTATGAATAAAATCAAAACGCAATGACTTTCAAATCACACCAACCAGTATTTTATTCACAATAGAACACAGATAACATAGCAAATGTTGAAACAGAAATTTTACAATTTTATCCACAAAATGAGCTCATTTCAAATTTGATGGCTGCTACAGGTCTCAGAAAAGATGGGAAAGAGGTCTGTTTACCATGGTATAGAATCCCTTCTTTTTTAACACAGAGTAGAGGCGTCTGGATATTGAGGAGTCTAGTTTCTTGAGTTTAGCCATTGGAATTTGTTCCCAATCTTGTACCCCACCTCACCTGAAGGGAGAGGGCAAGGGGTATTGTTTTTGGTTCGGTTTGTTTCTGTGTTTGTTTGTTCACACTCTAGCGGCAAAACTAATGGGCACATTCATCCCAAATTCAGTATAGGGATTGCCAGTGAACGAGAATGTTCCCTATTTAATTTCGTACAAGTAGGTGAAAGTATGTGCGAGGGACAGGGTTTTGTGCCTGACACCACTTTTTTAATACAGGCTTCCAGCTGCTGGAGAGTTTTGGGTCTCCTTTGACTGACTTTTTGTTTAATTATGCGCCAAATGTTCTCAATCGGTGAAATATCAGGACTGCAGGCAGGCCAGTTCAGCACACAGAGTCTTCTACTACGAAACCATGCTGTTGTAATAGCTGCAATATGCAGTTTTGCATTGTCCTGCTGAAATACCCAAGGCCTTCCTCGGAATAGATGTCATCTGGAGGGGAGCATATTTTGCTCTAAAACCTTTATATACCTTTCAGCATTCATGGTGCTTTTTAAAAGACGCAAGTGTCCCACACCATATGCACTAATGCATCCCCATACCATCAGAGATGCTGGCTTTTGAACTGAACACTGATAACAGGTGGGATGGTCTTTCTCCTCCTTAGCCCAGAGGACACAACTCCTATGATTTCCAACAAGAATGTCAAATTTGTGCTTGTCTGACGACAGGACACTTTGCCACTTTGCTACAGTCCATTTTAAACGAGCCTTGGCCCACAGATCACGGCGGCGCTTCTGGATCACGCTCAACAATGGCTTCCTTATTGCATGATCGAGTTTTAGGTGGCATCTGTGGATGGCACAGCGGACTGTGTTTACAGACTGCGGTTTCTTGAAGTATTCCTGGGCCCATTTAATAATGTCAATTACAGAATCATGCCAGTGAGTGATGCAGTGGCGTCTGAGGACCCTAAAAGATCACGGGCATCCAGTAAAGGTCTTAGGCCTTGTCTCTAACGCACAGAGATTTTTCCAGTTTCTCTGAAACTTTTGATGATGTTATGCATCAATGTCGATGATGAGATTGCAAGCTTTGCAATTTGATGTTGAGGAACATTGTTTTTAAAGTATTCCACAATTTTTTTACACAAGCCTTCACAGGCTGGAGAGCCTCTGGCCATCTTTACTTCTGAGAGACTCAGCCTCTCTAAGACATCACTTTTATAACCAATCATATTACACACCTGATGCCAGTTAACTTAATTACTTGCTAAATGTTCTTTCAGCTGATTCTCTTATATATTAATTACTTCATCAGCGATTTTTTGCCTGGGTCCCAACTTTTTTGAGACCTGTTGAGGCCATAAAATTTGAAATTAGCTTATTTTGTGGATAAAAATGTAAAAATTTCTCAGTTTCAACATTTTAAATGTTATCTATGTTCTATTGTAAATAAAATTGGCTCGTGATCTGAAAGTCATTGCATTTTGATTTCATTCACAATTTACACTTTGTCCCAACTATTTCGGAATGGGGGTTGTAAAAAAAAAAACGCATATGCGTGATGATGCAGGTCTCAGGTGGTACATTTATGGAGACAAATACAACTTCAGGATTAACACTTTCGTGACCATATTTGAAACTACAGTAGGCCTTACGTGTTCATTTAGGAATTCGAGCGATCCCTGCTGGTGAACGTCATAAAGAACACCTAATTGCAAGAACACCATTTTAAAAGGACGCAAGTGTTGCTTTAAACAGAATAATTCAATTGCAGTTAAATTCTAAGTTCATATTGTACACTTACTTGAATGAAGCAGAACAAAATAACGATTGCAAAAAAATAAAATAAAGGGGGGGGACTGTCGTACCATTATTGTGCCAGCAAGTAAAAAGGAAATTCTCCATCATTTTTCCTCACCTGGGTCGTGGAAGGGAACGAGGACAAAGTTTTGAATGGGTCGAGTTCTCCGGCTGAGAGTTTTTTCCAGGATTCGAGAGGCGCCATCTATCACCTGTTTGAGGTCGTCGTACATGGAGCCCGTAACATCGAAGACAAAAGCTAGTGTCGAGGCGCTGTCACTGAAACCGACAGCTTCTTCCACGCCTGGCACAGCGAGTAGTTTTGGGACACTAGCCAAAAGTAACAATATACAGCACTTTGTCCAAATGCGGGTCATCTCTGCTTTAAAAAAATATGCTAATTATTTAACGATGAATTCCGAAAATCTTAACACATGGCCGATGTATCCTTAGCTCAATGTCTCATGCAAAAGGGTATTTCCACTTGAAAAAAAAACCCATAAAAATTATATTATTTTAAAAAATCCAAAACTTCCAGCAGTCAGACAATCCGGTGTGCAGTTTAAAACGGCTTGCAGTGTTTTCAAAGAAAATAGCTCCAATCTTCCGGTACACAATAAAACCGCGTTTAGGCATGAAAAGACGGTAGAAATCCAAATGACAGTTTAAAACATCTCCAGGTCCATGTGCTTGAATGCGTAAATTCAGATTCAGGAGCGGGACGATGGAGCACTTTCACTACTTACTCCCCTTGAGAAATTTCAAACTGCACTTTAGAAACGGGGGAGGGAGGGTGTTAAAGGGGTCCTGAAAAGTTTGCATCTGTTGTGTATATACTCATGTGCGTCTGTGTAACTTGACCCGACTCTGACTTGGAGTGTTAACCTCGGACCTCACTCGACAGTTTTCAGAAGACGCAGCGCCTTCCCTCGGATGCAAGAGGAAAAATATCCAATTTGTGGATTAATCAGCTGTATCTAGTATCGTTGGCATTGTCAAGGGCGCAAGGCACCCAGAATCCAAGTTACTCCTCGTTTATTAATAGATATGATACTGTATATTCAGCTGGCATACTGCTAATTTTATCCTGTAATTCTTAGGGAAAAGCAACCCCCTTGGGTATGAATGGAACTAAGTTGACATCGCTGAAGAGCACCACCATATGGTTTTAGAAATGCATCGGAGATATATTTCCTCCACGTTGATGAGAAATGTAGATAGGCTACGTTAAGTAAGCAAAATGAACTTATAATTTAATCACTGCCAGTGATTGTTTTTGATTATTCTCGCTTGATTAAATTGATCCTTGTACGCTTTATATCGACAAGACTTCAGGAAACAGCACACGCATGCTGTTTATAAGGAGATATAGACCTACGATATCTGATTAGGAACTTTAGATTATGGGGAAAAGAAAAATGCGTCTCCCGTCTAGGTGGCCCGTAAATGACGATTTTGTTTAGAGCTCCCGCCTTAAGTATAAGCTAAAAAGAGCTGGGGCCTACTGCACTAAAGTCGGATCCTGAGATCCTGGATCAACGCCAAAGCGAGGATTGCCATATCCCAAACAGCGCGTTGCTGGCTTAATTGATTGCACAGTGAAGCCCGGTGCCGCTGATCCTGCTGAGCTACCTCAAACAGACTCCGAGATCGATCACAGAATTGCTGATCATCACCATGAACACGAAATAGCTGCAGCAAACGCATGCGCCAGCAACACTAAAACATCCTTGCTAAGATCAGACAAAGAGACGATGGGATCGCTGAAATGCCTCTGCTTGTTATTCCTTTAGTTTCTGTCTGAATGGTGCGAGACGTTTGAGAGGAGTATTAAAGTGAGCTAAATTCAAGTGAAAACAAGTCGACATGGTCAACAACATCCCCCGCCAATCGTGCGCTTCTCATTTTCGAACTCAATCAAGGCCTTTATGGTCTGAAGCTACGCACCAAATTTGGTTACTGTATCTGTAGTAGTTTCTGAGTAAAGCTGTCCCCTTTATCTCGGACGGACGGACGGACGCACACACGGACGGACGGAGGTCAAACCTATATCCCCCTCCCACTTCGTGTTGGCGGGGGATAATAAACTCTGGAGGTGTTTCAGTGTCATCAAAAAGGAGTAGCTGATGCACTTCAGCGTTACCGTGAACGAGGTAAGCCGTCGCTGTCAGACATATATAACATTGAGCGACAAATATTAATAGTTGTTTGTAAGGTAATTGCGAGAAGTCGCGATAAATTCTAGTAGGGCATAAATAATTAAATGGATTGTGATGACCTATAAACATTGAGTAAAGGACTACAATGGAAATGTGTGAATTCAGCCAAATTGCAATCCTGTCCAATATTAAGGCAACGACTTTACCTTATCCGCCGCAGTTTGAATATAGACTGAGAAAAGTAACAGCAGTGCTGATTTACCGCAGTGAATTAAGACCACACTGAACAACAATAACACACTTCATACAGCACCGCTCTCTGATGGATGTCTCAGCTTGGGGAATAAGGACAAATCGGATAATGACGGATTCTAAATATGGTTAAAATGTGACATGGAAGGGAGACTGATTGAACTGTGATGGTCACTGTCACATGGATTCTTGATTATAATGATGGAATATTGGCTAGTTTACTAGCATCAATGGTCACAAGTTTCTAAAATAATTACTCTGGACTGGGCCAACTATGATTGAGATAGCAATGTGTAGTGGATAATTCAGAATGACTGTTAAGGACGTTGGTTTTCAATTTGGGTGACTGCTGAATGAATTGGCTGGAGACAGAAGCTTAGTCAGTTTGTAAGCCTGCTCCCGAGCTGGCTAGCTTCACAGACTTTGTTTCCATAGTAACTAGTGCCATGGCTTAGCTCACATGCTCTGTGCAACCAGCATGGGGCATGAGATCAGCCTAATCCCGTGCCGATCCTGGAATGGAAGGAAATGACAGGCATTTGAGAAACTCATTCAGTGTTAAGCTGAGACATTGAGATATGGAGGTCATTGGTTTTAAAATTAAATCTTTGCATCTGTGGTAGGAAGGACGTTACCTCCAATTGTAAATAAAACCAAGGCTGCGTCCTAATAGGCTTTTTTGCTTAGGAAAGTTCCTAACTCCTAAAAAATGATCTGGAAATAATTACGTGGCAGCCGTGATAAGTGGATTCCAATTCTTCAAATGTTAAGGAAAGGTGTCTCAGTGGGTGCATCTCAAAGCGAAGGCTGCGGCCTTCGAAGGCTGCATTTTAAAGGGTCGTCACTTAATTCCATCTGACATTTGGGTAAGAGTTAAGGTTAAGATTGGGGAAACCAGTGACGACTCACTTAAACCAAAGCTGTTTAACAGTGATGAAATTACATTATGTCAGTTTGGCAGATGGCATGAAGTGACAACCCCAAAAATGCAGCCTTCAAAGGATGCAGCCTAGGCTTTGAGATGCACTCAGGGCTTCCCAATTTACCACCTTTAGCATAGGGTACACAGAACCACCCTTTTCATAAAGAAACGAGATAAAGCTATCCCACAATTCTGCGCAGCTGCAATATTTAAAGTGGTGACCATTCATCCAACTTATCGGGTAAAGAGACGTATTAATGGGCAGGGGAGAATAGTACCACCTCCATGGTACCTGCTCGTCGTTGAGACTCAGCATGTTACTGCCAGGATGGCATCCTTAGTTATATTAAGGTTACTTTTATTCCGTCGATTTTGAATGTGTCTAAATCAGGGGACGCGTGCTACTATCACCACGTTATAGCACAAAAGTCCGCGAGTGTTTAATTGTAATTTCTGTTTGACATTCTCCTGATGCATTGGATAGCAGCTGTTGTGCTCGGTTGCACATTAAATAACGTAGGCCTACCACCTAAAAATGCAAAGCAATGATATACGTAAAAGGCATTTATTGCTTTACTATGTGTCATATCATCTGATACCTTTCCTTAGAACTAAATGCTTCATCAGCATTCGTAAAGTTATTTTCCGCGCAGTTTTCGTAAAATAGGGGCAGCACAACAACTTTATCGTGGGGAATTTCGGGAACGGAATTCGACACAGCCGTTGCTTCTAATGATTTTGCTACGAACAGGGTCACAGACAAAGAAGCGCATTTCATAAATGCAGCAGCTTCGGTGAACAATCGCAAACTTGTTTGAAAGGTAAGGCAATGCACTGTATATATATATATATCAAGCTGCCTAAAACAACACACGTTTCGGAAACACAATTTGAAGACTTGTTACAATCATGGCAAGTGAAGCCAGTTTCCTAGGAAAACAATGTTCCTAGCGATAATGCGGAAGTGAGTTGTCTTTTGCAGAGACGATTCTCTGACCCACCCAAAAAGATGGGGCCAAACGACGCCTTCTATTGGCAGCGAATTTTTGTTTGAGCCCCGAGTGCAACAGAGAAGAACGGACCCTGGTCTAAACCGACCGACAGCGATGCATGAAATGGTTGACCGAGGGAACCTCTGAATCATTCTCAGTCTCAGGAAACAGTGGGGGTTGCTAACGCACCTGAACTTCAAATGGGGAAAGACCCATGGAGGAATTCCTCAGTGAGTTAGGGGAATACTTGGCCCATGCTAAAAATCGGCTCCATGAAGCTGGATTATCCGCTGCTAAACATTGAAGTGTGTTCTCCAATGACTGATTAGTCCGCTCAGTCTGCCGGTTGGACTCACAGTGGACCCCAGCTGTTTACAAAGCTCCGGCCAGAATCTGGCCGTAAACTAACGACCCTGGTCAGAGACCAAATCTTGCGGAAGCTCATGCAGTCGGAACACATGGTTAACTACAAGAAGGGCCATCTCCCGCACTGAAGGCAGCTTGGGCAACGCGACAAAAATGAGCGGCCTTGGGAAAAACGGTCAACCACAACCAGGATGACTGTGTTGCCTTCAAACACAGGAAGTCCCATAATAAAATCTAATGCAAAATGCGTCCAAGTGTGACCAAATCTTGCGGAAGCTCATGCAGTCGGAACACGTGGTTAACTACAAGAAGGGCCATCTCCCGCACTGAAAGCAGCTTGGGCAGCGCGACAAAAATGAGCGGCCTTGGGAAAAACGGTCAACCACAACCAGGATGACTGTGTTGCCTTCAAACACAGGAAGTCCCATACTAAAATCTAATGCAACATGCGTCCAAGTGTGCTTTGGAACGAGCAATGGTCGCAGCAGACCACAGGGAGGGAGGTGGGAAGTTTTGTTCCTGGAGCAGATGCCACAGGCAGCAACAAATTCTCAAATGTCCCTCATAATACACGACCACCAAAAACGTTGGGCCTGGAACTGCTTAGTCCGATGGGCTCCCGGGTGCCCCGCCAAGCGGGAAGAGTGTCCTCACTGGAGAACCTGTGACCTAACCCTAGACGGGACAAACAAACAGCCAGGAGGCCCCCCCCCCTCAGGACCGGGATTGGTCTTCAAAGCCTCCTGAACCACCGCCTCAATCTCCCATTGAATGGACGCCACAATCGGAGCAGCCAGAATAACTGGCTCTGGGCGTAGGATCACGATCAGAGCGGTCGTAAATCCATGACAAGGCATCAGTCTTGATGTTTTTAGAGCCAGGGCGGCAGGTCAGCGTAAAATTAAAGCGGTTAAAGAACAATGACCATCGCGCCTGCTGGGAATTGCTTCGCTTAGTTTGCTGAATATACTGGAGATTTTTATAGTCTGTCCATACCACAAAAGGGTGTTCAGCTCCCTCCAACCAGTGGCGCCACTCTTCAAGCGCCAACTTGACCGCCAATATCTCCCGGTCACCAATGCTGTAATTCCGTTCCGTGGCGGGCAAAGACCGGGAGAAGTATGCACACGGGTGTAGCTTATTGTCCCAAAGGGGCTGCTGGGACAAAATAGAACCCACTCCAACTCTCCAAAGCACGCATCTCCACCACAAATGAGAGGGAGGGGTCGGGCAAAACCAGAAGGGCTCTGAGCTAAAACGTTTCTTTAATTCCTGAAAGGCAGCATCAGCTACTGGAGACCAAAAAAACGCTGAGGAGGAAATTTTCCTGGTGAGCATAATAATGGGGGCAGCAACTGCACTAAAATTACGGATAAACCTCCTGTAAAAATGAGTAAAGCCCAAGAAGCGCTGGACTCCTTAATACTTTGAGGGGCAGGCTAATTCGTGACCGCAGCCATCTTGTCCGGGTCCATGCGGACCGACCACTTGGAAACAATAAAGCCAAGGAACGAGACAGTTTGGGCATGAAAAACACACTTCTCGACCTTGACAAAAAGCTTGGCATTAAGGAGGGCATCCAGCATCTGTCTGACATGTTGTTTGAGCTCTGAGAATGTTGAAGAGAAAATCAAAATGTCGTCAAGATAAACGAAGACGAATTTCTCCAACATCTATCGACGGACTTAATTGAAGAATGCCTGAAACACTGACGGGGCGTTAACCAATCTGAACAGCAAGACCAAATATTCATGGTGCCCTTCATGAGTGTTAAATGCCATTTTCCATTCGTCCCCCTCCCAAATGCAAACTAAATTATAAGCATTAAGGAGATCTAGTTTGGTAAAAAATGACGCCTCCATCAGACATTCAAACGCGGAATTCATTAACGGAAGGGGGTATCGGTTTTTAATGGTGATTTTATTCAAACCCCTATAATCAGTACAGGGTCTCAGACCACCATGCTTTTTTCCCATTAAAAAAACCCCCGCTCTGGCAGGAGATGTGGACGGCTGAATAAAACCATTAGCGAGAGCTTCCTGAATATATTCTCACATGGCCTTATGCTCAGGCCCTGACAGTGAGTATAGCGAACCTCTAGGAGGAGTAGAACCAGGGTAAAGATTGATCTTGTAATCGTATGGATGATGGGTAGGTAACGTTGATGCTTGTTGTTTACTAAAAACCTCGACGAGATCAGCATAATCATTAGGAGCATTAGAAGGCAAACTAAAGTTCAGGGTGGCCCCAAATTCCTCACCCTGTTCAGAATCTAACCTCTCAGTAACTGATTCAGAATCGAAAAAATCCTCTAAAGGGTAATCGTCCTCTGGCTGTCGCTAATCAAATTGAGAGTCCCACTCAAACCTCTCCTCTGCCCCTCTTTCTAGTTTTGGAGGGTACGGTGAGACAACCTCCTCACACTCGCTCCAGGCATCAGCCTGCCCCATAGCTTGATGTCTGGGAAAACATGTCACATTTTATCTACAATGGGACCTACAATTGGTGCCCCAGTGGACAATAGGATTTTCTGTTTCCCCCAAGTGATGCAAGGTCTATGTTCCCATAGCCAAGAATGCCCTAAAACAATAGGAAAAGCAGGGGAACTGATCATAAAAAAAAACGAATCTCCTCAGAATGGCCACCAAAGGAAATGAACATATTTAGTGGTTCAGAAACTTTGGCTATAACTCCCCTTCCAAGTGGGCGACCATCCAAATTTTTCACTGAGCGTGGCTGTGAAAGAGGACAGGTGGGAACGGAGTGCCTCCGAGCCCACTTAACAGCCATGAAACAATTCATGATGCCCGAATCCACAAACGCTTCAATAATAACTCTCTAGCTCCCCACAGCCAGTTCAACAGGGATTATTGTTCAGAGGGCAAATTGGGTCTGCCCCTCTAGCACCCCCCAAACCGCTAGAGGGATTTCCCGTTTCCCTGAAGCTTCGGGCAAGGCGGATGGATATGATCTGGTTTATTACAATTAAAGCAGATTATTCTTCTGCGAGCAGGTTTATGAGTCCGGCTCTCAGACGAGCTATGAACTTACATAGCCTCAACCAGAGAGGAATTTTCAGTGGGTGGAATAGGAGCAGCACACTCGCCATTAGCAACCTTGGCCCCCTTGTACGCAAGCGGCAATATGTTTAGTTTCTCCTTGTTACGTTTGTGGATGCAATTGTCAATTCGCACAGCAGTGCGAACCAAAGAATCTAAAGTCGAACAGAGCTCTAATGTAGTCAACACGTCTTTTATCTCCTCAGAGAGGGCATGACTGAACACAGTAATAAGTAGAGCCTACGGCCAGCCTGTCTCTGTCGCCAGGGAGCGAAATAAGATAGAAAACTCTGCAGCAGTTTCTTAGCCCTGTTTCAGATGCATCAAACGCGAAGCCGGATCCTGACCACAAACATCCTGATAAAACACTGACACCATCTCCCTAACAAGAGCGTCCACAGAATTTACGACCGGTGAATTAGATTGGATAGGTGGACCGACCCAAGTGAGAGCTGTGCCAGCCAACATGGATAATATAAATGCCACCCGAGAATCCTCGTTAACAAAACGTGACTGCTGAGCCCTAAAAAATATCTCACATTGGGCGAGGAAATCTTTACATTTTCCGGCCTCGTTGTTATATCTTTGGGGCAACTGTAACTTCGGTTCTCTGGGAAAGTGTATGGGTGATGCTTGTGCAACGTTTTGTGAAACTTGTGTAGACAGGGATCTGATACCCTCGGTCAAGCTTAACAGAATGCTGTCCTGTTTCTGCAACGAACTCTCCTGATGACGGAGTCTCTCAGCCAAACCAGCCTGCTGGTTACCCAGGCTGGAAAGCCCTTTGCCAAAACCAGACAGCATAGCTTGCTGGCTGGTAACATCCTATTCGCTCTCGGCCACAGCTCCATGTTAGCTAGAGTGTACTGTGATGGTTGGTTTTTTGAGATGCCAAATGCTGTGGCCGGAATGAAAGGAAGTATAGCAAAAAAAGAGACAAACACGGCCAAAATAAGAGAGGGAGACTCGCGCTTCCAAAGGACTTAGATCTAGTCTGAGTAACAACAAGGAAGCAACGTGAGCTTGACAGGTCTAAATGAAAGGGAAAAATCTCAGAAACCGAGATAAAAAGGTTTAGAACCAGACGGTGCCCAGAAAGAGTCAAAAAAGAGAGAAAGATTCCCTTGCTAACTAGCACTTTCCTCCTTGCAGCTAATTCCTCAACAACTGTCTCACTAGAGACCTAACCGGCTATAGTGCAAACAAAACACTGACACTCTAACAAAGGCAGCGAGGTGGAATTTGGGCTTAAATAGAGTCCGGGCGCCGCCCCCAATTAATGCCAGCTGACCCAAGAATCCAATTGTGGGCAAAATGATATTGTCCCAGACAAGAGCAACAAAGAAAGCTCCCAAAGGCACCCCCAGCCTCCAAATCATGACAGAGTTAGGAACTTTCCTAAGCAAAAAATACTATTGAAAAATTAAGGCCTAAACAATTTCTTTAACCTTTGTGGAAAACATCATAAGGTAAAGGGAAGGTGTAAAAGGGAATTCCTAATGACATAGGAACACAACCGCGCTAATTAGATTCCGAATACACTTACACTAGGCAACGTGATCATGAGACCCCTGCCCATCATGCCTCTTTACGCGATTGGCCGGATGAATGGTCACCACTTTAAATATTGCTGCTGGGCAGAATTGACCTATGGCTAAGCCCCACCCTCAAATGCGATGAGCCAATCACAGTGCGTATTCTCTCCCCATATTCTCGGACATTCTGAGCATGGAGGTACTATAATAGAACTGGAGAGAGCGAGGAAGTCCCACCCCTATTACTTTCAATGGGAGATGCTAGGCTAGCTGCTTCAGCCCAGGAAATATGGAATTGACCTACGTAATCTATAAAATGGCATTCCATGGGTGCTCATTTCCGGCACCATTTCAAAAGATTGCCAATCTGATTACATAGCACAAATGGCCAAGAAAATGTGTCGTCTGTGCGGATTGGCGAATGAGTTCGAGTGAAGTGACGAGCAACACTGTTAATCCAGAACAGGCACACACTATACTCTCATTGGCTGAACTGCTGCAGTCAGAGCAACAGCTGGACAACCAAACTTGCATGAGCTGTAATCAAGCCCTAAGTAGCAGTTCTTAATTTACAGGCTCTCTTGAAAACATTGAACAGTTGCATAAGACAAAGAGAAAAATAATGAAGCATTACTGAATGCATTTTCTTTTGTTTTTGCTTTATTTGGCAAGAAAAAAAATGCACACTTTTCAGTTGGTGTCTAGGGAGATCCCGCATCTTTGGCCACAAAATTGCATCCTTAGGAAACACGGAAGCAGGAAGCTAACATGCTATCTGGCTGAAGCAAAGGTACTTCCTCATTCTCTCTGGTTCTATTCTATATCTCTTTGATTCTGAGCCTGAACTTCCATTGAAATGCATTACGGAAACTCCGAATCGTTCGCTCTTATGGGGTTTTAGAAGTTTAAAAAAAAAAAAGTCAAACGCTATGCTTGGGGTAAATTTAACTCTGATACTTGGTATCCTGAGAGGCTGGGTGATGGGTTGTATTTCATACCTTTCCCAAAGCCGCATCATAACTGAGAGAAGTGTCTCCTCTGAATAAAGCTGCTTTCACACCGGACAATTAACAAATTTTTCGCACAACAGATGACATTCAAAGTCAATGCAAAGACGCAAATATGCGCGTAATCACATTGACTTTGAATGTAATCTGTCACGTGAAAAATTCCTTTCGCGTCCGGTATGAAAGCAGCTTAAAGCTTAGTGGAAGACCCTACTATAAGCTTAACGTAGTGAGCGAAGGTCAACAAGGATGTCTACATTTGTTTCAAGCTAAGTCAACATCGAGTTTAAGGCGACATCTTGTCACTTCGCTGGAGTTTAATGTAAAGTTATCTTTTACATCGCTAAGTTAGCTAAAGTTGGCAAACTCTGGCTAACTTCAGTGCTGACGGACGTTGGCTTAACCGTGAGCTCCTGGCTATAGTTCGCCATGTCACCTTGTTTACTTAGGCATTCAGTCACCTCAGGTTAGATTTCTTAAATTTGTTAGCGAGCAATAATAATACGTAAATTAAATTTATTACCCTGCGGTGCACGAACAATGCTGATCCTCTATCATGTTGCGAGAGAGGGTGACGGAAACGAGATGTGGTTGATCGCTTTTGCACTGACACCTGAAAATTTTAGCTTCTCATTTAAACTTTGTTGACCTTCTCCTCTCTAAATTCATTAATGTATCCCTCCAATGCATAGTGTAACGCTGTAACCCTAATAGCTGACTTCTTGATGATATTTGAGCCCTCCATCGCCAAAAATCATCGATAGCATCCTGAAAAACACCTCCGACTGTGACACCAGACATTAGCGCCTATTCTAAAATGTTAACTGTTTGTCTGAGTCAGTGGAGGGGGTGGGGCTTAGCCATAGGTCAATTGTGGGATAACGTTATCTATTTTCTTTTCGAAAAGGATGGTTCTGTGTAACCTATTTTAAAGAAAGCACGAAGACACCTTTCCTTAAAATTTAAAGAATTCGAATACATTTATCCTGGCTACCCAATAATTACTTCCAGATAATTTTATAGGTGGTAGGAACTTTCAGGCAAAAAAGACAATTCAGATGCAGCCGAGGCCGCAAATAATGCAAAATTTCTAGGTTCGAAACAGGCCAAATTACCGACCCCACTAGAATAATCAATGCAATACAAATTCTGCACGTGAAAATTCAAACCAGTTTGCGGTCCTGATAGCCATCGCATTTTATTTCTGTCTACCATTGAGTGCCAAAACCCGACCCACTTGCTCTGACTTGGTTCATGTCATTCACTGAATAATTCATACTTTTTGTGTCTCACAGTATCTAGGCTATCATTTCATTAAGGCATTGGTGTTAATGTCAATTTTATGGACCTGCTGGATGAACCATGCTAAGTAAAAATCTAGGAGTAGATGAGGAGACAGCACCAGGTTGTAACTAAGGGCTTTGCTCTCCCTGCTACCCCAGAATAGTCAAGCTGATTGCAGACATCAGAGAATGGCCCTCATTTTCCAAGGTTTAGATGTATGGAAGTGTCAAAATGTAAATTTAAGCTTTAACACTATCCTGTAATACAAACACATTTTCAAGTATGCTCATTGTGAACTTGATGCCAGGTTTAAAAAAAGTAGGGACTTGGGCAATAAAAGACTTGAAAAGTTGCATGATGCTAATCAATAGGGCAGGGATGCTTCTGAATCGATTCTTTTCTAAGGCGTGGTAGCCTACCACTACCAGCTGCCATGGGGCGAACTTCTGAGCTTTCCCTTTTCCTTTATGAAAACTGACGCAGGTTGAACAAAAGCGCCAGACATCAAAGGGCATGTGAAAGGTTTCCGGAAAAAAACTTCACTGACATCAGTTTTTTTTTTTCGGTGACATGCTGCACGGAGCCAAGTAAAGGACTACATCTCATATTTAACCAATTAGGCTACTCTAAGAAAAGTAACCTGTTCCAGTTTACTTTGCTTGATTAGCAATCTAATGGTGGATGCGTTTACTCTCTAGGTAGAATGAATGGTGTTTATTAAGACAGCCTGTTTGATTGCTGCATTTTGAAATTTAAATGGCCATAGAACAGCACAGCATGAACACAATTTCCATTGCCACGAATTTAGTGCGAAAACATTCTGAAAAGCGGATGAAACGTGAATGTGAGATAGAAATGATCACAGTCGCACTAAATTCGTGGCAATGGAAATTGTGTTCATGCTGTGCTGTTCTATGGCCATTTAAATTTCAAAATGCAGCAATCAAACAGGCTGTATTAATAAACAGCATTCATTCAACCTAGAGAGTAAACACATCCACCATTAGATTGCTAATCAAGCAAAGTAAACTGGAACAGGTTACTTTTCTTAGAGTAGCCTAATTGGTTAATAGGAGACGATTCTGTAGTACTTTATTTGGCTCCATGCAGCATGTTGCCGAAAAATACTGCTGTAAAAGTCAAGTTTTTTTCCGGAAGCATTTCACACGCCCTTTGATGTTTGGCGCTTCTCTGCAACCTGCATCGTGTTTAATAAAGGAAAAGGGAAAGCTCGGATGTTCGCCCCATAGACATAATATATGTAGACTGACACTGCCTATTGGAGCTGATGTTACAGCACAGCCGCCATTTTGGATGGGTCCCCTATACGCCCCCAGTGCATTTATTTCTACGGAGGAAGGTGTATGCGCAACTACAATAATCATAACTCCCCGAAATTTTCACACTGGTTTGTTACAAACGGCAGAGATGTAGTTATGATACAGAATGCTGTCACACATAAAAAATGTGCTTTCATGCTGAAATACTTAGTCTTTGTTTAAGCTATTCTTACCTTTCTGGAATTTTTACACTTTTCTTTTGTAATCTTAAAATGCTCCTAATAAGCGTATGGCACACCAAAATGTAAAAGAAATCAACCAGGTGTTGAAACTCATCGATATTAAATTCTCATATTTTTCTGATAAAAGTCTGACCAGTCATTTTCTTTGGTCCGAATAAAATGATTTCCCGAGCTTCCTGTCGGTCATCCATTGCTGTGCCCCTTCCAGTTGCCTACCGCTGTCATTGCTTGCGAGTCGCGTGCCTCTCTGGCAGAGCGGTGGACACAGAACAAGTAACGTTAGCTAGTCAACGAAGTTAGCCTGCAAACAAATCATCTGCAACTGCTTCTGATTTAATGACTAACATTACCGGGACAATTCTGGTGAGGTAAGATGTTATGACAGCAGTTTTGCAAGAAAATATGCATGAATTCTGCCGAAACACGAAGCATCTGACTGTAAACAAACAGGCGCTGAAATGCTATAATTACTACTATAATAACGTTAATGGTAGTTCGTCAGACGTTACATGGGCATTTTATTTTATACCACATATAGAATTGAATATTATGTCATTACTGTTGATTAGTTTTCACTAACCGGTGCCTCTGAATCTGACTCCATTGCCCGGTTTCAAGATGCTTTCACACCGGATGCGATACAAATTTTTCGTACAATAGATTACATTCAAAGTCAATGCAGAGACGCAAATACCCGCGAGAGTCGCGTCTTTGCATGTAATCTGTCGCGTGAAAAGTTCATTTCGCATCCAGCTTCATTCGCGCTGCTGACTTTTTTTTTATCGCTCGCGTCAGGGAAGGAGGGCAACGTCAGAGGTCAGGCAGGCGGAGGAGGGTGGGACTTTGAAGGGAGGCGGAGTTGTTCATGTTAAAATTTCTACTAAGTGCTGTGCCACATGCCAGAAAGGTAAGAATAGCATTCAAGAGCATAATACAGACATATGGTATGGCGTATTAATAAATGTATTAAGGTCGGCCCAACAAGTTCCTAAATTCACCAGACGCTACAAACACGAGCATGGTAAAATATGTATTATATGCGCCATTTCCAATCCATTTCTTTCTTTTGACCTCACTATCCGAATGACCCTTCCTCGTACGTGCGACTTTAATTCAGGACATGACTTGTGTTTAGTGTTACCGAATGCAGCATTATCCACTTAGCTAGTTTGCTAGCTAGGCTAGCAAACTAGCTAGCTAGCTATTTCAATAGCCTATCTAGTGATATTTATGCTAGCGAACCACCTAGCTAGCTAGCTTGTGAGCTAATTGCATCTTGTGCGCATTGCTAAACCGATGGAAACAGTAAATGATTAGTTTACCGTCACTTACTGTTATTCCGTAAGCTAGCTAGCATGACAATTCAATAAAGATCACAAGCTAAGCTAGCGAAATAGCTAGCTAGCGAGCCAGCTAAGTGAATAAAAACAGTGAATAGCCAGTATTTCACTTCCGTCACGCCAAGGGCACTTCTGTCAAGCCAGGGGGTGCATCTCAAAGCATAGGCTGCAGCCTTCAAAGGCTGCATTTCTAGGGGTCGTCCCTTAATTCCATCTGCCAAACTGACATTTGGGTAAGGGACAAGGTTAGGTTTGGGGTTAGGTATAGGGCTAGGTATTAAAGTTAAGGTTAAGCTTGGGGAAAACAGTGACAACTCACTTAAATCAAAGCTGTTTAATAGAGATGAAATGACATTACGTCAGTTTGGCAGATGGCCTGAAATGGCAACCTTTTAAAAATAAAGCCTTTGAAGGATGCAGCCTCGGCTTCTCAGGGGCTTCTGCTCCCGGGCTCCAGCTGGATAGTGTTGCACGGAAACGTCCGACTTGAAAGTAGTTCCGACCATTTCAGCCCCGTATGGCACTCATGAATATGACAGCGAACATTATGGCATGGGTGTACTGGTACTGTCAGCGAGACACACGCATATATTAGCCAAAATTATTGTTCAATCTTACTTGTGAAAGGTAATCCCACGTGATCTGCTTTCAATACTGCCCAAATTATTGCAAACATAGGCTGCGCAAATTACGGACATAGCTGCTCTCTTTCAGTTTACTTCGATTGGCTCTGGTGCTAGCCTAGAGTGAGGAGACCCATCCAATATGGCGGCGACGCTGGATTACGCTCCAGCACGTAATGAGGCGTCTACGTATATAATGTCTATGGTTCGGCCCATGGCAGCAGGTAGTGATACTAAGCCTTAAAAAAAAAATTGATTCAGAATCGCTCTAATCAATAGGCCTACACCCAGTGGAACGCCTCAAGGCTAATAAGCTTAATTGTCAACAGGCGAGTAACATAATTTGGTGCAAAAAGAGCATCCCAGAGCTGCTAAGTCTTTCAGAAGGCGAGGGCTGCATTACACTGTTGAAGACTGCGTGAACAAACAGTTTGACAATTTAAGAATAACGTAAAGTTGCAAAGAATTTTGGGATTTTCTCGGAAACAATGGCCCAGTGGATAAGAGCAAGGGTGCAGCGCTTTGTAGTTTGAATCCTGGGAGGGGTGTGCTCCTTGTGCGCCGAGGAGTGCATTTAGGTTTATAGATTTAAGAATAAGTTTTGAAATTATAACTACACAACAACCTATGCCTCCTACTGTAAATCTCAGGTTGTAGTGACAACAGGTGATATTTCACTTCAACATATCTGCCACCAGCAATAATTTATCTTTGCTTCAGTAGTTGCTACTGTCAAATGTCAAGAGCACAGATCAGGTGAAAGGGCCTTGCCACCCATGGAGTGGACTCTCGCAGGCAGTCTAAACCAGAAAAGAATTGGAGACGAGAGGGAAGATGAGGAAGACAAGGGTCATCTCACACCTTCAGGCCCTCAAGCCCCAGTCCAGCTCTAATGAATAGAGTTATCTCCTGCAGACAGGGATCAGCTGGGGGAGATATGAGGGAGATTAGGCCCACATGAGGGCTTAAGGGCTAAACCCTGTCTTTTGTCAAAGTGGACTGTATGTAATCCATGTTTAGCTCAAATAAGTTTTTCCAGTTAATGCAAGAGAATTAGCATTGGGTCATCCAGGCTGCCGCACACCTTGAAACTCCAATATGCTGCTGCCTCATTTTAAAACATTATTCAACATCAAAAATTTGATAAAAATTTCAGAAAAGAAGCAAAGTCAATTATGTACAAGATAGAAGGTGACTGAAAATCCAAGCTGTGCAAAATATTTAACTCCGTAAAACACAGCTCCTGACTCAAGTTGTTTATATCAAATCCAGACCTGTGACTCAAGTCACATGGATTACAACCACATGAACAGTGAGAGAATGGGGAAAACCCAGCAAAAACAATTGATTGTCAACACAAACTTCAAGTCATACTAGCAGCAACACCTCTACAAGACAAAAGTAGAATGTGTTTTTACTCGTAAAAACGTACGTCTCCCACCTGGCCCCCCTTCCCTGCCTAACCCACCGGATTGATGGACAGACAGACAGGCACCAGAAGGCACCACTGCAGCAGGACCTGAGTTGTAAGTATTCAGAGTGTCCTTAAGATTATGCAAACAGTTATGGAGTTATGCTCCGGACAGAGATTGATGACATCCGGACGGACAGACAGACTGATGGGCAGACAGGCACATACCAAAAGGCACCATTTCAGTAAGTAGGAAAAGTTTCGTTAAGATAATGCAAATGGTTTTGGAGTTATGCTCCAGAAACGAAGAGGGAACGCCGACACGAACGCAAACTGGAAGGGGAGACAATATTATAGGAGAGACCTCTGCATGCAAACCATTGTGAAGTGGTCTCTATACAAGGAGTGAGCAACTCTGGCTATGAACGGCCATTGTACAAGCTGATTGGGTGTATTCCTGCACAAGCAATTTGTTTAAGTCAATCGATTAGCCAATAAGTCTACATACTTTGTTACCATGACTATACTTGCCAACTGAGGAAACAAAGAAAGACAGCAGACTATGTAGCCCTATGACTATGTATTGCGGGAATAAAACTGCCCATTCCTGGTGTGCAGGTACATATTCACTAAGTGTCCTGTGGTTCAGTTTAGAATGAAGGAGATCCAAATGAGCACATATTAGGGATTCATTTTACAGTGTAGCAGTCAGCTCAAGACAGATACACGCTAGATGTTCAGAGCAGTCATAAAACTGTGTATAAAATATGACAGACTATAATAATAGCAGGAACAAAGCAAGGATTTGAATTTGAACAGACAAGCTCAGAGCCACTGCAATTTACTTATGTCACAAGATGAAAGAATTTCTCTTTCATTTAATTTTTTAAAAGAATTCTTTCAAATAATAATGTCTGAAAATGAAAAGGCTTTCACCTCAACCTAAGCAATACTGAAGCTCTTATTTCAACAAATGTATCAGACAGAATCAGTAATGGCAAAAGCGAACAATTGTACCCGGCAATCATTTTTTTTTAATTATTATTATTTCAGAGCAGTATAAGCAGCAATACGGAGACAATTGTTCTGTAGCCTACATGGTAAACCCAGACAAAGAAGAGAGGTCTCCTCTGTTGACCCATGTTGCTCAAGAGTGATTTTAATTAATGGAGCCTGAGAAGGCTAAAATGCATTGACACTTCTTCAGAGCCTTACAGACTGAACACAAAAAGCTTTTACACAAAAGGGCTATGGCTTTGTTTAACAGGAAATCACATTACTGAGAGGACATTGAAAAGACACAGCAGAGCAATTCACGTAACTTCCCCACTCGTCCGGGGGTCTTAAAAGGCAGAGAGGAATCCCTTTCTTTCTTAACTGCAGGAAGCGTGACTGTACACAAGCTGGTGCTTCAGTCTTCAGAAGTCCTGCAGGGGCGGTGAAATACAGCTTTCCTCCCACAATATGCTAAGACCAACTGAAGTGGTGAACGAGCTGAAGAAAAATAATATGCATATCAACTGATTTTGTGGGCTGTTTTCTTTTTTTGGTCGGAGGCGGTTCGTTCCACAGCCTATTGTTAGTCAACACTGTAGCCATTTCACACAATGGTGCGAGTCTGGCACACACTACAGTGTTGGTGCAAGCAAGTGAAGGAACACAGACGAAACACTGGAAACATACTGTACTTCAAAACATGTAAAATTAATACAGTTCGGGAAAATTTAACTGGAACAGATGAAGCTTCATCCTGGACTAAACTCAACTTTCGACTGAGAATCCACTTTCAGAATTGAATTTAGTCTCGGACTGGGCTCAATCAGTGTCCGTAAAGAGCCCAAAGAACCAGGGCTCAGGTTTCTCCTCGCAGAGACGGGAGGAGCCAGACCAGTGGTATCCTGAGCAACCATACATACACTTCAACCAGTTCAGACAGCCAGGATACCATTCCCATTAAAATTACCAATACGCTGAAGGTTTCATTCAAAATAAAACACTAAATAATTTATAAATAACACTTCAGTTCCATTCTAATGCACAACACTTCCACAAAACCTCAGCAATGTTTAATTTTCGAATGTTAAAAGCCAATATATACATAGAAAAACAAAGTTGATAATTACTTTTCCATCCTTTTTAAGACCAAAAAAAAAAAAAAAAAAAACTGCCGGACAGGTTAGCTCTCTCCAGTCAAGTAATCACTGGCTGTCAAGGGTAAAACAAGCTGTGCTTGTCCACATGGAGCCTACAGGGGGCGACACAGTCAGACATCGCATCTGCAGTTCCAATAAAGCAGGGGAATGGTAATGAAAAAAGCAGTTCAGTCCAGTCCCTGGTAACATTCAGACCCTCCCAATTGTCCCTCCTTGAAATGCAGTTCCTCGGACTGGGGACTGATCAGGTTTCTGATAAGAAGCTTTGGATTCTGGGTGATGGAGATGGCTGATTGACAAGAGGCAAATCCACAGAGGCTGACTCCCCCATCCCCATGTTCCAGGTGGGAGGGGTTCCTGGAAACATTTGGCTTCCTCCAAGAACAACTGTAATGGCACTGGACTGAACACTGCGTGGGTATCTGTGCAGAGGGGACAGAAAAAGCACAGGCTGAAATCAGACGCTACCGCAACAGCAGGCATGTTGATATGGAGGAGGGGAGGAGTGTGACATATATGGTGTGTAACTCTCCCACTCGTGCGTGCTCACACACACACAAACACGCACAGAGAGGCACACACAAGCAAATACACTCTCTCTCTCACACACACACGCACACACATGCACGTACACATTCACACTCTGACACACATGCTTTCTCACAGATACAGTCTCAGACACACAAGCTCACACAGATGTTCTCAGACACTCACTCAGACCACTTCAAATCATAATGCCCCAGCAGCAGCAGGGCAGAGGGAACCAGCCATAATGAGGCTACACACTCTTCGGGAGCCTGGAAAGCCACAACATGAGTGAGGGCCCACAGACCCACGTCCGTATCCCTCACTGCCTCCCCCTCTCTCCCCTTCACTGGAGCCCCTGATTGCCAGCAATCAACAGAGAGGGCCTGAATAATTTACGATGCGCAGTGGAAATGCCCCCGGCTAACAAGCCGCTCTTGGGCACTAGCTCGGCTCTCGTCAGGAGCGCGTCCCAGCTGCAGCCTCTCTCTAGAGCTGTAGGCGACTGCAGCCCTCCCAGCCACATGCACGCGACCTCACACACCCACGGGCGCCCACACACACACACACACACACGGACGCATACACACAAAGAGCTTCACACCACATTCACACATCCACAAAACACTTGGCAAACCAGTTAAGACACAGCACACAGCAGGGACTCATCGTCTAAGTTCAGAAACAAAGTACCAGCTAAATCTGCGCTCATTGAATTCTCCAGTCCCCACTGTTTCATTGAGGCAAGTGCTAGAATTTTGGGCACTAATAACTTCTGGTTAAGTGTTCCTTCTGCAAATTGATTTCTCACAATTTTTTTCAGATCTGGTAAATGGACAAATATTAAGCAAAATAGCAAGTTAGTGCAAGATAGAAAGGTGATCTTACACAACAAAATTTGATAAACGTAATGACAATAGAAATACTGCACTAATAGCAAACTTCCATTGACTGCCTTTACAATGTCAATAATCTTTTAAGCCAATCTAAAATTAACATCATTAACATCAAGTTCTGGAGAACATGCTCACTCTAAACCATTTTCCACAAAAAAGAAAAATAAATGCAGCCACAAACCCAGCACAGTATACAGCTGTAGTTATGATCACTATCCTTGAAACACCATTGTACAAATAAACAATTCATGAATATATTACATTTACTCTAACCAGTTTATCCGCCTATAATGAGAACACAATGTTCTGGAGTAAGCATTAACTAAAGCCTCCCCCTGGTGGACACACTTGAGCCATCGAATCTGCTGAACTTTAGTGGGTGTAGTTGCAAATAAATGTCAATGATTTTTAATGAAGAAAATCCATTTATGCTCAGAAATGAGCTCAAAACATTGCATTCTAAATTAAACACATTTTTCTCCATTCTAACATGAAGAGCAGCATTGCCAATTTGATGTTGCCATGATCTACAGGCAACTGAGTCATTCGGTTTCGGGCACATGTACATCTGGAAATGATGAGTAAAACATTTCACTGATCGAACAGTTTGTTTCTAATTGCTGGCATTTCTGAGTGTGTTCCTTAAGACGATAAGTAGAGACAAACTAATGACTTGCGCAGCCTTGTTAAAATTAACAACTGTTTATAGCTCTCTTGTTGAAAACTAATGGTTTACTCCTCATTTAAAGCTGCATGTGAAGCACCAGCAGGAGTAATTCTGGATCAAGGGAATCATGGTTGCGAAAAAGGCTAGTTATTGAATATGATCACAGACAGGGCACATTTGAGGGCTGTTGGCATCATTAGTAAGCTAAGGAATGATGGCCAAGTTTTTTGCTAGCCAATCTAATCAACCCTAAGCAGGTCCACCAGAATACTCTGCAGCAGCTCAAAGCTGAGAGTGAATAACTGCTTCAGTGCGACAAAGTAGAATATACTTCTATAAAATGTTGAGGAAAGGACAGCCATCATAAGAGGGTAAGTCTGTATCAGTAACTGTTATCCAGGAATACTGACACTAAAGGGGAGTTATTACACGCTTAGTTTTGAGGGTGAAGATATGGCCCCCAGGGGACGGGTGGATTACAGGCCTGTGGATGGAAACAAGCAGCAGTCCCAGACCCCCCCCCCACCCCACCCACACACACATACACTGCCCAGTGGCCTCGCTCACCTACTGTCTCTCCTGGCGCTTATACCAGCCCGTCATACAGAGACAGGGCCTGCACGATGGAGGGGTCCGCCTTCGATCCCTCCTGAAATTCCTGCAGAGTCAGCTTGCCATCAGCGTTCTGAAAGGTAACGTCAGAGGCGGGGTTTAACGCAATCCGCATTTGGACAGAGCAGCCACTGGCACCCAGCTGGACCTGCCCACGGTCACATCACACCCGTTATGGAGGAGGCTCTACAGAGCAGCTTCAGTCAGGCTGGGAATAAACCAACTCTACCGCTTTTCCTGAGAGTTCTTACTTTTCTCTGTTTGTTCCAGATGATAGGTGCCGTAAGACAAGAGCCTCACTTCTAATACGTGCTCTGGAGTGGTGCTTTTGGCTCTGTGCAGCAGCGACAAGTATCCAGACCAAGTATCCATGTAAGTGGATAATCGGTGGATAATTTTAGCTTGGAAAAAAGTGAAGAACTCGTATAAAGGTTTTTTTTTTTTTATTTCAGTGATGGACAGCCATACAATGAGCAATGACATATTTTTATATAGGATCTGTGCTATATATTTATGTTCTCAAACTTCTGTGTGAATGTGTGAGGGTGATGGACTGCAGGAGTACATGTATTTGAGTGTAGGGTATGGGAGAACTAGGCAGAAACAGGCATTGTGTAGTTTAGGGGTGTGAGGTGATCAGCAGTGTGTGGACTGGAGAGAGCGGGTGTACCGAGAACCAGGGCTTCGGGCAGAACTGCGAGCTGACAGAGGGAGCTCAGTAATGGGTGCGGTCAGAATACAGCATCAGGCAGTGCTCATCAGACCGTCACTGCAGTAGCGCGTGCCACCAGGATGAGGGAACTGTTATGATGTGTGCGTGTGCATGTGTGTGTGTGAGAGAGAGAGAGAATGAGGATGGGACTGCGTGCATGTACGTATGACTTAGAACAAACTTACATGTATGTTAGTGCGCTTGCATATGCGTGAGAGACAGACCATGAGTGTGTGTCAGTGAGCGAGGTGAGGAGATCTATGCAGTACTGGACTCCTGCTTTTGCTCGTCTCTGCCACAAATCCAGCAGCCCTGCACACCAGCCTCTCTGTACTGCGGCATGAAGTCCATTCCCACTCCTCTGCTTACACTGCTCCTGTCAGCCTGTAGAACATCAGTCTGTGCCTCCCTCCATAGAGCATAATCAATCCTGCCCCCCAACAGTGTCTACAGCCACTGAGAGGCTCTATTTCAGCTCCACTGCACTCAGAGTTCATCTTACCTGTCTGCGCTCCAGCATAATAACAGTCAGCCTCTGTTCCCTAACAGGCACGGCCCCCAAATCTAAGCTGCGCTTTTCCCTCTCTGCAGGAACACAGCACTGGCGTCTCACGCTAAATGAATATATCGCCATCCTCTTAGCGGTTTTCTTTTATGAAGCCAAGACTGCAAATTCAGAAATGTTAAGGAACAGCCAAGGAGTTTTTCAGTATTGTGGCCATCTATTGGGCCATTCCAGATCTTTTTGGACAACAACAAATTTAGAAATGCTTAAACAAAGTTCCCAGACAAATGTCTGTCTAAAAGAAGTTGAACTTGCACTGATCCACTTATTTGTTCTATAGGGCTCTCACCTTGTCCATCATGGCGAAAATACGATCCACCCGCTTTTCTGGAGTGTTCTCTTCCTCAGGCAGCTCAACAGTGTTTCCCTGACAAAACAAATGAATTATGAAGCCAGGTAAATGGACTGCACTTATATAGCGCCTTTCTAGTCAGAGGACACAAACCGCTTTACAATTATGCCACTCATTCACCCCAATGGTGGAGGCTGGCGTAGAAGGCACCAACCTGCACATCAGGAGCAGTGTGGGCTTCAGTGTCTTGCTCAAGAACACTTTGACACGTTCTCTGGAAGAGCCAAGGATCGAACCAGGAACCTTCCGAATCCTAGCCTAGCCGTTCTACCTCCTGAGCCATGCTGCCCCATCAGGTCCACATAACATGAAGAAATCTAAGCATTTCTAATACACGGGTGCTGAGTCATGGTAATAGCAGAATGCGCTAATGCTGACCCTACAGTGGCAAGACTATAATTCAGTGATCAGGGGCTTCAATGGATGCAGGTATCGCACTAGCATTGTACTAAATCTGCAGCATGTCTGCAAGCATTGTGCAGTACAAATACAACCCATTTCCAAAAAAGTAGATCAGAAGGATCTAATAGCTGCGACCTCGCCTAGCATCCGTCACGAGGCCTAGTGTCCATGACTGGTGGTTTCTTGTGCAAGTGTGATGTCGAAATTGGCAAATGACCTTGAAAATCAATAGGGGACCCTTCCTCTGTACCAAGAAGCTTGTTCTAAGATGTAATAGCCATCCATCAAGTTAAAGTGGAGTTACGGTGCGAAAAGTGTGAAATCGGGGCAAAATCGACACTTTTTTGATCGGTGTGACCTTGGGATTCGACAGATGACCTTGAAAATCAATAGGGAACACTTTTTTTACCTTTGTGACCTTGGGATTTGACGGATAACCTTTAAAAACGATAGGGAACACCTCCTGTATGCCTAGAAGCTATTTCCAAAAATTCATAGTGATCCATGAATTCTAACTTGAGTTACAGCGCGAAAACCTGCAAACAAGATTGTGACCTCTGTGAACTTGACCTTTGACCTCGACCTTGTGCATGGACATCACTTTGCTGAAGGTCAATAACTCCTGAAAATTTCATGACGATACGACGACAGGAACATGGTGAAAAAGGTGTCACAGACGGCCAGACAGACAGAAGCGTTCATAGAGCTGCTTGGTCGCAGCTAAAAAGTCGGGACGCAATGTAAAATGTGAATAAAATGTATCAAATGTTGAAACTGATAAATTTTATTGTTTTTTGAAAAATATTAGCTAATTTTGAATTTGATGACAGCAACATGTTTTAAAAAGTTAAGATGGGACAGTAAAAGACAGGAAAAGCTGCATGGTGAAAGAAACAAAAGACAACTGGCAGAACATCTCTCAATTAATTGGATGAGCAACAAGTCAGTAACATGGCTGGGCATAAAAAGTCTGTCACAAGTAAATATAGTGAAGGCTTAACTGCTCTATGAAAGACTGCAAGGGGAAATAGTAAAAAAATTTCCACATGAAATTGCAAAGAATTAGGAGATTTTATCCTCTATGGCACATAATATCGTTAAAAGATTCAGAGAATCCAGAAAAATCTGTGTACGCATGGGATAAGGCCAAAATAGAATGTTAAATGGCTGTGATGTTCAGGTCCTCAGGCTGCGCTCCATTAAAAATAGACAGGGTTCTGTGGTGGAAATCACTGCATGGACTCAGGAACACTTCTGTAAACCACTGTCAGCAAACACTGTTTGTCACTGCATCCACAAATACAAGTTAAAACTCAGCCATGCAGAGATTAAACTATATATAAACAAGATCTAGAAACACTGCCTTCTTCTCGGGGCTCGAGCTTATTACCCCACCCCCCCCGAAGGGTGATCGTTTTTGGTCCGGTTTGTTTCCGCATTTGTGTGTTTCTGTGTTTGTTTGTTAACACTCTAGCTGCAAAACTAATGGCCAGATTCACCCCAAATTCGGTATGGGGATTGCCACTGACCCAGAATAGATCCCTATTGAATTTCGGGGTCAGGCGTCATGAGGTGGGGGGAATTTGTGTCAAAGGGTCAAAAATGACCATTTTTCAATTTTTGAATATGTTATTGTACAGGTTAAACTACACAGAAAAATGTCATGGGTGGTTTATTTTTTCAATATTAACCCTTGTACAACCGTTTATAAGATGAACTTTTAATAGAAAATGCATTACGGCCAGAACACTTTTTAGCCGTTTTCTCCAAAGTGACCATTTTTTTTCAAAACCTCATAAAATCCTTAATATTGGTCAAAACAAGACCTGGTTTGGATCAAAATGATCCTCAGATAAAATGCTATTCAATAAAACAAAAAGAAATTGTTTGATTTATACTATGTATTCAAAAATTTGATGGAAATAGCGATGAAGTTGATGGTTTTTGACAAAGCAAGACATCGTTCTCATAAAATTTGGATGATGGGTGCATCAAAACTACACAGAAATGCTTATTGACTTATAAGAACTGCTCATATGATAGAATATTGGTTCTAGAATACTAATAATTAGATTCTCATAAAAACAGTACACAATATGAGAGGTCAATTCACCTTTAGTGATGAATTGGATGCCACACGTTTTATGCTTCACATCCGCAGCATGAATTTTCTCATGCCTGATCAAGCTGTTGCGCCGAGAAAAAGTTTTTTTGCAACGTTTGCACTTGTAGAAGGATGCCTGTGCTGAATGAGAAACCGCATGTTTCTTAAGGAGATCTGCTCTTGTAAATGCAAGTCCGCAAACATCACACAAATGCTGCTTCTCGGCACTACCAGGGTCATGCAATTTATAATGTCTCTTCAGGTTGTCTTTGCTTTTAAAGATCTTTTCGCACACGTCACAGCGAAACTGTGTCTCAGGCATCATTCTGTAGAGAAAAAGGCACAGTACAGTTGTCTGGACATGCCATTCCGTGACAAAGGAATGGACAAAGGATACTGTGATTTGGACTAAAAAGTTTAAATTCAAAGTCTTTTTTGTTCGATCCTATCCTGGGAGATGTTGGGATTAATCATCCCCGGCTCCTTCCACCAAAAACTGAGTCCCTAGGCCAACAAACGTACTCAGCGCCTAACCGTAGTGGTGCACATGAACGCTCATCAATCATGGGCTCCGACATAGCTCAGCTAAATTGGGAACTTCATGGAAGCAAACGCAAAAGAGAAAGAATTCTATGTTGGTATGTTGGTCTATGTTGGTGCATGACACACCACTGAGCAGACCACAAGCTTCAAAGTTTTTGAAGTTTCATCATCATAAATAAATTTTTTATGCAAATGGGCAACCTTTTAGGGTCTTCACCTCTAATTACAATAAATGACTAGAAATAAGAGAGTTTGTATACCTTCCACGAGTGAAAAGTACCAAAAAATTATGGTGAAATCTTTCCACTCCACAAAACAAAAGATGGCTACTCCAGAGCACATGGAACTTAATTGACACTAATTGACAGCCGACAGACACTGATTGCCAATTAAGGATTAAGTAGAGACACCTGCCATGATTTTTAGGAACTACAAAGAGCAATGGGAATGGTTTTATGCATGTGTATTTGTCCTCCACCTCCGCCACAAAAAATCCACCCCTGACTTTTTTTGCTTCATCAGCCGGTACCTGTAGCATACTAAACTGAAGGCGAATGTGCCTAATACCATCTGAAAGCAGAGATCCAAAGCTACAAAATGACACCTTATTTACTATTATAGCCCTGGTTTTTGGTTGTTAGTTTTTAATTTTTTGGCCAAAAAAAATTTCAGGTGTGACAAATCCACCTTTTTTGGGTACCCACCTCACGACGCATGACCTCATACAAGTGTGCGAAAGTATGTGCGAGGGGCATGGGCTTGTTGTGCCTGGCAACACTTGTTTAAAATGTACAGAGGTGAAGTGGAAAACTGCCCTGTGGTTTGACCATTCAAAATATGAAATTCTTCTTGGAAATCATGGGTGCCACATCCTCTGGGCTAAAGAAGAGAGGGGCCACCCTGCTTGTTACCAGCAAACAATTGAAAAGCCAGCATCCATGACAGTATGAGGATGCATCAGTACACATGGCATGGGTAACTTGCACTTCTGTGAAGACATTATTAATGATGAACAATATATACAGGTTTGGGAACAATGTTTACAGCCATCCAGATGCCTTTTTTAAGGGAAGGCCTTGCTCATTTCAGCAACACCGTACCAAACACCATACTCTGCATGCATTACAACCACATGGCTCAGTAGTAAATGAGTCTGGGTGCTAAAGTGGTCTGTCTGAGGTCCAGACTTGTCACCTACTGACTATATTTGGCATATTCTGAAAGAAAAAATATGACAAAGGGGGCTGTAAAGTATTGAGCAGCTGAAATCCTACAAAAAGCAAGAACAGGGAAAAAGTTTGCTTCCAAAACTACAGCAGTTGATCTCCTTAGTTCCCAAACACTTACAGTGTTGACTAAACAAGATGTGAGACAACACAGTGGTAAACATGCCCCTGTGCCAACTTTTTTGAAAGGTGTTGCCGGCATCAAAGTCAAAATGAGCACATAGTTTCCAAAAACAATAAAATAACTCAGATTCAACAACTGATACATTGTTTTGTACCATTTTCAAATAAAGTTCAAATGATTTGAAAATCATTGCATTGTTTTTATTTACATTTTACACAGCATTCCAGCTTTTTTGGAAATAGGGTTGTAAACGCTGCAAAAATACAACTCAGTAAGTTTGCATTGGATAAAATTGCTGAGGTTAACAGCATCTGCTAAGCAGAAGTGACGTGCAGTAATTTCACATTACCAGTTGTGACATACTCTTAAAAAGAGGACAACCTACCACCATCTGGTAAATGGCATCCACGATGTTGAGCATCTCATCTCGTGTGATGTAGCCATCATTATCCAGATCATACAGTTTGAAAGCCCCTGCAGTGGAGATCAAAGCAATAAATTGGCACTGAGGCATATCACACTGCACTGTCTGGTGAGCTTTGAAGCCTCAAACTGCAACAGTGGAGAGACATTTAACAGGACAAAGCCATCCTCTAATCTGCATTGACTTCACCACTCCCACTCAACAAAGACAACTATTCTCTGTTGGTTTGTCAGACGCCAGTGCCTGGAAAGCCTGTGATAAATGCAAAAGTCAGTGTGTGAGTGAGTGTGTAAAATAAAATTGTGATAGGTTTTTTACGCTAGGGTGCGTGAAGTAATGAATGTGTGCGCGTGCGTGTACACTTGTGTGTCGCGTGTGGCCTATGGCTGGTTGAGTGGGGGAGGGCATTTCGGTGGGCAGCAAACATGAAACGGTGGTTTTCTGGACTGGACTCCCGGTGACTCCATTCATCCATCAATGAAGATTTGCATTTACATTACACCCGCTGGCCTCTCGAATATGCAGACCCGTGACACTAACATAGATGGTCATCCCTCACTCATTCCGAGGAGTACAGTGAAATGAAGTGAAATGCCCACAGGCACCCCGCACGGGATTGCATTTTTCCGGCGTGAATTATCGCTTACATCGGAGCTTCTCATCCAGAGTCCCACGCGAGGTGACGGACAGCGCCTGAATGAATTCGGAGAACTCAATGCGTCCATCCTGAGGAGGGAAAGAGAGAGAGAGAGAGAGAGGGAGGGAAGAGGGGGAGAAATTGAACAAAACCATCCAACAATAACGCTAGCTCTACAAACCCACCCCCCCTCCACAGCGAGGCGGACTTGTAGGACGCCCCTGCTGCTATTTTTGCGCTGCACCTGCTGCTCGCCCCCTAAGGCTATGGCTCGGCAGCACGGGTCATTAGAAAGATGCATTCTGTGGCAAACAAAGAAGAGCTCTGCCTAGCCCCGCATAGCTAAAATTAGTGCTACAGCCCCCCATGTAAAACGTATATCAAACTCTACAAGTCAGAGAGACTCCGCACCCGCAATATACAGCCATTTCTCCTCCTTTCCTCCTCTCCTACTGCTGAATTGCTGCCAGCCATACACACACGGGGCTCAGTCACCCCCCCACCCCCCACCAATTACTTCACAAAAAAACAAAGAACAAATTCGCTGTTCCGGATGTGGAGGCATTTAAGCAATTTCATGGCTCGTGCTCAGAATACAAGCATACTCTGGCTGTGTTTCCAGAGATCAACACAGTGATATTCTGCAATGATATTCCGCATATTCTGATGACAGCACACGGTTCCTGGACAAAAGCACTCCCATCTCTGAGAGATAGCAAATCATCTATTCGACCCAGCGAGGGTTTAATATTGAGCGCTTCTGCTTCATCTACGGAAAAGTTTATTATTTACATAATGCTGTCATCCCTTGCGCTGTCCGTGACAGCGACGCGGCGAGGTGCAGAAATTGAATGCGCTCGCTCGTGATGGCACATCCGCTTCTTGAAAGTGAAGCGTTTAGGAGAATATTCTGCCAACGGGGTCTCGCTGCACAGACACATGAAGGCTCAGGAATACAAATGGGCCTTAACACCCGCAGAGGAGGGACAGACAGAATGCTTCTGGAAGCATAAACACACATCCACACATGTGCGGCATATTACACACACAAGGCTATAAGTGGAAATTGTTATATTTTTATTTTTCACTTGAATCAAAATTTGTTTATCCACTCACCTGTTTGCAACCCACACCCAAAATAATTGGGCACGGAAGCAGGAGAGAGAAATGCTGGCTCTCTCCAGGCAAGATAAAAATAAATCATAATGACAATAATAATAACAAGTTTTTGGGTGTAAGTAGCAAACTACTAATCAGTGTAGTAGTAATCCCAGAATCCTCGAGAAAATTTATTCTCAGGCAATCCTTACCAAACCTGTAGTGTGATACAGATAATTTTGTTCCAAAGCCAAGGGCTCATTAACAACCATTTTAATGAGTCAGTTATTGCATCGACCTTTGAGCCGTCAAAGCAGGTCCCAGCCAAGCAAGTCCAAGCAGAGGAAACATTTCTCGACCAAAAAACAGAGGAATTTTGGCAATTAAAAGATAACAGCAGTGCAAGAGGGATCCACACATGACTGCCAGTACGCATTTCTGAATTTTACTAATTCAAATGTCCAAGTAAATAAGCATTTGGAAAGTATCATTTCAGCGATTTCCAAGTCGGCTACCAGACAAATGAAGCTGCTGCATGTTCAATGGGCGAAGAGAATGGCCCGGAATTCAGAGAGAGGCTGCTTTATGAATTGTTACCAACAACAGAGGGAATAATAATGGCTAACAGGCTGTTCTGTCACATTTCATGGAAAAAATAAACAGCTGAATGAGCTGTCTAAAACAGCCCCCACAGGCAACCACGCCATGGAAGGCAGACAGATTAGACCCCAGAATCCTTGGAGAGAGAGAAAGGTGATGATGAAGTGAGAACGGCCTGTTCCAAAAGGTGAGAGAAGTATTGTAAAGGTTCTCAATGTGACACATTTCCCATATTGCCTTCTGCTCCCCCGCCACTTCTGCTGAAATCTGACCACACTTGTGCTTCACAAGTATGAATGACCCAACATCTGTGATTCCTTAGCATTCCACTATACCCCTGAACCACAAAAATCCCAGGCTGTATACAGGATATTGAACATTGGATCAGCAGGTTTAATCCATATCATATCACTTTTCATTTTTTGTCTTTTACGTTAACATTTTTGATGTTGGTGGTGGGGGGTTAATATTAACTCCTAGGTTGTTTATGGCTCAGGTTAGTGGTTTCCAAATATCTATAAATGTTGCTCAGCAACAGGAAGAAAAAACAAGAGGGCCATGGGCCGAAACGGTCACGTGAGTTAACATCAATAACAAACTGATGTTATTGATGTCAATGAACCAAATATACCCAAAGGTATCATTTTCCTATATAAAGTATAGTAAACTTCACCCCCTCCCCAGGGGCAAACATGGAGCCTGGGGGCGATGAAATTAACAATTTTGTACCTCAGAACCATTCCATCTATGAAGAGTATTGGTTTCCAGCCTCTCTCGGTCTGGAGAAGAAGATTGTGGAAATTTTTGGCAATATGTCGAAGTCGAAAATGTAAATTTTTTATGCACGACGGACGACAATGGACAAAAGGCGATTAGAATAGCTCACTTTGAGACTTCATCTCAGGTGACCAAAAAAAAAACCATTTGTATTGGAAAACCATAAGCTTATGGCAGTGGCTTTATTCACGGCGCTGTAAAAGGCGATTCGGGGCTATATTTACAGCAAGTCGGAGAGTGCATGCGCAAAGGCGTCTCCGGGCAAATCAAAGATGATGGTCTTGCGTTTGATAGGCGTCTCCGGGCAAATCCAAGATGATGGACTTCCGTTTGATAGGCGTCAGACTCATGCTTGACAGTTGTTGGGAGCAATTTTGATGGTTTAGCCACTGAAATTCAGACAAGAAAATTTTGAGTTTAATTCTGGGCTCCCACACTTTTTTACCAGTGATTTTTTCAAAACTTTTCCAAAAACTTTTCCATAATATTTTACCTAATTTCCATGACTTAGTTTAAAATAGATAAGGCCTATAACAGTGAACACAGAGCACGATAATGAGCTTCCACAGTGTGCTAAGCCCTAAGCAGTGCAGCAAAAATGTAGCATGGAGAATGGAAGGGAAATTGTGTCTATCTACCACCCATCCTAGGGCATCACACAATGGCATAAGGGCCTCTGGCACCATTCTTGTGTTTTCGCAATTATATTTGACAAACAAAAAGCAATAAATAATCAAGTGCTACATTTAAATGCTCAAGAAGGCAAAAACATTGAAGATGGCATTTAATACACAACGCCCTCCACAATTATTGGCACCCCTGGTTAAGATGTGTTAAAAAGCCTTAAAATAATTTAAATTTTTATTGCAGAAGCATACTCTCGCACTGAAAATGATAGTAAAATGTAACCTTCAACTCAAGTGAATTTTAAGAGGAAAAAAAAATCCCTAACTGAGAAATAATTATTTTTCATAAAATCACCTGTTCAACAATTATTGGCACCCCTAACAATTCCTAGGAATTAAATGTAATTGAAGTATTTCTGTCATTTCTACAGTAGTTTACAAAGTTAATCAGAGTATGTAGGAACATTTAATTTGTAAATCATCACTTCCTGTTTCCCTGGGGTATAAATATGATGTGACACAGAGGCCATTTCTCTTATCCACTCTTCAACATGGGAAAGACAAAGGAACACACGATTCAAGTAAAGGCAGATCCCAGATAGCAAGCTCCTCCACTCTGGATCTGCCGCGGATCTGCTCCGGCTCCAGTTGATCCGGGGCAGATCCACGGCAGATCCGGAGCGGAGGAGCTTGCTATCTAGGATGTGTGTCGACCTTCACAAGTCAGGCAATGGCTACAAGAAAATAGCCACTTGCCTGCACCTGTCCCTATCTACTGTCAGAGGAATCCTTAAGAAGTTTAAAACAACTGGAGCAGTGGTAAACGAGCCTGGACGAGGACGCAAGGTTACTTTGCCACCACGCACAGTGAGGAGGATGGTAAGAGAAATGAAAAGTTCTCAAAAGCTCACTGTTAAAGAATTGCAACAAATGGTAGCACATTGGGGTCATAAAGTCTCCAAAACAACCATCAGGCGCTATCTACATGCCAACAAGCTGTTAGGGAGGCATGCACGGAAAAAACCTTTTCTCACTCACAATCATAAACACAAACATCTGGAGTTCGCTAAGCAGTACTGGGACTTCAACTGGGACCGTGTGCTTTGGTCAGATGAGAACATGATAGAGTGTTTGTTGCCAAAAAGCTCTAAGTGGGTCTGGCGGAACACAAAAGATGAGTATGCAGAGAAGCACGTCATGCCCACTGTGAAGTATGGGGGAGGATCGGTGATGCTGTGAGCCTGTTTCTCTTCCAGAGGCCCTGGGAATCTTGTTAGGGTGCATGGCATCATGAACGCTTTGAAATACCAGGACATTTTGAATCAAAATCTGGTGGCCTCTGCCCGAGAGCAGAAAATGGGTCGTCACTGGGTCTTTCAGCAAGATAATGACCCTAAACATGTAGCCAAATCTACACAGAAATGGTTCAGCAGACACAGAATCAAGCTCCTCCCATGGCCATCTCAGTCCCCAGACCTCAACACCATTGAAAACCTGTGGAGTGAGCTGAAGAGGAGAGTGCAGAGGAGAGGACCCAGGTCGCTGGATGATTTAGAGAGATTGTGCAAAGAGGAATGGTCAAAGATCCCTCTTTCTGTATTCTCCCATCCTGTGAAACATTATAGGAGAAGATTAGGTGCTGTTTTGTTGGCAACAGGGGGTTGTACAAAGTATTAACATCAGGGGTGCTAATAATTGTGGCACACATGATTTGATGTAAAAGAATTCTTTCTTAATGTGAGATATTTTTTCCCCACTGAATAAACGCACTTGAATTAAATGTTGGATTTTCCTCTTTTTTTCATTGTGGTCTTATATCATTTAGAAAAAAACTGAATTTATTAGAAGCTAAAGAACCCATCTTAACCAGGGGTGCCAATAATTATTGAGGGCGCTGTATTCTGAGAGAGATGTTGAGCAATTACAAATTATAATTCATTGTATTATCCTTGCTTGCGTGCATTGTTCACAGAATCTGGGGGACGTCGTCGAATTAGCAAAGTTTAAATGACACTGACATGACATGTAACCATTAAAGACTGTAACCGAGGAAAGGTTTCATGGAAAAGCTAAACGAGGAAAAGTTTCATAGAATAGCTGCCATTTGTGAGATTTTCTTTTCGTATGAGTGATATGCAAAATTGTGCATTCGTCTGCAGGAGGCCTAGTGCTTATCGCAGTACAGAAAAGAATATGTTTCTTACAAAGCTGCAAACTAATTGTTCTCATTAGCGTGCACATACTTTTTTGAGAATATTTTCATTTTATAACATCTGCACATCATACTTGTTCTGATGGAAAAATACTTGAACTGCTCTAAGAAAGTTTCTACGAAGTGACAATAAAGGATCCAGGTTTTGTCCCACGGCATAACATACTTTTCTGATGAACACAGTGAAATGGAAGCTTTCAGTGTAGGCCTACATGTAAAAAGAAAGTTATGGTCGATGTTCACCTTTTGACACCACAGTAGCCGCTAAATTTGATATTATTGCTGAAGTAACTATTCGCACTTATTTAAGTGGGTCCAAGCACAAAAATTGATTGAAATTTGCGTTAGACGCACTCATAAATAGATGCACGTTGCTCCATTGCCCACACTTAAGCTAAATTTTTTTTTCTTGGCCAAACTTATTTTAAGCGGTACTTTTTCTAAAAACTGGAATGGTCATTGACTGGTGCACTTTTAAGTGTGGCCAAGAAAAAAATTCAGCATTGGCCACACGTATAAGTGGGAATAACATCGGCCTATTGTTCAGTTGTGTGGGCCGAATCCTATCAAATTAAGCTATCTGTCAATGACATATGTTGTACTGCTACATTACAGTACAGGCCAAAACTTTGGACACACCTTCTCATTCAATGCATTTCCTTTATTTTCATGACTATTTACATTGTAGATTCTCACTGAAGGCATCAAAACTATGAATGAACACGTGTGGAATTATGTATGTATCTAACAGTTGTCCGATAGGGCTGTTGGCTGCGTATCAACCTGACTTCTCCACATGATGATGATGGTCCCAACCCCATTGAAAAGGCAAGAAATTCCCCTAATTAACCCTGACAAGGCTCACCTGTGAAGTGAAAACCATTTCAGGTGCAGAAGCTCATCAAGAGAATGCCCAGAGTGTGCAAAGCAGTAATCAGAGCAAAGGGTGGCTACTTTGAATAAACTAGAATACAAGACATGTTTTCAGTTACAGGTATTTCACACTTTTTTGTTAAGTACATAATTCCACGTGGTCATTCATAGTTTTGATGCCTTCAGTGAGAATCTACAATGTAAATAGTCATGAAAATAAAGGAAACGCATTGAATGAGAAAGTGTGTCCAAACTTTTGGTCTGTACTGTATATGAAAAGGAAATTAGAAAAACCGAAATTTGGTGGATTTAATGAGGTCATCAAAATCACTTTGTGCAAGTTTTTTCAAACGTATAAAATGCCACAGTCATGAAACGAAGTGTATATTGTTTAAGATGTTGCGCATGTTCGTATAGAATTATCATTTTGAAATTTTGCGTGAATAGTGAAAAAATTAGGCTAATGTGTTTCAAGCCAGAATTGGGGTCTTTCCTTCAAGTTTGGTCCCATTTTCTCAGAAAATCAGAAATCTGCGTTTACACGAATATGCATCACAATAATGTTGAAACAGACACGCTTTAAAAATACCGAAAATATGTTATTTGGAAAGAGAAAACTTTCAGGAGAATTTAAATAGTATAAGCAAATAATTAAAGTATTTTTCACACACTCCGTTCTGCCACAATCGGAACCTGGCAAATCAAAAAAAAAAATGCCAGGATGGAAATTAAATATTTTTGAACAGAGTATAATGCAGGAAAATGGCTTGGAGAGAAAGCAATTGGGCCATAGGTGTACATCGACCATAAATTCAAAGTTGTGTGTTTATATTGAAATCTTATTATATTCACATCATTTAATTCATTATTCTGATTGACACTGATGCCATTATTACACTAATTTGAAGCGAAACAGTGGGAAAATTCAACTGGCGTTAGTAGAAAACCGATGCCCTTTAAATTCTGGCGAACAGCTTACCAATTTACCACGTGCATAGAGGGTACAAGCCCATGTGCGTCAAAAGGTAAACAAAAGCATGTGCTCGATTCTTAATGGCTGTAAGCTAATGAGATTAAGTTGGTATTAAGAAGTCCGGTAGGAAAAAAAATTTGCTGCCTAATGTAACCTACGAGTATCACGAAACATCATGTTAGTTTCAACTGTGTCACGTTCAATTTTAAATAATACCTTGTAGTTTTGCGGTAAACTCAACATCTTTTGGGGATTTATTGAACATATTATAAGCATTAGGCAAACGGTGTATTTTTCCAAACCTTTCCAAAACCGTTAGTTAATTCCATAACTTTTCCAGACTGGAAACCAGGTTTTTCAAATTCCATAACTTTTCCAGGAATTTCATGACCGCAGGAACCCTGTTAATTCCTTGTGCTGCTATACGTGGCAATCCATGTTACTGATGACACACCAGGTTGTTTGGGCACGCACAGCATGCATTCGCAATATTAATATTCTAAAGGGCTTTCTCAATAATGAAATCACCCAAAACATATTGGCGCTCCCTTTTAAAATTGTATTGGGAATTAAGAAACCAGAAAAAAGCAGAGATTGGACAAAGAATTCTTTCTATGCAAGCGTTAACTACTCCTTCTTTCTGCATATTTCCCCATTTAAAACTACCCAGGTGCATACTGCAATGCCCTGCATTGTAATTGTGGCTTATGTGTACTCGGGTATGGTACGATCTTACAAGCGAGAAAGCTAACCAGTGGGGAGAGGGGACAATCGCACTGTAGCACGGTACCAAACAATCGTACCTTGTGCGAAAGCAGTCTGAGAGTTTGTATTAAAAACAAACACTCTGCCGTAGACCGCAGTTCAGCATGCTGAGCTTGGGAGCTGAACACAAGCGAAGAAACGTCAGTGCGCATGCGCACTGTAAATATAGCCCCAAATCACCATTTACAGCCGTGTATATATAGCCACTGCCGAACCTTATTGTCTGGAAATAGGATGAATTCATAAAATTCATTGAAAACATGGGGTAAATTCATTTTAATAGTGTGAAAACAATAATAACGGATTTAGGAAAGCAACTGATAACTTTGCACTCTGTAGTTCAGCGAGAACAGGTTTATGACCCCTCTGAAATGGCCCACGTATATTTTTAATGAGTAAGCAGTTGTTCCCAAAAAAGTCACCTACTCCAAGGCTATCTGTAGCACTGACATCAACTGTCTGGTAAGTTTAGAACTGCAACCCATATTTAGAACATCTGACTAATGAATAGCAACTCAAGGTGATCTTTGGCTGTTGCGCTCTAATAGGACATAAATGAAAACCTACAGGACAGTAGACCTCCAGAAATAGGGTTGGGCAGCCTAGATCTTGACTATCTGCCCCTTTCAGCCACAATGCATCTTCGAGTTTGCTCTTACCTTGTTCTCGTCGAAAACGTTGAAAACGAAAGTGGCAAACTTGGTGGGATCCCCGAAAGGAAAGAACTGCTTGTAGATCTTTTGGAAGCCAGCAGCATCTAGCTGACCGCTGGGACAATCCTTGATGAAGCCTTTATACCTGGAGGAAAGGGGTTGTATGGGGTGGACGACAGATAAGCAAAAGATCATATAGATCAGATTAATTATCTGGTAATCAAGGGTCCATAACTGAAACATGTTTTGATCAGACTGGGTGCTTGAAATTCTTCATTTCACCACGAATCATCCAGTAGTTTGAAGTTAAACCCTAATGAGTCCTTTAGGTGGGCTCATTTCCCCTAACAGAAAACACAGGCTCTGTCCATTTAAATTCACTTCATTGTTTGTCTCCTCTCAGCCATCACTGTATCCTCAGACACACAAATAATGCATGAATCAATCTCTTATTGTAATGAAAATAAACCAATGACCGAGTAATACCCATTCATTCAGAGGTGAGTGCTGTCCAGAATGTATTAGTTTTCATCACATTTTCACATTTCCCACTATCAGCTCTCATCTATATTTCATTATTTAACACAATGAAGAACAAAGGGAGGAGCCAGAGAAAAATAGAGAGGGGAGTTGAGAGGAAGTATTAAAGGATAAAACGTTGAGATAAGGTTGATCCGTGTGTTGACGCAGCCAAACAAAAGACTGCAGAAATATTGTCCCAATAGATTCCTAGATAAACCCAGTGAAGCGCTTGTCATCAGTTAGCGCACTAGCGCTTAGCTGCAACGGCCTCCCAACATAGCCCACAGTCCCACAACGAGCTGCCGCGAGCAGCGACCATCTGCATTCCCGCCAGGGTTTTTCTGCTCTGCACGACTGCACAAGCCCACACAGTTTCTTTCTTTCTTTCTTTCTTTCTTATATTTTATATTAACATTTTTTAAACCAAATACAGGGCTTATGAATGAAGATTTATGACAATGAAGGCAAGAGAGGACTGATAATAGGATGAAGCACTGACAGTACAGTAACATCTTGCTCTAGAAGTTTTAATCACCCTTTAAGACGGAGAGGGGCAAAAAATCCATCCTCATTCAGGCTAAAGTATGAAAAATAATGAGTGAGCGAGATGGAGAGAGAGAAACTGGGAGGGTTTAATGAGAGACCGTGCCCATTTCATAAAGTTCATAACCGGAGATAAATGCGCTTTTCTTTTACAGCCTCAATTCTGAAAAAGTTGGCGCATGGAGGAAAATGCAGACAAAATAATACAAAACCCAAAACCATTGAAGTTGGCACGTTATGTAAATCGTAGATAAAAACAGGATACAATGATTTGCCAATCCTTTTCAACTTATATTCAATTGAATACACTGCAAAGACAGTCCGGGGTCTCCGTTGTCGTATTTTACGCTTCATAATGCGCCACACATTTTCAATGGGAGACAGGTCTGGACTACAGGCAGGCCAGTCTAGTACCCGCACTCTATTACTACGGAGCCATGCTGTTGTAACACGTGCAGAATGTGGCTTGTCATTGTCTTGCTGAAATAAGCAGGGGCGTCCATGAAAAAGACGTTGCTTGGATGGCAACATATGTTGCTCCAAAACCTGTATGTACCTTTCAGCATTAATGGTGCCTTCACATATGTATAAGTCGCCCATGCCTTGGGCACTAAAACACCCCCATACCATCACAGATGCTGGCTTTTGAACTTTGCGCCTATAACAGTCCGGATGGTTCTTTTCCTCATTGGGCCGGAGGACACGACGTCCACAGTTTCCAAAAACAATTTGAAATGTGGACTCGTCAAACCACAGAACACTTTTCCACTTTGCTTCAGTCCATCTTAGATGAGCTTGGGCCCAGCGAAGCCGGCGGCGTTTCTGCATGCTGTTGATAAATGGCTTTCGCTTTGCAATGTAGAGTTTTAACTTGCACTTGCAGATGTAGTAACGAACTGTAGTTACTGACAGTGGTTTTCTGAAGAGTTCCTGAGCCCATGTGGTGATGTCCTTTACAAACTGATGTCGGTTTTTGATGCAGTATCACCTGAGGGATCGAAGGTCGCGGGCATTCAATGTTGGTTTTCGGCCTTGTCGCTTACGTGCAGTGATTTCTCCATATTCTCTGAACCTTTTGACTATATTACGGACCGTAGATGATGAAATCCCTAAATTTCTTGCAATAGCTCGTTGAGGAATGCTGTTTTTAAACTGTTCGACAATCAGCTCACGCATTTGTTCACTAAGTGGTGACCCTCGCCCCCATCCTTGTTTGTGAATGCCTGAGCATTTCAGGGAAGCTGCTTTTATACCCTATCATGGCACCCACCTGTTCCCAATTAGCCCGTTCACCTGTGGGATGTTCCAAATAAGTGTTTGATGAGCATTCCTCAACTCTATCAGTCTTTTTTGCCACTTGTGCCAGCTTTTTTGAAATATGTTGCAGGCATCAAATTCCAAATGAGCTAATATTTGCAAAAAATCACAAAGTATACCTGTTCGAACATTAAGTAACTTGTCTTTGCAGTGTATTCAATTGAATATAGGTTGAAAAGACTTGCAAATCATTGTATTCTGTTTTTATTCACGATTTACACAACGAGCCAACTTCACTGGTTTTGGGTTTTGTAAAAGGAGGGATCTGAAAAGTCCAGTCACGCTCCATAGTATTGAAAACCCCACATCATATTATTTTATGGTTTATGAGCTCTATTGCGTATGGAAGAAGTGCTCTTCTTTCAAATTTCATGACTGCAACAGACCCCATAGAAGTCAACCAAAAATTCAGAGAAAACCTGAACAAAAATGTAAAAAATTTTTCATGTTTGTCACTGGTGGATATTGCAGGTTTAACGTTATATTGGGGTTAATCATAGCCGTTATTATCCCCCACCAACAAAAAGTGTCGTCCGTCCGTCCGAGATAAAGGGGACAGCTTTACTCAGGAACTACTACAGATACAGTAACCAAATTTGGTGTGTAGCTTCAGACCATAAAGGCTTTTATCGAGTTCGAAAATAAGAAGCACTGGATTGGCGGGTGATGTTGTAGACCATGTCGACTTGTTATCCCCCCGCCAACACGAAGAGAGAGGGGGATATAGGTTTGACCTCCGTACGTCCGTCCGAGATAAAGGGGACAGCTTTACTCAGAAACTATTACAGATACAGAAACCAAATTTGGTGTGTAGCTTCAGTCCATTAAGGCCTTGATGTTCGAAAATAAGAAGCGCACGATTGGTGGGGGATGTTGTCGACCATGTCGACTTGTTCATAACTGTTCTTTCTAGAAAGGAATTATTGACTATAGGGCAGGAATATTTTTGTTCAGTTTTTTTTTTTTGCGTCCACTATGCTTGCACAAAACTTTGAGATGCGTGTTTGCATGCTGCTATCTGGCTGTGGTTATTGGAAATAACAAATGGATCTCTACTGACTTCACAATATTGGATTACATGCAGTAGGTCAGAAATTTTTAAAAAGCCGAAACGTAAAAAAAAAAATCCCCGCTATTCTGCCCTGTCAAGCCAGACAGTAGTCTCAGCGAAATAGTGAAACTGAGAAAATTGGCCTTAAAGTTTTACTCTTGGTACTGGAAGGCAATTACATGGACCACAATGCTATCAATGACATTGATTTCATATTAGACCCTGAATTTTTGGTGAATCACAATATTTTTGAGAAGTTGACCCAGATAGGAGATACTGCAGCCCTTTGGCTTGACCTCCTGCCCTACTGCTGTAAATACTGCTGACTTGCCCATGCAATAACTCTGTACATGTGTATTGATCAGGCTAATCGCTACTAAAAATAGATGGAGCTGGTGCTGTAGAGGGTCAATGGTGGGTTTTCCCAATTTTGAGAAATCTGTCGTCTGGCTTGACAGGGCTATATTCTAATACATTATATTCTCAGTTATATTGCAAGAGATCAAAGCCACGCACTACAACCAAGATCATGGACAGGTGAACAACCTCTCTGACAACACATGAGCACCCCCAAAGCATCCTCAACAGTGATGGTGCCCCTTTCAGGCCGAGTCCTTTAAGAGCGAAGATGAGTTGAGTCTCAGCAATTTTCCAAAAGATGTGTAAGCTTATTCTCCATCACTTTGAAACAAAGTTCCCCAAAGACAAATCAGTAGATCTTTGGGCATTTCACCCTCAACTGTGCATAATAAAAGATGGAAGGAATTCGGTCAAATTTGGTCGAAGGCAAGACTGACAACCACTTCTAAATGCACATGATCTCTGATCCCTCAGACATTACTGTCTTTGGAGCCAGTGGATATCATGATATGGGCTCAGCAATACTTAACATTGATGTACAATTTTCCAACAGCACCATTCACAACTGCATCCAGTGATGCAAGGTGAAGCTTTATTAAAGCTTTACTTTACTAAGCCCAAGCCATACATCAACACTGTCAAGAAGCATCACTAATTTCCCTGGGCACTTTGTCATCTGAAATGGACAGCAGCAGAGAGCATGTCTTGTGGACCAACAAATCAACAATGGCTTTTTAAAAAAGCAGCTTCCAAATTTTCCACACCACAGGCAATAAGGATAACACATATTGTTATCAGCATTAGATCCAAAAGCATATTTGCAAGGGCGCCGTTAATGCAAAACAAACAAACAAAAAAAAAACAACAACAAATTTTGGAGGAACATATGGTGCCACCTTAACATCGTCTGTTAGTCATTATACAGGGATTACCTGGCTGCATGAACAAGGAGTGTGGGTGCTAGATTAGCCTGCCTACAGTCCTGATTTCTCTCTGAATAGGAATGTATGGAACATTGTGAAACAAAATATAAAACCACAAAGGCCCGAACATTTGCACAGTTGCATAATAGAAAAATTAAGGGAACTTCCGCTGACAAGATTTGACCGATCAGTGTCTTCAAGTGCTCAGACACTAACTGAGTGCAATTAAAAGTTAGACTGACTGTCCGGTCGGGTGCGACCACATAGATGTAGCCCCTGAAGTATATCACATGTCCATACTAAATATGAAAGTAATCTGTCCAAAATTGCAGCTTGTACTGCGTCCACCAGTAAATGTCGATGTTTTGCCGCTAATTTGTGTATTATTCGGCCAATACTGTCGCCATGCCAACCAAAATCAATACATATTAGAAGTGATGTGTAGAACACGTCCATACCAAATATGAAAGTCAAAAATTGCAGCCTATACTGCATCCACAAGGAAATCTCTAAGTTTTGCCACTAATTTGCATATTTTGCGGCCAATTACGTCTCCACAGCAACCAAAATTTATAGCGTCATAAAATGGGTACTACACATGCCCATACCAAATATGAAAGAAATTGGTCAAAAATTACAGCCTGTACAGCGTCCACAAGAAAGTGTCTAAAGACGCGGATGCGGTGGCGGAGACGATGCATGTGAATCCATAGTAGCCACCCGCCTTCATCTGGGGGCTACAATGATGTGTATGTAGCACTACTTTCAAGAGAGTAGAAGTGAAAAAACTTTACATAACAGACCTTCTGGATTTTTTTTTATTTGCATTTTCACTTAGGTGCCAACTTGAGGGTTTGGGGAATAGGAGTTGTAATTTACTCAAAATGAAACAGACAACCCACTAATTCCACATGTGAAGAATTCTAAACAAAATTGACTGATTTTGAAGCAACTCATTTTCAATTTCTGATTGAATTCAGGTAAAATTTGCAGCAAAGGGAAATGCCTATTGCAACTTGCCGAGCAATCTGCAAGCCCCCACTTCTGAAACATGACATGCAGATTGAGTCTTGTCAAGACCTGTAAAGCCAACAAGCCCAGGATAGTGGAGACACTGTTCAGTAATTACTCAGGGGGAAAAAAAATTAACTGTTCAAGGAATAATATTCTTTCTTCAAACTAAATATAAGCTGTTCCATTTTCTTGTTTCCCCTTTAATGCCGTTAAAATGAAACAAAGAGCAAGTTTGGCAAAATGAACCCTCTTCCATAGCTGTTAAAACAATCAGCAGCAAATAACGTTTGACCTCTTTTTCAAACTAAGAACCCGCTAGAGATTTATAAAATCATAAAATGAAAATGAATTGAGAATGGACATAATAAGCCAAGCCTACCCAAAAACAAATCTGCAGTGACAGCTTCTAAGACTGGATGCTAATCTGCAGCTGCAATGGATTTAAAAGCAAAACAGTTCAATCTTAGTTGGTTTATGAGAAATTTAATACATTAAAAAAGCCTGCCGACTTATTCCCCGCAGAAGGAAAATCTTGATCAACTTGACAGCACTGTAGAGCACACTACTGCATTATTAATCCCCACCACCACCACCAGCAGTGTCAAACCATGTCCAATGACTGGCACTATCAGCTGCCAACCCCAGTCTAATCAAAGATAAAGTTTAGCAAGAAGATCACAGGCGTTCCATTCCCTTCACTCTATCAGCATGCACTGACTGTTTCCCATTATGCAAGGATCAAGAGGGTCATAAGCAACAGCCCTCCTCACCTGCCCATACTCATCTCAGTCAAGTTTAAGGTGCCAACAGCTATACTGAATGAAAAGCACATGCTAAGGAAGCAGATGTGACATCGAAGCACTCAGAGGTGAAATTTCTTTGTATACCAGTCATCATATTTCAGAGAAGAGTATGGATCTTAATGGTGAATCTTAGCCAAAGAACAACAAGATAATGGCGATAACTTCAGCATAAGGTGCATCTTGGCCCAACTGAGAGGTGATTAAATTTCCGTAGTGACCTGGACCTGGATCTGGATGCAGGAATTTTTAAAGGATTCATCACTATTGCTAGATTTGATATTTTGAGTCAGACCTTCATAAATGACTATATGGAATGAGAAAAACTGGGGGCATCGTCTCAGTGCCACCAAGAACATATCACAAACTGATCTTGATTTGGGTATCTTTCTGGACGAGGGACTCAACTTACACAAAACTGGGGTGTGTACATATGCTGCCATTGTAAATTACTCATTGAGGTAGAGACTTCAAATTACCGGAAAATTACTGCTGATTTAGATTCCTACTGCATAAAAAGAACAAAAATATGGAGAATCTTTTGCTGGGGTAGTGATAAATGGGGGACTGTTCAGCCCTGGTGGAGGTTTGCAACCTCAGATTGCTCATTTGCCTTTGTATCTCCCCTCCTCTTCCAGCAATTTACAAAACATTCCAACAAAAATGTGTATAATCCACCACGTACAGATCAATATATCAATCTCTCAACACCCACCTGTTCTCTAAGAGTGATACAGGCTAATTCTTCATGTAAATGTACCCAGAATACCAATGAGACAATTCAATTGAGCATACGCTTGGAAAGGGTTCTCTGTGCCCTGGAGCGGATTTAAAAAAAAAAAAAAATCAGCTCTTTCAAGCATATGAAAAAAACGACGGTGCATTGCCATCCCAGGACTCAAACGAGCAATAAGCAGAGGCATTTAATGCACAACTGCAAGCCATTTTGTGAGCTGTTCTCAATCACTCAATAGAAAAGACGGGGAGAAAACTCATTACAAAAAGGGAATTTTCTACTTTTCAAGAAGCATGCTGGGTTGCTGGATTTAGATTGTATGGAGAGTCAACCCCCTGCTGGCTCAACCCCACGCCACCCCCGGAATTTTGCACCAATTCACACTGCGCCTCCCGTTGAGGCTTCAAGACTGCAGCATATAGTTGAGTCTGGAAACCCAACTGAATTATCATTTTCACTGCAGAAGAACCAGTCAGAAAGAGACAAGAAAAGGAAGCAAACTCCCCTTAAATGCTGAAGTAACAGAGAGGCTGTCAGGTGTGGTAAAAGCAGTTCTCCAGACTAATATCAGCACCATGGGTAAATCACGCAAAATCACCTGTGCTCTCCCCAAGCCATAGTCTCCGAATGGTCCTAAATTTCAACTTTTTTTGACCCATATGCCAAGTCAAGAAAACTAGTTTAGCTCAATACCCTCATCAATACTGATTTTATGAGGCGTGTCCTCAGAATTACATGCCTTCAATTAATTTCCTTTAAAATTGAAACCAATTGCAGCATCAGGCTCATTTTTCTCCTGATTAATTCATGGGATTCTTTTTGAAACTTTGAGCTGATTTTGAACCCATTTGGGGCCAGCCCATGGAAGGTCAAAATTTTAAAAAGTTGCCAGAAATTCCTTAGTCAGAGTTTTCTTGAGGTGATAATTAATTTTATGAATAAGTAAGAATTTTTCATAAATCATCTTGTGGCTACAGAAAGCCATGGCCACATGACTGTGTCAGAGCGTCACTAAAATGGCAACTTCAGGATACTACCACTCTGCAGTGGTGACGACCTCCCATCATTGGGTGGAGGAGGGATAAACCATAAACTAGCAACAGCATATTAGGTATCCAAGGCTCATTAATGTGTAAGGGCAATAAAGGCTACATTGGGTCTGAAGTGACACAGGGGTTATTGTAGTGAGGGCAAAAAATTTTAATGCTGGTTTCAAGAAGCATGTGTCACAAGTATAATAATAATAATAATAATGCATCAATTTTATATAGCGCTTTTTTGGACACTCAAAGACGCTTTACAATGGAGGCATTATTCATTCACACTCTGATGGTGGTAAACTACGTTTTTGTAGCCACAGCTGCCCTGGGGCAGACTGACAGAAGCGTGGCTGCCAGTATGCGCCTACGGCCCCTCCGACCACCACCAAACATTCACACACAGCCATACAGGAGGGAGGGAGGATTCCTATATTGCATGTTTTGGATGGGTGGGGGAAACCGGAGTACCCGGAGGAAACCCACGCGAACACAGGGAGAACATGCAAACTCCACACAGAAAGGCCCCAGGCCGGATTCGAACCCACGGCCTTCTTGCTGTGAGGCAGTAGTGAGGCACCCCAGTTGCTAAGTAGTGGCAAATTGAAAATTCCAATAGACTCTTCAATTCATTTGCAGTATTTCTTTCCAAAACACTGCCTGGACATTATCAGAGGCACCTGCTACTCTTGAGAGACTGACTGCCCTTGATAAACCTGTTTTTTTTCCTCCTCAAAATGATCATACTTATGGGACAGTAATGAAAGCAATATTTTGAATCGAAATTTGGCAAGGGCATGACCAAGGTGACAACGGTATTCATTTGAGATTAAATGGTTTTGGATGTTTTTATTTCAGAGGTCATAATGGTAAATAGCAATGCTAACAATTTCCAAAAAAAAGTCAGTAAAAATAAGGGTATCCATTAAAAATCATTCTCAATTCATATCACCCTTGCTGTGGAGTAACACTTTTGAGGAAAACATTATACTCCACATTTTATACTCTTATTCACTTTCATGAAATGCAAATGTTTGTAGCAAGAATATTCTTTTATAAGCATTTTCCACACGTACCATACAGCTCACATCAAAATGGAAAAAATTGCGAGAACTCTCCCTAACGTACCGCTGTCTCGCCGTCATTGTACTGCTACTCTACTGCAAAAATAACCCGTTGTTTCGCAAGATTAATGCTGTAAGCCTTTAAACTGCTGACAGTGATCGTGATGCAGCACCAGGTAAGAAAATATAGTTCCTGACTGCATGTGGTTTCCTTAACTGACCGACTCCACATGACCACACATCTCGAAAAAACTTGTGTTGCAACATTCTTTATAAATTTAAGCGCAAAGAAAAGTAAAAATGGGTGTGGACACCACAGTACTCTACATAATAAAATATTGTCATTCTGTCTCACACAGAAAGTCTTTGTCAAAATATTGCCTTTCATAATGTTCGTTTATCTGCCAAGCTGAAGCGAGTCTGGGTAACGAGAACTGGAACCCCAATAACCTATGTCAAAATGTAGCATGAAAGAAAAAGAGGTACTACCGCACTTGATTTGCAGAGGTGATTTAATAAAGAAAACGACGCGTTTCGCCGTACAGGCTTCATCAGGCTCTGGTGAAACCTGTGCGGCGAAACGCGTCGTTTTCTTAATTAAATCACCTCAGCAAATCAAGTGCGGTAGTACCTCTTTTTCTTTCATGCTACATTAGTATCCCGGCCGCAACTACCAGCACCGGCACTGTGCACGGATACCCTCTTTCTTCTTGATAACCTATGTCAAAACTTCGAGTGGGGATTCCCCTTTGTGCATTTAGTGCGGACCTGAAAAAATATAACCTCAACTTCAAATTTAAAATGAAATAAGATACAGGCTCGACCACTTGTGATGTGTATCCTAGAAGGGTTTCTTGACTGGGTACTATATTTATAAATGCTTTGTATCCCTGCGCCGCCCTTTCTCAGACATCCTTTTCTGCCCTCATGTTGCTCTGAAGTTACCATTACCCTCTCCCCACCCCACCGCGATAGAATTCTGTTTTGATGTGATCTACTGTATATAATGAACAGCTTTTAACAATCATTGATGATTGATCCTGCACTCAAGTCACTGGACACAATTTCTCCAAAACAAACTAAATTCAGCTAAAACTGTAAGCATGAACTTTTTCACGCCATTGACTTCATTCACCAGTCAATGTGAGTGTAGTATTGCAGAATGCCATCGTTTTCAATAATAACAGTCAAATTGTGATCCCATTTGTCTTATGGGATAGAATTGGCCAGACCTTTAATCTCAAACCAATTTTTGACAATCTAAACATATCTACATCTTCAAGATGGGAAATGAACATGATACCATATTGACAATTGACAGGTAAGGGTTTCCATAGTTGTACTGTATTGTTCATCGCACATAACAAAGACAATAACACGTCGTTAAAACCAGAAAGATTATTTTTGAATTCTGATGAACACATAAAACAGTATAAGAAAAAAAGATGAGCATAAGAAGCCAAAGATACCCGTAAGGGCTTATCGAGAGGCCCTCCTAAATTCACTGACACAAGAAATAGAACAATTAAAATAATACAAACCCACACAACTTAGCTAAACAGAAAAAACGTTAAGGTATAAAAGTATAGTTATACCTATAAGGTATACTTGTATTGCTATTAAAAACATGTTATAAAATTTTACATCTTCAAAAAGACCTCTAGGGGAGCCTTAACCACAGGCAAATGCAAAAGGTGAAATGCCTGGGATCTAAGGGAAAACTGGCTCTGAAAAGGGAAAGGAGGAGAGTGTATTTCCAATCACTTGCCACTAAAAGGGCTAAAACTCAGTTTGAGTTCAGAGAGTATCTGAATAAAAAATCCCAAAGAAATGAGGCCGATGCACTAGTTTCCTAGTAAAATTTTGAGTTTGGTCCTTGGTTGTTCAGGTTCCTCTTCGCAGGGAGCCTGCCCTTTTCGGTTCTGTTTGCATGGGTACCCTCTGGATGCCCTCATTCCCTCATATAGTCAAAAATAATGTAGCCCAGGGTCTGCAGATGATAATTCGCCTCTCAGGCCAACTCTAGCACTGAATAGTTTGTTATTAATCCACTTTGAGCAAGTCAAATAAACAATTTGAATTGCAATTAATAAGGCAGCCTTGGGATTCACCTGAAATTCATTTGGCCTTTTTGCTGAGCCAATATTGCCACAGAAATATGGGAAGCAACTACGACTGAACAGGAAGGACTATTATAGATGACACTAATCCACACATAGCTAGGCTGCTGCATCAGGATGGCCAAGTATGGGCAAATCCAGAAACACATTCTGACATTTGTACTACTGTACTTTCCATTAACAGGGTGTTCAGAGGTCAGATGCATGCCTTGTCCAGATGTCAATATGCAGTCTCCATGGGCCTGGTCGGGCAGTTATTATGGGCATGTGTAGGGCAAGGGAGAAGGGGTGGAGTGAATCTAAAACAGGGGCTCCCACTCTGTGAAGATCACTACAGATAAAGGATACCAAAAACACAAATTACACAACCTATGGAACTCCCACTACTCCCAACTGATTTGATTTCCACAGGGCTGAGGGTTGCTTTGCTCTGCATAAACAGAGCTTTAAGATCCCATGCTGAACAAAACCAAATAAGCACAAAGTGAGGACGACACCCCAAGTCTGCGTGACTGTTCAGTAGGATCCATCCACAGTTCCAGGTGTAACTTCAAAAACTGCTGAAATCAGCAACACAATTCAAACTGCCAGCTGTGATGCACAGATTACTGCACTGAGCCGCGGACAGACTAAAGACTGTCTTGTTGGTGAGAGACACATATCAACGGGCGTCCTAAGTAAAATGTTTGACAACACAGATGTGCTTATGCTTAAACAAAGCATCGGAAGCAGTCTGCGGCGCTATCTTTCTTCTCCATGGAGACCAACTGAAAGTTTCTTCATACAAAATGTTGACTTTAAACACAGCTGCAATTTCCCCCAGGGGTTGGTAGTTTTTGGGCGTACTTGAGCCCTCGCGGTGACAAGGCAAACAGGTGAGGCCGCCGGTCTCACCTCAAACCCATCCATTATTTCAGTTCTGTTTGTTCATTCTATCTATTGTTTTATAACCAAATGATGTTTCTGCAATCGGTTTCATCCAAAGAAACAGTGATTCAACTGATTTTATGTCCGTGACAACAACGTCTGTGACATTACGAAGACTTGTCAGGTACAAAACACTGTTGGACAATACGCCTTCCTGTCTCTCGGACATCATTTTGGTTGTCAGACATTATCGAGAAACACGTCTTCCAAGCATAAAACAGCCAGCAATGTGATATTTCTAATGAATAGAACGATAGAAGAATCAGCAGCAGAGGCTGAAGGTAATAATGAACGTAACAAATGGAAGGGTAAGAAGAACAGATCTCTGACTTGTGAAGGCAGTGGCGTGGGTGAGCCGATTCCACGCACATTCACTCCGGAAGCTTCTAGACTCAGTGAAGCCTGAACAATGAGATAGCGGGTGAAGCAGAGAAAGGGGAGGGAGAGAGAGAATAAGAAACAGAGACAGAAGCAGCGTTCCACAGTCCCCCACCACCCACTCTGCCTAAATACATTGAGAATGTATGAACCATTACGTGCACAATTATTTCTGTAACATTATAGAGAAACTCTCAGACTCCTGCCCCCACAGAGTGCACACTGGTACATGTGAGCCGAGTGCTAAGTTGATGCAGCAGTGGTAATGCTCACTACATCCAGGGGCAGATTTAGCAATTTAGATGCCTTAGGCAAACAGAAGCATGGGGCCCTCCACCTTTTTCAAATCTCATTTAACAAACAAACTAAAAACAAACAAATATCTCGCTCCAAGTTTTTTACATTTTTTTTTTTAATACAGACAGCACTAAAACACAGCAAAGTAACTACAGTAAGTCTCATCTTTTCATCAAAGTAATACAAAAAGATGCATAGCAACATAACATTTTAATTTTGGAACCATTATGTGTCATGGTTCGGCCTGCCGGCAAGAGACAACGCCAGCGGGCGCTGGGACCATGTTCCCAAACATGTAAAGGGACCCAGACGCACAGGCTGAGTAAAAACAAAGGCTCTTTAATATAAAAGTTAAAACAGTCCCAGAGGGGAGCAGCAGTACAGACAATGTGAGGGCTCAGAAGACAAACAGTATACTGCCGCCAGTGCAGCCACCTCTTAAATACTAAACTACACCTCCACCTTAACGAGCAATAGGTGTGGCTCGTTAAGGTGGAGGCAAAGAATGCAGCAGGGGGAAGGGCCTGCAGGCAAGGACCATGACATTATGACTTGATAAAGCCACCTTTCCCCCTCCCCCACCACCCATCATTAACGCGATTTAGCAGATATTGCCCAGCAGTGCAACTGGCATTTGAAACGAGAGATCATACAAACACTCTGAAGGAGTTTTACCGCGTGAAACATGTACCAGCTGCTGAAAACTGCCTGGAAAAAGAAGACTGTCTGTATCGATATGCTCCCAGGGTTCCAACGTTAGCCTCGAACGGCTATGGCAGCCAAGAAAAATCTGAGGAAAGAAGAAGCTTTCTAGTTAACATTACTCTTAAGTTAATTACTGCGGTCAGGTCAGCCTCCACGCCGAAAACACAGTCAAACTTGCCCCTACAACCTGCCCAAATTAGCTGACTTAAATATTACCCTATTAACTCTACACAAGATCCTATGCCCCTATTCCAAAATGGTAGCGGTAGTTATCTAGGTTACTAAAAACGAACAGCTACGAGAACCAAGAGAAACCGAAGAAAGATAAAAGCCCTTTGGTTATTAACATTAGTCTTTAATGAATGACTCCCCCTGATTTATAATCACGTTATCCCAGAACTCTAGCGGAAGCTAGCTAGGTACCCAGCCAAGGGAAATCGCCAAAGCATAAAAGCCTTCTAATGTGGGATTGTGAAGTCGGGGAAGTGAGTCATTCATTCTATATATGGGATTTATGGCTCTTTGAAGGAAGCCGGATCTTGAGGAGCCGTTGCTTTCAAAGAGCCGTTCAAAAGACTCCTTGTTAAATTTATTTATTTTCTGGAAGTCAACCAGGGGCAACTCGCTTTTATCAAGGAAACAATCGCTGGTAGCAGTTATAAGTTAAGATTTAGATCAGAAAAATTTAAACTTACACATCGCACCAATATATACTCTATTGGTGGGAATTATTCTGAAATATTGATTAGAATTTCATTTGGCTTGTGTTTTCATTGTAAACATTCCATAAGGTGGTGCCATATCCCCATGCTCTCACATTGAGATCACTATTTTGAATTTTCCCTCACCTAAAACACCTTGTGGCACAATAAGAACTACGCAGGCTACAGATAACTTCCATGCAGAACAACTTTACTGTTAAATTTTCCCACACAAGGACATTTTAACAATACAGAAAAAAATATAAAAATAATAAATAAGAATAAAAATCTATATGTTTATAAAAAATATAAATAAAACTAGATTAAAAATTAGGACATGATAAAAATGTGAATGCAAAATTGTACTACCCTATCTGGTGTTTGTACACCTGAACTACTTTACAAACAGGAGCTGAGCTCCTTGACTCGAATCCACATCAGAACAGATACAGCGGCAAATGTCCTCAGTCCAGTCGGGCGGTGCTAACTAATATTCTCCTCCCCCAAGTTAGCTGCACATATATAGCTCCGTTCACGCCAATGGAGCGTGCTGTGGACAACTCAAACTCGGAGATGTCATTAGTCGTTCACGTGAAGGCAGCGTGGACAACTCAGACTCATGGGGCACACAGATGACACATAAAGGCAGCGTAGGCAATTTGCATAAGAATGGCTCACAAACGAGAATCGGTTCTCATCGTTCACTTAAAAGAGCCGTTCTGAAGACTTGACTCGTTTGCGAACTTCACATCTCTAGTTCATTCGGTTTAGATCTAACAATTGAAGACCAATGTTCACTAGGGTGCTCTTACTCTTCTCCGGTTTCTCTAGATGATCATCGCAGCTTTTCGTTGTTAGTTAGCTGAAGTAAGATAGCTACCGTTATCATTTTTGAGTAGGTTATTTAATGGGGAAACAAATGAGTGGCGAAATTGGGCAGGTTGTAACAGTTATTTATTAAAGGGCAATGCTAACTGGAGAGCTTTTTCGCTTCACTTATTTCTCTTGGCTGCCGTAGCTGTTCGAAGCTAACGTTAGAACCCCGGTTACATATCGATACTGGCAGAATCTTTTTTCCAGGCTGTTTTCAGTGGCTCTAGTACATGTTCCATGACGTAAAACCTCACTCCCTCAGAATGTTTGAATGATCCCTCTTTACAAATGCCAATTTCACAGATGTCATAAGTTCCCATCTTTTCATAAATAACATTGTATTAGATCAGCGTCAGATTTGCTGCTGAATAAGTACAAACTCGGAAGGTCATTATACAGCCTAAGCAGTGACGTGCCGTCGGAGGTTAGTTTGGTGAGGCAGAAACCTTCCCTTTGCCTGATTAGCAATCAGACGATTAACTAGTTCAGTAAGACTATTCGGCAAAATGACGGGCCAGATTAAGTTTCCGCGGCGTTATTATTCAGTAGGCTACATTGAACTTAAAATGCTCATGAAACTGCAGATTTGCAAGTATTTGCTTACAGGAAGCTGGAGACGCGCCGAGAGGTGAGGCAGAGACCCAAGTTTCCCACGTACTATTCCTGATTGACAGTGATAACAATTAAGACCAAGCCTTATGGAAGCCTGATACTGATAGAGAGATAACTTCATTCACGTATACGCTGCAATTCGGGACTGCAAGGATGGAAATGTGAATAATCAATTAGGAAAAAAGTCTCAGCTCTCGGTAATTCTGTATATCATTTAAACATTCTGTTAATCGGATTACGAAAGAAGACTGAAAATAAACGCCCGCTTTTTGTTTGGGTGTAACTGCGCGTATTTAAAGGAGAATACATCATAGGCTATTGATTAAGCATTGAACTCTGCATAAGTCGAACTGCGTTAATATTTTTTGATGACATTGCTTCGGCTTCCTGGAAGCAAGTACGCGCAAATCTGCTGTTGAGCATTTCAGGTTCGATGTACTGATTAATAACGCCGCGGAAACTTAAACTGGCCCGTCATTCTGCCGAATAGTCTCACTAAACTAGTTAATCGTCTGATTGCTAATCAAGCAAAGGGGAGGTTTGTGCCTCACCAAAACAACCTCCACCGCACGTCACTGAGCCTAAGCTTTTCACCGTGTAATTCCTCAGACGCGCTCTTGGAATAGTCCATTGTAATAAGACGGGGGAGCTTAGCCCAGCAATTCGTGAATAATTGAAATTCTGACGCAATTTTAGTGTATAAATCGTAGAATGACACAATTAATAAAGAAAGTGTCAAAAATAAGCAAAACCATATATTTATTTTAATTTTTTTCTTTAGGTCTACAGGGGGTCCCATGGATGTTGGGGCCCCCAGGCAATTGCCTACCTTGCCTAATGGCAAAGTCCGCCTCTGACTACACCAATGATTTGTCACCATGTCATATGCAGTTGATACACTCATCATAAGGTCTCCTAATGTCATACTGAAAGGTAATAAACCTGTACTCTCCCCTTTCTTTTCTTTTGTACTTTACCAAATAAAGTGCCGTCATAATCACTTTTTCATTTCTGAAATGTATGCTTTTTCCAGCGATGCTGCTTAGTTCACTAATGGTCGTCAAATCTGTATCTTCCATCCATACCCAGAATGTGAAACTTTGTCTTGTATAATCTTGCAGTGCCATTAAACACACAGTTCCATGCTGCAGTGAATATATACACATTTTTATGCAGTGCCACTGACCATGGTCAAATTTAGGCCAAGTTGGCTTTTTGAGTACAGTATACTGCTCCCATGACACAGGCACATTACCACTACCACAGTCTCAGGCCTCAATCCCACGCAAACTGCCACAAGGACACACACTCCCCTGTATACACTCACATACCCTTTAACACGTGCACTCAATCTAATATGTACACTGAGGCGAGGATGAACTATAAAAACTACAGCAATGAACTACAAGGCGCATAATGAGGGCGCCACAGATTTGAGGTGAACTCAGCCACTGGGGTGTCATTCTTGTACCAGGCAGCCACAGGGGAAAAATGATGCAGGACATGTGCACTGTAGTGTAATGCCATACATACCACAGAAAAGCATTTCCCATCATCATACAGGTGATGACCATATGCACTGCCTGCCCATGTGGCGTATAACTGCACAAGATGTGATCACAAACACCTGTATTCCAAAGTATACAGCATATGCAGTACCGCACTGAAGTCTAACAGGCTGTTCACATTCAAATTTGATAACTACGACAATTATTCATTTAAAGTTGTAAATATCATTCAAGGAGATGGCAGATAACAATAACGTGACCAACAACAATCTTCACAGTCTTCTTGATGCCCTGGCTCCACTAAAAACCCGGACTGTCTCTTTCATCCACTCCAGCCCATGGTACACACCTGAATTCTGCCAGCTTAAAAGGAAAGGCCGCTAAATCGAATGCCTGTACAGGTAAATTGGACGCATCATTCACAAAGAACTACACAATAACCATATTCTTCATTACAAGAACACTCTTTTAATAGCCAAATTCAGCTATTATGCAGGTCTGATCAGCTCTGGTGTTGGGAACACAAACACCTTTTTCTCCATAATGGACAAAATTTTGCGCCCACCAGATTCTCTGCCTCTATACCTATACAGATCAGCCTTCTGTGACTCTTTAATGTAATTTTTAACACCAAAATCAACACCCTTCACCAGCAGCTCATTCCCATCATCTTCAACTTTACATCTCCATTGGTACACCCTGCTCCTCTCTTGCATCCACTTACTAGCTTCAAACTTCCCTTTGTTAAAATATCTGATCTCATCAGGATATCCAAGCCATCCACCTGTCAACTGGACCCTCTCCCAATTCCAGTGATTAAAGCCTGGCTTTCCTCTCTGTCTCCCCTAATAACCACCATCATTCACTACTCCCTCTCAACAGGTCTGGTTCCCTCTCCACTCTAATTTGTCCAGAAGAAACCCGGTGCAGACCCCAATAAATTCAATAACTTCTGTCCTATTTATAACCTCTTTCTCTCTAAAATTAAAAAAAAAACAAAAAACACACAGTTACATCTCAAGGTCCATACTCATCTACCTGACAATAGCCTTTATGAACAGTTCCAATGTGGCTTCTGTCCCTTCCATAGCACAGTAACAGCCCTGGTAAAAATCACAAAATGACCTCCTTGTTGCAGCTGACTCAGGACCGTTATCTATCCTCATTCTGCTTGATCTGAGTGCGGCCACTGACACCATTTCCCACAACATCCTCCTTGACAGACTTGCATCCATTAGAATCACTGATACTCCCCTAAAACTGGTTTAAATCACATCTCTCAGGTCGCACTTGGTTCATTCAGTTCAAAACTGACACACCCCAGCCATCTCCAGTGACTAGAGGTGTTCCCCAGGGCTCTGTTTAGGGGCCACTGCTATTCATTATTTATCTCTTACCCCTTGGCCATATCTTCAAAAAGTTTAATACCCATTTCCATTCTTACGCAGATGACACTCTACGTCTCCACCAAACCTAATTCCACCCTCCCCCCATCCCCCCTCTGTAGCTGTCTTCAAAATATGAAATCCTGGTTTTCCTCAATTTTCTCAAGCTCAATAGGGACAAAACCAAGGTTCTTCCCATCGGCTCAAAATCCACCATATCAAAAATTACAGTTTCAACATTACCATTGACAACTCCATCGTTTCCCCTTCCTCTCAGGTCGAGAGTTTGTGCGTCATCCTGGACAGCACGCCATCATTTCAAGCCCACATCAATAACATCCCCCAGTCTGCCTTCTTCCATCTTCACAACATTAGCCGCCTCCATCCGTCTGCCTTCTTCCATCTTCGCAACGTTATCCGCCTCCATCCGTCCCTCACACCCAACAGCGCTGCTGTCCTGGTTCATTCTCTAGTCACATCTCACCTGGATTATTGTAATTCCCCGCTCTTTGGTCTCCCTCAAAAGTCCTTTCACTAACTCCAATTGGTTCAGAATGCTGCGGCCCGAATCGTCACCAGAACTCCCTCCATCAGTCATATCACTCCGTTACTTCAGCAGCTGCACTGGCTTCCAGTCAAATATCGTACAGACTACAAAACTCTGCTTCTAATCTTCAAGGCCATCCACTACCTTGCTCCGCCATATCTGACTGAACTCCTTCATAACAAAGCACCCACTCACTCCCTCAGGTCCTCCTCATCCATCTACCTCACCATCCAAACAGCCCGTCTGACCACCATGGGGCCCAGACCCTTCAGTCGCTCTGCTCCTCGCCTCTGGAACTCCCTCCCTCCTGACCTCATTTGACTCTTTTCCCATGTTCAAGACCGAGCTCAAAACCCATCTGTTCAAACTGGCATATTGTGTCTTAAGTCATCCATCTTATCCCCATCCTGGTTATTTAAATGTTGTAGACACTTACACCTGAATATACATATTTGGGATTTATTTTTGATGAATTTATGACTTATGAAGCGGGAATGAAAGTCCGGGCGGATTCTGCTGGTAGAGCATGAGGGTCTGTTGTTAACAAGCTTAAAGTATGTAAAGATCTTGGATATTCTTCTGTTTCACAACTTTATGATGCATGTGTTTCCCCTATATTAAATTATGCTTCAGGGATATGGGGTTTTAAAGAATGTAAAGTAGCAGACTCCATACAGAACAGATCTGCACGCTGTTTTTTAGGTGTTCATAAGTTTGCTCCCATTTTGGCTGTTCAGGGTGATTTTGATTGGATTCCCGGTTCAATAAGACGTAAATGTGAAATGATTAGAATGTGGAATCGTCTGCTCAATATGTCAAATAATAGGGCTAATAATAAGGTTTTCTTTGGAGTAAATTGTATAAATCACCATGGAGATTCATTACATCTTTGGAGAAGCTGACTTTCAATATATTATTAGTAATAATTTAACATGCAGTATAAATACTATTAGAAGAAAGTTACTTGATGGATTTGAGATTAAATGGTTAAATGAGATTTTATTAAAACCAAAATTACCAACATATATTCAAATTTAATATTGATGGCCCTGAACCTCATGTTACTGCAAATTTAACGAGGAGCCAAATATATTTAGTTGCATAGCTGAGAACAGGAATCTTCCCTCTAAACCTGGAAGTTGGCAGATTTAAAAACATCCAGGAGGACGATAGATTATGTGAATTATGTGATTTAGGAGAAGTTGAGAATGAATCACATTTTCCTCTGTATTGTCCTTTTTTTATGATGAGCTAAGAGTACCGATATTCAGTGATATGTTTGTTCAAAATCCAGAAATGTTCTGGTGGTCTGATGACGACAGAATGGGTTGGTTGTTTAATTTTAATGTTTATAATTTGGCTAATTTTATTTCTAAAGCTTGGAAGAAGTGCCAGGATAGGTTATTTGTTTAACATTATTTGTAATTTATGTTGCTACTCTGGTTTCTGGTCTGTTTTGCTTATTAATGGTGTCTTGTAAGCCTGTTTGGGCTGGGCACTTTGTGCATGACACAATAATAAAATTTATTCATTCATTCATTCATATTATTACTATGTCGTAGCCGGATTCAGAGTAATTTTTTCTCCACCAGCTGAACTATAGAAACATTGACAGCCTATCAAAATCTATTCAAAATTTTCAGGGAATCCTATCCTACATGGTACAGAAAACGGCCAAGTGACCATTAACAAAACATTATCCTTCATCAGTGTGGATGCTCACAACAAATGTCATCGTAATCTGTAGCTTTGTTGAAGGTTCTTGGCGTAGACTTTTGCAAACCAAAGGCACTGTGGCTCACCTAAGTAATCAATAGTGACCAAAGTGACCAAAGAATTTGCTGCAGTCTTGAATTAGCAGGCCACTGTGCAACATTCTATAAAGAACATATGTCAACATACATTCAGTGGTGAAATAATATATTATCATTAATTGCAGGTGACCCTGAATGAAGCATTTGTAAACATGGGGTTTTTAAAAAATTTTGTCAGAAATGTACCGAATAATAATAAATTGTCTTTGTCAAATTGTAAAAACCTGCATAATGATGTTGTTATTGGTAGGCAGATGTTTCACAGTTTCAATTTCCTTAGGCAAGTAGTTTCAAAAAGATTTTTTTAAGGCTTTTATGAAATTTAGGGGTGTGGTCTGATTTCAAAGGTCAAATCAAGGTCAAAATGCACTGTACTCAGTGACCCAGAATACATGTTGAGCCATGCTGCTTAGTACTTCCATGCCAAATTTCAGCTGAATCACTGCAACTGAAAAATTTGTCTAAAAGGCATTTACAAGATGACCGCCACAGTCGCCATATTTGAAAACAAATTGCAGTGATTTACATAAACTTTGGCATCCTCACTGGTTGGAAGATGTCGATAAAGTTTCAGTTTTATTGGCCCAGCAGTTTCAGAGAAGATGTTTAAAACTCTGATGATAACAACATACAAAAAGGCCATGACATATGCCCGCTGGACCATGAGTCCAGGAGAGGTAAAAATCAATTTAGAAGTTTCAATGTATAAAAAAGTGTACAACAAAGAGCGGTTAAGTACTGTATACAGTTCTTTATACCAGTATAATGTGCTGTTGACTTCAAAGTAATCTGCCTCAGCAGACACACACTTGTTCCAATATTCTTGCCATTGTAGGAGGCAATAGGCAACTGGAAGGCTTAAACTTCAGTGGCCAAGTTCTGTTATAATGTTACGATGAACAGTTGGAATATTATCAGATCATTCAAATTGTTTTGCTACTTTGGAACAGTCGACATAAAGAAATCAAATGTAGCAAGACTGGCAGAATACAGGGGACATTCATATGAATGTCTTTTCCTGCCAAATATTATTGAAATCACAGCAGCGTGCGAAAGACGTGTCATCACAATGAAGAACCTAGAGACCACTCTTTCACGGATTACAACTGTCTCTTCTAACTTTCTGGCATAAGTGAATTGATGTGTCTTAATACACAGAGTGGTTAACTGCCTATCCACAATGCACACACTCTAGACGAACAATGCGAGTAAACAGAAAGTCGCAAGACTTTTTGATCACGTGAAATTCCTTCTTTATTCTCAGTCTCTTGTATCAGTGAATCAATATTATGCTATAAGGCACAAAAATACAGCACGCAAATAAGCAGCCAATAGCTACACATTGCTTCACTTCCCATGTGCTACAATTTATTGCTTTGCAGTGTAAATGAATTATACACTTCCAAATTTGAGTAAGTATTCAGCCCATTGCACTAAGGTGGAGAAAAGTGTCATCACTTCCGCATTGCACTTCGGACATGATGTTAACTAACCTGCATTCTCATCACTCTTCAGCAGCCAATGCAGTGCCAAACCCCAAAGCACTGCGTGAATCACTGCAAAGGGCCCGTTACGGTCTGTTGCCGCTGCATTATCAGAAGCACACCAGCTGCCTGGCAGAAGTGAGTCACCACTCAGCCCTTAAACCTGGTTGCGACCCAGGTAGTGTCCATGCCAGCTCGCTCCGCCTGGTTTCTTTCAGCTTAGCCTACTTACTGAGCAAACACTGAGGATTAATCTGATTTCTGTGGTTTTTTTATGCCTGAACTGCTGCTAAATCTGACCCAGGGAAACGAAGGAACATGGAAGTACTCCAGTACCGGACCCACGGCAGCCTGCCCACATGAATGTGTAGGAGAGATCGCGTGAGAGTGTTCAAAAAAAAATTGAGCGAGTTAAGTTAGTTACTGAAAATGCGGCAGAGGACTTCAATAGGTGACCAAGAGAAAAACTCCAGTTTTCTCTCAGTAGACTGATTTTCACACAGGAAGGACAGCAAGAGTCAATGTACAAGAAAACGAGTGAACAAGATAAAAAACAAAAATGGTGTAACAGAGGGAATAAAACAAATACATACCTGCCAACTTTTGAAAGTGAAAAACCATAATCCTAATTATCTTATTATGCGAATCGCGCCCTTCCGTAGGTGGGGGTACAGCGGACTTCCCCGGGAAAAAATTTGGAAAAAAAAATAGCTGCTAAATACTGCATTTCCAGCTCTTTGAGGCAGAAATTTGACTACAATAATTCAGCTTCAATTCGACACTTTTGTACATAAAAATCCTACAACGTAGAACTTTTCATAGCCCGCGTAACATGCCCGTGATTACTGTGATGAATATTGTTATTGAGTTATATCCAAACCCCTTTAGTACAGTAAGTGAAAGGACCAAGAAAAACAAAGTCACAACAATTAGACAGATGGGTCATATTTAATGGAAACTAAATCTGAGAATGTGTCTTCAGTATGCAACAAGTTTGCAACTTATTCCACTGACCAAACAAAAGATATCTGAAGCATCTGTTAATTAAAAACATCATCATTATACATCACATTCAACCAAAGTAATAAATTAGTATCAAAATATATTTGCCACAGTGTTACAGGTAAGTAACTTCAATTATGATCAAGACGTATCAACATTAATTTGCCACAGTGTTACTTGTAAGTAACTTCAATAATGATCAACTGGTATCAACATAAATTTGTCAATGTCACTGGCAAGTAACTTCCACAATGATCAACTGGTATCAAAATAAATTGTCAAAGTGTTACTGATAAGTAAGGTCAATAATGATGCAGTTACTGTCCCTTATTTTCCTTTGTGCAGCGGTTCCGATTTTAGCCGAGAATGGTTCCAATTGAAACGCCTCATCCAATTCTGATTCCTTATAATCTTCATAACCAGCGAGGTGTGCCGATTGTTTACACAACCAACAGATTCGCTGCGATTGTAACAAAATGGCCGTCTTTGGAAAATATAAACTAGCATTGAAGAAACGGGAATAAACTAACATGTTTCATGTTTTATTTCATCATTATGTTTTAAAGCAAAAAGCAAAATCGTTTCACCGCTAGGTTTGCTGTTGTGCACTGCCTGTAGACCAAAACAAAGTGAGTCATGAGCCACACCTCCCTTAACCTCAGTATATCGAACCTGAAATGCTCACGAAACTGCAGATTTGCACTAATTGAAAATGTTAGCTGGCTGACGGGCTACTCCCCTAACACAACCGTGACACCTGGCCCATTGCTCAGACCGAGCCGCTAAAAACTCAAGCTCCGGACATTAGCCCACGCTACGATTGTAACATTTCATTGAATTGAATTGCCATAGTGACGTGTGCCTAACATTACTGTAACACTAATTAAAGCAGACAGTTGACTTCATGCTGTTACTTACCTGTCCTGGAGAAGAGCTAGCTCTGAGTCAAACTGTAGCCCCTTTAGCTCTGCAGTGCTCTCCACCTTGGAAATGCAAGGCCAATATTAATCCGGGTTCTGTCCCTTTCTTTATCCGACAAGTTCTTCGCTAATGACCGTTGTTTACTTAGAAGTAATTTCGGATCCTGCTCGTCTTCAGGTGAACGTTTCGTTGCGCTCTCCGCCATTTTGCTTTTTAAAAAATACGCGCTGCCACTGCTTGCTTGCTATATGCACGCATTCTCAGGAAGGAGGAGGAGGCGATTCTGCTCACTGGCTGTATGAATGCATTCTCAGGAAGGAGGAGATGACGATTCACGTGAAAGTACATGAACACGCGGCCGGACCGGCCTTGTAAACGACGGGCTGGAGATCAACACAGAGAGCGGGTGTGTGACGTCCTGCTATACTCCAGATGAAATTACACCTCTCGTTCTTCGCATAGCGATTTTTAATTCCTTCAATCTAGAAATGATGCATTTCCGCTTATTGCCCCTTTTAATACTATTTGTTATTTTCCAGCCGTAAACCGGACTGTGCTTTTGAAACCCGTAAGCATTACGGGCAAACCGTACTTGTTGGCAGGTATGCAAATAGTATGGAAGAAAAGTGACAGTAGCAATGGGTGTAATGCGGTAAAAAGGCAGAAAGATTTCTTCGAACTTACCACTGTTGTACTTCCTTTTCAGTAACTGTAAAGAAAAATAAAGAACATTATAAGCAATAAAATGATGAGCAATGAGCACAGTGATACAATGGTTGAGCTTAATTCCCCCTCCCCCCCAAACTACAATTTGCACAAACAACTGAAAGACTGTTCTGGGGCTATTTCGTCTTTGTTAATTCAGGAGGTCATGGCTCTCATCTTAAAAGCCGAATAGTTAGTGAAGGAAACTTTTTATTCCACAATCCTCCAACTTGGACCTCCATTTGTCATACAGGGGGACTGCAGACCCATCATAGTTGAGTCAGACAGGCTGCAGCTGCCCACATGACCACAGAGGTGACCAGCCTGCAGTGGCACTGAAGCCAGATGTGTAACTAACCTAATGCAAAATGAAAGATCACAAGACGAACTCTCAAATAGAAACTGCTTTAATTGGTTATTCTGTACTATTTTTGTTCATCTACTTCAGGATCATGACCCAGGCATGATCAGAATTCTAACAAGCAATGTCCTACCCCAATAAAGATGCAATTGAATAATTTTGTCAACTATACCCTAAGTCCCAGATGAAAAATCAGATTTTGGAGCAGGACAATGTACTGAAGCAGACTATAATGCCAACATTGTACACTTTGAGCATTATGAACATTGATAAGTGCAAACTTAAAACAACAATGGAACAAAATTGGTGCATTGCATCATTTTCAAGCAGGTTGTTCCAGCAAAGTGATTTTATATAACAGAAATCAGCCTCGTGACACTTTTAAATTTAAACACTAACTACAGTTTCTATCATATTGAAATGCAAAAAAATTACTCTGTTGAATTGAGGCATTTTAACCTGTAAGGCAATTTGGGGGACAAAAACTGTACACCACCATGACCATCTCAAATCCAAAACGGGCATTACAATATTTTGGATAACTGCAGAGTTCTTCGATAATGATTATATGTGATTAAGTACACCTTTTGAATAAATTCTACAACCCCAATTAAGTTAGCATATCATATAAAAAGCAAATAAAATAAAAAAGGAGTTATCTGAAATATCCATACTATGTGGAGTTAAAAAAAATTCAATTTAAAACAAAAGCGGTTGAGTGGACTTTGTGGGTTTTGCATTTCAACTCTTCAACTGTTTTATAAAGACACACTTTTTTCACATCTGATGACTGCAACTGACTCAACACATTTGCAATAATAAAGTTGCAAAAATAAGTTGATGCAAAATTGATAATGTAAAACAGGTGAGCTCACTGTGTGATAGCACAGAAGAAGCCTTATTCCCCACAATAGCCAAGACAAGTCAAGGTTCACAAACTGGCCAACAGATAAGCATATCATCCATCACTAAGCATATAAGCACATAATCCAAAAATGAACACAAAGTAAAGTATCAGTAAGATTTTGGGCACTCAACCCTCAACAGTGTGTGATATAATTGAAAGACGGAAGGAATCTGGCTGAATATCTATCTGTTAAAAGCAAAGTTGGACACCACTTCTGAATGTGTTCAATCTCTGATCCCTCAGACGTCACTATTATGACATAGTATTTTCAAGCCTGTGGTAAACATTTGTCAGTCAACATCAAGCACTGTTGCGTTCACTGATGCAAGACACAGCTTCATGATGGACAGCCCAAGCCATGCACCAGCTCACTCAAAAAGCTCTGCTGACTTCACAGGGCCCTGTGTCATCGGAGATGGATAATGGGACAGTGCAAGCATGTTTTGTGCACCATCAAGTCAACACATCATAGGGTTTTTTAAAAAGCAGCAGTTGTATATTCTGGACCAAAGACATCAAGGACAAGACAAGCTGCTATCAGGTCCAAGAGCTAGTGTCTGTCATAACATGTGGGTGTGATAGTGCCCAGGGCATGGGTGACTAGCACATTTGTGTAAGTAACATTGATGCAGAATTATATGTAAGAATTTTGGAGCAAGGAAAGATGCACCCTCGACGTTTTCTGATCCAAGGATATCCCCGCGTTGCCAAGCTAGACAACACCAAAGCACATTGAATAGGGATTATATGGTTGGGAGTGGTGTGCTTGCAATCCCAGTCTTACTCCAAGTGAGAATGCATGGAGTATCGTTTTCATCCATCCATTTTCTTACGCTTATCCAGAGCCCGGTTGCAGGGGTATGAGACTCAGCGGAGTGGCTCAAGCATCCCCCTCCCAAGCAACTTTCATCAACTCTTCCTGGGGGCCCCACTGCCCAGAATGCACTGTGCGATTTTGGGCTGTCCCAGACCAAAGATGACAGTCGTGAAAAAATTGTGTCAATGTTTTTGGTTTTGGATCCAAAACGGTGGTCCCACGTCACACTGTGAGAGACGTTCAGATAAGGCCACCAAAGATAGCCTGGGACAAAAGACTTACAGTGTCAGATATTTGGGATAACCGTGTCACTGAGGGGTCTATTCTCCCATTAGCGCGCAAGTCCTTTTTTACGCGATTTGAGTTAAGCGCTTTTGAGTTACGGGTATTTTCAACTACGCACTTCGATCACACCCATAGCGCTTAACTTCAGAATGTAGGCGGCCTTATGAAAGAGGTGTGACTAATGTAAAAGAAAGGCAGACTCTGTACCGAGCTCATTGATTATGGCTATCAGGAAAACATGGAAAAAGGATTTTATGATTAACCATGAAAATGCATTTGTGGTCCATGGACAACGCAAATCAGACTTTAAATTTGAATATCGTCGGCCTCCTGATAAAACCTTGTATCTCCAAACTGATAAAAAACAAAAACATGTATGTCCACTATTCTTACATGCAAAATTAAAATTTTTTATTTTAAACAATATTTATCCATTTATATCATTTTATTATTATTATTTAATTTTATATTTCTTTTTTATTTTCCTGTGAAGTTTGTCATTTTGAAGATACGAGGTTTTATCAGCTGGCCGACGATATGCTGCTGTAATAGTAGGCCTAAGTATGTCTGTGCCAAAAACTCATGCAGACATCTTTTTTATTTCTTACTCCAGCCACCGTGGCATTAAAGCTGTACAAACAAGGAAATTGCCGCAATAATGAAATAAAAAATAAAGAATTTAGCGCTTCTCAACCAGCACAACCAGAGAATTGAAAATGTGCCCCTCCTACACCAGCCTGTTTGTTCCGTGGAGGACAGGGAAGGAGACAAATAAACATTCTAGTCACACAAAGACAATCAAAGACAGTTTACATGATCTCATTTAGATATTGTGCACTTGAAATCTCAAACTATGTCAGGTTTGCAACTAAAGGACATGGAAACGCTTTAACAAGGATTCTTACCCCGCACGCGGTCATCCCCCCGCCCCGAAACCGCCTCAGCAAAGACGGAATTCCCTATCCGTAGCCTATCATATCCTATTTGATTTGAGTGACACATTCACTTGAACTTGAGCTTAATACTTTATTATAATCAATTATCCCATTTACTGATAATGACTCTTCCCATGTCAGCTATTCTTTATTGGCTAAAATTGATTATCAAATGGGTAGTGCTTTGGTATTGGCCAGGGTAGGGCTCAATCTAGAATAGCCTATTAAATAATATCTTTATTCACACATTAAAATACACAGTATTATCAATGGTAAAAAAAAAAAATTACAAAGACACGAGTTAGTTAATACAGATATCCTCAATTAGAAAATCAATTACAAAGACACGAGTTAGTTAATACAGATATCCTCAATTAGAAAATCAATATCCTCACTCATGAGAATATCACAATTTTTTAGATTATCACGAACATATAGGGCAGTCGCATTTGTTAGTAGAACATGAAGACAATGATGGCGACGTCGAGCCAAAGCTGAAAACCAAATTTCACAGATGTTGGTGTTGTATGGCAAGCGAGCACTGAAGGCTGATCCGAGGATTTGCCAGGTTCTCTGCACACCGGAGAAGTGTACACGCAACAGGTGGTGGGCATCCATCATCCACTGTGCATTTCACTGCACAGGAGGAGGAGATGGCATCCACTCTTTCTGCAGTGGAAGTGCATGGAGAAGAACTTGGAGCATCAACGAACTGTGTCAGACACCTTGACACAGACGCCTGTGATACATGTATGACATCACCAGCCACTCTCTGGAGCGACCCAGATGCCAGGAGCGGCAGCGCAGTTCTGACGTTGATGACCACTGGTATGTCTTGTGGATAATTGCTGTGGCTGGATAGCTGTTCATCCAGAAGTCGGCAAAGATAGATGATTGCCTCATGCACGGTCCAGGCGAAAGCGCTGGATGCACTCGATGTTTGTTAGTCCCAGGATGTCCAAACGAAGACCCCATTTTTATTCCTCTGCACCAGTCCCACCCACAGAGCTAAAGAAAACAATGGAGTGGGAAACGTCATTGGCTGAACCAACTGCAAAACCTGAGACGCGTCCGCCACCTTTTGTAAAGAATCGGCGGGGGAACTGTGCAATCAAATGCAGTACATACGTATACACGGCTAGATAAAATGAAATTAACCCCTTTGCGCAGAAGCCGAATCTGGCTTTTTAGGTGGTACCTGATTTAAGGCTTTATAATTCAAGATTGCAGCTTCACAGACAGAAAAACTTTGGCTCAATTGAGTCTAGACACTTGAAGCATTTAGACTCCCATCTTATTTATATTATCTTATAAACTAGTCCGAGTGCCTAGTAAAGTACTGTCATCTAGGCTACTCATATATTTCGTATCCAGCCTCCACATTTTCCTGGGTTTTTATTTACCAGAACAAGGAGGCGCCAATATATTTTGAGGGATTTCATTATTGTGAAGGGGGGTTTACGATTTAACATAAATATCTAATATCGCGAATGCATGTATGCTGCACATGCCCTAGCAACCCGGTGTGTTATCAGTAATTTGGCTGTTGCCGTTATATGCAACCATGTAGAGCAGCATTAGAAATGAAACTCTAGATTTTATGCATATATATGCATGATGTTTTTACACAAAAGTTTCTCTGGGTACCCAAACATCAATGTAAGTAAAAAAAGTACTGATTTAATTCCACAATGGCTGAGTTTGAACAAGGAATTCTTTCTGAAAATGAAAATGTAAATAGGCCTAGTTTTTGTTCGTGGGATACTTGTGTTTCTGATGTTCGTTTTTGTTATCACTTAATCACCTAGCTAGGTGTCCTCTAACACAGGACACCTTTACTGTGCTTTAACACCCTGTCCATGAAAATCATGAACAAAATAAGTGACAAGGCACACCTTTGGCACAGTCCAACACCAGGTATTAAATAAAAAATAATAATAATTATTAAAAAAACGATGACAAACTTGATTTCCAGCTGTGCTAAGTGCATAAAAAAACTGAGAATTATTTGAGTGATGGTTGATCCAGACCGTCCCGCGTTGGAATTAGAGGATCAACTGACGTCAGGCTAAATGACCAGAACATTGCTGACACATTCTAAATCAAAAAAGAATGAGCGATTCAGAGCAAGTTAGAGAATAGTATCAATTTTTAAGCGATGCATGCATCCCTTATTACGAAGGGATTTTGGCACTTCATTGCATTTTTGTATCGCTGTATACTGTACTGTTCTGAAAATATGTCAAGCACGTGAGCACTGACAACATTGATTCTAACCCCACAAACTGACAAACCTGCATTTTAGATAGTACTTGGCTAGGATTTCTCTACGTGCAAGGTACTGAAGGGCTTTGAAATTTGAAGTTTTTATCATTTGCCATTAATTATGTTTTACTGAAGGGCTTATGTAATCTGTGTCTTACCTTGATTGGCATGACTGGTTATTAATTACAGTATTAGAACATAACAGGAGTTAAATTGGCTTAGGTATGAGTTGCAGTTGTAAAAAAACCAAATAAAAAATATACAGATATCTTATTGGTGCTGTAAATTAAACCTAATAGGCTGTCTAGTAAAAGCTGGGGAGGACTAGTAATCCTGGGTCATTACTAGTCCGGATGTCCAGTGAAAAAAACAGAATTTCTATCCCTGATATACAAAAACCAATGTTCATGTCTAAGGAATGCTGTTTTCATACTTTGACCACAGGTATTTGTGCCTTGACAAAGTGCTCTTCAGTGCTCTTTATTCTAGATTTTTATTTTTTATTATAATTTTTATTTCAATATTTAAATGTTCATCTTGGTTCATAATAATTACCAGTATTAATTTCTTTCACAGTAAAAATATTATGCATGATAAAAATCATACTTGCTATACAGTTCTGAAAAATGCTACATAATGCTACAGACTTCAAGAGACTGCAAAGCATTTTTGCTCCGCAGTCATTTTTGCTTAATGCCAGCCTGCCTGCTTTAGTGCAGATGCTGGCCCTATCCACCTGTCGATCTCCCAAACTATCTTACCCTAAATCATGAACAAAAGCCCAAGATACTTAAGCTCCTCTACTCAGGGTAACTACTAACCCCCTACACAGAGGGGACAATCAACCTTTTTCCGGCAGATCAAATCCTGAGGCCACTAAACAGGACTTTCTCCAAGCCTTTACTGTGCTTTAACACCCTGTCCATGAAAATCATGAACAAAATAGGTGACAAGGCATACCTCTGGCACAGTCCAACACCAATTGTCTGACTTACTGCTGAGAAAACGGACACAACTCCTGTTTTGGTTGTACAGGGATCGGATTGCTTGAACTAACTACTCCAGAGCCCCATACACCCGACAGCACCCCCCACAAAATACCTTGCGGGAAATGCTAATTAGCCTTCTTCAAGTCCATAAACCACATGTAGACTGGATGGGTGAACTCCCATGACCGTTCTACTATCCATGCAGGGGTACAAAGTTGGTCCACTGTTCCACAGCCAGAATGGAACTTGCATTGTGCCTCCTGAATAAGAGGTTCAATAGGTACAATAGGGCGGAGTCTCCTGTCCAGTACCTTGGTATAGGCATTTCCAGTGGAAGCAGAGTGGGTTGAGCCCCCTACAGTAGGAGCACACCCTCCAGTCGATCATTTTAAATGGGAGCCACCTACATAGTCTGCCCGGTCCAAGGGTACTGTACCAAACATCCACGCAATGTTGAACAGGCGTGTCAACCATGACAGCTCAACAACATTCAGAGCCTTCAGCATCTCTGAGCTGATCTCGTCCATCCCCGATGACTTGCCATAGCAAAGCTTTTTGACTGCCACATTGGCTTTCACCAGGGAAATAGGCCAAGACTAACCCAAGTCTTTTGTCTCTGCCTTCTCCATGGAGGGTGTGTCTGTCAGATTCAGGAGTTCCTCAAAGTGCTCCTTCTACTGGTAAAGAATATCTCCAGTCAAGGTCATCAGTTCCCCACCCCAGCTGAAAACAGCCTGGGCAAAGCCCTACCTCCCCTTTCTGAGTCGTCTGGCGGTTTGCCATAACCTCTTTAAGACCACCCAAAAGTCCTTCTCCACAGCCGCACCTAACTCCTCCCAAGCTCAAGGTTTTGCTTTGGCAAGCAACGCGGCTGCAGTCCTTCAAGCCTGTCAATACTAGTCTGCCGTGTCCGGAGTCTCTTCGGCAAACCAGACCCGAATGGCTGCTATCTTCAGCTTGACAGCCATCCTCTCACTGCTAGTATCCACTAACTGGTCCTTGGATTGCTGCCATGACTGAGGGTCCTCTACCAAATGTTCCTGGTCAACCCTTGCAATGCATTCAGGTTTACCAGGTTTGTCCAGCATTCTTCTCTGCCATTTGATCCAGCTTAACATCAGGTGGTGATCAGTTGGCAGCTCTGCCTCTCTCTTCACCCATGTGTCCAAAACATATGGCTGCAGATCTGATGACACAACTACAAAATCCAAATCCATCCTCAACATTTGGCCAAGAATGATCTGGTATCAAATACACTCATGTACCCCTTTATGCTCGAACATAGTGCTTATTATAAATAATCTATTGCTAGCACAGAAATCCAATAACAAAACACCACTCAGGCTCAGATCAGGGAAGCCGTTCCTCCCTCCGAGTGTCTCCATCATTGCCCACATGAGCGTTGAAGTCCCCCAGCAGAACTATGGAATTCCCAGTTGAAGCCTTTTCCAGAACTCTGCCCAGGGACTCCAAGAGGGCTGGATACTCCAAACTGATGTTCCGTACGTAAGCAGGAACAACAGTCAGAGTGTTCCCCTCTCCGATCCGCAAGCACATTGCACATCACAGCAGCACCCAGCCAAGGAGATATAAGAATCCCCAAACCTGCTGCCGCCTCTCATATTTTGACAACTCCAGGAAAGGAGAGTCCAGCCCCTATCAAGGAGTTTGGTCCCAGGGCCAGAAATGTGTGCAGAGGTGAGTTCGACTCCGGCTCCTTCCCCGCCAGTGTGGTGACGTTCCATGCACCAAGAGCCAATTTCCATGACCAGGGCCCAGAAAGCCAGGGCCTCCGACCCAGTCTGCCACCCAGACTACAAGGCACCCGACCTCTACTCCTCTCCTTATGGGTGATGAGCCCACAAAGACGTGGTTCCCCGTCGCCTTTTCGGGCTAACCCTGGTCGAGTCCCGGGAAAGACCCGGCCACGAGGTGCTCGCTTTCAAGCACCCCTCCTAGGTCTGGCTCCAGCAGAGGGCCCCAGTATCCCTATTCTGGGCATGGGGCTCATATTTCTGGAGGGCCAGTGCAAAGGAGTCTAGTAAATGGCATTTCGTCTGGCCCCTCACCTGGGACCAATTTGCCATGGGAAACCCCAGCAGGAGCACATGCTCCAGGTAGCATACACTACAGGCCAAAAAAAAAAAAAAAAAAAAAAAATCACACATCAACTGTTCTTTCCATATTTTTTGCACATGATACTACTTTAGTGCATAAAATATAGGAAGCCAATATGTTTTGGGTGAATTCCAGTATCAGACTACATTTTAAAGCTGTCTTGACTGATTGATCACTGACCACAATGTTTTATAATTGAGTTCCAACGCCTTTGTGTTAAAATTGTTCACGTCCTAGTGACATAAAATCATGCTATGTAACAAGTAGACATGCTGTACAAATGCCTTCCCCAAAAACAAGGGGTCACAATGCACTTGGTGCACCATTAAAAATCTGAGGGTGGCCCCAAACTTTTGGCCTGTAGCTCCTAGGATCGCAGTGGCACATAATTTCCTCCATCACGATACGGTAGAGATTCTTTGAGAAATGCATTGTGCATTATGAAGCAGAATATAGTACAACGATGACCCTGAACATTAGCTCTGCTGCAAAATGGAGGAATCAGGGGGAATCCCACTCGCTAGACTTGACTGTCTTCAGCATAAAAACGCTTACAGAGTGTGATAAAAACATATGATAATGAACAGTGGTAAACAGCTGACTGTGCCAACTGTCTTAGGCTTTTGCAGTCACAATGGTGTATTTTCAAAAAGCAATTCAATTCACAAGAAAATCAAATAGTGTGTTTTTGTTCCATTTTCTGTATAGCAGAAGGCGCATGAGCAAATCTGCCCTTTTTTTTTGTTTTATCTGCATTTCCCATAATCCACCAACTTTTTCAGAATTTTGGTTGTACAATGAGCAGACTACTTATTTTTGGATTCAAATCCATCCAGCACTCCCAGAGCTGGCAATAGCAAACTGGTAAATAAAAGCTCCCTCATGCAATGTACTCAGCCAGTTTCTCAACATTTTGGCTGACAGGTGCTGGCAAAGTTGAGTTTGCACTATAATAGCTTAATGTGCTCGCAATGGATTGACTCCATCCATGCGTCAATGTGAATTAAAACATCTTAGCTCTCTAATTACTACGTGGTGATTAGATGGATAATATTTATATTTTCATTTCGTTCAGTGTAATCCAGAAGAGGTAGGTATGAATAAGTTGCATGGCCAACCCTGATCAAATGATTAGTGAAGGTTAACATATAATTTTTTCCTCTCCTTAAACCAAAAATTCCAACAGCTAATCTGTGAAAAATTTCAATATAATGACAGAAGAGTTCAAATTCTAATACCACAAACGCCCATTAATAGTAACAGGTCTGATTTGTTGAGTGCAGTGTGCAGTCGCCATTTTACTACGGAGGATACTGACTTTGGGTGCATCTTCATAAATTAAAGAAAATCAGGTCAGACAATGACAATGATAAAGTGAACTCGTGATGCTTTGACAGAATTGGCCTAAAATGGACATTATTGTTTTTAGTTACAGCTCCAGCTGTATTTGTTCCTTCTAACGTGCTTTTAAACAAAGACAAACACTGGAAACACTAAATTCAGTTCTTGAATGATCAATTAATATCAAAGATGGATAAATGTTATTCAACGTCAAGTGGCTCATGTGAAAATTTAACTGTCCCCTTAATAATCTCATTCAAAATCTAATTGATTAAATTAGATGAGACAAACCTAGACCTGATCGCCATCAGCCGTGTTAAATCAAAATATCATTTAAAGTAGAACCTCTGGATATGTCCTCATCGCTAAAAATCAGGTAAGACTATGACTATGATGAAGTGAATTCATAGGCATGACACCTCAACCTCACACTTCCTGGTGCAGAGATTTTGCATCACGGAATTTTCCCTGTGTATCAGATTTGGCCCAAAAAAGTTAAATTAGTTTGTAGTTATAGAACCAGTTAATATTTTCTCTTTCTAAAATGTACTCTGTGTGTCCCGAGTTAACATAAAATTCAGTTCTAAGATTTTTTTCATTTTCAGGAGAGGCTTTTTTCCATCATTCGGTTCGCAAGTACGCCGACAGAGCAAATGCCCCAACTCCAAAAAAAAAAAAAAGAAAGTTTACACTTTCGATGAAGTGTTGCTCATTAAGGCTTAATACAGCATGTATAATGCCTTCATAAATGAGACTTAATGTCTTCATAAATTATAAATAAGCAAATGTCATGTTTTGTAAAGGGTGAAATAACACATCCTTGTTCAGCATGTGATGCCAGATGTCATATAACTGACAATGTCACCTAGTTAGTGGTTAAATACTTTAAAGGGTGACATTGTCATTGTCACTTCTGGCATCACATGCTGAATAAGGATGCGTTATTTCACCCTTTACAAAGCATGACATTTGCTTATATATGATTTATGGGGACATTATGTTTCATTTATGAAGGCATTATGCATACAGCATAAAAAGTGTGACCAAAAAAAATGACAAAATATTTTATAAAATAACATGTTTTATTTTAATTTCTCTCCAAAACCTGAAATGAAAGTATGGTTACAACCAATTGATTTTTTTTCTGAAGGCTGAATGGGTCCACTGATCATAGTCTATTTGCTTCGACCCAGAATTTCAGTTTTCTTGGACCATTCTCGTGGCCAGAGTTATCTTCCCATGCTACGAGTACGGAGTAGTTGTGATGCAAAGACACCTCTGGGAATGAGATTCCCTGAGAGCATTTGGCTGAAAACGTGCAAACATTTACCTCCGAATATACAGAGATAAGTTCTCATGAGCATCCAAGCAGGATCAGAGAAAATTATAAAATATACAGAGGAAAACTCTGTTTCTGAAACTCTTGGTTTCTACAGTGTCACCTCATTTGAGATGAAAGAGGGTATATCTATACAAGAGCATGCAGTGTTTACATGTGCAGCAGTAATGTGCTACAGGCCCATTTTGACAAAATTCAGTGATTCCAGGAATGCAAAAAGAAAGATAGCTCATTATTATTATTTTCTTTTTAAATTTGACCCTCCAACTGGATAGAAATGCAACAGAACTCTCAATAATGTTCAGAATGAATGGGGGAAAATTTTTTTTTACTCACCCCTCCGACTTGGATTTCACAATAAAAAATCTTGCGAACCGAATGATGAAAAAAGCCTCACCTAACCAAGGAAAAAAAAGTTATCCATCACCAAGTGGCTGGGGTGAAAATGTCATTGTTCTCTCAGTAATTCATTCAAAATTCACTAAATAATTGGGCTAAATTATACTGAACAAAAAAATAAACGCCCCTTGACAAATATTGATGCCACATGGAGTTAACAACTGTAAGTGAGCATATGCTGACTTTTACTTGAACAATGGGGATATTTCTCTTGATTTGTGTACCATTTTTTAATCCATCTCTGTCAGTGAGCATCTTCACAGTGATTTCACTCAGTACATGGGTGCGGCATTTCCAGATGGTGATCAGACAGAATGAGCAGTATCCAGACACTCCTTATACTGGGGACAATAAAAGGCCACCCCAAAATGTCAAATTTTGTCAAGTCATTATCCCTCTGATGCCTCAGGTCATGAGGGAACTTGCCATTGGCATGCTGGATGCAGGGATGTCCACCAGAGCGGTCTGCATGCAGTTCCTTGAAGCAGAGCACGTTCCAGTTCTGGACTGGCCCACATATTCGCCAGACATATGTCGCCCAGAGCATCTTTGGGATGTTCTGGATCGACGTGTCCGCGACTGTGTTCCAGTTCCGGATAATGTGCACCAGCTCCGTCTGGCCCTCTGGGAAGAATGGAATAACATTCCACAGGCCACGATAGACAACCTGATCAACTCCATGCGAAGGAGATGTGTTGCTCTGAGAGACGCAAATTGTGGACACACAAGATATCGAACATTTAATTTCTTCAACCTGACCCCCAACATGTTCAAAGGATTGTCACTCCTTTGCAGATGCCAATATCAAGATGTAATGGACGGTGATCTGAAGATTAGTCATTAACAAAATTGAATTTTGATTCGCTTCATATATTGCATAACCCTAATGTTAATGAAAACTCAAAAATTTGACATGGGGCATTTATATTTTTGTTCAGTGCAGATGTGACAAACCCAGGCCAGATCACGGTCAGCACTGCTGAATCTAAACATCATCTAGATGGAACCTTTCCAGTAATGAGAACTATGGTAAAGGGTCTCAACAACACTATTCTCCAATTTGAAGAAAATCTGGAAGAGATGAGAATGCCATTAAAATATATCAGTCTGTAAAAGAGTTATATTGTGAATACATTCAGAAGGCGATAGGACTCCCACAGTGTAGGCCATCTACTCCAAACAAAAAGAAGAAACAAACTAGATTTAGTCAGTAAGCATGGCTTACAGGATACCCCCCGCAACAACAAGTAGTCGGGCAGTACCACAGTCAATAGACCTTCCAGCAAGAAAAAGAATTTTCTAAATCGGAAGAGTAGGTTATGAGATCTAGGTCCGGACGCACAGACGCACGCACGCACACACGGACGGACAAAGCAAATCCAGTATAGCCCCCCTAAACTTCGTTGTGGGGGGTATAATAAACTTTGTTGCAGGGGGTATAAAAATGGTGAATCTTCCCAGGAGTGAAAAGCCTACTAGAGCAGATATAAACTCAAACGAGACGTCACAACAAAACCCAGACAATCATATACGGTTCTGCATGACTTGCTCACCTCAGCAACAGGTCAGCGCTCATGATTCTACCGCTAGATACAGGCCGGTCAAAAACTGGTCATCACAAGAGAGTCACAAGGTAAAAACCATTGCCACCTAAGAGGACCGTGATGGCTCTTCTCACAAAAACACCTTGATGACCCACTACATCTAGTGTAAAGCTATCAGAGCATTCCAAAATAAGCACATTATACCAACAGTAAAGCAGTAAAGGCATTAAAATATGAAGGTTATGTGATGGTGTGGAAACAATTTTCTGCACAAGGGCACGGGAGACATATACAGCAATTGATGGAACTATGAATTTTCCTCCTTAAAAGAAAAAAAAAAAAGTCGCCAGTCTATAAACTGGAGCTCAGGTGCAATTTAGCTATAAAGACAGCTATTCAAAGCACAAGAGCAAATCCACCTCTGAATGGCTCAAAAGAAAAAAAAAATATTTGAATTTTGCAGATCCTAGTCCAACAACTGATGATACCAATTCATTCGTTATGGCAGGACCTTAAAAGGGTAATAAACACTCCAAACTCTCCAATGTAGCAGTATTAAAGTAATGCTATAGAGAACAGCAGGCCAATATTCCTCCACATCAATATGAAAACTCTGATCTAGGCGGGCAATAGCTTTTACACATAACAGGGTGGAAACCGAGCTTGTAAAAACTGCTTTTAGAGCTGTGCTCCAAGGACATGAAATAGGTTTCAAGAGGTTTTTAAATTGGATGCCTTAACCTCTTTGGAGAAGTTAAAAAAGTGATGAACGATTTGGAAGTCAAGGTTAGCGTATGTTTCAAATAATGTTGCCATAACATTATCAGCTGAATGTTTTAGATGTATTACTGTACGTCAATTTTACTGTTTATATTATTGTTCACGTGTAATGATTAAGAGATTGTTGCAAACAGGACACCATTGCACATGAGACCAAGATCTCATTGGGCTTCCCTGTTAAAACAAGGCCTAAGCTGTCAGCGGCCGACAGCAAGGGGTATATCCCTGAAATTTCCCAATCCTCAAAGCCCTTTTTATATGATTCCCCTTTACTAGACCAACAATATGAGGCAAATTTGAGGTCTGTGTAATTGTTCCAGAGATACGGTTAAAAAACTGATTTTTTCAATATATAGCGCCACTTGGTGGCAAACCTAGGAGTGCATACTTGCCCAAAATCTAATCAGTTTATCCTCTCTACCATATCTACCCATATGCTAAAAAATGAGAAGCCAACATAAAGTATTTTGTGAGTTATCGCACTAACAGCTAAAATCTGCGAACGTGGCGGCGGGAGGGGCGAAACCATGATATCCCTGAAACTCGTATTTCGGGGATATAATAAAGTTTAAAAAACTGCATTTTTCATTTCTTTGCATTGTCCTGGTCTTATATCACATTTAGCATTTTTCAGTTGATCACAACGTATAACTATCTTTTGGAGGAAGAGGCAGCACCGCGGACTCTGGACCCCATCTCCTCTGAAAATCCAATGTTTTATTTATCGTATAAAGGTCCCAACAATCAGGGCACTTGGAATTTTCTGCAATCCCCCCTCCCAATACCACTTTTGGGAAGTAAATATGTACAGCCCACAGTTCAAAACTATATGGGAAGAAAGAATAAATACTGCTTCATAAGCAATGGCAGGATTGTTCCAATATCCTTCTAGTAAAAGGACAGAAACACTCATGTTCTCCAGCCACATACAAACCCATGGTTTTTAGAGTCACAAACAATATCACACTCCTGCCTCACTGTGCACTACTACCACTAGACTGAAGAACACAAAGTCACTGCCCCATACAACAATGCCACCAGCAACAGAACACTCCCACCCTGCCTTGCTGTCTGGGCCTCTGAGGGGTCCGAGTACACAGTCAACAAGATCGCTGAAGTGCTTCAATCCAGACGGCAAGGAAGAGAAGAGAGGAGCAAGAGAAAAACAGTAAAGGGAGACACAGCGATGAAGGACTGGGAAGGACGGAAGCCTTGGCAGAGAACTGTCGTATTACTGCCAAAGCAAACCAAAGCATTATCCGAAGGAGAAAAATCAAACGACCCCTAATGCAATCAAGCTTTGCTCTGTCCCCTGGCTGGTCGCCATCTTAATGACAAAAGTCATGAATTTTGATTATCAAACTCTCACCCTCTAAAGCATAGACAGCAGAAATCAATTTCCAAGGCTTAATGCCCATACAATGGCGAGAACAAAGGAGAGGGGTCAGTGGAATCAATTTAACCTTAAATCTTCTTCACTTTTCCATTAGTTTTTAGTGGCACTACTGCAATACTCATCACCCACATAAGACAAACATGAGAACAAATTAGGTTTGACAGCACAATTGAACATTGCCCCACATCACACTCAAGACCACTGCTGTTGCATTTTTATTCATTCTTTCGCAGTTTCAGCAACCTGCAAAGAATTTGGCAAAAAGCTCTGGTGTAGATTAGCAGTGAGCAGCCTCGAAGCGAGACGGTCGCTGTACGTCTGGGGTTCCACATGTCTTAAGACTCTTTCCTACCGAGATTCCACATTATCTGCAGATGAGTAATTCCAGCATTGTGGCATTTTGTTTATTCTCCCTGCCAGACTCTACCCGGAAATTTACGAGTAACTGTGTTCAGTAGACATTTCGGAAATGTCACTTAACATTGAATGCGTTGGTATCTCAGCTTGTTCTTTATATACCCATGTCAAAATATGGCCAAACTAGTTTTCACTTAGTCTAGGTCTCCTGCCATTACAATAACTAACTTGATGGAACTGTACTCCCCTTCTCTCAAGGGAAGGTCGGCCCGTCGTTCCTTTTGCAATTCTTTCCTGCACAATTGAGTACCACAGCAATCTATAGCAATTTTCTCTTTTCTCTCCGTTTTGTCATCCTGCTGGTTTGCTTATGTTCACCTTTACTTACATGGCAAGTACAGCATATTGTGGCGTCTCTTCAACCAACAAACAGCGATCAAGAAGCCACACAAGTTTTATTGAAATCACATAAAAACAGACATAACAAGGAAACTGTCCATCATTCTGCAAAAGCATCTCCAAAGGAAACTAATAATTTTCCTTCTCCAAGTCAACAGACACACACGAGGACTGAAGCTGGATATTCGGGTCTCAACACCGAATTAAATTTCCTGGTATTCAGGCTCTCGCTCATTTCTCCAAACATCACTGTCCCTTCTTCCATTTTCTATACGAGGGTCACGGGGCGAGCAGGAGCCTATCCCTGCTGACTACGGCAAAGGCAGGGACCCACCCTGAACAGCTTGCCAATCCATTGCAGGGCGCACACACCATTCACAGACCATTCACTCTCACACCTATGGGCAATTTGGTGTCTCCAATTAGCCTGATATACATGTCTTTGGACTGTGGGAGGAAACCGGAGTACCCGGAGAAAACCCACGCGAACACGGGGAGAACATGCAAACTCCACACAAAAAGGCCCCAGGCAGGATTCAAACCCACGACCTTCTTGCTGTGAGGCAGCAATGCTAACCACTGTGCCACCACTATCCCTTTATTTGATGGAAAATTTATGGAAATGAAACCCTGTGCGAATAGGGCTACAGATACAGCACTCATTTGCATGCTGCAGCTCAATATTATTACAGAAACCTGTTAAAATGGATCAATTTCACAACAAGGCACAAAGAAGCACAGAGAATTCTTAGGCTTTCACACACTGGACCGTGTTGGGATTGGTGAGGGGAAAACAAAAGATTTTCATTAGCGCTTCTCATGAGGTGCATCACTTCACTTTGACTTCCTATCACTGAGCGGGAAAGCGTGTTGCGGCAGAGTCCTGGCAGCCGCCAAAATGGGATTTGGACCAACTTATAGAGATGTTGAGAAGAGTACAGTAATTTCATGTCATACACATCACGTGAATAAGATTTCTTCACACTACGAGCATTGATAATGTGAGTTAAAGATTGCTTGCTGGTGTACGTGTACTACTGGTAATCTTCATGCAGTTTTCTGAGCAATTATTTTCGTGTATGCATCTGTCTGGGTGTGTTAGTCCATGTAAACTTGGCTCAAACTCTAAAAATGAATTTTAAGTATAATGAGGCAGATTATCAGGATTCATACCGGGCTCTGTAGCCCAATCTTTCCTTTGTGATTTTAAGATAACCAAGGAGCCGTTTGCACCAAGGACACTTATCTCATTCACAACACCACCATCAAGATTTCATTAACCTCACTCAGTAAAAAGGTGTCTTTTTGTGCCTGCCAGGTAACTTCAATGCCAGGCAACAATAGCAAATAAATTTCACTGGAACAATAGGCATGTTGTTGGTATTTGAAAAGGACTGCAAAGCGACACTTCTGTTCACCGAGAGAGTGAGAGACAAAATGGTTTCAAAAACAATACAAGTGGTGCCAGCCACAGCATACCCCGCCCGAGGGAGACGTTTCAGTGCTTTGGGTGTTGAATAACCTGAGACCCCCCCCCCCTCTGCCAGCATTAAACCCCTACTGCTAACAAGCCTAATTATGTCACACCATGGTGTAGCATATGGCTGGAAGCAGAATTAAAAAATGTGTAAGTTGAATCCAGTTAGAGAGTGATTAAAGCAGATTTAAGGGACGTTAACAAGAAAAAAAAAGATTTTTGGTTTTTCAGTGGCCTTGTCCTTGACTGAATTAGGCCCAAAATTTAATCAGGTGATCCTAGCGCCATTGCAGACCTTTCTTGAAAATTTCATGTAATTTGAGCAAAAACTGAGCTACAATGCTAGCAAACATGTTAAAAAGGGGGGGAAAAATACAAATGAATGCTGGAAAACACCCCTCTCATTTTGGGCAGAGTAATAACTTTTGTGAAATGATATGATGGGCCAAAACAGTTTTAAAGGCAATAAGAAACTTTGATCGATCAAACTCTGCCTCAATGAAACAGTACCTCTACCTCAGCAGCACACAAACATGGGCAGTACAGGGTAACACACATCCCATGTGAGAATAATGAGCTGTGAGGAGGAGCTGATAAATACAAGAATAAATCATGACTGTGTCTGCAGATCAGAACCTTGAAATGACACACAGAAATACAGCTTTAAAAATAACTACAGAAATTAATCAATCAATGCCTGAACCGGTCAAAAAATAAATAAATAAAATGGTTAAATCATAATGGATGATTCAGATACCAGCAAAAATGATCTCTGGTCCTTAGGCTCCAGGACCTCCCTGTTGAGTGACACAGAAGAGGAGGAGAAGTGAACTGCATGATCGGTCAGCCTCTCCTCTCCCCTCATCAGCTTATTGGCTGTCCTATGGGGAAAAGGATGACCCATGTCTCGGGATGAAAAAGGACACATCCTGTTCTCCTCTTTGGTTTGACAGTAGTGCAGTCATTGCCCCTTCAGTCTAGAGCAATGGCCCGTCTCCCTCCTCGGTCACTCCTAAGATCCACTACAAAATAAGGATGTTGATTTTTTGTGAATGCATATCAGTGGCGGCTGGTGAACTGGCGAAAGGGGAGGCTCAAAACAATCCCTTAAAATTAATGATTGGTCCAATCATTCATTAAAATTACCATTATAGAAACTCCAAAAACTCTCAACATTATCAGGTGTGGCCAGTTTTCATTCATAACGCATACCTGTCAACTCTCACGCATTCGGTGTAAGTTTAAGTGGCATATTTACGTTCCTCTGCTGTAGTCAGCTATTACTCAATCAACGCGTATATAAGAGATTCTCGCGTGGAATTGAAGTCCTTGTGCACTGGAGGGGGTGGAAGCAATGGAATTGCATAAAGATCTTTCAAATGATTTTATTCAATTTAAACGATCATGAGGCACATGGCTTCCAATCCCTGGATAAAGAAAAGCGTGAGAAGTCTGGAGTCTGTTGGGATTCTGTCATTCGTTTCTCTTGTTTAAGTTCTGTGCCTGGCTTAGCCATGTTTAGAATTTCTGTGTTTAGTGACCACTGCCTGTTTGACTATTCTTAGTATTGTGTATTGTGTTTTTTGGTATTTAGATTTCTTGTTTTATTATGTTTCATGCCATAGTTATTCTTGCCATGTTTTCATTCTCTTGCCTTGTTTATTTCTGCCATGCCATGCTTTGCACTACGTCTACACCGTCTTGTCTTGTGTAGGTCTTTACTCACGGTCCCTAGTCTTGTGTGCCACTCATTCGGGTGATTTATTGGTTTCTGGGTTTTCAATCTTCCTTCATTATCTCGTGTGCTTCCTTCCTCTCTCTTTTACTATCCACTAATCAATACTAACAGTTTGTTGTTTTCGCTAGATTACTAACCAATATTAACATTGTATATTTTTACAACTTACTAACGTGCACTCGGGATTGTATAGCTGCACATACTAATTGAATAACAATCTCTCAGCAATCGCCCGATTCTAATCACCGCCCTCTTGCCTATCTCTGTTGCAGCTTCTGTGAATTTCCACTTATACTTTGTGCTTTCCTTTTCTTTTATCTATGCACTTTAGTACTCCTTAACAGGAGCTGTTGTTTGATCATAGGATTGTCTTGTGATCCCTGTCTGCGTTTTGGCATTTGCCAAATTCATGTAATTAGATTATTCCTCATGTGTCACTCCTGATTATCGTATCGATTGCACCCGTTCTCCCTGATCATGTGTTTCACCAGCTGTGTATTTAAGATGTCTGTTTAGCCACTTCCAGTTGTCAGATCATTCTTCCTAGCTTCCTGTGCCACGTTTGTTTACGCCTTGATTCTTAGTGATTTATCTTTCTGACTGGACCGCCTGACTACCGAGCTTTGCCTATTCTCTGTATTGTACCGCATTCTTGTGTATCGATCGATTTTTGCCTGACTACGGATTTTGTTTTTGGTGCCCTGGTTACGATTCTGGATTTCGCCCTTTGGATACTGATTTTGGATTGCGGACTTTGTACTGTTGCCAGCTCTGTTGGGGGGTTACCCCCTTCAGAAATAAAGCCTCCTTTTTGCATTCATCTGGTTTTCGCTATTGGTTCATTTCGTAAATCACAACAGAGTCGTAATCGGTATGCGTTATGAATGAAAACTGGCCACGCCTGATAATGTTGAGAGTTGTCAGAGTTTCTGTAATGGTAATTTAAATGAATGACTGAAAACAAGTTTCACCAATCAGTAATTTTATGGGATTGTTTTGAGCCTCCCCTATCGCCAGTTCACCAGCTGCCACTGATGCATATGGATGTGAGTGAAGAGGGCAGACTGACCATGTTCAACAGCATAAAAAATGGAAAAAATCAATGTAGTATGGAAGTGTTCACATCAGAACACTTAAAATCTTTATGGCACTGTGGTCTTGCATTAGAAACAGTTTTAGCTAGTGGCTCTTCAAGCAAAATAATCAATTTGTCATTTATTCACTTAAATTTGAGCATATTTCAACATGCATGAGTGGGAGCAGGGTGTTATCAGGTTTTTAACACATTGCGCTGTCAATTCAACATTACCAGTTTGTGCATGCAACCCTTAACAGAAAAGAATCTGTTTTCTGTTAAGGGTTGCAAAAAAATGTAAAAACATGCAAATCTGTTTTCTCCGTTAGATGAAATTCAGCATCCATTAACGGCCAGTATCAGCTTCCTACTGACTGAGCCCTATTTACTGAGCCATGTGGAGTAGGAATCCCAATAGCCGAATGGAACAGAATTCTTTTTTTTTTTTTTTTTTTTTTTATAAATTTGGCATCTCCAATCCCACTCGAATCTGGAATGCCCAATTGATGAACTATGTACAAAGCTTGCTCGTATGCGACCCCAACTCAGGATAGTGAAGACAGTTCACGGCTCTCCTCCGAAGCACGTGCCCGTCAGCCACTGCTTCTTATACACTCATTGGTTGAATCTGCGCAAGTTCAGAACGAGGACGGAGGATACCCGGACATGAACAAACTTTGATTCTTCCTGAGAAGCGCCTGTCAGGAGGCGCTTGAGCAACGAACAAAGCTTTTATTTCTATACCCTTACCCGGCAGTGCCTTCCCAATTTGAGTCCCTGTAGCGCGATGGCCAATTGTGCGCTACGCTGAAAAGGCTGCCAACCACTGCCGGCTGGTACGACCACGGCTCGAACCCCTGACGTATTAGTCACTTCTGCATGGCAACGCAGTGCCTTAACCGAGTGAGCTATCCGGCAGCTCAGAACTGAATTCTAATAAAGATAAATTAATCTCGATCAGTGGTTCTCAAGGTCGTTCCTCCAGACCCCCAGTATGTGCTGGTTTTTGTTCCAATCACTACTGGAAGCCCAAAAATTAACAAAATGTCACTTTTCCTTAATTGTTCCATTTACTTTCCGAAGGAAAATGAACCCCTTTCAGTCATACCGTGTTGACAAAACATCAAATACATTCTCATCATTCTGTCTGCAATGAAATAAAAATTAATTTAGAAATCACTGCTTTCTGATTTTATGCACATTTTTCATACCGTCCCAATTTTTTCAGAGATGGTGTTGCAATTATGATGCAATTTTTTTCTTGCATAAACATGAAAAAATTGTAACTGATGAAATTTAAGTAACAATAGGCTTCTAACTAGAGAAGGTGTGGACGCGCGGTCACTAAAATAGCTGGTTGGCAGCTAATGGCAAATTAAAAGACAAGGCAAAAGAAAAAAGTTAAACCCGCACTGAGTATAAGGGAGAAAAAGTTACAAGTTCTCCAATGTAATTGGTATCCTGTTGGTTCACTGTGCATCGTTAATCCGGTCAGTTAAAAATGTGTGCCTGTTAACAACTTCCTGCAGGAAAGCACAGTTCTTACCCTACAAGTCATAAAGCTACAGCAGTTTTGGACAATTTTTGCCGTGTGGTGAATAATGCCATAAAACATAAGAAGGACAAAATTAGGGGCAATTTAAAACATCTGTTTAAAATACAGATGCCGGTAGAATTAGGAGGCCAAGCACAACGACCAGAGAGAAAGGAGCAGCACAGACACAGTACAAACTGAAAGAATAATACAGACCAAACGAAAGTACTCGCGCTTCCAAAGGACGTATAATAGTCCGAAACATGGAAGCAAAGCGAGACAGAAAAAAGGGAGAAGAAACTCCAATAATCAGAAGATAGGAAGTCATACAAAACCTGACAACAGATATCTTCGGCTACAGTCTGAAGCTAAAAACAGACACTAGCGAAGGGGGCGTGCCGGACTTCCTGCTTATATAGAGTCCGGGAAGCGCCGCCCAAGCTCAATCAGACAGCTGGGTAAAGAATCTGATGGCAAAAGAATTCAATATCATCCCTGGACAAGAGAGGCAAAGAAAAGTCCAAACCACACATACACCTCACAAATCATGACACCTCCATGACCGACGTTGAGAACCACTGATCTAGATGACAAAACTATTTGTGAGGAGAGGTATTAGGAAACCACTATGCCAAAATACATTTGTTAAAAAATTAATTTAAAAAGAAAAAAAAATTGCAACAAAATGCACAGAATAAAAACATATATATTTCTTCTCCACTGCAAACAGCAAAACAGAAAGTAGCAAGTTTGTACCATTCATCTACAGTAGCTTTTAAAGGGCCAATATGATTATGCTCAACAGTCTCGAAAAGATCCACTTGCTGTTATTCTATTCCATTTTGTCATGTTACTATCCCTGATGAAAAATTTTAAATTAAATAAAGCTCATCACTGCAGCAAGGTTGAGTGCGTGATGTGACCGTGTTACAGGCTGAAGTGAATGCTCTCTCAAATGACACTTGTGACAGGACTGCACACAGCTTTGTGGTTCAACAGTAATTGACTAAATGAATAGGCAACAGCAGATCTGCTTTAGCGCTGAGCAAAGAACAAAAGACACTCAGGAACTTTTGAACTCGCAGCATTAGAGATATTTGATCAAAGTTTATAGCAAGTACGATAGCCGTAAGACCACACACACTCCAACTCACGCACACACACACAAACACAGGCATACATACACACACACACACACACACACACACACATTTGGCCTTTCACAGATTTTTCTTCATTCACCCGTGGCCTTTAATGGATGCAACTTTAAATCCCTTTCCTGCTTGGTTGACTGGTCAGCCTCCAACTCCAAGATTCATACTTTTCCGGCTTTAAAACAGGTCAGCCCAAATGCTGTCGCCCAAATGAAAAAGCATTATGTCTTGCATGCATATATCATGGTTTCCTTGAACAGTCATGGTTTGATTAGCTCTTAATTTCTTTTTCTTGAACTCGTCAGTAGTGAATCAAAACCCTGCACAGGAGCTGACACATTTCATTATGAAAGAATGAAGAAAATAATACTGTCAAAGAGCTTATGGCATTGAAGGCCTTGGCTTGCACGCTTTGGCGTTAAATTTAAAGATGCCCACGTGCACAGCATGGAATTACTGCTTGGCGAGCATTTTAGTAGTGATGGAGCGGCAGCAGAACGATGCTGGGAATGCAATTAATATTTGAACTCGAGAACCAAGTACTTGAATCCCTTCATGGAGGGAAAGCCTCAAATTGAACTGCAACACCAAAAGAATTTCATCATAGCCAAAGAGTATTATATTGCACATGACAGGAATTTTGGCAGAGGCCTTTCAGTTTCTGAATTGTGGAGTCTGAAGTGCACTCTTCACAGTCCTGAAGATACTGTATCCTTTTTTTAACAAAAGAAACAAAAAAAGCTGTTAAAACAACAAAAATAGGACCACTCCAGCCATTGCCCCTGACCAAGGAACTGGCTTTAGACTGGAGTTGGTCTCCAGGCACTGCTCTGTGGCTGCTCACTGCTCCTAACTGCAGGATGGTTTAAATGTGGAGGAATAATTACCCAAATGGAGTTCAATGAAATATATTTAAAACAGGCAATTCCTAAGAGGGGATTTTCACAAATGACTATGGACAGTGTTGTGAAAATGTATTTGTCCCTCGCTGATTTTTTTTCATGTTTTGCTCATTTGTCATATTTAAATGTTTCAGTCCATCCATCCATCCATTTTTATACTGCGTCTTCCTCCCTTGGGTCGCGGAGGAGCTAAAGCTCATCCCAGCTGACTATGGGCAAAAGGCAGGAACGCACCCTGGATAGTTTGCTAATCCATTGCAGGGTACACACACCATTCACACACACACACACACACACACACGCACACGCACACATTCAACAGACACTAATGCCCATTGGCAATATAAAGTCACCAATTAGCCTGACATGCATGCCTTTGAACTGTGGGAGGAAACCAGAGTACCCGCAAGATACCCTTGCAAACATTAGGAGAACACACTAACTCCACACTGAAAGGCCCCATATTTAAAATTTGACAAAAACTGAGTGAGTAAGCACAAAATGCAGCTTTTTAAAATGGTCATTTTATATATTGAAGTTAATGAGTTATTCAAAACTTTTATCACCTGTGAACAACATACTGCCTCCCCAAACCTAACTGTTTATGACACCCTTCGTAGCAAGAACTACAATTAAATGTTTGTGATAACCGGCAATGAGTCTTTTACATCGCTGCAGGGGAATTCTGGCTAACTGTTCTTCGCAAAATTGTTTTAATTCCGCCATATTCAAAGGTAGTTGAGCACAAACTGCTGTTTAAGGTCATGCCACAGCATGGCGATTCGATTCAAGACAAGGCCACTCCAAAACCTTATATATTTTTTTCTTTTCGGCCACTTAGAGGAGTACTTGCTTACGCGCTTTGGATGACTGCCCTGCAGTATAACCCCACAGCAAATGAGCTTTAAGTTACAAACTGATAGCCAGGTATTCTCCCACAGGATTTTCCAGCAGAGAGCATTATTGATGGCTACATCCATTATGAAGAGTCTCACAGGTCTTGAAACAGTAAAGCAGCCACAGACCTTCACAGTACCACCACTGTGTTTGACTGTTGGTATAACATTCTTATTGTGGAATGCTGAGTTAGCTTAACTCCAGATGTAACCCATGTCATTCAGAAAGTTTCACTTTGAACTCATCAGTCAACAGAATATTATCCAAAAAATCTTGAGGGTCAGCACAGTGTTTACTGGTAAATGTGAGACAAGCTTGTGTGTTCTATTTGGTCAGCTGTCACCCCTTACAGCCCTCCAGTGGATGAAATTTTTTACCAGTCTCTTTCTCTTTGTGGAATCATGAACAGACCTTAACTGAGACAAGTGAGTCTTGCAGTTTTTAGACATTAGTCTAGGTTCTTTGCAACATCCTAGATGAGTCATTGATGCACTCTTGAAGGAACTTTGGCAGACTGGCCAATCCTGGGAAGGTTCAAAACTGTTCCAAGTTTTTTTCTTTTCCCCATTTGTGGATAATTGCTCTCACCATGGTTTGCTGAAGACCCAAACCTTAGAAATGATTCCGTAACACTTTCCAGACTGGCAGAGGTCAATGACTATTTTGCTCGTCTATTCTTGAATTTCTTTAGATTGCAGCATCATGTGCTGCTTTTGGCCTCCTTCACATTGCCAGACAGGTACAGCTGGGTTAGTGGTAATCATATCTCAGGTAATCTTTGTCTAATATTTAAATTAGTTCCAGAATATGAAATATTTAAGAGTGACAAATATGCAAAAGTAGAAGAAATACTTTTTCACAGCACTGTATTACACCATGGGAGCAACTGAACTGCTTCAAGGAGGGGGAAATTTTACAGTGGTTTTGGGTTGGGTCAGTGCGGTGGTAAGTAAGAACCATGGCCAGCTGCAAAAAATAGTCGAGGTACAAAAATATCCCAGCACTGTCAGCAGATGCTAAATGTTTCAAATAATATACTCAGCAACAAAAGTTTCTGTGACACCATTTATGTGTATGTTATAAATGACACGCAAAGATCTCAATGCAATCAATGGGCTCTAATTTCCTGGCGCAGCGCAGGTGGCGTAGCGAAGCGCAGGCCGCGCAGTGGTAATTTCGTAGGGCGCAGCCCGCGTAGTGGTAATTTCGTGAGGCGCGCAGCCTTCGGTAGACCAAGGTGCGCCGAGATGGGTGTGGCGGCGTAGTAGGGGGAGGTGTCACATATTCATGAAGACGCAGTGACAATTTCGTAGAAAAAGTCTCCGCTGGAGTTGCGCAAAAAACTCGCCAACTCCAACCTGGTTTAATTTCCGTGCAGTGGTAATTTGGCTGACCGGCGCAGAGAGCGCACACGTCACCGAAATCTCACAGGCAGTTTTACAGAATGTCAGGCACATTTCAATGCAAGAAATAATTACAGGAAGCACAATTTAATGTAACTATCTGAATAAGGACATAAATTATTGTATCTATATCGATTGTCCTGATGTCAGATTAAAGGCGGTTGCCACGCGTAATGGAAACTTGACCGGGCTTAATCAACGCAGCTGAATCTGTGATGCAAACTAACGACTTCACATCTTTCTCAGCCAACCACAAACTGTATATATATATATATATATATATATATATATATATATCGAATGCTTGCGTTCTATGCTCATTAAAGCCGCTTCCACACTGGACACGAAACGAATTTTTCGCCCGACTGATTACAGACAAAGTCAATGCAAAGACGCGATAGTTGGACAGGGTTTTAATATAGCTCCGTGTCCGAAAGTCATAAAAGTTCTAATTTTTCCGAGTATTCCAGGAATTATTAGACGTGGAAACTTGGCCATTTTTGTGTTCGACCTTCACAGAATGCAAATTGATAGCTATCGACTTTTCTTGGTCTTTTTAGCCTATTCTTCTGTTTTCTTCTGTTGAAGATAGCCAGCAGTCTTTATTCGGTCTTTCTTTTGAAAATTAGTCAGATGGACCGAACAGATTCACGCTTTATTTCCACAGCTGAGATAAAACAGTGCGTGAGCAAATCAATTCCATGACCATTGACGGTGTGAAGAAATTATCGCATGCACGATTAAGACTGTCCGACACGAAATGCAAAATACTCCATGTCCACCAGCCAGCAAAAAGTAAAAGTATTGAAATGAGAACAGATTTATAACGGGATATCCAACAAAGATGACCCGCTAAAAAATAAATCCCAGTGTTCATTGGATGTTCTGTTGTTAAAATGTTTCTTTTTATTCTTTATTTCGGTATCAATCTGTTCTAATCGTCCTCTTTTTTTTTTTTTTTTTAGCTGTCAGACACGGAGGCATTGTACATTGTCCCATGCCAGTGTCGACTCGCTTTACTGAGCAGAGCTTAAACAGAAACATTGATTGAAATTCTCGGTACTCATCTTAAAGAACTGAGCCCTCTTATCAAAACATTCACGTTTAATATCGACAAGAGTCAGCAGATTTGAAGAAATTAAAAACAATAATAGACTGTCGGACACGGAGATTTATTAAAACCCTGTCAGACTTTCGGGCACAAGACGCAATCTGTCGAGCGAAAAATTCGTTTCGCGTCCAGTGTGCAAGCGGCTTAATACAAGGCTACTATTATTGTCACTTCGGTTTTATCGTCTTCAGTGGGGAAAAGGAATACAGCCTGATTGCTATGATCTCGTACTGAGTTAAGATCGCATATTGAAAATAAATGTGTCACGTATCTTGCATTGTTGTCCATGCATGTTAATCCCAAAATTTAAAGCAGCAACAGTTTGTAATTCATGGGAACACGCTATCCATCGTTTCTCTTGCCAGTGAGCAAGATTTGACTCGGCTGTGCCGCCTTCTTTGCCAACTTGCGCTGGAAGGAGGGGCAGAGGCGGGACAGAGGAGTTCTTGCGCCAGGCTACGCCGGGCACGAAATTGCCACATACGCCTGGACACACCCCGTTGGCGCGGCGCACCCCCCATGCGCCGCGCCTGCGCCGCTCCTACGCCTGGTCTACGAAATTAGAGCCCAATATGTTTATTTAACAGGAGAAACACTGACTTTTTAGTGCCAACGTCACTCAAAACGAAAAATCTCATTTTCATGCGTCATGAAGCACTTGTCTGACGTCTAACCAATTGTGACCTTCACACTTCAATACCGGGTGTGACTTCCTCGTGCCATGATGCAAGCAACGCATCTCCGGCGCATGGACCGAATCAGATGTGCCAGAAATTGCTGTGGGATGTCATTCCAAATCTGACGTAGACGTTGTCGCAATTCCTGGAGTGTAGCTGGCGGGTTATCCAACCGCCGCTAACGTCGATCCATCTCGTCCCAAAGATGCTCGATTGGGGACATGTCTGGGGATCTGGCTGGCCATGGCAGGACATTGACATGTTGTTGCATCAGATACTGCTGTACAATCCTTGCAACGTGTGGTCTGGCGTTATCATGTTGCAGCGTTATTCCGGGACCATGTTGCATCAAAAACGGTACCACCAATGGCCGTAGCACAATGTGAACATTCCAAAAATTCTCCTCTTTTATTGCCATCCACAAGCATGATTTACGCACATTTTCACGTGCAAAGTCATTTTCTCGCATTTTCATGATTTCCATTTCAATGTTGTGTTTACGTGTACTGTTTCAGTTTGATATCACCATGTATGACAATTTCATAATTGCGTTATGAAAAATAATTAACAATATTGGTGTCACAGAAACTTTTGTTGCCGAGTATATTTTGCCCCTTTTTCCCCAAAACAAACTGAGTACATTGATATGGGTTTAAAACAACTTGACTTAGCACATTTGAATGAGGCCTCCATCAGGCAGGTAACCTACTTGCACAGAAAGAGAACAATAAGTTTTACCGAGAGAGCGCAAGCTGCAAATCCTTTAGATGATAGACCACAATTTTATGTAGCCCCTGAAAAAGGCATAGCCAAAACAATCACCAATTTTGAGCATTCGGCCCAATGAATCACAAAAAGGTATTTTTACTGTGAACCTACAACATTTTCCAGAAGGTTATTTTGGTACGAGTCCAATTTTACTTTTTAGCCGCACCATTCCAATAATATTTGGGTTCAGGGCAAATGAAACACCATTTGCTCTTCCGACAAGTTAATTCTAACAAGTTCATGTTTCTTCCTGTTCCCCATCATTTATGATTGGCAAGCTGAAGACCCATTCTAAATAGAGTTTAACATATCTCCAGACCGCAACTGCACCAATAGCCCAACATGGGACAGCCTGAAACCGTCATCAGCTCTGGCAAGAAACGATACAATGTCAGTGTAAAGATTCTTGCATTAGGTGTCACAGGGACAATGTTGTGCCCCATAAGTGTGAGTTATGATGTAGATTTACGGCCATTAGCCAAACAGCAACGTGGAGAATCGCCTAACCATGAAATCAGGGTGTCAAAATTTTCAAAGAAAAGACAGAACCCCTGGCACAGATATTTGCATCTGAATGAGACAATACTTGAGTACGAAACGTATATCTGAGCAGAACTTACAGAAGAATTAAAAATCTCCAGGACCTTAGGACCTGAGCTGTTTATACAAGCAATTGGAAAAAATTTGGGGAGAGTGACAGAAGAAGAGTGGGGCTGCTCTCACATCTTGATGGATTTTATAAGACAGTGCCAGCAGCTCCATGCAGTTCGGATGCATATGAGCTGTTGGCCCCAGCAACCTTTCAGCATCTCCCTAACTGCTCTTCACAAATGGCTCTGACAGTCTGTCTACCATCCCAGTAAATGAGTTTGCCTGTTTGACAATGCTAATCTGAAATGGATGCCATGACGAGTTGCTAGAACAATTCCGGAGACAGTGCACTAAAGGTTCGCTACAGGCCGCAGGGGCCATGACAAATAGGAACTTCAAAAAAAATAAATAAATAAAATTTCTAGGCTTAAATTAGACATTACATTTTTTGCAAGCCATTTTTGCCAACATTTGGCTGCCAGTGGTCATTTTTTTTGGCTGCCGGACAGAAAAACAAGAATCTTACCTCCACAGATTCAATCAAGAGATAAGATGCACTTTATTGAACCCCATGGGGTAGTTTGGACTCTGCATTTGACCCATCCCATTGTCAGGAGCAGTGGGCAGCATAGGAGTGTTCCTATGATGCATGTTTTTGTGGGTGAAAGGAACCAGTGTACCTGGAGAAAACTCACGCGAACACACATGCAAACTCACAGCCTTCTTGCTGTGAGGCAGTAGTGCTAACCACTATGCCACCATGCTGCTCTGGATTTCAACTGCAGTAGCTGGATTTATATTCCAGCAACCGTGCTGCCCAAGCACCATCACACTATCAGGTCAGCACTGTGGCTGCAATATGAATCCGGCTACTGCAGCTGAAATCCAGTCTCAGATGCTGCGACTAAATCATCTACATCATGCCACTGGCCACTCACGCCATTATGATGCAACTGTGTCCTGGAGAAGAATTTGTCCTTCTCCTGATTGTCTTTTTTTACATTATTATCACATTAAATAGTTTAATATCTTGATCTAAAATGTAAAGTAAGATGGTGAAAACATAAGAAAACACAAAACAGCCCCAAAATGATCAAACTATTTGTTGAAGGAAAAAGGTTATCCAAAATCTACAGCATCCATGTGAAAAAGTAAATGACCCCCTAAATTTAAAAAATGGCGGAAGCACCCTAACAAGACAACTGCAACCAAACATCTCAAATAACTATATATCACTTTCGTTTAACATAGCAGACTCTGGTGATGATGAAATTTACATCAAATGTACCACGCGCTTGAGCATCAGATCTTGGACTGATGACCTGATAATCTTCCTAAGGATGTTCTGGTACGGAGCTGAATTCACGCTTCAGTCAATTATAGCAAGTGAGCCAGGCTTTCAAGCAGAAAAACATCCTAACATCATTATGCAACGACCTCGTTTAACAGTTCGAATGATATCCTTACCGTGGAATGCTATGGTGGCTTTAAGGCCAATGTAATGAGACTAATGTCTCCCAAAAACTTCTACTTTTAACTTATTGGTTCCCACAATAATTACTTCAAAATGATTGAGGGTTATCAAAGTGTTTTTAGCTTAGCTTTTGCAGTCCTCCAAGTTAGCAGAAGTGTTAGTCTGTCAAATCTTCCAGGGATACCACATTAGCTCTATCTGGTTCAAATAGTGGAATGAAGAACCATTATGTTACTCAGACTGCCAGTTTCTTTTTAACTTCCCAGTCAAGTTGTTGATGTGCTTTTGGGAAAAATTTCAGTAAGCTGGCCACTCCTGGGAAGATTTAACACTCTCAAGTGTTCTCCAATTAGAAATATTGGCTCTCACTGCGATTCACCGGAGTGGCAAAGCCAAGAAAATGGTTTTGTAATCCTTTGTGGAATGATATGCCAAAACATTCCCTTTCGCATAGTCCAAATTTCTTTTGATTGTGGCATTGTGTGCTTCTTGTTACATTTTAACCTACTCCACACTGCTGGAAAAGTTCAGTTGAAGTGGAAGCAATCAAGCCTGGGTGTGTCATTTCTAAATGAACCCATTTATAAAATACATTTGGTTAACTGGTAGACTGAATAACCAAGGAGGTAATTATTTTTTTCACAGATGGACAGTTGGAATGGTATACATTTTTCTCCTTCAATAAATAAAATGACTGTTTAAAAATGGCATCTTGTGTTTATTCCAGTTCTCCTGGACTTGCAAAACATTTTATTAGAAGAATCATAATAATTAAAAGTGAAAAATAGCCTATGCAAAGAATAAAAATCAGGGAGGAAAAAATACAACCCCAATTCTGAAATAGTTGGGACGAAGTGTAAATTGTGAATAAAATCAAAATGCAATGACTTTCAGATCACGAGCCAATAAGTTATTTACAATAGAACATAGATAACATTTGAAATGTTGAAACTCAGACATTTTACATGTTTATCCACAAAATGAGCTTATTTCAAATTTTCTGGCTGCAACAGGGCTCAAAAAAGTTGGGACACAGATTAAACAAGCCGCTGATATTGTCAAGCAATATCCCCCGCAACTGGCATTGCATTTTTGAATAGAGAATGTTTATATGCATTTAGATTTCTAAAGAACTGTACTAATCGTAAAGCTGTTAATTTCCTTGCAAAAAAAATAGCCCGGAGAGTATGCATCAGAAAACTCAGAAAATTATACCAAATTGTTTTCATGACGCAACTTTATGTCACCTTGATGCGAAATATGACCGCGATTGGATGATAAGTTTCAAATTTATAGCCAAGACAGGACACATTACAGATTTCCCACAAATCTGACGCTTTTTGACCCAAAACGCAAACAATTGTAAAGATATTTTCAAAATTGTTTTTTAAGACACACCTTTATGTGTTTTTACACATTGATGCCAAATATTATCACAATCTGATGATTATTTTCAAAGTATAGCCAAGACAGGACACATTACAGATTTCCCACAAATTTGTCGCTTTTTGCCCCAAAACGTGAGAAATTACAAAATTATTTTCAAAATTGATTTTCATGACACACCTTTATGTGGTTTTACACCTCGATGCCAAATATGATCAGAATCGGATGATTAGTTTTAAAGTTATAGCCCGGACAACAAACGTGTCGGACGGACTGACGGACGGACTGAAGGACTGACGGACAGACTGAGCCCATTTTTATATCCCCCGCAACAACGTTGTTGCGGTGGATAAAAAAAGGGATGAAAAGGCAATTAATATATGAGAGGATCAGCTGAAAGAACATTTAGCAAGTAACCACGTTAACTGGCATCTGGTGTGTAAAATGATTAGCTATAAAAGTGATGTCTTAGAGAGGCTGAGTCTCTCAGAAGAAAAGTTGGCCAGAGGCTCTCCAACCTGTGAAGGCTTGCGCAAAAAAAAATTGTGGAATACTTTAAAAATAATGTTCCTCAACATCAAATTGCAAAGGCTTTGAAGGTCTCATCATCGACAGTGCATAAAATCATCAAAAGATTCAGAGAAACTGGAAAAATCTCTGTGCGTAAAGGACAAGGCCGAAGACCTTTACTGGATGCCTGCGATCTTCGGGCCCTCAGATGCCACTGCCTCACTCAGATGCCAGATAACTCAGATTTAGCCACTGACATTACTAAATGGGCCCAGGATTACTTCAAGAAACCAGTGTATGTAAACACAGTCCGCCGTGCCATCCACAGATGCCACCCAAAAGTCTATCATGCATAAAAGAAACCATTGTTGAGCATGACCCAGAAGCGCTGCTCTATTCTGATGGCCAAGGCTCATTTTAAATGGACTGTAGCAAAGTGGCAAAGTGTCCTGTGGTCAGACGAGTCATAATTTGACATTCTTTTTGGAAATCATGGGCACCTTGTCCTCCGGGCTAAAAAGGAGAAAGACCACTGCTCCCATTATTCGCGTTCAGTTCAAAAGCCAGCATCTCTGATGGTATAGGGATCCATTAGTGCATATGGTGTGGGACACTAGCTTGTTTTAAAAAGCACCATGAATGCTGAAAGGTATATAAAAGTTTTTAGAGCAATATATGCTCCCCTCTAGACAACATCTATTCCAGGGAAGGCCTTGTGTATGTCAGCAGGACAATGTAAAACCAGATACTGAAGGCATTACAACAGCATGACTTCGTAGTAGAAGAGTCCGTGTTCTGAACTGGCCTGCCTGCAGTCCCAATCTTTCACAGATTGACAATATTTGGCGCATAATTAAATGAAAAGTCCATAAAAGGAGACCCAGAACTCTCCAGCAGCTGGAAGCCTGTATTAAACAATAGTGGGATCAAATTCCAATGGCTAAACTCAAGAAATATGTCTCCTCAATTCCCAGACGCCTCCACTCTGTGTTAAAAAGAAGAGGGAATGCTACACCATGGTAAACAGGCCCTGTCCCAACTTTTCTGAGACCTGTAGCAGCCATCAAATTTGAAATGAGCTCATTTTGTGGATAAAATTGTAAAATTTCTCAGTTTCAACATTTACTATGTTATCTCTGTTTGATTGTGAATAAAATACTGACTGGTGTGATTTGAAAGTGATTAGAAATTTATTCACAATTTACACTTTGTCCCAACTATTTTGGAATTGGGGTTGTACTTCACAGCAGAGTATATCACCTATAGTTAGAGTAACCATGCAACCAAGCAACAGTAACCAAGGTGTCTCCAGAGGAGACCGAAAAATCCTCCACTTAGCTGATTTCCTTCTTTAAGGTGGTTGTGATACGTTCAGGCTGCCTAATGTCTGCGATCCAATATGTAGCTACTGTGACTTCCGTTTAGCTCAGTTGTTTTTGCCTGACAAAAAGCATTATTCTGAAAGCTTATACTCTAAAAAATGGTACATTATACTGCATGACAGTTTTGAAAATGCTTAAAGAGGGCCTTGCATCGACAAACATGTTTGAGAAAAAACAGGCTTGTTTGAGAAAACAGACGAGATGCAAGTCTGCAAGTGTTTCCCACCGGGGTTGAGAGTGCTTCTGCATGTGTTATTTTGGTTTTCACGCTTGCATGATTAAGTGTTTGAATGGTTTGAATTAACTGAATCACATTACTCAAAAAGAATCCAAACAGCATTTAGGGACAACATAACAGCATGAGTTGTAGCGAAAATGGGTGTAGCTCTTTGGAAGTAACAAAAAGAAGTTAGGCAGATACAAACACCCCAGATGAGGTATCTCAGGGATGCCATGAATTTAGAAGGATGTCACTTTGCTGTGATACAAACTGAAGAGCCCCATAACAAGAGCCAGTAGCAATTAATTTCTACTAGCATTTCATAATTGTTTCACAAGTACTGACAAATTTAACGGCAAATATTAGATGTCCTATAGCATGTAGACAAAGCAGCAAGCCTTAAGCTCAGAAACAAAGCAGAACCGGAGCTTCAGCAATCTCAGAGAGTGTTGAATACTAGAGCTGTCCGTTCCTTACGCATCCTCCCAACCAAAATTTAATGTCCAAGTATCCCACTTCATCGTGCAGTGTAAAACAACCCATATGGAAAAGATATAGATAAATTTTATAAAGTTTTTATCTCTTTTATCTGAAACTTGTAAGTTACACATAAGCCCGTCAAACCAGATATAAAATCCTTAGTAAAATTATATAACATGAAACTTGTATGATTTGGGAACTTATAAGAACAATATTTGGTAGTAATTCCACATACAATATCCTTAGTAGATGTGTGTAATGTCAAACTTATATGAGTTGGACAACCATCAGTGGAACTAAAATCTTACAAGTATTATAGAAAACACTTACAAGACTTATGTAAGGTCCCACATATATAAGACATACAAATAAAAAAAACATCATTTTACAATTAAATTACACGGAAAAGCACAAGAGGAATTTAAAAAAAACTGGGTTTTGACATATAATAATCACAAGAGCTTAAAAACCTAACCCCTTAACTTTGGATAAATAACACAGAAAATACAGTTGTGCTGCTGCAACTCAATCAACATTATCCACCTGGAAGTAAATTCTTTCAATGTTATGATGTCACACTGATTGGCTTTACTCATTATGGGGAAATTGTTATAAGTGAACGGGTCCTGGCCCCGCTTAGTTTTGCCCATGTTCATACAGTAGTAGAATAGTAGAATTTCCACAGTAGAGGTACCAGTAAAAACTCAGTTGTCAACTGTATAGAAATAGGGTTGAAAAATCTGAGAAATTTACATACTCTGACTGAATATTAGCATTATTTCACTGTAACAATTGTTCGCTGCTAATAAAGTCTGTTAAATTAAAAGTTTTATCTAACAGCCATATTTTAGGTATTACAGATATTGAAAAACTGCATTTACAGATTGCATTTATGTAACTGGAATGAAATTGTAATGGTAGAAATTCATTGTCCTGGATGCTGGCCAGGCAGTCTGTGCCATGCTAGTTTTAACTCAGTTTGATCCAACTGCAGTTAGTACAGGGTCAAATTAAGTCATGTCACTTCAGTATGTGATTCATATGTTACAAAACCAGTGAAGTCGGCACGTTGTGTAAATCGTAAATAAAAACAGAATACAATGATTTGCAAATCCTTTTCAACCTATATTCAATTGAATACACTGCAAAGACAAGTTACTTAATGTTCAAACAGGTAAACTTTGTAATTTTTTGCAAATATTAGCTCATTTGGAATTTGATGCCTGCAACATGTTTCAAAAAAGCTGGCACAAGTGGCAAAAAAGACTGAGAGAGTTGTGGAATGCTCATCAAACACTTATTTGGAACATCCCACAGGTGAACGGGCTAATTGGGAACAGGTGGGTGCCATGATTGGGTATATAAGCAGCTTCCCTGAAATGCTCAGTCATTCACAAACAAGGATGGGGCGAGGGTCAACACTTAGGGGTCTATTCTCCCATGCGCTTAAGTCGAAAAAAGCGCGTAGCTACGGGCTTTTCAGCCTACGCGTATTCTCCCCTCGATTTAAGTCTGTGCATTACGCGCCTTGAAGGCAGTTACACACTTGGGGCGGAGCAAGGCCAAAATCGGGGCGTTTCCGGGCGTTTCTCATGCAAATAACACTTACGCGTATTCTCCCCCTGGCTTACGCGCTTTTTCTGTTAAGCGCTTTTGAGGGCTGTATTAAGGTCAAGCGCCAACATTAGGCGAAATTGAATATTGTGTTTGATGTCGGTTATAGGCCGAATTTTAATATTACTTTTATTTTATTTAACATGGTAAAGGTTGAGACATTTAAAATTCGATTGTTCTTCCTTATTTCTAAACTACATTTCTCAAAGCCATGATAATTCATCAAACGAAATCATCACATGATATTACGCATCAGCCTCTTCTCCAATCAGTTAAATTACAAACGCAAAACAATTCATAAATACGAGTATACATACAACCATCATTCTACCATGCCCTCAAAATCTGAAGCCAAAATGCCAGTCCTACATTTGCTTGCACTCTTGCGTGATTGGGAAAGAGTAAGAGGAGCGCGCCAAGCTCGAAGACGAACACGCATATATCGGCTTCGTTTGGACATCCTGGGACAAACAAACATCGAGTGCATCCAGCGCTTTCGCCTGGACTGTGCTTGAGGCAATCATCTATCTTTGCCGACTTCTGGATGAACAGCTATCCAGCCGCAGCAATTATCCACAAAACATACCAGTGGTCATCAACGTCAGAACTGCGCTGTCGCTCCTGGCATCTGGGTCATTTCAGAGAGTGGCTGGTGATGTCATTCACATCACAGGCGTCTGTGTCAAGGTGTCTGACGCAGTTCGTTGGCGCTTCAAGTTCTTCTCCATGCACTTCCACTGCAGAAAGAGTGGATGCCATCCCCTCCTCCTGTGCAGTGAAATGCACAGGGGATGATGGTTGCCCACCACCTGTTGCGTGTACACTTCTCCAGTGTGCAGAGAACCTGGCTTTTACAGCGCGCCGCAGATCTCTCCATTTATGCTTTAAATTGGGGATACTGCACTTACATCTCCCCACCGAAGCCACATCCAGAACGATTCGCAGCCTAATTCCTCGGATCAGCCTTCATTGCTTGCTTGCCATACAACACCAACATCTGTGAAATTTGGTTTTCGGCTTTGGCTCGACGTCACCATCATTGTCTTCCATGTTCTATTAACAAATGCGACTGCCCAGTATGTTCGTGATAATCTATAAAGTTGTGATATTCTCACGAGTGAGGGGATTGATTTTCTAATTGAGGATATCTGTATTAACTAACTCGAGTCCTAGTAATTTTTTACCATTTGCAATACTGTGTAATTTAATGTGTGAATAAAGATATTATTAAATAGGCTACTCTAGATTGAGCCCTACCCTGGAAAATACCAAAGCACTATCCATTTGTTAATCAATTTTAGCCTTTAAAGAATAGCCGACATGGGAAGAATCATTATCAGTAAATGGGATAATTGATTATAATAAAGTATTAGACACAAGTTCAAGTGAATGTGTCGCTCAAATCAAATAGGATGATAGGCTATGGATATGGAATTCCGTCATTACTGAGGCGGTTTCGGGGCAGGGAGATGACCGCGTGCGGGGTAAGAATCCTTGTTAAAGCGTTTCCATGTCCTTTAGTTGCAAACCTGACATCGGAGTAGTTTTCAAGTGCGCAATTTCTAAATGAGATCATATAAACCCTTTGTCTTCTTCACTGTCTTCCACGGAACAAACAGGCTGGTGTAGGAGGGGCACATTTTCAATGATCTGATTGCGCTGATTGACAAGCGCTAAATTCTTTATTTATTTATTTATTATTTCATTATCACGGCAATTTGTTTGTATGCATAGCTTTAATGCCATGGTGGCGAGAGTAAGAAATAACAAGTGTTTGTCACTAACATATCCCCCGCCGCCGCAATTTTATGTGTCCGTACGGACAGAACCCATATCCCCCGCTTCAGAGATGTCTGAATTACGTCTTGTAATTGGTACGGCCTACTATTACAGCGGCATATAAAACCTCGTGTCTTCACAATGACAAACTTCACAGGAAAATTAAAAAAAAAAAAAAAAATAATAATAATAATTATAACAAGTCGACATGGTCTACAACATCCCCCGCCAATCGCGCGCTTCTCATTTTCGAACTCAATCAAGGCCTTTATGGTCTGAAGCTACACACCAAATTTGGTTACTGTATCTGTAGTAGTTTCTGAGTAAAGCTGTCCCCTTTATCTCGGACGGACGCACACACAGACGGACGGACGCACGGACGGACGGACGGACGGAGGTCAAACCTATATCCCCCCTCCCACTTCGTGTTGGCGGGGGATAATAATATAAATGGATAAATATAGTTTAAAATAAAAATGTTTAATTTTGCATGTAAGAATAGTGGACATACGAGTTTTCGTTTCTTATCAGTTTGGAGATACGAGGTTTTATCAGCAGGCCGACGATATTCAAATTTAAAGTCTGGTTTGCGTTTTCCATGGACCACAAATGCGTTTTCATGGTTAATCAGAAAATCCTTTTCCCATGTTTTCCTGATAGCCATAATCAATGAGCTTTGTACAGAGTCTGCCTCTCTTTTGGATCAGTCACACCTCTTTCATAAGGCCGCCTACATTCTGAAGTTAAGCGCTGTGGGCGTGATCGAAGCGAGTAGGGGAGAATACGCGTAACTCAAAAGCGCTTAACTCGAAGCGCGTAAAAAAAGACTTACGCGCTAATGGGAGAATAGACCCCTTAGTGAACAAATGCGTGAGCTGATTGTCGAACAGTTTAAAAACAACATTCCTCAATGAGCTATTGCAAGAAATTTAGGGATTTCATCATCTACGGTCCGTAATATCCTCAAAAGGTTCAGAGAATCTGGAGAAATCACTGCACGTAAGCGAAAAGGCCGAAAACCAACATTGAATGCCCGTGACCTTCGATCCCTCAGGCGGTGCTGCATCAAAAACCGACATCAGTGTGTAAAGGACATCACCACATGGGCTCAGGAACACTTCAGAAAACCACCGTCAGTAACTACAGTTCGTCGCTACATCTGCAAGTGCAAGTTAAAACTCTACAATGCAAAGCGAAAGCCATTTATCAACAGCACCCAGAAACGCCGCCAGCTTCACTGGGCCCAAGCTCATCTAAGATGGACTGATGCAAAGTGGAAAAGTGTTCCGTGGTCTGACGAGTCCACATTTCAAATTGTTTTTGGAAACTGTGGACGTCGTGTCCTCCGGACCAAAGAGGAAAAGAACCATCCGGACTGTTATAGGCGCAAAGTTCAAAAGCCAGCAACTGTGATGGTATGGGGGTGTATTAGTGCCCAAGGCATGGGCAACTTACACATATGTGAAGGCATCGCTAATGCTGAAAGGTACATACAGGTTTTGGGGCAACATATGTTGCCATCCAAGCAACGTCTTTTTCGTGGACGCCCCTGCTTATTTCAGCAAGACAATGCCAAAACACATTCTGCACGTGTTACAACAGCATGGCTCTGTAGTAAAAGAGTGCGGGTACTAGACTGGCCTACCTGTAGTCCAGACCTGTCTCCCATTGAAAATGTGTGGCGCATTATGAAGCGTAAAATACGACAGCTGAGACCCCGGACTGTTGAACAACTTAAGCTGTACATCAAGCAAGAATGGGAGAGAATTCTACCTGAAAAGCTTCAAAAATTGGTCTCCTCAGTTCCCAAACGTTTACGGAGTGTCGTTAAAAGGAAAGGCGATGTAACACAGTGGTAAAAAGGCCCCTGTGCCAACTTTTTGCAATGTGTTGCTGCCTTTAAATTCTAAGTTAATGATTATTTGCAAAAAAAAAAAGTTTCTCAGTTTGAACATTAAACATCTTGTCTTTGCAGTGTATTCAATTGAATATGAGTTGAAAAGGATTTGCAAATCATTGTATTCTGTTTTTATCTACAATTTACATAACGTGCTAACTTCACTGGTTTTGGGTTTTGTATTTACTATATACACTTGTATGAAATTGTATAAATTCATACATAAAAACGTATGTATTTTATGCATTGCTATTGTAAATTTCATAGGCTAAAATATAAGAATTCTTATAGAAAAACATAAAGAAAACATAGTTTATGATGACATCATATCCCATAACATACAAAAAACTTGTATGTATTCGTACATATTCATATATGTTTTTTTACTGATTTAGTGATTTTAATTAGATGACCTATAATAAACATATAAAATATATAAAGAAAGCATCATTTCCCTACAAATTATATACTATTTTCATGCATAAAACCTATATACAATGGTATCTTTTCATATATGAAAAGCATATGTCTTTGAAACAGACATATAGTTAAAAACTACAAAGATTATATGAAACATGTATGGAAAACATAATTTTCCATTCAATTTCCCTATAGACCCTATACATAATTTTTCCTTGATTCATACTTAATTCTTTTTATTTTCCTGTATGAAAAGAATGCATAAGTGGCCACTTTCAAGAGTTTATCATAGTATGAGACTTATAAGCCTTATAAGATGCACAATACATATAAAACAAAGATTTACTACAATAGGTGATGGAAACTTCTTTTAGGTTTTTACTATTTCTTTTCCATATGGGAAATATTGCCCGAGCAGAGACAAACTCAAGCCTTCACAACCTTTACAGAGAAAAACAGCCAAAGAAAGATGTTGTGAGCTCCGCATGTCATGATGTGCAGGATTGGGATCACTACTGATGAAAGCACGAGGTCCCAAAACAGCTTTAAAAAGCAGGCCAGAACAAAGGCAGCACAAAAACCTCACAAAAGGAAAAGTCCCGAGCCCTGTGCGTGAGCCATCACCATGGTGACCACAGAACACAGGAGTTTCAGCAAAAGGGAACACAGAAAGCAACAGGGAAAGGGTGGTTCTGCACAGAGAGGGTGCCAGTAGAACAAATGCCCTTACTGCCCATACCTCTCTAATAACAGCTTGGGCAGGCATAGAGCCATAAGTTCAGTGAACAGTCCGGACAACACGTGAGAAGAAGTACTGTTTTAATTCATGAGCCAGTGTTTTTCATTCAGAAAAAAAAATATATGGGAAAATACAGTCAATTCTGCAGTAATCAGAAAATAATCTTCAGTCTTTTAAAGAGTAGTACCACAACACTTCTTTCAGCAGTAAACTTATATCAGTCACTAACTGAATCAAACTATTTGGGTAATTTTAATTAATACTGTCCATTCTGTCCTTTTATTTAATAACCAACATTTATGCACAAGAAAATATGCAGTTTCTTGGCAAATGATGGAATAAACACATTTCTAGCAGTGCTTGTACAAGATCCCTGTTTAGCATATTGTGACTCAATTGTACCAACTGAATGTAGTAAATGTTTGGAGTGCCACTGCCAGGTCAGATGATAGGATGACCTCTGGTCTGTGACTTTGAGATCAGGGGTCACTGCCCCTGGTCCTGGAGGGTCCCAGGACATGCCAGCCTTCGCTCTGTCCACCCTCTTTAGACCTGAGAAACCAGGTGAGGTGAGCCAGAGTAATATGAACTGCCGGGATTGACCAAATAAGTTACAAGTAAAAGTTACTCTAAACCAGAGGACTGAAAATACTTTTAAAAGAGTAAATTCTGACAATGTGTCATAAGTCTGAGACTAAAGACTTCCAATAACATTTGACATTTTTGATTTTATCGGAACATCAAGATGACAGAAAGACTCAGTCGAAATGAGTTTTATGACCACCTTTAATGCCAAATGATGAAAATGACGGAAACACGTTACAACTTCAGCAACACAGCCAGGAATTAACTCTGAGCTTGGAAATTAGTCTTTGACAGCAAAACCGCTCAGAGTTGTTTGGTGTAAGGCTGGCATAACACCAAAAACCAATGTGCACTGGAGCCCTCATTGGACAGAGTTTGCACACCCTGCTCTAGGTCATTTCCCTTCCATGCCCATGAAAACTGATGTCCACCCACTTCCATCCTATGCTTCCCACTACCTGACTATGGCATCAATCCACTGATAATGCCTGCCTATGGGGTCATATCACTGAGGCAATGACAAGAGCTGGTGTGGTCAGGGAAAAGCAACAGGAAGAAAAATCACTAAGTACAAAGGAAAGAAAACACTGTGCAAGATACCCGATGAGAAACATGTGAGCTCTCAATGCTTCAGATGTTTGGACCCAGTTTTCAAAGAACAGGGGCAAATCAGGTCATGTCATTCTCTGTGGCTTATGTCTCACTCTCACTCATAGATCAAATCACTTAAAATTATTTGTTATTGAAATTGTGGGTCACTTTGTTTCTTCTGTTATCTGATACCACCATTTGCTTCAATACAGTTATATTAATTCTTGAAATAAATTCATATTCAGTTATATACAGATACAACCATGCAAATGATCAAAGTTAGGTTCAGTTTCAAAAAGCAATAAATTGTAACATTATCGATGTCTTGGCACCATTCCTGTTATCTATTTGTGCATCGCTGGTGAATTAAGTATGAATTTGATTTAAAAACAAATATTTTTGCATAATTCCACACTTTTTATTGGTAAGGATTGGAAATGGAATGATGCCAGTACATCAGCAGGAAGGCACACCTCCCCCCATTCAGCTCATTGGTATGGGTTCTATTCGTCATATCTTGAGGGAAGAAGAAAGCCAGTGAGCGCAGGTCCTCTTGAATTGGCATAGATACTACAAAAATAGTACAGGAGCGGATGAGACGGACATGGGGGGGGGTGTGTGTGTGTGTCAGAGTACACTACACAGTCCTGAAGAACATGGAAAGAACACCGGGGAGATTAAACAGAAAGTAAGCAGAGGAATATCATGGTTTAAAAGTGGGAAATGTGGGAGAGGGAGAGAGAGACATGCTGTGAGAGAAAGAGAGATACAGAGAGAGAGAGACATGCTGGAAGAGAAATAGGGAGAGAGGGAGGGAAGAGAGAGGGGGAGAGACAGAAACATAGATGGCTCCTTGATGCTATATAGTGAGTGGATAAGACCCTAATTATACCACTCAGCTCCTTGTACAAAGAGAAGCAATTAGGGGATAAAGACAGGGAGGGAGCAGGAAGAAGTGGGGGGGGAGTGGTGGTGGCAAAAGCGGGGTACAGACAGGAAGCTTGTGTTGCTGTGGTAACAGCAGCAAACAGCCCCCTTCTCAGTATCACGTCCTGGGTTCTTCTGCTCTACAATATCCCGCTACATCGGCTCTCTTAGTTGCCGTCTCCATGATGCCAACGGCAAGCACTGCACCTTCATTACAGAGCCAAGCAATCAATCCATCCTTTACACCGGCAAATAATATAAGCATAACCCGCAGCCAATTAGATCCTGTGTCAAACATACAAACCCCAAAACCAGTGAAGTTGGCACGTTGTGTAAATCGTAAATAAAAACAGAATACAATGATTTGCAAATCCTTTTCAACCTATATTCAATTGAATGCACTGCAAAGACAAGTTACTTAATGTTCGAACAGGTAAACTTTGTAATTTTTTGCAAATATTAGCTCATTTGGAATTGGATGCCTGCAACATGTTTCAAAAAAGCTGGCACAAGTGGCAAAAAAGACTGAGAGAGTTGAGGAATGCTCATCAAACACTTATTTGGAACATCCCACAGGTGAACGGGCTAATTGGGAACAGGTGGGTGCCATTATTGGGAATAAAAGCAGCTTCCCTGAAATGCTCAGTCATTCACAAACAAGGATGGGGCGAGGGTCACCACTTAGTGAACAAATGTGTGAGCTGATTGTCGAACAGTTTAAAAACAACATTCCTCAACGAGCTATTGCAAGAAATTTAGGGATTTCATCATCTACGGTCTGTAATATCGACAAAAGGTTCAGAGAATCTGGAGAAATCACTGCATGTAAGCGACAAGGCCGAAAACCAACATTGAATGCCCGTGACCTTTTGATCCCTCAGGCGGTACTGCATCAAAAACCGACATCAGTGTGTAAAGAACATCACCACATGGGCTCAGGAACACTTCAGAAAACCACTGTCAGTAACTGCAGTTCGTCGCTACATCTGCAAGTGCGAGTTAAAACTCTACAATGCAAAGCGAAAGCCATTTATCAACAGCACCCAGAAACGCCGCCGGCTTCGCTGGGCCCAAGCTCGTCTAAGATGGACTGATGCAAAGTGGAAAAGTGTTCTGTGGTCTGACGAGTCCACATTTCAAATTGTTTTTGGAAACTGTGGACGTTGTGTCCTCCAGACCAAAGAGGAAAAGAACCATCCAGACTGTTATAGGCGCAAAGTTCAAAAGCCAGCATTTGTGATGGTATGGGGGTGTATTTGTGCCCAAGGCATTGGCAACTTACACATATGTGAAGGCACCATTAATGCTGAAAGGTACATACAGGTTTTGGAGCAACATATGTTGCCATCCAAGCAACGTCTTTTTCATGGACGCCCCTGCTTATTTCAGTAAGACAATGCCAAGCCACATTCTGCACGTGTTACAACAGCATGGCTCTGTAGTAAAAGACTGCGGGTACTAGACTGGCCTGCCTGTAGTCCAGACCTGTCTCCCATTGAAAATATGTGGCGCATTATGAAGCGTAAAATACGACAACGGAGACCTCGGACTGTTGAACAACTTAAGCTGTACATCAAGCAAGAATGGGAAAGAGTTCCACCTGAAAAGCTTCAAAAATTGTTCTCCTCAGTTCCCAAACGTTTACTGAGTGTCGTTAAAAGGAAAGGCGATGTAACAGTGGTAAAAAGGCCCCTGTGCCAACTTTTTTGCAATGCGTTGCTGCCTTTAAATTCTAAGTTAATGATTATTTGCAAAAAAAAAAAAAGTTTCTCAGTTTGAACATTAAACATCTTGTCTTTGCAGTGTATTCAATTGAATATGAGTTGAAAAGGATTTGCAAATCATTGTGTTCTGTTTTTATCTACAATTAACATAACGTGCCAACTTCACTGGTTTTGGGTTTGTAAATGAGTCCCAGACGTGCTCTAACGCTCTGTATTCCAGGCACTCGTCAATGACTTCTCCAAGAGATGGAGAAATTTGACTTTTTCCATTTTGACGATATTCTGATTTTTTCTTTAACTCTCGAAGCATAAACAACACATCAGACAAGTGCTTGAGGCCCTTCTTAAAGCCAACCTTTTTGTCAAGGCTGAGAAATGCACTTTTCACGCCTAAACAGTCTCGTTCCTCGGCTTCATTGTCTCCAAGGGGTCGGTCCGTATGGACCCGGAGAAGGTGGCTGCAGTCAGGAATCGGCCTGCCCCTCAAAGTTTTGAGGAGGTCCAACGCTTCTTGGGCTTTGACAACTTTTATAGGAGGTTTATCCGTAATTTTAGCGCGGTTGCTGCTCCCATTATTGCGCTCACCAGAAAGAATACCTCCTCAGCGTTTTTTTGGTCCCTAGCAGCTGAGGCTACCTTTCAGGAACTAAAGAAATGTTCCTTGCTCTGAGCCCATTCTGGTTTTGTCCCATCCCTCCCTCCCATTTGTGGTGGAGGTGGATGCTTCGGAGAGTTGGGGTGGGTGCCATTTTGTCCCAGCACCCCCTTTGGGACAATAAGCTTCACCCATGCGTATACTTCTCCCAGTCTTTGTCTGCCGCAGAACGGAATTACGGCATTGGTGTCCGGGAGTCATTGGCGGTCAAGCTGGTGCTTGAAGAGTGGCGCCACTGGTTGGAGGGAGCTGAACACCCTTTTGTGATATGGACAGACTATAAAAATCTCCAGTAAATTCAGCAAACTAAGCAACGAAATTCCCGGCAGGCGCGGTGGTCGTTGTTCTATAACCACTTTACATACCTGCAAACTCAGGAGGGTTAAAAAAGGTGACAAACTAATCGTGGACCCCCCCCCCCCAATATTTTTGAGTTAGATTGGTAGTACAAGAGATCACAATATACATCTGAAACATAAAATCCACTGAACTGGCTGGAAAGAAAGTCATTTTTTAGACCTTTTGGCCTGAACAAGCCGTTCAAGGGCACGTTTGCGCCGTTTTGCCATGTGCCTCTTTCGGGCCATCCTCTCCAGATGCTTTTTTTTAACAGCCGACCAATGAAAGACGAGAACACATACAAATTGCGCTTCGTAGGAAATGGTAGTCAAGCATAAGCCTTCATCACGAAAGTGGCAAAATCAATAAATGCAAAATAAAATGAAGTATTTTGACCACATGTTATGTCACAACGAAACTGAAAGATACTTTCGGGGACAGGACAGAGGCCAGTGAATATGTGAAACAAAGAGCCTTGTATTTTTCTTCAAAAATAATGAGCGATTCCCCTAATATTAAAAATGAAAAACTATCAAATTAAGGGAATTTATTATGTATTGGAAATTATTTGAAAAGGTTTCAAAATATGACGCCACATAATAGTCGAACAATTTGGCCTAATAGCCTCACTAAGCGACCTTATTCGGTGAAATCAAATCAAAGTATTCCCGAACAGGAAACGACTTTCTCTTTCTCGCTGGCTCCATCACACGCAATGACAAACTCGCAAACCGCACTGACAAACTTCAACTACTGACAACTCACGAGCTGCAGAAGAGAACTGGGAGATTTTATAGTCGACTGACTGACTGACTGACGTCATTTCGCCGAGACGATACAAGCCTCGACACGAAGCTCCGTTAGGAGGTGCTCCACATCTTTGATACATGCTCCGAAGTCTTGGTATCGACCGTAACAGCACTATTCGTTGCCATCTTCGTTGGCTTCTAATGCAAAAACAAGAGCCAATTCGCTCATCCTTGTCATGGTAAATAACAATAACAGTTACTAGTTCACGCTGATAAAAGTTAGCCAACGCCAAGAAAAAAAAAAAAAAAAACACTTTTATCCTCGACTCGACGTCAGGGGCTTTTTTGTAGCCTGGTAAACCCGCCCCAGTGAATTACGAGGGGCAGGTTTACCAGGCTACTTTTTTTTTATAGCAACCTGACCATGAAGATAGTTCTTCCAACAGAAAAAAATGACAATCTACCGCACTCAGTCATGAGATAAAAACACAAACAGTAGTTGTCATTCTCGCCAAAAACAAGGGCTAATCACTCGCCCTCGACGTGATAAAGAATAATATTAGTTGCTAGTTGACGCTGACAAAAGTTTAGTGACCGTCTTTGATACGATAGCCTGCTTGTGCTCAACAACCGGGAACTGCTGGAACAAGCAGCTGTCATGGGAATTTGAAAAGACGCTAGGTGCATATGGGATCAAAACGGCAAATTTCACCGAAAGGTGACTAGTTTGCAGGTTAGCTTTAATATTACGCTAATCTACCACCCTGGCTCTATAAACATTAAGCCTGACACCTTGTCGCAGATTTACGACCACACTGATCGCGATCCCACCCCAGAGCCAGTTATTCCGCCTGCTCAGATTGTGGCGCCCAATCAACGGGAGATTGAGGGGGTGGTTCAGGAGGCTTTGAAGACCAATCCCGGTCCTGGGGGGGAGCCTCCTGGATGTTTGTTTGTCCCGTCTAGGGTTAGGTCACAGGCTCTCCAGTAGCACTCTTCCCGCTTGGCGGGGCACCCGGGAGTCCATCGGACCAAGCAGGTCCTGGCCCGATATGATGAGGGAGATTCGGGAATTTGTTGCTGCCTGTGGCATATGCTCCAGAAACAAAACTTCCCATCTCCTTCCCTCTGGTCTGCTGCAACCACTGCCCATTCCCAGACGCCCTTGGAAGCATATCACGTTGGATTTTATAACGGGACTGCCTGTGTCTGAAGGCTATGCGGTCATCCTGGTCATGGTTGACCGTTTTTCTGAGGCCGCTCATTTTGTCGCACTACCCAAGCTGCCTTCAGCACGGGAGACGGCCTTTCTTGTGGTTAACCATGTTTTCCAGCTGCATGGGCTTTAGCAAGATGTTGTCTCTGACTGGGGTCCGCAGTTTACGGCTAAATTCTGGCGGGCGTTTTATAGGCAGTTGGGGGCCACTGTGAGTCTCTCCTCTGGTTTCCACCCAGAGACCAACGGGCAGACTGATCAGGGGGGGGGGGGGGTCCTGTCATAATTTTGGAGGTTGGCGTTTGTTTGGAAGCTTTCTTTGTTACTCTCGTCCGGGAGGATATCGTTTTGCCCACATTGGATTCTTTGGCCAGCTGGCATTAATTGTAAGTGGCGCCCGGACTCCACTTAAACCCAGGTTCTGCCTCACCACCTTTGCCAGAGTGTCAGTGTCACGTTTGCACTGTAGCCCGTAGAATCTCTAGCTAGAGTTTGTTAGGAATTAGTTGCAAAAAAGAAAAGTGTTAGTTAGTTTTCTAGGGAGTTTATTCCCCTGATTTTCTCTCTTTCCCTTTCTTTGTTCATGCACCATTTGGGTGCTTAATTGTTTGAAAGATCTTGGTTTCCGAGATCTTTCCTTTGTTTGTTCCGTCTAGCTCGCTTTGCTTCCTTATTTCTCACGGACGAGATATATGTCCTTTGGAAGCGCGAGCCCCTCTCTCCTGTTCTGTCTGGTTTCTGTGTTTGTCTTATTGCTGTGCTTTCTTTTGTACCGGCCACTGCATTTCTCAAATAACCAGCCATCACAAAAGGTACCACAAAAGTGGCTAACTGGCTGACACTGTCTTAGGAGGGAAGGGCCTCAGAGTTTAAGGGTTGATACCAAGTCAGCATAATTTAAATGCCACAGACGACCTGACATTTGTTACCAAAGATGTGCCTCCCATGATCACCACAGTCAACGGATCTTCTGATGGCTACTAAACATAACATGAATGGCAAGTCCAGGCCTTTCAGCCCAGCTACGGCTTGCCAATTTCTTTATACTATTGTGAATATATCCCTTTAGATACTCAGTGACTCAAAGGTATCTAGCTTTAAGTCAAGCCTGCTCTTGAAAACCCCCAAGGTCTCTGCCTCAACAATATGGTCAGGCAAGCTATTCCACATTGAAATTACTCTTTGGGTGAAGAAATATTTCCAATGCTAAATTTCATCAGTGCTAAATTTACCTTTGGTCAACTTCCATTTGTGACCCCGAGTTCTACTCACAACACTTAGTCGAAGGAATGCTACATAATTCACTTTGTTAATCCCTTTAACATATTTAAAGACCTCAATCAAATCACCCCTTAGTCTCCTTTTCCTAAGACTAAAGAGATTAATGATCTTCAGCCTCTTCTCATAGCTTTCATCTTTTATACCTGGAATAAGCTTAGTGGCTCTTCTATGAACTTTCTCTAGAGCCTCTTTATCTTTCTTAAAGTATGGTCCCCAGAACTGTACACAATACTCCAGATGTGGTCTGACGAATGTGTTGTACAAAAGAAGCATCACCTCCTTAGATTTGTACTCAATACTTTTGGCAATGTATCCCAGCATCCGATTGGCTGTTTAATCGCTATGGCACAATGGCTAGAGCCTGTGAGGGTCTGGTCAACAATCACTCCCAGATCTTTCTCATGTACAGCACATTCCAGTTTGAAACCTCCCATGAAGTAATCCCGTCTAATGTTTTTATTACCTACATGTACACATTTACATTAAATTTTCATTTGCCACATTTCTGCCCAATTCTGGATTCTATCCAAATCATCCCGAATCACTTTAGTGGACCCTAAACTATTTGTCAAACCCCCCAATTTAGTACCATCTGCAAGTTTAACCAATCTGCTCTCAATATTACTATCAAGGTCATTAATGTAGATGAGGAACAGCAGGGGCCCCAACACTGATCCCTAGGGGACGCCACTCCCCACCATACCTAGCTCAGAGATACCACTAACCACTACTCTTTGTGTTCTGTCCTGTAACCAGTTTTGAATCCACTCCAGAATACATCCTGTAACTCCAATGGAGCTAAATTTAAAAATTAGTCTCCTATGCGGTACTGTATCGAATGCTTTCTGAAAATCCAAGTATATGATGTCATAAGCCCTGCTCTGGTCATAAGTCCTGGTGGCCTCTTCAAAAAATTCCAGAAGGTTTGTCAGGCATGATCTTCCTTTGCGAAAACCATGTTGGCTATCCCTCAAGATACTGTTCCGTTCAAAAAATAAGTCCAGCTCATCTTTTACGATAGATTCCAATATTTTGCACGTAATGCAAGTTAAACTGACTGGCCTGTAATTTCCTGGCTCGGTACGGTCCCCTTTCTTATATATTAGTATAATATTGCCCTGTTTCCAATCATTTGGTATTTCTCCAGTTTCTAAAGACCGCCTGAAGATGGTGGATAACGGCTTAAAGATGATTTCACCAACTTCCCTGAGCACTCTAGGATATAAGCCATCAGGACCCGCCGCCTTATCTGCCTTTAGTTTATTCAACTTGTCGAATACTTCGTTATGCCGAACCTCAATTTCTGCTAAATAACCTTGAGCATTTAACATGCCCTCTGGCCAAATAAAGACCCCCTCTGAGGTAAAATTCTCAACAAAGTTTAAGGCATCCGCAATATCCTTGTTATCAAATAGCAGCGATCCGTTTTTATTCTTTATGCACTTAACCTGCTCTTTAACTTTCCCTTTTCTGCTACAGTACTGAAAGAAGTGCTTAGGGTTAGTTTTTGTCCCCTCTGCAATTTGTCTTTCATACAGTCTTCTAGCATTCCTCAGCTCTTTTTTGACCACAACCCTCATTTTACAGTATTCAGCCTTAGTATTCTCATTGTTATCCTTTATGTAAATCTTATAAAGATTCCACTTTTCCCTCAAAATCCTACGAATACTTTTGGTCATCCATTGAGGATTCTGCTTTTTCAGCTTACTTTTGGACACCTTTGGAATGAATCTGCATTGTGATTCAAGTAAAACCCCCTTAAATCTTTCCCACATCTCATTTACAGATTCACAGTCCAGGAGTGTCTCCCATTTTTATACTTCAAGCAGATTAATGTGCATTGCCTCATAGCATGTATCATCTCTGGATGCTCGACGGACATGACAAAGAGTTCGGTGTACCTCAATGGCCTCCACAGTCTCAAGGTCTTAATCCAACAGAGCACCTTTGGGATTGGCAGCAAGAATGTGCTGCTGAGAAATCTGCAGCAGCTAAGAGATGCTATAGTGTCAATATGACTTGAATCTCTAATTAAAAAATGTGCACCTTGCTGAAGGCATATCACAGAGGATACAGACTGTCCTGGTAGCACAGTCAAGTCCTAGCCAGTATTGGAAAAGTGTAGTTTTTGAAATAATTTACTTATTTTTAGACATGCAAACAAACAGTGTAGACAGTCTACATCACAATCTGGGTACATGTAGTTCACATCCAGTGATTAAATCGCTGATGATAAAATGAAATATCAAACATTGCTCTTCGTAATGAAGGGTTGACAGTGGTTCATTTACTGAAAGCGGAGTATGTGAAGGTCGTGGTTTATATTTAGTGAAGGGGCTTCACATTTAAAAAAAAAAAAAAAAAAAAAAAGAGTCTCCAATTATGGACTTTTGGACTTGTTTTATGCCAATTTAAAAGTTTGAGTACCATACCACTGTATAATCTGGTCTGATTTATGATATATTGAATTAAATTGGCAGGTTTGAGGACTTGAGACTGAAAGGCCCGCCAACAATTTCGGATAAATGATTCCAGAATTCAGATATTTATAAACGAGATCCGCAGTCGCTATTAGGGCTGTCACTTTTTATTCGAAATTGGAACATTCATTCGAACCTGAGGGTGAAAATTCATATTCGAACTGAAATGAGACGTTCGAAGTCAAAATACACCCTCAATTCGTGCATCATGCAGTCTAAAGTAGTTTGACATTCGACCCAGCAGAGGGCGCCCTCAGAGAAGCTTGTCCGTAGTATACTCTCTTGACCTCCATTAAGACTGCTATTTCACAATGGAGAGCATTAACTAGCGGAGCAGCGAGCGGACAATTACAACACCAAAACATATTAGAAGTGCTGTGTGGAAGTATTTTGAATTTTACTGCTTAGATGGTAAAATAACAAACAAAGTTATAGCCGTGTGTCGTCATCCGCCGTACTCCGCAATTATTCAATGAACGCTTTTTAATTAGATAAATTCTTATGCACTGAAGTTACAGTTTCACTTGCGTAAATGTGGACGGTCACCGCAAATGACATGGAAAGCGATTATGACTCCGGACTTCTCGTGCTTCTCTTTACTCAGAGATTGGAAACAATGCGTGTTTCACGATCGTTTATATTGTAGACCATTTGAAACGTCTTTTTGCAAGTCCATTGCTTTCAATCCCTCAGTAAAGACAAGCGTGAGAATTCCCGAGTCATAATCGATTTCCGTGTCACTAGCAGGGAAATCTGAAACTGATTAACTTAATGCACAATGACTTAAATTCCACGAGTGAATTTCTTCAGTGCGCGTTGATAGAATAACGCGTAGGAATCTTCGCATATACTGTCGTGTTGCATTACTGTTGAGTGCGGCTTAATAAACAGATGAAAATTAATGAAGATGACTTTTTTAACGTGTTGGGGAGGTTTGAATATATTCAAACATCAGGTTGTCATATACGATATTCGTTGTTCAAAGTAGTTTTTTTTTTTTTTTCCAAAGGTGACAGCCCTAGTCTCAACACAATATTTGTCTACTCTCTTGAGTACATTTCAAAGTAAGCAAATCTGCTATCAGACAAAAAGAGCCTTGAGCCAGCTAGCCAGGATTCTCTCACCATTTTCCTAAATGATTTAACAGATGCATTATGGAAAATCCCACAGTCAATAAATAGTTTGATTGTTATTCAGGAAAAGTACAGGGGGAGGGCAATCGTGTTTAAAGGTGACAATATGTGAAATCTCACTGATGATTTGCATACAAGCAAACATACTTTTTAAATTTAAATTTTTTGAAATTTCAAGTCCTACCTTTTAACACTGGGCCAGAATTTAAAAGGCCCATAAAACAGACAAAAACGATTCCATAAAAAATCTGAGAGAAAAAAAAACGCCCTGAAATATGGTCTAGTTAGTAGTATGTTGTGGTAAGTTTACAGGAAAATTCATTAGGCCAAAAAATAATAAAAAGATTAGAATGTTCTGGATGACGAATGAAAAACCACAACCATAGCTTATCAGCTGGTAAGCTTAAAAAAAAAAATCACAAGTCACCACATTCATCTCACCTTCACCCATGCTGCCTTTGTTTTGAAGCGTGCCATGGTGCGTGCATAATGCGACTAACCATTAGAGCTGCTACATGTTTGGCTGTAAGCTTGGTAGTTTTTGTGGCTGCTTTTTTTCTGTAATATGATAAGCTCTTTAAATCTGAGAGGGAGTTTGTTTGTGCTACTGAACTTCATTGATTCACCAGTGTGAGAGCTTCACAACACTTAGCATTCAAGTCAGCAATATAAACTTATTGAATCTTTGATCGAATGCCTTATTTTTGTTATTGAAGAACTTTGCATCGCAATTATTATCGTCATTATCACCCAGGCCTGACATATATCCTGAAATATTAATGAAACCACGGCAACAGTATCCATGACCAGGTCAACGCTTTTCTTATCAAGTGAGCCCAGGACTAGCATGGCAGTCAGAAGTGAGAGATGCTTTGGACCGTGACAGGCTGGGGCCAACTGTGATTCAGCATCTGTACACTTGGCAGATCACTTTCATGACTGTCCATCACAGCAGCTCTGAAAGGCCTTAAACAGGATTATTCTGATCTATCTGGAGGGTATATGTGTGGGGGCAGGAATGGGTAGGTTATGATAGCAGTATAAAAACTGGTATGATGAGATGAAGAGGAGATCTAGAGAGAAAGAGAGAGAGAGAGAGAGAGAAAGGGGTGGGGAACATACTCACAGTAGGTTTTCCGGGTCAGTTCCTCCACCACCTCTGGCTTCAGCTTGCTGTTAGACTTCCCCATGGTCAGGGTCAATGACTTTCCCCAGGACCTCCAAGGCTCCTTCAGTTTGCAGCTGAGGGATACGTCACTCCTGCGGTTTCACGCACGCTTGAGCAAACGCGCACACCCTCCCCCCCAATGAGCCCAAACAGCTTGTTTCCACTTCAAACTCCAAGAGAGGACCCAATTTGAAATTAAATAAATACATAAAAGATGCAATTATGGCACAATGTCGATTTGCTGGGCACCCGTCACATTCATCTTGCTTTCCCGCTCAACTCTCCACTCTCCCCCAGCCTGGGTCTTCCCCCGTTCCCAAGGCACTCAACACACCACACCAGGGAACTCGCTCCTAGCCCAAGGGCTCATTCCTTCACGGTCAGGCAACCTCCGGAGGCGTCTCACAGACTCAGGGATGCATGACCACCTTTGCTGATCCTTTGTCAAAGTCTCAACAGCTCTGGGGAAGTTGAGAGATTTCCTATTTCCACTGTCAATTCAGAAGAGGAGGAAGATAAAACTTCACCTGGATAATATAGACTTGCCTCTTTTATATTTGATCTTCATTTGCTCAAATTCAAATTATAAGACATTTCTCACACTTGGTGTTCTGGTGATCAGGATTATAATGGAAATTATCGTTCGAAAATACTTTGGTAAATTATTACCTCTGTAGTTTTTTTCATTAACACAACAGGCCACAAATGATATGAACGCAAGAATTTACAATACAAAGCTTTTCCCACCCTCCTGTTCCGGCTCGAATCGGTCTTCTGGTTCTTAGTCTGCAACCCAGCTTGCGGACCTCCGGCCACAACAAAGCATGATGGAATTCCTGTGCGTTCGTGACGAGGCTTGTGTCAATGAATCATCAGCACATCCGTTCGTTCGCTCAGGATGCTAGAATCTTCCCCCAGCAGCCACCGTCTCTCCGTTACTCTCTCGGTCAGATCTGTTTTTCAGCCTCAGCAGCGTGTCTGCACAGCTCTAGAGGACACTGGAAACTGCTGCCCTGAGAAAATACACAGCAGCGAGGGTTCAAGTCAGTGTACGGGCCATGGATTGCAACAAACATACAACCAGCCTTAATCCCGAGCTTTAACATCTCATCAACTGTACAACAAGCTGACCATTTGCCCTGCTAAAACTGCTCATCACTGTAGCCACACAGTCTGTGCAGCTGGGCAGCTGGCCCTTATGTACCAACAAAGAAAGGTTGAATGAAAAAGTCTGCCAATGCTTACTAATGCTGATCTGAGGTGTGTGGGACCATATAGTCTACAGTTCAATCATGTAGCTATGTGATGGTGTTGTTTAAGCACATCTATCAAATAAAATGAATACAAGTCTGAATGAATAAACATTTACTTCTGTAATTAATGTCTGTACTTATCATTGAGAAACTGACCCAAGAGCTTACATTCTGTTAAAATTCCAGGCAGTTTGTTCTTCCCTGGAGAGAATCCATATGTGGCAAATCTGCCAGGTCAAGGCTTGTACCATATCAGAGGTCCCCTTTTAAGTATGTGTTCTCATTTTGAGGCGCACTCTATGCACCACCTTTCAATCTTTCCATTCCCTTCAGAATTTATTTAAACTTTTTGTTAGAAAGTACAGGCCCCTAGCTCAACTAAATCCAGAGTCAGAGGGAGCCATTTCTGTTAGCCACACTGCCCCCATTTCAGGAGCAACTAGAGGGCACTTGGTAGAGTGCATACCTCCATCCTGCCATAAATCTGTTCTTCTGGTTACACAATATGTTCCAGATCACTTCCAAAATTAAAGCAACTCTTCCTAGGACTACCACCTATGTTCCTATCAAATTTCATGCCAAACCATTCATAACTTTTGAGTTATCCTGTTAACAGTCAGACAGACAGACAAACAAACAAACAAACAGTCAAAAGCCAAAATATAACCTCCTTGGTGGAGGTAATAATGCCAATACCTCACCGAACCTTGCAAACTGCAGGCCCCATTTGTGCACCATGGTGTTATTGCTGCTGTGATACAATGCCAGAAGCTATCATAAAATGCATGAAAGAGTTTTCAGCAGAGGATTCATGGAGAGTTTTTGTGAGAAACACCATCTCTGCATGAATAAGGCTGCAATAACAAACAGTCACACAATTGTGCACACATACAGGGGAAGGACAAAATACTTAAAAATTGGTCAAAGAAAAATCTAAACCGTGTCTGCAAAGGCACTTATACAGGACATTACATATGAATGCTTCTAATATACATCTGTTTAAAATAGGTATAACCAGCAGCATTTTGGAAAGTAAATACCCAATGCAAGGCAAGAATTCTAACAGAATTCCAAATGGTCAGACAGTTGGTTCCCCAATGTATCAGTCAGCAAAATGGCAAAATTATTTAAGGTGCAGGGGATCAGTGTCAAAAATGCTGACAACATATGCCTGAGATCGAGCAAATGAGGCCAATCATCAAAGCTCAAAGAACAGCAACAGATGGACCCATGATAACATAATTGCTAATAACCACAGCATTACATCTCAAATTACCACAGAATTGAATCTATCCTTAACTGTGCCATTGTCAACAAAAGCTGCATGTTGTGAGGTAAATAAAGCTCGCATTAGTGGGAGGGGAGGCTACTGCGCATCTCTGTATAGCATGGTGTAAAAAACACAACACCAAGACCCCAGAGCAACTCAGAAAAACAATAGGACCTGATTGTGATGATTATTTTTTTACTCTTTTTAATACATTTGGACTGGTGTATGCTTGGAGAAAACCAAAGAAGGCATTCAATAGAAAATTTCCAAAGCTCACAGGTCAGTATGGTGCTGGTTTGTGATGCTTTGGGCAGCCATTTCAATGGACTCTTTGGGGCCAGCAGTTACTGCGCTCCATGGATGTGCAACAGACAAAGTACAGGAAGGCATTTTATAAGACCAGATTGGTGCAAGCACTGTTCCCTCGTGTTGTCTTCATATTCCTAAAAAAACAGAGCAGTGCTCTTGTCCTAAGCCAGGGGTCACCAACCCTGTTCCTGGAGAGCTACCATCCTGTAGGTTTCTACTCTACCTCCTATTCAGCACACCTGATTCAACTAGCCTAATTAGCTACTTAACAAGATCACGAGCTGGGCAATTAAGGAGCTAATTAGTTGAATCAGGTGTGCTGAATAGGAGGTAGAGTAGAAGCCTACAGTACAGTAGCTCTCCTGGAACAGGGTTGGTGACCCCTGTCCAAAACCAATAATGAAGTCAAAAGTCGTTCAGGTCCAGTGCAGTCACAATTGAACAATTAAGGGAAGTTATTGAGCAGAGTGCAGACTAGATTTCCACCAAAAAAACTGAAGACTCTGCCTCTTGAGAAATGGGCCAACACCAGGCGAAGAACTGTTAAGAAATCGTACGACTTGCATGGCAGCATCGTGTGAAGGATTGAAACCTTTCTGAACACAACTAGCAGGTCTACCCCACAGTAACAAGATAAGCAGTTTATGTACCAATTTTTGGTATTTCATCCATCACCGATTCAAGGTGCAAGAAGAAAAAGCTAAAAATAATGTCACACAGTCGTGCACAAATGAAACGCTTAACGTGAAAAAGCTTCAAGTGCCAGTAAATACCTTGCATGTGTTTTTTTTTTTTAATTCCAAAAGTCAAGCTATCTGTACTATGGCCCAAAAAAAACTATAAAAAAATATTTGACCAATAATAACCTTAGGAAATGCAATTTTTCAAAAAAGGGTTTCCCAGTCTAAAAATAGATCAGCAAGATTATTTACCACGCAAAGCATTGTGGGTCGAAATCGCGCACTGTAAACAAAGATGGCATCGCACGGATGAAAAAGAAGACAGACAGGAACTTTTTTGGAGAATGTGGAGGCAAACACGATAAGCAAAGCATAATTCCCCCATTCGAGGCACACTGCCATTTACGTTGTATACTTTTATGAACTCGAAGTAGCGCGAGAAATGTTGCTAAGAAAAACCAACACAGTATTTCAACTTACTAATCCACAACTCATCATTGTCAATGCCCAGTCGCTCTCTCAGACTCTTCCACCGATCAATAGCACTCCCAACTAGGGATCGTCTTCTTTTGGCATCAAGGGCAATTTTCCGGTGTTTTCTCTCCGAGGCTGTCAACTTGATTCTTTCCGCCATTGCTGTTGCGTGTGCTACGTCACACGTCACGTGGTACACAAGAAAGGGAACTTACTCTAATGACATCATATTTTCGCTCGCGCGACAGTTGGAGGGTTGAGTGAGTTTTTAACATCAAAATCCATATTTTTCGATGTCTTAAAAATTTGCATAACATATCAATGTGAAGATGAATGATTTCCCTACCTACTGATACCATTTTTATATGTTGTCACAATTGAGATATCATTGAAGACATGCAAGGTATTTACTGGCACTTTAATGTGGCTTAGGGTTCCAAAACAGTGACCAAACAAATTTTCCTCAGAAAAATTTATTGTCAGGAACTCTTCCCCTTATCAAAAAACCATAACAGAAGTCCTAGGAATATGGTAGTTCTCACGTTAAGTGTTTTCCGCTCCATTGACACCCATCCATTGATTGATTTTCAGAATTCACCCACTGCTGACGTTGTACCCAGCGAGAGCACTTTGTTTAACTCCATAAAACTGAAGGACCCATATGCGGGTCCATAAAATGCAGCTGGGCAATTCCATCGTGACTGACGTTACATTCAGAGAGGGAACTGGCCCTTTGGTATGGCCTGGTAGTGAAACTTGCACTCCTTGGATGTTCACATTTTGTGACAAACATACTAGGAACCAGGTCCCCTTGGAGGCAGGATGAAACTTTGCTGGCATTATGTATATGTTAGTAGAATGTGAAATTGTGAGCATGGCTGACGTAACCAAAAAAAAAAGGCCATTAAGAAAATTGAGTTCTTTACAAACCTGCTTATCAAGGATGGAGGTAGATTTAAGAGATTTTTTTGCAATCTCTTCTTGTTTCTTACGATGAAGCCAGAAAGAGGAAATGCATCATGGGAAAATCATGAATATTCATTTTGATGCTGCTGCCATCTAATGATAATAAATCACACTAATCCTTATTTTTATAGAAAGTTTGTAAGAGGCAAGTATTTTGCTGCATGACTTTGTAGTAGCTTGTTGTGTTGAACCATGACTGATGTTACAGACCCAGGTTTACTTGTGACTGACGTTACCAACTTTATTGCATTCTCAGGCGAGATTGATACATGAAAAGCAACAAATGAATTGTGTTTTAGGTTAATGCTGACTTACTCCAACAAATCTGTGGATGATAATTTAGAATATTCAAAGATTTTTTTTTGCAGCACTATGTACACTTGACTTTTGCGACTGAGATTACAGCCATGAAACTAGTTTATTTGGAAGGAATTTTGAACCTAAAGCTCTGAACAAGCCATTTTCTGCTGTGTTCATTTAGTTGATGTGGACACTGATATTACAAAGCTAAAGCACAGGATAAGGAACAAGTTTGCACACTAGACATAAAGTGAGGCTAATACATGCATATTTTGACAGTAAACATGAAAATTATGTCCACTTTGATGCACCATGGTTACCTTCACCACATCATCCCAACCAAAACTACTTTTGTTCTACATAGCAAAAATCTGTACTGTTCATTTCAAGAGCTGTTTTCCCCAATTTCTGGAAAATAATTTTTGGACTCAGAGCTTCTTGCAAAATGGAATTGCCCAGCTGCTGTGCTCAAACCTATGGAACTTAAGGCCCATTTTAAATTCTAGAGGAGCTCCCAACGTTTCCAATGATCCCCAATAAGGGACCTATTCGATGAAGCTCCTGGTGCAGTTCTTGCGCTGACGTTTAATGCCAAAGGTAGTTTGAAACTTTGCAGTTATTTAGTTCACAGATGATCGTTTACGATTTTAATGCACTATGTGCTGTCCTTGAACTGAGAGATTATAAACCTAACAGCCTTTTATCAAGTTTATTTTACAGGTAAAATTGTAAACACGTGGATGAACAATACAAATGAAAACCAGCTGCTGAAGTCTGTGGCTCCACCAGCAAGGCAAGAGGCCCTAAAGATGGAAGCTCAGAGATTTATCCTGAAACAAAGTGGGCTGTTCTTTACAGTAAAGTTTGAACCGATTGGATAATAAAATATAAATGGAAAGGAAAAGCAATAATGATCTACAGAGGGGGTCTGGAGGGACATTCAAATGATGACAATGGAAGTGGAGTGGTGGAATAGCCACGTACAGACACAGAGTGATTAGGAAGGGTGAGGGGAGGAGTGCATTCGGTGACCCTGCACTGTGACAATATGTGGTCTGCCACTACATAGCTGAGCTACTGTCATTCCTAAACACTTCCACTTTTCAAAAATACCACTTATAGTTGACCGTGGAATACAAAACCCAAAACCAGTGAAGTTGGCATGTTGTGTAAATCGTAAATAAAAACAGAATACAATGATTTGCAAATCCTTTTCAACCTATATTCAATTGAATACACTGCAAAGACAAGTTACTTAATGTACGAACAAGTAAACCTTGTAATTTTTTGCAAATATTAGCTCATTTGGAATTTGATGCCTGCAACATGTTTCAGAAAAGCTGGCACAAGTGGCAAAAAAGACTGAGAGAGTTGAGGAATGCTCATCAAACACTTATTTGGAACATCCCACAGGTGAACGGGCTAATTGCGAACAGGTGGGTGCCATGATTGGGAATAAAAGCAGCTTCCCTTAAATGCTCAGTCATTCACAAACAAGGATGGGGCGAGGGTCACCACTTAGTGAACAAATGCGTGAGCTGATTGTTGAACAGTTTAAAAACAACATTCCTCAATGAGCTTTTGCAAGAAATTTAGGGATTTCATCATCTACGATCCGTAATATCGTCAAAAGGTTCAGAGAATCTGGAGAAATCACTGCGCGTAAGCGACAAGGCCGAAAATCAACATTGAATGCCCGTGACCTTCGATCCCTCAGGCGGTACTACATCAAAAACCGACATCAGTGTGTAAAGGACATCACCACATGGGCTCAGGAATACTTCAAAAAAACCACTGTCAGTAACTACAGTTCGTCGCTATATCTGCAAGTGCAAGTTAAAACTCTACAATGCAAAGCGAAAGCCATTTATCAACAGCACCCAGAAACGCCGCCGGCTTCGCTGGACCCAAGCTCATCTAAGATGGACTGATGCAAAGTGGAAAAGTGTTCTGTGGTCTGACGAGTCCACATTTCAAATTGTTTCTGGAAACTGTGGACGTTGTGTCCTCCAGACCAAAGAGGAAAAGAACCATCCGGACTGTTATAGGCGCAAAGTTCAATAGCCAGCATCTGTGATGGTATGGGGGTGTATTAGTGCCCAAGGCATGGGCAACTTACACATATGTGAAGGCACCATTAATGCTGAAAGGTACATACAGGTTTTGGGGCAACATATGTTGCCATCCAAGCAACGTCTTTTTCATGGACGCCCCTGCTTATTTCAGCAAGACAATGCCAAGCAACATTCTGCACGTGTTACAACATCATGGTTCCGTTGTAAAAGAGTGCGGGTACTAGACTGGCCTGCCTGTAGTCCAGACCTGTCTCCCATTGAAAATGTGTGGCGCAATATGAAGCGTAAAATACGACAACTCGGACCCCGGACTGTTGAACAACTTAAGCAAGCAAGCAAGAATGAGAAAGAGTTCCACCTGAAAAGCTTCAAAAATTCTCCTCAGTTCCCAAGCGTTTACTGAGTGTCGTTAAAAGGAAAGGCGATGTAAAATGGCCCCTGTGCCAACTTTTTTGCAATGTGTTGCTGCCTTTAAATTCTAAGTTAATGATTATTTGCAAAAAAATAATAAAAGTTTCTCAGTTTGAACATTAAACATCTTGTCTTTGCAGTGTATTCAATTGAATATTAGTTGAAAAAGATTTGCAAATCATTGTATTCTGTTTTTATCTACGATTTACATAACGTGCCAACTTCACTGGTTTTGGGTTTTGTATATAACACGGAAGAAATTTCACAAACTGACTTAATTGCAAATGTGGAATTCCATGTCAGTACCTAACTTCAATTCATCAAGCTCTTCAGAATGACCCATTCTATACAAATGTCTGGAAATGCAGACAACATGATTAGGTGCTTGATTCAATAAACCTGTGGCAGTGGGTCTGAAAGAAACACTTGAATTCAATGATTACAAGGTGTGCCCAAATACCATTGTCCATATACTGTATGTCCTGGCTGCATAGTATTCCCCAGTGAAATTCCAAATCTGCTTGGCCAAATCAACACCTCAAAATTCTATGGGAGATTACATGAATCAGTATGACTGCGGAATGCTGCACAGCCACTACAGACATCGAGAAATAAGCGGAGCCAAAGGATGCACAAATCATTTTCCTTTCAGATGGGATCAGATTTTCTGGCCAAGCCCCTTAAACGAAGTGCTTGGACTGTGTATAACATCAGTGGTAGACAAAATCTGAAAATCCCATTTTTACCCCTTGACTATTCTAGCCAATGCGGTATTGTCGTCCCCTCTGCCGTCCATCTGTCTGTCTGTCTTCTCATCGCTTGTTACCCATCTAGCTGCTGAACTACTGTGCAGCTCGCCCCGTTTAATCAGGTTGTACATATTGAGTGTTTCCAGAAGCCTATTTGATGTTGAGGTCATAGGTCCAATTTTGACCTAATTTTTTCTAGGCCAAAGGTTTACTACGCCCACCCATAAGGCACGCAGAGGGGGGATACTGCATATCTGAGAGCAATCTAGTTTGCATTACCACAGTCAAGGCAACATGATTATCAGGTCTATAGTTAGCCAATGCAAAAATTATAAGGGGCCAACTGGTTTTGACAGAGGATTATAAGCAGAGCCCGCTTTTTGTGAATCTCATAAATTGTGTAAATCACAACACGCACGTCAAGTGTATTAGAAAGGATTATTTTGAAACCGCAGATGCTGGCAAACCTTAAGGCGACAGCAGGGGCGCTGCCAGGGATTTTTGGCTCTATGAAAGGATATCACACTGGGCCCCACCGCCACAATTACCAAACGTTCTCATATTTTCCCAGGCCCTTTGTCAGTCATGGGCCCTTAGAACCGTCCTAAATCCCGCCCACCCTACCGCGCCCCAGCGCGATTGTGATGCAGCAGGCATAAGTCTATCAGTTGTGTTTTGGTTATGCTCAAGATCCAACGGTGATACACGTAATCTGACAATAACGGAGTGAACAGCAAGGCTATTTTTACAATGCAACGCAGGTCTATCAATGGAGGGACTATTTGTCTGTGCATGTATAACAGCTGTGTGTGTCCAACCTCAGATTTTCTCAACAATCGTTCCCCCAACCGACTTCACAGTGGGCGGGTGTAATGCTGAAGACTGAAAGAAGTGCCATGTCCATTGTCATGGGAGGGTTCCTTTGAAAGCCGCAAGCGGCTATACCGGAGGCCAAGCAATCGGCCCGGGCACTGTACGCTAGTATAAATATCTTGATAAGCAATGCAGAATGAACTTCTCAGGCAGAACCCCGGTTCCTTATGACAACAAAGCCGCATGGCCGCTTTTCAATGAGTGTAACCCAGAGTAATTCAAATTGCCGACCCGGCTCATGCACCTAGGCAACATACTCGAGAGGAAATCGCGCTTTTTCTCAACCACTGAAAGTCCTTGACTGCGACCAAATCAAACCTTGAGCCTACGGTATCATCCACACGCCTCCATATCCATTCATCGCCGCTCCATTAACCTCATTTAAAGGTAAACGGACCTCGCCTTAGTTAGAAACGACAGGTTAGAATGCAATCAAATAACAGTCGCCACAATGGGGAAAAATCGTCAGCAGTCTGCTGAAAGAAATGAAACAAACATCACCACGGTAGGGAGGCCAAAAACTCGAACTGTCTCCTTATCATAATACACCTCAACGCAAAAAAAGAGAGAACTAATCGCGAGTGTCCGGGGGTTACGAGTTTATCCCGCAACCACGCTGGATAGACAAGTTTTCTCCGTACAACCGAGCGGATTAAGCGTCACAAGCTAGAATGACCACATGGCTCGTTTCATTCAGTTTCAGAATTTCTTCCCGGAGCATGCCCCACAATCATATCGCCCAGCACTAACGCTGGCGAGTTCTAAGGCTGGCTCAAAAGCCGTGACTACCGGCAAAACTGAACTCCTGCAAGCCCCGATAACTTGAATATTAATGCATTAATATTAGTTTCCGAAAAGTTACTGTACAACAGAAAGAATAGCACAAGGCAGACGGCGTCATCAAGATATCAATTATCTACAGTTGAAGTTTCTAATCCCAAATAGCTAATCAACACATCTAACGTGGTCATTAGATTTTTGGCCACACCGAGTAATCACTTTGCACACTAAGTTAACTGCAATCCCGGAGGCAGGCGATATTAACACGACTTCGAAAATTATGGTGAGTTTGCCAGGAGAACCTACCTCTTAGATCATATGTTTTTATTCAGAAACGGCAAACAATCACCAGTTTGTCCGATCAGTGGGGGTAACTAACGCAAACTGACGTTAGTGTGAAGTTACTGTCGGTCAATCCAGATTCAGCGCCCATCTACGAAACTAAGTTAACGGTTTTCGCCATGTAATGTTAACTGGCTAGCTAGGTAACTCGTTTTGCTGGTGATTTTTTTTAAAAGTCTGCTCAAAGTAGCCAGTTTCGACTAGGTTGCAGACAAGCTTGCCTTTCTATTTAAAATTCAATTTACAATTCCTTCCATCCGTTGCAAAGCAAGCGTGCGCGCTATGTGAAAAGCGGTAACTGTTACTGTATCCCTGGCAACATGGTAACTCGGGTCAGTGAGATAAGTGAACTGCAAAGCTCGCTTGCTTGGCAGTCAACTGTAAGCGTCCGCGATATCACGCTGCCAACATAGCAGTAATGCCATGGTGCTCTATTCAGTAGCATGCACTGAAGTCCAGCCAGCACAGACCATTATAATGTCCAGTTCCTCCACCTCTACGTGCAGTTAGCTACCAGTAAACTAGCTTAGCCATCCGAGTTTTACGTGCTGAAAGATTGCCAATAATTCAGAGACACTCACCGTTTCTCTTGCCGTTGCGGACATTAGAATGGAATGTGAGTAGCCATAAGTGGCTTAACGTAACTGTTTTTGGGCGAGGCTAGATCCTGTCTACCACTGAATCAATATATTTGGCGTTGAGCGACCATCACCATTACCAAAGCTTCCACTGCGTTGTCTCTCACTCCGACTCCTCGCTCGGTCTGGAACCGTTTCCAGTGCGTATTAGCCGGTACTCGGTCCTGACATCACTCGGTTTCCACCCAGTAAACTACCTTCCTTCGGACAATACAATCATTAACCCTGCCTTTCCCTCACTGAAGTTGAGACGGGGTGTATTTTAGCCTGCGCTATGCACTGTAAGATAGGATAAAATAGCTTATAATAGATGAACACACACATACACACACACACACACACACACACACACACACACACACACACACACACACACACACAAATAATCCAAAATGAATAATATGTCAAATCTTACACGCATAACGCTGAAATTCAAGCACCATGGTGTGATCGTGAAACTATTGAGCGCATTGTCGCTGTTCCGAAAGAAATGCTTCCGATACTTCCACATTATAATTTAAATGGCAAGCCGATAGGCTGACTGGATCTGGTTAATTTACTGTGCGGATTCGGCGGAATAATTTCCGGTGTTTAAATCCTCTTCATCTCATTCTCACTCCTCAACAAAGAACTTAATTTATTCATTTCATAATTTCATTTTGCGCTCTACAATAACGAAGGCAATTTAACAGAATTGTTTTAATGATGGCTGGTTAACTTCACAAAGAATTATCAACCTACGAATTCTGTACGTGAACTGTATTAAAACCACAAACGTATTGTCGGATTACATGCGTCTCTTACCTTTATTTATTTATTTATTTATTATTTTTAGTCGAAAGTTTGTTTCGGAGCTCTTGGGAATAAGGATGCTTCGGCTGGATTTCACAGCTGCTCGCATTATAGGTGCTCAATAACAATAACATCCTCGGCCCCTGCTACACACTCAACTTAGCCTCAGTCAAGCATTCTTCAAGAAAATGGGGGGTAAATAGGGACTAATTTTGCGTGTATGCCAGTATGGGGGGTCTGTCGTTAGAAATAAAATGTCGACGTTAATATTTAAGGGATATTTTTTGCATGCAGCGGGAAAAAACGCGTTTCGGTCTCAGGGAAGCCCTATATGGACACCATACCACAACACTGGAGTAGGCCTACTTTCAGGTTTTTGTTCTTATCCAATAATAATCACAGTTTATCAAGTAGCAACACAATGCAACCGTCAGGGGTTAGAACAGCTTTATTGAAAGGATGTGATTCTTCTTTCTTCTACAAGCAACTGAAAAATACAATCCCGCCTATATGAGCATGATTTAGGCCTAGTAGTACAAACCAAACCCTATAGTTCTGTACCACGTTACAGAAAAAAGACTCAGAGGAGGGAAAAGTGCCGATATTACTCACAGAGGATGTTGTGTTCCGGGGTTCTGGCCTTTGGCCAGGACAGCATTTATGGTTTTAACAGTTTCATGTTCCAAGTTTCATAGTTCATATCACAGTTTTAACAGTTTCTTGTGTTAGGATTACTCATTTCATCGTTCATAGTTATTGTTCATGTTTTTACTTTTCCATGTTTTTGTTTTTGCCAGGTCTGCCAAGCCACTCCACTGGTTGTCTGAGTTCCGCCCCGTGCCTTCGTTGTTGCACATTTCAGAGCTCTGGTTGGCTTTGGTATTTCACCCTTCCTTCTGTGCTGTGCTGATTCGGGGCTGTCTAAGCTTAATTGGCAATTAACAGTTTTTAAGTTACTAACATTTACTAACACTCACTGGGTGGTGTAATTCTTAGATAGGCACATTACTAATATTACTAATTTAGACAGGGAGTTTGTTGTCTTGATTCCTGCTTTGCTATTTCGAGATCTTGCTGTGCTTTTCTGTTCTGAACATTCATGCTGCTTTCAAACTGCATACTTAATTGGTACTTAAGCTGAGCACGCTCATTCTCTTAATGAGCAAGTCTTGTCATCCAATCTTAGTCCATGTGCAATGATCTTGCCATGCCTCTTGTTTCTCCTTCTCCAGGTGTAGCCCCTCATGTCTTGATTTCTTAGCCTTTTTCTGGATGCGGTGGAAGTTGGCTGGCAGACAGTGTCTCAAGTTTCATGTACAGTTCCCTTGCATTGCCAAGTCATGCTCATGCTCATGCTCATGCTCATGCTCATGCTCATGCTCATGCTCATGCTCATGCTCATGCCGTTCTGTTTCTTGTCATTGATATCTTTAGTCTTTATTTCTGTTTATGGTAATTTTGCCTGAAGTTTCCAGTGCCTTCTGTTTTTGTTGTTTTTTTGCTCTTTAGTTTTTAGCTCTGTGAAGCTCTCCTTAGTTTGTCTTTTGAAACCCTTTGGGCCAAGTTTTTTGTTGGCCCGAGTGCCTGTTTGCTTTTGTTTAAATAAATTCCCTTTTCCCTTCCACCTCGCATCTGGTGTCTCTCTGATCTTGCATCAGAGGAGTTATAATAGTGACATAGGACTTAAGGTTTCCATGTTTAAAATCACAGTTTCATCATAATGGCCTGATAAACAAAATTGAGATACAGCCACTTGGAAGTTCTTATTCTTTACATCAGGAACTGTATTTTGAAATGGACATCCAGGTCCATTCACTCAGCACAACCTGCAGTGGACAGCAAACTAGGCATGCAAATTTCCAGTCTCAGTTCTAAACACAGGCAGCACTTCCCAGGTGAAAAAATACTATACTTGAATTTACTTAGTACAGTCTGTAAAAGTATTAGTGTATGCTTTTTTGCCCCCTTTATGTGTAATTAAGTGTGCTCAAGCTGTCATTGAGTACTACTTGTGTACCACTTCAGTACACTTAAAGTGTAAATAGTATGTTAAATTGGAACAACTTTTTACAAACTTTAAGTGTACTAAAGTATACCTCCGCAAGTACACCGTCACCTGATTTAAAATACACTTGCAGTTCAATTTTATTAGACCACCAGTATATTCAAAATACACTTAAAAGGCCTTACAATTAAATTGATAGTTGTGTAGGATTGTATTTTTAATGCACTTATTAAACTTATCATACTTCAAGTTTAGATCGAGTGCACTCTCTGACTATTTGGATTACTTTTCAAGTGCACTACTATGTTAATAAAATGCATTTATAGTTAAGTAATATCACAAATAAAGCATCAAAAGGTTTGTCCTTCAAGTATGATATCATTGTACTATGATGTATGGTTTAGAAGTGTATTTAAAGTATGTATTTAAAGTGCAGTAGTTGGTGCAGGTATTGGTACTGTATAGTGCACTGTGTTTGTGGTACAGAAGTATACTTAATGTCACCACATTCACTTCAATCTACTTAATTATGGTACCACTAGTACACTAAAAGTGTGCTAATCAGTTCAATGAAAGAAATCCACTTCAATTTATTGAAAAAACAAAATTCATTTTATTTATTACAACATAAAACCTCTAAAAAGAGGTATCCAGGCAATTAAACAATGTTTCAGTGACATTTGTGAGTTTGTAAGAAAATAAAACAAAAACAGCCATAAATTCACTATCAAAATAATCACTGATTAACTTTGACATAGCCCCTGTTATTGCATTTCCTTCTTAGCATTGCCCGGATGTCGCCGACCTCTGTGTTTGGAAATTTAATGGATGCATGCATGTATGAGGTTGCAGCTATTGCGAATTTGCGCATGTTATAACATTAACACTAGAATGTTATTTTTTTTTAATTGTTTTAACTGTGTCATATTTCTATATGAGTCAAGGGAGAAGGCCTCCCTATTCCTCTGTAAATGAATTAGACTAAAAATCTGTTGCAATGTATTACTGATGAAATACATATTTGTCAGGATTAAGAAGATATGTTCTACCAAGCAATATTGAACAAAAAATCCCTGCTCAGATTGACTATAATCTGCTGTAACAATGTGTTTCCATAGGCTAAATAAACTTATATCTTTCTGACAATCAAGCATTTTAACATAACTGGGAATGAAACGAAAACAAATGTACAAAAGTACTACCACATACCACATTACCACTGTTAGAACTATGAAAAAGTACAGCTTAAAACAAATTCAACTTCATTTGCACTTTAAGTGTAGCCAAATTCACATCCAAATAAGTAAAATTAAACTGCACTTTAATGAAGTACTAACATTATATTACAAATGACTCAAATATGGATACTTTTCTTAAGAATACTATTTGACTAATGTAATTAGTCTTTAATTATTAATCTTTAATCTTTAACTTTAATTATTGCATAATTAGTAAGTTTAATTTTAGTATATTGAAGATGAAATTAATCACTTATATTTTAAAGTACACTTTCTAAAATGTTAAACACTTTTTAAAATGTTAAATATATTACAAATTAAGCACAAAAAGTAAAAGTATATTTTAATAACTTTTGTATGCAACAAATATATTTTCAATATAATTAAGTGTAATACTTTTTCACCTGGGTTACTCTGGCCAGTGTCCTGGGTCTGGTCTGGTCCGGTCAGGTCCTTTCTTTTTACAACGAGTCTTGAACATGGTGGTGCAGTGGTTAGCACTGTCGCCTCACAGCAAGAAAGTCATGGGTTCAAAACTGGCCTGAGGCCTTTCTGTGCGGAGTTTGCATGTTCTCCCCATGTGCGTGTGGGTTTCTCCCCAAAAAAACATGCATCATAGGAACACTCCTACTGGTGCCCCTGACTAATGAACTGGAGGTGGCTGCTTACTGCTCCTGACTATAGGATGGGAGAAATACAGAGGACAAATAACCCCATGGAGTTCAATTAAAGTGTATCTTAATATTGTTCTGCTCTAATACTGGCACTTAAAGGTGCTCAGATGACAGAACCCAAAGTCCGTGAAGTTACCCCAGCATCCAGGTGCAACAGTCCACATTGTTTTTAAACATTCTTTAGTTCTACTCAGTTCTCTGTTTGCTGCTTGTGAGAGCTTACACTTCAGTTATCTTGAGCAAGGGCAGACAATCAAGGGCCACCCACATCAATGGAGAAACTATTAAGACTACTTTAAAAAAATCTTCAAAGATTTTTGGAACGTGTTGCAGGCATCAAATTCAAAGTGAGTGAATATTTCCTAAAAAAAACAAACAACATAGTCCGGTAGCTACCGGTAAATGAGTGCAAGCACACTAATTTGAGGTAAATATCTGCGAATATTAGGGGGTACCCTGATGGCACATTAGTCCAAGTGCACGCACCATAAAGGCTGAGTCCTTCCCGCGGCGACCCAGGCTCGATTCCGGCTCAGGTCATTTTCTGCATTTCCTCCCCATTCATCTCCCCAACCTTCCTGTTTGTCTCCACTGCATAACTGTCCAATTAAGGAAAAATTCCCCTCAAAAAAAAAAAAAACAATGGCAACATTTCCCAGATTAATTTCAGAAGATCTTAGCGCTAAGAGCTTCTTTAGATCCTTCTTTAGGCTCCAGTAAGAGGCAAACACGTTTCCCAGATTCCCTCTTAGCCTAAGATGGCTCCCTCTTTGCTGAACTCCTTGGAGCCTTCTTAATTCCTTAAGAATGCCCTTAACTGGGAAACGCTGCCAATACATTTCATCAGTTTAAACATTAAATATCTTGTCATTGTAGTGGACTCAATTGAATATAGGTCAAAAAGGATTATAAAATCACTATTCTGTTTTTATTCGCATTTTACACAATTGGAATTGGGCTTTTTGTAATACAAGCGATATTATAAGGATGATAATCATGCACATAATTGATAAATCCAAAACTATCTGAATTCCTCCTTCTGTCTCAGCATTTTTACATTTAAAATAGAAACATCTTCCTGTCAAATCTGATGAAACATTGGCACACGACAATGTCACTTATAAGCCTAGCTATTATGTGCCATTTAATGAGCTACAGGAGGTCATCAGCCCCAAAAATAAACAAAAATCCTCTGACAAAATCCTCAATTTGAATAAAGCGATTCATCACAGTAAATGACTTTTTAATTCAATAAACATTAATGAATTTATCCTGTCAGTTTCGCCAACATAAATACATGCAGGCAGCAGGCTAATCCAATAAAAGGCATGAAATAATATCAGCCAAGCAATCGTGCCCTTAGGGATCACCATAAGCATTCTTAAAATGCTCCCAAACTGGCTATTTCTTGGATATCTGTTTTGCTGTGAGTACGTGAAAGCCATTCTTGAGCTTTCAATAATGAATGCATTCTCTCAAACATAAGCTTCCACAGTAGAAGTCGCGATGACTGTGTCCACGCAGTGGTAGTCCTTCAAGACCAAGGAATTTAGCGGATCAGAATAAAGGTTCCTACACTATCCTATGAGTACCTTGAGCCCTAGCTGCTAACTCTGGCAATATAGCACTGATGAGTTACTTTAAGCGTAGCTAATGCACGTAATGGATCAGAGTTCAGGTCTGACAACTCTTGAGTGTTATGGAAAAATCTAGCAAGTCTAATTTTGGTCGAAACTAAGTTAGGACCATTTTTGTACTAATTAGGCTTTGTCTCATCATATACAGTAAGATAAATGTAAAATAATCATTGATTCCCCATATTTTCCTGTGGCAAAACCAAGCAAGTCATCTGTATTTAATCAGTTTTGAAGTAAAAATCAAGCAAGTTGACCTCCTTTGGTTCTTCCACATAAAATTTTCTATTTTTTAATGATAAAACCTGGTCAGAGAATTAGCCAGTTATGAAGCAGCATACCTATATTATCTGATCTGTGAGGTAAGTCCCCATGCAGAGCATTGGATGTGCAGGACATTCATGGTCAGAATTCGTAATTCACGCAATTTACATGCTAATAGCGACTGAAAAATGTCTTGAAAAGGGAAGCAGATGGTGGAGTTAACACTGAAAAACTGTCAAATGCCAGTGCAGCGGCATAATTGTTAGGTTTTTGTCCATCATTTTAAGATTTGACATTTTATATTTTCAGATGAAAACATTTCTTAAGTCATATTGCAAGGGATACAAATAAAAAAGAAAAAAACTTCCATAAGTATATCTTCTTATGTAATGAACAAATAACTACCATGTCAGTTTCATTGTCGGACAAGAGCTTAACCCCAGAGGGGTACAGCATTCTGTCTTTTTCTCAGAATCAGCTTTTTATGACTTACTAGGTTTTTCCAAAACACTCAAGAACTCATGTTGACCAAACCTATTGATAAATTCCCCTTAGCAAACATACTGTCACTGTAGTTCTGCTGTAAGCCCTTTGTCACTGCTTAGTTGCAGATAAAGCAAAGAACACAGTTGGTTTCCTTAACACAATGCAACAATCACCATTTTTCCAACAAACCTCATCGGAACAATCTGTCAGATCACTTCGTGCTAAATTTTCCCCCATAAAATTTGACGTTTTGTCCGCAGGACTCCTCGTGCATGGCAGTTTAGTGACCTGTTGCTTACCCCTGCTGCCGGTGCTCTCTTCCGGAGCGACAAGCTCAGCTGTGGTGGTGCTGGTTCTAGCTTTTGCGGTAATAGTGTTGTTGCTTCCATCATCTGTATTGTTATTTTCATCATTGTCGTCACATCTATGACTAAGGTACGAGTCTGCATCATTTACTTTTGTTTTCTTTGAAATATTGTTTGGAGGGAAAAAAATCAAATATTCCTTTCTGCCTGCAATAGTTTTCCATTTTTGCTTCCTGAAGCGTTTGTGTTGGCGCTGTGGCAAATCGATGCGTGGCCCCACCGCTCTACCATGCCAGCACGCCCACAAAAGCCAATTCCCCTCCCCCTCTCCACCAGAGCAGAGTGGAACTTCAGCTCCCCGGACAGCGGCCGGAGAGCCGACGCCGGCGCAGTGCTCCCTAGATTTGCAGAACCGTGGACAGTTCCCACCAGCAGCAACTAATAAGGCAAGGCAGGCTTGGAGAAGAGGCACACGAGGGAACACAGCTGCGCCTCATGATTATCAGAGACGGCCAGAGCTTGAAAGAGGGAACCATGCAGCTGCAGGAAGGCTGGCTAGGAGCGTGCACCCAAAGCTGTTGACTAACCAAGTGTCTCTTTTTTCTCATTAAAGATTCCACTGGTGGGGAGACTGGGCAGCTGGGCTGAAACTCACTGGAGACGGAGATACATAAAGCAAGCCCCAGAAAAGCAGTTACAGGTCTGGGCCTTCCTCCAGGGAAAAGGCTGCCGCGACTCTTTTTGTTTTTTTTTTTTTTTTAGCACAAATTAAATACCACTTCTATTCTCTCTATTTATGCACTATTTATGCATAAAATTAATGCATTTTTTTCTGTGTTAAAATATATTGAAATAAACTCTCCACCCTGTGGGCCAGTTTGGACCCAGCCTTTTGCCTAATCTAAGCCTGTTTTTCCAGTGTTTTGCTACAGTGCCTTCCTCAATAAAGCAAAAAAAAAAAAAAGCGTTTCCTCAATAATTAATCAATGTTTTAAAAATATTTCAATCCATTTTTTACCACAGGTTTTGGCCATAGACTGTACAAAGCGGTTTTAACCCAATTCTCCCCCCCCCCCCCATTTTAATTTTTACTGTTTAAAGTCACTGCTGCATCTAAGATGCTATGGCCTCCACCAGGAGGGGCTGCAAAGCAAGGGGTGGCTGAAGACCGAATTGCCCTCCCCCTCCATTTCCAGCATCCATGCTCATAATAGCAAAATTTTGACCTGACAGAACCATGCAGGAAGTACAACTATTTTTTATGCATTTTCCCCCATTTAGGGGCTCAAAGGTAACAGGACAAACTAACATAATCATAAACTAGTCGTTTTTATACACCCACTCCACCGGATGAGCATATATTGCAGTCACCCCTGTCCGTCCACTAGTCCGTGCACATGTTGTCACATTCTAACTCTATAGAATACAATTTTCGTTGGATTATTTCATTTTTGTTTAGTGGGTCAGTGGTAATATGAAGAGGATCCCTATTGATTCTGGTGACGATCAGATAATTTTTCACAGGGCAGTGGCACCAGACATGTCTGGACCAGGTTTTCAGGCTGACAGGCCCCCTCTGGACTCAGAGTTCCACACGCTTCTGCATTTTCCATTCCACTCGCACGATCGTTGATCTCTTGCACCTGATTGTTGATTCCCCAGTGCCTGTTTTCCATTGGTTCCCTACATAAGCAGTCAATCTCCCTTCACTCTGGGTCTGGCTTTTGTCTTCATGGCTTTATGTTTAGCAGACCACATTTCCTGCCATGTTTCCCCAATTCAGTATTGTGGTTTTTCCTTTGTTTGCTTCCGTTGTCTTTCCAGCCTGTCTCCACTATTCTAGTATTTCTATTTCTCATCATCAGCCCTGTCCTCTGTTCCTATGTCCTTTAGCCTGACAGCACCCATTTTAGCACAGCCCTATATATGACTTATACAAAACCCAAACCCAAAAACAGTGAAGTTGGCACGTTATGTAAATCGTAGATAAAAACAAAATACAATGATTTGCAAATCCTTTTCCTTTTATATTCAATTGAATACACTGCAAAGACAAGATGTTTAATGTTCAAACTGAGAAAATTTTCTTTTTTTGCAAATAATCATTAACTTAGAATTCAAAGGCAGCAACACATTGCAAATAAGTTGGCACAGGGGCCTTGTTTACCACTGTGTTACATTGCCTTTCCTTTTAACGACACTCAGTAAACGTTTGGAAACTAAGGGGACCAATTTTTGAAGCTTTTCAGGTGGAACTCTTTCCCATTCTTGCTTGATGTACAGCTTAAGTTGTTCAACAGTCCGGGGTCTCCGTTGTCGTATTTTACGCTTCATAATGTGCCACACATTTTCAATGGGAGGCAGGTCTGGACTACAGGCAGGCCAGTCTAGTACCCGCACTCTTTTGCTACGGAGCCATGCTGTTGTCGCGTGCAGAATGTGGCTTGGCATTATCTTGCTGAAATAAGCAGGGGCGTCCATGAAAAAGACATTGCTTGGATGGCAACATATGTTGCTCCAAAACCTGTATGTACCTTTCAGCATTAATGGTGCCTTCATATATGTGCAAGTTGCCTATGCCTTGGGCACTAAAACACCCCCATACCATCACAGATGCTGGCTTTTGAACTTTGCACCTATAACAGTCCGCATGGTTCTTTTCCTCTTTGGTCTGGAGGACACGACATCCACAGTTTCCAAAAACAATTTGAAATGTGGACTCGTCAGACCACAGAACACTTTTCCACTTTGCATCAGTCCATCTTAGATGAGCTTGGGCCCAGCAAAGCCGGCGGCGTTTCAGGGTGCTGTTGATAAATGGCTTTCGCTTTGCATTGTAGAGTTTTAACTTGCACTTGCAGATGTAGCAACGCACTGTAGTTACTGACAGTGGTTTTCTGAAGTGTTCCTGAGCCCATGTGGTGATGTCCTTTACACACTGATGTCGGTTTTTGAGGCAGTACCGCCTGAGGGATCGAAGGTCACAGGCATTCAATGTTGGTTTTCGGCCTTGTCGCTTAGGTGCAGTGATTTCTCCAGATTCTCTAAACCTTTTGATGATATTACGGACCGTAGATGATGAAATCCCTAAATTTCTTGCAATAGCTCGTTGAGGAATGTTGTTTTTAAACTGTTCGACAATCAGCTCACACATTTGTTCACTAAGTGGTGACCCTCGCCCCATCCTTGTTTGTGAATGACTGAGCATTTCAGGGAAGCTGCTTTTATACCCAATCATGGCACCCACCTGTTCGCAATTAGCCCGTTCACCTGTGGGATGTTCCAAATAAGTGTTTGATGAGCATTCCTCAATTCTCTGTCTTTTTTGCCACTTGTGCCAGCTTTTTTGAAACACGTTGCAGGCATCAAATTCCAAATGAGCTAATATTTGCAAAAAATTACAAGGTTTACCAGTTCGAACATTAAGTAACTTGTCTTTGAAGTGTATTCAATTGAATATAGGTTGAAAAGGATTTGCAACTCATTGTATTCCGTTTTTATTTACGATTTACACAACGTGCCAACTTCACTGGTTTTGGGTTTTGTAGATGAAAAAGTAAAAAATTCAAAAAGAAAATGGCTTACGTTATATATTGCTAGTTCTCACTCATGGTACACTTTTGGGCGAATCATTTTTATGTGGGGCAATTGTGAAATACGGTTGGATCCCTATTGATTTTGGTGATGACTGTGGCACCATTTTTTTTTGAGTCGTGGCACCAAACTTAGCACATCCTTATACATGGTTGAAATATCATTTTTTTTTCCACTGTACAGGGTACAAGTTTCTTTGAAAACTTTTCACTTTTCTTTGGTGGGTCAATGGTGATGAGAAGAGGATCCATATAGATATTGGTGATGATCGGAAAATTTTTCTTGCAGTTGTGGCGCTGAATTTACCTCATCCCTATACATGGCTTAAACTGTATATAGCTTGTTCTCACATTATTGGGTACATTTTTTTTCTGTACCCATTTCATATTTTTGTTTGTCAATATTGATATGGAGAGGTCCTTATTGATTTTGATGAAGATCAAATAATTTTTTCACAGTGCTGTGGCACCTCTCTTAGCACATTCCTACACATGGCTTATAGATCAAGAAGTTAACATTCTATTAGAGGACGGCTTGTATATTGCGAGTTCTGGTGCTTTTTTGGTTGAATCACAACTTGGTTTGTTTAGTACTTTGTTTGTCAGCAAGATTACGAGAAAGCCACTGCCTCGATTCGGAAGTTGGAAACTGACCTTGAATAAATCCCATGAAATTTTGAAATAAATTGGGTCCCGGTCAAGGTCAAAATTATTTTCGGCATAACTCTTTGTACATCAAGCCAATGACAGGTTTTCTTTTTCAATTTGTAAATTATAAGCCTACCCTTTGCAACAATGAGAAGAGAATAGTTTCAAAGATTGGTTTGGGCCAAAGTTCAGGGGAGTCAAGCTCATTGATCTGAATCACCCAATTTACACTGTCTCAAAAACTACTGTAGATAGCCACTTGATTACCATTTAATATGCATAGTAAATTATATATGGAGTTTAAAATGACACCAAAACTTTATCTTGGGTGACCTTGAAAGGTTAAACAAAAGGTGATGAGATTTCAGAAAACTATATCTAAAAAATTACTGTAGATACCCACTTGGTTGCAATTGACCACATATGGCAACTCATATATGGCGAGTTATGTAATCACAACCTTTCACCCTCTTGAAAGGTCCAACCCCAAGAGCAGAGACTGGATCCACTCATTGAACAGCTAAAATGTGTGAGGAGCTGGGTTTGCATTGCTTGAATTTAAAAAAAATTTAGTTTTAACTGTAATGAACGTACGGAGACTCCAATCGCGGTTCAAGCTCGGAAGAGCGTCTTATTAACATTACCGTTGCTCATGGTCAGACAGAAACAGAGGTCAATAGCCAGAAATCAGGAATATCACAGAAACGCTCAATCTTAGTCAGGGACAGGCAAAATGTCAAAAAGAACCAGGAAATCAGTCTGCACAGAATACAGAAACAAAGGGAAACTAACCTAAGGGAATGGGGAAAAGGGAATTGGAAGGGAGGAGGGAGACACAGAAATTAACTAAACAGTCAAAGTATAAAGGGAACTGGGGAAAACGGGAGACTCAAACTCACCACACTCACTCGACAAAATACAATCAATAACTAGAGTACAGAAAATCACAAAGGACAAAAACTCTCAATAATCGCAAAAACACACTGCGAAAAAGCGCAGAGAAAGAACGACCAGGCAGAGCAAGGAACGGTCACGAATCGACAAAGACAAGCGGAAAAGTGGGGTCTTTATAAACAAACTAATTAGAGTGTTCAGCCCAAGAAATGAAGGACAGCTGAGAGGAGGCAGAATCTAGAACAGCAAAGGAAAGTGATAGGACAGATTGAACAAGTAGGTGTGCCCTGCTTCTTCAAACTAACTAATCACCGTGCCCAACTACTCTGCTCTAATGTGTAGTCCTACCCATTTCTAATCACCAGTGCCTCAGCTAAACTATTCTCAGGTGCAGACAGTTAACAAGCGCAGGAAGAAGTGTAATGTGAATATGGGCCACTGGATGGCAGTATTTGCCTTTTTTTGTTAAGCTCAGACTGGAGTCATGTTTAGACATGTCCTGGACATGTCTGGGGCAAGTCTCAGAAAATTAAAAAAAAGAGGTCTAAATGTGGGTGGGGTCTGCAAAAGAGTATATAAGGAAAAGAATTGAGACAGTAAAGTAGTAGGAGAAATTGCAAGAAGATGACCAGACCTGCCATTCTGTTCAAGACCTGTGACGTTTCTTTTGTGGATTTCTTTGCCTGTGTTTGAGCATTTTCTTCATCCAGGACATCACCAAGCCACCCCACCAAAAAGGGACTGTAATTATTTCTGTTTTTTCTTATTTATCAATCTTGGTCTTTAGTTGTAGGTTGTTATTAGTCTTTGTCTTTGTTAAAAATTAAATGTGTTTTAGTTGTTAAAACTGTGTTTGTCATCCCTTGCTGTTGCTGTTGTGTTATAAATGTAATAACAAATTGGGGCCATAACAAATTGGGGGCTCAAGGTCCGGGATAGACCATTGTGTGAGTAATTTATTGAAAATCTAACATTCCAAATTGTGAAATTGTTTCTGTGAATTTTCCTAGATATATATTGACAACAGCAATGGATGATTTCTTGGCATCACCAACCGTAGGGGTTTTGAAGTCTTTTAAAAAGACAGAACTGCTAGAAATTTGCAGACAGTTGGAGCTGACAGAGGTAAAACCAGCCATGCGAAAAGCAAGACTGGCTAGAGAGATAGTTGAATATTACATTGATGAAAATGTGTTTGCACCAGGAGATCTGGAACAGTTTCCAGTGGAAAATCCAAATATAGAAATGGAACTTAAATTAAAAATGCTAGAGATTGAAAGGGAGGAAAGAGAAAAAGAAAGGGAGGAAAAAGAAAAACAAAGAGAATTTGAGAGGGAAGAAAAAGAAAAACAAAGGCAGTTTGAGTTAGAAAAATTAGCAAGAGAAGAAAAACAAAGAGAATTTGAGAGAGAGAAAGAGGAAAGAGCAGAAAGAGAGAGACAGAGACAGAGAGATTTTGAATTAGAGAAATTCGATAGAGAAGAAAGACTCCAAATGGAGCAACTAAAAATTAAAATTGAAACTAAAAATAAATTTTGTGCCAGTCAGGAGGTAAAACTGGTGCCTCCATTTTCAGAAAAGGATGTTGACAACTATTTCCAGTGTTTTGAAAAGGTAGCAAAGAGTTGCCAGTGGCCAAAGGAACACTGGCCTCTGATGTTGCAAACTGTCCTCAAGGGTAAAGCTCAACAAGCCTATTCGGCTTTGTCTGCAGATGATTCCTCTGATTATGAGGTTGTCAAAAAGGTTATTTTGAGAGCTTATGAGTTGGTTCCAGAGGCTTACCGACAGAAATTCAGAGGTCTGAAGAAATCTGAAAATCAGACTTATGTTGAATTTGCTAATGAAAAGCAGGTTTGCTTTGAGCGCTGGTGTACTTCTATGGAGGTCAAGGATGATTTCAACTCACTAAAAGAGATGGCGTTAGTTGAAGAATTCAAGAACTGTGTTAAGGATGATGTTAAGACCTACCTTAATGAGAAGCAAGCACTGAACTTGCAATCAGCTGCCAAATTTGCAGATGAATATGTTCTCACTCATAAGTCCAAATTTCAGTCTAGCAGTAACAATAAATGGTCCCAATTTCAGAAAAAGGGTTACGGTGATACCCAAGATTCCTCACCCAAAGACAAAGACAAATCTGGTGATGGTGCTCAGAAATCCAGTAACAGGTCTGATCAAAGTGTGAAAGCTGACAGTGACAAAAGTGGTCTAGTTTGCAGTTATTGCAAGAAATCTGGTCATGTTACAACTAACTGTTGGTTCCTTAAAGCTAAGAAAGAAAAAGAAAAGGATACCAAACCAAATGCCTTTGTGAAAACAAGGTTAGAAACCCCTGTAGTAGATAACCGATCTGCTAAATTGCCTGCTTCTTGTGGGGCGAAAAAGCCTGATACAGCTGACTTCGTGAGGGAGGAGTTTCTTCCATTTGTGTCAGAGGGATTTGTGGCTCTGAATGAGCATACTACTCCTGTCCCCATATATATCCTAAGGGATACCGGAGCTTCTCAGTCACTTTTGTTGATGGACTCCTTGGAGTTACGTGATGAGACCGCTTCAGGGGATTTCATACTTGTACAAGGTATTGAAGGGAGGACTGTATCTGTACCCCTGCGCTCTATATTCTTGAAGTCAGATTTAGTTACAGGACAGGTAAAGGTGGGACTTATGTCAAGTCTACCTATAAAGGGTGTTTCTCTGTTGCTAGGCAATGACCTGGCTGGGGGCAAAGTAGTTCCCCCTGTACATCTTACTTCACAGCCGAGCACTGAAGATGGGGATGAGGACCCATCTCTGTATCCTTCTAGCGCAGTGACTCGTGCTGTGGCCAAGAAGGCTAAAGAAGAAGATGATGTGGTGCCGTGCAGCACATTGAATAGTCAGGACTCAGGTGGTTCGCCTCATGACTCTGATTGGCCTACTATGGTTTCTCCGTTTGAGGACTTATCAGATACTTTTATCAGTTCTCTATTCAGCCAGCTGGAAGGGTCTGGTGATTCTGATGTGTCTGGAGACTTGTCTCTGTCCAGAAAGCGGTTGATTGAGGAGCAAACTAATGATCCTGAAATTGGTGTACTAAAGAGGAGAGCCCTTCCTGAAAAAGAAATAGATGCAGTTCCAGTTGGGTATTATATCAAGGATGGCGTGTTGATGCGGAAGTGGCGCCCTCCTGATATCCCTGCCAATGCAGATTGGGCAGTGGTCAGGCAAATTGTTGTTCCGAAGGTCTATAGGAATGAGATCTTAACAATGGCTCATAGTTTACCTTTAGGAGGTCATCTTGGTGTTAACAAGACTGTTGATAAGATCATGAAACACTTCTTTTGGCCTGGGCTTCGGAAAGACGTTTCCAACTTTTGCAAAACCTGTCACACTTGTCAGGTAGTTGGAAAACACCAGTTAGACCCACCTGTAGCTCCATTGCAGCCTATCCCAGCATTTTGGGAGCCATTCTCTAGGGTCATTGTTGATTGCGTTGGTCCATTACCCAAGACTAGATCTGGAAATCAGTACTTGTTGACAATCATGTGTGCATCTACCAGATTCCCCGAAGCCATACCTCTACGTAACATCAAGGCAACTGCAATCTCGAAGGCTTTGATAAAGTTCTTCACGTTGTTTGGTCTTCCCAGGGAAATTCAGTCAGACCAAGGTAGCAATTTCACTTCAGGATTGTTTCAGCAGGTTGTGTATGAACTAGGTGCAAAACAGATTCTTTCTAGTGCCTATCATCCAGAAAGTCAGGGTGCCTTAGAGCGGTTTCATTCCACTCTCAAGACAATGATGAGGACTTATTGTTATGACCATGAGAAAGACTGGGATGAAGGGGTTCATTTGCTGTTGTTTGCAGCTAGAGAAGCAGTGCAGGAGTCTACTGGATTCAGTCCATTTGAGCTAGTGTTTGGTCATGAAGTGAGAGGACCTTTGCTATTATTGAGTGAACAATGGCAAGAGGAAGAGCCGCAAATCAGTCTGTTAGACTATGTTAGCAAGTTCAAGGAAAGATTGCGTGCAGCTTGTGACCTTGCCAAAGAGAACTTGAAATCAAGTCAGGGAAAAATGAAAACTTGGTATGATCATAAGGCTAGAAGCCGTGAGTTTAAACCAGGAGACAAGGTCCTTGTGTTGTTTCCCTTGCAGTCCAATCCATTGCAGGCTAGATTTCATGGTCCTTATGAAATTCTGACAAAACTCAATGATCTCAATTACACTGTGAAAACTCCAGATAGGAGAAAACCAAAACAATTGTGTCATATTAACATGCTAAAGCCTTATCATGACAGAAATGCTAGGGTTGCAGCTGTCACTTCAGATTCTCCAATGGTCGAAACGTGTGAAGATGAGGGGGAGTTTCAAGATGATGAACCAAGAATTAAAGCTGAAGTTCTTTCATGTAAATTGTCAAACACTGAAGTGTTGCAAAATCTTGATGTAAAACTCCAGCACTTAGAACCCTCACAGAGAGATCAGTTTGAAAGGTTGATCAAGAAATATGAGGATTTGTTTCCTGATGTTCCAAAGAGAGTTACTATAGCCTCTCATGATGTAGATGTTGGTGATGCCAAACCAATAAAACAGCATCCATACCGGATGAATCCTGAAAAGAGAAAGATTGCTGAGAAAGAGGTTGAGTACATGTTAAAACATGATATTATCAGACCCTCCAACTCCGATTGGAGTTCACCCTGTGTGCTAGTTCCAAAACCTGATAGAAGTACTAGATTCTGTACAGATTATCGCAAAGTCAATGCTGTAACTAGAACTGATGTGTTTCCAATACCTAGGATTGATGATTGTATTGATAGTGTAGGGCAAGCAAAGTTTCTGACCAAGATTGATTTATTGAAGGGTTATTGGTGTGTGCCTTTAACTGAGAGGGCCAAGAGCATCTCTGCTTTTGCCACACCATCTGGATTGTACCAGTATGAAGTCCTACCCGTTGGCATGAAAAATGCCCCAGCCACGTTCCAAAGGATGATACAGTCTACAATCGCCGGATTGCCACACACGGGTGCGTACATCGATGACCTGATCACATGGAGTGACTCCTGGGAAGAACATCTAAAAGATGTAGAGACGTTGTTCCAGCGCCTGACCCAGGCTAACCTGACTGTTAACCTGAGCAAGAGTGACTTTGGTTGTGCTACTGTCACCTATCGTGGCTACGTCATAGGCCAGGGTAAGGTGGCACCCATAAATGCTAAAGTCCAAGCCATCATGGACTTTCCAGTTCCTGACAACAAAAAAGCTTTGCGCCGCTTCCTTGGAATGATCGGGTACTACTGCAAGTTCTGCAAGAACTTTGCTGAGATTGCTCTCAGTCTAACTAACCAACTGAAGAAAGGCGTAAAGTTCACCTGGGATGATGCATGCCAGAGAGCCTTCGATCACCTGAAGTCTCTGCTGTGTCACTTCCCCGTGCTCAAATCTCCTGACTTCAACAAACCGTTCTCCATCGCGGTCGATGCTAGCGACCAAGCTTGTGGATCTGTGCTCCTACAGAGAAGTGACTCTGATGACATTGAGCATCCCGTGGCATACTTCTCCAGGAAGTTCAATCGCCACCAAAGGAACTATTCCACAATAGAGAAGGAACTGTTGGCTCTGGTCCTTACTTTACAACACTTTGAGGTTTATGTTTGTACAGGACAAAAGCCAATGATTGTGTACACTGACCACAATCCGTTAATGTTTTTGAGTAAGATGAAAAACAAGAATCGGAGATTGTTGAATTGGAGTTTGATTTTACAGGAGTTTGACTTGGAAATTAAGCATGTGAAGGGTACAGACAATGTAATTGCTGATTGCTTATCCCGTGTTTGAATGTGTATATCATGTGTTTGAATATTGTATGATATGTATATATAGACAAGTGTTCACTTAACCATTTTGTATTGAAAAGAAAAATTTTGCCTTTATGAGTCAAAATTTTTCCCTTTTGGAATGGAGGTGTAATGTGAATATGGGCCACTGGATGGCAGTATTTGCCTTTTTTTGTTAAGCTCAGACTGGAGTCATGTTTAGACATGTCCTGGACATGTCTGGGGCAAGTCTCAGAAAATTAAAAAAAAGAGGTCTAAATGTGGGTGGGGTCTGCAAAAGAGTATATAAGGAAAAGAATTGAGACAGTAAAGTAGTAGGAGAAATTGCAAGAAGATGACCAGACCTGCCATTCTGTTCAAGACCTGTGACGTTTCTTTTGTGGATTTCTTTGCCTGTGTTTGAGCATTTTCTTCATTCAGGACATCACCAAGCCACCCCACCAAAAAGGGACTGTAATTATTTCTGTTTTTTCTTATTTATCAATCTTGGTCTTTAGTTGTGGGTTGTTATTAGTCTTTGTCTTTGTTAAAAATTAAATGTGTTTTAGTTGTTAAAACTGTGTTTGTCATCCCTTGCTGTTGCTGTTGTGTTATAAATGTAATAACAAATTGGGGCCATAACAGAAGGAAGCAGGAAGTACCCAACCAGAAAAGACAGGGGAAAAGACTGTGAATACAAACAAGACACCACACTTAGACACACAAGGGAGCGAGTGACAAAACACAAGCATTCATGAAACATGAACAATCACACTAGAAGAAAATCTAACACAAGGAAACAAATAATTCAAAACATCATGAAACTGAAAACATACAAAAACAAAGCATAAATACTTAATTCACAACATTAACATCCAGTTAGAGTAGAAGAGTTGTTCAAAACATTTATGCTATGCTATGAGTATTATGGTGGTGAACTATTCAGAGAATGAGAAATCTCTGCTGAGATTTTGGACAGCTCTAAAATGTGGCTGATGCTTCCTTAGAGTTGAGAATTGAGAAGTAAATGGTAGCAATCCTAGAAACAGCCCATGACTGCCCAAAAACATCACCTAACATTTGATATCTTTGCTGGTGATCCTCTGCCAGACCTTCACAGCAGCTACCTTCAGTTTTTGCTTGCTCCTGGGGTATTCTGCCTTTAAGTAGTGAAACTCATACCCAGTTGGATTTAGGTCAGATAATTAATTCGGCGATTATAGGTAATTAGAACATTCCACCTTTTTTGCTTTGAAAAAGTATTTTGCTGTCATTGTTCTTCTGCGCTGCAAATCAGTGCCCTAAGAGTTTTGAAGCATTTGGCTGGATTTGAGAAGTTAATGTAGCTGCATACAATTAATTCTGTTTTTCGCTGCAATAACATCAACAATAAATTCCAGGGATCCAATTCCATTGACTACCATTCATGCCCGCGCCATAAAACTACCGCCACCATGTTTCAAAGATGGGGTGATATACCTTAGATCTCAAGCAGTTCCTTCCTTTTGCTATACTTTTTTCTTCCTGTTACACCAATATTCATAGATTTTTGTCTCTTCTTTCCCTAAGATATTGTTCCAGAACTTTAAGATGTTTTATAACAAAATCTGGTCTTCTGGGTAGAAGGTTTACCAATGAATCATATCTTGTGGTATAACCTTGGTACTTACTTCAGAGAAGTCTTCTCTTGTTGTTCTCTTGATGGCTTTGACTGAGATCCACCTACCTCATTTGTTCTTGATCTGGACAACTGATGTTAAAGCCACATACTCATCTTTGATAGGATGACGATCGCCTAAATCACACAATAACTTTAAAATCCTTTACCTAATAGACTAATCTCTCCGCAATTCAGTGATGCCTTTGAAAAAAATTAACTACATCAGGAAATGTTTGTATTTGACCGCCAAAGTGTGTAATCCTACTTCTTTTCGCTCGCCAAAAAAACACACACATTTCCGTGACGTAGTACACATGATAGGGATTATAGCGAATCGCTATTATAGCGATTATAGCCAATAGCGATTTTTATGCAAATATGACACACATACATCAAGTCAACAACCATCCTATTACAGTACAGTCATCCAAACATCGCAATCATTTCTTTATGTCATATATGTTAGACTATTTATCTCGTGCGAATCCAAAAGACGATGACTTGGCTTCCTTGTTCGTTGCGCGACACGCTTATTTTTCCTTCCGGGTCTATTTTTATCAACTGGCCGACAAGGGGAACCTCCTCAATAGTTTTATCTATATGGTTGGACCTGGGGGTTCTAAAATCGTGCAATTGTTCGTATTCGTTATATCTAGCCACTACGAACATAGGAAAGTTCTCTAAAAAAATTCTCAAAATTAAGTCTTAATTAGTGAATCCGTGAGTATGTGGCTTTAAAGGAGGAGACAGCACCTCGGCAAAGTATATTTCAGCAGAAAGTAGAATTCTTGAAGTGTCTAAAACGCATAAACCCTAGACATACCAGAGGCGGAATGAGCCAGAATGCCATCGGAACGAAAATTCTTTGAATATTCCTGGATATTCTAAGTGCTTTCTAAAAATTCTGACTGCATTCTGAGGGCATTCCAAATATTTGGGCTCATTCTTGTGGCTGGCTTGAATGTTTTGCTCATGCTCAAAACTTTCCTGGCGTATTCGAAGTGGAGAAATATAGAACGGCATTCGAAGTGTATTCTAACTGCGCTGTAACTGCATTATAAATATTCTTACGGTATTCCAACAGCATTCAAAACATGCTGATTGCATTCGAGGGAGAGTTGAAATGGCAAGCCACGTCAAATCCCGCCAGAATATCCTGAATGCGCCACAAATGAGCCACAATGCACCTCAAATGCATCTCGATTGCCGCAGGAATCTATTTCAATATTAAAACGATTCAGCTGGAATGGACTTCATATGCCATTGGAATCTTTCGATTGCCGCTGGAATCAGTGGCGGCTGGTGAACTGGCAATAGGGGAGGCCGAAACCCATCCCTTAAAAATAATGACTGAAAACAACTCATAACCAGTCATTAATTTAATTTACTATTACAGAAACTCCAAAAACTCTCAGCATTATCAGGTATGGCCAGTTTTCATTATAGTGTACACCTGTTAAATCTCACGCATTCGGCGTCAGTTTTAGCGGCATATTTACGTTCCACTGCTGTAGTCAACAATTACTCAATCAATGCATATAGGACACTTGTGTTACATTCTAAGTACATTCTGAGTATTCAAGCTAGCCTAGAAATCTTGACCTACCGTAGCGGTAGCAAATAGTTATGCTCAGCCGGTGCCTCTAGCCACGAGCCATAGGGTCCCAGTACTACCAAGTGATTAGTCTGACCACACCTTAGTTGGACCAGTTACAACGCTCTATGTTTGTAGAGAGTGGTAGGGCTGGTTTAGCAGGATGACGACAACGCTACAACGGTGGAAAACAACTGAGATGGCTGTGGCAAAAAAACACTTGTCGTCTGAATCGGCTTTGACATTGACTTAGGAAGAGTTAGACTTGGGCTTTTCTTTGAAAGATGAGAAGAAAAAGGCACTCAAGTCATTCCTTTCAAAGACAGATGTATTTGCTGTTTTTCCGACAGGATACGTCAAAAGTTTAATTTACCAGCTGGCTCCGCTGGTAGCGAAACGAATGGGAGTCAGTGAGTGACTGTGTTTACATGCACACCATATTCCGATTAAGGTCCATATACGGGTTAAGGTAATATTCCAAATAAACTGTTTATATGCGCTGGGAATATTCCATTTTCATGTTAATTAGTATACCCACCACTTTGGCCTAATCTCAAAATCGGGTTTTCAGAAAATATAACGATCGAAAGTAATTGTCATGGCTTTGTTTGCCGTCTGTTTGAGGTTCAAAGCTGACATCGACTCCTCTCTCTTAGCCATTGCAATCGCTAGCGGTCCCTGTCCCAGAATTTCATCCATGACCGCAACATAAATGAAACTGGTTGGATTAGGTCTGCTGGTATTGTTTTGTTTTTGACTGTGGCTATTTTTACGCCAGTCATGAGCTTACTGTAATTTGCTATTCTTTCGAACTACCGTATCTGCGTGCACAATAGGAAATTTGGCCTTGGGAAAAAATTGCTACCCAACTGGTTTGAAAAGATCCCGCTTTCGCTGCATGCCTTGTGGTTAACATTACTAGACTGGCTAGCTGGTTTATTTACTTTAAGTTGCAGTCAGGATGTCCTCTTCTCAAGTTAGTTAGGGTTAGTAATTAGCCAGCTAACTTTTCTAGCTTGCCATCTAACTCATTAGCCAACTTCTACTCCAAATTTTCTTGCAAGGACAAACTTTTTGCAGCTATCAGCACTTCTACGCGACACAAATGACTACTCATTATTGATTGTGGAGAGTGACAACCTGACAGTTCCCCAAACATTAGTGAGCAAATGTTGAACCTAAAATTACACTCTCATAACTATCTAACCCATTAGCTAAGTTAAGCAGCTAGAAAACATAAGTGATGTTACAGCCGTCTCGCTGGCTAACATCAGCTGATACATTCTAGTTAAATCCGTGGTATAAGCATGGAACAGAACAGAACTCTGCTGCCTGTTTGCTCACCACTACTTGCTCACGAGACCTCATCAGCTAGTGCTTCAAGACCTCTGGTCTTGATACTGGCTTCTGTTAAATTCTACTCTAAAATTCCCATTGCCACATATAAGGCACTTTATCACCTGGTTCCTCCTCCATCTGCATACTCCCTTCTGTCGTCTCCTGTCTGGAGATGCCAACCGTCAGCTAGTCTTCACAAAAAAGCGCCAAACCTGGGGCAGAAGGGAGGGACCTCTCAGCTGCAGCCCCCTCTCGGTGGAACTCACTTCTGAACTACATCAAAGACTTTTCCAACCCCTCATTTTTCAAAAAGACCTTTAAAACACTCTCCCTCCATCTTATCTTCCCATATATGGCCCTTATCCTCCTTCAGCTCTTGAGCATTATTCTCTGTCAGTATTTAAACTACGTTTAATTGCATTGCATCGAACAATTGCAAAATGAAATTGCTTTGCTTGTTCTACTTTTGTTAAGCCTCGTTGACTGTTCTGTTCAGAAACCGTTGCATAAATTTGGTTAATCGTTGTTATTCAAATAAATAATCGAGGAATCGCACACACCTGGCTACGTAACCGCTGAGCAGCTGATTGTCCTATTACTGTTGGCCCCTTTAAAAAGGGGACAAAAAACCTGCTTAGAAAAGTGTAAAACTTGTAAACTGATGGAAACTGTTCAACTGAAGATGAAAGGCTACATTTTAGGTCCATATTCATTATTTGATTTAAACTCAAATATGCTGTGGCGCACAGCTAACATAATACCTTCGTCAAAATATATATGGGCCTGACAATATGTGTGATTGACATTAACAGAGATTCAGTCTCAAGCTTCATTCTTCCCACAAGTTTTGGACTGTGTTGCTCATCCGACTTCGATCCATTCCCTCTTGAAACGTTAGAAATTGAATTAAAGCCACCACCAACAGCAATAACCAGGGCTGAGAGTTTCTGCATGCAGAGTGTCCACAGGGCAGCCATCCTGCCTACGCACACAGTACATCCACAGCCATAATTCAGCTATTAAATCGAAGCTGCCATCTGTTCCCTACAATCCACAAAAAATCTCCAGTAAAAAGACAGGCATTATGTGCGATGCACTGCTTTGGCTCAATAACAAAAATAACAATATAATATAATAAAAAAGGCAGACATTGGCTGGTTTAAAATTAGAACCAGCACTGTGTCGTAGACAAGTGTAAGCTAAAGCTGGAACTCAGCATGAGACCATGAAAGAGACGTGAGTTCCTAAATTTATACCGCCTGGATTGTACAAAAGGTAGATTTGTAAACTACCCTGTAAATTATTGAAATGGGAAGACAGTTGCAAGACACTGGAAAAAAAAGTGTGGGAAACTGAACATCTGGACACCTCAGTTAGCAATGCCAACAATCTATTTAATTATCCAATCAAAGTAATCTGTTTTTAAAAAGGCACATGTTGAGTTCAGTGTCTTTGAACACAAAATGATGTAGAATCAATTAAAGGAGCTACTTTAGCTACTCTCAGACTTGAGTGAAGCTGCTGCTTCCTAATGCAAAGAAGTATGAGCCACATTAGAAGCAATGAATGACGTTCTCCTCTCTCTGATTATGCATTTGAACATGTTGTAGATTGTTGTGACGGGCAGCTACAATAATAACTTCCTTCTAATTAGAGCAATGCTTGATAGACAAATCACCCTCTTACCACAGAAAGCGCTAAACCTCTGACCCAAAAAAGGGATAAATTTAAGCTATAACTTTATATATGTCATGGTTTAGGCGTGCGCTTGTTTGTTGGAACTTTCTTTGTTCTATCGTCCGGGACGATATCAGATTTCTTTTCCATCGAATTCCTGGCCCAGCTGGCTGATTGAGCTGGGGGGAGTTTTCCGGACTCTATATATGGCCGGGGGTTTGCTACGCCTGACGCTAGAGCGTCTGTTTGTGTCTAGCACTTTGGCCACAGAAAATCTCTAGTCAGATTTCCTAGTGATTTGTTATATTCCATTTATTGTTAGGAATTGCTTCTTTAAGAAATTTTCTCTCCTCTCTCTTCTCGTTTATTCTCTCTCGCACTGCTACTATGCTGCGGACTTTTATTTGTCCTTGGAAGCGCAAGCTTTTACCAGAGGTGTGTACCTCTTTTGTGTTGTGTTGTGTCTCTTATCTGGGCCGCTCTCAGTTCTTTCTCTCACCGGTTGCGGCACCTGGCATCCTATCACCGCCCATTACGATACACTCTAGCCGAACATGGAGTCGGCAGCTGTGGCTACGTTAGAGAAAGTTTTTGCTGATCAGCAAGCCACACTCTCAGGCTATGGCAAGGGCTTGTCTACCCTGAACAGTCGACAGGCTGAGTTTGGCGGAGCTAGTCCGCCATCAGGACGAGGCTTTACAAAAACAGGAGAGCCGAGAACCGAGTCTCACCGAGAGTTTTCAAGCTTTGTCCACTCGAATTGCACAGAATGTTGCACAAATACTACACTCTCCCCGTGAGCCTAAGCTCCAGCTACCTCCACGATATGGAGGCGAGGCAGGGAAATGTAAAGACCATTGCCCAGTGTGAAATACTTTTCAAAGTTCAGCCTTCACGTTTTGTAAATGAAACTCTCGGGTTTCATTTATTTTATCTCTGTTGACTGACGCAGCCCTTACTTTGGTCGGGCCACTTATTCAATCTAATTCACTGGTCGTGAGTTCAGTGGAGACTCTCTAGGGAGATGGTGTTGGTGTTTGATCAGATGTGTGCGGGCAAGATGCGGCTGCGCGTCTAAGGCATCATAGGCAGGGTTCCGAGAGTGTTACTGAATTTTCTATTGCCATTCGCTCTCTAGCTACAGAGATAGGCTGGCCAGAAGCGCCTCTAATGACTGTTTTTGTTCATGCCATGGCAGAGGAGGTGAAGGACGCACTGGCTACTGTAGAACCCCGTACTTCTGTGGATTTGTTGGTTCGCATTGCTGTGCGAATTGATAATCGAATTTGTGAACGCAACAGAGAAAAACATACTGCTTTAGCTCTCGCTGAAAACGGGGCTAATCTTCCTCGTTGTAGGCATATAGCTCCTATTCCATCCACCGAAAGTTCTACTCCTGGGGAACCTATGCAGGTCAATGGCTCATATGTGAGCCGGGCGCGCAAGCCCATTCGTAAAACAATTATCCGCTATGACTGCTACAAACCGGGACATATTCGCCCACACTGCCCTGATCTTAAGGGAGACGGGAAGGCCCCTCTAGCTGTATGGCGGCTGCTAGAGGGACAGACCCAAACTCCCTTCCGAACCTTGATTCCTGTAGAATTAACTGTGGGTAGACAGATAATTCCTGTGGAGGTTTTTTCAGACTTTGAGGCCGTGGATTGTTTTATGGATGCAGAGTGGGCTGAGGGGCATTCTATTCCTCTATGGCCTCTGCTACACTCACGCACTGTGAAATCTTTGGATGGTTGCCCGCTAGGTTCTGGAATTATAACTGAGGTCTCTGAAGCACTAACCATGTTCATTCCCTTTGGTCGCCATTCTGAGGAGGTTTGAATTTTTTATTATTTGTTCCCCTGTTTTCCCTGTTGTGTTAGGGAACTCGTGGCTATGGAAACACAAGCCTCACATCTATTGGGGTTGTCAGACTAGCCCTATTGTCCAGTGGGGCACTAACTGTAGATGCTACTGTAGGGAGAGTTTGACGTGTAGTTCGGGGCATCAACCTAGGGGGGAGGCCGATGCTGCGAGTGATTCTGCTGAGTTTGTCTCATACAGCCCTCCTAGTCGGGAAGAGGAGGCAAAGGAGGGGTTGGAGTGGCATCCTCAGTCTGACCGGCAGCAGCCAGAGGATGATTGTGATTTGGAGGATCTCTTTGACATGGAATTGGTAAGTCCTGAACAAGTGGAGAGTTTGGGAGCCGCTTTGAATTTTGATCTGCCTCCTAACATTCCTAGTGATTATGCTGATCTCGCCGAGGTTTTTAGCAAACGACGAGCCTCGACTTTACCTCCTCATCGCCCGTATGACTGCGAAATTAATCTCCACCCTGGTACTACTCCTCCTGGGGGTTCGCTATACTCGCTGTCAGGGCCTGAATGTAAGGCCATGTGAGAATATATTCACGAGGCTCTTGCTAATAGTTTTATTCGGCCATCCATGTCTCCTGCTGGAGCGGGGGTTTTTTTGTGGGAAAAAAAGACGGGATCTGAGACTCTGTATTGATTATAGGGGTTTGAATGAGATCACCATTAAAAACTGATACCCCCTTCCGTTGTTGAATTCCACGTTTGAACGTCTGCAGGAGGCATTCGGGAGGGGGACGAATGGAAAACGGCATTTAATATGCATGACAGGCACTGGGAATATTTGGTCATGTAGTTCCGATTGGTTAACGCCCCCTTGGTGTTTCAAGCACTCATTAATGACGTCCTCCGAGAGATGTTGGAGAAATTTGTCTTTGTTTATCTTGACGACATTCTGATTTTTCATTCTGTCAGAGCATAAACAACACGTCAGACGTATGCTTGAGGCCGTCCTTAATGTCAAGCTTTTTGTCAAGACTGAGAAATGTTTTTTTCACGCCAAGACTGTCTTGTTTCTTGATTTCATTGTGTCGGAGGGGTGGTCCATATGGACCACTGTTAAGGTGGTAAGCGGTCAGGACTTAGCCTGCCCCTCAAAACGTTAAGGAGGTGCAACGGTTTTTGGGGTTTGCCAATTTTTATAGGAGGTTTATCCGTAATTTTATCCCAGTAGCTGCCCCCATTTTTGTGCTTACCAAGAAGAATTCCTCCTCGCTGTTTGATTGGTCCCCAGAAGCTGAGGCTGCTTTTCCGGAGTTAAAGAAACATTTTAGCTCAGAGCCCATTCTTGTCTTGCCCGATCCCTCCCTCCCGTTCGTTGTGGAGTTAGATGCCGCTGAAGTCGGGGCGGGTGCCATTTTGTCCCAGCGCCTCCTTCGGGACAATAAGCTACACCCATGTGCCTACTTCTCCCGGTCATTGTCAGTGGCTGAATGGAATTACAGTATTGGTGACCGAGAATTGCTAGCCGTTAAGCTGGCGTTAGAGGAATGGCGCCATTGGTTGGAAGGGGCTGAGCATCTGTTTGTGGTTTGGACGGATCAGAAAAATATCTCCAAGACATTCAACAGACTAAGCAACGTAACATTGAGTCTCATGTACGGGGGACCTTAAGATCTGATCCCAGTCCTGGTGGGGAACCACCTGGTTGTTTATTTGTTCCGCCTTCGGTACACGCCCAGGTTCACCAGTGGGGGCACTCTTCCCGTCTGGCGGGTCACCCGGGGGTTCATCGGACCAAACAGTTCTTGGCCCGACCTTTTTGGTGGCCCAGCTTGATGGAAGATATCCAGGAGTTTGTAGCAGCATGCGGCGTCTGTGTTAGAAATAAGACTTCCCACCTCCCTCACCCCTCCCTCTGGTTTTTTGCGGCCCTTACTCGTCCCTAAACGCCCGTGGAGCCATATCGCTCTTGATTTTTTTTCGGGTTTCCCTAATTCTGAGGGCAACACTGTCATTTCAGTCGTGATTCAACTTTTCTCTAAGGCTGCCCATTATATCACCCTGCCGAAGTTGCCTTCGGCGCGGGAGACGGCCATTCTTGTTGTGGACCATGTTTTCCACCTGCATGGTCTCCCGTAACATGTGGTTTCGGACAGGGGCCCTCAATAGGCCTTTTGCAGTAAGTGGGTCACGTGACCATTCTCCCATAGCAACAAGTCTCTGGTGAGCAAGCAAACTAGACATTCCTTGACAACGCTAAGTGCTTGACTGATCAAGAGTGGAATACCTACAATATAGAGGCTGTTTATGTAATTATTCTTTAAGTTCGCGACTTCTCCTTCCAGATATAGCTAGAAGAAGCATTGATTATTAGTTGTAGCTAATTTTTGAGACGAAAGAACGAGTGAAGGCGAGTTATTGAGGCCGATTGCTTTGCATTCGGTGGACGCGACACGCCAAGATTGCGGCGTTCTCAGGTATGTTTAACGTTACTACCATTTAAACACTCGTGTTTATACCGCTAATCGTCCCGCATTTTGTAGAGCTTCAGGATTGTATTTGTAGAGTGATTGAGCTGGGGCCGAGTTTTCCGGACTCTCTATATATGGCCGGGGGTTCGCCATGCCTATCGCTAGAGTGTCTGTTTGTTTCTAGCACTTCAGCCAGAGAAAATCTCTAGTCTGATTTCCTAGTGATTTGTTATATTCCATTTATTGTTAGGAATTGCTTCTTTTAGAAATTTTCTCTATTCTCTCTTTTTGTTTATTCTCTCTCGCACTGCTTCCGTGTTGCGGACTTTCATTTGTCCTTGGAAACGCAAGCTTTTACCGGAGGTGTGTCCCTCTTTTGTGTTTGTCTCTTATCTGGGCCGCTCTCAGTTCTCTCATTGGTCGCGGCACCTGGCGTCCTGTCACCACCCTTTACAATATAACCCAGTTGCACTAAGTAAGTTATTTCAAATACAGAGCAAAGATGAATGCCTTCCATTTATCTTCTTATTCTGCAACTTGAGTGTCAATAGATGTATGTATCCTTTGATTGATTTATGTCTTGGGCCTATTCCTCTCCCCATCTGTGTCTCATTCCATGTCTACTTCCTAACAGCTCTGTGATGTGTATTTTAACCCCTTGCTTTGAGTTGCAAGTTGCTGGATTGTAATTTGCTATGTGTCCTTATACCAGTCAGTATTAAACTCTTTGTCCTCATTAAGTGTAAGGAATCCTTTATTGACAGCAATTTGCGGAAGCTTTCCTCTTTAATCAGTTCATTCAAACAAGCTTCCAAGCCTACTCAGGGTCCAGGACTGGGACCGCATTCAAGTAAAAAAAAATTTTTTTTGCTATACGTCTGCCCTGACCGTGCACCCGGTAAGAGACATTGTTACTTTTTCATAGAGTGCCCGCATTTTTACTTCATCTAACCGCATTCAAGTAACCCAGCTCAAGTCAGTTCCTCTGTCCAGTTTAATAGGAAAAAGCTTCCACACTTTATCGGGGTCCTGGATTTGGACCGCATTCTTGTAAACCCTTCTAAGTCTGTTCCTCTGTCCAGTTCATTAGGAACAGTGTCCAATCCTTCTACAGTCATTAGGATTGGAACTAAGTACCCTTCAAGCTACTTCATCCTCCTGTGGGATAGTTTGATTGTAGCGAAGTGTACACTCCACCAGGGTGTTCTCCCAAAAGCCACTTGCTGGTGATCGGCAGCCCAACTTCCCCTATTATATTTGTTTTGACCTGTGCTCTCTTCCTCTGGCATTCTGTCCACAAAAAAGCGCAACCCACAGGCTATTACTGCTGGTGTATAATAGAACCCCCTGCACCACAGCGTTGCAGATAGCTGCAGAGAAATGGTAAAATATAAATAATGCTTCAATATTGTTCAAACTGATCTGTCCCTAAAGAGGGCAACTGCTGTGGTAGCTCTTCTATCCATTCGCAACTGATTTAATGCCAGTGTTCTGCATTAGGGATTACTTTATTATTGCAGTGGGGAGGGGATTTATTGCATTTCTTATGCCTGGCTGGCTCAGGGGAAAGGAAGAGGGAAATGCTACGGAAGGCTTGGATTTTTTGGCCTGCAATTTAGATAGCAATTTTCAGCTCTACAAATTGTTGTGAAGTGTTTATGAATCAGTTACTGGAATCATAAACAGCATCCTGTATTTGCAGAGATGATTCACGGCATGGAGGGTAAGTAAGGTGAGAGACACTGGCCATGTCTGCTAGTGAGAAGCGAACAAGAGCACTTTCCTCCTTCGAATAGTCTCCACTTTAAACTTTCATTTCATGTAAAAAAAAATAAATTAAATTAAACCAATTGAGACTTTCAACACTTGATGTCCTGTTTTCAGTTATTCAGCACTTCTTTAAACAAATGAACAGCCTAAGGATTTGTTAGGATTTTTTTTTTTAAATCTTAGCTCAAAATGCACACACCATGTCTATTTTCACCATCTTAATTATGACCTTTCAACCAGCACCTGTAAAAAATATGTAACAGTACCCAGGTTCTACTTATCCTGGGTTCATTCAGGGAAGAGTTCTTATTGCTTTTCAGCTGAAACAGTTCTCACATTACAAGAATTTTATAATAATGAGCCCCTGTTTTGCTAATTAAACCATTATTTGGAGGATAGCTATATATTTTAATGCCTATCTACATCCAGTCCTCTGGCTATCCTGCATGAAATATAAGGAAACAGTGTACAACTCAATCCCTTTCTCCCATTTGCATTCCACACAGACAGAAACAAGAGGTAAATACTGGAAGCAGTTTGGCTCATCCAGATTTCGCCAGACAGTTAGTATTCACAGCAGAGTGGCCCTGCAGTCTACCGCACCCATCCAGGACAGACAGGTTAACTTCTGTCCACAGAGAGATGAGAAGCAGAGTCGAGGCTGCCACTGCTCAGCTGACATGTCTGTTTACAGACCTGGATCTGTATAGAGGCATGACTGGTGAAGTATATCAGCCATTGGATCACTGACAGTTTTCCAGCTAGGAATACAATACTTACTGTATCATCTCAGGTATCTTGCCACTTAGAGCAGGAATAAAATTAAAGATTCAAAATCCAGATAATGGGTAACTTCAAATAACCAGACAGTTCTGCAGTAAGCAAAACACAAAATTTCTCACCATGTATCCGCACTCTTTGGATTGACAAAGGAAAAAAAACATCGTTGAAAAATGAAAGCTGGATAAATACTCGTATACTAAAAACTCTTAAATAGGATAGTTTTGTGATCAAGGATTGTGCAATACTGACATACATCAGACATACACTCAGCTGTCACAGATAGTTTTTGTTCTGTCTGTGGTGACAGCAACAGTGACCTAAGATGGAGGAGCCAGGTTTGGAACTGTGGGAGGGAAAGAGTGAGGGCAAGCTGGCACTGAAAGAGTGTAGCCTGGTTAAATATTCCCTGGCTGAGCCAGTACACAGTCTGGCGTCACTCAACGTGCCAAACGGGAGCATCTGCCACGTGTGTGCAGCCCATCTGCCACTGAAGAGCCTAAGCCGTGAAGCCCAACATTCTCAGCTCTGTTCTTACACAGCGGGACCCAACAGAGAAGCATCCCCCAAGCCTTGTACAGCCATGAGGACGACGGTCCAGTAGTTAACATAAACAAACTTGACCATTAGAGAACCTGACTTTTTGATTTTTGCCAGTAATTAAACTGCTGCACCAGTAAGGAGCATATGTTAGGGGACTGAATGGGAGAAGGCAGGACATCAAGGAAAGCACCCGTGTGGCTGAACAGGAGGATCTGAAGTTGCTGTGGGGGTGAAAAGAAGAGAGTGGGGGATTGCTCTGTTTTTGCTCAGAGAATGACGCTGGGTGACATCGCTCTGTGCCTGTGGAGCACCTGTGTACGGAGTGGAAGTGAGGGAGAAGTTGGTTAGGAAGGGTATGCTACAGATAAAACTGAGAATTAGAAAGTGGACTGGACTCATGGGAAAATATACAGTCCCCAAGTAACTAGAGTAACAGTCAGAGTGTGTGTGTGTGTGTGTGTGTGTGTGTGTGTGTGTGTGTGTGTGTGTGTGTGTGTGTGTGTGTGTAAGTAATTGTGTGCTTTGGAGGGGTACTGTAATACGCCTTATATATAGAATTTCAAATCACATTCATGGCTCACACTAATCAAGGTAATGGTTTCTCTTTACATAACATTACATTGCATTAATTCCATAAAAGCTCTTTGTCCAGGATGACAAGGGAGTCCCATGATTAGAATGCCAATTGTCGGCCTAACAGCATCCCAGAACCAGCTGGTGTGGATACAACTCAAACAGAAAGTTAGTTTTGCTGTCTAAGATAAAAAAATAAACATTTACCGTCCATAACAGGTCCTAAAATAAAATCACAAGAATCTCAGGATAGAATATCCAAAAAATGCAGTCTGTGAAGGTGATTTTTGCTTTTGCATTGATCTATAAAAAATTCCTTAGAGCTGACCACATCAGAACCATTGAAAATGATGACCGTTTCGTGGCAGGGTTGATTAGCATTACATAAATGAGAGCAGTCTCAGGTTCCATTGTGCGTACAGGCTAAGTTGATCTATATCTACATAGTGTAAAAAGACTCATTGTGAAGCAGTATCGCACCATATACGGTTACAGACCATTCAAATGTGTCCTTTTCCAACCACCGGCCTTGGCAATGCAGGAAGCAGCACTTAGACATATAAATAAAACACAGCGTTCAAACATCCCACGCTAAGGAGCTGTTAAAACCACTGTCTGACCCCACAATGGAATCTGGATTATTTCTCTCAAAAGGCTAGAACACAGGTTTCCCTGAGAAGGAGGGAGGAGGGGAGATGGGAGAAAGAGATCGACGTTGAGGGTGTGAACTTCAGACGTAAACTACTGAAAAAAAAAAATAGAACTTCTTAGACTGGTCGTAGGTTCGGAATAAAGGCACACATTCAGGCATGTCTCTCAGTATCAAAGTGCAAACTCAGAATGTCAGCAAAAAGAAAAAGAATTGGAACTAAGCACACACTTGAATGACCTCCACAAGATCCCTTCATCCCACAGGTGACCAAATCCAGTCCTGAAGGAGAATATTACTGTTGGGTTTTTGATGTGTTTCAGTGCCAGTGATTAATTAAAGTGGTTGACTGGCTGAAGAATCCTTCCTCCTTTTTTGCTAAAGCCCACATTTGGCTGCAGTCTTATTGAAAGGTGACCACACGAACAGATGCCGTGGTGAACACTTTACTTTAAAACTTCTACTCTGAGCCTTAAGTGATCAGTGGTGCGCAACTCAACATTTATTCCAGAAGTGCAGAATCAGAGATAAATGTACACAGTGAAGATATAACAGTGGGCTATGGTACCGCAGATCCCCGTCTTTCTGTGCCAACACCCTAATTCTGAGTAACCTAAAGCAAGTTGGTATGGAAAACAATTTTTAATGCTGGGGGTGTGAATGTTTCCCAGGAAAATCAGTTAATTTATAATCTCTGCAGAGGGTAGGTTCAGGATTACTAGTCTACAGCCTGATGTGACGCAGCCCTGGCGATTGCATACTGTCCCAGCTCTTCGGTTGTACTCAGCATTTAGGACCCCTGATAACTGAATCTCTGGGAAGGTACAGGGTGGAAAAAGGACAAAGTTAATACCCAGCAGTGTCAATGATTTAAGGCATTTTGCTCATCTAACAGGGATGCCTGTCCCCTTTCAATTTTTTTACTGCTTCCCTGGGTAGTCTTCCCTCCAATCAGTCGGCAATCAGGTGAATCACAATGAAGGTGCAGCAAGAAAAAGTACAGAAATAAATCTAATGGGGAGAAAGTATCTCATCTGCCCAGACTCAGCAGTGCCTAGAGAAAGGGAAGTGGGGAGCAAGGGCACACATTGCCACTAGCAGTGGTTATTTTTGGAAGATAAAATACTCTGAGTCACTGCTGCAGGACAGATCAGGCAGTGTAATGGGACAGGGGCTACACAAAGGGAAATGGTACTTGGAAGGGGGGATATAGAAGGAGAATGGAAGGAAAGGAACAAAGAAGTAGGTTATTTCTAAAGCAAAAAGATGGAATAGAAGCAAAAAATGATCAAACATCTTATGCCAGCAGTGACATAGTGAATCTATGAAGAAAAGCCGTATACATGCAAGGAGAAAGGTACTGTTGTCCATTTAAGGGAACCTATTATGCCATTATTTCCCAAGTACAATAGTTGTACGTCTAAAGGGGAAGTTAAAAAACATTTTAGTAAAAAAAAAAAAAACCATATAAAGTCCATATATTAATAGGAAATTTGATTCCCGTCATTCCTATCTCTTTGAAAAAATGGGTGGTTCTGAGTAGGCGTCGCCTCAATGGAGTGAGCTTTGTTCTAACTGGCCAGCAAACAGAACCACCATGTCAACGGCGAATGACGATGTCATAATCCCCCAGCTACAGGCAAGTCTCCGAATACAGATGACTGAATAAGTCACTAGCTAGCTGGCAAACTATGAATAACTAACAATGAGTATGGAAAGGTAACATCTGCAGGTTAAACAAGAATGGATGTTTCATAGCAGCGTGACATGCAGTTACGATAAGATTTTCATTACCCTTGTAGCTAATTCAGTCTTTAACGTTAAGATTCATAGCAACTGTTAGCTAATATTCCATTTTCTGTGCTAGCTAGCATTAAAAACAGACACTGCTTCTGGCTGAACTAGCAATAATCTCTAAATTCAATCAATTTAATAGCTTGCTAGCTTGCCAATAAATCACACAAGCATTATTGAAAGATAATGCCTGCACACAAGCAAGTTAGTTTTGAGAGTACCACTTAGCTGGCTAGTCACTGTACATCAACAGCAAAGCCATACACTTATCTTGGAATTCAGTTTGAATATTAACAGAAATTAGAAACACTAACCTGGTCAGCAAGTCAAATTCTCCTCGAAAATAAATCAAAACTACTGCTCTTTGTATCTTCTGAAAAGCATAATAGGTCCACTTTAATTTTAGTCACAATAGAACATAGACAACATATTAGATGTTCAAAGTGAGACATTTAACCATTTCATGACAAAAACTAGCTCATTTTGAATTTGATGGCAGCAACTCAAAAGTTGGGAGAGGGGCAACAAAAGGCTGGAAAAGTGATACTTAAAAAAAAAAAAAAACAGCTTGAGGACCATTTTGCAACTAATGTGATGATACGCTCAGAGGAACCAGTCGCAACTCAGGGATAATCCAAAAATCGTAAGCCTTTCTTTCAAAATGGGTCAGGAGCAGAAGACACAAGAATTGCTAAGCCAAAAAACGAAATCCAAAAAGCAAAGTCGACTAGACAGGCTGGGGTCAAAACCAGTAAATCAGAAGTGCGACGGTATATAGACAGCAGGCCAAAATTGTAGTCGAAATCCAGAGCAGGTGGTCATACACAGGGCATCCAAAAACAGAAAACGTGGTCAGACAGAAAATGGGTCAAAATCCAAAAAAGGCAAAACAAGAACAGAAGGGAAATGGCAAACTCGAGGTTGGGCAAAACCAGTGGTGAAGAAGCAATTGACAAAAAGCATATAAGGAGCTCTGCACAGATGAAAATTGATCAAAGTTCTGACAAGGAATGAACTGCAGTGAAGACTTTAATTAGACAAAAGGGAAGTCACATGCTACGCAGGGAACAGGTGAATTGGATAAGAATAATTACAGAGGTAAGCACACATGGGGAAGTCCTAAACCACAGACAATGGTTAAAAACCAAAACGCGGACAGGATCCACACAGACAGCCTGTGACAGATAAACAGCTCCGGTCAATGAGTTCTAAGTGCACAGTTAAGACTCCAGGACAGAGAGAGAAGCGCACCTGAGGTGCATGAGCTGTAATCAAAGCGGAGTACAGGGAAAGCAAAAGGGGCGGAGTTACAGAGAAGAGCAGACCAGGGCAGAGTTAGTTATATTGGTAAACAGCGATATCTACACACCTAATCAAAATACGTGAATGTTAGTTGGTTAGTTTATATACAGATAAAGGGATTATTCTACAGTAAAATTATACTAACTAAACAGCCTTGCAGTTAATTAATATGGTAATTTCAGAAAAGCAGGAAGGAAGGTAAAACGAGACTTGAAGGAAGCGCATGAAATGCCGGAAAACTTCCGAAATCACCCGAAGCGTGCCTGCACGCAGACAGAGGAGCGCACTGGAAAGATAACACAAATCACATCGGACATTACAGGGGAGGCAATGTGCAGTGCATTAATAAAATGAATAAATAAACACGAAAAATAATAAATACAGAAACAAGACATTGACAGAATCATAACATAATTAGGTTAATTTGCAACTGGTCAGTAACATGACTGGGTATACAATGAGCATTTTAGAGAGGCAGAGTCTCTCAGAAGTAAGGATGGACAGAGATTCACCAGCAAAAAACTGCTTGTGGAACAATTTCAGAAAAAATGTTCCTCAATGTAAAATTACAAAGACTTTGAATCTACAGTATATAATACAATCAGAGTCCAAAGTCCAAAGGTCAATATTGGATGGTTGTGATCTTCAGGCCCTTGGGCAGCATTGCATTAAAAACAGGCATGATTCTGCACTGGAATACACTGTATGGGCTCAGGAACACTTCCAAAAATCATTGTGTGTGAACCAGTGGCGGTTCTAGACCTGGGTCTTGGGGGGCACGGACACGTCCCTATATGATAATTAGTCCTGGCTAGTTCTCAATCATTTTCCTTTACTGACGCATTTTCCAATTATCGTGATTGGCAACTGAAGACACGGTTTATCTCCATATGCGATGGAACAGTGAAGAAATCATGGGCTTAATTCACGCTATACTGCCTATAGCGTGGGGAGCTTACACATCTGGAAAGGTACTATCTATTCAGAAAAGTATGTAGAGGTTTACAACAACACACGCTCCCATTCAGAAAATGTGTCTTTCAGGGAAGGCCTTGCACATTTCAGCAAGACAAAGGCAAACCGCATACTGCATCCATCACAACAGCATGGCTTCGCAGTAGAAGAGTTTGAGTGCTGATCTGGCCTACCTGCAGTTCAGACGATTCACTAATTTAAATATTTGGCATATCATAAAGCAAAAATACAGCAAAGAAGATCCAGGACTGTTTAGCAGCTAGAATCCTGCATCTGACAAGAGCAGGACAACATTCCTGTCCCAAAACCTCAGCGATTGGTCTCCTCACTTTCCAGACATTTACAGACTGCTGTTAAAATAGGAGGGGATGCTAAACAATGGTAAACACGGCCCTATCCCAGCTTTTTTGAGATTTGTTGCTGCCATCAAATTCAAAATGAGGTAATATTTTTCATGAAATGGTAAAATGTCTTGCTTTCAACATGATATGTTGTTTATCTTCTTGTAATCTACTGTGAATAAAACAACAGTTTATGAGATTTGCAAATCATTGGATTCTGTTTTTATTTACATTTTACACAGCATCCCAACTTTTTTGGAATTGGGGTTGTAGCATATAGCAGTCAGACAAAAAGTGGATAGCACACATATATCTAGTCACGGCTTCTGCCAATTGAAGCTGTGATGCTGGTATAAAAGAATAAGCCATGGGTGGATATATTCAAATGAGGGACAGAACAGTGCTCAGGAGCCTGCATGTGACATAGGAAAGGGAGCCAAATCTGAATGCCATGTTTTATGAAAAAGGCAGCGCATGAAAAAAATGACTGGGTTGTTTTACTTTTTGGTTAGTGGGTTGGTATGCAGTCTGGATACTGAAATGTATGCGCACAGGAATAGAAAAGTGAATTTTTAAAAATATGTCCCCTTTACTCCTTGGGCTCTAATTTCTTGGCGCAGCGCAGGGTGGCGCAGCATGGCGTAGCTTGACGCAGCCTACGCAGTGGTAATTTCGTGAGGTGCAACACCGTGCGCAGCCTTTGGTAGACGAACGTGCGCCGAGATGGGTGAGGCGGCGTAGTAGGAGGAGGTGTCACATATTCAAGACACATTGACAATTTCGTAGAAAAGGTCTCCGCTCCCCAGCTCCAACCTGGTTTACTTTCTGTGCAGTAATAATTTGGCTGACCGGCTCACAGTGCACACACGTCATCGAAACCTCACAGGCAGGTTTCCAGAATGTCAGGCACATTTCAATGCAGTAAAGAATTACAGCAACCACTGTTTAATGTAACTCTTTGAATCAGCACATAAATTATAGTATCTATATCAATTGTCCTGATGTCAGATCAAAGGCAGTTGGCACGCTTAATGGAAACTCGACCTAGCTTAATCAAAGCAGCTGAATCAGTGAAGCAAATTAACAACTTCACATCTTTCTCAGCTAACCACAAACTGCCTTGGCGTCGGGCAGCGCGTATAATACTTGCATTCTATGCTCAGTAAAGCTGCTGGCACACTAGACACAAAATGAATTTTTCGCACAAATGATTACAGTCAAAGTCAATGCAAAGATGCGTTAGTCGAACAGGGTTTTAATATAGCTCAGAGTCTGAAAGTCATAAAAGTTCTAATTTTTCGAGTGTTCCAGGAATTATGAGGCGTGCAAACTTGGCCATGTTTGTGTTCGACCTTCACAAAATGCAAATTGCTAGCTATTGACTTTTCTTGGTCTTTTTATTTGTCTGTTTCTTCCGTTGAAGATTGACAACAGTCTTTTTTCGGTCTTTCTTTTGAAAATTAGTCAGATGGATCGAACAGGTTCAAGCTTTATTTCCACAGCAGAGATAAAATAGTGCTTGTAGTCGGTGAGCAAATTAATTCCATAACCATTGACTGTGTGAATAATTATCGCATGCACAATGAACACTTTCTGACGTGAAATGCAAAATACTCCATGTCCGGCAGCCAGCAAAAAGTAAAAGTATTGATATGAGAACAGATTTATAACGAAATAAAGAATAAAAAGTGTCTGCCACTAACATGGCAATATCCCCCACCGCCTCAATTTTATGTGTCTGTACGGACGAATGTACATACGTACGGACGGATGGAGCCCAATGCTATATCTGTGATGGCGCAAGTGTTTGGACGCCAGGAGCAGTGGCTCAAAAATAAAAGACAAAGGACCTTAACACTCTGCGGCGCAGGCCAATTCCTGACCGCAGCCACTTTGTCTGGGTCCATTTGCACCGAACCCTTAGACACAATTAAGCCCAAAAATGAGACAGTCTGGGCGTGGAAAACACATTTCTCGGCTTTAACGAATAGTTTGGCACGGAGCAAGGCTGCCAGTACACGTCTGACGTGTTGTTTGTACTCAGACAGTGTTGAAGAAAAGCTCAAAATATCGTCGAGATAAACGAAAACTAATATCTCCAACATCTCTCTGAGCACGTCTTTAACAAATGCCTGGAACACCGAGGGCGCGTTAACCAGCCCGAACGGCAAGACCCGATATTCGTAGTACCCATCATGCGTGTTAATAGCCATTTTACATTCGTCCCCCTCCCGAATGCGAATCAAATTATAAGCATTACGAAGATCTAGCTTCGTAAAAAATGACGCCTCCTGTAGACGTTCAAACGCAGAATTCATTCATGGAAGGGGTATCAGTTTTTAATAGTGATTTTATTTAAACCCCTGTAATCAATACAGGGTCTTAGCCCGCCATCCTTTTTCCCAACGAAAAAGAATCCCGCTCCGGCAGGGGACGTGGACGGCTGAATAAAACCATTGGTGAGAGCCTCCTGAATATGCTCTCGCATAGCCTTACGCTCAGGTCCTGACAGCGAATACAGCGAACCCCTAGGTGGAGTTGTCCCAGGATAGAGATTAATCTCGCAAACGTACGGACGATGCGGGGGTAATGTAGTGGCTCGTTGTTTGCTGAATACCTCAGTCAAATCGGCGTGATCCCTGGGAACATTCAGAGGCAAGTCAAAGTTCAGGGTAGCCCCAAATTTTTTACCCTGATCAGAGTCTAATGAATCCGTGACTGATTCCGAATGGCTGAAGTTCTCCAAAGAGTTATCATCCTCTGGCTCTCGCCAGTCAAATTGAGGATCCCATTCTAACCCCTCCTCTGCCCCTTCTTCCAGTCTAGGAGGGTACGAAGTAATAACCTCCTCAAACTCGTTCTCGGCGTCAGCCTGACCCATAGCTTCGCGTCCGAAAGAACCATTGTCATTAGTTTTACAATGTGTGCTACACTTGGGACCCCAGCGGACAATAGGATTAGTCTGTCTCCCCCAGCTGATACAAGGCTCATGTTCCCGTAACCATGAATGACCCAAAACTATAGGGAAAGTGGGAGACTTGATAATGAAAAAATCATACCTCTTCAGAAAGGCTACCAAAAGAGATGGAAATCTCTAATGGTTCAGAAACTTTGGTTATAACTCCCGTTCCCAGCGGGCGACCGTCCAAAGTTCTGACAGAACGTGATTGTGAAAGTGCACAATAGGAGTGCCTCCTAGCCCACTTAAAATCCATGAAACAGTCCACTGCGCCCGAGTCAACGAACGCTTCAATGGTAAATCTTTAACTCCCCACAGTAAGTTCTACGGGGATTAGTGTTCGGAGGGGAAGTTGGGTCTGCCCCTCTAGCGTCCCCTGAATCGCTAGAGGGGCTTTCCTTCCCCGTAGTTTAGGTCACTGTGGACGGATATGACCCGGCTTATTATAGTAAACACAGATTATTCTTCTGCTAATGGGTATTTTAGACTGACGGTTAAACGAACCATCAACTTGCATGGGCTCAACCGAAGTAGTATCTTTAATGGGTGAACTAGGAGATGCACAATCGCATTTAATGACTTTAATCTCATTGTCAGCCAGCGGAGATTTATTTAGTCTCTCCCAGCTGCATTTGCGTATGCGATTGTCAATTCGCACAACAGTACGAACTAAGTAATCTGAAGTTGAGCAGGGTTCTAACGTAGCCAGCACATCCTTAATCTCCTCGGTAAGTGTATGGCTAAAAATTGTCTGGAGGAGCCTCTGGCCAGCCTGTTTCTGTGGCCAGAGAACGAAAAGCAATAGAAAACTCAGCTGCGCTTTCTTTGTCCTGTCTTAAGTGCATTAAACGCGTAGCGGCGTCTTGTCCACAAATGTCCTGATCAAAAACAGAAACCATTTTCCTAACAAGAGCCTCTACCGAATTAACAACCGGTGAGTTCGATCTAATTAGTGGGCCGACCCAATTGAGTGCTGTGCCAGCCAACAGGGATAATATGAAGGCAACCCGAGAATCCTCATTAACAAAACTTGACGGCTGAGCCTTAAAAAATATTTCACACTGGGCAATAAAATCCCTACACTTTCCAGCCTCGCCACTATATCTTTGGGGGAGTTGTAACTTAGGTACCGAAGATTCTGAAGATTTGACTCGGCTGTGTTATACCCAAATGCGCCTTCTTGCGCCGAAAGGTGGGACTAAGGCGGGACAGAGAAGTACTTGCGCCAGGCTGCATTGGACACGAAATTGCAACATATGCCTGGACACACCCAGTTGGCGCAGCGCACCCACCATTCGTAGCGCCTCCGCCTGGTCTACGAATTTAGAGCCCCTTGTCACGCTGTCAGGGAAGTTAAAAACAAACTACGTCATTTACACAGCTTGTATGTAAAGTGATATACTCATGCCATTTATCTTCGGAAAGCTAAGATTCCTGTGATTCAATTGATGCCAACCACTTCAAAATATAATCATGACAGCTGCTGCATCATCTGGAATGAGCCGGTGGATATCCTACAAAGTCCGCTGTATTAGTAGTCATAGCTCCAGAGCACATATAAACAGTACGGAGCCATTGGATTGGCATTGTAGGCAAATTTTACCAGAGTGAAAAGGGTTTAAAATGGAAACTAGTAAATGAGAAATTATTTTCCCTGCTCTGATCCATCACAGAACTAGTGGATGGGAGCAAAAACTGCCAATGTTCAGCACATTCACTTTGAACCAGTGTAACGTCCAAGCATGCAATAACTTGAAAGAAGCTGTTACCATTATTGAGGGTTTTGTTTTAATGATGTACTTATCTGATGTTTACGGCTAGGGTTCGGGTTAAGGATTAGGGGTTAGGGGATCAGGTTCGTTTTAAACTGGCGTCAAATTTGGATGCCAAAAGCCTCCTTATTTGTCATATATCAACACTTGGTCAGGTAGCATCACTATATGATGAGTCGGCATGAGATTGGGCTCCATGATCGTCCATGCTGAGAATTATACAGTGATGCCACAGGGAGTGCTGGACTTCATCTAATCAATTTGGAGTGGTCACTCGGTGGCTGGAGTTGAGTGTACCAGCTTTGGTGTACCAGCCTGCGCCAGAAGAAAGCTGTAGTGAAGACTTGAAAAGAGCATGATCCAGGAAAAATAGAGCTGGTGAAGTCCATGGGTTCCTCACTCAAGCAGTCATTCTCTGCAATGCATTTAAAAAATGTAGTTCCAAATCTTAAAAACTGCACGATTTTTTGCATGATTACATTGTCCAAAAAGTTTTGAGCTCTAAAAACTGGGGGGAAGGGGGGCTGGCCACATGATTAAATTGGTCATAATTCCTTCATGTTTTTACAATGCTTTATTGGGAAACCATTGAATTAATGCTGAAAGTCTACGCCTTACACTAGAGTCCCTTTATACTGTGTAGCAACCAGATCTGAGAAGGGGTTTAGGATGTTAAGATTTCCTTCTGATCGAAGAAAACAAAAGATTTGGGAAATGAAGTCAATTTTTGCTACCTGTAAAAATATGTTACCTCGCGGTTCTGTGCTTGCGCAAACCTAAACACTTAAGGTTCTGTTTCTTCACTCACATCTTAAGTATCTTCAAAAATCATAAGAATGTTAGCGTATACTGTATATATGTAATTGTGCGATCAGGAACCAGTCGCGAGAACCAGGCAATGCAGTAGAACTTGCTTTATTAATAAAGGGGGAGAACCCCCACAGGGCAGAAGGCAAAAATACAAAGTCCACACTCCAAAAATCAAAATCCAGTTGGGCAAAAATAGAATAAAAAACCAGGGCAGCAATCACAATAATCGTAGTCGGGCAGAAATGGGTCTGGTTCACAGGTACAGGAATGTCAAAGAAGCAAAACCAGAATCCAATGGGCGTAATCCGAATCGTAACCATGGCAGCAAACATAGATCTTGTAGTCGGGCAGAAAAAGGTCAAAACTCACAGATGCAACAATAATCCAAAATCACAAAGGCAAAAATTGAAAAGTCGGGCGGTCCAGTCAGAAAGCTAAACACTGAGTAATCAAGGCGAAATGAACCGTGGCACAAGAAGAATGAGGAAAACGATCTGACACCTAATATTTATTTCATGGGAGATCACATGGAGAGAGACACAGGTGCAAACAGTCAGACTGATTACAAGGGAGCAGCACATGAGGGAGAACCTAATCACATGCAATTTGGCAGAAGCCAAAACGCGGACAGGGATCATGGGACAAACCTATACAAAAATGAAGAAAAGAGAAGACGTCTGCACACGTACTCCAAGCCACCAAAGAAAACTTTATTAATTATAAAATGACAACGTTTCGATCCAACTTGGATCTTCGTCTGGTCAGCAATTCTCAAAAAGGGGGGGGGGGGGTGGGTACACACCCATATTTATACATTACCCCCGCCAATAAGATGACAGGATTAATTATAATCTCCAATAAGGAAGGAGACTAAAAATTCAAATTCAAAATTCCAACATATATCACATAGACACAAAAGGAGCAGATAGGTATAGTTACACCAAAAAAGTAGAGCCACCCACTATATTGTGAAAATTGCACGTAAAAACAAACACACATCTTTAGATACCAAAGTGCATCACAATATAGGCATCAAAACCTTCTTAAAAAAGCAACAAGATATTCTGCCAATGTAGTATAAAATGTGATCAAAGGAAAGGTTTGAGATCAATTTCTTGATTGAGTCCTCTAGGTACAAGAGTCTGGAGGGTGAAAATGTAAAAACTTTCTCTTTTCAGCAAGAGGGCATTTGTGTCTCCTCCTCTTCGAGGAATTTTAACGTGCTCAATGCTAATGTATCTCAGAGAGGCCACTGGGTGGTTGGCCTCTCTGAAATGCAGTGCCACCGGCTACGCTGGTCCTGAGTCCGAATGCAACTCCTGTGTTCAGCTATCCTTGTTTTTAGTGCCCTTTGTGTTTTCCCCACATATGCTAAACCACAAGGACATTTAATAAGATAAATCACATTTTTTGTAGAGCACGATATAACACCCTTTATTTTCATTGTTTTTCCTGAAATTGGGTGAGTATATGTGGAACATTTGTACGAAAAATTGCACTGAGCACAAGAGCCACTTTTCTTCATTGATGCATTTTATTTGATAGCCTTGCACCTATACGCGATGTGCGTGTAACTTTTCCTTTGTAACAAACCTATACAAAGAAATACAGCTCCAGTTAAGGAGTTCTAACGTGAATAGATACTTAAAGAAGGACAGCGTGATAAGACGTGGAGCTTCCACAGAAAATGCAGCAAAGATAATCAGGGAGAGACAAGAGGCGGAGACTAGACCAGGGCGAGTGCTGAGAGCTTGTTAATTAATTAGTAAGTGAGACTATACAATCCCTTGGTGCTTGTTAGTATTTTATACAATGTTAGTTGGTGTTAGTAACTTCTAGCGAAAATAACAAACTGTTAGTATGGTTAGTAACATAGAAATGTAAGGCGAAGTAAGTAAAGGAGATCGGAAGGAAGGTTGAAATCCAGAATCCAATAAATCACCCGAAGAGTAACACGCTGGACTGGGGCTGTGTGCAAAGACAAGACAAGACAAGAGACCAGACGGGGGAGACAAAGTGCAATGCATGATGGAAAACATGAACCGAAATGTGACTATGGCAAAATGTAAAACATGGAAAAGTAAAAACTAAGACAATAAGATAAACTAATCAAAGTAAACAAATCCCAATACACATACAAAGAATAGTCTGACATAGCAAATATCAGAAAACACAAAAGGCAGTCAGAATAAACAAGACATGAACATGGTCAAGGCAGAAGAGAACATGAGCAATGGCAGAATCACATCAATATATTTACATTTACGTGCTGGGTTTTCCTAAAATGCAGAAATTGGATAACAATGGCGCGCAGCATATATCTTCAAACAAACTTATCCAACTCATTATAACATCTGCTTATGTTATAATAAGCCAACAAATAACAAAGTTACTACTGTAAACCTATTCATATTGCAATATCAAGGCGAAAACAAAAACTTTACGATCGCTTTGCATTATGGTGGCATTTTTTGACAATGCAGCTCAAATTGTCAGAACACCGGCTGGAAACCCACTTCATCTTTGTTTTTGCGTCTGGTAAGTTGCCTGTTGATGATGGAACAAATTCGCGTTTGCAAGTTGCCCAAAATTTACTCCACCACTTTCATAACTTTCTCATTCTGTTTATCATATTACTGAATCACGATTTTAAATGAAAAGCAAATGTAATTTTCCTTAGCGCCCAATGTATGTTATCTCTGCTCTCAGTAGATCGCTCTGCTAAAGGCTGGCACATATTACAGGAATCTTCAAACCACAGATTTAGAGACCACACACTTGATGATAACAAAAGACAGATCGCACAAGATCTCGTTGATAACAAAAGACAGATCGCAAAAGATCTCTCTCTTCTGATCTTATAGTGTGTGGTGTGCACTACAGAGCACACCACACACTACAGGATGTCTAGTTGCAAATGTTAAACATGTTCATTATTTTCAGTCTCTCTTTCCAAGCGGATCGGACCGGACAAAATCACTCTTAACACACCCCACACCACAGGAAAATCAGACACGATGTTGTTTGCAAACATCAGACAATCGGGCCTTTGCTAGCTTTGATCGGAAGGGATCCTGTGGCGTGTACCAGGCATTACTCAGTCTCTGAGTCACAGACATTCGTGGCTGAATGAGGAACTCTTTGTAAATTCAGTCAACTGAGCAGCTAGCTAATGTTAGCTAACTGGGTAACAAACTAATGTTAAATATTGGTTTTGTAAAAGTATTGCATGCATGCTGTCTAGCAAAATCATGTCAACTTAGTTATGTCAGTGGCGCTTAACTGTCTCCAGCAGCACTAAGCTATAACCTACTGATTCAAGCAAAGTTACACTCAGTATTCAGTTTGGCTTAATAAAAACTTTGTTTGCATGGACACACATAATAAGAATAAAGGCCCGATCAGATTTAAAATGCTTCATGTAAACGTGTCAAACGGAAGATTCTGATCCGATTCGGTCCATTCGAAAAGAAATTTCATTCCGATTGAGAGAGGTGGTTTATGTCAATCATCATTCCGTATGGCGTCCATGTACACACCCATTCGGATCCTGCCTTCGTGGTTGGGGTAAAATTGTCTTCACTGCACATGTGTGCTACAAAGAGCGAACGATGACGTGCAGACAACGTGGCCTTTGTTTACAACAGAGGCGGAAGTACCTAATTATATTTATATCCATGGGAAGTACAGCTTTTTCATCTTTGTCTTCTTCTAATATTTCTGGAAAATTAGACAACTCCGTGCATGCCCAAATTATTTATTCTGATTAAACCCTTGGTGATGTATACGCACGTCATGATCAGATCATTTCAATTAGTGTTCATGTGAATTTGGATTTGAAATTTCCGATCAACCAAGGTTAGGATCAGATTCGAGCAATGCTTTTTGATGCAATGCTTTTTCGATTCTGCTTCAATGAATGTTTGCTTCTGTGCTGGGGTACAGTGCAGAGGAATAGCTTAGTTTCTTTGTTTTTATTTCGGCAAGGCAAACTGCATCGACTTCAAACTCCTATATGCAGTTAATATTGAAATGCACAGGGCTGAGTGGATTGAAGATGAGGGCCCTGGCCTTCCGATTCTCAAGCTTAGATCTGAAGTATTGATTGACATCAAAGAAGTGTGTTCCATCCGACACTTGGGTAACAAGGCTGCTGGAGATGGGTGGCACAAGTGTCTCCCTCTATGGCAACAAAGAAACAAAACACAAGCCCCCTCACTGCTCAATCATTACCACCATTGGCTGTCAGGGACACTGCCGGACTAAATTGCTAGCAGGAGGGTTCAGCCAGTGCGAAAGCAGTCAGACATCTTCAAATATCTTTGTGCGCATGAGGGGGACTTCACTTCACGAAGCCTCACCAAGTTTTTTGATATTTGCTCATTGCAGAAGAAATCCCTCCGAGTAAGACCATCTGACATTTATTTATCATTTACCACCACCTTCCCTGTCTTACCTAAATGCAGGTTAATAATAATACGCAGCCTTCATTACATGGGAAGTCTATTTAGTTCACTTCTTATTCCCATTTACCACAAAACTATTTCTTGCCGTGATCAGAAGTCATACCTCCTGTGTGATATTCTAGTCAGCGCAAAATCAAATTACCAGAGTATCCATTGATCTACTGACCTGAAATACTGAACATTATTCCTGTGCCTTGAGTTGGGTTTCCTCATGAGGACCTGCTGCCTAATGGACGATTATCAAATCACCTCATTCAACAAATTACAAAAACTGCTGGCTGAGACCCACTGATTATTCCAATAATTAACACTCATCACAACAGATTTACACTGCATCAATGTACTTCAGAAGAATGAAATGTAGGCCTATGCATACAGTTGCACTGACAAAAGCTAAAAGCATTTAGCAAATGAACAAATTCTTTCCTTGAAAATATGTGCAGTGTTTTACAGTGAGGGGTGAATTTGCTGATTGAATAGGCTGCAAGAGCACACATTTTTGGAACCCTCATCCAGATTTTGGGATCTGGAGCTCTGAACCATTTCCTTCCCCGCAGGTAACAAAGTAGTACATAATTACTGTATGTGTTTGAGGTTTTTGGCCATTAAAACTGATTTTGACATGATGGAGGATTGGCCCATGGAGGCAATTTCTTTTTTCACTGTTCTGTATGGGAACTAGTATGTCTGATTAGAATGGATTTAGAAAGCAAACATACAGGCGTGATGCGGTTTAAACATAACAATCAATGTTAATTACTATCTCAAATAATTACATGATTCCTTCAAGTTCATTTAGTAAATTGTTCATGAGATGGAACTGGAACATAAACCAGCATAAACAATCATAACTCATTTTTGTTTGTAGTCAATGATGTTCCATAATTGCAGATATGACTATAGCTCAGTCATCCATAATAATCTAATGTTCCAGCAAGTTCATTGTGAGTGGGGTGAGTGAATATGACGTTTCAGTGAAATACTGCCAAGCGTTGAGCTTAGTGTTGCACCACAGCCTCTTGTACTGCTGGGTCTTGGCTGACTTTATCATCCAAGGCAAAATTTACGGCATCAAACAATACAGTTCCTTTCACTGCATGACAATACTAACAATGGACAAAGACACAGGGCTAAAAAAAAGAAAAAACAGGATATATTTTTTGCACAGTCAGCTGATGCAAACAGCAATCACAACAATGGTGGACAATACAAAAAATAATAATTAATCATAAAAGAAACATGACATGCACAAATTAAAAAGGCTAGCGAAGACAAATTTTGATGCAAGTGACAGCATCAAAAGAGCAAATCACAGAGTGTTTACTGTGTAGTGACTGTTGTTAACAAAGCAGAAGTTAATCTTAGACTTAAATGCATCCTATTATTGTCATGATACTGTAAAACCCCAAAAGAGCAATGACCAAAAGGCGGATATTGCCCGGGTTGAAGGCCTTACGTGTTCTCTTAGTCCAACTTGAATTCGAGCATTCTTCTGGCTGGTGTGAATCACAATATAATGGATATTTTTCACCGTCCGAGGACGGGTCATGAAAGCGCAATGGTTACGATTTATCTGACTCCATATAACAGTTAGAATACAACATTTAGCTATATCCTCGTTAAAAATCTGACTCCAAATTAGAATTAGAATTGATAATTTTGAAACCGCATGCGTGAATCTCAGGGCAGTTACGCACCCAAACTCTGTCTGCGAAAACCATTGTCACTAAGCAGAACACCCCCTAGGGTTAAAATAGGCGTCTCTGCCTGGTCTAATTCGACGATAAATCCATTGGCTAGAAGAGACTGTCATGGTAGCAACATCAGGCAAATGGCTCTGAGTATGAACGTACCACGAACCTAGGTTTATGCATATCAAAGGGCCCCTTAGAAAGATTAACCAATAGCTAAATCTTAAGAGCCGGTAATTTCATATCCCCTTCATAGGTAGAACCCAATCTCAATCTAACTTAGAAGTATCGCTACCTACACATGTCTTGGTAGGAGTCTCCCCTTAAGTCCCAATCGCAACAAGGCCAGAAAGAATATACAATGAGAACACGCAAGCTGGAAAAGGAATAACAATAATTTAATTCACCAGGTAGGCACAACTTGAATCAAACAAATCAATGATAAGCCAATTACCGTTACGTATAATTTAGAAGGATTTAGAGTATTTTCATACCTGGAAAAGATGAATGACCACGCGGAGCTAAAATCGCTCCACGTGGTCGGGGAGAACTCACACGCCCCCCCGCTCCGGAACAAGGCAGCACGTGACCTCTCCCCGCTTACCTATTCGCACGTCAGAAGTTGACCAAGAAAGGCCAGGACAGCAAGAAGAAGAGCAGGAGCAAGAAGAGAAGACGCAAGAAGAGAAGAGACGAGAGAAGAGACAGGACAGGATAGAAGCAAGAGCGAAGAAAGAAGAGAAGAGAAGATAAGAATCAAGCCAGAAGAGAACGCCCCCTCAGGATCTCGTACCTTTAAAGACTCCAAACCACGCCTCCGAAAAAGGTAGAGGGAAGGTCGGCCGAATCAGAGTTTTACTGGCCTAGGTGATAAGATAATTTGCACAGGGAGACTAGGGTAGTTGCTTGAATGAATCTTACAAACGAACCATAATTCCAAGGGAAATGAAACATGTTCCATTCAACTCCTTGGACTCCCCCGAGAGTAAAGAGACCAAACATGATATGAATATGTATTAAAATGATGCAGTTGTCATGGAAAAGCCTTAAGATGGAATATTATAGCCCAATTGCATTATCAACATATAACAGGTTCCTTCCTAGGATATTGAACAGAAATATATTATGTATTTGATAGAGGTTAAGATCGTTTTAAGCAGCTTAAAAGTAACTGATCCTGACCTTAATTGAGAAGAGGTCTGTGAGTTTCAGAGGGCCAGAGCAAATGGCTCCAAACCCCCTGCTGGGCAGAACAAAGGAGATTCGAGGCAGGCAACAGAGCATCCAGGTCGTATAAGCTTGCTGTTAAATCAACCAAATTTTACACATGGAATGTGCCTGTGTTCCAACAATATGAATTGACACGTATTTTGAGTAAAATCCAGCCAAATCAAACTTTCAGGTTCTACAATACATTAAGCTGCCGCTCCATTTGCACAATGCTGGGGTCAGAACACTGTTTTTACCCTCATGGCAAACTGCACCCTTCCAAATGCAACACAGTAAGCAGTACAAAAAACTACGGCTGGCACAGCCCAGAATTTGCTCCTGAATGTTTGTATTTGTGCCACAAGTGTTAAAAAAGTACTTCCTAGTCCCGTTTACGACAACTTTATATTCCTCTGCAGGGAGGACTGAACCCATGAGACATCAACTCTGAGAATTAGTGCCTCTTAAAAGCCTTTAAGTGGGCCTGTTTTCTGGTGCTGGATATTTTTGAGCGATTTGGTTTTGTATTGTTTCAGTCAGAGGTGTGGGCCAGCCGATTAGCACGCTGATCTGCTTGTCATCAGAAAATCATGTTGACTCAATAGCGGCAATCAATCACACTCTGTATGCCTTATTGTCTGGCCTCCAGACGGCTTGATCAGCCCGAGTGCTGGCGGACATTTAATTAGAGCACATGGCTGCAGGCCCCCTTATGTGTGGGTGTTGTGCACTCAGTAGCTCTACTGAAATAAAGCTGTTGTGTTCCACGCTGCCTCCAGTCAGTGGCTACATTCTGTTTTCGCTCCTTCGCTTCCATCTGCATACGTACATCATCAAGCAAAAGAGCGGCTGGCACAAAAACATTTTCAACCTCAATTTTAAAACACTATGCATTTTTAGCAGGAGGACAATCAAACTAATCTCACAGTACTTGAGACAGATAGTGCAAGAAGTGACAAGGAACTATGTATAATGCCTTGGTTTTGCAAGGAAAAGAAAGAGGAAGAATGTGTCGATGTGATTTCTCCCAGGAGATTACACAAAAATTTGATTAAAAAAAGAGGAAAGAGGCAACTGCAATAGATAAAGAAAGTAACACTTACAGAGGACAGCAGAAAGACACTGTATCAGTTCTTCTGCTTCAGTCATTAGTCTGAAATTACAAAGCCAGAAATAGAAACTGAAGAATATGGTGGAAAGGAAAACAAATATAACATTGCTTCTTAGCAGTCAGGGCGCATTGCTGGTTTGGAAAAAAAAAACTGATGGAGCCTCAGTCAAACAGAAGCAATAACCATCAAAGAAGGATGTTTTATGAGAAATTCTGTCACGGTGAATGAAAGATGATACTATTCATAAATCTTCAATTACTCACCGACAGATCTAAAAAAAAAAAAAAAAAAACCCCCGCCACAAATATATTCAAGCTAACCAAACGTAAGCCTGAAGGACTGGGTGAGAAGGTTGAAATTGACAGTTGTTTGTCTGACTCAGGACCTGTCTGCTGTGATAGAACATGCTCCACTGATAACGGTGCCTGCAGAGCTTCTCCTGGACCAGATTAATGGACGTCTCAAATGAAACAAAAGAGTATGTTACGATGTTAATTACAGCTGGGTAAAACAAAGCCAAGAGGAAACACTTCAGTAAAACTGAGGTACTTCCAATTACATCAATGTTATTTTCCTCAGTCCCATGAGAATTAACGCAGCCTCATGAAACATAAACTGAAGCAACAGTTAGTCTTCATCAAAATGCAGCTCCTGCAGTTTATGTTTCAGTGCATAACTGCAGTTATTCTCAAAGAACATCATGATTGGCTAAATATAATTGAGAAAATGTAATTCCATCTGCCAGGTGTAAGGAATAGCTATGGCAAATGGTTGTCAAGGGTAACCAATGTACGGCGTATAAATCATGGCTGACAGTCTCAGATTTTTATTTTTTTTTGGTGCCACAGGGGATGAGTATATATTGAAATTTCTCTAATAAATTGCAATTGTGAAGGCACTTTCTCTCTCTCTTTCTTGATGTTTGTCTCCTGGCAAAACAAAATCTCAGTGCCTGTAGCAGCCATCAAATTTTAAATGAGCTCATTTTGTGGATAAAATTGTAAAATTTCTCAGTTTCAACATTTGCTGTTATCTCTGTTCTATTGTGAATAAAATATTGGCTGGTGTGATTTGAAAGTCATTGTGTTTTGATTTTATTCACAGTTTACACTTTGTCCCAACTATTTCGGAATTGATGTTGTGTGTGTCTGTAATATATATATATACATATATATATATATATATATATATATATATATAATAAAACACCACATGTAAGCTAATAAAAGTGTTGTAGGGCATAAGCAACAGAAATTAAAAAGGTGTCATAAAGATAGAATCTGAAAATATCTATAATCCTACTATAATCCTACAATACTCAGTGCACTACTGATACACACATTGGGATTTGTGAACGATTGATTCCAATGTGCAGGAGTGGTAATCCAAGGGAAACCAGGAATTTGTGGGCTTTACAGCTGTGACTCTTATTTTACCTTAAAGAGAAGGACAACCTTTGTCTGAAGTGAACTGCAAATTAAAGAACTTTCACTTAGGTATTACAAAATACAGTATTGGCAATTTGAAGACAAAGCTGAACTGAATAATATATATTAAACATCTGGATCAAAACATTCACAGAATCTGCCATTTTACCTTTAACAGCAATGTCAAGGGTCTAAGAGGCCTTTAATGGCAAGAGGTTAAAAAAATTGTCTGCTTTCCCATGAATTGACCCAAATTGCCTGCTTTCTCATGAATGTTTTGACATCCACCAGCTGAACACACCAGTAATTTAATGAAGAGCTGTATCCACCAATACAAAAAATGGTCTACTACGAAACCTACTGCACATGCATAGTAATCTAACAATGATGCCAGCCAGGCTAACTGCATAAGCTAAAACATATTAGGCTGCCAAACATGCTAGCAGCATGTTATGATCAAATCAAACCTAGACCCCAAAATTGTGAAAGAAGCAACATTCAGCTAGTAATAGTACCATCTGTGCTAATGTAAGTATCTGCTCGATATAATGACTATAGAAGACAATTCATATTTCACTCATGCATATTTAAACATACACTGAGAGGGGGGAAAAAAGACCATGAACAAATCTTCCTTTGCTAGATAACCAACAAAGAAAGGGAGAGGGGGCACTAGCTTGTGCGGTAACCCCTTAGTGATGAGAGCTTTACGCCTGCCAGTGTGTAGCATACTGAATGTATTCTGGGTCATCAGCTGGGAAAGGCGTATATTCGGGGGACAGCTTCGGTCAGCAGGTGAGGTAGCGCATAAATGCGGACATAAATATGAGAGTGGTTATCGGTCTGTGGTTCCTGGTATGTGGTGTAGTAGGTCTGGCCCACATTTATGCATTTCCTTTCACTAAGGGGTTAACAAAGTTAAGTAAAAAAAAAAAAGCTCAAACGAGTGGGAATTTAGAACAAAATGGTTGTATTCGAATCCTTGTTCCCGAACAGCTCAGGAACGAGTCGGGATTTGAATATGCTGCAACAGTCGGGAACGGTAACCATGGGTATGCGTCTGCAATCATATGTGTGGACCACTCTACTGAATGTATGGCAGAGGTACCGAGGTTCTCAGGGGCAACGCGGTTATCGCAAATAGGCTATTCAAGATCACAAAGCAAAGAATTGTGAGCATTTAAGTGATTTTTTTCAATCCGGAATTGGGTCAACATCAAGGCCTAATGGATCAGTGAATAGATGAAATTGTTCTGAAATCTACAAGTTATGTAAAATAGACCATATGAGGGATAAAATCAGCTTACATTTCATCAGTTTCACCCGTGGCCACTGCTTTTTTCCCCGTCGTTCTTCACCACACCACATCTTGAGGTCAAGAACGCCGAGAAAGCTTTCATGGACACGTTTTCGGGTATTTGATTTGTGATGAACAGTGTTCTCTGTTCAAGATCAGGGATTCGAAAACAGCCAATGAGTTCAGCCTAGGGGTAGACTGGGGCAAAAAAGTGGCCCAGGAATTCGTATCTGAACAGCCCACTCTCCAGATGGTGGGGATGGGTAGGTAGCGGCTGGCCGAAAAAATTTCACGTTATTTGACAAAAAAGTATGCATTTTAACATCATGCTGGACTATATTTCCCTTAAAACACTGATATTATTAGTTCTTGAGTTTATATAACACCAATTAGCAAATTGTTGTGTTTATGTAACATACAAACCCACTGGCTATATGCATTAGTGATCTTAGCAGATGTTAACAGATCACCTGGTTCACCAACGCCCCCCCACCCCCCCCATGTACATGTACTTAAGTACATTAAGTACATTGTGCATGTTAATTAACTTATTATTCTGTAGGCAGGAGTTGGGTGGGTAATACCCAAAACCAAACAATCCTATTTATATTAAAGATCCTATTTACCTGAACGATGTCCTGAAATAAACTGAATATAAAGATATTCAGCATATGATAGCAATGCTGTCCTCTATTAAAGATGTACCATTGCCAACATATAACTAATGTATTTTACAAAAATATTATTATTATTTTTAATATTATTATTTTTACATGAATGGATGTGAAACAGATTCCATGTCCAGGGATTGGGTCGTCGGGGCCCCCGCCCACGACCGCCACCCAAAGCGCAATGCATCGGCCCCTTCTGAGCCCTCCCGCGGGTACAAGCGGCTGAAATGGGTTTCCTCTGCAGAGTGGCGGGCCGCTCCCTTAGAGATAGGGTGAGGAGCTCCATCACCCGGGAGGAGCTCAGAGTTGAGCCGCTACTCCTCCACGTCGAGAGGGGCTAGCTGAGGTGGCTCGGGCATCTCAATCAGATGCCCCCTAGACGCCTTCCTGGGAAGGTGTTCCGGGCATGCCTCGGGGAAGACCCAGGACACACTGGAGGGACTATGTCTCTCGGCTGGCCTGGGAACGCCTCAGGATACCCTGGAAGAACTGGAGGAAGTATCCGGGGAGAGGGAAGTCTGGGCATCCCTGCTTTAACTGCTACCCCAGCGACCCGGCCCCGGATAAGCGGTATAAGATGGATGGATGGATGGATGTGAAACAGAAATGTGACTTTGGGGGTCCTATTCTTCAATAGGACCACTGCATTATTTGGATTGATTCATGCATAGCCTTTTAAAAAAAAAAGTTACATATTTTACTTACAGACATTAATGAGCGTAGAATAGCTCACTAGCCTCAGAACCACAGAAACTTGGTGGCAAGTTTAATGGCAGGTGATTCTGAGCAACAGCGTTTTGGAATTGAAAATTTGGAAAGTCTTCCTATATTCTAGGACAAACTTTATTTGGCACCATAAAACAACAAATCAATATGCATCAAATAGTATGCTAATAACTTGTCCATTGGGGTTGTTACGTAAGGTCAAGCAAATTTTAAATGAATTCAAACTTATGATAGCCTTTAAATTTAACGTCAGTCTTACCTCTTCCGTGTCCCCCTCCAAAAGAAAACTGTTTGCTGCATGAGGATCATCGTGGCAAAACATCTGGTAGTTTTTAGTTTGCATTTGAAAGCCTGAGGCTCCATATCTGCTTCCTTTATTCTCCTCGCTTTCCCGCCTCCATTCCTTACTGACCATTTTCGTGATCATGTAGTCCTTGAAACGTATTTCAGACTGTTACCATCAGGGGACGAGAAAGGCCATTAGTCAAACAAATTTCCCAGTAAGCCTGCCTTTGTAAACTTTAGGACGAAAACAAAAAAATTAAATAATTTGTGGATATCCAAAGCCCGTAAAAACTTAAAAAAAAAAAAACAGTTTTTCGGTCATTCCTGTAGCATAAAGCAAATATATCGGCCTAAATAAATACAAAAAAGGCTATAATTCAAAACAACCGGAATAGTGAAGTAAAACCACTAAAAGTGATATATAAAACTATGACCCTCACTGCAAATGAAAGTTGGCAGACCGCCATTTGTGGGACAGGTAATATCTCACGCGGTAGTAACCCAAGTTACATTATCATCAGGTGTCCACTATGATAGAAGCAAAGTGTTGAAGAGTTGATCTCTGGCGCTTGTATGCAACCCATTACGTGCCATTAGTCACTATGTTGTGGGCCATCTGGGTACTTATGAGACTATAGCAGGTTCTCTTGCTGGCCGGAGCGGTTCTCCGGTAAAAGTCCTGGTATTCCCGATAGCTAGTCCGCCCCTTGACTAGAGTGTAAAGAAATAGATTAGCAGGGAAAAAAAAAAAAAAACTGGTGCTGACTGCGTGACTGCCGTTGGCCGTCCTGGAGTACCAGCTGTTCTGTGATTCTCCAGAATGCACAGATGGCCAGTCCACCCCTGGATCAGCCTATGTAGTTTTATAAAGCTATGGCCATTCAATGTCAGTGTCATGTGACTGCCACAATTTTCTCAGGCCTCTCATTGGATAAACCTTTTTGAGGGATGGGAAGACGGTAACCTCCAGTATTTTTGTTATTTGGTAGCATTTTCATTACTTGAAGCACTGTACAACTTTACAGAAAAACTGCAAAAAATCCAAGTTATAGTATCTGGACTCCATAGAGATAATTCTTTTATTGAATGTTCTCTTGCTCTTTAACCTTCTTAACCTGTCCTAAATTGTTTCAGCAAACTATCCAGCTTATAAGAAGTCTATAAGGAAAGTATGAGTCATATTAGCCTATTATGACCACCAGCACAGCAAGGAAAAATACAGGAAATGATCTATGCTGGATGCACGATGGGATCATGTAAGCATAATCCCAGAGAGTCTGTGAAAGAGAGACAAAGAGAAAAAAAAAAAACATGTGAGCAAGAGAGACAGATCAAGAGAGTGTGGGTGAGAGCAAGAGAGCAGCGAGGGACAGAACAAGTGAGCAGGAGAGAATGAGATGGAAAGAGAGAGAGAGAGCTCAAGCACAGCTCCACATGAAAGGGATTACATGGCCAGCTCTCTTCTTCCATTACTGAAAATTCCCAACAGCACTTAATCAAATTACACAAACAATGTAAAATATGAAAGCTATCATCCGACATTCCACCAAGCTCATTATTTTCTGACAACTGGAATCGTGAGGAACAGAGAGTGTTGAAGGGGCAGTACCATTGTACTGCAATGCAATGCAAGGTCCCCCCCCCGCCCCAAACAGGCCATACAGTCATCCATGAGGCTATTGTTGGAAGTAAATGCATGTTTATTTGTGCATAAGATCCATTACTAATCCGTGTGTGCCTCTGAATTTATGGGTGCTCATTTACGCATGTGTATCCATGATTTGTTTGCATGTTAACATATTTCTGCATGGACTGTTGTGGATGTCTTTTTATGATTGCATTTATGCATACAAAAGATGTGTTGTTCTGTGTGCTTACACTGCAAGTATGCGTGAATAAGGCTGAATAGCACTTGAATTGCCTACAACAGGCAGTGAGAACCAATGAGAGCAACATTGAGCCCATGCCAGTGCAATACAAAGCAGTCATGCATGGGGACTGCTACAGATGTGCCCGATTGTGTGCTTTCTTTCTCTCATCCTGTCAAGGAGCCAACTAATTACAAATTGCACATGTGTTGGACCTATGTCCATTTTTTTATTCCTGCCCTTAAACCTTTTTAAAAGGCTGGATGTGAGAATGGAGGGTGTTGGTAGTCTTTCCTCGATCTTCCCACTCGATGCAGCCACACTGCTTACCTTCCCCTTTGTGCCTTGCTCACCAGCTTTTTTTTTTTTTTTTTGCATTTGTTCATGTGGATTGTTGAGACACTGGGTGCTTATTTTCATTTTCAGTACCTTTTAAGTTTACTAGCCTAAACCAGAGAGGGGAGGCGAGACTCACCTCCTTTTGTTTTTGTTTGGTTCGGGAGTCAGAGGACAGCTTATAGAGGCTGGCAGGTGCAGACTGTAGGGCCTTGCTGACCCGTTGGTCTGCCGCCTATCTTGTTTGTGTCATGGAATGCAATCCATATGCTTGATATTGCTTCTGAATTTTTTTTTGTGTGTGTACTGTGGCAACTTGGTGCACTTGGTGGCAGCTTTAAATTTGACTCTGTGTTTCCTCTCATTACATATTAGTTGGGCGAACTTATGCAGTATTGGGGAAATATACAAAGCCTCTGTAGTCCATCTGTGCTGTATCATTTCACATTTTCATCTACAGACTGTATTTCTCCTGACAATAGCATCATTTACGCAAGGGATAATCAACTCGAAGGTGAGCATTCCATGGTTTTAATGCACAATGCGGAGGCAAATAACCATCTGACGCGAAGTGGAGTAAAACCGTGGAATGCTCTCCTTCGAGTTGATTATCCTGCTTATACCATGGTCATTTGCCAGCAATATCAAATCGCAGCATTCAGAAATTTTTGGTTTAAGTTTTGCACTAAAAAAATCATTACACAGGCGCTGCGCCTTCCCATACACAACACTATAGGCCAAGCTAAATTGAACCAGCTATCTTAGTTCATCTGACGTTCATGGAGATAGATTTTTTTGCACATGCTTACATCCGTTTACCAGCTGATTTGATAACGGATTCCGGCTGAAATGGAGATTATGCATAACGCAATATTATTCACGATTATGCAGACTGGAGCTAACTTGCTACCCAAAATTACAATGAACTTATGATGGATTCCGTAGTCAGCGAGCTGAAATCAGTCTGCTGGCTTGCGCGTAGCTAGCGAGCTGTCAGCAGTTGCTGATACATGAAGTGGACACGTTAGCTTCCTTTGTAACCGTACACAATTACAGTCGTTTAATGAATAAAGCCTGATAACTTAGCTGCTACAATATTTCCGGTCATTATCGCTTGAGTACCTATTGTTTACCGCCCCGCAGGACACAACTTATATGACGCCGCCAAATTTACTGGAGATAAATGAGTAGGTTTCTGTTGTACCCATAGATATACATATAGAACACTAGATTGCTGATAGGGTGCACTCAAGTGAAGCATCTGTTCTAAGAGCCCATACACCCGGAAGTAAAATTCGCTCATAGACTCCCATTCATTTTCGCCTACTTTAAAATCACATTTTTATGAAGAAGTTGGGTGTATCAATATGGCGGCCGGGTGCTTCACTTTGGATAATGTAAATATATGGCAAGCCGTTTAAGCTTTAATTCATTTTTGGAGGATATCACAAATTAAATTACAACTAGTTAGAATTCAAATTCCTGATATCACTGATTTTATTCTAACTAGTTGTTATTTTTATTTCTGATAACAGGAATTCAATTTTAACATGTTAAATTGGCAATTTCTGATATCAAGAATTCAATTTTAACATGTTACAGTTACAATTTCTGATATCAGAAATTAAATTTCAACATGTTAAAATTACAATTTCCGATATCAGAAATTCAATTCTAACTAGTTAGATTAACAACGTTTTTCTCATTCATTTCAATGGGAGCTGGAATATCTGATATCAGAAATTCAATTCTAACTAGTTTGAATTCGAATTATTGATATCAGGAATTCAATTTTAACTAGTGAAAATAACAATTTCTGATATCAGAAATTCAATTTTAACTAGTTATAATGCGTATTTCTGATATCAGAAATCCAATGCTGACTAGTTTAAATTATTATTTCTGATATCAGGAATTCCATTTTAACATGTTAAAATAACAATTTCTGATATCAGGAATTCAATTTTTGGACATCAAAAATTTCAATTAAATTCTTGATATCCAAAATTGAATTCCTGATATCAGAAATTGTTATTTTAACATGTTAAAATTTTACTCCAGATATCAGGAATTGTTATTTTAACTAGCTAGAATTGAATTGGCCATCTGGGTACTTATGAGACTATAGCAGGTTCTCTTGCTGGCCGGAGCGGTTCTCCGGTAAAAGTCCTGGTATTCCCGATAGCTAGTCCGCCCCTTGACTAGAGTGTAAAGAAATAGATTAGCAGGGAAAAAAAAAAAAAAACTGGTGCTGACTGCGTGACTGCCGTTGGCCGTCCTGGAGTACCAGCTGTTCTGTGATTCTCCAGAATGCACAGATGGCCAGTCCACCCCTGGATCAGCCTATGTAGTTTTATAAAGCTATGGCCATTCAATGTCAGTGTCATGTGACTGCCACAATTTTCTCAGGCCTCTCATTGGATAAACCTTTTTGAGGGATGGGAAGACGGTAACCTCCAGTATTTTTGTTATTTGGTAGCATTTTCATTACTTGAAGCACTGTACAACTTTACAGAAAAACTGCAAAAAATCCAAGTTATAGTATCTGGACTCCATAGAGATAATTCTTTTATTGAATGTTCTCTTGCTCTTTAACCTTCTTAACCTGTCCTAAATTGTTTCAGCAAACTATCCAGCTTATAAGAAGTCTATAAGGAAAGTATGAGTCATATTAGCCTATTATGACCACCAGCACAGCAAGGAAAAATACAGGAAATGATCTATGCTGGATGCACGATGGGATCATGTAAGCATAATCCCAGAGAGTCTGTGAAAGAGAGACAAAGAGAAAAAAAAAAAACATGTGAGCAAGAGAGACAGATCAAGAGAGTGTGGGTGAGAGCAAGAGAGCAGCGAGGGACAGAACAAGTGAGCAGGAGAGAATGAGATGGAAAGAGAGAGAGAGAGCTCAAGCACAGCTCCACATGAAAGGGATTACATGGCCAGCTCTCTTCTTCCATTACTGAAAATTCCCAACAGCACTTAATCAAATTACACAAACAATGTAAAATATGAAAGCTATCATCCGACATTCCACCAAGCTCATTATTTTCTGACAACTGGAATCGTGAGGAACAGAGAGTGTTGAAGGGGCAGTACCATTGTACTGCAATGCAATGCAAGGTCCCCCCCCCGCCCCAAACAGGCCATACAGTCATCCATGAGGCTATTGTTGGAAGTAAATGCATGTTTATTTGTGCATAAGATCCATTACTAATCCGTGTGTGCCTCTGAATTTATGGGTGCTCATTTACGCATGTGTATCCATGATTTGTTTGCATGTTAACATATTTCTGCATGGACTGTTGTGGATGTCTTTTTATGATTGCATTTATGCATACAAAAGATGTGTTGTTCTGTGTGCTTACACTGCAAGTATGCGTGAATAAGGCTGAATAGCACTTGAATTGCCTACAACAGGCAGTGAGAACCAATGAGAGCAACATTGAGCCCATGCCAGTGCAATACAAAGCAGTCATGCATGGGGACTGCTACAGATGTGCCCGATTGTGTGCTTTCTTTCTCTCATCCTGTCAAGGAGCCAACTAATTACAAATTGCACATGTGTTGGACCTATGTCCATTTTTTTATTCCTGCCCTTAAACCTTTTTAAAAGGCTGGATGTGAGAATGGAGGGTGTTGGTAGTCTTTCCTCGATCTTCCCACTCGATGCAGCCACACTGCTTACCTTCCCCTTTGTGCCTTGCTCACCAGCTTTTTTTTTTTTTTTTGCATTTGTTCATGTGGATTGTTGAGACACTGGGTGCTTATTTTCATTTTCAGTACCTTTTAAGTTTACTAGCCTAAACCAGAGAGGGGAGGCGAGACTCACCTCCTTTTGTTTTTGTTTGGTTCGGGAGTCAGAGGACAGCTTATAGAGGCTGGCAGGTGCAGACTGTAGGGCCTTGCTGACCCGTTGGTCTGCCGCCTATCTTGTTTGTGTCATGGAATGCAATCCATATGCTTGATATTGCTTCTGAATTTTTTTTTGTGTGTGTACTGTGGCAACTTGGTGCACTTGGTGGCAGCTTTAAATTTGACTCTGTGTTTCCTCTCATTACATATTAGTTGGGCGAACTTATGCAGTATTGGGGAAATATACAAAGCCTCTGTAGTCCATCTGTGCTGTATCATTTCACATTTTCATCTACAGACTGTATTTCTCCTGACAATAGCATCATTTACGCAAGGGATAATCAACTCGAAGGTGAGCATTCCATGGTTTTAATGCACAATGCGGAGGCAAATAACCATCTGACGCGAAGTGGAGTAAAACCGTGGAATGCTCTCCTTCGAGTTGATTATCCTGCTTATACCATGGTCATTTGCCAGCAATATCAAATCGCAGCATTCAGAAATTTTTGGTTTAAGTTTTGCACTAAAAAAATCATTACACAGGCGCTGCGCCTTCCCATACACAACACTATAGGCCAAGCTAAATTGAACCAGCTATCTTAGTTCATCTGACGTTCATGGAGATAGATTTTTTTGCACATGCTTACATCCGTTTACCAGCTGATTTGATAACGGATTCCGGCTGAAATGGAGATTATGCATAACGCAATATTATTCACGATTATGCAGACTGGAGCTAACTTGCTACCCAAAATTACAATGAACTTATGATGGATTCCGTAGTCAGCGAGCTGAAATCAGTCTGCTGGCTTGCGCGTAGCTAGCGAGCTGTCAGCAGTTGCTGATACATGAAGTGGACACGTTAGCTTCCTTTGTAACCGTACACAATTACAGTCGTTTAATGAATAAAGCCTGATAACTTAGCTGCTACAATATTTCCGGTCATTATCGCTTGAGTACCTATTGTTTACCGCCCCGCAGGACACAACTTATATGACGCCGCCAAATTTACTGGAGATAAATGAGTAGGTTTCTGTTGTACCCATAGATATACATATAGAACACTAGATTGCTGATAGGGTGCACTCAAGTGAAGCATCTGTTCTAAGAGCCCATACACCCGGAAGTAAAATTCGCTCATAGACTCCCATTCATTTTCGCCTACTTTAAAATCACATTTTCAAAAACACTTGCATGAGAGTCGGTGTTATTTTGGTATCGCTGGGCAGAGCAACATTTTGTCTCCCTAAATATGTGCTTTTCGGAGGATGGAAAGCAGCACAGTTTCTAAAACGAAGATCGAAATGTTATTTGGTGTTAACGTTAAAGTGCAGGAGAGAAGTGACGTTAACGCGACAAAGGCTTTTACCTTTGATAAGATAATTGCTTGGAAATTATTGCCGTTATATGAAACGTCGATGAATGTCCGTATACATTATCAAATTACACTCTGGTTTCCTCACTTCATTGTACCCTGGTTGACTATTTGACATCAATCCAATTGTTTATACGGAATCATATGGCTAATGCCAACGTTGATAAAAGGAATCACTAGTGAAGCCTTTTCTCCCCTCCTGGTCTTTTGGAGCTCTGGCTTGTTAGCCACCTTTTGAATTTTATTTACCACTAAGTCAATGCAGTCCCAACGACGCCGAGGTAGCTCGCTGGTGACCGTTATCAATCGCTAGCGTTCACTTTCAGTCAGCGGTCTGTTCAAGTCAATGGGACGGCTAATTAGCTAGCTAGCACAAAACGCGATTTTTGACTATTAGTGTGACAACTTTGCGTTTATACGTTAACTTACGCATGAAACGTATTATTACAGCTCTTCAAATAAATATTGCTGCAAAAGGCAGCCGCACATCTCTGCATTTTCTCGCCTGTATCAAGTTATTTGAAATTGGCCTCATAGGAAACTATTCATTTTTATGAAGAAGTTGGGTGTATCAATATGGCGGCCGGGTGCTTCACTTTGGATAATGTAAATATATGGCAAGCCGTTTAAGCTTTAATTCATTTTTGGAGGATATCACAAATTAAATTACAACTAGTTAGAATTCAAATTCCTGATATCACTGATTTTATTCTAACTAGTTGTTATTTTTATTTCTGATAACAGGAATTCAATTTTAACATGTTAAATTGGCAATTTCTGATATCAAGAATTCAATTTTAACATGTTACAGTTACAATTTCTGATATCAGAAATTAAATTTCAACATGTTAAAATTACAATTTCCGATATCAGAAATTCAATTCTAACTAGTTAGATTAACAACGTTTTTCTCATTCATTTCAATGGGAGCTGGAATATCTGATATCAGAAATTCAATTCTAACTAGTTTGAATTCGAATTATTGATATCAGGAATTAAATTTTAACTAGTGAAAATAACAATTTCTGATATCAGAAATTCAATTTTAACTAGTTATAATGCGTATTTCTGATATCAGAAATCCAATGCTGACTAGTTTAAATTATTATTTCTGATATCAGGAATTCCATTTTAACATGTTAAAATAACAATTTCTGATATCAGGAATTCAATTTTTGGACATCAAAAATTTCAATTAAATTCTTGATATCCAAAATTGAATTCCTGATATCAGAAATTGTTATTTTAACATGTTAAAATTTTATTCCAGATATCAGGAATTGTTATTTTAACTAGCTAGAATTGAATTTCTGATATCAGAAATACGCATTATAACTAGTTAAAATTGAATTTCTGATATCAGAAATTGTTATTTTAACTAGTTAAAATTAAATTCCTGATATCAATAATTCGAATTCAAACTAGTTAAAATTGAATTTCTGATACCAGATATTCCAGCTCCAATTGAATTTAATGAGAAAAACGTTGTTAATCTAACTTGTTAGAATTGAATTCCTGATATCAGAAATTGTAATTTTAACATGTTGAAATTAAATTTCTGATATCAGAAATTGTAATTGTAACATGTTAAATTGAATTCTTGATATCAGAAATGGCCATTTTAACATGTTAAAATTGAATTCCTGTTATCAGAAATAAAAATAACAACTGGTTAGAATAAAATTAGTGATATCAGGAATTTGAATTCTAACTAGTTGTAATTTTATTTATGATATCCTCCAAAAATGAATTAAAGCTTAAACGGCTTGCCATATAAATATGACGACATCAGTGTACCCAGCCGAATACCAGGTCTAACGTTGCCAGGGTTACAAGTTGGCAAGTGGATGAATTTCGAATGGTGAAACCACCGTAGCCGAACTACCTGTGCGGTTCCACGGTTTTAATGCATACCTGCCAATCAGAAAAAAGTATTCACCCAGACCATGGTAAAATATACCTTTAATACATGGTCTTTTGTTTGTATGCAGTCCATGTCTTAGAATTCAGAATCATCATTATCCATTATAATTCTCTTTGAGAATCAACCCATCAATCATTCAGTTGCTCTTCACTCATAATATCAATGTCTAAATGAATAAAACAAATACACAGAGTGCACTGTATTGTAGTTGTAATGGATTGATTACAATGTAATCCGCTTTGGATAAGGTAAACTTGATAAGTGTAAAGAAGACAATGGTTTTATATTTATTTATTTATTTATTTATTTATTTATTAGCAGGAACACAGTGGGCTCTAATTTCGTAGACCAGGCGCAGGCGCAGCGAACGGGGGGGTGCGCCGCGCCAATGGGGTGTGTCCAGGCGTATGTTGCAATTTCGTGCCCGGCGTAGCCTGGCTCAAGTTCTCTTCTGTCCCACCTCTGCCCCTCCTTCCAGCGCAAGTTGGCAAAGAAGGCGACACAGCAGAGTCAAATCTTGCTCATTGGGAAGAGAAACGATGGATAGCGAGTTCCTATTATTACAAACTGTGGCTGCTTAAAATTTTGGGACATGCATAACATGCATGGACAACAATTCAAGGTACACTACACATTTATTTCCAATATGTGATCTTAACTCAGAACGAGATCATAGCAATCAGGCAGTATTCCTTTCCCCCACTAAAGACGATAAAACCTAAGTGACAATTATAGTTGCCTAGTATTAAGCCGCTTGCACACTGGACGCGGAACAAATTTTTCGCTCGACAGAATGCGTTGAACGCAGTGTCTTGTGTCAAAAAGTCTGACAGGGTTTTAATATATCTCCGTGTCCGACAGTCTATTATTTTTTTTTTCATTTCTTCCAATCTACCGACTCTTTTAGATATTAAACGTGAATGTTTTGATAAGAGGGCTCAATTCTTCGAGATGAGTACCGAGAATTTTAATTAATGTTTCTGTTTAAGCTCTGCTCAATAAATTGAGTCGACATTGGCACGGGACAATGTACAATGCCACCGTGTCTGACAGCCAAAAAAAAAAAAGAAAGAAAAAAGAGGACGATTAGAGCAGATTGATAAAGAAATAAAGAATAAAAATAAACATTTTAACAACAGAACATCCAATGAACACTGCGATTTATTTATTTGCGGGTCATCTTTTTGGATGTTCCGTGTGTTGGTGATATATTTTATTCTTTATTTCGTTATAAATGTGTTCTCATATCAATACTTTTACTTTTTGCTGGCTGCTGGACATGGAGTATTTTGCATTTCGCGTCGGACAGTCTTGATCCTGCATGCGATAATTTATTCTCATTGTCAATGGTCATGGAATTGATTTGCTCACTGACCACGTATACTATTTCATCTCTGGTGTGGAAATAAAGCGTGAATCGTTCGATCCATCTCACTAATTTTCAAAAGAAAGACCGAATAAAGACTGCTGTCTACCTTCAACGGAAGAAAACCGATGAATAGGATAAAAAGACCAAGAAAAGTCGATAGCTATCAATTTGCATTCTGTGAAGGTCGAACACAAACATGGCTAAGTTTGCACGTCTAATAATTCCTGGAATACTCGGAAAAATTAGAACTTTTATGACTTTCGGACACGGAGCTATATTAAAACCCTGTCCGTCCATCGCGTCTTTGCATTGACTTTGTCTATGCATCATCATTTTGCATCACAGATTCAGCTGCGTTGATTAAGCCCGGTCAAGTTTCCATTACGCATGGCAACCGCCTTTAATCTGACATCAGGACAATCGATGTAGATACTGTAATTTATGTCCTTATTCAGATAGTTACATTAAATAGTGCTTCCTGTAATTATTTCTTGCATTGAAATGTGCCTGACATTCTGAAAACCTGCCTGTGAGATTTCGGTGACGTGTACGCACTCTGCGCCGGTCAGCCAAATTACCACTGCACGGAAATTAAACCAGGTTGGAGCTGGCGAGTATTCTGCGCAACTCCAGCGGAGACTTTTTCTACGAAATTGTCACTGCGTCTTCATGAATATGTGACACCTCCCCCTACTATGCCGCCACACCCATCTCGGCGCACCTTCGTCTACCGAAGGCTGCGCACCTCACGAAATTACCACTACGCGGGCTGCGCGTACGAAATTACCCCTGCGCGGGCTGCGCCTCACTACGCCACCTGCACTGCGCCAGGAAATTAGAGCCCAGTTTGTTGATGGTAGCTTTCTTCTAGTAATAACAATACACAGTTCACCCAGCAAAACTGAGTCTGCATAGCATCAGTACTCAAAGTGCCTCCTCTTGCATTGAAAATGCACATTTCAGGAATTTGAATAATTGAACGTGAAGGAGACTTTGGGGACACTGGTAAGGTTCCAGAAATTAATCTGATGTATACAGCTGTTCAATAAAGCTGCCAAGAAAAATAGGTCATTCTAAAAAAAAAAACAAAAACAAAACAAAAAAAAAAAACTGTCACATATGAAACAGTGTCAAAATCAGGTAAAAAGTAATCTGGGGAAAACCGTTATTAGGGTTCACAAAGTGCTGCTCACAAGCTCATATTGATAAATCTCCTTCAGTTCCTGAGAATGCAGGAATTCTGCATTTGTATACATGACCATTAAACAGATAGTTCAGCTCTGTGTTACTGTGAATCGTAAGCTTTCGTGAAGTTAGTCCAACAGCTTTGTGATGAAGCTTATGCTGGAAGGAAAACTTCTATGGCCTATTCAATACAAGACAACATAAATACATGCCCTCTCTGGCATTTGAGATGAGCAGTGGAAGTTAGTTCCTCACAGCACTTGACACTATTCTCCAGTGATATTCCATGAGGGAAGCAAGATTTTCTGACCTGTCAGTATGGTGCCCTTTTTTTCCCAGTAATTACATATGTTATCCCAGCTTGAGGTAGATATGAGCAGACTAGCCACAGATGGGGGTTGCATTTCAGCTGTATAAATACCACCAGCTAGTGAGTCCACCTTAGAGTGAGCAGCAGGGAAGTAGAAACAGAGAAGAAAAAGATCGAGAGAGAGAGACAGAGAGATTGCTGATGCAGTTCATGACAAAAGAGATTACACAGCCCACACTCTTGTCCTCCTTACAGCTAATTCCTTTCAGCACTTAAGCAAATTACACAATTAGTGTATAATAAGAATACATCCCTCAGCACAGAGAGTGAAAAATAGAGAGATAATAGAATATCTTATCCGCAAACAGTCCAATTAAACTGCCGGGTTTTCTGTCCTTGCGAAATCATTAACTTTTCAATTTGAAAAGCATTTAGGAACTAGGGATATGGATTTTCATGGTTCACAAGACACAATCTTCTTCTCCAAGCAATTATGGAGCAATATTTTAGAGGAGACACAGGTGCACTGTTCAGAAGAAAACAGTGAGATCGGAGTCCCAAAGAGAACTTTACTGATCACTGCAACTAGCAGATAATATCCCAACAAATGAGAAGCAATCAAATGAAACCAAGAGACGCTGACATTTTTAGACAGCCATGAAATAAACACATTCACAGACCATGGAATAAGAAAATATTAAATTAATATTTTTAAATTTCCTTGCAAAAAAAAAAAAAACATGATTAGGATCCTTAGGAATATATGGTAGATTTTGACCACATAGTTGCGTATTATGATATGGTGCACGATATCCAGTACAGCTTTGAATACACTAAACCACAATCAATCAATTTCAGGGCTCTCAAGTTTTGAATGCAGGCTAGAGTGAGATTTTCTTCGGCGGGGGGTGCATGATACTCACATTTTGAAAGGTGCATAGTATCGATGTACGTGTACTTCGCTGCAGTATTTAAGTAGTATACTTTTACTTTGTTAGTTTAACACTGGCAACTTAGTTACTCATTTCAAATTAAAGTATCAATTTAATGCATCATTTACGGAATATCTGGATTTGGCATGTTCGAGAATAACAACGGTGTATCTTGGTGCAGATGTGTCCGCTAGGGGACGTAAAGCTGCAAGCTGCAGCGAAAGGAGCAAAAACAAAGGACCAACAATGACACTGACCAGGTATGAATGGCAAACAGGGTAGCAGCAAGTAAATGCAGCAGTCGTGAGCCACTGCATAATGTTAGCTTGATTCGCAATTGCTGAAGAGTGACCATTGCTGATGTGACGTATGCAGATCTGATTGGCTGGCGAGAGGACACATTTTCCAAATTCAGCAATGAGGCTCCGGAGGTAGTTCCCTGACTGAACTGCAGCTGCGCATTTCATGTGTGCCGCTTATTAGTAGGATCAAAATTGCACTCAACACCTTGTCCATCTTTTCCAGGCCCCAATTTAGCTCCTGTCTCCAAATTGGACTGAATAGTAAGTCTCACATGACCACTTTCTGTATGCAAGATTTCCACCTTTTGGAGACATCCTTGAGCTGCAATCCAGCAAAAGTCATTTTTTGCCATTATTCTGCTCCAGACATGTTGGGACTTGGTTGCAACCCTCCCGTCATTACGTTATTCTTAGAAATGTGAGCCATTCCACAGGCGGAGGTCTCCACCCAGTGATCTGCAATTTTAGGGAATTGCAAATAACGCCTTTCTGGTTTTAACGTTATTTACCAGCAAGAAAGAGTTCTCTCTGTTCAGCTGCCTATATCACCAGTAGAGCCTGTCTTCGGAGGTAGAGTACTAGCCAGACATTTTTACCCAGATCACGAAGCGCCAACTGATACAAGGCACAGAGAAGATAATAAGAGGAGAGATCCTGTGTTCTTTAACTTCCATACACACCTTAGCATCATAAAACCAAGTAATCCATACTACATCCTATCCCATACCTGATACTGATAGCTTGCCACTGATAGGTGCACTCTGGTCTAAACAACAAACCGTAAAACAATATTGTACACATACCGCTGTTAAGTCACATTAGCCTCTTGTCAAAGTATCAGTCACTGAAAACACCAGTAATTGTACAATTACCAGACATACAGCACTGTAAACATTTTTTTTGCCACCCACCTTTCGTCTATTATTGCATATTTGTCACACTTAAGTGTTTCAGATCATCAAACTAATTTTAATATTAGACAAAAATAACATGCGTAAACACAAAATTCAGCATGTAAATGATTATTTCATTTATTGAAGGAAAAAAGCACTCCAAGACTACCTGGCCCTGTGCAGAAAAATTAATTGCCCCTATACTTACTTAATCAACCAATTAAACAAATTTAATTGAAAATGGGTTCATTTTCACTAAACATACCCAGGTGTGATTACTTCTAGCCCTGCTGAATTGAAAAATCATTTAAATAGAACCAGTCTAGCAATATGAAGTATAAAAAAGCAGCACATAAGGCCATGATATTATGAAATTCAAAAACAGATGAGAACCAAAGTCATGACTTTAATTAGTCTAGAAAAGGTTACAAAGCAATTTCTAGGGCTCTGGGACTCCATAACTTGGAACAGTGGTGAACCTTCCCAGGAGCAGTTGGCCGTCAGAAATTCCTCCAAAAGCACACTGGTGACTCATCTTGCTTGGTTAAAAAAAGAACACAGACTAATATTCATAGGACTGTGGGCCTCACTGCAGAGTTCACAATTCCGCAATAAGACACTGGGCCAAAATGGAATCCATTGGTGAGCAGCAAGAAGAAATTCACTGCTGGGGCTACTTTGCTGCTGCAGGACCTGGGCGACTTGTCATAATTGATGGAACCGTAAATTCTGCTCTCGACCAGAACATCCTGAAGTAGAATGTTCGGCCACCAGTTCATGACCTAACAAATAACAGTTATCCGAGGCACACAAGCAAGTGCACCTTTTAATGGCTTAAAAGAAACAAATGAAGGTTTTGGAGTGGCCTTGGCAAAGTCCTGACTTGAATCCGCATGATATTCTGTGGCATGACCTTAAATTTGGTAGTTGAAACACCTCCTCTGTGGGTGTATTAAAACAATTCTGCCAAGTTAAGTGAGTGAGAATTCCTCCACACAGTGTCAAAAATCTCATTCGTAGCTATTGCTTAACAGTTTCAGTTGTTGCGGCCAAGATGCGCACAACCAGTTATTGGCTTTTTTTTTGGGGGGGGGGGGGGTTCACATGGATAGTATTGGTTTTAAATGACTTTCTACCTTCGGTCAATGAAAAGAACATTTAAAAGCTGCATTTTGTGTTTACTCATGTTGTTTTCCACTTATATACTAATCTGTAAGTTATAAGCATATTAATAAGCAGGCACTTCTAAATAAAGCTTTTTATTGAAAAACAAATCTGGTGAGAACACAATGAGGTCACATTGTTTGACCTCTTAGCCAGTACAAAAAGAAAAGCAGAAATGTATTCACAAAATGAAAATGTTCCATTTCAAAAATTACTGAGGGAACAAATGCAGTATTTACAAAAAATTATTATCATTAATTTTTAGGTCCCCTGCAGAAAGGCGTGACCTATTGCAATCCCCTTTTGTCCATCGTCGTGCATCGTGCGTCGTCCGTCGTCCGTAAACTTTTCCTTGTGAACAAAATAACTTAAGTATTTATGAACCAATTTTGATGAGACTTTGTATGCAGGCTTATATCCAAAAGATCTTGGACGAGTTCGAAAACCAGAGTGATTCGATCATATTTGATGGAGTTATTGCCCTTTGTAGTATTATTATCATAAGCAACCTTGTGAACACAATAATTTTAGTAAATATTGGTCAATTTTCATGAAACTTTGCATGCTGGCTTATATCTATAAGATCTCCAAGAAATTCGAAAACCAGACCGATTCAATCAAATTTGATGGAGTTATTGCCCTTTGTTATATTGTCATCATAAGCCACATTGTGAACACAACAACTATTGTCTTGCATTTACTTTTTTATACCTAGATATGCTGGAAACCAGTTATCTTTATAGATGGAAGTGTCTTGAGGTGCTTTATAAAAATTGTGAATTTCATGACCCCCAGGCTCCATGTTTGCGCCTGGGGAGGGGGTCAAGTTTACTATAGTTTATATAGGAAAATTATACTTTTGGGTATATTCTGTTTAATTTCTACTGGAAATCATTCACACTTGATTGACATTACAACAATGAGATGATATTATGATATTTTTGACAGTTTCCCTAACCCAGGGGCTAAGGGGCAGGGCCCAAGGGTCAAAATGGCTTGAGAAATCTTCTTTGCTTAAAGAAAATAGCCACAAGTTATATACATGCAATTTTGAATACTCTATTGCTTATGATACTGGTTTCCATTAATCTGATCCCTGGGGTCAAAATTAGGGCCACGCCTAATGGCCAAGGTTTAACATTGAATATACTATACTCAGGTGACCGTTAAGGCCCATGGGCCTCTTGTTTAAATATTGGCTCTGCATATATATTTTTTTCTTTTTACTATTCTTTCAGCCAGCATGACATTATGACATTATAAATTGTGTATATTTGGAAAGTAATGCATGACATGACAATGAGTAATCATACTTAATTTTAATTATTGTACATTTAATTTACTCTCTAGTCTGTATAATATAATACTTTGGTTCACATCATCAGGTTTTTTTTATCAACCAGATTGATTTAAAGGTGGACCAAACAAGAACAGCAAAGCTATGAAAAGAAACAAATCCTCCAGCTAATCCTGAAATGTTATAAAGCAAATGTCATCTATAAAAGGGTTTTAAGCACTATAGTCCTCCGCTAGTAGCCTCAACCAGATTCTTTCCAAAGGCAATTTGTTAATTCATATAGTAATTCATTTTATGATATACTAACAAATCTGAAGCCTTCTAGACAGTTTGCTTACTTTACCTGCACAGGTTCCTGTAAGCAGATTAAAGGCTCATGTACGGTACTGAGCATCATGCCGAGTCAAATATATATCACCTTATATGACCAGCTGAAGACAGGCTGGCAGCCGAACAATGAAGTAGATGCACAACAATTTAAGGCGGAAGAATTTATTCCAGATTTTCTCATCATTAGAACTTTATGGAATCCCAAATATTATGAAATACGCAAATTGTAATGGAACAGAAAATTAATACTTTTCAGATGATTATGTTTTAAATCTTTTAAATGAACTGCACTACAATGCATGCATAATTTAGAACCTTGGTAAGGCCAATTATTTGATTAAATGAGGGGGAACTGATCACTTAGTGGGGAACCATCTCGACTAACAGAAAGAGCTAGTGCTGGAAAGGGGTACTCATTTGAAATGCCCCAGTCCTCAGGCCATCTGACTATAAGATTCAGTGAAATCGTTCTTTTCAACTGCTGCAGTTCAATCAGGTGAGACAAAGGGAATGAAGCTTAGATAATTATTTATTACACAGACGCCGTAGAGATACCTGCCCCTTTTTTTCTGCATGTTCTACGTTTGACGATACACACACAAACAGATTGCCGAGTCTCCTCCTATTATCCTCTAATTTTTTTCCATAAGCACTAAACACAACTAGAAGGCGAAATAAGTATGGAGAGCATAGTTATATTACAGGGGGTGTTTCCATGTAAATTAGACAACAACAGCGCAATTTAATTAAGGTCACACAAATCCATTTGTGCAATCTTTCTACGATGTAATACTCCAAACAGACTGCAAATTACTTGCCAAAGCCATGTCAAAACAGAGGCACAACAAATTTTTGATTCAACCGGAAGGTGCCGATAAAAATAATAATCTGACTGTATTTAGTGGAAATAATATAAATGATGTATCATAACATAACAAAACATAACATAACAACATGAATGGCAAGAACAGGCCTTTCAGCCCAACTACGCTCGCCAGTTTCTTTATACTATTGTGAATATATCCCTTCAGATACTGAATGACTCAATGGTATCTAGCTTTAACTCAAGCCTGCTCTTGAAAACCCCCAAGGCCTCTGCCTCAACAATATGGTCAGGCAAGCTATTCCACATTGAAATTACTCTTTGGGTGAAGAAATATTTCCGAATATCAGTGCTAAATTTACCTGTAGTCAACTTCCATTGGTGACCCCGAGTTCTACTCACAACACTTGGTCGAAAAATCCTACATAATTCACTTTGTTGATCCCCGTCACATATTTAAAGACCTCAATCAAATCACCCCTGAGTCTCCTTTTCCTAAGACTAAAGAGATTAAGGATCTTCAGCCTCTTCTCGTAGCTTTCATCTTTTATACCTGGAATAAGCTTAGTGGCTCTTCTCTGAACTTTCTCTAGAGCATCTATATCTTTCTTTAAGTATGGTCCCCAGAACTGCACACAATACTCCAGAAGTGGTCTAACGAACATGTTGTACAAAAGAAGCATCACCTCCTTAGATTTGTACTCAATACTTTTGGCAGTGTATCCCAGCATCCAATTAGCTTTTTTAACTGCTACGGCACAATGGCTAGAGCCTGTGAGGGTTTGGTCTACAATCACTCCCAGATCTTTCTCGTGTGCAGCACATTCCAGTTTTAAACCTCCCATGAAGTAATCCCGTCTAATGTTTTTATTACCTACATGTACAACTTTACATTTTGCTAGATTAAATTTCATTTGCCACATTTCTGCCCAATTCTGGATTCTATCCAAATCGCCCTGAATCACTTTAGTGGACCCTAACCTATTTGCCAAACCCCCCCAATTTAGTATCCTCTGCAAATTTAACCAATCTGCTCTCAATATTACTATCAAGGTCATTAATGTAGATGAGGAACAGCAGGGTTCCCAACACCGATCCCTGGGGGACGCCACTCCCCACCATACCTAGCTCAGATGAGATACCACTGACCACCACTCTTAGTGTTCTGCCCTGTAACCAGTTTTGAATCCACTTCAGAATACCTCCTGTAACTCCAATGGAGCTCATTTAAAAAATGAGTCTCTTATGCGGTACTGTATCGAATGTGTTCTGAAAATCCAAGTATATGATGTCATAAGCCCTGCTCTAGTCAAAGTCCTGGTGGCCTCTTCAAAAAATTCTAGAAGGTTTATCAGGCATGACCTTCTCTTCCGAAAACCATGTTGGCCATCCCTCAAGATACTGTTACGTTCAAGAAATAAGTCCAGCTCATCTTTTATGATAGATTCCAATATTTTGCACGCAATGCAAGTTCAACTGACTGGCCTGAAGTTTCCTGGCTTGGTACAACCCCCTTTCCTATATATTGGTATTATATTGCCCTGTTTCCAATCATTTGGTATTTCTCCAGTTTCTAAAGACCGTCTGAAGATGGCGGATAACGGCTTAAAGATGATCTCACCAAATTCCCTGAGCACTCTGGGATATAAGCCATGAGGACCCGCCGCCTTATCTGCCTTTAGTTTATGCAACTTGTCTAATACTTCGTTTTCCCAAACCTCAATTTCTGCTTAATAATCTTGAGCATTTGACATGCCCTCTGGCTAAATAAAGACCCCCTCTGAGGTAAAATTCTCAACAAAGTAACTGTTTAAGGCAGCGGTTCCCAACCTTTTTAGGCCGCGCACCACCTTGTACTTCCCGACCTAGCTGACGCACCACCACCCCCAACACATTAAGGCACCGTCTATTTATAGTCTCATTGAGGGCATCATGTTTAATACAACAAAATATAAGAACACACAACTGTTCATTATTGAATGTGCAATAATAGGCCAATTGTGCTCTCACATTTGAAAGGTGAGGAGAATATGAAAATAAAAAGTATGGTCACTGAGCGAGCCCACTATTAACCGGCCAACAGACAACAGATCAAAAAAAAGGCACAAAAAAGGTCTTTTTATAGCCTCATTGAGTGCATCAAGTTTAATACAAAAAAATAATAAAAGAGAAATAACAGTGAATTTTAATTTGAATAAGAGTTTTGAATTAAAAGCCTACAGATGATTTTCTTGAATTTCTCAAATGTGTGACACTGCCACATAAATTTTAAGTGTTCTCTTTGGTTGCAATTGCATTTTACGTGTTTCCCGTTATTCTTACTCGAACTAATGTATGAAGCTCTATTGCTCTCTAATGACGTGTTTTGTCTTCATTTTTGCTTCATCATTGCGGGGTACTTTTTTGTGGCTCATTTGGGACTCACTTGGTGGACTGTCACTTTATATGTCACAGACGGATTTTTCCAAGGAGCTTCACTTGCTACTGCTACCTCTCGGTTCTGCGCTTGCGCAACCTTAAAATCTCGGGCTTTCCTCGCTCATATCTTAAGAATCTTCAAAAATCATAAAAATAGATGCATTTTCAGTGTGCATTTTGACCTGTAATCATATATTTGAAAACCCATATGCTGGGTTTTCCTGAAAATGCGGAAATTATATGATAATGGCGTATATGGGCATAGCTATATGTTTGAACAAACTTATCCAACTCGTTATAAAATCTGCTTATGTTATGATGAGCTAACAAATAACAAAGTTACTACTGTAAACTGATTCATATTGCAATATCAAGTCGAAAACAAAGACTTTACGATCGCTTTGCATTAAGGTTGCATTTTTTTGACAAGTAGCAAAATTTGACTGAACACCAGCGTTGCCACGTTGACTGTGGAAAACGCATATGCGCGCTAGAACTGTCTGAAAGTGCGTGTTTTTGTGGGACTGAAACAATGTTTTGAGCGAACCGAATTGATCTGTTTCTTACAAGTGAAACTCCATTTGAAATAAGGCATGATTTATTTATTTTTAGTAAAATAATACACAATAGGCCGCCATTACCCTTCTCATGTCGCGCACCACCTAGCGCCAGCTTGCGCACCACAGGTTGGGAATCCCTGGTTTAAGGCATCTGCAATAACCTTGTTATCATATAGCAGCGATCCGTTTTTATTCTTTATGCACTTAACCTGCTCTTTAACTTTCCTTTTTCTGCTACAGTACTGAAAGAAGTGCTTAGGGTTAGTTTTTGCCCCCTCTGCAATTTGTCTTTCATACAGTCTTTTAGCATTCCTCAGCTCTTTTTTGACCACATCCTGCATTTTACAGTATTCAGCCTTAGTGTTCTCATTGTTATCCTTTATGTACATCTTGTAAATATTCCTCTTTTCCCTCAAAATCCTATCCAATACTTTTGGTCATCCACTGAGGATTCTGCTTTTTCAGCTTACTTTTGGACACCTTTGGAATGAATTTGCATTGTGATACGAGTAAAAACCCCTTAAATCTTTCCCACATCTCGTTTACGGACTCACAGTCCAGGAGTGTCTCCCATTTTATTTCACCTAGATATGAACGCATCCTGTCAAAGTTTGCTCGCCTAAAATTGAAAATTTTTGTTTTTGAATACACCTTTTTAACTTCCCATGAAACATCAAAATTAACAGCAGAGTAATCACTTGTCCCAAGTGGCTCCAGTACCTCAATATTGCTAATTCTATCTGGGTCATTACAGAGTACTAAGTCTAAAATTGCCTTCTCTCTAGTAGGTTTATTAACATACTGCACCAAGAAATAATCATTTATAACATCTAGAAATTCTTCCTCCCCCCTACCCTGTCCTTTCACCATTTCCCAAATTGATACCAAGATAATTTAAGTCTCCCATAATAACAGTCCCTCCACCTCTACAAGCTTGCGTAATCCTCCTAAAAAGCATTTAATTGATTGTAATGTCCAAAGCTGGTGGTCGATAGCATACTCCTATGTTTAAACCTGTCTCGTGTTTGCCAATGAGCCTGACCCAGATATCTTCACAGGATAAGGAATATTCGATTTCGGGAAATTCCTGTACATTTATGTTTTCGTTCATATAGATTGCTACGCCCCCTCCTCGCCTATTACATCTATCCTTCCTAAAGAGCTTATAACCTTCTATGTTATATTCATCTCCATCCTCTTCACTTAGCCATGTCTCTGTAATCCCAACTATGTCATAGCCCTCGCTAAGTATGACAGCCTCAAGTTCTGGAAATTTATTTTTAATGACTCTTGCATTTAAATAGAAACATTTCAGGTTATTACTAATGCTCTTCCCCCTTGATTTCCAATGTGGCCACTGCTTCAAGCCCCCACTATGGTTTGTTTAATTAAAATTAAATCATCGATAGTGCATGTAACACCGTCAGCTTCCATCAGGGCAGTCGGCATTTCCCTATGTGTAACACACACCAACCTCCCTGCCCCCCCAAGTCCCTAGTTTAAACAATCCTGTGCTACCCTCAACATACGCTGGCCCAGTGCAAATGAACCCCTCCGGTTCAGGTGCAGCCCTTCAGGCTTGAACTGGTCACCCCTGTCCCAGAAAAAGTTCCAGTGCCCCATAAACCTATAACCCTCTTTCCTACACCAGTTTCGTAGCCACAAACACTACCGTTGAGGATCTGCTCCCAAGCTTCTCAGCTAATTCCACAAATTTGCCTTGCAGAACCTCAAACCTACCCTTACCCATGTCATTTGTCCCAACATGGACCATGACAACTGGATCCCTCCCCGCTCTGGCCAGGAGCTTGTCCGCACGCTCCAGGAGGTCTCCTACCTGGGCACCAGGCAGGCAACACACCGTACTAGACTCCCGAGAACAGACTAAGCTATCTATTCCTCTAAGCATTGAGCCCCCCACTATCAATAACTCTCTTTTCTGAGGGGTAGAAGCTAACAGGGTGCCCTGCTGCTCATCAGTCCCCTCACTCTCAGGGTCAGGAGCCAAGTCGAGTTCCTGCAAGGGCTGGAATCGGTTTGACACCTCAACCACTGGAGAAGCTGTCGCTGTACAGCGTGCACGCCCTTTCCTGCGCTGTCGACTTACAGTCACCCAACTTTCTCTCCCTGTCTGCTCTGGGATCCCAATACCACCCTGCTTCGGCGTACAAACCATTTCTCTAAAAGACATACTACTTAGTTCCTCTGGGAACTCTACTGATTGCGAACTATGTCGTGCCGCCAACTGGCCCTAAAGATCAAGGATCTTGCTCTCCAGATGCTCAATTAGCTGGCACCGGTGGCAGACAAACCCACCCTGGAAATCTCTTTCAAAAGTACGATCATCCTGCAACCGTCACATCGTTTTGGCCACATTTTGAACCCCCTACCTAATGACCTTGCTGACCCAAGATAAAAGAAAATTACTAATGCCGAGACGGAAGCTGAGGAACCACAATTTATTAATTTATTTATTAACCTAAGAAGCCCCAAGCAGCAGTCACAATAGAAACCGCGGGCAAACTATGTAAATGGACTATAAGCCTCTTTTAACAGGGGCTAAGTTTCAGTTAACAGAAATGAAATACCAAATTGAGCCGAACTCTATGTGGAATAAGCACTCCTAATAAGCCGGCTTGAGTTTATCTAGTCCCAGTACTATTAATATACTTAACTAAAAATATCACAGGGCTTAGCTGAGAACCCAGATAAAAAAGACCGGCTCCAACGCCCAGGAGAAACTGGAGGAGGCGGAGCACTCCGGTAGAAAACTTACCTTTTAAATTCCAGCCTAACCAAACGGACGAGTCAAGTGACTGCTGCCCTACTGACGAAATACTAAATCTCAGATCCCCAGCCAAGAATAAAAACAGTACTTATCTAGCTAGCCGCAAATACAACCAAGGGTAAGCTAGAAAAGAATAAAGCCCAGGTTCCCTTTACGTAAAACGGACCGAATAAAGAAGTCGTTTACGATGTGAGCGAATTAAACACGGTACTTCCCCCAACAAGCTATCCTAAGCACTCGAACAAGCAGTTAAACTTTAATCAGCTGATCAAGGCACAGCAACCGGAGGAAAATACAAAGATAAGGTATTTACAATGTGTTGTAAATTGTACTCATGTACAATGTGTACAATGTATTTACAATCAGAAGAGCCCTTTCGGTGATAATAAAATGCGAGAAAGACAAAAACCCCGGTTTGCGTTAATATTCAACTTGGCAATGCGTTTATGCGGTAACGCAGTCAGGATGGAGAACGAAGGGGACTAAAAACCCCGGTGAAAATCAATATTTATTGGTTAGAAGACTGTATGAAAGGCAAGCAACCAAGGATGAACTAAGCCGGGCTATAGTTACATGTCCAGGTAATTCGATTATATTCTTGGCGTTGAGAGCTTGCAAGGGTTCGTTTGCTAAATCAGCTACAGGAAAAAAAAAAAAAAAATGAAGGATGTCAACCGTAGGTTGAACGGTATCTTGCCAAAAGGGTCGTGTTTTTTTCAGTGAAAACCATGAAGGTCAAGGCCTATCGCCACCAAAAACTAACCAGCTAAGCGCCTGACCATACACTACATTCACATCAAGTTAGAAGTTGATCCGATCAAAGCTACTCAAAAATAAGGGTTTCATCAACCCCTCAAATTGACCAAAAATTGACCTTGACCTTTGACCTTGATGGAGTCCCCCGAATGATGGGAATCGTGATGAGTCATTGGTAGGCAACTGTACAGGAGATCACAAGGAGCAGGCATCACGCAGAGCAGAGAAAATTGCTCAAGAAAAATTTCCGGTAAAAATCAGTTTTTTCGTTGTAACGTCACCAAATAACGTCACAGCGCAGAAATTTTGACTGATCTGGAAAACGTTCATCAAGGGCTTTCATATGAGGCATTACGTGACATAGTTCCTGCAAGTTTAAAATTTGACCTTGGGGTCAAAATTTGTTGACCTTCAGCAAGAACCATGAAGGTCAAGGCCGATTGCCACCAAAAACTTATCAGCCAAGCGCCTGACCATATACTACATTCACACCAAGTTTGAAGTCAATCCGATCAAAGCTACTCAAAAAATAAGGGTTTCGTCAACCCCTCAAATTTACCAAAAATTGACCTTGACCTTTGACCTTGACTTTGATGGAGTCCCCTGAATGATGGGAATCGTGATGAGTCATTGGTAGGCAACTGCACAAGAGATGACAAGGAGCAGGCAACGCGCACAGCAGAGAAAAGTGTTCAAGAAAATGATTACAGACAAAAAACAAACAAAAAACAATAAACAAACATTCCGACCAACATTTTTGGCAAGATAAAAACAGGCGAGTACCACAGTCCCTGAAAACTGTTTTACTTTGTATATTGCACAATTCACTTAGTTCGACAATTATTTAGCATTTCATTTATTCTCTAAATTTAATGTTTAAATTTATTTTACTTTACCTTACTTTGCTTTGCTCCCGGGAGGCTGAAACCCCCCAAAAAAACCCCCGTCGCCTTTGTTTGACCAGATTAGAGAGTTAATTTGGCTGTTTGCTCACCGAGTTGTTACAGGGGGGGAAAGGGGAAAAATACGGGGGGAAGATCATATCATGATTGTATCGTGTTTGATTGTCCCATCAGTTTGTCGTACTAGCAAGCAGGCTACATTTAGCGTCGATAATGACGCAACTTTACCGTGGAGCCTGAACACTATTTCTTACAGCCAGCTTCACCCTACTGCAGGTTTATATGGGTATGGTTGAATACTGTACAGAATGGCATGGCATTTGTGAGAATTGAGCAGACATTAGAAACAACTCAAAGAATAAATTTTCAGATTGGCATAATTGAAATCGGGAAAAAAATCAATATTAGTTGTTCTGGAGCAAAAATGCTACTGTCAATTTTAGATAGACAGTAAATCATGATATTCATCGTTCTAATTATATTTCCTTGACATATTATTGGCAATACATTTTCAAAGAAAATACTATTCCGGAAGTGATTTACTTGTTGCTGATAAGTGTCCACCAGGGGGGGTAGGAATACATCCGGAAGTTGAAGCTCAATTGAACGCTCAAAGTAGATAGCAGATGATCAACTAGCGGTAGCTTCTCCTTTTACCCCCATTCATTTTGCCTGACTTTTGATATGAAATAACTTTACACTAAAAACATTATGAGCCTTCATGTCAGCGATAATGTTTTCTCCAGAGAAACTACATTTTGTAGCAGACGTCTTTACTTCGTATGTAACATTATGGCCTAATAGTAAGCATTTTTAGCTGATGGCACCAGGCTAGGCTAAAAGTGACGTGAAATCCTGGCAACTTTCTGTCGCACAGGACGTAAATAACCATATTGTTTAGACCTGAAGCCCAGAATGAATCATAAACAGAAGACGATTGAGCCACATCGCTAAAAAAGTGAAGTACCTATGAAGTAATAATTCGCAAAACATCATGAAAGCGAACGGAATCAGACTATACTGACGGATGCAATCGTTTGCTTAGTGGGAATTATGTGTAGGATACATCTACCAGACGAGTTATCGCCTCTCAGGACATTGGTTTACGTCAGCGAGCTGACTTCGAGCCTGCACAGTAGGCGTCCCTGCTGAAAATTCCAGCTTTGACCGGCCTAGGCTGGTCAGGCTGGTTGAAGCTGTGTTTTGGACAGTTTTTAGTTGGTCGACCAGCCTTTCACCAGCTGACTCCAGCTGACAATACTAGCTTAACCAGCTTTGACCGCCTTCAACAAGCTAGGGAGACGAGCTAGACCAGCTATGACCAGCTAATAACACAACTCAGACCATCTTAAACCAGCTCAGAATTCTAGCTGCTAGAATTTTAAGCTGGTTTAAGATGGTCTGAGCTGTGGTTAAGCTGATGAGCACATGAACACAACAAAGTCTGAAGAACGACTTGCCGACTTGGGAACTCCGACCTTCCGACATCACATGAATGCAGCAAGACATCAGATTTTATGAGCCTGCCCTGCATATATTCCCAATATAGACGCCAATCCCATTGGTGCTCTGGAATTGATTCATGCTTCGACGAGCCATAGGGGCGGTAAAACAGTCATGGGATGCCCTTGCTTTAATTTGACTGATTATGTTAGCACACATAACTGATTTTGCTTGTGAATTATACCACCAAAGTGCAAGGCTCTGGCAACTCGTTTATTAGCTAACAATAAGCACTGCTTGCCAACAAAACAAAACAAGTCCCACCAATGACGACAAATAATGATGCTGAAGATATGGACACCTGCAGTAGCAGCAAAGCACAGGGATTTAAGATCAGAGGATAAACATATCAAGCCAGTAGGACAGTCCCACTTGATAGTTCATGATGCCACAAAAATACAAGGTATTATGCGCGATCTCCGCTACATCTACACCAGTTAATGATAGGCCTGTGTGTGCCCCACTCCCATCTGCAATTATGGAAAAAATGATAAAATGAGTGTATTTTACTCCATGTGCTTGCAGCAATGTGTTCATTTAAGTGCAATTATTTTTCTACCAGCCCACATGCCCAATCTGGCATTTTTTTTTTGGGAGGTGACAATGGAAACAGCAAACGAGGATTGTAGCTCGAAGGCATTCGACTCTTGTCAAATGTGATGTTATTTTCTCTTTATCTCCCTCTAGGTGCGACAGAAAGTAGGGTCTTGTCCACTTAGATGATTTCCCCATGCAAAATGCTCCAAGTGCGTAATATTAGAAACATTTTAGCTAGTTAGTGCACAAAGCATCTAGTGCCGATGAGATGTAATTTACAATAATACAATAGGAATGAACCTCATTCTCATAACATTATATCTTTATTTTGACTGTTATAAACATTAGGTGACTACAAACTTTAAAATTTTAAACTGTTACTGATGGTTTCAGCATTGCAAAGGAAGCCATCTCGGCAACATTGTAGTGCTGATTACAATTTACAGTGTATCAATTATTCAAACACAAACAAAAGAACAAATAAAATTTAAAACTGTAATTGATTCAATGTAGTTTTACGTCATTTGAACGTTAAAAGTGAACCAAGTAGGGCCATCTCCAATGTTGGGAAACGCTGTGTTACATTTACTAGTCTGGCTCTGCCAGCCTTCATACTTCCACTTAATTTAATTTTGCATCAGTACTTAGTCCAGTCATTTGGAGCTCTGCTTTGTTTACCTCGGCAGAAAGTCCGCCGGACCAACCAACGAACAGAAGGCGTGGCTAAGAGCAATGATGTAGCAGCTACGCCGAGTTTGAAATTGTCGTCTCCGAAATCAACATAAGCCACGGACATAGATACATGGGAAGCCATACGCTCTGTCGTGGAGAAAATCTCGGGTATCAGCAACTTATAGCCACAACAAGGTGAAGGTTTGGTTAGTTTTTTGAATGGAAATTATGTTATAGCGCTACTCCCTACAGATTGTCATATCTACTTAATAGCCATCATGAAATAGACACCCTGTTCATCTCTGTGAGAGACAGCCGAACTACCACAGCAAGCTTGTAGCTTCTAGTGTTTCATTGCCCGCGAATTTCACACTATGTAAGTTAGCAGCAAGCTTTTTAAAAGTCGTGATTTTGTTCGTATCACAAGACCTAGTCGCTGTCTCAGTGTAATGTTGTCATTATCCATGAATGAAATGGCTGCTTGAGACAGCCATACGCTTAGAGCAGTGTTTCTCAAACCTCTCCTGGAGGACCACCTGCCCTGCCTGTTTTAGATCTTTCCCTGCCCCAGCACAGGTGATTCAAATAATCAGGATGTCATCAATCAGCTTTAGAGGGTCAATAATGAGCTGATCATTTTAATCACCTGTGCTAAAACAGGGAAAGATCTAAAACATGCAGGACAGGTGGTCCTCTAGGAGAGGTTTGAGAAGCTCTGGCTTAGAGCCAAACTGTGTTGCTATAAAGTCAGATATCGAGCTCGGTATGATGTTAGCGCAAGTATGGTTCACGGTTTAGTTTTCGTGTCAATGCAGATTTCGTTCGGATGTAAATAATGCATTATTCTTGCCGATTCTGCCGTTGGTTTTGGGTCTCTTACGTTTTTTTTTTTTTATCAGCAGCAGTATCTGCAGGAAAAACGATAGCTCAACAGTTTGTTTCTTGTAAGGAGAACAGAAAGAGCACCTTTGGTTCTTTTAAGTGAATGAGTGAAGGCCAAAATTTGGTAGATGGGCATATGTATGGGTACAGTATTAACTTTAATGTACTGATCAGTTTGTTTTCGGTGCATTCCTGGTATGAAGGACTGTGTTTACAGCAGATGTACTAGGCAGCTGAGCCGGCACATAACATACGTCATCGCCAAACATTAGTGATTAGTTTACGGGTACACCAATGATTTTAAACTTCAGACAAGCGCCCACCCACCAGGATGTAAACACTTGTCAATGATGGCTGGCCAGACTCTGTGTACGAAGCAACGTGAAGTAGCAGAGTCTGGTTTTACCAGGCTATACATTTACGCCCGCACTCTCATCTATCCTATCAGCTGAGGCCCAAGAATGACTGAATAGGTGTTTTTTGCATGAATACCAATTTTAAATTTTTTAACCCCTTGATTGTTTGAAATGTGGAGAGGGTTGGATTCCAGGGGTAGGGCCGTTAGGCTACATACTAGAGGTTAATTTCGTGCATTACCCATTCAGCCCTGTGTAAAGCTGCAATCATTTATTATATCCTTCTTTCTGAAGCTTATTTTTGACTGATTGATATACAAGTCATTTTGTATGATGATATCATTTTGAAAAGAATGTCATTAACTGTTCCTCTGTAACATTCTAACCAGTTTTTAAGCAGAGGAGAGGCCTCGGAACACAGGTACCGGAATAAAAAATAATTTTTCAGCTTATATACAACACGTACATCCGACCGAGTAATCTGATTGGTCAATTAGACGTTTAGAATGTTCTCAAATGAGCAAGACAGTACGGGCAGCCTGTGCTCAAATGAAAAATACGTCATCACTGAAAATATTACTCCACCCACCTTAGTTGCCTAGTCCATTGATTTAATTAATTTGTCAATTTGTTTGTATTTGTACATTGAAATGAACATTTAATAAATCAACACATTTGTGAAAACTGTCTTCTTTATATCAGAGATAAATGAATCATAGCCTGAAAAGAAGATGAGCAAAAGCCCCCGAAAGGTGAGGATGAAATTATGTAACTCAGTTCAGGCTTAATGTTACTGGTTACTTTTGTAACTTTTGCTGCTTGTCACTTCAGTGATGCTAACGGAACTCGGCGCAAGCGCCTTGTTCCTGGCCACATCACTGTCGTGACAAGAATGACGGTCAAGCACATCCTCTCGTGTAATAATGCTTAAGAACAAACTAAAATCGATTTGTTTTTAATCTCAACAATTGAAACCCAAAAATTATGTTTACTTGTTTGTTAAATCTTATTATGGTCATATTGTTTCAGTGATCACGGTGAAAATCAATGTCCATTCTTTACGTAATAGTAATCCACCCACAAAATTTCAGACAAATCCATGCAATACTTTTTGAGTTATCGCGTATGATGGGCGCCACGGCAGCCATGTTGAAATCCTATCATACGCGATAACTCAAAAAGTATGGCATGGATTTGTCTGAAATTTTGTGGGTGGATTGCCATTACATCAAAAATGGACCTTATTGATTTTCATCGCGATCACTGAAACAACATGGGCGCCACGGCAGCCATGTTGAAATCCTATGTTGTTTCAGTGATCGCGATGAAAATCAATAAGGTCCATTTTTGATGTAATAGCAATCCACCCACAAAATTTCAGACAAATCCGTTCATTTCTTTTTGAGTTATGTTGTTCACAAACAGACAAACAAACAAAAAGGAGCGAAAACATAACCTCCGCCCCAACTTCGTAGGCGGAGGTAAAAATCACTTTGATGCGTCATACTTTTGAACAGTTTTGTCCAGAGAACTGTTTTGGATCACGGTTATTAAATTCATTCTAGTGGTAATTCTCTTATTTTTTTGAACGACAAGTTGTCCTTATTGTTTTCTGTGTCATAATCATGATCATTTAGCAGATTATTTATCTTCTTTAACACAACCTGAAGTTTGTCGTGCAAGAGTTTTTCATTAAAGAAGCAAGTCTGCCGGTAGTCATTCAGAAATCATAGTCAGGATGACAGTAAGTGATGTTCCTTTCGTCTATCTACAGTAACGCCCAGCTTATCTCTCAGCTGTGACAATGAATAATTTATGTGAGTAATACAGCTGATGCAATGTATTATTTTCGCACTGTTATATCAGTAACACCCCACTGACACCCAGGTGACAGTGATGTTTGGTGGTCATGTGACTGTGTAGTGCGATATACAGTTATTGTCATGCACTGGCTACTAATACACTGCTACAAATATAAAGAGTGGCACGAGGTATCCAGTCTATACAAAGAACACCCTGCATGCATTTAATATTTTCTGAACAACAAAAATGTGTCAAAAATTTTTCTTTGATATAATACATAAATCAATTAATATAAATGCTTTCTTAATATCCTTAAAATAATCGCTAGGGCCTTAATGAAAATTAACAAAGTCAATTACAGTATATGTGTACCTTCCTCTGGTGTGTATACCAGAGACCCAACACAGGGTAGCAGTATCGGTCTGAGCCAGCCTCTTTTGATGGATCAGCGCTCTTTATCTTAGGAATACTTGCAGCTGTTGCTGAACAAGCAAATAAGAACCAGTCCCGTTGACTTATCACAGATGACTTTGTGAAGATCCTTGAGTGTATGGCAGATCATTGGAAAAATTGCCCCACAATCTTTATGTGAAAAGTCTTTAGTGCTTCAACTCTACACGGATTCGTAATTGAGGGGCATTAGCCCTAAGCAGCTGCATAAATCCAGGTATCAGTGGTGGTGGCTGATGACTTCTGATAAAGATGATGAGGTCAATGAAGAGGAAGCAGTGATAAATCTGAGAAGAAATGGCAGTGATGGGGCAATTGAAGGGTGTATATGACAGCAGCACGAAGCACTAAAGTGTGGAGAGAGACATTAAACAAAATAGCAACTAGATGATAGGCTAGAAATAGAGGTTTTTCCCTGTGATATTGGATCGTTATGACAGGTGATCTAGCTTACTTTATCTCTCCTGACGATGGTGGCATGGTAAATTCTGAGTGAGCATGCGTAAGAAATGTGAATGGCAAGAAACAATGAGAAACATGACATGAACCTGAACATGAAAAGATAACCTTCTTGACCGAACATTTACTTTGCCTTGTTTCAGTACCTTTTCAAATACTTAAGGCAGAATTAAATTAATTAAATATTGACATTGTAAGATTTTGGTCTAAATCCCCAAACTAGCTAATCCAGTGCAGCACAAGAGAGCACAGATCATCTCACTAATGTGTTGCAAATACCTGTATTCATTTGTCTTAACGGCCTTATTGTAGCCACAGATCTGCTCATAGATGTCAGTTGTTACTTTGGCCTTAGCTAGCTATAACAGCAATTGACACTTCTAAAGAAACTGGAGATGGGTGATTGAGAGCTGTTTCAGCTAGGAAATGCAATTATCAAACCGACTGTTCTCAGCCCCATAAGCTACCTTTGCTAGCCCAATAATATGATTGGCGGTTATCTAATTATTGTCTAATTAAAGCTATTTATCTGTGTAAGGAAGGCTTGCACTGAGGGCTCAGAGTTAATTTTGACTGCGCGGAGCCCAAAGTGCGTTTCACGCGTTTCTGACAACTGCCTTTCCTATAAATAATTAAGTCTTTCCCACAAAGATTAGAATCCTGCCCTTTATTCCTTACAACACCACTTATAAAATTAGGTAATCATATGCATTTCTATACACAGTAATACATTCCCAGCTAAGGGTTTGAAAGCATCTTAAGCAACTGGAGGCGTCAAAGAGGGAAGCGTGGTGAATTTTGGTATAACAGATTCCATGCATTCTGCCTCTCAAAAGGCAACCCCACCAGGGCGACAGGTGCAGCTTGGGAAAGCAGCACTGAAGGAGGCTATTATTTTTAGCAAGTCAAGCAAGACTGGAAGCAACCAGACAGCTGATGGAGGATGGCTGACTGACAGTGGAAAAGTAACCATGGTGACCTTTTGTCTTTTACAGGCTATATGCTTGATTATGGTCTGGCACAAATTGGTTTGCTGATGAAGAAATGTGTCCCCATCAATCTGTGCATGAGAAGCATTATTTTTCCACATCCTTCTTGCAATTTCATCGAATGTTTTTTGAATTTATTTTTTGTCATTGTGACCTGCGGGTACATTTGTTGTTCATGTAGACAGTAAAACAAGGTGGATTTCAGAGATGCAGGCAAGCCCATAAATGTCCTGCATGAGGAGTGATGTCCCCTCAGTAAGGACCTCAGCTAGCTAATACATTGTGAGACAATTGGGACACGAATTTTGATTTTAGGCTCTGTACTCAAGTAGATTGCATTTGAAAACAATGGGTACAGAAAATAATGAGTGTAAAGTAGCCTAAAGACTGCCAGCTAAATTATCAGGTATTGATCCATAATCTAAATTCCATGCAGGAATTGTAATCTTTTTTTTTTAATTACGGACTGCGTTATGTTTTGTTTTGTTAATTAATGTTCCCTGCTATCTAGCCATCTGTGTCAGTTTCGGTTTTTTGTTTCTTATTATTCAATTATTGTCTTATTCTCCTACTCTCTGCTTGTGTTTCCTCCTCTTGCTTTGCATACTTGCATCCACTTTGTTAATTGTTGTCTCTGTGTATTGAAGTTCCTGGTTCTCATCTTCCCATTGCTTGACTGTTATCCTGTCTTTCGTGTTTACATCTTGAGTAAAAATCAGCTAATGTGTTAAAAATTCACAGAAAAATGATTATCATATGCTTATTCTGAAATCACCTTCATTGCTTATGCAAGGTATTATGATTTCAAGTATTAATTGGTGTGAAACTGCTCCACAGTTCCATTCCAAAATCCAGAAACCTTTAAGTGATGTTAACGTACGGCACATATGTTGTGATGGGAAAAGAACACTACATAATAGAAGATCTTTTTTCAAAATAACTTTTTTCATGTGGAAATACGGATTTTACAGCTCAGTAACAGAACTTAACAAAATAATCAATGAATGATGGAAAAACATCTGAAAAGACGCAATCTATACCTCCCCCTGGTGGCTCAGTGGCAGCAGTTTCAAACCAATTACACCTACATCCCTTCTTGACTGACAATCATTCCCATAACTTTGCGGGTGATTTGTTCATGAGAACAAACTGAGACTTTTGAAGATCATTTAGTACAGATATAGATACTCAGCACATAGGCATGCAAAATATTCAATTGAAAAAATGTTTTAATCGAGATTTTCATTGCAACCCTGACCACATTTTTGTGATGGATGTGTCAACATATTTTAACTATATAATAAAATAATGGACTCCACAAAAAAAAAAAAAAAAAAAAAACTGCATGGTGCATTTGTGAATAAATGAGTGTTAATGGTAGATTAACAGAGTGTCTTTTGGATGCTTAAAAACGATTTGCAATTTTATTAAAGGAAATGCTTGTATTTGGTTCATTACTAGCCACATGAGGACATGTAATTAACCCAGGGTAATGTTATGACCCTTTTTCATCAATAACGATAAAAATATTTATGAGAAACACTCCCACAACACCGCACAAAACTGCGGGCATTGTTGCAATGTCTGATATGGCGTGACTGCGACCTTACTGATTCATCAAGTGTGGTGACTATTTCGATCAAACAAAAATAGCCGCCTAGAGACTTAGAAGGCTTGTGGTTTCTTGACTCGTTGAATAAATCCAAATCAACTGAAAGTAAGGTTTAAAGTGGTTAATTCATATCTAATTCAAACAATAATACTTATGGTTCAACTTAGATCAAATAAACAAAACTAAACAGTGACATACGGACGTTAGACAACGGTCAACAGAAAATATGCCTTGAGCCAGCTAACCCCCTCTCTCTCTGTTCACCTGTCTTGGGCCCTCCCCTCAGCTATGTAAGCGAAATCCCCAAAACCACACCCACACATACCAATGAGAAACCCAATTAGACAAATATCAAACAATAAGCAAAAGAAGATAATCAGGCTCATAAACAATAAGACAATATAACAACATATAATCAAAATCAACACTATGAACACCATGGCTCATACAATTCCGGCCCCTAATTATTGTGTTACTGAAAAGTGCACTAATAATTACCATTACTACCATTTTCTAATTCAATTACCACCAAAATACAGCAACACCATCACATCGTAATAACATCATAATTATACTGTAATAACGATGATATCTTCTTGCTTCGTAAAGCCGCGTGCTTTACAAGTGGGTCAAAGAGATTAGAGAAGAAAGAATGATATCAGTAAGGCCAGAGGTTACTAGCACATGGCCTTTAGTCCAAGTCTGAGAATTCGCGTACTCATTGTCCATTGGTCAGGTCTGTAATTGTCTGTGTAGTGCATAAGGGGCAAGGGGCAATGTTGCAAAGAAAAGATGGGCTTCTTAAAGTTCTGCCTCTTGCAACAGGCAAACCTTGCTGAAAGGTCTGATCAAGTGTCCAAACTTAGTCTTGATCCGCAGCATGCGCACAAGTCCTTTGCTGTCTGAGATGGTCTCGACGACTTTGCCAATCGGCCAGGAGTTTCGTGGTGCTGAATGATCCAAGATGATCACAATGTCTCCTGAAGAGAAGTTGCGTCTGGTTTGAGACCATTTCTGCCGCTCCTGCAGTTGTGGAAGATATTCCCGAATCCATCTTTACCAGAATACATCCGACATGTACTGTATCTGTCTCCATCTGCGACGAGCGTATATTTCGGTCGTCTCAAACACTCCTGGTGGCAGCGATGGTGTGGATTTGAGAAGCAAGAGATGGTTCAGAGTTAGTGCTTCAAGGTCATTTGGATCTGTTGAGGCCTTAGTGATTGGCCGGCCATTGAGAATCGCTTCAGCTTCACAGAATACTGTCTGCAGTCCTTCCTCGTCCAGACTCTGCAAGTTCAAGGTGGAATTGAAAACCTTTCGCACTGACTTGATCATTCTCTCCCATACACCGTCATGGTGCGAACCAGCGGGGGGATTAAAGATCCAGCGTATTCCTTTCTGGAGCAATGCATTGTGGATCTGCTCCTGATTCCAGCCATCAATGGCTTCCTTCAACTCACGTTGAGCTCCAACAAAATTGGTGCCGTTGTCCGATCTTAGCTCCTTTACTTGTCCACGCCTGGCTATAAAACGGTGGAGGGCATTGATAAAAGAGTCGGTGTTGAGTGAGGATGCCACCTCAAGGTGAACTGCTTTCACAGTGAAGCACGTGAAAATCTCGCCGTAGCGCTTCACCACACTCCTGCCACGCTTCACTCCAAAGGGTCCAAAGTAGTCGACACCAACAAACGTGAAGGGTGGTTTGTCAGGTGAAACTCTGTCCGAGGGTAAATCAGCCATTAGTTGTTGCCCAGGAGTAGCGTTCAAGCGCCGGCAAACAACACACTTTGACAGAATCTTTCTGATTGACACTGTGGTGCCAGGAATCCAGTATCTTTGGCGCAAATTGGATAACATGTAGTTCCGGCCACCATGTCCTGTCTCCTGATGTACATGTCTGAGAATGAGATTGGAGATGTGGAAATCCTTGGAAAGTATGAGTGGATGCTTCTTTTCTTCGGGTATCGCTGCGCGACTGAGACGCCCTCCAACTTGCAGTACATCATTCTCCAGAATGGGATTGAGTTTATGAATGTGACTGTTCCTCTTGACATTCATCCCTCTTCTCAAACACGAGATTTCCTCTGCAAATCGCTTCCTCTGGCAAAAGCGAATGATCTGCATTTCAGCTTGAGCCAGTTCTTCCACTCCAAGTCCACTGGCTTTCTGAGTGTTATGTTGATCACTCATTTGTTTCTTCTTCTTGCTTTGAAGCCATCCTTTGAATCGGAGCATCCACGCTGCAGCTCTCTTCAAAGAGGTCTAAGTTGAGAAATAGTGGATCAAGCGGGTCGTTGGATCCACTTCCTCCGTTATCTGAGCAGCGTTCACACTTATGGTCTTGACTTCACAGTCCTTAGGCAAAATTTCTTCCAGTCCATCTAAATTCTGAGGCCATTCTTCTTGTGGCTGCCGAAGAAATGGAGGTCCAGCTGGCCCGATCTCCTTCCTCAAAAAAGCCTTAACTGTCAGACCTCGAAAAGCCATGTCTGCTGGGTTGTTAGCAGAGTTGACGTGTCTCCATTGCTGTGCTTGTGACACCTTGGCGATCTCGGCAATTCTGTTCGCCATAAAGGTTCTGAATCTTGAGGTTTTGTTGTTGATGTATTTTAGCACAGAGGTGCTATCCATTCAGAAAATGGAGTCTGCAAATTCCATTTGCAGCTCCTTCCTCAACACTGTGTCCATCCTACTCGCCATTGTTGCAGCGGTCAACTCCATGCGAGGGATAGTGGATGGCTTTAATGGAGCCACTCTCGCTTTCCCCATGACGAATGCACAATGTGCCTGGTCACGATCGTCATGTATCAACAGGTAACTGACGGTTCCATACCCGTCCTCGCATGCATCAGCAAAATGGTGTAGCTGAGCAGCTTTTACTGTTCCAAAGTTGATGGCCTTGAAACATCGATCAACTTTGAAGTCCTCCAGTTGATGAAGATCTCTGATCCAGCTCATCCATTCCTGTATGATGCAGTCTGGTACTTCATCATCCCATCCAATCTTTTCCCTACACAGATCTTGCAAGATCTTCTTGGCTGTCAGGACGACTGGAGCCACTAATCCCAGAGGGTCATAGATCGAACTGACAGTTGACAGAATTCCTCTTCTTGTGCAAGGTTAGTTCTTCAAGTTGATCTTGAACCTGAATGTGTCAGACTGTATGCACCATTGCACTCCCAACACCCTCTCCACAGGAAGACGGTCATGATCTATGTCTAAGTTCATCACCTCTTTGCCTCTGTCCACTTCAGGTATTACGGCCAACACGTGGCAGCTGTTACTTATCCACTTGTTCAGTCAAAAGCCTCCTTTTGCATATATTGCTTGAAGCTCATGATGAAGAGCAATTGCCTCCTCTTCTGATGCTGCCGAGGCAAGGCAGTCGTCTACATAAAAATTGTTTAGAACAATGTCCACTGCACGAGGGCTGAACTGTTCTTGACTGTCTTCGGCACATCTCCGCAGGGCATAGTTTGAGCAACTTGGAGATGATGTTGCCCCAAACAAGTGCACTGTCATCCTGTATTCCGTCATGTTCTGTTCACAGTTTCCTTCAGGCCACCATAAGAACCGTAACATGTCGCGGTCCTCGCTTGGCACTGTCACTTGGTGAAACATTGCTTCTATATCTGCTGCAACGACGACAGACTCTTTCCGGAATCTGGTCAAGCCTCCTATCAGTGAGCTGGTCAAATCCGGTCCTTGCAGAAGAGGTGAATTCAGTGACACTCCTTTATACGTTGCTCCACAGTCAAAGACCACTCGAAGTTTCTTCTTCTGTGGATGCACGACTCCATGATGTGGTAAATACCATTTCTTACCATCATTACGCTCCAACACCTCATTAGGTACCTTCTCAGCATAGCCTTTCGATATCATGTCAGACATGAAGTTGGTGTAGTCTGACTGAAAGACAGAATCCTTCTTGAACAGTCTCTTCAAGTTCAACGTGCGCTGTTCAGCAACACATCTGTTGTCAGGCATGTGGATTTGGCTTTTTCTGAATGGCAGTCCAATACTGTAATGTCCATTGACCAGTTTGGATGATTTTCTGACTAACTCCAAGAACTGTTTATCTTCTTTGGAAGGTTCATGGTCATCTCTGATGCATTCTGGGAAGTCAGTCTTGAACTGTCGTTCCCACACCTCATCCAGCTTCACAACTGATATGCTGTTGACCGCCTTCTCCTGGGTATCATCATTTTTCCCTCCAAGTGGTCCATTGACCGTCCATCCAAGCATGGTTTCCACTGCGTAGGGACTCTCTCCTACACTTCTGATAACATTTTGTGGTTCCAATGCCTTGGGCACATCCAGACCAATCAGCAACTCGATCTCCAAGTCAGCGTCAGACAGGTACACACCCCTCAAATGAGGCCACTGTTCGATGTCGCTCTGACATGGGATGTTTCCTTTGTGCACAGGCAATGTCTTTTGTGTGTATAGATCAGGGAGATCACAAAAGTCGCTGCTGTCCAGTCCAGCAATCTCTAGGCCAGATACAATATTGGTTTCAACAACCTTCCTTTGGCCCAATGTGCTTATAGTAATGCAGGCTTTCTTTCCTTGCACATTCAACTTCTCCATTAGCCCAACTGTGCAGAATGATGCAGTGCTGCCTTGGTCAAGAAATGCAAATGTGTGGACTAATGTACTCCCCTTCCTGGCTTTCACCTGCACAGGTACAATTGACAGTTTGCAGTTGTCTTCACCGGCCCCAGTGAGACCACTGGACTGCACAGAGGTTACAGAAGTTACAGCGTTGCCTGCTATTTCAGCACTGTCTGTCTTCTTTGGGTCTGTCTGCTCCTTATCTGTGTCCTTCCTCTTCAGCTGGTGGATATGCAGCATCTTGGGATGTCGTAAACTGCAAATGGTACAGCTCAATCGCTTCTTACAGTCTTTACTGATGTGTCCTTTACACAGACAGCCAAAACATATTCCATTTTCCTTTAAGAAAGCAATTTTCTCATTATGTGCCCTCTTTTCCAGTTGTGAGCACACATCCAAAGCATGTCCTCCTCCACAGCACAAACATTTGGACACAGCAGACAGACTCTCCTTTTCCTTTGTGCCTCTGTACGGTTTCTTTTCCGTGACTGTCGCAGTGGTGGCAAAAGAACTTCCTTTCTTTGGTTGAGGTTGTGACCTCGGCCTCTTCATATCTCTGCTCACTGGTGCAGTGTCTTTGATATCTCCATAAACTGGGTCTGTTACAATCCTCACTTGCCTTTTTAGAAAATCCACCAGGTTCTTGAACGTAACTCTACTGTTGTGTCTCTCTTGGAAATCACAATCCACAGTTCTCCATTTTTCTCTTAGTCGATATGGCAATTTTTTTATGATAGCCATCAGATTAGCCGACATGTTGAGCTCCTACAAATAGTTGACATCATCCATGGTGTTACAGCACCCTCGCAGGAATGACGTGAATGCTTGCAGAGATTTTGTGTCATCAGCTCTTATTGCTGTCCAGGAAAGAACCTTCTCCATATAGGCAATAGCAATCTTATGCTCGTTGCCAAAATTCTTCTCCAATAAGGACTTGGCCTTCTTGACTTGGCCTTCTTGGCCTTCTTCCTGTGTCTGCAGCCATATATAAGCAACTCCTCACAAGTTATCTTGGATGCCCTCTGGTGTACTGCTCCAAATAGTAAAGACAATCTTTGGGGCTTGCATTCTTGCTCTCAATGTTGTGCTCAAAGGATTTAACAAATGTTTGGTGTTTGAGTGGGTCACCATCAAAAACTTCAATCTCTCTTTTAGGCATCGATGAGACACTGTTGCTGGAGTAAAAGCGCAGTGATTTCATTTTGCTTCTCCATCCCTGTACAAATATTACTCTGCAGCTCTGTGTTACTTGAAACGGGCAGTGTGGCTGAAAATGACACAGCTCCTCCATGGATTCCTCTACCGCTGCTTGACTGCCGTGTCAGTGGAGCTGCAGCTGAAGCTTGGCTACCAGTCACACCCCCATCCAAGGCAGGTGTCAGTTGTGGTTGAGAACTGACATTTTGCCCTGGGAGGGTTTGTCCACCTGTAGGTCTACTGAGAGGTGTGTTCATGGCCTGGCTGCTAGTTACAGCCCTGTTCACAGCAGGTGTCATTGGTGTTGGAAAACTGACTTTGTGCACTGGGCGGGTTTCTCCACCCGGAGACGCCGCTTGGCTCTGTGCGTGGTCGCCATTTTGAAATTTCTGAAAATATGAATTCATGGGATCGGATCGTCTTGATGCTCATGATTTGGTACGCATATTTGAGCCTGTTAATGATTCCAGTGCTTTCATTTTAGCCATAGCAGCCTCAATATTTGCTTCCAGTTCCAGTTGTTCCTTTTTCTTTCTCAACTCCTCTTCCTGTTTCTCCAGGTCATGTTTATCCCTTAGCCGTTGTTGACGTACAATGAGAGCGGCCACTTTAGCCTCGGCGAGGATTCGTGCTTTGGAAACTTCAGAATCTGAACCTGAAGAGCCTCCTTTGCTTCTCCTGCCATTATTAGATACACTGTCCTCTGGTCGTATTTGATCCATGAGTTGATTCACCACTTCATGGTCTGGCTCAATTGATTGAAAGACAAGAACACTGTCACCCTGAGCACTATCAGTATAAGGGTCTGGTCCTTCCAATAGAATAGGTATAGCATTTGGCAGAGGGGTGAAATCATTATTTTGTGTAACATCATTATGAGAAACTTTCTCTTTTAATTGCACACTTGCCTCAGTGTCTTTGTTGTGTGTCATAAGGTTTCTCCTCAGAGATCAAATATTGGTTGGCTCTGCAACCTCTGTCTTGTCAGTCACATGACCATGAGCATCAGTCCCATGAGGCCTCTGTCTGGATGATTTTTCAATTTCCCCAAGCCATATTTTTACATCCTTAGCAAAGTCATTAATGCGTTTTGATACACGTTCAAACAATTCGTTTTGGGTAATCTGTTCAATTTAGGGCAACAATACAACCACAGAATCATGATTAACTTTTGCATGTTAATACAGTTGAAGCATTAGATTCAGTTTAAATTGCACATCTCTTGCATTCACATTATCTTGCATTAGCCCTTTAATTTAATCTGCGAGCCTTTGAGTTTGTTTTACACATGATTGACGTTGCTTTTCATCAGTTTCAATTTTATTTGCCAATGCTTTGGCTGTGAGTTTAACAACTCTCCTGTCATCATTCCCATCATCCAACGATTTTGTTGCGCTCATTTTGTCACTGCGTATGATACACAATCATCCGATTGTTAATAGCGTCACTCCACAAATGAACCGTATTCAACAGGCCATACCAGTAGCATTAACGAGTGGGAAATGCGATATCAATCAAAGCCAACGCCACAGATTAAACTTCCACAAGCCAATCCCAACGCGTGCAGCACACGAACGTAAACAACAGTCCCCAATGGACAAGCGGTTCTTTCAAATCGGCTTTCCTTCAACTTTGGAAATTATAAGCCTACCGCTCTGTTGCTGCGATGAGCCGCTGCTTTCTGGGCAGGAAGTTTCCAGCGTTGATCCTTCAATTAGACCGGGCTCGCTCCTTCGATCGGGTAGGAATGAAACATTGTATCCATTTCCAGGCGTGTGGAATCAACGTCTGCAACAATGTTTCCAATGCCGCTCCCGCGCCAGTTTCAAAGGTTTTCTGTTGACTAAACTGTGGTGACTATTTCGATCACACGAAAATAGCCGCCGAGAGACTTATAAGGCTCGTGGTTTCTTGACTCGTTGAATAAATCCAAATCAACCGAAAGTAAGGTTTAAAGTGTTTAATTCAAATCTAATTCAAACAATAATACTTATGGTTCAACTTAAATCAAATAAACAAAACGAAACGGTGACATACGGACGTAAGACAACGGTCAACAGAAAATATGCCTTGAGCCAGCTAACCCCCTATCTCTCTGTTCACCTGTCTTGGGCCCTCCCCTCAGCTATGTAAGCGAAATCCCCAAAACCACACCCACACATACCAATGAGAAACCCCAATTAGACAAATATCAAACAATAAGCAAAAGATGATAACCAGGCTCCTAAACAATAAGACAATATAACAACATATAATCAAAATCAACACCATGAACACCATGGCTCATACATCAAGCATTCTCTGACTAGTCAGGCATCTCCAAATCTGGCCCTCGAATCCAATTCCAGCCCAAGTGTTTTCCCCCTTCCAGGCAATGAACTTAGCAATCATCACCAATGATTGGCCCGGCTGTTATTGTTCCTGACTCTCAGGTAAGGGGAGGGTGAATAACCTGCAGTTCTCAGCTCTTGGGAGCCATGGTTTGCTGAACCTTGGCCACAAAATTTTATTATCGTAGGAGAAGTCTTTGAATTTTGTAAATATTCAACCAACATCTGATTGTTTAGGGTTAGGGTTAGCCTACCATGAACACCAAGCCAGCGTCACCAACACAAGTCAATATCGTCACTGGCCAATCAGATGACGAATCCTTATGAATATTTATAAAATTCCCAGACTTCTCCTACACAAAAAATATTGCGCCCTGGCCACTCATTTCAAACTTCGTCAAGTCCATTTCAGGAAAGCACGGCATGAGTGAGGCTAACCACAAAATGTTGTGAACTGAGTGCCCTCTAGTGGTAATTTTGAGAAAGAAAAAAAATTTCTCATTTCTGTTTCTGAGTATGTTTGTCCTGGTTGACTTCGTTAAGGTAAAGCTTGATGTCACAGATAATCTTTCTTCTACATAACATATGACTTGTTTTATTTTTAAAATTTCATAAATATGTTAGTGAAAAGGTGCATTTTATGACTGGCCTCAATTCTGACTGGTGGGATAAAGTGTTGTCTGAGTCTCAACATGCATATCACTGAATTGCTACTCTCTCTCTCTCTCTCTCTCTCTCTCATCAGTCATTGTACTCAAGTCTTGTAAATTTCTCAGTTTCATCATGTGGTGGTGGTGCTTTTACCTATATCGACACCTTCTTATGAGGTACTGGTTGAATGACTGACTGACTGACAGCCTGACTGGCAACTCAAGCAAGGAACAATTCTTCATGGAGCTGGCAGTAGTGCACTCATTAATTAATTCTAATAACACTTTTCAATTGGTGTTTATCTCAGTAGATCATGGTGCCTCCATTCAGCAGAACAGAAATATAGTCCAATTTTAGGCAGAAGGCTGATCTCTGGGAGAAGGATGAAACTTAGCCTATGCTGTCATAAACTTGCACATTTTTGCCAGTCATCTTGACTTTAATTTTACAATCAGATTATTACTCAGGTTCCGCGTATGTTAACTGTAAACCACAGTTAAATGCGCGCAGGACTCTACTTGCAGTTAAAATAACAAGGAGACAATGCATTAATTTAACTGTGAAATTCAGTCCATATATAGCAGTTATATCATTAAAACTGAGTTTTGATAACAACTTCATATAGGTTAATTTGAAAATGAGGTGGCCATTTCTGAAGAGAAAGGGTAAAAAACATAAAACAAGAGGTTGCTCGCTGGTAAATATTATGAGCTTGGTAGTGACAACAGTCACACTATGAACACTGAACCGAGTTATTCATGGCTAATCTGGGTTGATGTACTGTACTATGAGTTGCGGTAAATTGTCTCACACAATTAGGCCATATTAAAGTCGTGGGGTGAGCTCAGTCTAATTTTTGATGGAGAGTGCTCATGTCTAAAACACCCCCCGCCCCCACCGAAAATCTAAACATATTTATCAATTGCTTGCAAGGATTGAATGCTAAAACCATTGTCATTTTCTAGTATTTTCTATGAAGCCAAATTACTTTTTGGAAAGGGCCACCACGTTTTAAAATCACTACACAGAGCTGTGGGCTAATCAAAACTCTGTTTCAAGAATAAAATCATTAAGCTGTATCACACCCCTCTGCCTCAGTATAGCCTTCAATTTAAAATTATGTTTCTATGGTACAGAAAGAAAGCACAATAATCAACCGAGATTAACAGCCAGCAGCGATGTATGAACAGGCTGCAATTTATTAACATAACTTTCCAAACCTGCCGATCATTTTTAATGTCCTCCAGTCTTGATAAAAATAATCCGTTTAGAGCATTCATATTTTCTAGAATAAATCGATGCAATCTTGATGATTTTTGATACTTTATATTCACTGGGTTTTATCAGGTGTCACTTGCAAGTTTATTAAAATGTAAGAGAAGTGCAGTATAAAAAAATCAGCGACCTGCGTACTGCTAGACCACACTGATACTAACAAGCTCATTTACCGGCATCAAATATTTTGAACAATTACATTCATAACAATTTATTTATGAAAATGGCAGGCAATATAGCTAAATGATTTGGCCAACAGCAATGCTGAGGGTAAAGCAGGCATTTATGATGTAATTGCAGTATTCCGAGCATGGACTGTACAGCCAGTGGTTTCCGAGACCGAAACTCGGTGCAAGGTCAATGAAGACCGCATAATTTCATTGTCTCGAGACACTCCGGACCAGTGGTCAGGACCAGCCCTCTAGTGGAGCGGGACAGTTACTGCAGTGGTCCGTGCTCCACAGGACAGTGGTCCGTACCTGTCTCCTAGTGGAGCAGGACAATTATTATAGTGGTCCAGGTTACAGGACAGTGCAGTACACAAAATGTTACAGCCCCTGCTGGAATTTGCCATCTGGCATGTGCGCGTATAATCCATCACATTTGGAATAACATTCCCCGAAGACAACTTGAAAGGATTTTGCTATTTTATCATCCACGGTGCATAGATACTCAACTTATTGAGGAAGGATGAAATCCAGTCAATCTTGCTCTGTGAAAGGCAAGGCCTGCACCACTTCTGAATGCACATGGTTCCTAATCCCAGAGATGTTGCCATCTTTGAAACTTCATACGTCTGTAATGGAAATCTCAGTGTGGGCTCCACAATATTGTGGCAAACGTATCAGTCAACCCCATTCCAAAGATGCAAGTTGAAGTTTTACTATGCAAATCTGAAGCCATACATCAACAATTTCTAAAAGTGCTGCCGAATTCTAAAGCCAGCATTCATCATGGTATGATGGGGTGTCAGTGCATATGATTTAGGTGGCTTGCACATTTATTGAGGGCTCCATTAATGTTAAATGTTATGTTCCCTGAGATAGCGGGCTAATATGGCCATAATTATAGTGAGTGAGTCCTGATCCTTTCATACTGAATATCTCAAGAATGGTACAACCCTTTACCCTCTTGTCATGGTTCTGGTTTTTGTGTTCATGCTTTATGTTCATGGTCATGACTTTACTTTATTGTTTTTGGTTACTGTATTCTCAGGTTTCAGTTCATGCCATTTTAAGTTCCATTGCACTCGTCTCCCCTGTCTTGTGATCTAGTTGGTTCAGTCCGTCTCCCCAGTCTGTGAGCCTACCGGCTTTGGGGGATTTCAATGGTTTCTGGTGTTTCATGTTATTAATTCAATTCTCGTTTACTTCCTTCGCCTTGCTGTTCTAGATTACTAACAAGACTAACATTTATATTTTGTATCATAGTCTACTAACCCAACTAATCCATGTATATATTACTAACTCACTAACAAGCACTTTAGTTAATTTGTAAAGCTGCACCACTACCAATTAGTTCTAATTCAGTTTCAGCAATCGGCCTTTCTAGTCTACGCCCCTTGCTTGGCTTTCCCTGTCTCTCCCTACATTTCTGTGAAATCTCTCACACGTGCTTAATTGCTTTCCTGCACTCATTGTCTGTGCACTTAGAACTCCCTGACCGGAGCTGTTTAATTGTCATAGAATGTTGGCGTGAATCCCATCCGTGTCTTGGCTTTTGCCAATTGCTGTGGTTTAGGATTTCCCCATGTGTACCTTCGTTTGTAATTAGCTCTCATCCCATTCACATGTTCCCTGCATAGCATGTGACTTCCCATCTGTCTACTTAGAGTCCTCACTGCTGTTCTGACTTTGTCACAACGTAGATCAATATTCCTTTGTGCAGAGTCTTGTGTATGCCAATTGATTATTGGTTCTCTTTGACTGTTTTGTGCATCCTTGAATTTAGCCACAGCCCTTTTTGTCTTGTTGTTGCCTTTCTGGATTTTTGACCCTTTTTGGATGCCCTTTGTATGATCCTCTGCTTTGGATTTTCGACTACGATTTTTTTTTTGCCCACTGTCTATTTACCGTTGCACCTCTACTTTTCTGGTTCTGACCCCAGCCTGTCTAGTGGACTTTGCTTTTGGATTTCGTTTTGTGGCTTTGCAATTCTTATGTCTACTGGTCCTGACCCAGCAATCAAAGGCATGATTTTTGGATTATCCCCTCTCGCTTGTGGTTCCTGAACGCACCGTCACACTTCTACCTTTGCACATTAACAGATATAGTGTAGCAGATGAGCTGATTAAAACTTGGTTGAATCTATGAAGTTCCATCATACTAATTTAATGTGCAGCAACACACCATATTGCATGGTCCTGTACAATCCGACAGAACAGCATGTTGCTTCTATCGGTTATCTTGCAACCAAGTTAGCTAGAGCCTAAATAAAATTATTAATGATTCAGTCAAGGCCTAATAAAGGATCCCTTTCACCAATAGTAATCCTAGCTATGTTTATTTTGTGTTTCAGGCTCAGTATGTGTAATGCACTAACATTACGTCCGTATACCTTAATTTCCTATCTACAATAGCCAGTTAGCTAGCAACAGAGCTGAATGAAAACTATGGTGTTAAGCAGCCTGTTTTCATTTAGCTCTGTTGCTAACTAGTTACCTAATGTACACGTCAAATTATACTGGCTAGGTTGGAATAATTTAGGCATTACCTTTACTTGCTAGCTACATTCTCTTAACAGATCCTGAGTTTACAAGCAGCACTTCAGCCTCATGCTGCAACATTGGCTTCTCTGTCGTCCTTTTCTATTGACCTACATACTGTGATGACAATTGTTATGGCCCCCTTTTCTTATTACAATCTACAACACAACAGCAACAGCAAGGGATGACAGACACAGTTTTAAAAACCTCAACACATTTAATTAAACACAACAACTAACTAAACTGACCAAGATTGAATAGGAAAAAAAAATAATATTTACAGTCCCTTTTTGTGGGGTGGCTTGGTGATGTCCTGGATAATGAAAATGCTCAAACACAGGCAAAGAAATCCACAAAAGAAACGTCACAGGTCTTGAACAGAATGGCAGGTCTGGTCATCTTCTTTCAATTTCTCCTACTACTTTACTGTCTCAATTCTTTTCCTTATATACTCTTTTGCAGACCCCACCCACATTTAGACCTCTTTTTTTAAATTTTCTGAGACTTGCCCCAGACATGTCCAGGACATGTCTAAACATGACTCCAGTCTGAGCTTAACAAAAAAAAAGGTAAATACTGCCATCTAGTGGCCTATATTCACATTACACCTCCATTCCAAAAGGGAAAAATTTTGACTCATAAAGGAAAAATTTTTCTTTTCAATACAAAATGGTTAGGTGAACACTTGTCTATATATACATATCATACAATATTCAAACACATGATATATATATATACACATTCAAACACGGGATAAGCAATCAGCAATTACATTGTCTGGACCCTTCACGTGCTTAATTTCCAAGTCAAACTCCTGTAAAATCAAACTCCAATTCAACAATCTCCGATTCTTGTTTTTCATCTTACTCAAAAACATGAACGGATTGTGGTCAGTGTACACAATCATTGGCTTTTGTCCTGTACAAACATAAACCTCAAAGTGTTGTAAAGAAAGGACCAGAGCCAACAGTTCCTTCTCTATTGTGGAATCGTTCCTTTGGTGGCGATTGAACTTCCTGGAGAAGTATGCCACGGGATGCTCAATGTCATCAGAGTCACTTCTCTGTAGGAGCACAGATCCACAAGCTTGGTCGCTAGCATCGACCGCGATGGAGAACGGTTTGTTGAAGTCAGGAGATTTGAGCACGGGGAAGACACAGCAGAGACTTCAGGCGATCGAAGGCTCTCTGGCATGCATCATCCCAGGTGAACTTTACGCCTTTCTTCAGTTGGTTAGTTAGACTGAGAGCAATCTCAGCAAAGTTCTTGCAGAACTTGCGGTAGTACCCGATCATTCCAAGGAAGCGGCGCAAAGCTTTTTTGTTGTCAGGAACTGGAAAGTCCATGATGGCTTGGACTTTAGCATTTATGGGTGCCACCTTACCCTAGCCTATGACGTACCCAAGATAGGTGACAGTAGCACAACCAAAGTCACTCTTGCTCAGGTTAACAGTCAGGTTAGCCTGGGTCAGGCGCTGGAACAACGTCTCTACATCTTTTAGATGTTCTTCCCAGGAGTCACTCCATGTGATCAGGTCATCGATGTACGCACCCGTGTGTGGCAATCCGGCGATTGTAGACTGTATCATCCTTTGGAACGTGGCTGGGGCATTTTTCATGCCAAAGGGTAGGACTTCATACTGGTACAATCCAGATGGTGTGGCAAAAGCAGAGATGCTCTTGGCCCTCTCAGTTAAAGGCACACACCAATAACCCTTCAATAAATCAATCTTGGTCAGAAACTTTGCTTGCCCTACACTATCAATACAATCATCAATCCTAGGTATTGGAAACACATCAGTTCTAGTTACAGCATTGACTTTGCGATAATCTGTACAGAATCTAGTACTTCCATCAGGTTTTGGAACTAGCACACAGGGTGAACTCCAATCGGAGTTGGAGGGTCTGATAATATCATGTTTTAACATGTACTCAACCTCTTTCTCAGCAATCTTTCTCTTTTCAGGATTCATGCGGTATGGATGCTGTTTTATTGGTTTGGCATCACCAACATCTACATCATGAGAGGCTATAGTAACTCTCTTTGGAACATCAGGAAACAAATCCTCATATTTCTTGATCAACCTTTCAAACTGATCTCTCTGTGAGGGTTCCAAGTGCTGGAGTTTTACATCAAGATTTTGCAACACTTCAGTGTTTGACAATTTACATGAAAGAACTTCAGCTTTAATTCTTGGTTCATCATCTTGAAACTCCCCCTCATCTTCACACGTTTCGACCATTGGAGAATCTGAAGTGACAGCTGCAACCCTAGCATTTCTGTCATGATAAGGCTTTAGCATGTTAATATGACACAATTGTTTTGGTTTTCTCCTATCTGGAGTCTTCACAATGTAATTGAGATCATTGAGTTTTGTCAGAATTTCATAAGGACCATGAAATCTAGCCTGCAATGGATTGGACTGCAAGGGAAACAACACAAGGACCTTTTCTCCTGGTTTAAACTCACGGCTTCTAGCCTTATGATCATACCAAGTTTTCATTTTTCCCTGACTTGATTTCAAGTTCTCTTTGGCAAGGTCACATGCTGCACGCAATCTTTCCTTGAACTTGCCAACATAGTCTAACAGACTGATATGCGGCTCTTTCTCTTGCCATTGTTCACTCAATAATAGCAAAGGTCCTCTCACTTCATGACCAAACACTAGCTCAAATGGACTGAATCCAGTAGACTCCTGCACTGCTTCTCTAGCTGCAAACAACAGCAAATGAATGCCTTCATCCCAGTCTTTCTCATGGTCATAACAATAAGTCCTCATCATTGTCTTGAGAGTGGAATGAAACCGCTCTAAGGCACCCTGACTTTCTGGATGATAGGCACTAGAAAGAATCTGCTTTGCACCAAGTTCATACACAACCTGCTGAAACAAACCAGAAGTGAAATTGCTACCTTGGTCTGACTGAATTTCCCTGGGAAGGCCAAACAACGTGAAGAACTTTATCAAAGCCTTCGAGATTGCAGTTGCCTTGATGTTACGTAGAGGTATGGCTTCGGGCAATCTGGTAGATGCACACATGATTGTCAACAAGTACTGATTTCCAGATCTAGTCTTGGGTAATGGACCAACACAATCAACAATGACCTTAGAGAATGGCTCCCCAAATGCTGGGATAGGCTGCAATGGAGCTACAGGTGGGTCTAACTGGTGTTTTCCAACTACCTGACAAGTGTGACAGGTTTTGCAAAAGTTGGAAACGTCTTTCCGAAGCTTAGGCCAAAAGAAGTGTTTCATGATCTTATCAACAGTCTTGTTAACACCAAGATGACCTCCTAAAGGTAAACTATGAGCCATGGTTAAGATCTCATTCCTATAGACCTTCGGAACAACAATTTGCCTGACCACTGCCCAATCTGCATTGGCAGGGATATCAGGAGGGCACCACTTCCGCATCAATACACCATCCTTGAGATAAACCCAACTGGAACTGCGTCTATTTCTTTATCAGGAAGGGCTCTCCTCTTTAGTACACAAATTTCAGGATCATTAGTTTGCTCCTCAATCAACCGCTTTCTGGACAGAGACAAGTCTCCAGACACATCAGAATCACCAGACCCATCCGGCTGGCTGAATAGAGAACTGATAAAAGTATCTGATAAGTCCTCAAACGGAGAAACCATTGTAGGCCAATCAGAGTCATGAGGCGAACCACCTGAGTCCTGACTATTCAATGTACTAGACGGCACCACATCATCTTCTTCTTTAGCCTTCTTGGCCATAGCACGAGTCACTGCGCAAGAAGGATACAGAGATGGGTCCTCATCCCCATCTTCAGTGCTCGGCTGTGAAGTAAGATGTACAGGGGGAACTACTTTGCCCCCAGCCAGGTCATTGCCTAGCAACAGAGAAACACCCTTTATAGGTAGACTTGACATAAGTCCCACCTTTACCTGTCCTGTAACTAAATCTGACTTCAAGAATATAGAGCGCAGGGGTATAGATACAGTCCTCCCTTCAATACCTTGTACAAGTATGAAATCCCCTGAAGCGGTCTCATCACGTAACTCCTAGGAGTCCATCAACAAAAGTGACTGAGAAGCTCCGGTATCTCTTAGGATATATATGGGGACAGGAGTAGTATGCTCATTCAGAGCCACAAATCCCTCTGACACAAATGGAAGAAATTCCTCCCTCACAAAGTCAGCTGTATCAGGCTTTTTAGCCCCACAAGAAGCAGGCAATTTTGCAGATTGGTTATCTACTACAGGGGTTTCTAACCTTGTTTTCACAAAGGCATTTGGTTTGGTATCCTTTTCTTTTTCTTTCTTAGCTTTAAGGAACCAACAGTTAGTTGTAACATGACCAGATTTCTTGCAATAACTGCAAACTAGACCACTTTTGTCACTGTTAGCTTTCACACTTTGATCAGACCTGTTACTGGATTTCTGAGCACCATCACCAAATTTGTCTTTGTCTTTGGGTGAGGAATCTTGGGTATCACCATAACCCTTTTTTTGAAATTGGGACCATCTATTATTTCTGCTAGACTGAAATTTGGACTTATGTGTGAGAACATATTCCTCTGCAAATTTGGCAGCTGATTGCAAATTCAGTGCTTGCTTCTCATTAAGGTAGGTCTTAACATCATCTTTAACACAGTTCTTGAATTCTTCAACTAACACCATCTCTTTTAGTGAGTTGAAATCATCCTTGACCACCATAGAAGTACACCAGCGCTCAAAGCAAACCTGCTTTTCATTAGCAAATTCAACATAAGTCTGATTTTCAGATTTCTTCTGACCTCTGAATTTCTGTCGGTAAGCCTCTGGAACCAACTTATAAGCTCTCAAAATAACCTTTTTGACAACCTCATAATCAGAGGACTCATCTGCAGACAAAGCCGAATAGGCTTGTTGAGCTTTACCCTTGAGGACAGTTTGCAACATCAGAGGCCAGTGTTCCTTTGGCCACTGGCAACTCTTTGCTACCTTTTCAAAACACTGGAAATAGTTGTCAACATCCTTTTCCGAAAATGGAGGCACCAGTTTTACCTCCTGGCTAGCCCGAAATTTATTTTCAGTTTGAATTTTTATTTTTAGTTGCTCCATTTAGAGTCTTTCTTCTCTATCGAATTTCTCTAATTCAAAATCTCTCTGTCTTGCAAATTTTTCTAACTCAAATTCTCTTTGTTTTTCTTTTTCTTCCCTCTCAAATTCTTTTTGTTTCTGTTTTTCCCCCCTTCCTTTTTCTCTTTCCTCTCTTTCTTTTTTCTCTTCTCTTGCTAATTTTTCCAACTCAAACTGCCTTTGTTTTTCTTTTTCTTCCCTTTCAATCTCTATCATTTTTAACTTAAGTTCCATTTCTATATTTGGATTTTCCACTGGAAACTGTTCCAGATCTCCTGGTGCAAACACATTTTCATCAATGTAATATTCAACTATCTCTCTAGCCAGTCTTGCTTTTCGCATGGCTGGTTTCACCTCTGTCAGCTCTAAATGTCTGCAAATTTCTAGCAGTTCTGTCTTTTTAAAAGACTTCAAAACCCCTACGGTTAGTGATGCCAAGAAATCATCCATTGCTGTTGTCAATATATATGTATTCAATTAAAAAAAAAATCAATTTTACAATTTGAAATGTTAGATTTTTAATAAATGACTCATAAAATGGTCTATCCCGGACCTTGAGCCCCCAATTTGTTATGGCCCCCCTTTCTTATTACAATCTACAACACAACAGCAACAGCAAGGGATGACAGACACAGTTTTAAAAACCTCAACACATTTAATTAAACACAACAACTAACTAAACTGACCAAGATTGAATAGGAAAAAAAAATAATATTTACAGTCCCTTTTTGTGGGGTGGCTTGGTGATGTCCTGGATAATGAAAATGCTCAAACACAGGCAAAGAAATCCACAAAAGAAACGTCACAGGTCTTGAACAGAATGGCAGGTCTGGTCATCTTCTTTCAATTTCTCCTACTACTTTACTGTCTCAATTCTTTTCCTTGTATACTCTTTTGCAGACCCCACCCACATTTAGACCTTTTTTTTAAATTTTCTGAGACTTGCCCCAGACATGTCCAGGACATGTCTAAACATGACTCCAGTCTGAGCTTAACAAAAAAAAAGGTAAATACTGCCATCTAGTGGCCTATATTCACATTACACAATCAAATATGACCTCACTTCCTATGTCTCTTTTCACCCTTAGCGTGTGTTCCTTCATTCGCTCTGTTAATATTACACTTAGTTTAAAAACTGTCCATGAGTACTTTGTGATATTTCAGGTTATGGTAACATTGAGGTGACAGCCAGTCAGTTAACATTTAAGCGCAGTTGTCCTCAGGCAATATGGAATACCTGCTGCCAGTTTACAATCTGATACCATATCTCCTAAGTTAAGCGGGTGCGAAACTTTGTGTGACTCCAAACCATCCCGTTAAACATCCCGTTTTCATGTAGCTCCGCAGCTGGTTACTATACACGTCAAATTATGCTGGCTGGATATGAATAACATAAGCCATTACGTTTACTAGCTAAATACATTTCCTGTCATTGTTCTGAGTTTGAGGTCATGCTTTATGTTCATGGTCATGTCTTTTCTTGATTTTTTTTGGTTATTGTATACTCTGGTTTTCAGTTCCTGCCATTTTAAGTTTCATTGCACTTGTCTCCCCTGTCTTGTGATCTAGTTGGTTCAGTCTGTCTTCCCAGTCTGTGTGCTTCGGGTGATTTCAATGGTTTCTGGTGTTTCATATTATTACTTAAATTCTCGTTTACTTCCTTCGCCTTGCTTTTCTAGATTACTAGTAATACTAACATTTACTTTTTGTATATTTTGTATCATAGTCTACTAACTCCTTGACCGGAGCTATTTATCTGTCATAGGTTGTCTGCGTGAATCCCGTCCGTGTCTTGGCTTTTGCCAGTTGTTTGTGGTTTAGGATTTCCCCATGTGTACCTACCTCTGTAATTATTCTTATCCAATCCCCCTGTTCCCTGCATAGCATGTGACCTCCCTCTTGTCTATTTAAAGTCTTCACTGCAGTTCATTCCTTGTCAGAACATTGATCGATATTCCTTTGCGCAGAGCCTCTTGTATGCCAATTGATTATTGTTTCTCCGTGACTGTTTCATCCGACCCTCGATTTTGCCAAAGCCCTTTCTGTTCTTGTTTTTGTCTTTTTGGATTTTTGATCTATTTCTGTCGGACCACGCCTACTGTTTTTGGATGCCCCGTGTATGACCCTCTGCTTTGTATTTCGACAACGATTTTGGCCTGCTGTCTATGTGCCGTCGCACTTCTGATTTACTGGTTTTGACCCCGGCCTGTCAAGTCGACTTTGCTTTTTGGATTTCGTTTTTGGCTTGGCAATTCTTGTGTCTTCTGGACCTGACCCTGTCTCAATAAAGGCGTCCGATTTTTGGAATTCCTGCTCTCGTGAGTGGTTCCTGAACACACCGTCACAATTCCTAAACAGATCCTAAGTTCACAAGCGGCATGAGCAGGCTGATAGTCGGCTGTAACAATGACTTTTTGGTTTTCCAAAATTGACTGCCACAAATATCATTTTCAATCACTGTAATATGCTGTAAACAAAGTTGCATCATAATTAATATGGAAAAAAGCACTGCATTGCAGGGTCCTGTACCAGCCAGTAAGATTGTATGTTGTTTGTATGAATTTTGGACCAACATTTGCTGCCATCTGGATGTCATCTATTCCACGAATATTCCCACATCTTCCAGCGAGACAACAGCAAACCACATTTCTCATGGAGTACAAGTGCATGGCTGTTTATGCTGACAGTACAGGTGCTAGATTGGCCTGACTACAGTACTACTCTGTCTTTGTTTGAGAATGTATGTATTATTATGTGTGTATGATGAATGTATGTACTTTGTATTATGCTGCAAAATAAACTGCATCAATAGGCCCTCACTACTGTGCATTTGAAGACCTGTACAATATACGAAAGGGGAAAATTCCACTTGCAGAACTTGACCTCCGGGTTTCTTCTGTGCCCAAATGCATAAGGAGAGTGATTGAAAGAGATGGTAATGTTAAGCAGGGGTAAACAATTGAGTCTGTACCCAATTTTTTGGTCTCTGTTGCAGTCATGACATTATGTTTTCAATAAGGAATGAAATTTCATGTAAAACCATAAAAAATGTGTTATAGTGTTTTAAATATAACAGAATGTGAATATTCATATCAGCCCTTTTGATTTTATATATATTGTCTATCATGTGTCGCCTCCTTCAGAATTGTGCAGGCATGTGTGGCAGCTGAAGGAGGCCCAGGCAGGGGATTGAACCCCAGACTCCTGGGTAAGAGTCACACGTACTGATCACATCGCCAATGAGCCAGGCTCGTTGGCAAGGTAGCCAGGGCGCGCACCTATTTGGAGGCATTTCTAGTGACAGGACCCATCAACTGTAACATCTCTCCCCCTCTTTCGGGAGCATGTCCTCACGCTCATTGCCTGCCACATTCTGGTGTATTTGGCAGGATTCCGGGAATCCCAATGGACGGCAGCATGTGTAAAGCATGGAGGCTGAGGACATGCTCCCGAAAGAGGAGGAGGGATGTGACAGTTGATGGGTCCTGTAACTAGAAATGCCTCCTAATAAGCACGTGCCCTGGCTACCTTGCCAACGAGCCTGGCTCTTTGGTAATGTGGTCAGCGCGTGTGACTCTTACCCAGGAGTCTGGGGTTCAATTTCCCGCCTCCTTCGGCCTGCCACACATACATACACACATGCGCATACAGACATATGTTCATATCAAGGGCTTGTCACTCAGTCAATCAAAGAGAAAACACAGAGCAGAGAGTTAGGTCAGCAGGAATAAAATATTATATACACCGGATATCTTTGTTACTTCTTCATGATAACATACTTTGCTTACTTTGTTGGAACTTCCAAGTAGCTATCTAGTCCTTAGGGTGCAACCAGGATGTAAACAGCCCTTGTCATGCGACCATTTAAACTGCATGTGTGACACTCCGCTGTATCCTCCAGTAGCACTCTGGACACTCATTTGTACCTAAATGAGTGTTATACTGTCTGTATTGTGACCAGTGGAATTAAATGGGTTAATTGACCATAACCCAATCAATTGAATTCTCTCAGAATACTCTCTTTGGCTGAATGGATATTTTTCTCAACTTTTATTGGACAGAACAATTTGAGGCAGGAGGAAAAGGAAGTGAGAAGGAGAAACAAACAAAAAAATTAAGTGGACAGATTTGAATTACTGACATCTTATAACGAGCGTATGGAGAGTGCGCTTATAGACTGCGCCACTGGGACACCCCCAGCAATTTTTTTTTTTAAACACACCTCTTTTCTCTTCGAGATTTTGAAATAGTTGATTCTGTCTCTGAAGCTCTGCATCTTAAGAGTGCCAAATTCTCTGATAGCCTGTCAAGTGCCACAGACCAATTTTATGTTGCATTACATTTCAAGAGAAACCTTCATCTGGAAAGAGAAGCTATCAGCTCATTGAAGACAACTATGTAACTTAGTAGAGATCAGAGGAACCTGAACTGACCTGACTTGTGGAAGAACAAGGACCCTTGAGCCCAGCCTCCAACGACAGAATATGAGGCCCATTGGTTTTGCATTTCTGATTATTCCACAATCTCAGGGGACAGTAACCAATAGAAGAGTCACGATTGATCACGTTTTGGCCTATTGCAAAATGGTTCTGTGCATTTCCCCACCCACAAGGGAAGCTTGACTCTTATCAGTCCGCAGTTTGCTTTCTGGCTTTTGATCAAAGTGCTTGCAAATCTCCTGCCAGAGTGGGAATCAGTGCAGTCAGCAGGGGGGGTTTGCCAGTGTTTGGGCAGCTTTACCAAATCACATAGCTTGGGACTGACATGGCACCCGCCGTGCTTCTCTTCCTCGTGGCATTACTCCCAGGCTCTACAACATTCATGAGGTCTCCATTAGAAGAGGTAAGAGGGGGAGAAAAAATAGATGAGTCCTTGAGCAAGAGGAAAGACTGTTTAGCTAGTGACAGATGACCATTGCATTGGTAAAGTACATTGACCTTTTCAGCTTTTCTTTATCTCTTTTCTTTCTCTTTATCCTCTTAATGATAATCATTTACTTTGGATGGGACAGGTAGTTCATTTTATAGCACAAAATTGCATCTACTTCAGAAATATGTACAGTAAAAGACATAGGGTAGTTTGCGAAATGGAATATCAGGAAGTTTAACCTCTCTATTTTTAGTTTGACATGCCAATTTGGCAGGAATTTGTGTTTACATGGCAGAGGGTGATGGTCTAGCTTGTCCGAGAGCTTTTCACAAACTTTTAAATTTCATTTTTTTAGCGATTTCTTCAATCTTTGGGCCAACAAGACATGTTGCTTTATTTCGGCTCTTCATCGACAGACTCAGGTATGTGGAGCTCCGAGGCTGAAGGCTGTGAGTCATCTCTGACAGACCTCAGCCCACTCACAGCACTGTGTTTGGACAAACTGTCTTTTGACTTGGTTGAGCACTGACTTCTTATTTCATGACTCAGAGGTTAAAATGTCAACTGAGGCACTCTCTCACGGTTCCCTTCAAATGAAGGGCTGGGGTGAGCCTCTGTGGCGTGAGTGTGAACCCAGTGATATTAATAAATAATGGGCAAAAGTGCAGGCTATGGAAGTTAATGTTTATAATAGATAATACTGAGAAAGTACACCGTTCCACTGACATTCCAACTGCAAACACAGAAAACGCTGACCTATCCCTCAGTTCCGGAGTTTCAGGTGGTATGGCTCAGCTGTACTGCAGTGAGGCTGTCCACGAGGCCAAAGCAGTGTACCTTCCAGGCCCTGGGGAAGCGTTATGTGCTGGAACGGAGGCAGGACAGCCAGCCCTTCTCCTGCACCCCCATGATGGAGAGGCAGCTGAACTCCTCTCTGAGTGTGGTGAGGAGGGACCCAGGAGTCTGCTGTGAGCAGCTAAGTGTTCCGCAGCCGCACCACGTCAGGGGCCTGCTCTCTCTTTGTGGAGGGACATTGGTGAGGGACCCTATCTTCAGTACAGTCCTCCATCCCATGTACACACTATACCTCTTCCCCTTACCCTCTTCCTTCTGTCTCCTTCTCTGTACATTTTCTCTTTTCTTCTAGGTTCTATGCCTGTCCACTTCTCCCGCTATATCAACCTCTCTCTCCCTCTTCGCACTTTCTCTCGGTTCCCACTTAGATAGTCCCCATCATTACTTTTCATTTTACACACCCTGATGCAAGTCATATCAACACAAAGACAGCTAGTTTCCTCTCATTTTCCTTTTTCCCTTTACATCATCTACTCATTATTCTCGTGTGAAATTTCACAGCACATCTGCCCAGCAAACGCTCAGCCCATCCGTCATCTGTCCTCACGCGTGGCCTCTCTCCCACTCAGTTTGTGATGGATTCAACTCTAATCATTGTGCTTTGTTACTATACGGAGCAGGTGCAATCCGTTCACATGGTGAAATAAGCCAAGGTTTTCATGCTGAAGTTGGACGACAGCAGCCAGGAATGATAACATCTAAAGCTAAATGAGTCGCTAAGTTCCTGGTGATATTCAACATTCAAAATTAGGACAATCAAATGGCAGGATCCTAATGAAAAGAAAATAATTATATATATATATATATATATATATATATATATATATATATATATAATTTTTAACCATTGTTCCATTTTGTCCAATATTTTGGACATATTTTCAGACGGGTTTATGCCATCTACACTCCTAGACACCGTGAAAACAAAATAAAGGCAGACTGACCACCCTCTTGTACCCCTCCCAAAAACAATATTGCACCAAATCCCATCAAATTTTCCCAAACGTACACTTGATATTCAATTTTGACATACTGGAGGCATTTGTTCATATGCAACAAAGGGTTCATTTTATTTTACATTTTATGCTTCTTTTTTTAGCAAGGCATTGTGCAGGATGGACTCAGAAGACTCAACATTAAGCCGGTGCTAAGCAGGCATGAGCAGCTGACCAACAATGCCTCTGATAGCACAGACAACCCGGGGAAGCCACACCTTGTGTTCATCCAACACCTTCCCATGGGCAGCCTACGGCCCCCTCGCCTGTGTGAGTGCATTCACACATGCAGGGAGATAGCATTGATAGGGAATGCAAATTCATGAACAATTGGGATTCAGGCATTCGATATTTAACATCAATGCCCAGTTTAGCATAACTGTAGTTGTCTGACCAAAACGAATTGTCAAAAGATGTTTGCACCATTGTTTTCATAGGTTCACATTACAAATGCAAGTGCTGGGTTTTCAAGTATTTTCATTGTGGGCACTGAAGTACTGCTATGTGAGAACCTTTTCAGTTATGCCATTATTCCATCAATAGGTATTTATGTAATAATTCAGCTTTTGCGTACAATGGGTTCATGTTTATATTTCTGCATATACAACGTTGTACTTGTTTATATACTGCACTTATTATTTACAAGCAGTTATGATTGTTTTCAAATGATTTTACTCACTGAGCGAAATAATCAGAAAATAATTATGTATTTACTTGATATCGTGCTTGGAATAGCTCAACACTTCTGTTACAGAGCAAGGCACAACCATGGATTGTACTCAGTGCTTAACTTACAAATCAGGGGGGAACTAGAATTAAACTTGCCCATATGAGCGAGGAGACCGAAGTGTACCTGATATATATATCAGAGGCAACACATAGATTGTTATTCGCCCAATGCTGTTTCTTTTCACTTTGTGATTTGCTGGATCCACTGCCGTAGTTTTATTAATTTTGGCCTAGCAGAACTCAACACCATCAAGCACTGATGGCATCGGTCACAATGTTAACAGCGAACGCTTTAGTGTCGTGCTTGGCTGATTTCCACATCTTTCCCTTTTCTATTACTGTCTTTCATTTTCTCTCCACTGGAACAGCATCTGCCCATCTCACTGCTGGCCCCAGGCGGATGCTGAGGGCAGCCATGATGCCTGAGGTCACTCACTTGGAGCTGCTGGTTGTTGTCGGCCCAGACGTACAGATGATACACAAGCAAGACACGGAGAGATACATCCTGACCAACCTCAACATTGTAAGTGTGACCAATCAGCTGCATTATGAGCTTGGACTCATGATAACGTGCCGAATACTGATCTTTGCCGGCCGTGCAGGCATCGGAGCTTCTGAGGGACGTGACATTGGGAGCCAACCTAAGGGTGCACCTGGTCCGCATGATCATCCTCACTGAGCCAGAGGTGAGCAGGGCGGGGGTAACCCGTGGGTCCGAAGGGTTGGGTGAGCTCTCTTGCTTTGCTCGCTGATTGTTCTGGTCGCTGTGCCTTCTGTTTCAGCCAGAAATTCAGATGTCCGACAACATCACCTCCTCCCTAATGAGCGTGTGCCAGTGGGGTCACAGGATCAACCCCCTGAATGACACAGACCCCCTGCACACTGACCTTCTGCTTTACATCACACGGTAGGCCGACGCAGAGGCTCACTTACTATTGTTACTACGTTTCTGCCAAAGCTACTTCCAAAAGCCCTCCCCTCCATCATCTCGATTGGCTTATCCACTCAATTCTTCAAGCAGGAAAAGCAGTTTATGATGCAAAGGCATGGTAGAATTTTGATTTTCTGGCCTCAGAGGTCTTATGTATAAAAATTTACATGGATGTCAAACCTAAATTTTGCATTTTCCCAAAAAAGAAAAATGGTGTATAGTAAAATATATCTTAATTAATAAAACCAGGCATTAGCAAAACAATGCAATTTCTGCACCTCACCCTGTTTATAAATGATGCCCTAGGGCATTTTCCTCTTCTGCTTTCGACACATTCAGTAAAATAAGCAGAGCTGAATGTCATTTTGCGCAATACGCCCTGCTGCAGGGAGATTATCAGTGGGATTTTCTCTTCCTGGTGAGATGTTTTCTGTGGCCAACAGGTTTGATCTGAAGCTCCCTGATGGAAACAAGCAGGTGAGGGGAGTGGCCCAGCTGGGAGGGGCCTGCTCCAGCCAATGGAGTTGTGTGATCACAGAAGACACAGGCTTTGATCTCGGCATCACCATTGCCCATGAAATTGGGCACAGGTAGAGTGTAAAAAAGGATCATCTTTATAGTTTCGACTTATCCAATCATCTTCAAATTTCTGAAAATTCAGTTCACGAGGCTGGCCATCAACATCATTTGTACATCAGCTGTAGCTTAGTCTCTTGGCGCTTAATACATTTGTACAGTAACCATATCAATGTTTGCAATGGACTGTATGAGTTAAAACAATCAAAAACTTTAGCTTCAATTACTTTCCTGGCAGCTTTGGCATTAATCATGACGGAACTGGAAATACCTGCAGCAGCAGTGGGTACATGATGGCATCTGATGGTGGCTACAACAGTGTGGACCTAACCTGGTCGCAGTGCAGTCGCATCCAGCTCCAACACTTCTTCAGGTGCTGCCCGTCACGTGGCTGTGAAGACAGTATCATCACACTATAGCCTTTATTCATTGGGACTAGTCCTGAATAGCCATGGGGGTCTGCTGGTTTCTCATTTTACTCATTTATTACACTCTTACACAGTGGGTGACCCCTTAGGGGATAGCACTTTGAAAATATATATACAGAGAGAACCCATCAGCACAGTAATGAAAACAAATCAACGAAAAGGTTTTTAGCAAAGGCAGATTAACTTTGATTCTCAAAAAAAAAAACCCCACTGTTTCATGCTGTGAATATCCATGGTATCAGCGCCATGCTGTGGAGTGGACACTTACCAGCACCAGGAATACTGAGTTAATTGAACCTAGATGTGTCTGTTTACTTCATCAGTAAGCCTGACACTAATCTCATTCTCTGCCAGATCAAATGACACATTGATCTGCCGAAGCAGTTGATTACACTATATACTCACACCAAAAAAATTCTTAGGTCATTATTGGTTGCTGAAGGATACAATGGATCAGCTGACCCTGAAAAGAGTTGGGGACACCTGGTGCTGTCTTGTATTTGAGAGAGAGAGATCAGTGTGAGGATTAAAACATTTTTTTGAGTCTTTCAGCCGAGTGGTTACTATCGCTATAACCTTTTAGCAGAGTGGCTAAAATAATTCCAGTCTCTGACAGTTGCCTGGTGCTGTTGCAGCACAGGCAGTGCAGATTGTGTGCAAGACCTGCCAGTGACTGGGGGGACCTTGCAGGACTGGAAGCCGGGGCTGTACTACGGGATGGATGACCAGTGTCGGATCGCATTTGGCAGCACTGCCAGAGCCTGCTCTTTCACACATGCTGGAATGGTGAGTACTACCCACAGCTCACTTATGCACAGACGTGGATTGGTGGAGCAACAATTTATCCTCACTTTCACTTTAGACAGGGATTTCAGATGCCCCTTTCATCTTCCTGTTCTGCAGGATGTGTGCCGCGTGCTGTCTTGTCACATCTCTGCAAGCGACCACAGCTCTTGCACACGCCTCTTAATCCCCCTACTGGATGGAACAGAATGTGCACCAAGCAAGGTAACACCCTCTCAACAAAGGAGATGCATATTAGAGCACCAGGGGCGAAGCTAGAACCGGGAATTGGGGTGGCACAGACACGTCCCTTTATGACAATTAGGATAGTCTTGGCTAGTTCTCAATTATTTTTCTTTATGGACGCGTTTTCCAATTATCGTAATTGGCAACTGAAGACACGGTTTCTCATGCGATCTAACAGCTATGAAGTCATGGGGTAAATTCCGTAAAACTGAGAATTGGGGCGGACGTAACATCTGTTTTAAAGAATTATTAGTCCTGACCTGTTCGCAGTCATTTTCATGATTAACAAAATGTTCACTCTGAGAGCGCTCCGCACTTAACAGGTGATGCTTGTTCTCCCCAATTAGGTAAGACGACAATCATTCATCTGGAAACGTTTGCTTAATTTAAATCAACGTTATTCAAAATTACTCTCGGTATTGAGCGGGAAAAAAGTGGCACTTAGCAGTGAAATAGGCTATAAAAAGCATGCGGCTCTATTTGACGTTGATTTAAATTATGCAAACGCGTCCAGATGAATGATTGTCGTCTTACCTAATCGGGGAGAACGAGCAACACCTGTTAAGTGTGGAGTGCTCTCAGAGTGAACACTTTGTTAATCATGAAAATGACTGCGAACAGGTCAGGACTAATAATTCTTTAAAACAGATGTTACGTCCACCCAAATTCTCAGTTTTACGGAATTTACCCCATGACTTCATCGCTGTAAGATCGCATGAGAAATCGTGTCTTCAGTTGCCAATTACGATAATTGGAAAACGCGTCAATAAAGAAAAATAATTGAGAATCAGCCAGGACTATCCTAATTGTCATAAAGGGACGTGTCTGTGCCACCCCAATTCCCGGTTCTAGCTTCGCCCCTGCAGAGCACAGGTTTGAATCTCAGAGTTGTAACAGCCAGATGTCACCATCTGCCAGTCAATGAGGTCACCAAATTTACACATTTGTTTTTTGGCTGGTCAGGCACAGTCCAGCCCTACATCCGCGGATGTCTGTGCCTCAGTGAGTTAGTGATGAAGTTACACCCTTAGTCAGCTGGCTGAGTCCACTTTCCCTACCAGCCATCACCCTTTGAGACATTCTTTCTTGCCATAATATGCAAATACACCATAAATGGTCAGGTCTATTACAGAGGCGGCCGATGGGCGGAAAGCAGGGAGGGGGTAAAACATGCCATTAAACTGATCATTATTATTGATTGGTTTTCAATAATTTTTCTTGATTAAAGAAACTTTAACTCACCTCTTTCAGGTGTCGCCAATTCTCTTTGTTACGACAAGAAATTAAGTGCATCATTTGGATACAAAAAAGTGCTCATTTCAATTTTTGTTTTTACCTAAACAATCATGAAGCGTAGGTTTGATGGATGTGACAAAAGTTAATATGGAAAATCCAGAGTAGTTTTTATTTTTTTATGAAGGGTAGCCTCTGAAGGCAGGTGAATAAAACATTTTTATTGAATGTAACATTTACTCGCCATAATATTTTGTGGAAAAGGTAACCATGTGTTCATCGGCCAGTCATTAATTTTGTTGCAAATAGGCTGATCAAGAACAATGATTGAAAATGGGTTAATAATCATCTGTTTCAAGGGATGTTTTCCGCCCCCTCCGTTTTCTGGTCCGCCGCCGCCACTGGTCAATTATTAGGTTTTGACCTACTCTTGTTGAAATACTGAGCTGAGAAATGTGTTTTTTGAATGTTATTTTCTCCTGCATTACACAGTGGTGCCTGAAGGGGCGCTGCGTGTCCCCCTCAGAGCTGAGCTCCCCCATGGTGGTGCACGGCTCCTGGTCCAGCTGGTCCGAGTTCTCCCCCTGCTCGCGTAGCTGCGGAGGAGGAGTCACCTCCCGCAGGAGGCAGTGTAACAACCCTCGGTAATCACTGCGGTGAACTGAGTGAAAATAGACCAACAGAAAAAAGCTATTTTAATGAAAAAACAAGAGCAGTCAAAGTGCAGTATGATGTGAGGAGCGATATATTGTACAACTATACAGAGCGTTTTATTTTTATTGCATCACAGCAGTGTTGACTCACTGCTGTGCAGCTGAATATTTAAGCAATTATTTTTACATTCCTCCACAGTGTTAAAACATCAATAACATCAATTTAAAAGCGTCATGCAATTAGTCGAATTGATTTGGACTATATTTCAATTTTGTTGGATTGCACTGTACAGTGTTATATTAATGGAGTCAGTGTAAAAAGGAAGAAGTGAACAGCAGCTCTTCCTCTGTATCTGTATCACTGCAGGCCTGCATTCGGAGGGAAACAGTGCGAGGGGGGGGACACTGAAGCTGAACTTTGTAACAGGCAGGTAGGTTCCAGAGGTTGTGTTGACTCTGTGCCTGGAGTTGGCTCCGTTTGTGGGTGCATGTGTGTCAGCTGACAGTCTGCATTCCTAAAATCTCACAAGCTTGAGCACTGAAGTAATACAACAGAAATTAGAGCGGGACTCTGTGAGCACCGACCCTCACCAAGGCCTATAGTTCACCCTTCTATGATAATTCAAAGCTGAAAGCACAGCAATCATATTTCTACATTCAACTTTACTGCCATCTACTGGATTTTAAGACGTATGGCATTTACTCCACCTTGGTGGCCAAATGCTATCCTGATGTTTTAATGAAAATGAAAAACAATTTGTGCATCAACCCCTTAATTCAGATCCACTACAAATTTGAATGGGTTCTTCCTTAGCCCATACTTCACTCTTCCTTCAATTTTTGTAAAAATTAGTCCAGCAGCTTTTTCTGTAATCCAAGTAAATAGCCAACAAATTGATGAACATGTCTTATCACATAACAGTACCCAAATACTCACTCATTGTACTGCACACTGACACATACACATAGGCACAGACACAGTGTTTGCAGTACACAGTATCAATGTGATGTTTGTCCATGTGTATGTGGCACACAGCCCTGCACGAGCACACAGCTGAGATTCATGGAGGAGCAGTGCTCCCTGACAGACCTGCAGCCCCTCTCTCTGACCCCTGGCACTGCCTCTCTGTACACATGGATCCCTGCTGTGGGTCTCATTACAGGTGAGCCAATCCATATTTTTGAAGGGAAACAAGCAGGGGTTTGATTCCTGCACTGGGGCCGCAGGTAAATGTCAGAGACACTTGAATCCAGACCAAACTTGATAATACCCCTTTCAGGAGACTCTCAGTGTAAGCTCATGTGCCGACCCCACGGAGAGGAGTTCATGGTCAGTCGGGGGTCAGAGTTCACCGATGGAACCCGCTGTGAGCCTGACACCCCCACCCCACCAGGCACAGTTACTGCGTGTCTTGGGGGAAAGTGCCAGGTAGCACGGACCATAATGAATGTTTGGTTACACATTTACTACACTGTATGTGGTTTTAATGGGGATTTCAGTATGCCCAACTACCATACCTTAAAATCACAAGGTCAGAATTAAATGCCTGGAAAGTGAAAATGTCTGCATGCACTCTGGGTTATATGTTACATGACTTTAACATAACAGTAAAAATATAGTGTTATGAATGTATGATAAGATATAAATTCGAGGATTCTACAAAAACCATAAGAAATCAATTATTTCCCAGTCAGTACTGTGCAAGAAAACAAAATGCAGTGTCACTCTTGAGGTTATGTTAGATGGATCTCCTATATTTCTGTTAACTCTCTCTTGGCCTCTCTGTCCCACTCTCATTGTCTCAAATAAACTCACTCACTGATACACATACATATCAGCCGTTTGGCTGTGACGGCCTCTTGCTCTCCAGGAAGGAGGAGGATGTGTGTGGGGTGTGTGGTGGAGATGGCTCCACCTGTGCCCTGGTTTCTGACTCATACACTGAGGGCGAGGCCCAAGGTGAGAGGAGAGATGGAGTTTCCCCCGAATCAGTATTTCCCATGCGGAATGAAGGCCAAGGTCATGAATCATTCCCCATTTGTATTTTCCAGAGTACGTCACCTTCCTGACGCTTCCAATGAACACCACGCGTGTTCATATTGTCAACACAAAGCCTGTGTTCACACACCTGGGTGAGTGGCAGAGCTTGAGAGAAAAACAGAAATAATTACTGAAATGAGGCTTATCTGACTGAGAGCTTCATTTTCAAGTATTTTATACTCAAACTAAGAGCATGAGTAATATGGCTGCATGTGATATTTATGAGTGTGTTTCGATAGCGGTGTTGGTCCAGGGCAGGTATGTGGTGGCTGGAGGTGGTAGCGTAGCTTTGAACATCACCCACCCCTCCGCCCTGGAGGACAGCCAGCTCACCTATCGCCTGTACATGACGTCTGACGGCCTGCCCCAGAGGGAGGAGATACAGCTGGCCGGGCCAGTATTAGAGGAGACACACATCCAGGTACTCAAAAATGCACCTGTAGATAGACATTACTACACACACTTCCAGGTGAACACGCACTCTCATTATTGTGGACACATCCACATTCTAGCTGTTCTGCCCACAGGTCTACCGGAAGTATGGCAAGGGATATGGAGAAATGACCAATCCAAACATCACATACTCTATGTATGTGCCTGGGGGCCGGGCTAAGCAGGGTGCACTCAGTGGTGTTTGGACAACAGTGACATCACCCTGCTCTGTCACCTGTGGGTCAGGTAAAAAGCCCAGAAAAGAAGACAAATGAGTGAAAAGACTTTGTTTCTGCTCCTAGATAAGAGTGGTGCTGTACTATATAATGGCTGAGGAAAAAAAACAATCACAGTCAACTGGTGCATATTAATGTAGTCACTTTCTCAAACAGCGAGAACTAATAATTTAGCTCCCAATAATGATGGTTACTGGTTTTACTCTTCCTAATTGAGGTTTTGGATTATTTCTTTTATGTCATTCACACAGGAATCCAGGAATCCACTGCTATTTGTGTGGACAGAGGCACTCAGGAGCAGTTAAAGGAGGCACTCTGTGAAGCAGCTGATCGACCCACCTCAGTTCCTACTCCCTGTCACCTTCCGGCCTGCCCGCCCTAGTACTGCACACTCTCTCCGCCACACCAGTGCTGATCACATGACCCATATCTTATGTGACATCATCAGTAAGAGTTATGAATTGTCGTAGGTGGAAAATTTAGAATCAGAGGTGACCTCCACAATATTTATTCAAATCACCTGGATTTGATTAGTAGCGTTAGCCCATTAGCCCAGACCTAGAGATATTATGAGCAAAACTGTCCAAGAAGTAGCCAGCTGAATCCATATGGCAGGAAGGAATACACAGCAGGACTTTTAAATTCTGACCCCTGGATGACCAAATCCTCAGTTTCTTAAATTCAGCTTTTGCCAACCACTAGTGTCTGCCAGACAAACACAGTCCATTTCAGTTAAGCTCTTTAAGTGCGATCAACAATCTGTATCAGGAATAATTTTATAATCATGTTCATACAACAAGGCACTTCTGTCTAAGTTAAAATAATGTTACACGAACATGATATCTTCAATACTTGCAGAAGGCTCTAGAATTATTGGCACCCCTGACTGGAAATGCGTAAAAATACAGCAAAAAATAATAATAAAATAACGTGATGGAGATGAACCCAAAATGTCAAATGCCAAAACGAATGTACCTCATTAAGGTTTCAGTGGAGCAAAACAAAATAACTAATTTATTTAAATAGCAATTTCCCCCACATCAAGTTTTCATAATTAATGGCACCTCTGGTTCAGCACTTAGTTCAACCAACTTAAGAACGAAAACCAGCTTGGAGTTTTTCGGCACTGTTTCACAAGGTTAAGGCGCACATTAGTAAGAATTTTGTAGATGCATTCATGATCAGTCTCATTCCTGGGCTTGATCTCAGCAACTTTTCAGTTCCACCCACAGGTCTTTGATGGGACTGATGTCTGATGAAAGTTGCAGAACAATATTGTTTTTTTTTTTTTTTTGCCATGAAACCAATCCTGCATGGATTATGAGGTGTGCTTTGGGTGATTGTCTCATCTGTAAGTCCACCTAGGACTAGGTCTCAGCCCTCTGGTGAAGGCAACCAGATTTTTTTTATATTGGTGGAATCCATTGAGCCATTGATCGTATTCAGTGTCCCTGGACCTCAAGTATTAACACAGCCCCAAAACATCCTTCACATTTTACAATGCATATGAGGCGCCTTTCCTTGTTAGGGTTAGATGCCAACAATGCAGATGTTATATCTGACCGATATCCTTAATTTTGGTCTCATCTAACTAGAGCGGCTTGTGGTCCGATGATTGCGGTCAGCTGTGGTCAGAACCACCAACCACAAAGTTGAATATGTTGGTCAGATGCTACAGCAACATTCTTGGCTTTGAAACAGAGACACTTACGAGGAGTGGCACCTTATACCCACAGTTGGTTCCATTAAAACCTTCATAAAGTACAATACTTCTTACAAACCCCAATTCCACTGAAGTTGGGATGTTGTGTAAAACGTAAGTAAAAACAGAATACAATGATTTGCCGATCTCATAAACCTGCATTTTATTGACAATAGAACAAAGATGAATCAAAACTTTAAATTGGTTTTGAAAACTACAGATGCCGTATCGCGTGGACTCAAGAGGAGAGGGACTATTCAACTTGTTATCAGCGCTCAGTTCAAAAGCTTGCACCTGATGGTATGAGGTTGCATTAGTGCCTATGGCATAAGCAGATTACACATTTGGAAAGGCATTATCAATGCTAAAAGTACACAGAGGATCTACAACAACGTCTCTTTCAGGGAGGGCCTTGCATATTTCAACAAGACAATGCTAACCCACATACTTCATCCATCACAACAGCATGGCTTCGCTGTAGAAGATTCCGGTTGCTGAAATCGTCTGCCTGCAGTCCAGACCTGTCACCAATAGAAAACATTTGGCGTATCATAAAATGATAAATCTGGCTTAGAAGACCCAGGACTGTTGAGCAGCGAGAATACTACATCAGACAAGAGTGGTACAATATAATACAATCTTCCAAAAATCCAGCAATTGGTCTCCTCACTTCCCAGACATTTACCGACTGTTGTTAAAAGAAGAGGGGATGCTACACAATGGCAAACATGGCCCTGTCCCAACTTTTTTTAAGATGTGTTGCTGCCATCAAATTCAAAATATGCTAATATTTTTCATGAAAATGGTAAAATTTTCATGGACATGGTAAAATGTCTCACTTTAAATATCTGATATATTGTTTGTTCTATTGTGAATAAAATGTGGGTTTATGAGATTTGCAAATCACTGCATTCTGTTTTTATTCACGTTTTACACAACGTCCCAACTTCATTGGAATTGGGGTTTGTACATGTTTGCATTTTAATTTTCTGTCTATAATGGTCATGTATTGTTTTATAGTACCTCTATTGCATTTCAGGCCACAGGAGTCAATAATTGTAGATCCCACTGTATATGTTATTAGGGGCCGAGCAGCTTAAGCTGCCAGGACCCTACTCTTATCCTGCATGTTCTTCTTCTTTCTTCTTCTTCTTCTTCCAAGGAAATCCGACTTCCCATGTGCAAAAAATCACCAAACTTTGCACAAAGGTCCAGTCCCATGCCAGATTGCTTCAGCTGCAAAAACAGGCCAATAGTCCAGATAATGGCGCTACAGCAAGCCTCTGAAGTTCAAAATTTTGAAAATTCACAACAAATCAATTATATGTGCTAAAGATTTGCAACTTTCAACAAAATGTAGCCCTAATACAGAAAAAACACTTTTATACATTTAAACCCATTTCAAATTATGAAGTCCAATACTCTCTTTTTTTTTCAAAAACTGCAAAACCTATTAAACCTATCTCTTCCCACAACTTTTGCTCAATTGACACCAAACTTAAGACTGTCCTACACAAAAAATCCACAGAGATTTTTGATTTATTGAGTATTGAGCCTACAGTTCATCAGAATCTTTGACTGTAAACGGTATTGTAAACATATTCTTGCAAATTCTTGCTAAATATATTTTCAATGTTCATTAAAAAATGACAAAATTTCGGAGTCATGGTAGATGAAAATAGCAGAATTTTATCTCAAAAACTGAATTTTTTGCAGCATTTTGAATTTCGCTCTCATGCGAACAATAGGAGTCAGTGCAAAACTGGCATTTTCAATCATCAGTTTTTCACTTATGGAGCCAATAAATCATTCTTAAAGACCAATTACCAACATCACCATGCTGTCTAGATGCAATTTGTGTATTTTTGGATTTTTGTCTTAATTTAATAACTGAATTTTTGACAGCCGTTTGAAATCTGCCTTTACACGCAAACAGCTGCTGTCTTACACACAGGTGACAGGCTTAGTCCATTTGTGAAGCTACATGTGACATTTCCATTAGCCAATTAGCTCAGTGAGATACAGCATAGTCACTTGTGCCAGAAATTGTGAGTTCAAGCTTCAACTGATATAAAATGCACATTAGAATGCCACCTTTTTTTCCATCTTCCTACACTCTGCTTGTTGCTCAGAATTGCCTAATTTTGCCTAAAATTGCCTGGCCCCCACCATTGCTGCCCAGCAGCTATAATGATTATCTACATTTATTTGAATATCCATAGACGGGAGTTCTGATTAATTAAGTGTTTAGAGCTTAAACAATAGGGGCTTAGCTGAGACAGCTGCCCTGATCTAATTCTGGAGTTAGATTATGAATAATTCCATCCTATTTATTAGCGCAGCTACAACAGTGCATTTGCGAATGATTTATAGGACACTGTGTGGGTATTAAGATTATGACCACATAGTGCAGTTCAGAATTCGCACATTAATCTAGTCCCAATCAAGAAAAAGCACTTAAAAGATTAGCTGGAATGATCAAGGGAAAGAGTTTATGTTGCTGTCAGTAAAGCAGGAACTGATCTCATCGCTTGGTGTGTGCGTGTGTGTATTGTTCAGCTGGGTGACTGGGGAGTTCGGACCTTGCAGCGCCTCCTGTGGAGAGGGTGAGATGGAGCGACTGGTTCAGTGTATGCAGAGACAGGAGGGGGTGGTAGTGGAGATGGCAGCCCTGCGATGCCCTCAAGACTCCATCCCACACTCAACAGAGCACTGCAACTCCCAGCCCTGCCCTGCTAGGTATGTGTGCTCAGTCCAAACAGCAAGCATCTTTTATACCCACTAACTGCTATAAACATTAATGTTAGCACTTATGATCAGTAGTGAGTAATCAATCAGAACATGCTTGCATTGAAATATGATTACGTGCAATAAGTCAGCCCCACCTCCGGTCAATGAAACAAATCAACACACAAAACCGACTTGACGGGATACAGCAACTATCAGTATTCTACCGGAATACAATCATTTCCTTAGGAGTTAAATATGTGAATAGTCATGCATGTATTCATGCAGATGATTTGTGATCTGGTTTGAGAATTGTGTGATTTTTGAAGAAAATTAGTTTGAGTTTTTGAGCGATTCACACAAGACCATTTTGTGATCCTCGCTCCACTATTGTGTGAACATTAAAATAAATGATGTGTGACCTCTAGCTGGAATGACTGTGGTCTAGATGGCGAACATCAGAGCCTGGGAAATGCACAGCGGTGTGTGGTTTGGGTGAGGCTCCACAAAATGTGTCCTGTGTTCGGACCGAAAAGGGTGTGGAGGTTCAAGTGGACAGCAGCCAGTGCCCACAGGCCACCAAGCCAGCGGATACCGTGCCCTGTGTGGTGGATGTTTGCCCCATAGGCTGGGAGAATGATGGCAAGGTACTGACGGCAGAATGCCCACAGCACTCATGTACCAGGACTTAATTACCCTGGCAGCTCTGACTGGCCTGATTACGGTCTCTCACAGGCCCAGTTCAAACAAAGAACTGCAGACAGTGTGCGGTCACAATCAGGGGTGGAACCTGTGTACGTATGGGTCCCTGTGATTGGCCAGTGCTCAAAGAGCTGCGGAAATGGTGAGTGTGGTCAGATTCTGATAAACTGAGCCAGTACTGTGCTTGCAAAAATATTGACGGGATTTTGTGTAGTTCAGTGTGCATCTGACCAGTACATTCTCTAGGGGTGTTACAGGTCTGGTACTCCTGTGTGGACCACCAATCTCAGCTGGCAGTGTTGGAGTTCCACTGTGACGCGTCAAGAAGGCCACAACCCCACACCAAGCCCTGCAACCCCACTCCCTGTCCCCCAATGTAAGTCTGCCTCACCTGGTGTGAGGAGAATTCGGATTAAGCTGTTCAAACTATCTTTTAAATTAGTTTGAGATGTTAAATGGTGATTTTTAACACATCACTGTTTGGCCCAAAAAGATGTCGCTGTTTGGAGTAAAATAAGCAAATACTTTGGAGTCTATGATTAAATCATCATTTCAGTGGTTAATGTGTTTCAGCTGGCAACATTTCTTTTAGCCCTGATTGATGCAGTATGTAGCTTCTCATTTAACAAATAACCATGCTGGAAGCCGTATTCCATGTTCATGGAAAAAGATACGTCTATGTTCAGTATTTGAAGAGGGGAATATTATTGGCCCGCATCAAAAAAACACCAGAGGAGACTGCTGAAATCACTGGAAGAGAGTCAAGATTTGTCCAACACATTATTAACATCTGGTAGTGTGGGGGCGAACTGTCAACTTTGTGGAAGACATGAGCCGGAAAAAAACAAGAATGACTATTAAAAAATCATCAAAAAATCGGCAGTAGAACTATGGATATGTTTAATTGAAAGTAAATGCATTTTCACTCGTTCAATTCCACTAGAACTTGCAGGGTTGGGACTAAAAAGCTGTGCTGCAGCAAGAAAACCACTGGTCCAGTGAGGCTAATTGGAGAAAATTGACTTCAGTTTGCTAGAGAGTATAAAGACTGGACGGTGGAACAATGGGAAAAGGTCATGTGATCTAATGAGTGCAGATTTACCCTGTACCAGATTGATGGGCACATCAGGGTAAGAAAGGAAGCCCATGAAGCGATGCACCCATCATGCATAGGGCTCATTGTAAAAGCCTCTAGAGGAGGTATTATGATCTATGCCTGCTTCAGTTGGTCGGTTCTAGATTCAGCGACATTATGCAGCTTTAAAATGAAGTCAGCAGACTTCCTGAATGTACTGAATAACCAGGTTATCCCATTGATAGTTTTTTTCATTTGACGGCACAAGCATACACAAGAATGACAACGCTCATGCACTTCAACAAGCATGAGGAATCATTTTCACACATAAAGTGGCCACCGCAGGGTCCTGACCTTGACCAATTGAAAGGCTTCAGGATGTGCTGTAGAAGGCTGTACAGGGAGGTTTGACTCGCCTGTCATCAGAACACAATCTCTGCCAAAAATTAATGCAACTCTGGTTGGCAATAAATGTAGTAAGATAAGATTATGCATAGGACTGTTGAAACAATGACATGATGAATGCGCGCAGTGATTGAAAGTAAAGGGGGTCCAATAAACTGAGTGTGCAAATTTTTTGGCCAGGCAGTATTATATGATGTTAATAAACCATACTTTGAAACAATCACAGGGAAGGACTTGCTGCAATTGGTAGTGTACAGAAAAGTGAAAAGAAAATTACTCAAAGCACAAGTTCAGCACTTACGTTATGCAGGACATTGCAGAAAGGTCAACCAATAAAACTTACAAATGGGTGATTTTTTTAAAAATGAAGACCTGTGTGATTTTCCCATCAGATGGCGATACAAGCAGGGTGTGTGCACGGTGACGTGTGGAGGCGGGGTGGCGCTCAGGGTGCTGTACTGCTCCCGGGACATGGAGGGCGGGGAGGAGGTTGTGAGTGACAGCCAGTGCAGCGCTGCACCCAGGCCGACAGAGCTGGTAACATGTAACACCAATACATGTCCCCCCAGGTAACAAGCACGTACACTCCAATGTGCCCTCAGCCACATGGTCACAGACACACTAGCACAGAGGCGCTTGCATACATGCATTCACAAGCTTACAGACACACACTCAATCATGTGAGTGAGAGGTTAAACCTCAGTGGGATGACATCATCTCTCACTGTTCTGCACCTCTATTCAGATGGAGTGTGCTGGGCACAGGGCCCTGCTCGGTATCCTGTGGGGAGGGCATCGCCCGGCGGAATGTGTCCTGTGTCCAGTTTGGAGAGGGTAGGGAGAGCAGGGTGTCAGAGGGCCTGTGTCCTCCAACAGAAAGGCCTGCTGCCACAGTGCCCTGCCGCATACAGGCCTGCACCTTCAGCTGGGAGAAGGAGGAGTGGAGTCAGGTAGAGCTGTAGCTCCCACATCCTCAAAATCTTATTACATTACATCACACGTCATCATTTTACACACCTTATATCATACGATGAGGTTCCATATGCATTAAGGTCATCACAACGATGAAGTTCCACTCACATTAAGTTCATTCTAATGATGAGGTTCTATATGCATTGAGTTCATCCTAATGATGAAGTTCTATATGTATAAAGTTTATCGTAATGATGAGGTTCTATATGTATGAAGTTTATCGTAATGATGAGGTTCTCTATGCATTAAGTTCATCCTATGATGAAATTCTATATGCATTAAATTCATCCTAATGATGAGGTTCCATATGCATTAAGGTCATCATTCTATCAATAATATGGTAGCAAAGGGTATAACAGAGTTGTGCCGTATCTGGGATTTGAAAAAGTAAGGCCTATTTGACTCCATTTATACTGCACACAGCAGTATCAACATGTACCTGGTCTGAGTACAATCAATAAGCAATACATAAGCGATATATCTGAGATGAAGCCAAAGAGGTTCCATGTTCATCAGTTACTTTAGAGAATGAGGACATCACCTGCCCGTACTGCTCCATTGCCAGTGCTCTGTATCCTGTGGCTACGGGATCCAGTCCAGGACAGTGTCGTGTGTGGGACCATCCCAGCCCCGCCCCCTCAGCCCCCTGCTCTGTGTGCACATGCCCAAACCAATCACCATCCAGGGCTGCTACCAGAGTGAATGTGGGGACCCCGCCGATACCACCAGAGGGCACCACCCACACTGGCTCACTACAACTACAATTCCCAAGATTCCAGAAAAACCCCAGTACCGCTCTGCTGTGCTGCCTCACTTTCCCCTGGACCAGAGTCCAGCTTGGCCCACAGAAACCTCGGCGACAGTGCCAGCTGCTACCAGTAGGTGGAGGAGCCTCTTTTAGTTCAAGACAATGGGGCCATGAGTGTTGAACAGGTTAAGTCTAGACTAAATCAGGCCCAGGCAGGAAAAGATGTTTTTTTAAAATCACTGGAGTGAAAAGGTTGCATCAGTGCATTTGAGTGACAGTACAGTTGTGCTATCAGGCTAATCAGAAGAAGACCAATGCTGATGCAGGTGTTTGTTTAAGCGTAGCATTACAACACCTGATTCATTTATTAGCTAGTTATGGTCTTCAATCAGCACCTATAAAGGATAAATATATATCTTTTTACAGCACTAACACAAAAACCAGCACCCTCCCCACTGATTTTCAAATACTATCACTCATCCCAGCCTTAGAGCAATTTAACAGCATTTTTGGACAATCCCTTCTCCAGGCTGGGTTAAGAAAATGGAAGGCTGTCTTTTTTGCTGTGTAATTTGCAACTGAATAGCTTGTTTGCACATTCTGCATTTAAACAAACTTAGTTATCAGTCCTGTGATAAAATTTAGCGATACTCCCCTGACTATTCTGACATCAGGCCTACACTTATTTGCTTAGCAAATGGCCTTATCTGGTGACACTACCAGAGAATTTCAATTTGTCCCCAGGTGTGTGCGGACAGCTTCTTCTGCAGAGCTCAGGCAAAGTGGACTTAAGAAAGGCCTCAGGCAGGTTCTGCACGCTTTCTATTGGCCGTCCGCTGGATGAAGTCATCGTCTTGACAGTGGTGTCCAGCTCCCTGAGCTGCAAAGACAGTATGTCACCAGCTGGACACACAACACACCCTCCCTCTCCACTGCGTAAAAGTGCTGAATTCAATTTGCAACCTGATACATTACATCACGAGTCAAATATTCTACTTGTGCATGTCTGTCTGTGTGCATGTGTGCAGAGGACTACTTGTTGCTGGCCAATAGGAGGATGATGATGAGAAAGTGCCATAGTTTGGCAAACTACACCCTGACCACCCGCACCAACCTCCTATATGTGCGCCAGGGTCGGGTTTCCCATGGCAATGGAGTACTGTTCTCCTACTACAGTCAGAAAAAGAGCGATCATGGAGGTGAGTGAAAAGGAGATCCCTACAAGCTAAACACAACATAAAAATAGGATAGATGGATATAGATAGATACAGCACCCTCCATAATTATTGGCACCCCTATGTGTTCTTTAGCTTCTAATAAATTCAGTTTTTTTCTAAATAATATAGATGAATGAAAAAAATTCAATGAAAAAAAAAAAAAAAAAAAGAGGAAAAATTCAACCTTTAATTCAAGTGCATTTATTCAGTGGGAAAAAGAATTATTTCTTAATGTGGAATTTTTTACATCAAATCATGTGTGCCACAATTATTAGCACCCCTGATGTTAATACTTTGTACAACCCCTTTTTGCCAACAAAACAGCACCTAATCTTCTCCTATAATGTTTCACAAGATGGGAGAATACAGAAAGAGGGATCTTCGACCATTCCTCTTTGCACAATCTCTCTAAATCATCCAGCCACCTGGGTCCTCTCCTCTACGCTCTCCTCTTCAGCTCACTCCACAGGTTTTCAATGGGGTTGAGGCCTGTGGACTGAGATGGCCATAGGAGGAGCTTGATTCTGTGTCTGGTGAACCATTTCTGTGTAGATTTGGCCACATGTTTAGGGTCATTATCTTGCTGAAAGACCCAGTGACGACCCATCTTCAGCTTTCGGGCAGAGGCCGCCAGATTTTGATTTAAAATGTCCTAGTATTGCAAAGCGTTCATGATGCCATGCACCCTAACAAGGTTCCCAGGGCCTCTGGAAGAGAAACAGGCCCACAGCATCACCGATCCTCCCCCATACTTCACAGTGGGCATGAGGTGCTTTTCTGCATACTCATCTTTTGTGTTCCGCCAGACCCACTTAGAGCATTTTGGCAACAAACACTCTATCTTGGTCTCATTTGTCCAAAGCACATACTCCCAGCTGAAGTCCCAGTACCGCTTAGCGAACTCCAGATGTTTGTGTTTATGATTGTGAGTGAGAAAAGGTTTTTTCCGTGCATGCCTTCCAAACAGCTTGTTGGTATGTGGTTGGTTGGTTGGCATGTGGTTGGTTGGTTGGTTGGTTTCTCTCTTAGGAGACATTTGTTTTGGGCAGACAAGAGAACAGACATGTAACAGATAACATATAAATACATTCAATGCTAACAGCAAACTTATACATCATTTCACGAACCAAACCTACCTCACAGCTAGAATCATTCATATACACTGATGCACATACTTGGCATATTCACTCCACACACAGATCTCTTACACCTCACTCTATATACAAGAACCATTGCACTTACCTATTGCACCTATCCTTATATCAGCAACATTACTGCATGTGTCCTTACATATAGTACATGACACTTTGCCTGGCTATTGCACTGTACCTATGGGATTGCACCTGCCCCTGTACAAAACGCTTCATTGTACTTATACACACACCCAGGCATGCACACCCACACACACACAAACACACACACAGACACACTCAAACATTCACACCCACTCTCTCTCACTGTTCAACAAACTGATTGACAAGGGTATAAAGAAAATGTGTACCTATACTCAGCAACAAAAGTTTCTGTGACACCATTTATGTGTATGTTATAAATGACATGCAAAGATCTCAATGCAATCAATATGTTTATTTAACAGGAGAAACACTGACTTTTCAGTGCCAACGTCACTCAAAACGAAAAATGTCATTTTCATGCGTCATGAAGCACTTGTCTGACGTCTAACCAATTGTGACCTTTACACTTCAATACCGGGTGTGACTTCCTCGTGCCATGATGCAAGCAACGCATCTCCGGCGCATGGACCGAATCAGATGTGCCAGAAATTGCTGTGGGATGTCATTCCAAATCTGACGTAGACGTTGTCGCAATTCCTGGAGTGTAGCTGGCGGGTTATCCAACCGCCGCAGACGTCGATCCATCTCGTCCCAAAGATGCTCGATTGGGGACATGTCTGGGGATCTGGCTGGCCATGGCAGGACATTGACATGTTGTTGCATCAGATACTGCTGTACAATCCTTGCAACGTGTGGTCTGGCGTTATCATGTTGCAGCGTTTTTCCGGGACCATGTTGCATCAAAAACGGTACCACCAATGGCCGTAGCACTTCATCGCGATATCTTTGACCTGTCAGATTTCCATCAATAACAAGCAAATCTGTTCTGTTTCTAGCCGTGATCCCTCCCAAAATCATGACACTACCACCTCCAAAACGATCAAATTCCTGAACACAGTTGTTGGCATAACGTTCTCCACGTCGACGGTAAACGCGTAAACGACCATCACATCGGTTAAGCATGAATCCTGATTCATCAGTGAAGAGTACAAGATCCCACTGACGTTGGATCCACCGTCGATGTTGTTGTGCCCACTGTAGACGCAGTCGTCGGTGTTGTACTGTGAGTATTGGACGTCTTGCTGGCTGACGTGGGACAATTCCAAAATGACGGAGAAGGCGACGGATTGTCTGTGCAGACAGTCGCCTCAAACCAGGTATCGTTCTTGCAGTTATGGTTGCAGGTTGGAATCGATTTCGGAGATGGGTTGTTCGAATCCAGTTGTCCTGTCTGGGAGTGGTTACTCGTGGACGGCCGCTGCGAGGACGGTCTCTGACATGTCTTGTCTGCTGATGACGCTGCCATAAGTTCCAAATGGTGTTTCGGTGGACATTCAGGCGATGAGCAACTTCCCTCTGCGAGGTTCCGGATTCAATCATCCCAATGGCCCTCCACCGATCATTTTCAGACAGTCTTGGCATTTAGAGGGTAGAGTTCCTGATCCGAAATGGCTGTGTTTTCGATAAGTGATGCTTCCGTCGTTCATCAGGCACAATGTGAACATTCCAAAAATTCTCCTCTTTTATTGCCATCCACAAGCATGATTTACGCACATTTTCACGTGCAAAGTCATTTTCTCGCATTTTCATGATTTCCATTTCAATGTTGTGTTTACGTGTACTGTTTCAGTCTGATATCACCATGTATGACAATTTCATAATTGCGTTATGAAAAATAATTAACAATATTGGTGTCACAGAAACTTTTGTTGCTGAGTATATTTAACTTGCAGTTTGGTAGCCTATACCTTCAGCCTGAAGGAAACAACTCATTCCCTATGAAGAATGTGATCTTGGTCAGAGGTTATTTTGCAGCCTTGCTTCCTCACCATCTCCTCAAGTGTCTTCTGAAGAGAGGATGGGGGTATCATACCAATTATTTTCCTAGCCCTCTTAATCAAACTTTGGAGTTTTGATTTAAATTTAACCGACAGATTGCCAAGCCAAGTTGTGATACCATAACGAATGATAGATTCAATTGATGCCCTATAAAACAGTAGCATAATGTTTTTATCCACGGCATCTAACTTCAATCTACACAGAAAATACAAATGCTGGTTCATTTGTGAGTATACATGCTCCACCGGTTGAGTCCATTTCAATGGACAGTCGAAGTCCTAAGTACTTGAAGGTTTCTACCTGTTCAACTACATCTCCGTTAACAAGCACAGGGCTGTGATCACCTACTGACCAGGGATCAAAGATCATCTCTTCTATTTTTTTTACGTTTAACAATAGGCTGTGCTCCTAACACCATTTCACAGCCTCTTCTATTTCTGATTTGTAGATAGAAATATCAACATTCCGGGTCAGTAGAAAGAGCAGGGCTGTATCGCCAGAGTACTTTATAATATGCTTGACTGAATGCTGACTGACAGGTATTTGTGCATAATGTAACAAGTAGATCAGAAGGATCTAATAGCTGCGACCTCGCCTAGCATCCGTCACAAGGCCTAGTGTCCATGACTGGTGGTTTCTTGTACAAGTGTGATGTCGAAATTGGCAAATGACCTTGAAAATCAATAGGGGACCCTTCCTCTGTACCAAGAAGCTTGTTCCAAGATGTAATAGCCATCCATCAAGTTAAAGTGGAGTTACGGTGCGAAAACTGTGAAATCGGGGCAAAATCGACACTTTTTTGACCGGTGTGACCTTGGGATTCGACAGATGACCTTGAAAATCAATAGGGAACCCCTCCTCTATACCAAGAAGCTTGTTGTACGATTTCATAGCCATTCATTGAATTAAACTTGAGTTACGGTGCGAAAACAGTCAAATTGGGGAAAATTGACACTTTTTTTTACCTTTGTGACCTTGGGATTTGACGGATGACCTTGAAAAACAATAGGGAACACTTCCTGTATGCCTAGAAGCTATTTCCAAAATTTCATAGCGATCCATGAATTCTAACTGGACTTACAGCGCGAAAACCTGCAAACAAGGTTGTGACCTCTGTGAACTTGACCTTTGACCTCGACCTTGTGCATGGACATCACTTTGGTGAAGGTCAATAACTCCTGAAAATTTCATGGTGATACGACGACAGGAACATGGTGAAAAAGGTGTCACAGATGGATGGACAGACAGACAGGGACAGAAGCGTTCATAGAGCTGCTAGGTCGCAGCTAAAAAGAAGAGAAGAACTTACGCAGCCTTGCGGAACCCCTGTACTTATTTCCAGTGTGTCAGAGAGAGTTGAATTAACTCTGACCCTTTGTTGTCTCTTCTTGAGGAAGACATGGCACCATCTAATCAAGTTGGGATTCACTTCCATTTTCTGTTTTAAGCATACTCAGAGGTAGAATAGTATAAAATGCTGAAGTGAAATCCATTAATGATAGTCTATCATAAGCTGCTGGATCTTCCAGGTGCTTTAGGATAAAGTGAGTTGTGGCGTTAAGACCATCACTCATACCCCTGCCATTTCTATATGCCAATTATAAGGGGTCCAAGAGATGCTGCACCTCATCTGTTAATCTCCCTATCATAATGCATTCAAATGACTTCATCACTACTGAGGTTAGCACCACTGGTTGGAAATAGTTGTTATCCAGTGGGCAAGGTTTTTTGGAGTAATTACAGCTGATGTCCACAATCTAGGGATGTCGCCTGTGTCAACCAAGAGGTGATACAGGGCACTCAACGCTGGAGTCAGCTCATCTGCTAACTTTTGAAGTAGAAAAGCTGAAATATTACCTGAGCATGAAGACCCAAAGTTCTTGCGCAGAAAATTCTCTGTTCTTTGAAGTTTCAGAAATGATGAGACACCCCTCTTTCCCATTCCTCACTCATAGCGTCAGGTTGTGACGTGCAGCTGTTTGGGCCAAGTGGGCAGTTCACAAACCCAACTCAACAGCTGAGCACAGCAAATCATACGTGCCGCACCTTCATCAACGTCCCACCAACATCCAAAATAGAGGTCCGGGCCTTGCAAATGCGGCCTCCGTCTGAAGATGATGTATCCCCACCCACGTTCATTCTGGTAAGGCAGGAACTGACACCCGAGCGCAAATTCCAGCTTCTCAGTTCAGTGGTTGTAGGCCTCTTACACATATTCATGTCTTCAGTTACCATTGTTTTATGAATTCCCATGCAGGAAATGGTACTGCTGAGGCACATTTACATCCCTGATGTACAGTACTTAACAAATTTATTAGACTACCACCCAATGTAAGGTTTATGCCACAGCTGCCCTAAATTAACAGTGCTGGTAATTACCAGAATAATTTTTATGTTTCTGTACTTAGTGGTTAATCCACTAGTGTGCGCAAGATCATAAACTAAAATATTTTTAATGCCAAATTATAATTATTGTTGTTATCCATGAATTTTTTAATTTACTGTTTTGCAATAAAGCAGAAAAAAATAGTTAAGCACGTTATTTTTTGGTTAAGATGCCAAAAAACAATTATTTTCTTGCATTCCTTAACATAAAAATTGGTTTTAGTGGTTGAATGCAAGAATGCAAGCAGTTATCAAGGCCAAATGAGGCCATACAAAATATAGTTCTTTTGGTTTTCATGTGTGAACAAGGACTCCTTTAATGGTCTCAGTGTGTTATTTGCCAAAGAAATGACAAAATGATTTTTAATTTTAAACAAGTTTTTGACAAATTTCTTAAATATCTGTGTTTTCTCATTTATTGATGACAGGTGGTCTAATAAATTTCTTCAGCACTGTATGTGCAATAAGCTTGTAACTTAATCCCCACCACAGAGGCTCTACACATAAAAACAGAAATGGGTGTAGCGGCGCAGCTCCCACTGATGCCTGACACTGTTAGTACCGTGAGCCAGAGGATACTTAGCATCGCTAAGGAACGGGTCATGATCAGTTCAGAATGTTCAAGCTCAATAGTGTAATAATACTTTTACATTCATACATCTGGGTGTATCACTTATTGAAACTATTTGAAAACTTCCACTTGGCCTCACCATTATCCTCTCGTAGATCCGGGATGTGGACATCATGCAGACCACGTGGTTTGACGGCGACAGACTCTTCGTCTGGAGATCTGTAGGGAGCAGCGCTGAGGTGGAGTTCCACGGAGATTATCTACAACATGCAGGGAGTTTTCTGGGAGAGTATTCTGCCATACAGCCCTGACTAAGAAGTTCCTAACACCAGAACAAAGAGAATTGCACACCACTACAGAAATCACAATATTTGAAAGAACACAGCCTGAACTCAGAGACTGACACATCATTAACTTTTCCTTGCATTGCTTTTTTTTTTAAATATAACTTTAACAGTAAATACTAAATAAAGAACAATTAATATTAACATGTTTTTAACTCTCGCTCTTTTAATCAAAGTCATGTTAGGGCAGTTTTATAAGTAAACTACAGGAGTTTTTGTTCTCAGTTTCAACAGCTATTGTTTCATGGAACATCACAGCTTTATTGTCACTCAATATTTGCACAGTGGTGACAAGGCAGATGAAGTGTAAAATGTTCCATCAATTTAATTACAACACCTTCAGAGCTTGAAATGCATGCCCTTTTCACACTTAACGCTTGATTTCAAATCATGAACAAACCAATGAACAATTGTACAGATAGCAAAATAAACAGTGACTGAGAATTTTCTTGGTGTATTATCACAAACTATTATGGCAACTGTGAAACACCCACATAATCCAAAACTGAACATTCTTTGGTCTTTTGCCAGATTACCAAAGAATTGGCTGGTTCTCTCTTCAGGGAGTTCTTATTCCAGTAGGTCGAAAGTGGCTATATGACACAAACTGGGCACTCCTCGGGGCCTGCGACTTCCAATTGGTCAAAAGTGACCATGTGGCATAAATCAGTGACTCAATGGCAAATGCGGAGATAAAGCAGCTTGAAACCACTGTGCCAAATTCAGGATGGCCGTTTTAAGTCACAATCACAAGCAGCGAAAACTTGCAATGGCAGTTACGCCGTAATGATTTTTAATGAAAATACTAAGAAAAAAAATCTAAAAATCTGTCTTCATTAAAGTTGAACCAAATGCATTCAAGCAATATGCACAAAAAACAGGCTGATAGACTGCATATGCAAGCGAATCAAAATAAACTATATTTAACATGGCAAACACATTAGTGTTATTAATTGCATTATGACATTAATATACGGAGGGAGGTAACTGCTGGAAGTCCACCGCTATATTAATAGTGAAAGGCACTGGTCAGCTCCTTCAGGGTCAGACTGAGTTTGGACTTCACTTGAAACGCAGCTGCAGCAATAGCACTGTAATAGTGATTTAAGAGCAAACAGGAACTGTTACGTAGAGCTAACACCAGTCTCAATACTAACTTCTATTGTTTGGAAGAGGTAATCAAAGATTGGGCCCTAGAATGTGAATTAATTTTCAGAAAAAATGTAATGCCATTAAAACCAAAAAACGCACTTATGCGTTTCAAGAAAGTGCTCGTTTAAGTTAGCGAAGACCCAATCCAATTAACGGTGTTATAAATGCACATAAAAAAATTTTTTTTTTCTGTGAACATGTAATTACGGCAGTAACTATATACATGTTTTGTTTCATTTGCATGCTGAGAGACGACATATAAACATGGCGTGTCACAAAAATGAGGTTTGGTAACCTCATGAATACAATTTAATTAATAAACTGTATTAATGACCACATCTCCATTATGCCCACAAGATATTATGTAGCATAATGGGAGCAGCTGCTTAGGAGCCCACTTTGAAAGATCAGTCGAGAGGCGCATTTCCTCTCAAAAACTCGTGCAAATGTTCAGCCTTACTGTACAAGGCTGAACAATGGATATTCCCCACCGCTCGCATCTCCTGGTGGTCATGAGACATGTTTTCTGCGGGGCCCCAGGGCGCATTCCCTGACGCTGACTCAGCGGACCGTGCCCAACTCCAAAATGCCACAAAAATACAAAATGGCTCCCCCAGACCGATCACCACCATCATCTGGGGATCAAAGTGAATTGGGCGACACCTCCGACCCTTCTCCCTCTGCCTCCCCTTAGAGCTTGGCCTGGGGTGTGTTCTCCAGCAGACTCCTCATGTCCAATAGCGCCTCCTCAAGGGCGTTGGATAGCCTTGCAGCGTTGGTCTCTGCACAGCTGTTGAGGGCCGACACAGCGAAGTTGATGTGCTCCTCCATAGGGTTGTAGCACACGCCGTACCCGTCTGGTACCAACGGACCAAAGCACATCACACAGTCCGTCTTGCCCGAAACCTTGAGGGGAGATGGGCAAATTCTTAGCCTTCAATACGGCTAAAATTCTGTTGATTCCAAGATTCTCTAAATTTATAGCACAACAGCTAAAAATATTCCATTGTCAGATGATGCTCATTCAATATTGGAATGACAAGCGGAATTTTCAAAACTCTGTCTCAGAAGCCTCAACAATAAATCCATGCAATTCTTTGATTTACCTGCCAGACATGAGTCTCTTAATTAAGAAACTGGCATTCCATGATGGAGAAAACTATTCTACAGGCACATTTGATAAAGCCGAAGATATGTAATTCAAAATAAATGTAAACTTGTCTATATTTTACTTGCAGACAGTTTGCGCACCGTAACATCAATTATATTGAAAAATTAAGACACTTTTTTTAGTTTGGCTCCGTGCAACAGAAAAGAAGCAAAAATCATCCTACATTGACTGTTCGCAGATACAGTAAATTCAAAATGATATATGGTTGTTAGCATGCCAGTGTCCCAACCAATACGGGGCAGAGTTTACAGATTTTATTTCCCCAATCTTCTTCTATAGTAGCAAAATTGTTACAACCAAATTTTCTAAAATCTCAATAACACTAACTTCACAGCCGTTTTATTCTGCCGTGTGACTGGCTGTTAACCATTGCATTGCTGCAGTAATAATTGCGTGCCGCCTTCGTGAAGCAAGTTCTGAGTCAATTTCCTTCGTCATGATGTAGGCACCTTGGAAAGACGTTTGATATACTAGCTTATGAGGCCCTGCACTGCGTGTGACCAGAGTGCATGCGAGTGCCTGAATAAGCGAGCTGTGTGTACCTGGCTGGTGGAGAGGTTGAAGTGCATGGCTACAGCATAGGCTGTGTCCATGAAGATGTCCGGCATGGAGGTCAGGTCTTCGATGCCTTGAAGCTTCAATCCCAGCAGGTGCCGATCGATGGCTTGGCCGTGGATCGCCTGCTCATGGTAAAGTTCAGGAAATACTGTGTGGACTGGACGCCCCGCCAAAGTCACTGGAGGAAGCATGCTCACACGCGCCCAATCACCAAGTAATCACAGATACCTGCCATGACCGGCAGGTTTTTATCTCCAATGGTTTTCAAGTGACTGGATAATGTTATCTAAGACACAACACTCTTGAGATATTGTCACCAAAAATGCCTTAATGCAATGAAACAAAGGTGTTAAAAAAGTGCTCCAAGAGTGACACATACAAATTCCCTTATTGCTACAGCAACACTATGAACTATAGGCATTAAAAGTCATATACATGTGTTCCTTTATTGCCTTCGTGGCGACACCCCCACCAGCTAAAGACATAAAATTAGGGTTGTATGTCTTTAATGGCATCAATTCAAATTGGAAACGTGCCATTATGCAGACAATACCAATGTAACAGAATTGAAAAACTTACCATATCAGTGTAGGCTCTGTGAGCACTGACAGCCTTACGCAGCAGAGCTACCTTCTCCGGTTTCTGCAAACATACACAAATTTTACAAAAATGACCAACAATGGGAAAATATTTTTTAACTTGCAGTACAGTACATTTCCGCCTCATTACAAGTCCTTCTGCTGGACTTTTAAAATGTTTTTTGGGGATTCTCTCCAAGAAAAGCTTGGCTAAATACAAAATACAGAAGTATTTGTGCACCTTTTTGATATTCCCCCGAGCAGTGGCATTAGTGAGGTGGTAGCAGTAAGAGCCTGACCTGTATGGAAGGGTTGTCCATGCCCTGGACGAATCTGTGCGAGTCCACAGAGGCGGAGCGAATGGTGTCGGTGCGACCCAGTTTAAACATGCGCAGAGAGGCACTCTCATAGGTGGAACAGCTGTGATGGTACATCCTGAGCCAAAGGCAGTCAGTCAGAGGAGTATCATCAACGAAACTAACATACAGCACAGCACTAACTACCACACAAGTGGACATTTCATAGTGGGAAGAAAAATTTAAATACTACAGATAGGTAAAAAGCATTTCATATCAAACATTCACAGAGAGAACAATATGATCCCCAAAATGTAGCTCAAAGTTGACAAAGCAATATTAATCCCCAAGATGTTGATAGTGCAAAATTATTGGGAAATTGACTTTTTAATAAAATTTTGCTCTGCTCTACATTCGCATCTGTTATGTTGAGCAGGTGCCACAGGCAGCATACCTGAAGTAGGCCAGCTGTAAGGCCATCTGAATGAAGGCATCTGGGCTCATCTTGTGGGATTTGAGGATGTTTTTGCCAAAATGGGAAAACACCGCGACTTTCACATCCAGGTCATGCACCATTCTGAGAGGCAAATGGAAAAAGAACATTGTTTCACTCGCGTATGCAGCAAACTTACAGTAGAGATATTTACTACTATTACCAATTATCAGCGAGTCAATGGGAATAACTTCATACAGGCTGATTTAAATTGTTATGTGGCTATGATGGACTTCATCAGTAATATAACATGTCTAATGCCACCCCTTTCATCATGTAGCTTTTAGCGAGGCAACATTGTCGACAGTCACTTTTGGCATAACATTTGGCATAACATGCAGGGGTTGTGACATCAAGCCTCTTGAAGCATGATTCTCACTTATTTATGAAGGATATATGTTGCATTTATTGAAGAGTTTAGCGTGCAGTATCAAGCTTTTAAGAGCAACAGTTCATTCAAAGTCTGACTATTTTCTTAAAAAAAATCATCATTACCAATACAACTGATGAAAAGTTATTTAGCCACACAAGTCAGGATTAATCAGCATTCCAAAAAAAAAAGATGTTTTTAGAAACATGAGTGATAACTCAGTAAGAGACTACTGACAATAATAGATATGGAATCTAGGGAATGAAGGCTCACATGTTCATGTTCTGCTTGGCTTTCTCAATGTCCTTCTTAATCTCAGGAGTGATGTTGAACCGCAGTTTAGCAGGCATGGGCAGGGGCAGCATGGGGGAGCGAATCATCTCTGCCTTCTTCCTGAGCAGGAGGGAGGAAAGAGGAAATATAATCTGTAGAAGAGGCAGGGGTACAATGCAAGGGATGAGCTTTCTGACACCTAACACAAATAAAGCATAACATCGAAGAGAAAAGACCGTCATAAATGCAGAAGAGACACCCACAGACCCCATATATTAGATCTGTGGTTCTCAGTATTGGTCCTGGGGGCCTACTGTATATGCTGGTTTTTGTTGCAGCCACAAGTGCAATGATAAGATTTTAAAAAGCTATTGAATGTGTTTAAAATAGGTGCCAGCATGTTTAGAGCTGCCATTTACTTTTTAAGCCACATTTTGATATAAATACCGTGAAGAATTAAAAAAAAATTTTGTGGTTTTTTTCTATATTGCAGGTAATTACAGGTAATAACACTTTAAAACAGATCAAATTAAACACAGAGACATTATACACCCATTTTGGCAACGTGAGTCTTCATTCACTGAAAATGAACGATTTGCAGAACAACTTCCAAGGAGAAGATGCCTTGAAACTCCATTTTCACTGTTCATGTGTGGGCAAGTTTAACAGATTTGGCAAGTGGCATCAGGGAGAGTGCCCCTCACAGCAAGTTTTAAGGCTTAAATTAAATTAGGTCATCGGCGTCTGTTGGTTTGGCATGCTATGGACAGCGCTTTAATAGTGTTTTTGCTCTTCCGGTGGTAGGAGATTTTTTAGGAAAACGGGGGGGCTTTTTTTTACCAAATACCCATGTATGTGTGGATCAGGCCCAAGAACATCATTAATAATTTGCTTATAATTAGGTGGTACAAACAAAGGATTTTAAGTTCTTTCAGAATACTTTGCTTGAACAAACCTGGCTGAACTCCCCACCATTTCCTTGCATGATATTTACGTGTTTGAGCAAACTAACCATATCAGCTAGTTTTCACCAATACGGAACAAACTAATTCTTCAATTTGAGTGGTCATTCTTTAACGTCTTTTAATGCAGTGCTTCACAATAAATTGTGGCGATTCTGCCCCAGTTCGTTAAGTTAAATTTAGAAAATAGCAGTGTCTCACTATTGGCTGCACCGGGTGGGGAGAAAGAGCCAATCAGGTCTGGGGCGGGGGGGTATAAGAGGGCTGAGTGGCCAGCATGGTGTGTGCTGTTGTTAATGTTGTGTGTTGTGGAAAATGAGCTATATGTCGAGCGCTGAAGAAACGGCCCTTTTAAGGGCCGAACAGAAAATGAAACAAAGCCCGCCCCCGGCGATGCGAGAACTGCTATTCCTGCCTCAGTCTCAGTCCTTCGGTAGCGAGACCGCTACAATATCATAATTTGCAAATAGTATTTTTATTTTTCACGGCTTACATGGATATTTCTGTCAGCATGTGGCTTAAGAGCATAAATAACTGCCCTAAACATGAAAAAAACCCAATTAAGATAAACTTAATTTATGTCAGAACAAACACAATGACAAAAACAATCAGATTAAATGACACGGAATGACAAGGCAGCGGGAACGATCACACCCACGCCCATACGTACGCACAGACAGACAGACACTCACACACACACACACACACACACACGCACACGCACGCAGACATGCACACATATGCACGCACACACGCACGCACGCATGCACATGCACACTGATGGAATTTAGTGAAATGCAGCATGCTGAAACCAGAGGGGAAGATATCTTCCATTTTTCAGTCTTTCAGGCTCATTATTACAAAGATGACACAGGGGCACTTTAACTGGCAGGTCAGAAATATGGCCTATATTTACAGTCAGCAGTGTTTATATTCAATCGTTATTAATGTGACAGCCATGTCCAACAAATGGGCACTTACGTGTACTCAACCACATGGTCCAACAAGGCCATAATGGGCGGTCCTTCGGCAGGGGCGTGCTCATAGATCAGACCACATGACCCATCTTCTCCAATTATAAACTACACGAAAGAAAACACAAGAACTTAACAAATATGAAGGCATTACAGGGAAAGTGTGATAAGGACTTTTGGCTGGAAACCATTTTGTGCCATAGAGTGCATGCACAATTTTATTTGCATTCATTAACTTTGATCTGGCCATGCAACATCAAGCCTGGCTATTAAATTATATCAATTGGGGTCCCAGTTTTATTCCAGGACCCCAATTGATATAATTTGGAAGCCAGGCTTGCTATTGCATGCCCAGATCCAAATGAATGAATACAAGCAAAAGCGCGCATGCACTTGATGACTGGAATGAAGATTCATGAAAAATATCTGGAGGTAACCTTTGCCATAGTAAAACCCTCAGAGGAGTTTTCTTGTTTAAATTGATTATTTACCTAAAGGACCATTTATGTATGAAAAGTAACTTCAATATAATATTATAGTAATAGCAGGTCTTTAAGGGTTATTAAATGTGAATTCACTTTCTAGCTGGTCAAGCAATGTCAACTAGAGAGTGTTTTTAAGGCAAAAAAAAAAAAAAATCTCCCACCCCAAAGCAGCTACCCCTCATTGATGTTCAAAGAAATTTAGGAACAAACTAGAGAAGCTAATAACCTCAAAATAGCAAAAGGCACATCTGCACAACCTGATGCAAATGTGAGCAAATTTTCATAGAAATATATAAACGGTGTCCGAGTTATGGTCTGGAAATAGTGGAAATGCGAAAGGGGATGCGCATGCACACAGGAAACCAGACGAAATCTCTCCCTGCGGGAGGGGGGGGGGCGCATATTAGCAAATGGGCAAAATCAGCACAGGTTACCCAATGCTACTGTCTTCTTAACCATTAATATCTGGCTTGATATTGCAATGAGCTAGGAATCAACAGCAGTCAATGATAAGATTATCAGATTTTTGTCAGACTCTCAATTAATAATCAGATTATCAGCCTCAACTGCTAATCACAAGAATGAGGATTTATGTCATTTCCACATCATCATAACTTGTCTAGATTCCAGATTAGCTCTTAAAAGACCACAACTGCGTCAATGCTGACTAGCAGGGCCACACTCACCTGTAATGTCTTGTCAAACCAGCGGTTCCCGCTGTTCCAGCGGCTGCCGCCACCATGCAGCATCTGCGCCGCCACGCGGCTCCGGAACAGTTCGTCAGAAACTCGCGGCATGGGGGCGTCCAAACACACCGTAAAGATGCTCTTCTGAATGGCCCGCACAGACTCCTTATTCACTTTGTCTAAAGGCCAAAGAGTATACGTTGCATTCATGATCAAAACTATTGAGGACAAGAAGAAAAACACAGATTTTACAGCAGCAAGCCCAACATGATCAAACCAGAGTCAGTGCTTAAAAATGCACCACACTTACTAAAAGAAGAGAAGTAATGCAGGCCCCAGCCCTGTCCCCTTAGTCCTGATGAGAATGTTGTAGGCCCCTCCCCTCACCTAAATGACATTGTTGTAGGCCCCGCCCCTCACCCTTAATGAGGTTGTTGCAGGGGTCTCAAACATTGTACCTTGGAGGGCCCAGAGGGTGCAGGATTTTTTTAGCAACCAAGCTCAGCACCGAGCTATTTTACTGTATCAACCAAAAGAAGGAACCCATTAGTAAAATCTGTTGGTGCAGAGCTCTACTGCCATAAAAACCTGCACTCAGTGAACACACAGCCCTCCATGGCACACGGTTTGGGACCTCTGTCGTGGGCTTCCTCTCCCTCGCTCACCCTTGATGAGATTGTTGTAGGCCTTTCCCCAGGTGTTGCGGTGCTGGGAGGTCAGGATGCCCACTGGCTCTTTGTTACTCTGCAAGGACGAGTTCCAGATCTTCTCCAACTGCACGTAGATCTGGTCTACAGTCAGAGGGGTACCGTCGCTGTTGTACACGTCCAAGATAAAGAACTGGGGACGTGGGGAGGAATACGGAGAGAGACGAGGCAGGGGTCACTACACAAGTCCTCATGTCACAACACTGAATCGATCTCCCCCAACAGCCCCCTAAATTGTGTAACTTACCTGAAAGTTGTGCACCACAGTGATGTGGGTGGGAGGTGTTTTGCCCAGAGCGTGGTTCACTACTGAGTCCCTCTTTAATCCAGGGATGCGACAGGAGGATAAGATCTGATAATACTGGTTCATGCAGAGCGGCTTCCCTCCCAGGTATTCCACAGGCACAGTTTCACTGTGCCACACACAGTGCAACACGGAGGGCAGAGAGAAACCATTAAAACTTCATCCTTCCTACCACATCACAGGGTAAGATCAGGGTATTCCCAATTTACACTGAAGGTGGTGTTGTCTAAAAGTGATTTTAATTTGGTCCCAACCTTGGTATAGTTTTAGGTACTTTTAGGTTAAGGGAATATAACTTACTTGTCAATCATTGTTTTGAAATCCAAAACCCCAGCAATCAACTTTGCAGCAAACCTGGGGAGAAATATTTTTTAAAAATTGAAACACTGAACAACACTGAAACTGAAGTTAAGGCCATTGAATTAATTGCACAAAATCAGGCCCTGCTGATGCATATTTTGGATGGTTCTATGACATGTCAAGTGCGATGGTCCCATGGCATACTTATCTTCCGAATAATCCCTCTCTTAAAAACACAGATGTTATTACAGAAATGTCCCTGCTAATTTATGAGACCACACATTTCTGTGTGCTTGCAGGCAGATGCTATTTGTTTTCACAGTGAAAACCACAACACAGAGCACACACTAAGGAATAAGCAACTAGTGAAGCAGATATCCAGAACCACTACTCATACAGTTCTACAGGCTCAGCCTGCTCATTAGCCACTGGTCTGATCAGATTTATTTAATTTGGCATCTCCAATCCCACCCGAATCTGGAATGCTCAATTGGTGAACTATACTCAGCAACAAAAGTTTCTGTGACACCAATATTGTTTATTATTTTTCATAACGCAATTATGAAATTGTCATACATGGTGATATCAGACTGAAACAGTACACGTAAACACAACATTGAAATGGAAATCATGAAAATGCGAGAAAATGACTTTGCACGTGAAAATGTGCGTAAATCATGCTTGTGGATGGCAATAAAAGAGGAGAATTTTTGGAATGTTCACATTGTGCCTGATGAACGACGGAAGCATCACTTATCGAAAACACAGCCATTTCGGATCAGGAACTCTACCCTCTAAATGCCAAGACTGTCTGAAAATGATCGGTGGAGGGCCATTGGGATGATTGAATCCGGAACCTCGCAGAGGGAAGTTGCTCATCGCCTGAATGTCCACCGAAACACCATTTGGAACTTATGGTAGCGTCATCAGCAGACAAGACATGTCAGAGACCGTCCTCGCAGCGGCCGTCCACGAGTAACCACTCCCAGACAGGACAACTGGATTCGAACAACCCATCTCCGAAATCGATTCCAACCTGCAACCATAACTGCAAGAACGATACCTGGTTTGAGGCGACTGTCTGCACAGACAATCCGTTGCCGTCTCCGTCATTTTGGCATTGTCCCATGTCGGCCAGCAAGACGTCCAATACTCACAGTACAACACCGACGACTGCGTCTACAGTGGGCACAACAACATCGACGGTGGATCCAACGTCAGTGGGATCTTGTACTCTTCACTGATGAATCAAGATTCATGCTTAACCGATGTGATGGTCGTTTACGTGTATACCGTCGACGTGGAGAACGTTATGCCAACAACTGTGTTCAGGAATTTGATCGTTTTGGAGGTGGTAGTGTCATGATTTTGGGAGGGATCACGGCTAGAAACAGAACAGATTTGCTTGTTATTGATGGAAATCTGACAGGTCAAAGATATCGCGATGAAGTGCTACGGCCATTGGTGGTACCGTTTTTGATGCAACATGGTCCCGGAATAACGCTGCAACATGATAACGCCAGACCACACGTTGCAAGGATTGTACAGCAGTATCTGATGCAACAACATGTCAATGTCCTGCCATGGCCAGCCAGATCCCCAGACATGTCCCCAATCGAGCATCTTTGGGACGAGATGGATCGACGTTTGCGGCGGTTGGATAACCCGCCAGCTACACTCCAGGAATTGCGACAACGTCTACGTCAGATTTGGAATGACATCCCACAGCAATTTCTGGCACATCTGATTCGGTCCATGCGCCGGAGATGCGTTGCTTGCATCATGGCACGAGGAAGTCACACCCGGTATTGAAGTGTGAAGGTCACAATTGGTTAGACGTCAGACAAGTGCTTCATGACGCATGAAAATGACATTTTTCGTTTTGAGTGACGTTGGCACTGAAAAGTCAGTGTTTCTCCTGTTAAAGAAACATATTGATTGCATTGAGATCTTTGCGTGTCATTTATAACATACACATAAATGGTGTCACAGAAACTTTTGTTGCTGAGAATATGTACAAGACTTGCTCGTTTGTGACCCCTTGCTGCAAACTCAGAAGAGTGTAGATAGTTCGCGGCTCTCCTCCGAAGCACGTGCTTGTCAGCTTGTCAGTACACTCATTGGTTGAATCTTCGCAAGTTCAGAACGAGGGCTGAGGATACCCGGACATGAACAGACTTAGAATCTTCCAGACGAGCGCCCGTGTGGCCAACAGGAGGTGCTTGAGCAACGAACAAGGCAACTATTATGTTCCTTTCCCGGCAGTCCCTTCACAATTTGCAACCCTGTAGCGCTATAGCCAATTGTGCGCTACTCTGAAAAAAGCTGCTGACCACCGCCGGCTGGTATGAAGCAGGGCTCGAACCCGCAATGCGACAGTCATTTCTGCTGCGCAGCATGATGCTTTATCTAGTGAGCTATCCGGCAGCCCTTTATTTTTTAATTTTGATTAATTAATTTACATCGACAGGTTTACAGTCAGTCCAAAAAAAAAAAAAACAACACAGCAAGCAAGAAAACTGAAAAGATAAGAATAAATCATTCAATAAATACAAATCAATGAATAGTTAAAGACATGCATACAGAATGTACAGACACAGTCAGAACACCGTACATTTGAGGTAATACATTACTGTTCCCAAGCCAGACCACAAAGCCCTGCAGTTAACGTTTGTAAACCCTCAGGTCCCAAGTAGGTTATAAAAGGATTCCATACTTTATAAAACTGAAAAGGTTCCTCCCTTTAATGAAAACTGAGCGCTTCCAAAGGCATGAACACACTATTTATCCATTGAGTAAGACTGGGAGGTTCCTCTGATACCCACTTCAATACAATGCATCTCAAAGCACAGAAAAGAAGGATTTTCAGGAGTTCTAGTGAATTTGGAGAAATATTAGGATTTTGTATACCATGAATACATGCTACAGGAGAAATATTTACTGTTTGGCAAAGTATATCATTAAGTTCTTTGAGAACAACATTCCGAAAATTGTGAATTTATACAAATATGAAAAAAAAAAAAATATATATATATATATATACACATATACATATATATATAAAATATATGAATATATAAAAAACAGTGAATGTATGTACCTTCTGTATGGGTTCATCTTATTACGTCTTATTGGGGTAATATGCAGTCTATGATTTATCCTAAATTGAAGTTCTTTTGCACCATTAGAATTAAAACAATTAGACAAGTTTAGCCAAATATCATTCCACTCCTCATCCTCAATCTCAACACCAAAGTCAGCCTCCTACTATGATTTAATTCTAGCTGTATTTCCTTTTGTTGTCCCACAAAGTGTTCTATAAAATCGTGTTACTCATTTTGTTGGGTCTTCCCCATTAATAAATACTTTTTCTATAGAAGAAATTACACCAGAGTATCGAGACCGTTTAAGGTGAGATACACCATAATTACGTAACTGTAAATATCTCAAATAATGGTTGAGTGTACTCGTCTACCGATCTTTAAACTGATCAAAGGTCAAAAGTGACCCATTTTCTATAATGTCTCCCAGTGTCATGATGCCTTCATCAGCCCATTCAGAAAAAGAATTCCGTTCAAGACCATGAGGAAAATCTGGGCTAAGAAATAGGGGTGTAAGTGGAGACGTAATATTTTCAAAACCCTCTATTCTACTAATTAGCCTCCAAACTTTAAGAGTGCTATTTAAAAGGAAATTACCCTTAACAGCTGAGCAAATCCACTTCTTGGAAACAGTAAATAGATTTTTCAAAAGTACTGGAGATACTGCATCTGATTCAATATCAAGCCATGTAGATTCTGGGTCATCCTCAAACCAGTCTCGAATGTATCTGCAAAGACATGAAAGCTGTTACAGTTTAATGTTAGGAACTGCTAACCCCCCCTTCTGCAATGGAAGCTGTAAGCGAGTAACTTTTAATCTTGAACCCTTGTTTCGCCACAGAAACAATATGAGAGCGCTATTATTATTATTCAGTTCTGATAATGATTTACATGACAAAACTATAGGAACCATTTGAAAGTGGTATAATAAGCGTGGTAAAACATTCATTTCAAACAGGTGTACTCTCCCCAAGAACGACAAAGAAAGATTAGACCAACGGGTGAGATCCTGCTTGATACACTGGATTAAAGGAGAAAAATTGGCCTTATACAAATCAGGAAGAGACGGGGTAATGTGAATACCTAGATAAGTAAAACCGAGAGGAGACCATCGAAAAGGGGAGGCATCAGTGGGCGAGCAAGGAACTAGCTTAGAGAGAGACATCATCTCTGATTTTGAATAATTAATCTTGTATCCGGAAAATGTAGAGAAAATTTCAATAAGCTCAACAACGCGCTTAATAGACCGTTTGGATTACTTAAGAAGAGTAATATGTCATCGGCATATAGTGATATTTTATGCTGCTTTGTCCTCGTATGGATGCCTTTGATGCCAGAATCTGTACAGATGGCTTGTGCAAGGGGCTCTATTGCTAGGGCAAAAAGTTAAGGTGATAGTGGACACCCCTGAGCAGTACTTTGTCCAAGTAAGAAAACAGGAGATCGTTTGCCATTCGTAATTACAGAGGCCTTTGGAGCCACATAGAGCACCTTTATCCATTTCAGGAAATTGCCACCAAGACCGAAATTAGCAAGAACATGAAATAGATAGGGCCATTCTACCCTATCTAAAGCTTTGTATCCATCAAACGATACAACCAAAGCCTCATCCTTTAGTTTAGCACCATACTGTATAATATTTAACAAACATCTTACATTATTACATGAATTTCGTCACTTTATGAAACCAGTCTGATCTACAGACACCAACTGTGGCAAAATAGCCTCAAAAGACATCGCCCAAGTATTCTAGCTAATATTTTCCTGTCCAAATTTAGGAAATTGGTCGGTAGGAAGCAAACTCATCCGCTGGTCTGCCCTTCTTGTAAATCAAAGTGATACAAGCCTCCATTGTCGAACTAGGAAGTACACCTTCTTCAAAGGATTGGGTTAAGGCATCAATTAGCGGCTCAATTAGACAATCTTTAAATTCTTTATAAAATTCTGCCATTAGGCCATCAGGACCAGGGGCCTTATTATTCTGAAATTAACTTATTACAGCAGCTACTTCCTCACGGCTAATAGGATTGTCCAGCTGCTCTGTGTCTTCAGAAGATATCGGTGGTAATTCAATATTTGAAAAAAAAAATCAACATTTTTTTTTGACATATTACTAATTTCAGACTTGCATAAGCTTTCATAAAAGGCCTGGAAGGTAGAATTAATATCTTTATTGTAGCATAATCTATTACCAAGATGATCTTTTACAGCTGATATAGCTTATGACTGAGTTTTTTGACGTGCTAGATTTACAAGGTACCTACTAGGCTTATTTCCATACGAATACATTCTTTGTTTATAAAAGAGAAGAGTCTTCTCAGCTTCCAAAGTAAGGTGGGTTTCAAGAGCAGTTTTAGTTGCATTTAGCTTTAATCGCAGAGATTCAGATGGGGGTAGCATTGTGTTTCTTTTGTAATTCTAATAAATGTTTATCAAAGTCCAAGCGTTTCAGTGCTTAAATTTTTTTCCGATATGAAGTGTATGAAATTATGATTCCGTCATATAAATGCTTTGGTTGTGTCCCATAGTAAATGAGGTTTCACTTCAGGAGTTTTATTTTCAGTGTTAAAGAACTAGAACTGTTCTCTAAAATGTCTTTTGAATATTGGGTCTTTTAGTAAATAGTTTTTAAATCTCCAGCCACTGCACTGCCGCTCAGCTAAGCATGAGAGTTCCAGGAAGACTGGTGCAAGGTCAGAAATCAGGATACTACTGATGGAGCAAGATATCACCTTTTCAAGTGATGCTTTTGGTGTGAAAAAATAGTCAATCCTGGATGAAGTCTTCTGTACATTTGAATAAAAAGAAAACTCTGTCATTAGGATGCAGCGTTCTCCAAGTGTCAAGTAAATCTAATTCGTTAAGGCACTGTGCTAAAGACTGGCCTAGTTTTAGGTTAGACTGTAAGTAATGATGAGATCTATCAGAATGGTGAAGGCAGCAACTGAAATCACCACCTACTACTGAAGAAGGGTACAACCAGTTAGAATTTAGAGAACATATTTGTTTGTTAGGATGATGAGTGATTTGGTGGTGCATAAATGAGATATGTTCCCCATACAAAAGGCCTTTGATCATAACATATCGGCCAAATTTGTCCACTTTAGACTCCACTTCAGTTAATGGGAGTGACTTGTGTATCAAAATTGCAACACCCCTACTTCTACTATTAAAGGAGGAATGATACACTTGGCCAACCCAATCTCTTCTCAAGTTAAGATATTCTAATTCAGTTTGGTGCGTTTCCTGCAGCAGAGCTATGTGAACCCTTTCTCTTTTAAGGTGATATAAAATTTTCTTGCGTTTAATGGGATTGTGGATGCCATGTACATTCCAAGAGCATACTTTAAGTGAGGCTATAGTGGTCATTGACGTTCCATATAACTACGATGAGCAAAAATAACTGACTGTGATCTGAAAATAAACATTACAATGTTAAACCTGTCCCCTGTCAAAACCAATGAAACCCCCCCCACCCCAGAAATAGAAACCCATTAAAACCCAGACCCCACCCACCCCCCCCAGACACTTCTCCCCCTCCCAACGAAGTGCTCAACTTCATGCATCTTGCACTAAAACCAGTACTCCTTTATATAAACCATTTGACAGCAAACTAAGACCCAATCGATACATTAGCCCAATATGGACCCAACAAGGAAATACTGATATATACTTACATGTTCACCAATATACAAAAAAAATCTGAAACTTTCTTCTAAAGATTAACTATAGTATAAGCTTCAAAAACTCTATTTCGGTTGGGCCCTGCTGCAAGCATATTGTTGAAAACACTAAATTAAAAATGATCTTATATTAGGCCATTCATAAACTAGGTAGAAAAATCCCATAGCTAAACAAAAGATAAGAGAGGGAAATGAAAACAGAGACCGACAACCAATTTGTTTCGCATAAGCACCGGTAACTTTGCAACCAGTAAATTAAAGCTTATTTAGTCCTTGAATCAACAGGCCATGAAAATTTTCTGGCAATGGTCAGATTTATTTTATGAACAGTGTGTGAAGACTTGCCCCTTTCTGTAGGGTGTACACCATACAGTTGTATTAAACTGGGTCTGACTACAACACAAACAAAACTGTACAAAACAGACAGTAAGTGGACTTGAACTAAACATACCATTCAGTCCTTTGTGCGCATTTGTCATATGAACAGTGGCAGTCCTACTGCACTGATTTGCAGAAATTATCAATTGGACACATGCAAAGTGAGTAAGCAAATAAATGAGAAAACATGGCTAAACAATTGTACAATGCCTCTAGCCGTGGTTAACTTTTTCAGTCAATGACTCAAAACCACAACCCTCTAGGAACAGACTGAGCTTCATTACATTTTTTAATACACACTGAAAACAATGTGTATTATTTTGACCACAGGGCAGGGGGCAAATTAGCCTGGCAGGCAGCAGCGAACACGCTTTAAATAGAGCACTTGGACCAGGCACTCTGCACAAAGGTTATGCTGTAACTCGAGCTCCCTCAAGATGAGGTGCTGCAGCCAGTAATTAGTGCTGAACAGGCAATGCTCCATGTGTTCCACATCTGATTTTCCCCAACCGGTTCTGCTTAATATTTTGTCAAGTCTGAATTCAGAAATAATCCAGAAGCAGTTAGACGATTTGTGTTCAATTAGCGCGCAAACGTCCAAGTCAGACTCACTCACCCCAGCATGCATTTAGTGCACCAGTGTACCCTCACTGGAGGGGGTACGCCATCGGTGGAACACAAAATAAAAGAGGACATCCTTCCCAACTGGAGATACATGGGTGAAGTGAGTCCATATTTTTAAATATCAGCAAAGCTGACGGCAGGAAATTTATTCTGAGGGATCCACAGTTATTACGAGTTGATAACCTGGCCCTCTGGGTGGAGGCCAGCTAATGCACAAGGTCTCTCTGAGATGAGATCATCCATTCCAATGCCAAAAATCAAGCCCTGAATGGTGATCAAAGCCTGACAGGGCAGGACAAATGAGTACTGGAGGGACTGAAGTCTTGTCTATCAATCAATTCATCAAGATGACTCAGCACCTGCAGTCTAACATATAGCTAGTGAGCTGCAGAACATCTACATGGGCCAGTCTGCACTGGACCGAGCTGAGAAAGGTTTAGAAGTAATGACTGTGAGACACCATTGCCCACGCAGAAGAAAGTGCGAAAGAGCAGTAAAACCACTTCACAAAAATAAACCAAGCCAGCGAAAGGAAGTCTTCATCCCATTGCATTCCCCCTTGTTTAAAATACTTGCTTCCGTGAAACAAAACACAAGCTCCTCCCACAAGGCACCTACCTTATCTGGCCCTGCCGATCGTGAAACTCCAGTCGAGGAAGTACCACTCCAGGGCTGGAGTTCATCACCACGGGCAACCGAAACTCCAGATAAGCTGTCTGCAGCCACCAATCAGAGAGCTGCAGAGATGACAGAGGATGCTACTGGGAACAGTCTGCATGCACAAACCCCACGCCTCCCATCTGTGCAACAAATGACCTCATTGACCTCACTCAGGCAAGTTACTCAGAGGCGCTGTTTTGACTCCGCACTAAAGCCCCATAACAATGAAACACAGGTGGCTGAGCCAACACTATACAGGTTGAAAAGAAAACCGTAAGAATTACATTTCAAACAAAGTGTTTCTCAAGCTTGTACTGAATACATGTTATCATTTGTTTGACATCCCCTGTCAGGTCTTGAATTTGGTTTTATCTAATAGATTTGGTTAAAACTGAGGATTAGACACCAATTTCTCAACTTGAGGATGATTCTGGTAAAAGAACAAAGACAGCACATCAGCCTACCTCGTTTTGAGGTATTAGTCAAATTCCAATACTTAAAAGATCCATTCCACAAAATGAAATTGACAAATAATCCTATTTTTTATGCTATTCTTTGTTTGAATATCCCTTTACACTAATGGTATATGATTTGTATAACAACTAATTTGTGTTGGCTAAATAGGGTCTATACTGTGGTCTTTCCCAATATTTTGTGGCCAAAAATTATACTATCCTGAAAATGATTGATGAGCCATACTACAGAAAAAATATAGCAAGACAATATATTTCTTTCCAGTTTTCTCAACTTCCTGTTTAATAAATCCCCCAAAGAGCCCATCAGGCAAATCCACTAGCAATGACTATCACAACCACCTTCAACAGAAAATGCAAGAAAACCACATATGTAAATTTCAATGCCATCTCCTGAGTGTTGTTATAGCCGTGAAAATGTTCCCTTTCCTTATCTCTGGAATTTGGCAATGGGTAGTCTGGGAATCAAAGGGTGAGGAGAAACAGTGAACTACCTAATGATTGTTTTCATCCTTCAAAAAAACCAAGAATATAACTAGCCCATTTGTGATGCCCAGGTAGCGTTTATTAATAGTGGGGCTAAAAATTCAAAAATATATATTACATAATTACTGAGGGGATTATGTAAACATGTATAGGTTCTGACCTGCTGTATCTGGTCATAGAAAATTAAGCCTCAGCAAAAGGTTGGAAAACTGATATTCACCACAATCCAAAGGCTCTTGCAGGCTCTGGCGTTACCCCAAATATTTCACTAAGTGGTGGTACTGCCCAGGCATTACCCAGTTCTCAGTCTTGCGAGCCCGGCGCTCCAGGCCCTTCTGAAGCCTCTCTCCCACTCCACCGGGACTAAGGAACTCAGCCATCAGCTCACGAGTGTGCTTCAACTCCTCTTCACTGACGATGGGCTCCAGCACGGCCAGGTAGCGCTCACAGGTCTGTCTGAGCTGGGGCACTGGCAGTTTGGGCAGCCCCTCCTGGTGCGCCAGGTAGCGGCCAACCATCTTCGTCACAGACACCGGCCTTGCCAGGGCTGTGGGCTTCATGATAGCTGCCTTAGCCTGGGAAAATATTCAAGTCATCACAACATTTCTAGTTCAAGAGAGCCTCCTTCTAAATATGATATGATGCCAAAAGCCAGAAGTAGTAATGCAGGCAGTAGCAATCTGAGGGCAGCATGGTTTCTGCACTGCTTTTCATGATTCAAGGCGAAGTACAGCCTACCTGCACAGAGTCAGGACAAACGCCAAATTTGCGCGATAAAGGCATCTAGTATGAAAGAACTGATAACACTCGCAATCCTAGAATTGTACAGCTCTGGTAAGCATGAAATACTATTACTCGTCATACTAGAATTGCATAGTTCTGGTAAGCATGAATTGATAATTTTTAAGAATACACATTCTTTTTTCCCCCAGCCGTATAAGTCATGGGAAAGATTAAACTGTCCGTTTAGTGACTGCACGGGATTAACGATAGGGTCAGGGTGAGGGTGAGGGTGAGGGCAGGGTTCGGACTATGCGACACATTTATCGTTGATGTGAGTGGGGCTTTTCCAGTATACGAGAAATGTGCGCCCATAAATTGACAGGACGCGTTATCCGGAATAAATAAACTGCATAGCTATAGCATTAAATGTCTGATGCTGCACTTACTTTATGACAAAGCAAGTGAAATTGTTCTCACAACCAGTCGGTTAACTAAACCTCCTCACGGTTACCGAGAAACAACAGCAACACAGCAAGTTTTTTTTTCGGTTGCTAGCGTTAGTTACCACTGAATGACCGAAATTACTCGTTGCGACTTCGGTTAAAACCAAAACATAAACAGTGTTTCCAAAAGCACCCAGGCAAATGATATAATCACACGGAGAAGGGTGGTCATCAACTTTCAAATAACTGTCAAGCGGTCAGAAGCCAAACCCCGCAGCGATCTGGCTTCTCTTACCAGTTTCACAAGTCGACTCACCCACGTCACCGTATTACATTTTATCAACAGTTCATCCCCGCACTATGGTGTGTACCAAACAGATCCGTCTCTTACCATTGATCTAGTAAGAAGAGAAAGCATTTTGAGTCACAGAAACGCCCCCCAAGTGGGACTGAATTCGATCTGTGGAAGTGAACTGATTCTAGTCTCTAGTAAGGCCAAGGACGAAGTGCCAATGTTATTCGCCACCTTCGAGTGCGACTCCCGTCGGCCTTTGTGTGTTACTACACTAGTATGGAATATCAGGAAGGTCAAAAATGTCGTATTTCCTTCCGCGCAGCAATAATGTAAATACGGGCTTAATACATCATTTCAACCCGACTCGCATTACAAAAGCGAGAGCATAAACCACACAAAGTGGGCTTGATAAATGTTTTTCTCCCATAGAAACTAATCAACATTGGTGTATAGGACTATTTTGCTCAAATTAAAACAGACATACCCTCATCATTTTTACGTTGATTGAAACCACAGGCAATGCACAATATCTGCCTAGAAGTATTAACAGGAAAATGGTAACTTTTCCTTTTGATGAGTATTAATAAATATGGGAGTTGGAGGTCTGACACGGAAAATGCCCAGAATAGATATTGACTTTTGACTTGTAGCAATTTACAGTGTAGCCCATTGTTAGATGAATTCCACGCAGTCGCACTGTTCATACACCAGAAAGAAGTTCGCAGCCATTTGTGATAGCGTGGATTATTTGCATCTCACCAGCTCAATCTAATGTGTATAATGAATTGTTTAATACTGTAAGTCTGCAGAGTACTCAGGACACCTTGCTAATATTCTTCTTGCACAACCCCATTTCTAATGAAGTTGGAACAAACAGGAAATTGCAAATAAAAAGGAAAAACTTGATGTATAAATCATCCTTTACCTGAACTTAACTGATAATAGCTCAAAGATGGGATATGTAATGTTTTTCCGTCTGTGCTTTCCACTGTCTTACATCAACTTTATTTTTTACCAGCCCTCCAAGTAATTATTTTCTTCTATTCTTCATTGGAATACATCTTCAGGGAGCTCAGACATCCAGGGTCTTCATTTGTGCTACTTAAAATACCGCATATTTCTAACATGAAACAGGATTAGGACAGCAGGTAGGCAAGTCTAGCAGTCACACTCCCCAGTTAGGAAGACACACTGTTGTAACACATGGAAAATGCGGTTTCCTGAAGAATATGTCAATGAATGGATATAAATATGATTGCGTTAATAACTCAACATAGCACTCAACAAAATGATTGAACCATCCACGATCCACTCTACTGACCCATAAAACTGCAAACGTCTGATCTTATGGCATATACTGGCATTAAAATTCTACCATATGTAGTGGAATTCCAAAGTCATATACTCATGGTATTCCCACCCTAGAACACACTAGCTATTCAAATAATGAGATACATATCACACACCAGTGATAGCTAGTAAATTTGGAAAATGGGAAACAGAAAACTCATACAGACATTTGAAGAGTCAATTAATGTAGGCAAAAAACTTCAAAACACTTGAATATGAAACAAATAAAACATTCTGCCCAAATAAATTTGCACCCAATCCATATTTTCTTAATTGAGTCTCCTGTTGAGATTCATGTTGCTTATTCTATTTATTTATTTATTTCTTTTCATAGGCATAACTTTATGTAAAACACTCACTTCAGTGGTTAGCTATTTTCAATGTATTTATTATTTTTTCTCTCTCGGCTCATAATTAAAGAATGGAGCGGGAAAAAATAATTAGAGCTGACGACGGTTCTTACTTCTTTGTAAAATACTGTATTTATTCATTTAGTTTGCCTTTTGCCCACAAAGTCTTTACAGTGTGCAATTGAATTCTTTGTAATTACATTTATTGTTATGATCCAGACAAGGAACCAGATACAGAGACAGAGTACAATACAACTAGACAGTCCAGTCGCCTGCAACTGCATTGATATATCCCTTGAAAGCCCGCTTCTCCCCTTTTTTTGTGCATTATTCAGCCAATACTGTCGCTATGGCAACCAAAATTGATAGGTGTTATAAGTGAAGTATATTGCATGTCCATACCAAATATGAAAGTAATCGGTCCAAAATAGCAGCCTGTACTGCGTCCACAAGGAAATCTCAATGGTTTTCCACTAATTTGCATATTATTCGGCCAATGCTGTTGCCATGGCAACGAAAATCGAGAGGTGTCATAAGTGAAGTATAACACATGTACGTACCAGATATGAAAGTAATCGGTCAAAAATGACAGCCTGTACAGTGTACACAAGGAAGAGTTTCAGCACATTTTGCACATTATTCCACCAATACTGATGCCATAGCAACAAAAATTGATTGTTGTCATAAGTGAAGTGTAACACAAGTCCATACCAAATGTGAAAGTAATCAGTCAAAAATTGCAGCCTATAGAGCTTCCAAAAGGAAATATCTATATTTTGCCACTAATTTGCATATTATTTGGCCAATACTATTGCCATGGCAACCAAAATCATTAGTTGTCATGAATTAAGCATAGCACTTGTCTATACCAAATACAAAAGAAATTGGTAAAAATTACAGCCTGTAGAGCTTCCACAAGAAACTGTCCATGGACGTGGATATGGCGGCGGGGAAGACGACACACCTGAATCCATAGTAGCCGCCAGACTTTGTCTGGGTAAATAGGGTTTATTGATAGTAGTTTGGTGATGACTGTGACAGATGGAGGCCAAAGCAGAATGGCACAGTTCAGATCTGATTGAACGTTGGGGCATGTCTACGTCCAGCCGCTGGTGTCCCGGGGCAGTAGCCAGATGAGGAACACTCTCGTTAGAGCTGAACTGTCCGGTGGCAGGACTGGGGATTTTAGCAGGAACAAAGTCCCAAAGCTAATGTCTGTAGAATGCATGGGAGGTGTTCCTAATAAACTGGGCAGAGGAACAGACTAAAGAATAATTAACAAGGACACAATCCCCATCCAGGAGATCAAAAGAAAAGCTTGGGAGCTTGTTTATATTTAACTATCATTAACCCTCTCCAGCCCAATTTATTATATTGAGATATGAAAAATCTTTCATTTGTGGAGAATAGTTCTCATACACTAGTGACTGCAGGTGGAACTAATGTTGTATTTTTGCAATACTGAGCTGGAAGGGTAACTTTATCAAACCATTTCCCGTGTGGTCTTTATTTTTTATCATCAGTCATCAATTAATTTATTGTTGCAAATTCGCAACATGAGCCTGGAGAGGGTGGAAGATTACATATAATTTCAGAGAATGATACATTTTTAAAAGGAAGATGCTGATTGGTTTCCAAAGGGCATATAGCATGTGACAATCTAGCAACTTGCACACTCAAAGTAATGGGTATATATATGCCCACACACATATAAGGGAATGGGAACACGAATGGTTAACACCTGGTGGAGGAGGCATGCTGGACGTTAAACCGTTAAAAATAGACAATGTGTAACAGACACGCACACTGCTGGATGGGGAGCCCAGTCTCATCTCCACTCATTATATAGTGACACTAAATGACCAAGTGCTGACATACAATGAGAAAGGAGGCTTTTGGCATCCTAATTTGATGCCAATTTAAAATTATCCTTACCCCCTACCCCCTGACCCTTAACCCGAACAGTAACTCTAAACATCAAATAATTATGCAGAAAGCCTCCTTTTTTGTCGTATATTTTGTCGATACTTGGTCACAGCGTCACTATATAATGAGTTGGGATTGTGTGTGAGGATGAGAGGAGACAAAAGGGTTTCACACAAGGCTTGTAACGATTTATTTAACCCTCTCTGCTGGGAATAACGATATTTATGGGTAAGAAAAATTTGCATTGTTTTTCTGGCTTAGTATTGAACAGTTTAACAAAATCAACAAACATTTTCATTACTGTAATTTTTTTTTTTCAGGTTCGTTGCCTCAAAACAACATTGCACCATTAAGGACAAAATTAAACATTTGATGTTTTTATACTTATTAATACTTAGGTATACTTGAAGCTTAGTTATTCAAGATATATATTTTTTTAACCAAACACTTTAACCAGCAGATTTATTTGTTTTCTAAAACAACACATTTCAGACTTTACAAAAAGTGACATATCATATCTAACTATTGTTCTCAGGCAACATTGTACCACTGTGGGACACAAACATATCAAAATCATCATATTGTCAAATCATTATTATGACAGTTGTTTCAAAATAAAAACAGTAAAAATAGCACCATTACCTTCTAACATTCACAAGATTTTCCATACACACACCAGATCATCCACATGAACAAAAGTTACCAAGATAAACACACAAAATCTCTTTCCTTAGTTTTGCTCATTGCTTGTAAAATTGAGGAAATAATTCCTTTCAACACTGAAACACAGGAAAGTAGCATATTTGCACATTGCACTTTTACAATGTCTGAACAAGCCAGGTATTTGCATCTCCTTTTTCGTTCCACCCAAACAGGCCAGTGACCTGGGGTGCGTTTCCCCAAATTTGTGAATGTGAATTTGTCTATTCACATTCAATGAGTTTAACTATGTAAGTCAGCATCTGTGATTTTGGGAAATGCACCTCTGTCTTATTGGATTGCACCAATGCCGATGGGTGTGGTTCTGCAGGCATTTTCAGACGCTTTTCAACTGGCTCTTTCGGTGATGGTCTCCCCGATCTCTTCAAGGTGGCCCTTTTCTCCATGCATAGACAACTTAGAACCTCAGCTTTGAATTTTGCCGAGTTGCACACATCCTTTTTGGGGATAACACAGTCTATGCAGTCTCCTCGGCAAAGGAGCCAGGCCTCGATGATGGTGAGGTCCAACGTATGGAAGACAATCCTGTGATGCCACTTTTTGAATCTAATTTTCATTTTGTAGAGGGCAATGCGAGAGTCAAGGAGATCAACCCCTCCCTTTTTTGTAAATATGTGGTGATAATGCTTGGACATTTCACCTGGACAGTGGTCTTCTTTTTCTTGTCCCATCTCATTGCAGTTGAAGGTGGAAAGGAGAGTGACTGATCAGTTTTCATGCCACTTCACTGCTCTGAGTGGAATCCCATTATGCAGTGTCTCCCTCTATTTTTCATCTCTGCATCTGTGGAAAGACTGCATCCAGGCAGACAATTCATTCTCACAGTTCCTAGACATTGGATTTTTCTTTTTTTTTTTTTCCAGAAGCATCTGTAGGTCCACACTGGAGAACCAGTTGTCAAAGAACAGCTTGTGGGAGATGTTGTCGGGGATGATCTGCAAGAGGGATGGCACTATGTTTCCACTTTCATTTATGTCAGGTAGATCATTACAAGGAGATATTTCCCCAGTGTGCACCTCAAAGTGGCACTGTTGTAAGAAAGAACAAAGATTATGTAACCCCTGCCTCTTGGGATTGTACTGCTTCATTGGGTTTTTCCACTTGTATGTGACAATTTGTTCGTCTACCCATACAGTAGATTTTCATACATTGGGATTGTTTAAAACTTGTCCAAGAGGGATGTCAGAAGCGGACGCACTTTATACAGCTTGTCATAATGTGGGTCTCCAGCAGGAGCTTGTTTTAAGTCGTCAGAAAAATGTAGATTGCGCTTCATGGCCTCCCACCGATGCTGGGCCATAGTGTTTCCAACTCAGTCAACCCTTGTTGCTGACTGCCACACTCTAAAAACAAAAAGTTCCATGAGGAACCTTTAAAGGTTCTATAGCTTGGTACATATACGGCACTTTTAAAGGTTCTATATAGAACCATTTCAGAGGGTTCAATTTAAAGAACCATTGGGGTTCTTACATTTTTTTTTAATAAAAGGCTTCTACATAGCACATTAAAAAGGTTCATTCATACCCCAGACCTTTTAACTTTATTTTTCAGCTGAAATGGTTAATAGACTGCATTTATATAGCGCTTTCTAGTCACTTGACATGACCCCAAAGCGCTTTACAATTATGCCTCCGCTCCTGATGGCGGAGGCTGCCATGCAAGGCGTCAACCTGCACATCAGGAGCAGTTTGGGGGTGTAGGATGAGTGTCTCCTGGAAGGTTCCAAAAATGGTCATTGAAGTTCAAACAATCCTCTCGTGAAGGAAATGGCACCTTTTTTGAGCTAAACGTTCCATTTCTTTAGCAGGGAACCCCAATGGTACTACATAGCACCCTTAAGAACACCCTTTTTAAATATTGCAATACATCCAGGTTCCTGGAGGACCAAAAATTGACATATAGAAACAAATACCAATGAATTCTTCAATTTCATCAGCAGTAACACAGAGGTTTGCTGGGATCACACTGTATGGCATAGAGCAGGGGTCCCCAATCTCTCCCAGAAAGGGCCGGAGTGGGTACAGGCTTTCATTGCAACCGAGTAATTACACACCTGATACTACAATTCAACCCCTGGACTCCTTGCTAATAAGCTTGATTAGTAGCATCAGATGTGTAGCTGCTTGGTTGCAATGAAAGCCTGTACCCACACCAGCCCTTTCTGGGAAAGATTGGGGACCCCTGGCATAGAGGTTGGACTGCTCCACTATATTTTTAATACAGATGCTTGTGAGAAGGCCTCTGGAGTGTCCAGTAGGATGTTTGCCTTTGGTAGGATGGTCCTACACCTTCGCCATTCTAGGTTCTTTGCTCACGTGTATTGCTCTGGAAAACAATATATATTGTGAGGATATGGAAATAGTTAATAATGGTAGTTACTTAGTTAGTTATTTACAGAACTATACTTTAATCCTTCAATAATCAAACCTGCTTCTGTTCCTCGATCTGATACGAGGTCAGGTAGACACCAGGAGCGAGGTGAAGGTGTAACATATGGTTCACAAAATTTAAGTAAATCAGGGCAACTGTGATATTTCAACTGATTGTAAATTAAGAAAATGAATTCTAAAGTGGGCAGAAGATCTAGAGGTTGCAGTGAGGGGGAATGATTAAACTGATGCACAAACTTTAATGAAACTCAGGAGACAGGAATTATGCAAAAATAGTGTATTTGAAAATAGTGTACAAATAAAGAAAACAATTGAACAAATTTTAATTAATTACTAACTAAACAAATAAACAGGAAAAAAAATGGCCACACATCTAATTTCCTAACTCCAAATCTAGTTTACCACTGGTTGGAACTTTGACCCAAGATTTACAAACTCTCAAAAAGATTTAAAAGTACCATCATTTGTTGTCTCCACCATTACTCCATACTCTGACACCATTACAAGGGGGGAAAAAAACCCACCAATAAACACAAGAAAATTAAATAAAAAAACAGTCCAGAATGTCCATCAAGTCAGGTAAAGTTCAGAGTCAGTCACAAATGATTGGCTGGGCAGTATTGGTGTTGGGCATGAGTGGGAGAGGGGTGTGTGAGACAGAGGGCATGAGTGGGGCTGGGTGGTTTGTTCTACCACACCACCAGTGTAGTAACCAGATAATCAGAGAGAGAGAGATCCTGGTTCTTCTAGCTCGCCATCCCCAGCCCAGTTCCGGAACCTGGCCAATTCGGCTAATAATCACGGCTCACACACACACACAGCAGTTCGGATCGGTTCGCAGGGTGGACGCATCACAGCCACAGCGACTCCCCTCACATTCACTCTGTGCACCCAGCAAACAATTTGAGCAGCTGATTCTCCACAGCCGCAGCGACTCCCCTCACGCTCACTCCGTGCACCCAGCAAACAATTGAGCAGCTGATTCTCCACAGCTGACGCTGTTCATTCATAATTTTCCGCGTCTGCTGCGTGCTCGCTCTGATTGGTTATGCTGCCGTAACGTTGCCATAGCGATATGTACTCGGACACACAGTGTCACCCAATGAGAGGGGGGAAAGAGGAAAAAAAAAAAAAAATCAATAAGGGAAATGAAAACATTTGTAACCTGGGTTACATCCTCCCCCCCTAAACTCATGTACGTCCCGTTACATGATGGACAATTGCCCTACACAGACCCTGAGTTAGGGCCCCTAACTGTTAGAGCATCCGCATAGGCAGATGAAAGGCTTTGGAAAAAGGTTTGTACAATGGAAATTAAAGGATTGCCTCGCTTTGCGTACTGTAACCTTTGGGGAGGTTCTCTGCTCCTATTAGAGCGTCTAAGCGAAGGGCCAATCTCAGCTGGACCAGTGTCAGGGTCAATCTGATCTGGAGGTAGCATAGGAGCAGCAGAGGTCTCTGGAGGGAGTTCAGCAGGTAAAAGTAAGTCAGGACTCTCTGCTTCTCCATCAGATGAGCTTCCCCCTGTCGGCACATCAAGCAGAGCTTCCTCCACAGGTTCAGATGGGTTATCCAATTGTTCATCAGTTTCTATTTTTTCCTCCACAGATTCAGGTGAGTTATCCAGTAGTTCCTCAGTTTCCATTTTTTCCTCCACAGATTCAGGTGAGTTATCCAGTAGTTCCTCAGTTTCCATTTTTTCCTCCACAGGTCCAGGTAAGTTATCCGCAGATAATAGTCTACCAGCCGGAGGACCTGGCTGAATAGCCCGTTGAAGAATCCAACCCCCAAGATAATCTATCTCCTCATCACCAGTGTCCAACTCAGCAGAACTGCTCTCACTGTCATGACGTTGACGAGTGCGAGGTCTGCGTACAGGTGTTGATTGGGATACTTCCTCTGGAGCTGATGGGGGAAGAAATCCACAGGGAAGAAGGAGGTCTCGATGGAGAGTGCGGGTGGGCCCATCTCGGTTTTCGGGTTTGACTGTGTAAACTGGAAGATCGCCTGCACGCTTGAGTACAACATACACATCCGCTTCCCATTTGTCCATGAGCTTGTGCTTTCCTCTAATCCGAACATTCCTCACCAGCACTCTGTCCCCTATTTCCAGGTCTGATGTTGTCACCTTCCTGTCAAAACGATTTTTGTTCCTTTCAGCAGTTTTTGAAGCATTGCGAGAAGCTAACTCGTAGCTCTCTTTCAGTCGAGCTTTCAGATTTTTGACATACTCAGAGTGCGAGGAAGATTGTTTAGTTCCAACAGGCAATCCAAAAGCAAGATCCACAGGCAGTCGAGGTGTACGGCCAAACATGAGCTCGTATGGTGTAAACCCCGTGACTTCATTGCGAGTGCAATTATATGCATGTACCAGAGATTTCACGTACTCACGCCACTTCAGCTTTTGTTTGGTTTCCAGCGTCCCCAACATGTTGAGCAAGGTTCGGTTGAAGCGCTCAACAGGGTTTCCCCTGGGATGGTATGGGGTGGTTCTGACTTTTTGAATCCCAGCAACTTCACACAGCTCTTTGATTAGTTTAGACTCAAAGTCAGGCCCCTGATCAGTATGAAGTCGTTCAGGTATCCCATAGTAGACAATGAAGTTGTCCCATAAGCATTTTGCTACAGTCTTAGCTTTTTGGTTAGCAGTGGGGATAGCCATGGCGAACTTCGTGAAGTGGTCTGTCAGCACTAAGATGTTGGTAGTGTTACTGGCATCAGGTTCAAGGCTCAGGAAATCCATGCATATAAGCTCAAGAGGATGAGTGGCAGTAATATTGACAAGTGGAGCAGCTTTCTCTGAAGGAGTCTTTCGACGAATACAGCGCTCGCAGGTCTTAATCTTTAGCTCAACGTCAGCTGCCATCCGGGGCCAATAGAACCGGGTTCGAACAAGGTCAAGGGTTCTCTCGATACCCATGTGGCCCATGTCGTTATGCAAACTCTGCAGGACCATGGCTCGTAAGTCTGACGGTAGGACAAGTTGGTAAGTGACCTGTTCACCTTCTTGGCGTCTCCTGTACAAGACGTCATCTCTCAACTCAAGCTTGTTCCATTCTCTTAGAAGAAGAGGTAGGTCTGGCAGTTCTTTCCTTGCTGTAGGTGGAACCTTTTCTCCACATTCCATCTGATGGATTATTTCCCGGATAGTTGAATCGGTTCTTTGCTTTTCCTTGAGGTCTGGCTGAGACCAAGCTGGAATGATAGGCAAGCCGTGCAGATTCTCAGAGGTGTAACAATCGGGAAGCACATCTGCAGATATGGCAAGAGACTCTACCAGAGTGAAATCACCTTGACTGGGAACAAGGGGGGTATGAACTCTAACCAAATGGCTGGTGCAGATGGCATCCACAACCTCTGAGGGGACCTCTGTGGTGCTGCTAGCCTCAGCAAGATGTTGCTCAGTGAACCGGGTTATGCGCTCTTGTTCTTTCTGAGAGAAGGCATCATTCCAAGAAGAATCATGGGGTCGCCTGGAAAGTGCATCCGCGTCCAGGTTCTGCCTACCAGTCCGATACTGCAGCTTGAAGGAGAAGGTTGACAGAGTCGCTAACCAGCGATAGCTGGTAGCATCCAACTTAGCAGATGTGAGGATGTAGGTAAGAGGGTTACTATCTGTAATGACTGTAAATTGACTGCCATACAGATAGTCATGGAACTTTTCAGTAACACTCCATTTTAATGCAAGGAATTCCAGTTTATGAGCTGGATATCTGGATTCACTCTGGGAAAGACCACGGCTGGCAAATGCAATGGCTCTTACTTTTCCATCTTGTTCCTGATAAAGTGCTGCTCCCAGTCCTGTGGAGCTGGCGTCAGTGTGTAGGATGTATGGTTTCTTGGGGTCAGCAAACCCAAGAACTGGAGCAGAAGTCAGCTTGTCAATAAGAGTGTGGAAGGCTTTTTGACATGCAGGGCTCCACCGACCTCCGAAAGGCTGCTTTGGATCAAGGTACTGGCTGGTTGATGGAGTATCTCTGCTGGATTTTCGTGATGGAGGATAACCACGGGTGAGTTCATTGAGAGGCTTTACTATGTCGGCATAGCTTTTAATGAACCGACGATAGTAGCCTGAAAAACCTAAGAAAGACTTCAGCTCTTTCAAGTTGGTAGGAATTGGCCAGGATTTTAGGGCGTCGACTTTTCCGGGATCCGTCTCAACCCCCTTCTCAGAGACAATATGCCCAAGGTAACGGACAGACGTCTGAAAAAACTTGCATTTTTCAGGGGAAAGCTTCAACCCGTACTCTTTCAAGCGTGTTAATACTCTCATCAAGCGGCGTTCGTGCTCTTCCAGAGTGTCAGAAAAAATGATCAAATCATCTAAAAAAACAAGAACCTCTTTAAGATGCAGCTCACCCATACATCTCTCCATTAGCCGCTGGAACGTACTGGGAGCGTTCGTTACACCTTGCGGCATGCGGTTGAATTCCCAGAATCCAAGTGGAGTGACGAAAGCAGTCTTGGCTTTATCAGCTTCATCCATTTCGATCTGATAATAGCCAGACTTCAAGTCAAGCACAGTGAACCATTTCGAACCAGTCAAGGCAGAGAAGGTTTCTTCAAGATTGGGTAAAGCATACACATCTTTGACTGTTTGGAGATTTAATTTTCTGTAGTCAATGCACAAGCGGATGTCGTTGTTTCGCTTTCTCACCACAACAATGGGAGAGGAGAAAGGAGATGATGACTCTCTAATAACACCAGCTTCAAGCAACTCCTGGAGATGTCTGCGAACAGCTTCAACATCCTGCGGATGGATTGGCCTGGCACGGTGCTTGAAGGGAGTTTCATCATGCAGGTTGATGCGATGTCTCACTTTATCGGTGCAACCAAAGTCTAAGTCATGATGGGAAAAGACTTCAGCCATAGCACGCAGCTTGTTAGTGATGTGCTCCCTCCATTCTGGGGACAATGGAGAGTCACCAAAGTTGAAGGTCAGGTCAGACGTCTGCTTGGGCTTGGATGGTTCCCTCACACTGTGTTGGGAGAGCACACTATGAAATCCCCCCAGTTCTGCGATGACACTCAAGGGTGGAATAGAGATGTCTTGTTCAGAGGTGTTTGTGACAACCACAGGAACTTTGTGGGGTGCATGAGGAGGAAGTGTAACAAGACAACTCTTAACGTAAAGCCCACCAGGCAGGGAGAACTGGGTTGGATATTCAACAATGGCCCAACCATCAACAGCATGAGGGTGAACTCAGGCTGAGCCCTCAAGGATCACACTGTGGCCTGCAGGGATGAGGGTTGGGGTTCGTTGTAACATCCTCACAACTCCAATGGTGCCGTCCTCATTCTGCCGATGGCGCAACTCCAGAATTTTAAGCACTGCTTTGTAACCATGGAAAAGAGACTCTGGAGCAGGGATCTGAAGAGCAAGATACTGGTCATACAGCACATCAAGTGTGTTAGTTCCAATGAGAACAGATGACGGGGTATCAGGATGTGCGTCTGGCACGACAAGTGCAAGGGTAGGTATTTCAGTGCTAACACCCAGGAAATCTTTGGAGAACTCAACAGCCATTTCAACATACCCCAGATAGGGAACAGACTGCCCTGCTGCACCTTCCACTTCCAGAAGGTCATCAAGGGGTTGGACAGGTTGATGAAAGAGGTGGCGGTTGTAGAAGGATGTCGGAACAGTAGTCACTTGTGACCCTGTATCAAGAAGACAGTTGCAGTCAACACCAGCTATATTAACTACAGCTGTACATTTTGAACCAACCAAACCTCGGGGCAACCTTCGTCTGCGGGCATGGGATTGCTTGAGTTTAGCATGTAGCTTGCACTCTGGTTCAATAGGACATTCAGTGTTGGTGCCAGTCCCCGTCCGTCCTGCAACAGGAACTGATTTCAGTTTAAAGGATTTCTTGAAGAGGGTAGGGGTTTTTTCTGCCATGTTTGACCTCTTTCATTGAATTTTTTCCTCTTTGCAGCGACTAAGGTGGGATTGGGCTCATTGTCACATTGAGGCTTGATGTGACCGTCTTCTCCGCACCTGAAGCAATAGCCAGGCTTTGGCTGAGATGACTTTGTGGCAGGTGAACGCTCTGAGGAGGGATGGGTTGACTTAGCAGGAAGAGAGCACTTGGCTTTTGACTGAGTAGCTGTCAAGGAAGCTAACTGGTTCTGGATGTCTGCCATCTGTTTAGCAAGTTGCTGTGTAAGATTGGTTAAAGCACATAACAGCCCTTTCTCTTCTTGATCACCGTGAGCTACCTGTGAATGAGATGAGACTCTCTGCTTTGCTGCTCCTAGATGCTGCTTCATCCGCTGGGTTTTGGCTGCTTCACGATCCTCCTCGGTACGTAACAAGAGGAGCAACTCAGCAAAGGATGGGGGATTTGCTTTTCTCTGCTTCAGCTGGAGATCAGAAATAAAAGAATTATCCCAGCAGCCTCGACAGAACTGATTCAAGAGATGTCTATTTACATCAGTCACAAGTACACCTCCTCGTTTCACTGTAAGGTTTAAAGCAACCTGAAGACGTTGGAGGAAGGCTGAGGGCTTTTCACCAGCGTCTTGGAAAGTGTCCATAAATTTGGCATACAGTTCATCCCCATCTTGAACTGTGCCAAATGCAGAATCAAGCTGGTGCAGGTAGATGTCGGGCAGGGTGTCAGGACTCAAATGTTTAACCATGTCAGCAGCTGGAGGAAGAAGGCTATCCAGGATCTTGCGGGAACGCTGCAACTCTGAGATGGCAGGATCTTTCATGATTAAAGCAACACTGGACCGCCAGGTGTCATAATCGGCCTCATGTGAAGGTCTGGGCGTTTTGCCTGAGAAAACTCTCAGTCTCTGAGAAGCAAGCAAGTTCATAGGAGCTTCATCACTCTTCACTATATGCTCAACAACATATCGCTGGACTTCAGGAGGATTAATGGTGAAAGGTGGGTTAAAACTGGCACTACTGGCATCTGAGGAACCAATGAAAGGTGGCAGGGCTGATGGTTTCTGGTCAGGAGCATCAACTGGGTCAGTTTCACTACATTCAGCAGTAACAGTCTCTCCAATCTCTGTCATCATATCTTTAAGAACTTCAGCAAAGTTTTTTCCACTCAGCTCAGCGAGCTGTTTTAGCTCAGTTAGATATGATTGAGTCTTTTCATGGCCAACGTCCTTAGCGTAGATAGTAGCTAGAGAGCGAATGTGATATGATTTCTTGGTACTGGAAGTATAGGTGTAAGGCAGCAGAGGTGCTAAATTGGCAAGCGCAGTCCCATGGTTAAACTCTACAATCAAGTTTCCATTAAAGGTGGAAGATGGCTCATCTACTGGTTCAAACCTATTGATAGACCCATACTGCTTGAGAAAATCGATTACTTCCTCATCTTCCTCAATTTTGGCTGTACCGCTAATCACAACTGCATTTGGAATCTTAATCCCCAATTTTTCAACCACTTCCATTTCTGTAACTTAATGAATGAACCCAAAAAGAAACATTAAACTCTGTACATCAGAAACCCCTCCTGGCTGGCTCGCCAAAATTATGTAACATATGGTTCACAAAATTTAAGTAAATCAGGGCAACTGTGATATTTCAACTGATTGTAAATTAAGAAAATGAATTCTAAAGTGGGCAGAAGATCTAGAGGTTGCAGTGAGGGGGAATGATTAAACTGATGCACAAACTTTAATGAAACTCAGGAGACAGGAATTATGCAAAAATAGTGTATTTGAAAATAGTGTACAAATAAAGAAAACAATTGAACAAATTTTAATTAATTACTAACTAAACAAATAAACAGGAAAAAAAATGGCCACACATCTAATTTCCTAACTCCAAATCTAGTTTACCACTGGTTGGAACTTTGACCCAAGATTTACAAACTCTCAAAAAGATTTAAAAGTACCATCATTTGTTGTCTCCACCATTACTCCATACTCTGACACCATTACAAGGGGGGAAAAAACCCACCAATAAACACAAGAAAATTAAATAAAAAAACAGTCCAGAATGTCCATCAAGTCAGGTAAAGTTCAGAGTCAGTCACAAATGATTGGCTGGGCAGTATTGGTGTTGGGCATGAGTGGGAGAGGGGTGTGTGAGACAGAGGGCATGAGTGGGGCTGGGTGGTTTGTTCTACCACACCACCAGTGTAGTAACCAGATAATCAGAGAGAGAGAGATCCTGGTTCTTCTAGCTCGCCATCCCCAGCCCAGTTCCGGAACCTGGCCAATTCGGCTAATAATCACGGCTCACACACACACAGCAGCTCGGATCGGTTCGCAGGGTGGACGCATCACAGCCGCAGCGACTCCCCTCACATTCACTCCGTGCGCCAAGCAAACAATTTGAGCAGCTGATTCTCCACAGCCGCAGCGACTCCCCTCACGCTCACTCCGTGCACCCAGCAAACAATTGAGCAGCTGATTCTCCACAGCTGACGCTGTTCATTCATAATTTTCCGCGTCTGCTGCGTGCTCGCTCTGATTGGTTATGCTGCCGTAACGTTGCCATAGCGATATGTACTCGGACACACAGTGTCACCCAATGAGGGGGGAAAAGAAAAAAAAAAAAAAAAATCAATAAGGAAAATGAAAACATTTGTAACCTGGGTTACAAAGGGGAATAAGGAATTTATTCAAACAAAAGGAAAACAGGCACGAGGGCCAACAAAAAACTTGGCCCAAAGGGTTGCAAAAGACAAACTAAGGTACGCTACACAGAGCTATAAACAAAAGAATACAAAAACAACAAAAAAACAAAAGGCACTGGAAACTCCAGGCAAGATGACCATAAACAGAAAAGAATAATGATTCTATGATAAGAAAGCAGAAGGCTATATACAACAAGACAAGGACTTGAACAAAACTTGGGAACATGAACTAGGAACAAGCTTGGCAAAACTTGCAAACATGAACAAGAACTTGAGACACTGTCTGCCAGCCAACTTCCACCGCATCCAGATAAAGGCTTAGAAATCAGAACATGAGGGGCAACAGCTGGAGAAAGAGAAACAAGAGGCATGGCAAGATCATGACATGGACAAAGATTGGTGGACAAGACTTTCTCATTAAGTGAATGAGCGTGCTCAGCTTAAGTACCAATTAAGTATGCAGTTTGGAAGCAAGCATGAATGTTAAGAACAGAAAAGCACAGCAAGATCTTGAAATAGCAAAGCAGGAATCATGACAATAAACTCCCTGTCTAAATTAGTAATATTAGTAATGTGCCTATCTACGAATTACACCACCCAGTGAGTGTTAGTAAATGTTAGAAACTTAAAAACAGTTAATTGCCAATTAAGCTTAGAGAGCCCCGAATCAGCACAGCACAGAAGGAAGGGGAAATACCAAAGCCAACCAAAGCTCTGAAATGTGCAACAACGAGGGCACGGGGCGGAACGCAGACAAGCGGTGGAGTGGCTTGGCAGACCTGGCAAAAACAAAAACATGGAAAAGTAAAAACGTGGACAATGAATGTGAAACATGAAATACTTGATCCTGATATAAGAAACTGTTAAAACTGTGACTATGAACATGACTATGGAACATGAAACTATGAACTATGAAATCTAGAACATGAAACTGTTAAAACCATAAATGCTGTACTGTTCTGGCCAAAGGCCAGAACCCCGGAACACAACACGATCTTTATCAACATCAGCTCCCTCATTCTCTCTCTGTATGTCCTCCTGTTGATTTTCTACCACTGCAGAACCTCCATTTTCATCCTCCTCATCATCCTCTATTTTTTCTAATTTTCTAAGATATATATGATTGTATAAAGTAAAATGTTTGGAAATACATTTTTACTATACCAGGGAAGGATGATAAGATTTTTTTGTTGATGATAAACTGGATGAAAATTAGAGAAAAAGACTATTTTAGAGAGAGAAAATATGGCGCCGTACAATTTGTGCACATATGCTGAAAGAAGAATCAAAATGTCTGCTAGCGGGGCATGTGAACAGCCAAAGTCATTGATGCACTTGTCCAGGTGTGGCATGACAATGAGGAATTCAAGGCCCCCTGCAAAAATCTGGGCTACTATACGCCAAACGGGAGGAACAGCTTATCAAAAACCATGGAGGACACATCTCGTACTGAGTGCTGAATGTTGATGCTATTAAAGTTATAAAAAGCCTGAAAACCTGTATTGTTTGGTTTTTCACACTCCAGCCTGCTTTATTCAATTAATTTGCACAAGACTGTATGTTGCCTGAAGGCAACACGGTACCATAGAGGGTTAAAAGTGTTGCTTGCGTAAGTACAAGATTTGTTTCATCCAAACTCTGTTTCAAAATTTTAATGCCAAAACTAATAGGAAAAGATATCCTACATGGGATACAGCTTAGAAAGAGGAATTCGCCAACCACTTTCAACAAATTTCAATGAATGTTATGCTTGCTGATTGTACAAAAACAGGCAACACAAAGTTTGAACAGGAGGTTCAAATGTTTACCTTCCGTCGTACAGGAACATACATAACTCCTTACAGTTACAGAATGGAAAAGAGCTCTATTTTTTTTTTTTTTTTTTGGATGTGTAAGACTTTTTCTGGATCCTCAGGTCATTGGCACGGTAGCATGGAGCAGTATTTGTCTGCATCGCAGCAGCTGGGTGGAGGGTAGTCTGAAGGTAGCCTTGGTAGTTTCCATGGTAGCCGTTTTTGCCTTGGTAGAGCTACAGTAACTGAAGAGTCTGCTCTTTCCTGTGTGTATGGCTATGTGTGTATACATCTCTATCTGCTGTTGGAGTCAAAGTCTGAAATTTACAGTCCATATTTCCAAATTCAAAGCCTGAGGGATGTGGTATTTGTCTGTTTCATGGACAAATATTCCCATGAAAATGGATTATTATGGAACTGCTTGACTTGGAGCTGTGTTTAGTAGTTTTACTCATTAATATGGTCCGCATCTGTCATATTTTTCATTGGTGCTTATTTGACCATATCAATCTGTTGATACAGAGGTTGTACAGAGGTTACAGAGGTTCACCAGGAAACTCAGCCCCTCTCTAGTTGGGCTCCAGTGGCCATGGGCTTAGATTTCAAACTGACATACACGCTCATTTTTTAACTCAACTCTGTCCAGATGGAGAGTCCACTCAGTTCAACTTTCTGGTTCTTTGTGTTTTGGTTTTTATCAGAGCATTGAAATGCAACAATTTTGTGACCTAAGTATTGCTGTCATCCTTAAAATTTGAAGCATTCACTGAAAGCTTGTATTTTGTATGTGTAATTATTAAGCCTAATTTAAAAATCAAACCATGAACATCATTTTTTCAAGGATCCACAAGCATAAACTCTTGTCGTATGAATTCCACTGGGTGGGGAATATCCACAAATTTCCTTGAAGCCATGCTGGGTATGTTGGAACTCTGCCTTTTAGCACATCTCTGTGCTCACAGCCACAACCGCAATTAACCCTCGTCCAACCAAGCAACAGATTTTTTCCTGTTGCACAAAAACGTTAACAGATATGATCTAATGCTTCTAGGTAATTGTTTATTCATCCTTTGCGCTGATTTTTATGAAAAAACGCCCTCACCCCCCTGGGGGTAGGGTAGGCCGTCAAAGTCAATGGGTGGGGGTTTGCCTGTTTTTGATACGGAATATGCTTACAAATTAGTTGCAAATAGTATGCTATTATTATATTTCATGCTCAAAGAACTATTTAGACCACACTGGTTGTCATCCTTACTGATTTATTGATGTAGCTTGTCCTTGTACAAAAGTATTAGTAAATCTTGGAATTACAATGACCAGCAGTGACCAGAAACCTTAAAGTGATCTTAACCTAATAATATTAGAAGTGCATGACCGACGTACTTTTGCTTGTGTGTTTGACTATTTACTGTACTGTGTACTATTTTTATACAGTACTATAGGCCTACTATTATACAAGTTCATAGAATTGTTCGTAAACTTGTTCTCATAATTAATAAATAAACCTTTGATGCAATTGTGTAACATTTTGAAGATATTTGTACATCTGTCTGGTGAACATGAATCATCATTTTGCAAGGTAAGTTGATTTTTATTGCTCATATTCTTATACATGAAAGTAAAATTGCTTGCATTATGGGTGTGGTGTTTTGGGTCAGTTGGATGGATCATTGTGGGATTATGAGGGTGTATATGTGAAGTTTGTTGTGTTAGTGGTATGTGGGTGTGGGGTGGGTGTGAGTGTGGGTGTGGGTGGGGTGTGTACGTTTTGGGAGGGATTATATGTTATACAATATTATGTGAAACTACAATATTAATTGTAATATCAGTAGTTCTAGAGGTTACAGAAAGTTGCTTATTTTAGTTACTTACTTATTTTCAGCTAAAACTAATTAAAATATTAAAAACATGGATTTTTGTCATTTTGATGTTTTTTCCTAATATGGTGTTAGTTCATCACTATGATGTCATAATGTTTAAATGTGTTTTATTTGTACTTGATTTGAAGATGATGATGTTTATCTCTTAATTTTGAAGTAATCGGGGGCCCCCCCTTGGTCAGGGTTGTAGTAGAAAAACCCTTGGTAGGATGAGGGTTAAAGTGTAAACTTTATTGAGGTTGGTAAGGGGAGAGCTGTTAGGAACTGCAGTTTTGGATTGTACTGAATTATATTTAACAAACTGCAAAACTTTGTCGGTAATTTCAGTCCTGTTGTGCTAAAGATGAAACTCTGCATAACTTCATCTCAGTTCTGTGACTTTGTCGAGGGAGGAGACATGGTTGTAATATAGGAGTTAATGTTACTGCTTTGAACGACGTTGTACCTGCACAAGTCAGTTTTTCAGCTGCACCCTCACACAGGTCAGTGAGACTGTTGTAAGCCTGTTAAACTCAGAATCAGGGCTGGTGTTACAGGATTCTTTCTTTGTCATCGAGTTTTGAAACCTGCTTCATGTTCCAAAACCGGAGTTTCATGCGGAGGAGTAGCTCACAGTCATCGGCTTCATGTTGCTTTGCTTGGCTGGTAAGAAATATGGCTTCAACTGAACATACTAACCTGACCCTACCGCCACCTCTTCCGCTCCCAAACAAAGAAGAAATTTTCATTTTTAATTCAAGTAAACACTTGTTATGCATTCATGTCTGAGACCACTGCATGGCCCTGTCAGGCTTGATTGCGCCAGTTATCCTTGGATTGTTTGAGGAAAATAAAGGAGTCTGGATGCTTGACTCTTCCGACACATTCTGCTCATTCTAGACTCTTGGCTTGCCAGCCTTTCTTTACATCCAGCCATGAGTGTGAACCACTGTTGTGATTCTGTCAGTCAAAATTTAGCGCTAGAAGCTTGCAACAGTGACATCCAGTGGAGAAAATGTGGAACGTTTTCTGAGCTCTCCCCATATCAGAGCAGGATACAACAGTCAAATCCAAGGCAAACTGCAAATGCGAAATACAAGTATCATCAGGGATCAATACAATATGTTTCTCAATTGGATAATGGTAATTTTATGTGGTGGTCGTTTCTATTCAGTCCCATGCCCCTGGCATGTTGGCGAAGACTCACACAAACTGCACAGTATATGACTAGAAAAAGTCTGAAAAATTATTGTATTCTGCAGTAGCAAGCAGACAGTAAGGTTAGAATTTGGCATACCTTGGTATACATCTTATAAAAAATACACACACACAAGTATGCACACACATGCATGCACACATCCTTGTACTTTAATCCTTGTAAGGACATTACATTGTCTTCCATTCATTCTTTAAGTGGTTATACAGCCTTTCCCTAATCTTTTTTCTTTTAAATTTGGCATCTCCAATCCCATTCGAATCTGGAATGTCCAATTAGGGAACTATGTACAAGGCGTTCGCATATGCGACCTGCTATTGCCAATTCAGGAGAATGCAGACAGTTTGCGGCTCTCCTCCAAAGCACGCACCCATCAGCCACCGCTTCTTCTACACTCATTGGTCGAATCTTCGCAAGTTCAGAATGAGGGCGAAGGATACCCGAACATGAACACGCTTAAAATCTTCCTGACAAGCACCCGTCTGGCCAACAGGAGGTGCCTAAGCAACGAACAAAACAACTTATATTATCCTTCCCGGCAGACCCTTCCCAATTTGCATCCCTGTAGCGCATTGGCCAATTGTGCACTACTTCTGAAAAAGCTGCCGACCACTGCCGGTTGGTATGACCAGGGCTCGAACCTGGCCTTTCCCTAATCTTAACAATAAGCAACTTATGCCTGACCCAAACTCTTACCCTACCCTTAATCTATTCCCCAGTCTAACCTTATCCCTAACCTTAACTAAAGAGTCACAATTTGTCCTTGTAGTTGTGAGGACACAACATATTCTCATCCGGACTCGTCATATGTTGACGCAACCTGACCAAGCGTCGATATACGATGCAGTAGGAAGCTTTTGATGTCTTTATTTGACGATTAGGGTTAGGGTTCAGGTTAAGGGTTAGGGATTAGGGGTAAGTATTCGTTTTAAACTGGCGTCAAATGAGGATGCTAAAAGCGACCTTTTGCGTAGTATATCAACGCTTGGTCTGGTAGCGTCGATATATGACGCATCGGGATGAGACTGTGCTCGAAGACACATAAAAATGTCCTCACCTTCCACAAATGTGCCCACTCTGTAGGAAAAAGAAGAAAAAGTTTTTTGGTTCTCACTTTGTAGCAAGTACAAGAAAACACACACAAGCACACACGGATGCACGCAGGCACACACACACACAAACACACAATGATGCTTTGCATCCTTACCAGTCGATTGAGATGGTCCATAGTTCCACCCAAATCTCCAGCCACATTGATTACTGCTATAATTTTAAAGCAGGTTTCTTCAAGTATCTTTTCACGATTTATGCTCTTCTGTGCACATATAATTTATGCAGAATTGCTTTTAACTATTTCATTGTTAGATGCTATGTTAGAAGCCAAGAGTATGAGGGTGTGCAAATTCATATATGGGCACCATACAGTCTAAAATGATCTATTCCACAATATTAGATTATATGCTGGAGAATACTATTCATGTCATATTACTACAATAATTTCCACATAATATGCTTTTATAAATAATATCATAGCTTCTTTTATGAAAATGCATAATGATTTTATTGAAACATGAAAGTTTTTCTTACTGTCAATAGGCTTACTGTCAATCAGTGGTGAAAACAGGCAGGGCATGAAAATTGAAAAGCAATCCATGCAATTGTGTTGTGTAAGGGCTGGGTACTGCAATCACTATTAATAATACCTCTGCTATCATTCATCAGTGTTATTATGAGAGCTGTTTGTGTAAATTGTGTTTTCAAAATGTCTGTTGTGATGTGTAGTGCTATTGGTGAAAGGAAAGGGCACTGCCTGCTCTAAAGGGATTGTTTTACTGTACAGAGTTTGCAGTTGAAAGGCTGAGGTCAGCTGTTGTACCTGACCATTTTAACCAGTCTGTTCCAAACCTTGGGTCTGAGGAAAATCTGCTTCTGTAGCCATTGTGTATTCTTGCTGCCTAATATCAATTAGTATGTCATAATAATTAGTTCTCAAGCGCATTATCTTCTATTTAATTTTTGGGAAGTGGTTTTATTGTTATTTTCAACCCAATAGAAGAGTAGCCTTCACAATGTCATCTTCTTTTTAAAACACATGCACCTTTCTCTCACATATATATTGTACAGCTAGAGATGGGGTATTGTGTATTCACTGCAGAAATTCACTGAGAGATGCAAATGATTTGTTTTCCTGTGACCTATTTGTTGTGCAGCACAAGAGGTTGTATAATTCTGTACTATAGGGGATATATTGTATTATGAAAATCCCTCTTTTCTTTTGTGGAAATACATTTTTGGTATCAGGAGTGCCTTCTAACCTACTAACTGTGAAATAAAACAACCCAATCAGTTTTTTGTGGGCTGCCTTTTTTCATAAGTCATGGCATTTAGTATGACATTGGCGCCGCTTCCTACATCACGTGTAGGCTCAGGAGAATTGTCCTCGCTAATCTGAATATCTCCACCCACGGCTTATTTTTTATGCCAACATCTCAGCATCAATCAGCAGAAAACCTTCACATGTGTGCTATCCTTCTGTCTCACTGTATTTAACTATTAACCTATGTCAGTATAACGCAAGACCGGTGAAAACAATTTATATTAATGGGAGCCTATTATGCTTTTTGCAAGACACAAAGAAGTGGTGACCCCCATTTGTTTTCAATGAGAAAATTTGTCAGCCTCAATGCATCTTTGTTGTGGGATGAGGCCTGTTTTGGAAGCTCACTTTTCTTTGAAACTAGCCCCTGTTGATCATCACCATATCACGGCAAATTGACAGAATACCAGTTGTCTTAAATTATCCCTATGTCAATTTTTTGGGAATCTTTTGCAGTCACCAAATTTGAATTCAAAAGTGAAAGCATCAAATAATGAGTTGTAATGTTTCAGAATTGTAGAGGGTTATTTGACTTACCAAAGAACTTCTTTTTTATTTTATTTGCATTTTTCATGATAAACCAGCATTTTGGGGACTGGGATTGCACAAAATGCATGCTGGAGATGTTTTTGAGGATAACAGCAGAAAGCCATGAATTCAGAGACATAAGGTGTTTTATAGCGCCTTTTTCACAATATTATGAAGTCCTGAACAGTTGCTGGACGTACCATAAGAGCAAGTTTGGTATGTTTGGCATGGTGATAATTAGAAAATACAATTGCTTTGCAGTTCCAAAGACCCTTCGGTAAGTTCATACCAAAGACTTTAACTTGGACTTTTGATCAAAAAACATTTGCATGTACAGGGCTTTGCATCTCATATCCTTAAGTGTGGCAGATGTGTCTGGTTCTAACTGAGCTCTTTATTGCAGAGACATTTGCAAACATGTACACACATTTCATGCTGTCATTTATCAGCCCAATAGTATTCTTTATTAATATGAATGAACAGATATTCATGTAAATACAATCAGATAAGCCCATTTCAGCCCAGAATACCCCTAACTATGCAAATGTCTTCAATTAAGTGTATTAATGCGGTCTTATCTGTGTTCCTGGTGACTGTTTAAAAATAGTTGTTTTGCGCGCTGTATCTTAATGGGTAATAATTTTTCAGCCAATAAATATCATATTATCTACCTCTCTATCAATTGTTCTCAGATTAATGTCTCAGTATGAACATGGTTTTTTGAAATTGTTTTCGCTTCCTGAATCTGTCTCATTTTAAATGATGATTTGACGAGTACGCTTGGGAGATAGAAGGGCGCTATAGCCTGTCCCAGTATCCAGTCAACAGAAGGCAGGAATAAACCCTGAATGGTCTGTCAATGTATTGCAGTACAGACCCATTCAGACATCATTCATTCACCAAGTCATGCCAATAGAAAATTCAGTCTCTAATTACTTGCATATGTAGTGTAGCCTACTGTGTGTCTTTGAACTGCTGGTGGAGACACACCAGCTCCCATCCGAAAGGCCCACCTTGGATTCAAATTAGTTGTGTAGTAAAGCCGCTTTCACACTGGACACGAAACGAATTTTTCGCACGACAGATTACATTCAAAGTCAATGCCAAGACGCGAATACACGTGAAACGAGTGTATTCGCGTCTGTGCATTGACTTTGAATGTAATCTGTCTTGCGAAAAATTCGTTTCGCGTCCGGTGTAAAAGCAGTTAAACAGTATGACACACTACTTCACCATGCTGCCCCCCGAAGTAAGCCTAAATCATGAAATTACATAACGGATTTGGTGAAAAATCTGACTGAAAATTTGTTTGGAGCCAAGCAAAGATATGAAGGAAATAATGAAATGAAGTCAGACATGGACACAACAAGCATAAAAAGTCGAATTCGACTGTCAGATTCACGACTGGAAAATACTTCAGCGTGAGTTTTGGTATCAGTCAAAAGTGCCGCATTCTACACAAGTTTTAATGTCTTTTTAATTAATTCGCGTTAAAAACTAATAGAAGCATACTGAGAATAGGTTGCGAGGAAAAAACTGGCAGTAGAACACACATAGCTTTACATGCAGACAAAAAACAACATGAGAGTGCAAGTCACACATTATCTAATGTACTATTGTGATATGGTACCAAATATTTTAAGGAGGCTTATCTGGCAAAAAAAAAAAAAAAACTCTGGAAACCCATGAAAGCAATATGGAAGTGTCACTTTTAATAAGTGTAGCAAATTGAATTTATTGAGATGGCAGATGCAATCAGTCTGTGTAAGTAATGTTACTTCAGAGATCACACAGCCATAAAATAATACAATTAAATTAATATTCAGAATGCATCTGACTGCGATGCATTGTTTTTAGAGCTTCAGAGCAAAATCGGCTGATAGGCTTCTGGTGGGATTGTATCTTTGTTGATTAGATTATTCTATTTCAAAATCAAGTGATATACTCCCTAGTATCTTCGATCATTATGTCCTGACTACGATTTGTTAGGCAGATTAAATAATGAAGTAGCCCATTAAACCAGTCATAATACAACTGAAATTGTAAATAGATATATTTATTTTGCGTTTTACTTTCCACATGCGTGGAAACGACAGGCTACTCTGTTGCGCATCGTAAAGGTGAAAGAGACAATTCCAGTGAATTAAGCGTATAAAACCCATCAACGGTCCGATTATGTTCAGATCTTGGCGTCGGGCATCATGTGAACGGTCCGTGGCCATGCATTGCTAAGTATGGAGTTGAGCACTCAAGGAGCTGGGTGTATAAACACCGCGTGAAAGCGGCACCAACTCCTTCCCCATTAAAGTTTCTTGGTAACCAGTACGCTCTCCTTTCTGCCACTGGGAGGCACTCATTCAACACAGACATGAGTATTCACTCTAGCACTGAGAAGAGCAAAAAGGGAGCATTACCGCATTTACTAGATGTTTAAAATGCAATGAGTGCGCCGAAAAATTTCAAGGTGACGATATCGCCGAGGAAGACGAATACGGCAGGTTATTTAAACTGTATTCAGTCACGATATCGTTAAAACGACTCGAAATTGCGTCGGCTGCAGTAGCCTACTACAGTTTGGGTACATGCCATCCCCGTTCAAGACAAAACAAGCTGAGGATGTTGAGAGCGAATAAACCGTTTAGTATGTCATATTTCGCATAAAATTCTCAGCAACTTAGTTTCCCATTAACAAGAGACGATGTACCCGCAAATAATCTAAACGTAAGCACCTGAAACGAAAACAGTCGACAAGGCTATATCCTATGGCGATTCTGTCATATAAATCCAAGAGGATCCATAATTATACGCGAAGAAAAATTATTGCTTAGTTTTTTTAATGCAGCATTCTACTAGCATGCCGCGCTAATATGCTCGGACTAGGCTAGAAAAGACGATGAAGTCGACAGAAGGGGGTGGAGTTGCGAGGAGCAACGAACCCGAGGTCAGTTTGGGGGGCTGTCTGTTATACGGGCGTTTTAATACCTTCTCTGTTCATTGATTTTGAAGAACACCACCAAGTGGCATACAGCAGAGATAAACTGCGAGGCTGGTATGGGAGGAAATGCGCCCGATGCGCAAAAGGAACGCACGTGGAATTACGCACGGACAGAAAAACTCATGCAATTGCCTATGCACTGGCTTGCCTGGCTATGAATATTCATCCTCATCGCTTAAACTATATGAATTAACGTGCACGAATCTTCTGATGGGGCTTTGTATTTAAAACGGCGTAAAAGTGGTGATCATTAAGTTCTATGTATTGTGGAACCAAATTGTGGACCCTTGTAGCAGCAGTGATGTGAAAACCATACCTGTTGCTGAGAACTTTTTCGCTACATATCTGATCCATGTTTTTAAAACTACTTTACAACAACTCACAACAAAGTAGTGAAATCTGCCTTGCATGAATGTTTCGAGAGACAATCGGATTGTTAAATTGTCCGTCGACCTAAACGCAGGGTGACCACATATACAAGTATCATGACCATTAATTCATCCAAATCCAAGATAAATTAATAGAGAATTAAATTATTTATATCGATGACAACTTTTTCCTCAAGATAATGATGGATAGAAATGACTACTCTTGAAACTAAGCTGAGGCATAAAAAGTTAGTAGCCACCCCAAAGCCAATCTCTCGCACATGAACAATAAACCCCCAACCCTAGATATGTTGTAGCATACCTAAAGTTTGTGGGGGGCGTGATGCCTCTAAGCGCACTTCTCACTACTTATGTATCCATTTCACCAATGGATTTGCGAGGACACCAACACTTCCCTATGTTTTTCACAAAAGTACAAATTGTTTTCCTGAATGACGATGAATGCTGTCTCTTCATCCATTACGGAGTCAGGATTTGTCAAAGCATATAGATATCAGACATCTATTTGTCATATCTGAACCCTGCATGTATTTCATGACAATATATCCCATCCCCCAAATATACTGAGAAGGAAGTAACATTGTTTCCCATCCAAGAAGTGCTGAAATGAAAATAATGGATCAAAAACAGATTTGTTTTCTTTTTTTAATTAAGATTATAAATTTAAACAAATATCTTTAAAACAGTTTTACCCGGTGATATACAATTTCATATGCACAAAAATACAAGAATATCAACAAAATATGCAGAGAACGTCTGAAAACGTTTTTATTTCAATACACATAGTGCTTATATTGTGAGGATGCATGGCTAAAGTCACAAACTTGCCTTTTTAGAACAAAAGGTCTAAATAGAAAAACTTCTAACTCGCAAATTCAAGCAATGCTGGCACCGTGAGTTACTGTGAAGGAAGGCTTGATCAGTAACCTGTAGAAAAGTCAAAGGGGGATACACATGGGAAACGCTCAGCAGACGATATTGTAATTAAAATACATGGTTTGATTATGCGATGTACTGTCTGTGCATTCTGGGAGCTGTAGTGATAATTCACTGCTCCAATCAAACGTGTGATGAGAGGATTGACACAAATGGACTACAAGTCCCACAGAACTGACGCCACACACAGCAACCCGGTCAAGTACACAGGTGAAACAGTTATTGAAAGAATACAAACATGTTCTTTTACATTAAACCGCAGCTGAGAGTAAGAAAAGTTTTTACGCCGTCACTGGTTTGTTAATATTTTATCCAGGTTACAGACGTGCAAATTTTCTTTTCAATGGTTTCTGTCTAAAGCCAAATGAGCCAATTGTAAATGCTCAAGTTATCACATAGCCTACAAAACAAAAACAACGACGATCGAGTATTTCAAAAAGTCATTCTTTAACACAAGTAATCTTATACATTCGTCGCTTAGAGTACCTAAACTAAATTGTATGACACAAATGTTTTGGTGGGATTTCACCAAGCTGAATGGCATAGTTTTCCAGTTCAGATAATTTCTTAATAATATACGGAATTATGTAGTGTAGACTAGTGAACAGTTCTGTTGATTGGAATTTTAAAAATAAGAGCGACACATTCAATCATTATAAATGTTTGTCGCAAGAGTAGCTAGCAGTAGCCCCTATGCATCAGTTAAGGCAACGAAATTAACTTCGTTTAGGGATTTGCAACCGTTCAAAATGTTTTAAAATCTTTAGGTCAGTCAAAAGAAAAGCCTGCACATCACGTAACCATCTCCCATTCCGAGCAAAAGAAAATGAAATAAAACCGCTCGATAATTAAATAGCCTATGTGCTGTTCTTGTAAAAATAAAGTCAATATTATTTATACTCTGTACAATTTGTTTACCTAATTTTGTCTAATTTACCACGGAGTCAAAAAGCCACAATAGCTCGAGTCCATGCTCCAAGGCTCGCCAAGGCTTGTGTGCTACAGAATTGTCCGTTTAGGGTTTGCTCAATGTCCGCCTGCCTGCTCACTAGCCCCGTAAAGCCCGATCCAAAAATGGAGATCAAATTGGAAATGTTCGAAGAGTCCAACTGGTCGGAATTCAGACAGGAAAAGTCGTCGAACCTTGCTCGTTTACACGGCGTAAAATCCAAAACCTCCTCAGGTTCTGTCACATAATACCCAAAGTCAACCTTGCGCTTCTTAGCTGGGGTTTGTGCGCCCTGACAACACTGCTGAAGCGGCGCGCAGCAGTCCTGGTGGAGGTACCCGTTCTCGACAGTAGTTACTACATGCGTGTCCAGATCCAGCACCGTAGTTTTGTTGCAGTGCATTAGGTTAGTTTGTGAAAATTCACAGTTCGAGGATACTGGGTATGGTTCGGCACAGCAGCTCCGGTAGAATGAGGTATCGGGCTCCTTGCACACCTCTTCAGCGTGGAGAGATAAAGGCGCGGAACAGGCAGTGGTGGTCTGGATGTGCGCGGACTGCACAGTGTGGCTGACGGGCAGTGGCGCACCGCACAGGCTCACCGGCTCGCTTCCACTACCGTTACCGCAGCAGTCGTCGCTCTGTTCCATACAGTCCTCGCCCAAGTCCAGGGGGTTCAGCTCCTGAATTTCGTTACAAACAGTCATTACTTCCTCGTATTGCTGCATCCTGTAAACCTCCGCGTACTTCTCACTCATGTAGAGCTGCCTCGCGTTTCTCAGAACGTAGGAGACCAAGAGGTTTTTGTGCAGCTTGATTCCTCCTCTCTGCGTCCTGGAGTTGTGAATTTTCCGTAAAGAAATCGAAATCAGACTTTGTGCGTCCACAGCACACTCCATCGTGTTAATCGTAAGCGAAATAAATTTGACTTTCCTCTTCGTTGGTCAGGAAAACAAACTCTTTTTGAAAGAAATTACAATATTTCATTTGGGGCGAAGGCTTGAGTCAGGTCTATGGAGAAACATTGAACACAGCTTCCCTCTCCCATATGTATGTGAGAAAGCTTTCATCGGCTTGTTCGGCTTAGCAAGTAGATATATTTCGAAGAGGTTTCGGCCCACATCTGATACTACCAATAAGAGCCCAAGTTGGTCGAAGAGTGACTCATATCTCCCGCCTACAGCTGCATTTCCTAGCCAATGAAGTAGAGGCGGTTCCTCTGTGCTATTCAAATACCAAACTGACTTTACCAGAGTGGAATGTTCTCATGAGACGATTTGAAACGGAGTGCGTCCGATGCACAATGAATGCTGCACCATACAACGCGAAGTTCTTTTAAAACTTTTTTTTCGAAGTCTGACTCGGCAGGACTACGCATAAAATGGCACAATATGATTTCAAATTTAAGAATTACTAGTTTTTATGCGTATTAATCTTAATGTTAGAGATTTTCCTCTTCAACAGAAACATGAAGCCCGTTGTCTGTGTTCACATTGCACTATTGTGCGTGAGTTAATTATTCAAGATTAAAGCTGCCAACAGAGCTCAATCGAAAATAAATCGATAGCTTTTAGTTTTGGAGTGGACTGAGTATCCGCTACATGCCTTATAAAACATGTCTAATTACGTTCATTCGTCATGCATAAGTGTGAAGTAGCGAATCATGTCAGGACAATGCTTCAGCTTACATTACAACTGCCACCCTCATAGTTATCATTTCCAGACTGTAATCCGCTATTTCAAAAATGTTGTTTCCCAAATTAAGAAAAAAAAAATCAACAAAAAAAGTGTAACATTTTCTTGCCAACCGTAAAATTCACAAAGGCTAAACATAAGTCGGGCGAATGCTTTCCAAATTGGAGCAATTATAGATCGTTTGCGTACTAAACAAGGTTCAACAAGATGCGTATTTATCGCGCAGCAACTGTATAGATAATAATAAAGATGATGAATAAATACGATTGCGAAACATCTCTACTGTGATCTGGAAAAATCTAGTGAATTTATCCGTGGCAAGTATTCTTGCAACAGAACAAAAACCTTTAGATTCTGGACTTTTCCCAACCGAAAAAAAGTAATAAAAACTTGATTTTGACAGTTCAAATAACTCTAATAGCTAGTGTTTTACGATTCTCTCTCTTAATTATCCTACTGCAAATGAGGTTCATACTCAGTTTCTCCCAAAAGTGACATATGTAGCTACTAGGTTTTTCCAGATCACAGGAGATCTATAGCCCTAATATACACTGCTAAAAAATAAAGGGAACACTTAAACAACGCTATATAACTCCAAGTGTTCCCTTTATTTTTTGAGCAGTATATACACATTACAAGAAAATCAGCAGGAGCGAGAGAAAACTGTGCTAATTTTCTGTTATTATTGTTATTATTATTGTTGTTGTTGTTGTTGTTATTCACTCCCTCCCCCCCATGACTATCAGGAGGATCATGAAAATTGCGCTAATGTATTTTCTTTTTTTGCGTAGTGAACACTCAGTACTTCATACAGTTAGTCTCTCAACTAAACAAATTATATGAGGCCAAATGCAAATTGCAACAGAAAGAACACTGGGCAATTCGGAGATTAGGGGTTGTGGTGACGTCAAGAAGGCTGAACTGGGTCCTAGTCCAACAAATGAATGAAACAAATGACAGAATAACAAAAGTAGTTCAGAAAGTAGTTCAACGTGAATTTTGTTATAAACAGATACAAACTAAATGATCAATATACTCTAAACCTCAAAATTGCATATTTCTCTCTGCTCTGAAATATTCAGGCCTATTCGAGTAGCTTTTAACACAGCACTTGCAAGGGTTCAGCTTACTCTGAGAGCTGTTTTAGCATTGAACATTTTATATTGAACATTGAGCACAAAATGAGACTTTGATTTCATATTTGAAGGTGTAACAATGAAATCATTTTGCATAATGGGTTCATACGGAGAGTTGGTTGGGAAGTGATTCATCAGCTCAATAAAAAGCACATTTTGGACAGTTACTGTGATATGTAGTGTAATATCAAGAATCTGATTGCAAAGGCCTGCAATGATGGTTCTCATACACAGTGACCTTTATTAGTTTGTTAAGAATTAATTTTAAATTTTTTTTTTGCAAAATAGATGTTTATTTTTGCTTCAATATGAGTTGTAATGAAAGTCTTCCATGGATATTCTGTGATGCCCCTCCCCCCAGGCATTCCAGATCTTTGACTATCTGCCTTCATCAAATCCTAAAGTTCCTTAAATTAATTAGCTCACCTGTTCTTCCTTAGTTAATTAGTGTTACCTTGTCTATTTAAGCCTCAGTTCTCCCCCTCACTGTCAGGTAGCCTTAATGTGTAACACCAGTATAGTATTGTTCAGTACAGTACAGTACAGAATTGTTCACCAGTATAGAGTAGGTGATCCATTCTCTCTGGCAAGTGCATCGATCATAGGTTTTTCCTTGTGTAAGCTTCCTAAATTATTAGATCATATTACAACCCCAATTATGAAATAGTTGGGACAAAGTGTAAATTGTGAATAAAATCAAAACAAATGACTTTTAAATCATACCAGCCACTATTTTATTCACAATACAACAGAGATAACATATCAAATGTTGAAACTGAGAATCTTTACAATTTTCTCCATAAAATGAGCTCATTTCAAATTTGATGGCTACTACAGGTCTCAAAAAAGTTGGGACAGGGCCCTGATTACGATGGTGTGGCATCCTCTCTTCTTTTTAACACAGAGCAGAGGCATATTGACATTGAGGAGGCAAGTTTCTTGAGATTAGCCCTTGGAATTTAATCCCATTCTTGTTTAATACCGGCTTCCAGCTGCTGGAGAGTTTTGGGCCTCCTTTGACGGACTTTTTGTTTAATTATACACCAAATTTTCTCAATCGGTAAAAGATCAGGACTGCAGGCAGGCCAGTTCAACACACGGACTCTTCTACTACGAAGCGATGCTGTTGTAATAGCTGCTGTGTGTGGTTATGCATTGTCCTGCTAAAATACACAAGGCCTTCCCTGGAATAACTGTCATCTGGAGGGGAGCAAATGTTGCTCTAAACCTTTATATACCTTTCAGCATTCGTGGTGCTTTTTAAAACATGCAAGTGTCCCACACCATATGCACTAATGCATCCCCATACCATCAGAGATGCAGGCTTTCGAACTGAACGCTGATAACAGGAAGGGTGGTCTTTCTCCTCTTTAGCTTGGAGGACACGACACCCATGATTTCCAACAAGAATGTCAAATTTGGACTCGTCTGACTGCAAGACACTTTAGCACTTTGCTACAGTCCATTTTAAATGAGCCTTGGCCCACAGAACACAGCGGCGCTTCTGGATCATGCTCAACAATGGCTTCCTTTTTGCATGATTGGGTTTTAGGTGGCTTCTGTGGATGGCACGGTGGACTGTGTTTACAGGCAGTGGTTTCTTGAAATATTCCTGGGCCCATTTCATAATTGTAATGACAGAATCATGCCGGTAGAGGGTTACAGTGGCATCTGAGGGCCCGAAGATCACGGGTATTCAGGAAAGGTCTTTGGCCTTGTCTCTTACGTACAGAGATTTTTCCAGTTTCTCTAAATCTTTTGATGATGTTACGCACTGTCGATGATGAGACCTTCAAACCCTTTGCAATTTGATGTTGAGGAACATTGTTTTTAAAGTATTCCACAATTTTTTTACGCAAGCCTTCACAGGTGGGAGAGCCTCTGGCCATCTTTACTTCTGAGAGACTCAGCCTCTCTAAGACATCCCTTTTATAGCCAATCATGTTACACGCCTGATGCCAGTTAACTTAACTACTTGCTAAATGTTGTTTCAGCTGATTCTATTATATATTAATTGCTTTTTCAACCCTTTTTTGCCTGTGTCCCAACTTTTTTGAGACCTGTTGCAGCCAGAAAATTTGAAATAAGCTCATTTTGTGGATGAAAATGTAAAATGTCTAAGTTTCAACATTTGAAATGTTTTCTATGTTCTATTGTAAATAACATATTGGCTCATGTGATCTGAAAGTCATTGCATTTTGATTTTATTCACAATTTACACTTTGTCCAAACTATTTCAGAATTGGGGTTGTATAAATTGTAAGGCTAACTTACATAAGAATATGACCTGAACTGTCGGGTATGTAAAACTTTTTTCAGCACACTTTCTTAAAAAAGAAGTCCTATTACATTTGGCTTGGATGATTGCTTTCTGAAATATTTTCCTGCTGAAACAAAGGACCAAAATTAGCAAAGCAATGTAAAAATATTGGATCCACCATTTTACTGTCACAGTTATAATGATAATAATTATAATTACAGAAGGCAATATTTTTCATTGCATAGTTTGTGAAATATTATTTTTATGCCATGTCAGAAGTCTGAATTGAGTGTGGGTATCTTACAGTTCAGAGACAGTGCTTCACCACCTGAGCATCTTAATAATGCCTGAGAACTGAACCTTTCCCTTTTAGTTGTACATTGCAGGAAGAAATCAATAACTGAATTTGTAAGTAATGCAGCCTATTGACCTAGAATTATGATGAGCAACTCAGTGTATGTGTGAGAGATTGGACACGTGAAATTCTGATGATTGCAAACTGAAACACAATACCATAACCAGAAGTGGAGTATATGCGGTTGTTATGCAATTCATTTGCAGTAATACTGTTGTAACTCTATTTGGATTAGTGGCAGGAGATCTTTGGCTAAACCCAACCTCAGATTTGATCCTAGAACCTTCTAATGCTGTTTACTTCTTATTTTTTGCAGATGTAGATGTAGGCTTAGATATTTGAAGAAAGAAATATATTTTCCTTGTAGTAAATGTTTATGTACAAGGCCAGTCATTTATTATATTGAATGTTTCATGAAGTAGAAAATGTAATAATGTTGCCATATCACTCTTTTATTGAAATCTATCAAAGCCAATCACATTTTTTTAATATTGAGAAATACAACTTTATTTCTATGAAAGTTGGGATGGTATTGAATATAGAAAGAAAGCAGTGGTTTGGAAATCACCTTTGACCTGTATAAAACTTCAAACAGTATGAGACAAGACTTTTTATTTCATACCCAATCAACTATATCTTCTGTCTTTTTAAAATATGTGCTCATTGGGAATCTGATGTCCACAACATATGCAAAACATTTGGGACAGGGACAATTTAAAACTCAAAAAGTTTTGGAATGCCAAAAAGGGTGTACAGGTGTTGAACTTGTTATGCAATCTTGGTTGGCCACAAAAGGAGCATCCACAAAAGGCCCAGTTACTTACAAGGAGTGGTCGGGGCTTGTAATTTTATAGGGAAACAAAGCATGATTGAATGATCCAAATGTTTAAAAACAATATGTCTCAGCTTGGTATTTTAATGATTTCACCCTATACATTGCTTGATATTATTAAAAGATTACAAAAATCTGGAGGAATCTCTGCGCAAAATATATGGTTGAAAATCATTACTGAGAGCCCCCAATTGCCGATTGTACAGAGGGTACCACATTGAAGACTGACATGCTTTTGCGATAAATATGACCACATGAGCCGTGACTACCACGTACGCCATTCATTCATCATTGCATTTTGAAATGCAATTTAAGACTGTGTTATACACAGAGTAAGACATTTGTAAAAAAACAACAAAAAACCAGAAATGCTGTCCTCTTCACTGAGCTCGTCTGAGTTTGCCTGAAGCTCAATGGAAATGTGCTTTTGTCAGACTGGTCAATCTTTCAAACTGTTTATCATAATAATGAACCTTGTGTTTTCCAAATTAAAGAAAAAAAGGTCCAAAGAAAAGGTTGTTGGTACCAACGTTAAGTTCAATGGCTAGAATTTTTCATGGTATGGGAGTGTGTTAGGGCCATGGCAACATGAATATCAGCATACAGTAGGTAACATTAGTGCTGAAGAACATATATGCATTGTGTAGCAGCATATGTTGTCATTAGGATGAGATCTTTTCAGGTAAGACCCTGCTTATTTTAACAGGGCAACGGCAGGGCACAGTCTGAATGTAGTACATTAGTGTGGCCTCCTAACTGAAGAATGTTGCTGTTAGATTGGCCTACCTGCAGTTCCCTTGAAAATGTGGGGTGCTTTAAGAAATGCAAATTCCAATAGGCACTTCAGAAATTTAAATAGCTGAAAGCCGACATAAAGGACGAATGAGGGAAAAATCATTCCGAACTGGAATAATCTGTGACCTCAGTTCCTCAAAAGTTTACTTTGATGGCTGTTAAAAGGATGGGTGATGTAACACAGTGGCAAACACACCCCTGTTCCACCTTTTCTGGAATGTGTTATAGGTATAAAATTCTGAGTGTCTTTTTCCAGAAAACAGCAAAGGAGGGGAAAAATTAAATATCTTGTTTTCGCATTGTTTTAAAATTTATACATACCAAGAATGATCAGCAAATCATTTTCTTCAATTAAATAATCAAATTTCTCTTTTTAATTACTTTTACCATATCAGTGCTTTGTTCAGTAAAGGGGTAATGCAAAACTTATCAAAATTGACTTACACATGGTTACATTTTTATGATGATATTAATATTATTATTAGTACTAGCAGTAGTAGTAGTAGTAGTATGTCATAACACCATTCTTTCAGTATATAATCACAAAACACCTAGCGAGTGGCTGCATGGACAGCTTTGTGGCTCCACAATCAAAGAGAAGGATAGAAGTAAGAAGCCAATAACATTGATGTGTGATGAATGATGAAAACATTTATGAGGAGAGTGCAACGAGTACAGTCATCACCATTTAGCCTGGAGCACGGTCCACATACAAATGCTACCTACTGTTTGTCAGTTACTTTATTTGACTGAAACTGAATGAGAGCTATTTACATAAATGTGTTTGGTCATGAATTGAAAATTACATGCATTAGACCACATTTCCATTACCAGGGAACCTGGTCACAGCAAATACGTGAAGCCCAAAATTTGAAGTCAAATACTAAAAGGGTTTTCTGCTTTCCAGTAAGGCCTCTGAGAAGTCAAGATCATTCAAAATACCCTCATGGTGTTAACATTGTCATTCCAATTAGAAAGGGATGCTAACTCCTTCATTTTATTACAAGCTCCTTATAACTGCACCTCTTTGGCCTGGCTGGCCTAAAATGGACTAATGGGATTCAAAGGGTAAAGAACCCAGGTTCGGTGTATCGAGAAATAACCGAAGAAGCATTATTGAACGCTGAAAAAGGCTGTTCCTTCATAGGAAAACCTTGGTATGGTATGCACTCATTACCCACTTTTAGAAATGTAGCTGATGTACAACCACAACTTCAAAAAAGTTGGAATGGTATGGAAAATACACATAAAAACAGAAAGCAGTTATTTATAAATTTACATAAATTTGTATTTCATTGCACACGGTGTAAAGACAAGATATTCAACGTTTTGTGTGGTCAACATCAATTTGTTTGTTAGTATACATCTATTCCTGCCATTCAGGCCTGCAACTCATTTCAAAAAAAGTTGGGACCAGGGCAATTTAGAACTAGTAACAGGGTCAAAAATTTGAATAATCATATGATTTGAAACAGCTGACATTAGCAGTTGATTTTTCATGATTTGGTACAATTGCAGCATCTAGGAAACGCCTAGACCTTCAGGAGACCTTCATGGACCGAGGATCGTCAAGTTGTCCACAGAATTGCAAGAAAATCATTGATAGGTTTAAAATCAATATTTTCCAAAGATTCATAGGAGAGGATTTGGGTTTCTCACCCTCAACATTGTGTAACATAGTTAACGGATTCAAGGAATCTGGAGGTATTTCTGTGCATACAGAGCAAGGGTGCAGGCTTACGTTAAGTCCCCATGATCCCCAATCACTCAGTAGGAACTGCATCAAAAACTCATTTATAAGTGATATAGGCCTAACCACGTGTGCTCAGAGTTACTTTGGAAAACAATGTTCACACAGTAAAATACGTGGAAATATCCATAAATGTCAGTTACAACGTAACTATGCAAAAAGGAAGGCCTAAGTTAACATTGTCCCGAGGCGTTGTGGAATTCTCTGGGCTCAGAGGCATCTGCGATGGACCATCACACAGTGGAAATGTGTGTTCAGAACAGACAAGTCAATAATTCAGGTCTTTAAAAAGGACACTGTGCCCTGGACCAAGAAAAGGTCCATCTCAAAAGCCATGTAAAGAGAGTGGAAGCGAGAGAATCTCTAGCGCACACCAAGTTCAGTCACTATGCTAGCGAACTAGCCACAAGGATGTCCTGCAGACTAATTGGTAAAGATAGCAGGAATGAAATAACCACTATGAATGGCAAAAGAAAATCCTCCAAGCTAGCTTACGAAATAAAATAAGAATAACTCCAGTCGTAACCGAAGTGTGGGAACTACTGCATTAGAACAAAAGAAAGAAACGAAACTAAAGTTGCATGCTCCGCAGCGAGCGTGTAGAAAATGCCGAACCCCGGCACTAGAGCGAAGAGGGACCTAACCAAACGTCCGCTAAAAACGGAAAAATATCTGTCAGAACGCCGTCTAGAAAACTACCCAGCGAATGATTCGCGTATCCTAGACTACACCACTGACTGTTACCGGCTGAGAGTATAGATAACTCTGAAGCAGTGAGCAGCCCTGTTAGCAACATTTAAATAGACTTCCCACTGGTGTAACAGATCAGCAATCGAATCATTCAGGGAATCAGTCACCTTTGCAGAATTCTGTGCATCCTAGGGGACTTCCGATTAGCCGAGTTGCGGAAGTAACGTCGCTAGCATAACGACGATTCAGAAAATTAAGAAATAAGGAAAACTCAGAGGAAAAAAAAAAAAGCATGTCATGACCATGCCCGCAGAACAAACATTGTCAGAGTGAATAAAACCTAAATAAATCCATTCTCAGATGACAAGCCATGCTTTAACATGGTAAGAAGATGCACAGGGTTAGTGCCCTTGACTAGGGTACCTGGCACATTTGTGAAGGCACCATTAATGCTCAAAAGTACATGAAGATTTTGGAGGAACATGCTGCCTTCAAGACATCTTCCAGGAATGCTCATACATAGACAGGGTGAAACCGCGTTCCACAGACATCGCAGTGTGTTTAGTTTGTCAATGTGTAATAATTGTTATGTGCACCAATGACATCATTACAAAGAGATAAATACTTTGCTGTCCCATCTTTTTAAAAATATATTCCAAGAATCAAAACTGAAACTTTTTTAAAAAATTCATGTCGCAGAACATCAAGTACTGGGCTGTTGTGTTGTTTTCAACACAGCATAAGTCACAAGATAATTCACAAATCACTACTTTCAGTTTTAATTTTCATTTAACATACTGTTACAACTTTTTATGATTTGGAGTTGAAAAATAGGAGCAAGTTGTTTGTTGTAACATAATTCTTTTTTTCTGTTGTTGTTATCCTCATATGCATTTCCATTTGTGTTTTTGATAATAGTATGATACAGCTTTGAATCAGAGTACTCTCAGCATAAGCTAGACAAATTTAATTATTGATCAGTACAAGATAAACTGTAAAGTACATCTTAAACGTACAATGCCAGTGAAATCCTTTTGTAAATAACCCTTCTTTGTAAAGCATAACAAAGAAAGTCATAAAAATTCATTCCACAGCTTTGTTGAATTCTCAATTGCAATTGGTTTAAGAATGTTCTAGGGGTGTGCATTATTTCTCCAGAGGTAACTGCACAGTTATGAAGTATCCAGACATGTTAACCCTTTGGTACTTTGTATGAATCTGGCTTTTTTGAATTGCAGGCCAAATTTAACTGTCACTAACTGTTTTGATGTTTCAAACAATGGAAAAGAAGGCCATAAATTTGTGAAAACAACTTGTTTGAGGTTTCTGATATTCTTATTAGTATATTTGTTTAGTATGGTGATTGTGACAACTGGAAGAAAGCACAATGCAATAACAACTGTCAAAGTGGAACTATGATGTTGTAAAGCTAGTAACTTTGGCTGTTTGCTATTAGCAACCAAATGTAAGAAAGAAAAAACTAATGACCACACTGGACTTAGCTGTCGGTCATTATAAAAAAACACCTGAAAATGGTAAAGAGTCCTCTGAGAAATAACACCTCTCACGTGTGTAGATATTTTCATGATTGGCATGTTATATATTGTTTTCAGAAAACATTCAATGGTGGTGAATCTCCCAAGGAACGACTTGCCATCCAAAATTTCTTCAAGAGTGTATCGACCACTCATTTGGGGAGTCACAAAAGAGGACATGCTTTTAGAAGATAACAATCCTGTGAGAGTGTTGATCGAAATACAGTTTGTGGACTGCAGGTGGAAACCCATGAGAACACAAGGAGAATGTGCAGACTCTACAGTTATCCCAAGCCCTTCTTTGATGGAACATTTGCTTAATACAGCCACTATTACAGTAAGAATATGTTTTATAGCTATGAACCACCGCTTTAGGCCAACTTATTTTTGTAAATACTGTGTTTCTGGAAGTGGCTGGCCTCTTGTACAATGCATGACCCGTTTTACCATTTGACAGTATATGAACATTTTGCTAAATGAAGCAGCGAAAAAAAAAAAGGAATAGGTGAATGAACGGCTGAGCACAATTAAGAAGACAATTAACACAATTAAGTTAAGAAGAACGTAGAAAATACAAAAAAATCTGCCCTGAAACCCAAGAGAAATGTGCACTTCTTTCTACAATGTGTATTCTAATTTATAATGTGTTGCATCTTTGTAATTGATGTATCATTAATTTAAAATGTGTTGCCGAATTGCCACACACACACACACGCACACATAAAGACCAAACTTGTTTGCCAAAACGTCCAATTTAATAATAATAATAATAACAATAATAATAATAAAACTAGGCAAACAGCATGAACATCATAAATTACAAACACTAAGTAAGACCGCACTTCTCCCCTTCTGCATCCACAGCGCATTATATCAAGTTCACCAGGACGGGTGAACTCCAGAGGAGGGAATTCAGCCAATCAACGAGCACTTTGTCATTCCACATGGAAGATGGGCGGGTTTACAACTTCGATGATTTCTACTGTTTCCAAGGGGACCACATGTCAACCCTCCTGCACCAAGCATTAGTGCTGTTTTTCCGGTAAACGGATCGTATGATACACGAATCCATGCGTCCGTTTTGTCATTGCGTTGGCCTCGTCAGATTCTATTGACTCAACTCCACACCCATCTTTCTTTTTACGAATTCTTCTATCCGCAAACTTGATAGGAATCACCTTCTGTTCTCTTCGCTCATGCGGAATTTTCCTTGCCTGTCGGAATTCCACTGCACAGCGCCAGGACAAGTTATCAGGCGACGTATGATGATGAGAAATGCTGCACTACCGTTGTTATATAGGCCAGTTGACTATCATATTGAGTCCACAAACATTAAAAACATTCAAGGAGTAGTGTCACGATCACTGCGCATGCTCACAAAACGAAGCAAATCCGTTTAGCTGCAAGTCAAAATTTGTAAGGTATTATCTTCTTTGATTATTGGCGATGGTGATCAACTTGCATTCTTCAAATCCCATGGCTAAAGCTTCAAACAGTGATTTGAATCCTGGAATTTCCATAGAAAGCACCTTAATATCAAAAGCACAATGCCCGAGTAACGCAAGTATATAAATACAATGCAAAACAAAGATGGATTGGCAAGAACGGAATCAGATTATGACCTGCAGTCAAGCAGATTCACTCTATGAGGATGTACGCTCTGAACATGCTCTGTAATCGTGACATAGCTTGTTTAAGTTTGCATACCATTATGCAACATTCTGTAACTATTTAATGCTTATCCAGCTAACGCTTAGCAGTGAAGTGAAATAAAAAAAAAAAAAACTGAGACAATCTAACCAAAAGAAGTTTTAAGAGTTTATGCATACATGTGGGGTATGTTCCTTTGTTTCTAAAGGCTACAAGTTTTGTACGCGGGCGTGTGTGTGTGTGTGCGCGTGCGCACGTGTGTGCGCATATGTATGCTTGTGTGTTTGTGTGTGTATTCACGTTATTGTTACCTATTGGGGATAGGTATAAACACTGAGCTTATCGGGACCAAAGTCTGGTCCTAATATGGCATAATGTCATTTCTGAGGTCATGGTTGAGGTTAGGAGTCAGGTGTGAATTGAAGTTTTGTTAAGGTCAGGTATGATTTAGTCAAGGTTAGGGTTAGGGTTAGGCTGTCCATAAAGTCAATGCAATGTCCTTACAAGGATAGCTGCGCGGACTTGTGTGCGCGTGTGCATGTGTATGTCTGTGTGCGTGTGAATGGATTTCTGTTCTCAGTAAAGTTTTCATTGGCCCAGCTTGACTGGAATGTTGACTCTTCCTTTGACCTGTCGAGACTCATCTGTATGCCTTGGAGCTCAGGTGTTTTCAACACAGGGCCACCCACAACCTGCCTATTAAAGGCACAGTGTAGCTGAGAGAAAGACAAGCAAGGCTGCTGCCGAACTGTACCTCTGCGTCTCGCACATTCAATTTACAGGTGAATGGAAACTAAGAAAAAAACAGCTCCATCTGTGGAGGAGATGCTGTATTGCCGTCTTGCCCCCCCCCATCGCTAATCCCCATCTGCCTATCCTGCCACCCTCCTCCCTCTCTCTCTCTCTCTCTCTCTCTCACACTCTCGCTCTCTCTTTCTGTTTGCATTTCAGAGAGTCTGCAATGATTCGTATCCAACAGACTGTCCTGATCGCTCCTCACATTTTTGTTCCTTGAATGCATCAGTATTTTTGATATTTCTTTTTACCAGATAGTCAATAATTTGGACCAGAATATTTATGTACTGAATAAATCATTCATATGAAAGAAGCAACTAATTATCGGTCATGTATATATAGCTGTTATAGTTTCAAAAAACATCGGTAGAATTTGCTGTTTTAAACTTTGCTACCTGCCGATCAACACAGCTTCAGTGAGCTGTTAAGAAATGGCTGATACTGCACAGCTTCAAAACATTTGTATAGATGTACTCGATTGTGTCATTGTGCTTTATTTTTTACATGGGCGCCTGTTCTTGCAGCTCAACTCGGCTGCCATTTTTGAGAAGAAAGTGTACTTTCATGCAACCTATTGGTACCTACAGTATTGAATAATTTTACAACCACACAAGGCATGTATGTACTGCCTCTCTCTTTTTCTCCCTCTTGCTCATATGCATAATCATTCACTAAAAAGAAAGACTTTTTGTTACAAATCATACAGATTTTCTTTTCTCTGCAGTATTTTTTCTCTCTCACGCATACACACATAGGCCTACAATAAAAGCAAATGAAAAATGCTGCAAAACACAATATAATGCTCACAAGGTTTGTTGTCTTTTTTTTGTTGCAGTCACCAGCTATTGGAATCTGGACAGTTTATTTTTGACCCTGTTGCATCTAGTGGAGGAGGACTCAGTATTACTCACTCGAAATGCTGTGGGTGTTCACATTAGATATGCAAAAAAAAAAAAAAAAAAGAAACCCAAAGATTTTGTTATGTAAAATAAGCATATTCACATGGTTTAGATATATCTAATATTTTCTCTGCTACATTTAAATGTATTTTGTGTTCTTTTTAAATTTTTGTTTTAGTAAAATTCAGTGTTGGATATCAGAAGCAGCTGCCTCAAATGAGCCTAACACAGTAGTCCCATAACAGAGCCACAGGAAACCCCCTGACTTTCCCTCTTCTTCTTTTACTTTTGTGTTTTATTCCTCTTACTTTTGACTGGATATGTCCCGCCCCCAGGAGGACAAGGAGGGGAGTTGAAGGGAAGCAGGATCTCTCAGGAAGAAAAGCAGTCAGGGCAGTGACTTCACTCTGGAGACTGCTGTAGTTGGGGTCGAATCAATGCACTTGTTTCTGCTTTTCTGGGTACACATACATGCTCCCAACAAAAACTGTTCTTATTTTGCACATGTACTGTAGATATACAGAATGTGGGCAAGAGTTTTTGTGGCATACTGTATTTGTGTTTCCCAAGTTAAATGTTAGAGATGTGAACTTGTACTTCCTAAAATAAAATGGATTTTCATTTTACATATGATTTTATGTGTTCATAACTTGGCTGGAGAAGGTAAATCTTTGGTTTTATTGGCAAATGTACCATAGGGGAGTGAAATGAGGTTCTACATGCGGAGAATTGCTGCACTGAGAAGTTAGCGAATCTCATTGGTTTATCTCTGTTGGGTGAAGAACTTCCGTTGTGGGTTCCTTTTAAAAGCCTGCTAAGCATGCACCACTCTGTTTAAATGTACACTGTGCAGAGCAATGAGAGCCAGGTCAGGATGCCAAAAAGCACACACATTTTAAATATGGATCAGAATCTCTGATTTATTCAATTCCTGTTGGTCAAAATACAGTGGAAACACATAAAAAATCACTGTGACTGGAGTACATTAATTATATCAATATTTTCCATTATTGGATGTTAACTCCTTAGGATTTTAATACTTCAAATATTCTTTTGATTTGAGTAAGTATTGCATGATAGTGTATCATACGCTGACACCGAGCAATGGAAATATGAATCATTATGACAATGAAGCCAGATTTTCATTGTCCGTTAAAGTGGGTGGACCATCATATGCACCATTATGAAAGAGCAAGCTGATGCTCTTTTGCTTTCACTCATATTTTCCCAAGGTAGGTAGCACTGATAATGCCCCTTCGGCGTGCCACCCGCATCTACATTAGGGCACTGAGGTTGAAGCATGTGTTCTTCTGGTAACATACTCCCTTAAATAAAGCAGTCTTTTTAATAAATATAATAATTAATATACAACATTTTATAAAGCAGTAATCTGAAAACTCCTGGGCAAAGCTAAGTCGTTCTTCCCCATGACCTAAAGAGCTAAATCCCATTTTCATCAACTCCTGATCATTGTCTGGAATCTGTGATAGGCCAAACCCTCTGCTCCTCAATTCATGGTCCTCAAGGTCTAAAGACTCCTGGTTTTTCATCCTGCGTTTACCTGGGACTTTGGCGTGAAGCCAGTCTAGCCAATAAGAATTGCAAAATGTTTTATTAATTACCCAGAAAGAAAGAAAAGTGGGTCTGGACTTGACGTCAGGTGTGAAGGCAGTCTGGCCAATCAGCATTGCTAATTGTTCAGTTAATTGCCCCACAGGAAAGAAAACCCGCACTGGATTTGGATTTGAGGTCCAGATTTGCAGATTTGTGGCCTAACCTGCGTCCATAATCAGCACTTTTACCTTTAGAAGCGAACAGAGCTGGCGATACATGTTTCATGTTTGATTTGAGAACATTGCAGGGTAAAGGCAGGAGTGTATGAAAAGAAGATGAGTTTTACGCCTTAAACTTTAGTAAAATATGCATTGGGCTGAGACCTTCATCAGTCCCAGTATTCCCTGCACAAAGTCAGAACATACAGTGCAACAGAATAGCTAAGCATGGTATTCTGTGATTTCAGATCTGCTTTAAGACATAGGCCCTTGTCCAATGAGTTTGCTTTGGTTTGTTGACTTATATTTACTACCGATTTTGAAATAAATCATAAAGAAGTTTCTATTGAGACAGAAATGTAGTCAAGGTTTTAATCTCTGTGAAGCAAACCTATTATTAGTTAGCTGCGCGCCGATGCCTGGGTCTCATGCATTCTTTGTGAACTAGTCAGCTCATGCTTGAAAAATGTATACAAAATGGCTGCTTGATCCTCATAACCCGGATATCAAGGGCTTTAAACTGTGGGACTTGGCATTTTAGTGCAACTGATAGGAAACTGTGGCTCTGTATCTGTAAAGTGTTAAGAATAACTGTTTATGCAAATTATTATTGCATTCTGAATATTGTGAGCACTGATATGGTCTGTGGTTCAGTACCACACCACAGGGTTCGTCATGCTCCAAATACCAGTCCGGACAAGACTATGAGGAGAAGGGGAGAGCTCTTCCAAAGGGTGTCTAAGGGGAGTAGAATGACGGAATATCTTGATACCTACTGTTAGCAGACAATATTGTTCTCTGCTCCTCTGTGAGATTTGTCCTAGTCTTTAAAAACCTTTATTAGGTCCCTCTGCTTTCTGACTCATTTTGCATTTTTGATGAACTGATTTTTACAAACTATAAGGTTTGGACGGTAGACTGCTCCTTACTTAACCAGGAATGGCAGCGGCTACTGAGATGTACAGGCAGTAGGAAGAACACAGCACCCAAATTGCAGCAGAGCTCTGTCTTTTACCCAGTTTTAGCATTCAACCAGGTATATATACAAGGCTAGGGAGAGACATGGATTACCCTCAACCAAGAGGGAAAAAAACACAATGACCATCACCCAATATATATGTCTCCCATTCCCTTCCACGGGCAACATAAAAAGGGGTGGTGGCCACAATTTCTATGCAATATGCAATATTTACAATAGACACAGGTTCTTTTTACAACCTTCACGGAAAAGATAATATAAACACATTTAAATGTTGCACTGAGCAGTTTACTGTATCTTTAACAACTAAACAATAAACCAACAAAATCTAACTCCTTCCCAACATCCCTTCAGTTCACTAGGTTTGCTCCAATGAGGCTGATTGTGCACACCGACCCTCATCAGCAACACTCTCATGGGCACGCCTCCATAAGGATGTTGATCTCAGGAGCCACCTCAAAGAGAGAGAGAGAGAGAGAGAGAGAGAGAGACCAGAACCAAATCCAAAAACATAACCAAAGAAACATCTAACAATTAACCAACTAGTGTATCAATCCACTAAATAGGATCCATATTTAGCAGATCAATACAATCAACAAAAACTACACAAATAACACATCTTAATCAGATATATACTGAACAACAAAAGAAACGCAAATTAATTAAATGCAGACTGGAAAATAAGTTTGCACGTAATTATTTTCGAAAAGCAAGCTTATTACTAGTGCGTGCACATTTACACTGGTTTCATGAAACTTTTCTTCATTTTGGGTTCAATTTAACGGGGTAACCATAACATTACATTGACTAGCTAGCTAACTTGCGTTTCTTTTGTTGCTCAGTATATATGTTTATATGTGTTTAAGGTGTGCATAATGGAACTGTGCACCTGTTTAGTGAGGGAATACCTACAGCTCCCTCACACAAATTATAAAATGTTCTTCTGTCTTTAACTCTTCTCACATTGCTGAGCTTATTGTTAACATTTGTATTAAGCAGAAGGTCAACAACTGTGCTGCATAGCAGACTGAAATGTGCAGATATGAGAGTATTTCAAAATGGGCAACTTTACAGGCTAATGACTAGAATTGGAACAAAAAGAAATTGGAAAGAAGTATTGGAAACTTCCCACAAGACTTTTGGAGACTTAAATTGAAAGACAATTTTTGCTTAAGGTTGGGTGGTATTGCCTACTGCTTTGGGCTACAAACTTGGAACATTTATACACAGCAGCACAGTAAAGGAAAATGAATTAAAATTAATATAGCAACACATGTCCAGACTAATGAGAAATAAGGCACATGACTAAAGAAAGTTTCTCTGAAGTTGCTTCATAGAAGTACCGTTTTTGGTCACTTGACTCTCTAATTATTACGCCCCCGCCCTCCAAAGAGGAAAGGGGGCATTATGTCGACACCATGTCCGTTCGTTGTCCGTCTGTCCATCGTCCGTTAACTTTTCGTTTCCGTGGGATAACTATAGAATCCCTCGTCGGATTGATGCCATTTCTTAATGGCGTATTGGGAGTGGCTAGAGGAAAGTTCCTTTCGAAAACCAGCATCGTGCGATATCTAATATGGCCGCCACAGCAGCCATCTCAATATGCCCTTGATCAAGATACAGGCGGGGGCATATGCCACACTCTGCGTTGCTCTTGTTTTCATTATTTCATTATTACTCCTTCAAGAGTTTGTAGTTGGTAAATGCTTTTTCAAGTCACATAGAAGTCAGAAAGAAGAAACTAACCAAAATTATAGTCTATTTGCTACACTTATCTTGCATATAAAAATTAATTCCAACATTGTAGTGGACACTGGACTGAGCTGATTACATCCCACATCGAAGGGACAATTATTAATTTTTTACTGATGCATTTGTGTGATTGATGTATACATTTTATCATTTACATTATAATGAAATCTACATGTTTCAGACTGTGCTATTATATTTCCGAAGCGCAAAGAACTATGCATTACCAAGCATCAAATCATCTTAAATGAATCACTCTGCCTAAATAAACCTATCCCAAGTACCACACTCCGTAACTGGAGCAATCACTCTGTCAGTGTAGAGTCCTGATGTTCATCAAACACTTTCACACATAATGAGACATATTGCTGAGCACTGGTGAAACGTGCTGCATGTGAGATGTGCTGTGTGTGTGTGTGTGTGTGTGTGTGTGTGTGTGCGCGCTGCGCCTACATACCAGGGTATATCCACCAGCGGCAAGGGTCACCGTGGACACGTTTACTGATCCATAAGACAGAACTGGAGGTGGGTAGATTGTGTGGCAGAAGCAGAGAACCTAAAAAGGCCTTTTGGCCACAGAAATGTACACAGTTGTATTGCACAAAGTTAAAAATTCCCTATTTTTAGTTATTTATAGGGACAAGTGGGGCATGTAGATTTCTTCTGTTGCTGCGGAATTCTTTCTTATTTTGGGAGAGTGAATCCTTCACCGCTGCAGCACACTGCAGTCCACAGGCAGAGCTATGTTGTTGCAGTTGAGGGCGGCACAACTGCCATAGCCTGATCCAAGCATTCGATTGGTCACAGGTGCTGCTAAAACCCTCCCTCTCTGTCAAAGCTAGTGCCATTTATTTAACACAGCTCCTACCATCAGACAATGTTGGTGAGGACATACTGTAAATCACTGTATAAAGAGCATCACAACATGTAAATCATTTTATGAAGTCATTCTTTTAGATTTTTTTTTCTGAAGTTTTCTGCAATGTGAGAAAAGGGAAGATCGAATGCCTGTGTATTAACGGGCCCTGAGATATTATAAAAAGTAAACAAAAATTGGCCGTTCCAATCAGGGCGGACCTTATAGTTTGTGGCAATGAAAAGTTCACACAGCATTAATTGCTGAAAAATGGCTCAGTTGAACTTGCTCCGCCAGAATGACCTGAAATTCATGCAAATTCACACCCTTTGAAAGTCCAAGCAAATGCTTCCTCTTGGTTTAATTCCTTCAGAGGCAAATCCCAGGTACTTTGTAATTGGCCAACGGCTGATTAAACTGGTGAGCACGCCTGATTTGGGAACCTTTTTTCGAGGCAGTGGTGAAAGATTTTTCTCTTTTGAATACATGAAGCAACAGGACATTTGGTTCATGTGTGGGGAAGCCCGTGTGTGATTCAGACTGGAAACGAGCAGTTGCGCACTGACAATGAGGAAATTTTTTCACTGTGTCATTTCCTTCTCTTTATGTGTTTGCGGCAATTTTCATTCTGAGGCACTGAGCAGCTCAATGAGAGAAAAACTCTGTCACTCAAGGGTTTACAATTCTTTATCGAGATGCAGGCAAACATGTTTTCCTGTGATCCGCAGCCTGCTGTGCAGCTGAAAAACCAGTTTTTCTGCATTCACTACAAGCAATTGCATACTACGTACACATCCATTATGACCTTTGAACATATTTTTCTTGCCTTTCCTACACTGTCGCAAAAACAAACAAAGTAGGTGTGAATAAAATAAACTGCTTTTTGTCAGTTCAGATTTTGTATTTCATGAGAAAGCAGTGGGTGAATGGCTGTATCCCCAATGTACTAGTAAGTAGCCCATCTGTAGGGCAAGGAGGCTGCCTGCCCCTCTGAGGTTAGTCTCCTGATAGATAAGAAATGGTGGTTGCAGAGAGGAGGAACTGTGAGTCACTGTCTCCTGGGGTCCCCCTTGGGGGAGTCCCGCTTTCTCAGCCGACATGTGTCACAGCCCAACACTCCTGTTCTGACTGACTGAGTCCCTCTCACTCAACACTAGCTCTACAGGCAGAGCACAGGGTCTGACACTTGCTCTCATACCAGCTCTGGGAATGGGACACACGCGCACCCACACACACACATGTGTGCGCACTGCCCACCACACACACACACACACACACACACACACACACGCACGCACACACACACTGCCCACCACAAATACACCATAGCGTGTCTGCAGACCATAACACTGCTCATTTCCTGTTAGCTCAGTAAATACTTGGTGGCATTTAAACAGCAGATGTGAACATAAACGCTGTGCTACTGCTGGATGGGAAATGAGAATTCTCTTTGTAAACTTTATTGCTAAAAAGTTGCACAGGAACGATACGCCTTTTTGCAGCCCCATACCACACATGACTGCAGATTACCATGCTCTAAAATGTGAAATTAACCTTGTTATTATTATTATTATTATTATTATTATTATTCAAATAGCTGTGTAAAAAAACACAAACAGACGAAACACCAAGTGTGCCTTTGATGATGAGGATAGGCTTATTTCACTGATTGGTTTACCTATGGTTCTGAGAGGGCGGTCATTATCTAATGAATTAACTAGAAGAAAAAAAAAATATATATATATATGTATATATATATATATATGTGACCCAGACCAGGAATCAAGCGCAGAGACAGAGTACAATCCAACAATAGAATTAAATGATAGTAATACGATGGCAGTGGAATGGAACCGAGAAGAGGAAAGCACAGTTCAGTTCAGATGTTGTGGGTGAAGCAAAGTAGGCGTTACCAATCACTGGCCGGTGGCTTTCCGGGATGACTGCCAGATAGAGCGTACACTTAGTCAGAGCAGAACTGTCCCAGGGCAGGAAAAAGTAGCTTAGGAGAATGTGGTTCCAATCCTGATGATTGTAGAAGGATTGGGAACTTGTCACTAATAAACTAGACAGAGGAGCAGACTTGGACAGGATTGACAAGAACGCAGTCCTGAGTCTGGAGACCATGAGAAAGGCTTGGGAGCTTGTTCTTATTCAATAAATAAGGAAGGTAACTTTTGTAAATCACTCTCATTAAAGGCTATGTTTCACTTTTCCAAGACAAAGAGTGTTACTGTTAAACACTGACTGATTCTGGGCACAAATAGGAGTCTATTCTCCCATGCGCCTAAGTCGAAAAAAGCGCGTAGCTACGCGCTTTTCAGCCTACGCGTATTCTCCCCTCGACGAAAGTCTGTGCATTACGTGCCCTGAAGGCAGTTACGCATTTGGGGCAGAGCAAGGCCAAAATCGGGGCGTTTCCGGGCGTTTCTCAGGCAAAAAACACTTACGCGTATTCTCCCCCTGGCTTACGTGCTTTTTCTGTTGAGCGCTTTTGAGGGCTGTATTAAGGTCAAGCGCCAACATACGGCAAAATGGAATATTGCATTTAATGTCGGTTATAGGCCGAATTTAACATTAATTTTATTTTATTTAACATGGTAAAGGTTGAGACATTCAATATTCAATTGTTCATCCTTATTTCTAAACTACATTTCTCATAACCATAATAAATTATTAAACAAAAGATATTAAGCAACAGCCTCTTCTCCAATTAGTTCAATTACAAATGCATTACAAACAATTACAAACATACCGGTGGTCATCAAGGTCACAACTGCGCTGTCGGTCCAGGCATCTGGGTCGTTCCAGAGGGTGGCTGGTGATGCCATGCACGTATCTCATGCGTCTGTGTCAAGGTGTCTGACACAGTTCGTTGACGCTCCAAGTTTCTAATTGAGGATATCTGTATTAACTAACTTGTGTCTTTGTAATTTTTTATTTATTTATTTTTTTACCATTGATAATACTGTGTATTTTAATGCGTGAATAAAGATATTATTAAATAGGCTACTCTAGATTGAGCCCTACCCTGGCCAATACCAAAGCATTACCCATTTGTTAACCAATTTTAGCCAATAAAGAATAGCCAACATGGGAAGAGTCATTATCAGTAAATGGGATAATTGATTATAATAAAGTATTAGGCACAAGTTCAAGTGAATGTGTCGCTCAAATCAAATGGGACATAATAGGCTACGGATAGGGAATTGTGTGATTGCTGAGGCGGTTTCGGGGCGGGGAGATGACCGCGTGTGGCGTCAGAATCCTTGTTAAAGCGTTTCCTGTCCTTTAGTTGCAAACCTGACAGCAGAGTAGTTTGAGATTTCAAGTGCGCAATATCTAAATGAGATCATATAAACTGTCTTTGATTGTCTTTGTGTGACTGGAATGTTTATTTGTCTCCTTCCCTGTTTTCCACGGAACAAACAGGCTGTTGTAGGAGGGGCACATTTTCAGTGATCTGGTTGTGCTGGTTGAGAAGCGATAAATTCTTTTTGTCATTTCATTATCGCGGCAATTTGTTCGTTTGCATAGCTTTAATCCCATAGTGGCTAGAGTAAGAAATAAAAAAGAGATGCTGCATTACTTTTTGTAACTGGCACAGACATACATAGGCCTACTATTACAGCGGCATTGCCGGCCTGCTGATAAAACCTTGTATTTTCGAAACGATAAACTTAACAGGAAAATAAAAAATAAATATAAAATTAAAAAGTAATAATATAAATTGATAAATATAGCATAAAATAAAATGTTTAATTTTGCATGTAAGAATAGTGCACATATGAGTTTTTGTTTCTTATCAGTTTGGATGTACAAGGTTTTATCGGCAGGCCCACAATATTCAAATTTAAAGTCAGGTTTGCGTTTTCCATGGACCACAACTGCATTTTCATGGATAATCATTAAATCCTTGTTCCTTGTTTTCCTGATAGCCATAATCAATGAGCTTTGTAGAGAGTCTGCTTCTCTTTTGCATTAGTCACACCTCTTTCATAAGGCCGCCTACATTCTGAAGTTAAGCGCTGTGGGCGTGATCAAAGCGAGTAGGGGGGAATGCGCGTAACACAAAAGCACTTAACTCGAATCGTGTAAAAAAGGACTTAGGCACAAATGGGAGAATAGACCCCATTGTGAATTACAATCCAGCAACTAGCAAATCAAAAGAATGGGTGTATTTGCACATCACAGACATACTGTATGGGGAGAGGTTAGTCTAAACCAAGGCACAGCCAGGGATAAGGAATCATGCAAGATGCAAAGCAATCAAAGCAGACATTACTTCTAATAGACACATAGAAGACATTCATGCCAGGGTTGTGACATATCCACGCAGAAAAGCATTTTAGGATTTTTCCACGTGCTTAGGCATTTTTAGCCTGGCCCCGCCAGCCTTCGTACTTCCGCGTTAATTTCAGTGCTTAGTGTGGTCACTCGGAGCTCTGCCTTGTTTACCTCGGCAGAAAGTCCGCCGGACCAACCAACGAACAGAAGGCGTGGCCAAGAGCCATGATGTAGCAGCTGCGCCGAGTTTGAAATCGTAGTCTCCGAAATCAACAATGGCCACAGACATAGACAGGAGGCCATTCACTCTGTCAAGGAGAAAATCAGCGACTTATAGCCACAACAAGATGAGTATTTGGTTACTTCTTTGAATGGAAATGATGTTGTAGCACTACTCCCTACAGATTGTCATATCTACTTAATAGCCATCATGAAATAGGCACCCTGTTCATCTCTGTAAGAGACAGTCGAGCCACCTCAGCTAGCTTGTAGCTTCTAGTGTTTCATTGCCCACAAATTTCACACTATTGAAGTTAGCAGCAAACTTTAAAAGCCATGTTTTTGTTCCTGTCACAAGACCTATTCACCGTCTCAGTGTTATGTTGTCATTATCCATGAATGAAATGGCTGTTTGAGACAGCCAAATGCTCAGAGCTAAACTGTATTGCTATAAAGTTAGATAGTGAGCTCGGTATGATGTTAGCACAAGTATGGTTCATAGTTCAGTTTTCATGTCAATGCAGATTTCGTCCTGATGTAAACAATGCGTTATTCTCGTCGAATCTGCTGTTGGTTTCGGGTCTCTTACGTTTTTCTTATCAGCAGCTATATCTGCAGGAAAAACGATAGCTCAACAGTTAGTTTCTTGCAAGGAGAACAGAAAGAGCACCTTTGGTTCTTTTAAATGAATGAGTGAAGGCTAAAATTTGGTAAATGGGCATATGTATGGGTACAGTATTAACTTTAATGTACTGATCAGTTTGTTTTCGCTGCATCCCTGGTATGAAGGACTGTGTTTACAGCAGATGTACTAGGTGGCTGAGCCGGCGCATAACATATGCCATCACCAAACGTTAGTTTACGGGTATACCAATGATTTTGAATTTCAGACAAGCACCCACCCAGCAGGAAGTAAACACTTGTCAATGATGGCTGGCCAGACTCTGTGTACAAAGCAACGCAAAGTAGCAGAGTCTGGTTTTACCAGGCTAAGGCATTTTAGCCAAATCCTATCAGTCTTTGCAAATTAACTTCAGTCTTCACTTAGACATCAATACTAATTATGCTGACCGTGATACATGCACCGAGCAGACAGATAAACAAATACGCCAATGCAGAGAGTTTTAAGAATACCAATAACCAGAGACGTTTTAAGTATAAGGGGATGGAGCACTCCAATGTTGTCAGTGCCCTATCTCTTTGAAGGGGGAGATGCCTGATTCTAGCATATGCATTGCCATTCAGTCCCATATTTGAAACCATTAAACTGCCAACAACATGAAGTCAAAAAGTTTTTCATTAAGGACATTAAAGCCACAGAGAAATGACATTTTTTCACTCATCGAGGCCTCTACAGATGTGGCAAGGAAAGGGAAGATCACGATGATCCGCTTTGAGGCAAGCGATTGTGAACGGTCAGCCAGGGCTTTTAAAAATATTATCTTACATCGTCTGTAGAGTGTGATTACACACCACCACACGCTTCCTGGTCTTGAGGCAAATGATATATCAGATATAAAACCAAAGTTCTTTATATCGCTTTTAGCAGTCACAATCGCAGTTATCAGTAGCAGCAGTGAGTGCTACGCTAATGTTAGTCTATGTTGATGATGCATAGCAGCGGATGCACATCAGAACTCAGTGGCGGTCCTACAGGAGGGGCAAAGACACATCCCTTTTAGTCCTGGCTAGATCTCAATCATTTTCCTTCATTGACGTCTTTTCCAATTATCGTAATTGGCAACTGAAGACATGGTTTTTTACCGTATGCGATCTAACAGCGATGAAATCATTGGCTAAATTCAGTGCAGGAAAATAATTTGCTTATCAATTGGCCAATGCTTGGCGTGATTGAAGTGGTCTGTGTTCCAATGAAACGCAGACTCTCACTCTCGGTATTTCGTGGGTTGATTAAAAAAAAAAACAGTGGCACTCGGCACTAGGTTATTAAAAGCGTGCGGCTCAAGCAATTAGCGAGAGTCGACAGGTAGGCTATGCAATTTTGAATAACGTAGATTTAAATACAGCAAATACACGTCCAGATGAATGATTGTCGTCTTACCTAATTGGGGAGAAAAAGCAGCACCTGTTAAATGCGGAGCGCTGTCGGAATGAACCTTTTGTTAATCATGAAGATGACTGAGAACAGGTCAGGATTTATAATTGTTTTCAACGGCTGTTTTGTGCGGGTCAAACCCAATTCTCTTTTCCGCCACTGTACTGAATTTAACCCGCGATTTGATCGCTGTTAGATCGCATGTGGAGAGAAATCGTGTCTTCAGTTGCCACTTACAATAATTGGAAAAGACATCAATAAAGGAAATTAATTGAGATCTACCCAGGACAAAAAGGCACATGTCTTCGCCCCTCCTGTAGGACCGCCACTGTCAGAACTTCTATTGCTCATTCATCCATGATTGGCTGTACAGTAGAGATCAACTGTCATACACATGAATCAGAACATCTTGTTGGAAATCGCTGATTTGTTTGTTTGTTTTTAGTATGTTTTAGTAATTTTAGTTACTATTTACTTTTTTATAATATTTATTCTTTGAGTATGTATGTTTCTGTAAGATTGCGCTGTCTTTAGTCTTCAGTGTCTTCCTTTCGTTTCTGTCTTGTAGTGTCTTGTCTTTTCTTTTTCATCACACTCTCTTCCCTGTATTTCGGTTAGGTATTTCCTCTTCCTTCTCTCTTGCTGTTCTCATTGGCTATCCGCACCTGATAGTAGTTTAGTGAGGCATGGGTGTTTAGTTAGAGTTAGAACTCCACCCTTTTCCTCTCTCTCTCCTATCACCGTCCTTGCTTTTCTAGCTCCACCTCTCTCTACAGCTGTCCTGTGTTTAGCTGGGATTCCACTTAATTAGTTTGTGTGTTTAAAAGGCCCACTTTTTCCTCAGCTTCTTGTTGACTCGTTTCTTCCCATAGCTCGCTTTGGTTAAGTCTCGTTTCTGCTTTCTTGGTGTTGATTGCTCATTTCTTGTTATACACTCCTGATCAAAATCTTAAGACCAGTTAAAAAATTGCAAGAATTTACGTTTTGCACTGTTGTATCATAAGAAGGTTCTAAGTAGAGTTTCAAAATGCAAAAAGAAGAAATGTGAGCAAGAGACTAAATGTTTTGAGCAGGCAATTTATTGAAAAGAACAATTTAACTAAAATAGGCTGTTCATCAGCTGATCAAAAGTTTAAGACCATAGCTCAAAAAAACCCCTAAAACAGAAATTAAAGTCTCAAAAACAGACTCAGTAATGAGTAGCTCCACCATTATTGTTGATCACTTCAAAAATTTGTGTTGGCATGCTTGATGCGAGTGTTTCCAAAAGGCTTGTAGGAATGTTGCTCCAAGTGGTGAAGATGGCTTCACGAAGGGCATCCACTGTCTGGAACTGATGTCCATTTTTGTAAACTTCCCTTGCCATCCATCCCCAAATGTTCTCAATTGGATTTAGATCAGGGGAACATGCAGGATGATCCAAAAGAGTGATGTTATTCTCCTGAAAAAAATCCTTTGTCAGACGGGCATTGTGAATTGCAGCATTGTCCTGCTGAAAGACCCAGTCATCACCACACAGACGAGGGCCCTCAGTCATGAGGGATGCCCGCTGCAACATCTCCACGTAGCCAGCTGCTGTTTGACGCCCCTGCACAACCTGGAGCTCCATTGTTCCATTGAAGGAAAAAGCACCCCAGATCATGATGGCGCCCCCTCTGCTGTGCCATGTTGAAAAAATCTCAGGTGGCATCTCCTTGTCATGCCAGTAGCGTTGGAAGCCATCAGGACCATCAAGGTTAAATTTTTTCTCATCAGAGAATAAAACTTTCTTCCAACTTTGAACGTCCCATGTTTGGTGCTCCCTTGCAAAGGCCAAACGGGCAATTTTGTGGCGTTGAAGGAGACGTGGCCTTTGAAGACGTTTTTTTTTTTTTGAAGCCGTTCCTTTGCAGATGCTGTCTGATGGTTATTGGGTTGCAGTCAGCACCAGTAATGGCCTTAATTTGGGATGAGGATCGTCCCGTGTCTTGACGGACAGCCATTCGGATCCTCCGGCTCAGAGCCGGTGAGATTTTTTTGGGTCTACCACTTGATTTTTTTGTTCCATAAACCTCAGGATCTTTTAAGAAATGCAAAATAACTGTCTAACTGCGTCCAACCTCAGCAGCGATGGCACGCTGTGAGAGGCCTTGTCTATGCAGCTCAACAATCCTGCCACGTTCGAAGGCAGTGAGTGTGTGGTTTTTTTTATTTATTTATTTTTTTTTGCTTTTCCCATCAAGAGGTCTTGACAGTGTGATTACTTGACAGAAAATGACATGGAATCCAAATTTTTTCCACAGATTTGTGGAATGTGGGGATGTGGTCTTAAAATTTTGATCAGCTGATGAACAGCCTATTTCAGTTAAATTGTTCTTTTCAATAAATTGCCTGCTCAAAACATTTGGTCTCTTGTTCCCATTTCTTCTTTTTGCATTTTGAAACTCTACTTAGAACCTTCTTAAGATACAACAGTGCAAAATGCAAATTCTTGCAATTTTTTAACTGGTCTTAAGATTTTGATCAGGAGTGTATCTCCCGTAAGTCTTGTTATTGATTGTTTGTATTACGTTGGTTGATTGCTGGCTGATTGATTAGTACTCTGTTCTCCCTTATTCCCATTTTTTACCCAACTGTTTAGTTTCTCCTTTGTTCTCCCTTATCCCGTCCAACTCCCTTTTCCTTCCCCCTTCCATTCCCTTTAGATCTACCCCTTTTGCTACTGTCTTTGTGCGGATTGATTTTCTGGTTACCGAATACTTCTGCTTGCCCCCTGATTCCGATTCTGACTATTCTGCTTCACCCTGTTTGCCTGGCTATCGATCTTTTTCTGTATTGACCATGAGCTGTGTTAACCCTAATAAACGCCCTGCCGATGTTGAACTGCATTTGGAGTCAAAGCCCGTTCCTTTCACATCTATTGCTCATTAGTGACTGGCTTTACAGTAGGGTTCAAATGCCAGGGAAATGTCATTTGTGTTAAAACAGGCAACAAGGCTAGAATATAATTTTATTTTGACATGTATATTCCCTCTTACTCTTTGGCAAAAACTAATATATTGCATTCATTAGAAATATTGAATCATTGTTAAGCTCCCAAACTGTGCAGTTTTTTTGTGAACATAAGACCTGTGCGGTTACGAAAAATCTGAAGGCGTGATGGCTAATGTTGGCTTGACGTTGATGTGTTGCCATCTTTTGCCTTTCAAATTTTCCCATTGGGAAAATATGCAGAGTGCTATCTCCTCATATAAACCCCAATTCAAATGATGTTGGGATGTGGTGTAAAACGTGAATAAAAAACATAATACAATGATTTGCAAATCTCATAAACCCACATTATGTTCATAATAGGACATAGACAACATTAGATGTTGAAAGTGAGACATTTTACCATTTCATGAAAAATATATGGCTTCTTCTTTGCATGACACAGCTTAAGCTTGCATTTGTAGATTGCACAGCGAACTGTGTTCACAGACTGATTTCTGGAAGCTCTCCTGAGCCCATGCAGTGTATTCCAGTGCAGAATCATGCCTGATTTTAATGCTGTGCCACCTGAGGGCTTGACGATCATGAGCATCCAATATTGACCTTCAGCCTTGTCCTTTGCGCATAGAGATTTCTCCAGACTCTCTGAATCTTTTGAGAATATTATGTACTGTAGATGGTGGGATATTCAAATTCTTCGCAATTTTACATTGAGGAACATTTTTCTGAAATTGTTCCACAGTTTTTAGATGCAGTTTTTTGCAGATTGGTGAGCCTCTGCCCATCTTTACTTCTGAGAGACTCTGCCTCCCTAAAATGCTCTTTTTATACCCAGTCATGTTGCTGACCTGTTGCCAATTAACCCAATTAGTTGCACAATGCTCCTCCAGCAGTTTTTTTTGAGTCACTTTTCCAGCCTTTTGTTGCCCCTGTCCCAAATGTTTTGAAACCTGTTGCTGCCATCAAATGGAAACCGCGCTAATATTTTTCATGAAATGGTAAAATGTCTCACTTTCAACATCTGATATGTTGTCAATTTTTTTTTTTTTTTTTTTTTTTTTTTGAATGAAATGTTGATTAATGAGATTTGCAAATCATTGTATAGTTTTTATTGACGTTTTAAACAACGTCCCGACATCATTGGAATTGGGGTTTGTATTTAGAGTGCTTCCTTTAGTGCTACTGTTGCGGTGAAATACAAGATAAGGTGACCAACTGGCTCACATAGATGTTTATCAGCATGTTGCTGAGATGCAGAGGCTTGAGAGAGTGCGCCATCGCTAGCTTGTGACACATGCTAGAACCGCAGTATGGTTGCCATGGTAATGGATTACACCCAACAATAAACCTCACCCTACTTCTCTTTTTGAGATAGAACTTTGACAGAATAACAATGAAAATATAAAAAGGCAGGGTCATTACGTGTGACTTTGAATTTTACATTGGTGCCAGACTTTGGAGCCACTTTTAAGCTATTTAATGGGGCAGGCATGGCAAGTCCTTCTGAAACCCATCATATCTGTGTTGCTTTGATGGAAAAATGCTTCCACAACATGAAAAACAACAGTTTACACAATGTGAACTAATGTTTTTTTTAATCAAAATGTGCTTGTGTGTTTTCTATTTTGTGGTCTCCAAACAGATCATGGCTCTGTCTAGCAGCTGCAGATTGTGCAACACATGCCCCCTTGGTCCAAGACTGCTAACGCTAACTCCTCACGATACATGACCAAACAAGGCGGTTCCAACCAACTATCCTTAACCAGCCTGCAGTTATTACTAGATTGATTTATTATCAGCTCTGATTATAACTGGCTGGACTCAACGATATGGCCTGTCAGAGTTAGGTACAAATACCAAACTAAGATTGGACCATAGGCTATTTTGCCCTGCAGTTTGTCTCAGTGATTTCAATTCATACATCTAACTATGAAACAAGAGAGGCAGTAACATTTGTTATTGTTTATCGACACAACAGTTCCCTGACGAACGAGAAGACACATTTTTCAAACCAGCACAGCACCACATTGCTTGAGCAGAGAATCTATCAATCGATTCATTGGTAAATAACCGCAGTGCATTTTTATAGCTTTGGCTCAGATAGGGTGTCAACTTACAAGAAATAATGTTGCCTAGTGTTAATATCATTAAATACGGTATGACACACTAGCCATGTATTTTGAAAGCATGTAATTTATTATGATTCTTTTCCTGAATGGTTTTTTCTTCACCACTTCAATTACAATGAGTAGCCTTGATTAAGTTGCAACACTACGGCCATTAACTCGAAGCACATACCAGAAAACGTTATTACGTAATTAAACTCTATCACCTGGGATTGACATCGGAGGGATTATAGCCCTGCTCTCACCTCCCCTTACAGCGTAAACCTCTTCCCATTTACGTTTCTTAATTAGCAACTAAGACTTCATTTATTATATTGTGAGGATCAATCAGTAAAATTACGGTCCATTTTCCCTCAGCTTGTATTATTGTTCAATGCAGTTGTCATCAAGCATTTTCCTATCCACATTAATGGTGTCATGAAACATCAATGTATTTCGAAGCTCCTGAAGTCCTGAGCTCACAAAACGGTACATTTTTTTCTGTTTCAGTGTCTGATCAGCTTAATATGCCTAAAAAAACAAAATGTGGTTTTTCCAACTCCGGTCCGGGCATTGAATTTGCTTATTTAAAAATAAAACTCTGGCTACAGCCATAATACGGGTTAACTTTCAACCAGTTTCCATCTAGGAATCAGACACTTAATTGAATTAATTTACCAAACAAATAGGCTGCCAAAAAGCTGCATGTCCATTAATGATTATGACATGTAGCTTTACATCAAAGAGGAAGGCTAATATGAGATTGCAGGGACGGAAATTAACTGAAATTAATCGAAATTCTACCTTGAAGTAGAATGCTATGAAGTAACCAATTTACTAAATGATTCAATTACTGCTTCAACGTCAGAAGCGCTGGTTATTTAATAAATTAATTATTGTGATGCATTAATTAATGCATCACAGCAACCAGAGTGCATCTGCGCTTCCCCGCAAATGTAGCCTATTTCTTTAAATACTAAAAACATTTTGATAAAGTGCAATCGTAAAGTAAATTAGATTGCTCTCCTGGGAAAAAAATTCCTAAAAGAAGAGATGGAATTCAGAGAAAGAGTTGGATTAATTCATTGTTTTTTTCTCATCCCTACATTATCAACATTAAAGGCCGTGTAAAGAAAAATCTGAGATTTGTTTCAAAACATATTATAAATGTTGCAAATTAATTGTTAAAAACGCACAAAAAGACTCACTTCTATATAGTGCTTAATTTTAGATTTAGACGGTTGAACTGTTTCACTCTGTTTTAGTGGTTTAGGGTTTTTTTGGGCGGGCTTAAACAGGGGGCCGCATGACGCACTGCGGCCCCGACTGGCATAACTCCTCCCACGCACACTGTAACAGTATAAATACTTTCAGCACATATGCCTCTGTAGTATTCCTGCTCATTCTCGAGTCTCGAAAAGCATCCACTGACGATAGTTTGCAGCTAGCTAACTAACTAGTCATGTCTCCTCCTCGTTCGTGCATCTTTCCTGGATGCCACAGTGTGCAGGGTAGTGGCTCCAACGGGCGACAGCATCAGGAATTTTTAAAAGGCGCGGGTGTTGCGAGCAGCGCCGGTGTGTGGTGTCTGCCTCTAGGCAACCGTGACAGCAACACACGCAGACAGCCAGGCACAGACACACAGGCGCTGCGTAGATCAGCGCCATGACTATTTTGCCTGCCTTGGTATTTCCTGTGTTTTATTTTGTTCATTATTGTTAGATTTAGTCTTGATGTGTGTGTGACAGACATGAGTATTGGACATTTACGAAAATACGGAGCAAATCACGTACCGTATTGGTTCAATATGGGACGCAACATTTAAGCCCAACGCCCACTGGCCGCGAAGCGTCGCGTCAAACTCCGAATGTTGACTTGACGCTTTTAAATGCCCAATGAAAGCGTCAGCCGCATCAACATTGACAGCTGTCAACACGACCGAGAAGCCATGAGTTTCAATCTCAATATATTCAACAAGACAATGTTTAATTTTGAAAAAAAAAACAAAAAACCTACCGATCAAGCTTATTTTAAGTGATGACAAAGTGCGACGGTCGGGTCACTATGCACTATCCATTATATACAGGCATAATTTCCCTCCTGAATTTAGCCGTCTTGTAAATTTTGATTATGATTCACTTTACTTCACCTAGCAGCGAATTAGCTAGTTAGCTGACTTAGCAGTGTTCTTATCGGTGTACCCTGAGTTAGGTACTGTCTAACTGTAGATCGCTTGATAACTTAAATGCTCGCAAAATAACGGATTTCCTCTCAAAAATGCGACTTGGTTAAGAAGCAGGTATATTGGTTCTGACAATTGCATGTGAGGTTTCCGCTAAATGTGTGCCATCAACCATGACAAGGTGAAATGGTTAAATAACCAACAAGACAAATGCGTTTCTATTGAGTTGACGCCTCAGAAATTGAGCAGTGGTGAATAGAAAAATCTGACGCGCGTCATCTGCTGCCAGTGGGTGTTGCTCCATTGAAATTAATGTAATGTTAGCTAATCAATTTTTTGACTTGGGTCTCACGCTTCCAGTGGGCGTTTCAATTGTCAATTAAACGACCCCAATGAAGCTGATACATGCATTAGCATCCATTTTTCACTTCGTAGTGGTGGTATTTGATTGACGGGTGACAATTGAGAGTGGGCGTCGTTTCAGGGCCCCCAGCGGACACGCCCCCAGCATCTTAGAGCAGAAATAACTCCTTCATTTTTCAGGTTTTTGAAACCTAATTTTTAATTTTTTGATCATTCAAATTTTGCTGGGTGGTTAATAACACACTTTTGTCTGCTGAGAGAAACTCAGGAGGCATATTTATTCTGACTTCACACGGACTTTAAGTACGTGGTCAATGTAGCCAATCGATGATCTGTGTCATTTTTTCATTATTTAAAAAAAATTACAGGCGTATATATTGGTCATGATTATTCAGTAAATAAATTGTCTGATTATTAATCAAGTGAACTTAAACCGGAACAGCTTGAAAGCAATTATGCATTTAAGGGTTGGAGGCTCATGGCACGTGTTTGAAATTCCTGTAATACCGATGTTATCGCTGTGGGGCCCTTGGGCTTGAGGAGGTTAACATTTTCAACACAATGTCTGTCTCTCAACTATGGTGGGAAAAACCTCCAGTTCTCAGCCTGGGATAGGGAGTTACCACAATCACAACGGTGGGGAAAAGTTCCAGTTCTCAGCGTGGGATATGGGGTTGCCACATTCAAACAAATTCATAATTTAAAAGAAAGCTATCAAAGAAAATACTGAAAATATGAAATGTTATCTAGTTAGCAGGACAGAAAATTACCAAAGATTAAGGCATTTGGGATTATAACCAGCTAAAATATTAAGGGCTCTAATTTCTTGGTGCAGCGCAGGGTGGCGCAGCGTGGCGCAGCCCACGCAGTGGTAATTTAGTCTGGTGCAGCCCGCGCAATAACTGCAATAACTCAGAGGGGGCCAATAGGTTATAACTATTACATAATCCTTTTTCACAATCACGTAGCTTACCTACCTCTAAGACGGCTGTATTTGCCAGTTGTTTTGAGCAATGTTCATAGTCGCTGATAACCAAGTCAGGCATTGTTTCAAGTGCGCCAATTATGTAATTATAAACAAAGACGCTGATTCGTCGAACAGAAAAGCATGCATGGAAAATGAGGTGCAAAACAAAATTTTGTGACCGGGAAGACTGTTTTCCACAGCGGTGAGTAAATTCAGACGAATGCTAAACTTTTTCGATTTAAAGATTGTTTTTATCGCTCCGTGTTGCATATTTATGATGAAATGATAGCTGATTTAGATCCGTAACATATGGTGAAGTTTGAGTTGTCAGACTTTTTCCACTTTGGAAGAAATCTTCGTTCAAATGTCTGGAGTCACTGTCGGGACTGAAGTAGCAACAGTTACGTTCGTCCCTCTCTGCTAATGCGGCCACATTTTGTGTTTAAAAGCTCAATAAAAATGTGTGTTATGTTTTACCGACAGAAAATGCCAAGAGTTAGGGTCAGAACTACCCAGAGAGGAACGGTTGTCCCGGAGGTTTACGCAAGGGCCTTTTTTGATGTCCGAAGAGGCGATAGTATAAGGAGGGCAGCAGAGGTGCATGGCGTTTGTAATGTTACCCTGTTCAGGTACTGCAAGAGGAGAGCAGAGGCAAGAGGGCAGCACACCAGGGCCCTGGGGTACAGGGCTCACAACAAAGTCTTCACAAAAGAACAGGAGAAGAGACTGCACTTTTTACAGCATTTTGCAAGACACACCCGCATGACCCTGGAGTCAAAGTTGCTGCTACTCTTAGACAATCATGCATCACACCTCTCTGTGGTAGCTATTGACTTTTGCAAGTCACAGGGCATTGTACCGTCTTCAGCCGCACCGTCTTCAGCTGCTAGACCGAAGCGTTTTTGGCCCTCTGAAGCAAAGTGCAGCAGACAATTGGATGTAAATGAACCCTGGAAGAATTTTGACCATCTACAACATCCCAAGTCTTGTGGCTAAAGCTCTGCCTCAAGCTGCAACACCAAGCAGCATTTCGTCTGGGTTCAAGTGTACCGGTATCTGGCCCTTGAATCCAGATATTTTCAGTGAGGCAGAATTTTCTCCAGCTTTTGTGACCAACTGTCCTGCACCAGCACCAGCTCCATCCCCAGTGCCAGCGCCAGCTCCATCACCAGCACCAGCTCCATCCCCAGTGCCAGCGCCAGCTCCATCACCAGCACCAGCTCCATCCCCAGTGCCAGCGGCAGCTCCATCACCAGCGCCCCCTTCATCACCAGCACCAGCTCCATCACCAGCTCCATCGCCAGCGCCTGCTCCCTTGAGACACCACCCAGATAGCAAGCTCCTCCGCTCCTGATCTGCCCTGGCTCTGAGCTGGATCAGCTGGAGTCTGCACAGAGCCGGGGCAGATCCGGAGCCGAGGTGCTTGCCATCTGGGTACCAACCTAGCCAGAGCCCATTTGAGCTGCTTCCCCATGAGTCAGCCAGTCCTGTAGATGGTGAGGGTTTGTGTCTGTGTGTGTCTTTAAATGTGCATGTTGAGCCTTGCCAAGCATTTTTTTAATATTATCTATCTAGGTATGCTAGTGGTTCTAGGACGTTCTAGTGGCACGCCAGTACAGAGGTTCAGCCCAGAAAAGGTTTGCCCTTATCCAAAGGCTGGCTCGAGGAAAGAAAATAAAAGGAGAGGCAGAAAGAGGTGGGCATAGTGTCATTTTTAACTCGTCTTGATTCTCTTGCTTGTATAAAAACAATCTGATTCTGACTATAATCTCATTGAATGTTGCAGGTCAACAGCAATACTGACCGACACCCCAGTAAAAGCTGCTTTGGAGGGGGAGAGTCGGCTGAGGGGCCAGAAAAAACAGTCCTCTTCAAAACTCCCAAAGAAAACGAGGCTTAGTGGACACACTGCAACCACAGTTTCTCAGGGCAATGATGAGGAATGTCTTGTTTGTGGTGAGACATTTGCCTCATCTTTGCCTGGAGAAGTGTGGGTGCGGTGCATCTTTTGTCTGCTGTGTGCGCATGAGGCATGCACTGAGGGTGCCACTCATTATATCTCTCACAACTGTGATGAGTAATTTCATCCCAGATAGCAAGCTCCTCCGCTCCGGATCTGCCCCGGCTCTGAGCCGGATCAGCTGGAGTCGGCACAGAGCCGGGACAGATCCGTAGCGGAGGTGCTTGCTATCTGGGATCATTTTTATAAATAGACCGATTGCACATTAAACATGTTCACATTCACTTTTGGACATTTGAAGCCAATTAAAATGTTTAAAACAAATGTCTGGCTGTTTTTGCTTCTGTTTTAACGACAGAAATTTTAAAAGATTCCAGTAAATTTGATCAAGTTACTTTTGCCCTGCCAGTGCTGTATTTTCATCCCGACTGGATGGGTCGAAAGTAGCAATGCGCAACTTCCGTTCAACTTCAAACTATGCCGAAGTTCATATATATGGTGTTGATTTAGCACCTGATATTGACAGAGCACACACAAAAGTAGTTAATCGCTCAGAATTTTTTTTGGTCTGTAACGTTATTTTAAAATGACGTCCATGTGAAAAATGTAACTTTCGTACCAGCTCTCCCGTAATAATATTATCGTTAGTAGTGGGGGAAAGGAATACAGCCTGATTGCGATGATCTCATACTGAGTTAAGATCACATATTGAAAATAAATGTGTAACGTATCTTGTTAATCCCAAAATTTTAAGCAGCAACAGGGTGTAATAAAAGGAACATGTTACACATTGTTTCTCTCACTAATGATGCAGGCAGAAGAAATAAATGAGCAACCATCGTATTTCATTCCAACTTTATAAGTTCGAATGATCTGACATAGTTTCGTTTTGAAATTCCATTGAAGTTCCCTAATGGTAATAATTTGCAAATGCCCTAGCTAGCCAGCTAACTCATATTCGAAATGCTTAATATAGACGTAAGAGGTGCAGAAAACATGCCTGAAGCAGCAAAGTAAAATGCAACATTAACGCATCATGCAGATATAGGACAGAGGCTTCTATACTCCAACACATTAAAGGTGAGGAGAGGAGCTCATCTGATTGGTGAAGATTTGACTCGGCTGTGTTATACCCAAACACGCCTTCTCTCCCACCTATTTGCCACTTGCGCCGGCAGGAGGGACTGAGGCGGGACAGAGAAGTACTTGTGCCAGGCTACGCCGGGCATGAAATTGCAGCATACGCCTGAAAACACGCCATTGGCGCACCCCCCACTCCCTGCGCCTGTGCTTGGTCTACGATTTTCGAGCCCCTAGTCATAAATGAAGATATTGCGGTCCCATTCACTTCACTGTCGGCCTGACCAAGACCCTGCCCAAAATGCCATTTGCATGTGGACAAAAGGCCAAAATGCATTTTTGAAAAAGTCTTTTTAAAATTTTGGCCTCTCGTCCACATGCAAACAGTGTTTTAAGTCTTGAAAATAAAGATTCTTTTTTAGACACCCTTTAAAGTTATGATTTTTTAAAATGCTGGTTTCTGTGAATCCATATGGACATATAAAACAGTTTTTGGAAAACAATGATGTCACAGATCATTTCACAAATATCATTGCTTTGTGTCATGTTCTTCTCTGAAGTTAGACTCTATCAATGTAGACATTATCTCTGCCTACAAGCCAGGCAGTACATACATAACATAACATGACTGGCGAGAACAGGCCGTTCAGCCCTACAAGGCTCACCAGTTTCTTTTTACTATTGTGAATTTGCTTGATGTTAGCCTTTGTAGTAATTTTTTCATTCAACACAGAAATTTTGTAGAACAAAGTCATTGGGACAGAATTAGTTTTAAACAGAGACAAGAAAATACCTGTTTACAAAAATATCTGTGTATGTGTGGACAGCGCCGCAAGTTTTCACATTTAACATGAACACTGGCTGGAGTGTGGCTCTATCAACTGTTTACACCGGTAAGCTAGCTGCTATGCAAGACTATCATCATGGCTGTGCGCGATATCCTGATTTTTTTTCTGTCAACGACAAAACTAGCGACAAATTTTCCAGAGCAAATCGGCCAGTCTGTCTTGAAGTACATGTACTGGAGGGGGAATATCCAAGCGCATCAAAAAATCCTTTCCGCATTTATGTTAGCTAGACGAGAGTATTTCCAGCATTTACGATGGATTATCACAAAATGTTACATAGCTAATGGGCTGCATGGGAACTGTATATGAAGAGTTTCATCGCAAAACGCTATAAATGCCATTTTCAAAATTTTTGAACCACCACTGCTAGAAGATCATTATTGGTGGGCCGGTAGTCATGCCAAGTGAAGGCTTCAGCAACAGCTGTTGGCCTACAGACCAGTATTTAGCATACCTAATCGTCAGCTTTCATTCCAAAGAGCAATAAATGCCAAGTCAGCTTTCCTGCTAACTGCAATGTATCCATGCAGCCAAACAGTAATGGAGAATCCCACAATTCAAAAGGCTCTGATTATTTAGCAACTCTTATTTTGGCCTAAACAAAAATATGAGCATCATTTGAGTGCAGCAAACTCAGCAGAAAAAAAAAAGATTTCCTAAGTTATCAGTCAAGAATGCGTTTCCATCACCGAACATAGTTTTCTCCCCCAACCAAGTCTTATGCGACATTGAGCGGCTCATTTGCAAAAAAAAAAAAAAAAAAAATGACAGCTCGCTACAAGTTGAGGAGTATTATGAATTATTACGGAAACATAGAAATGTTTACATCAATGATATTGACTGGCAGGTATTTCCGTTTTATCCTGGTGTTACTTAAAAATTTTCATGCAGTGAACTTCAATGCATGTCTTTGAGTTTCGAGATCTTTATTTACCCTGTTAGTTTACGTATGTAGCAGCGATTTTTGCTACACTGCAGCATGGTTCAGAAATGACTTAATAATAATGGGCACTTTTTGAACAATGTCCAATTAGAAAGAAACAGAAGCTTTATTACTAAAGCAACTGGAATATTGAAAAGATTAGGTGATTGGTTGATGGCACCATATGTTCTTGACTGATAGCATTTCTAAGTGAGATAAGAAGTTGTAATGCTTGATATAACAGCTGAAATTCTATTTCTGAAGCATAAACATATATTCATGCTATGAGAAGACTAATTGCTTGAACCTACATCAGGCAATGCATGCTGCTGTGTGTGGGTATCCTGATAAATTCACAATCAGGATATTGAAGGGGAAATTCTGATGGGGCTAAGCACATTCCCATTATGCTCCTCCTCTCTCTTTAAACAGCAGTAGCTCACATTTAAAATATTTTAATTGTAAAATTGCTTTTTCATTTCCTAAGAGCAACCTTAATTCCAAAAAATCATAATGGAAAATGCAAATAGAATCAAAATTCACTGATTTGAAAAGTTCATGCACTTTTAAAAACAGTGCAACACATGAATGGTTTTGGGGTTGAATTTAAAAATCAAGATTATCAAAAGACACTTATTACATAAATCGTGCTTATTAGTCACTGTGTGGCATTGTGCATATAGGAAAAGATACAGCAAATATAATCTGCATGAAGAACAAACAACACAGGCAAATACAACAACAGACCCATTTACTGCACTGCAGTGTAATAGGCAAGCTCTTGACTCTGATAGACCGCGCTGTGAGCACCCTGCTGTTAATGTAGGAAGCTACATTCACTCAAACCGTCTTGTCAGTGAGATGTGGCAAGGTTTTGTGTGGTCCTCATGCACTGCAACAGGCTCTTGAAGTGTGTGAGGAATTGGGGGGGGGGGGATTCCGAAATAGTTGTGTATAATCCCGCTCTTCCTGGTTCTGCTTCTCTTTTCACTGAAAGGAGTGGCAAGCTATGGTAAAAATCAGGAAGATTTTGAGTCTTGAATTCCTTAGACGCGTCCTGACTTTGGACATTGAGAATGAAGAAGGCGGGAGAGGGAGGGAGAGAAACTATAAACAAATATCTCAGCCTGTGTTAATCGGACACACATGGCTCCACTCATGAGGGAAGTGCAGGGAGCCATACATTTCCTATGTACCCTGCCAATTTTCCAGAAAGGAATGTTAGGAGTTAAAAATTTGGGGTGCAACTCTTGTAAACATACAAATTTTGGTTCAGGCAAACAGTAAAACCTGACTTTTCCATGGAATAGACCAGAATTCTTTCATAAAGTCACGTAATGTGCTTGTTACATGCTTATTTCTGACTGAGTGCATAGTAGAAGCATACAAACAGTCCTTACTTCCTTTCTTACAGGTTGAGAAAATATTTCTGTTGATCTCCTGGGCCAGGATGTAATTGCTATGAGTGAGAATGTATGTACTTGTGCCTTCTGCCTGTAATGGGCTAATGCTGACGAGCACAATATGGGCTCTAATTTCTTGGCACAGCGCAGGGTGGCGCAGCGTGGCGTAGCGCGGCGCAGCCCACGCAGTGGTAATTTCGTCCAGTGCAACACCGTGCGCAGCCGCTTTAGCAATTTGGTAGATGGACGTGCGCCGAGATGGGTGTGGCGGCGTAGTAGGGGGAGGTGTCACATATTTTTATTAAGATGCAGTGACAATTTCGTAGAAAAAGTCTTCGCTGAAGTTGCGCAGAAAGCTCGCCAGCTCCAACCTGGTTTACTTTCTGTGCAGTGGTAATTTGGCTGACCGGTGCGTAGTGCGCACATGTCACCGAAACCTCACAGGCAGGTTTCCAGAATGTCAGGCACATTTCAATGCAATAAATAATTACAGCAACCACTGTTTAATGTAACTGTCAGAATCAGGACATAAATTATAATACCTATATTGATTGTCCTGATGTCAGATTAAAGGCGGTTGGCACGTGTAATGGAAACTCTACCTGGCTTAATCAACGCAGCTGAATCTGTGATGCAAATTAATGACTTCACATCTCAGCCAACAACAAACTGCATATATACAGTTTCTCACAAAAGCATGGAATTCACCAGAGCTGCACAGGTTGTTGCTGGGATCCTCCACTCCTCCATGACAACATCACAGAGCTGGTGGATGTTGGACACCTGCTGCGCCTCCACCTTCCTCTTGAGGATGCCCTAACGGTGCTCAATGGGATTCAGGTCTGGAGACATACTTGGCCATACCATCACCTTCAGCTTCTTCAGGAAGGCAGCTGTCATCTTGGAGGTGTGTTTCGGGTCGTTATCATGTTGGAAAACAGCCGTGCGGCCCAGTTTCTGAAGGAGGGCGTCATGGTCTGCTTCAGAATCGCACAGTACATGTTGCATCCATTATTCCATTAATGAAGTGCAGAGTGAATAAATAATCACATGCAGGATCATGACTGTCCGAGGCGAAATGCTCCATGTCCGGCAGCCAACAAAAAGTAAAAGTACTGGTATGAGAACAGATTTATTAAGAAATAAAGAATAAAAATATATCACCAACAAACAGAGCATCAAAAAAGAAATAAATAAATCGCAGTGTTCATTGGATGTTCTGTTTGTTGTTAAAATGTTTCTTTATATTCTTTATTTTGCTACCAACCTGTTCTAGTCATCCTCTTTTTTTTGGCTGTCAGACACGGAGTATTTTGCATTTAATGTCTGACAGGCATTGTTCATTGCCTCATGCCAGTCTGAACTCACTTTGTTGAGCAGAGCTTGAAGAGAAACATTGATTTAAATTCTCGGTACTCATCTTGAAGAACTGAGCCCTCTTATCAAAACATTCACGTTTAATATCTAAAACATTCAGTAGATTTGAAGAAATTAAAAACAATAATCAACTGTCGGACACGGAAATATATTAAAACCCTGTCACACTTTCGGACACTTAGACACTGCGTTCAACACAATCTGTCGTGCGAAAAATTTGTTTCGCGTCCAGTGTGCAAGCTGCTTAATTCTAGGCTACTAGTATTGTCACTTAGGTTTTATCGTTTTTAGTGGGGGAAAGGAATACAGCTTGATTGCTATGATCTCGTACTGAGTTAAGGTCACATATTGAAAATAAATGTGTATCGTATCTTGCATTGTTGTCCATGCATGTTTTTCCCAAAATTTTGAGCAGCAACAGGGTGTAATAATAGGAACACGCTATCCATCGTTTCTCTTCCCAGTGATGCAGGCAGAAGAAATAAATGAGTAACCATGGTATTTCATTCCAACTTTATAAGTTTGAATGATCTGACGTAGTTTTGTTTTGAAATTCCATTCAAATTCGCCAATGGAAATAATTCGCGAATGCCCTAGCTAACCAGCAAACTCATATTCGTAATGCTTAATATAGACGTAAGCGGTGTAGAAAACATGCCTGAAGCAGCAAAGTAACATTAACGCTTAAGCAACATTAACGCTTCATGCAGATATAGGACAGAGGCTTCTATATTCCAACACATTGAAGGTGAGGAGAGGAGCTCATCTGATTGGTGAGGATTTGACTCGGCTGTGTTATAATAATAATGCATCAATTTTATATAGCGCTTTTCTGCTTTCTGGGCACTCAAAGACGCTTCCCAAGGATACATTATTCATTCACTCACACATTCATGCTCTGATGGTGGTAAACTACGTTTTCGTAGCCACAGCTGCCCTGGGGCAGACTGACAGAAGCGTGGCTGCCAGTATGCACCTACGGCCCCTCCGACCACTACCAAACATTCACACACAGCCACACAGTGTTCCTATATTGCATGTTTTGTGAGTGGGGGAAACGGAGTACCCAAGTGAACACAGGGAGAATATGCAAAAAAGAACATGCAGAAAGGCCCCAGGCTGGATTCGAACCCGCAACCTTCTTGCTGTGAGGCAGTAGTGCTAGCCGCTGTGCCACCGTGCCGTCCAACATATATCCAAACACGCCTTATCTCCCACCTCTTTGCCACTTGCGCCAGCAGGAGGGACCGAGGCGGGACAGATTATACGCGCGCCAGGCTACGGCGAGCACGAAATTGCAACATACACCTGGACACACCCCGTTGGCACGGCGCACCCCCATTCGCCGCGCCTATGCCTGGTGTACGAATTTTGAGCCCTAAGCAGCAGGCAGCTAATGTAGAGCTGTGTTGTACTGCAATTAGGCACCAAGCATTGATGATATATTGGCACCTATAGTAATAGAAGAATTTGTTTTCAAAAAGCAATAAGAGCCAAAATTACAAAAATTGAGAATTTTAGAAATTTATGCAGTAAGGTGTATTTAAACATGGTCAAAGTTTGTGTTTTTCTGTGAAACATAATAAAGAAAAAGTTGATTTACTCAAAATGAGTGAAATGTATATATTGCGTTTTGGAAAGAAACTTTTCAATTGTAAGTTATATTATTAAGCCGGAGCCTGGACGAAGCCGGCGAGGGACTATTAAAACCGCATGGTCCCGTTATTATTGTTATCATTATTATTATTATTATTATTATTATTATTATTATCCTTTCCACTCTTTGAACGCAAATTTGACCCCTTGAACATTGACGAAAAGTCAATTTTATTTGACCAAAAATTCAAGCCTGGCTAAAAAAATTTTTTATTTGAAGTTCCCAACAAAATTTATTGAAAAATGACTTGGCCGGGCCCTGTCAAAAATCTAAATACATTACGCTAATGGGAGCTAGTTGGGACAAGTTAAAAATTGCATTATGGCCCCACCCTAAACCCAACAGGAAGTCGGCCATATTGGGCGGAAGCGTGGGTTAATGAATTCACATCCTGCATATTTTCAACATCTCTTCCTGGGGTTTTTATCAAATTTGCATCAAACTTAGTGAAAATCACAGACACACATTTGTAGTCAAAAGTTACAATTTACATTTTTGATAAAATGTTCGGCGTGGCTGTGATGAACTTACAACTGAAAGCCATGTTTGTGCCCAGGCCATCCGTAACCAGCTCCATGAAGTACAGTAGTGTACAAATACTTATTGGAGCCACTGTATATTTCATACAGAATTGTTCATAAGTTATGAAATTGCCATTCGTGTCCATCAAGTCAACTATAGACCATATATTCCTCTCATACCACTCTTCAAAAAATAAGGATTTACAGTGGCTCCAATAAGTATTTGTACACTACTGTACTTCATGGAGCCGGTTACAGATGGCCTGGGCACTGAGTTTGTGCAGCCACAAATATAAACGCTCACTTAGATGACTAGAGCAGCTAGTCCCCCCATATTTGCACATAACAGACTGGTTATGCCTAACACCCATGCACATACTGATCGACCTGTACACAGAAAGTGGGAGCAAAAAAAAAAAAAACAGGCCATATTCTCTGTGGTGGAGACATACACATACATCTGGATTAGCAGCAGTGGGGCCTCACGCACACAACTGGATTATCTGTCGATGAGACATGCGCACACAAAACGCATTGCTAGATTAAACATTGAGGAGACATGCACACACACCCACACACTTAGAATATAGCTGGATTAACTGTGGTGTGGACAGGCACGTACACGCACTTACCCACATAGCTAGATGAACTGTGCTGGATACTTGCGCACGCATAGCAGGATTAGCCTTGGTGAAGGACACGCATATACTCACATGTACACAAACGCACATACTGAACAGTAGCCTGGGATTGTCCATGGCTGGTCCAAACTGACTGTAGGGCAACCGTGGCAGAAGTCACAGAAGATTTTAATGATGGTCATGGGAGAAATGTGTCACAATACAAAGTGCATTGCACTCAACTGCTTATGGGGTCAAAAACAGCAGACCAGTGAGTTTGCCCATTATAAGCCATATCCACTATTGGAAAGGCCTACAATGGGCACATGAGGGCTAGAACTGGACCTTCAAGCAATGGAAAAGGGTCACCTGGTTTGATGAGCCCTAGTCTTTTTTACATTTTGCATATTGGCCTGCTATGTGAAGACCTTTTACCTAGGGAAGAGATGGGACCAGGATTCACTGTGAGGAGATAACAAGCTGGTGGAGGGAATATGATGCTCTTGAAAGTTTTCTGCTTGGAAACCCTGATTCTGGGTTGTCATGTGGATATGAATTTGACATGGCTGTTTTGATGGAATGTGAAGGACCAACAGCATTTTTGGAAGGTGGTCATAATGTTTTGGTTTATCAATGTGTATGCCTTATTGAGTTCTTACAGAAATATTTGTATCTCATAAAGTCACATGTACAGCATAAACTGTACCCAGATCTCCAGTCTGCTTAATAGTCAAAACACGGTCAGGTCCATTAGCTCTCACAGCTGCTAGCATGTTATTATACTTGAATGTATGAGTGTGTTAGAGTATGTGCGTTCACAACGGTGAGTCTAAAGCAATGTGAGAATTTGTTGGCTAGGTAAAATTGCCCACCATAGGAGACCATGACTGATTTAAGCAAACGTGTTCGAGGTTGTGTGGATGTGTGTGCTTGTGTGAGTGTGTGTGTGAGAGATAGGGTGGGGGGGTCAGAGAGAGAGCAGGAGAGATGTGTATATTTGCCGTCCCATCATGAATATTTTTGTACCAATGTTATATACTGTGGAGGTGTGAACTTTTAAAGACAAATCCAGCAGAATTGTAAGCTCATTGTCTGCCTCAGTGGAGAGCATCAATGCAGGGCAACTAAGAGCTGATCTCAGCACCCCCTTCAAACCTCCCACCCCTACTATAGAGTCGAGAAAGAGGCCAACCCCACCAGTGATGACGGAAATCTGACCTGAATCATTCACATGCTCTTTCATCACGTCACAGACACAAGCATACACACTCATGCAAGGCCATTGGTGTTTTCTCACTAAATTTAAACCAATAGAGCCGGGAAAGAGGACAAGCTTCAGCTGTTGCGCCCCACAGAATTATACACGGAGATGCATGCACACACACTATGTACACCCATATTCACAAACATATGCTCGTGCATACTTGCGCATCTATAGTAAATGTGCGTACACCTTTCCTGTATACTTTGTGTGAATACGAACAGACATATGTAATCGCATACTTTCTACTCTTTTCTGAAATTCTATGACTGAACATGAAAGTCTTTTTTTGTACTCAAAGATCCAAAAAGCTCAATATATAGATAAGTCATTTTGCAGTGCTTGTCTCACCCACTCAGAGGTATTACCTTACCTGCAACTATATGCATACAGTGTGCATATTATACCATTTATTCCTACCCTTCTGGAAACCAAATGTCCCCACAAGTGATGGAAGTATGATTATTATCATTACTATCATCATTATTATTATTATTTCTTTTTTAATCCGTATGGGGCATGTGCCTGACCCGCACGGTAACTGAGCTATTTTAAGTTATGGGGCTGAAGTTCAGGTTTGGGTGAGGTTGAAGTCGGTGTTAGGCTTAGGCACAGGATGGTTATAGTTAAGGTCAGAGTTAAGGGTTAGGGAATGAATGGAAGTCTATGGGATGTCCCTACAAAACATGAAAACACAATTTGTGTATGCTTGTGTGTGTGTGTGTGTGTGTGTGTGTGTGTGTGTGCACATATTATTTATACAAGCGTAAGGATTTTGCTGAATTGCTGAAAACCATGCTGATTTGTTCATAAATGATTCTTTATATATGCTTTAGAACTCACAGCTTTTCTTTGTTCTACACTGCAGAAGTAATTATCCCGGAGGATCACTGTACAAGGGGTTTGAAGTTACAGGGAGGCTACAGTATCATACAGGCTAATGCAGATTAACAGGAAGAATTATAGATAAGATCTATTAGTTTGTTTATTGTTTCTGTTGTCATTAAGCCTGCATAATTAAACCTTGCTGAGCAACAACAAGTACTGGTGTGGCCATAGAAATTTATAATATTCAGAAAATATACACATAAAAAATAACTTATGCAGTGTCTGTTGCTGCAGTGCCTGTGCAAAATATGCCTGTTATGAACAGGCAGATTCCTAGGCCTCTGATGTTGTTGTCTGTGTGGTATTTTGCTGGATTTTTTTGAGAATCACTCAGCCAAACAACAGCACACTCCACAATGTACGACCTTGGGTCCTCAACAATACATTGTGAGGTATATACATACCTCATACTGTGCATGTATACATACATACTGTACATTAATACACTCTTAGAGTCCACCCGACAGACGGATGTTTCCATATATACGTATATGAAGGGCAGAGGGGCAAAATGGGAAATTGGATATGTCTTGTTTTGCCCTGACTGATACAAATTATATCGCAAGAGGCAGCTTGTTGAAAGTATTTGAGGAAAAGATGAACATTTTATTAATAAGCAAATAAACAACATGTACGGCAAATTGAAAGCGTGGATTGGGCATATTGTAATTTGTAACTTTAATAGTTTCCCTTTTGTGAAATACTGTCACACAGCACATTATGAATAGAAGAACCCAATATCTGGACCGGCTGTTTGTTACGGCAGCGCATTAGTCCCAGCCACCTTGTACTTAACAACTCAGCCTGATCGGGGTTCCACATCAGAAATATGTACCAACAGCAGCCTTGCTCACGGCACTAGCCAAGTGTGAGACATTTAATTCCATCACATTTTTGAATCTTTTTTTCATTTTTGAATCTTTAGCCCTTTGTTATCAGTGGGGTTCATTACTGGGTGGAGCTAGTGAAAATAACATAAACAATCACCAAGTGTCTAAGAGGCCAAGCAAAGGCCATTTTCTGTGGACTGTATGACCGCAGAAAAGTTGATTCACAACTTTAGAGTTGTTTGTGAGATATTTCTGAATGTGTGAAGAATTTGCCATGTGAATATGAAGAAGTCTAGAATGTATATATCTCCTGCAATGTAGCATCATCATTCTCAAATTTAGGCGGCCTTCAGCAGCTGGAGTGAGAGAAGGAGAATTTATTACCTAGATAAGACTTAAAAAAAAAAGTTTTGTCCGTACAGTGGTGAATAATTTGCCATTTCCATGTGGAAAAAGTTCAGCGTTACGACTGACTTCTTGTACGGCAGTTTTGCTGTTAAATTCGATGACATAACACATATTCACATTGTCCTATTAATGCCATATTTGATATGCAACTGCAAGATGCCTTCCAGATAACTCACCATATTTCAAGCAAATCAGTTGAATGGTGTGGGCTTGTAAAAGTTTTGTTTTTTCATTTACAAAATTGCAGCCTTGATGGGCAAAAGGCTAAACTGAATTGTCTTAATTATGTCATATGATGTCCGGAGTTAATAAAAAAAAATATTCATGTCAGTAAGCTAATTGGCTGTTTAACTAATGCAAATTTTCTATTTTAACCAGCCCCCAGAACAATGTTGTGGTAGGCGTTAAAATTGGGTCCGTCCGTGTGTCCATCTGTATGTCTTTCCGTTATACCCATCTCACGTACATCATAACTCATATAGCTCGTTTAATTGCTTTCAAATTTGCAAGACTCATGCACTTCGTGGTCTAGTTGTGCCTTTTGAATAAATTTCATGTCTGTGATATTATCTGCATAATTTATGCACTTTTTTGTTGACTCTGAGAAAACCCTCACTGTAAAAAATGTTTCATTGGCATCGTTGCAGGGGATATACTGTAGTTAACTTTTTGTACTTGTAAACTACAGTGCCACCTATGAAAGAAATTGCACTATACACGGCAAAATGTGCCAGTACAATGTACTGATTACCTGTGAGATTTTTTTAAAAATACAAAGTTCCAATCATGAGCTAGGCTTGATTGTCTCGACTGAGGCCGGGCCATAAAAATTAAAAGGAACTTCACATGCATAAGGTTTAACATATCAACAAAAAAGTAATAGCCAACATCAAGGATGGCCTGACATGATTTGAGACAAAAATAGTTGGAGGAGATACAAAAAAAACAAAAAAAAAACAAGTGTAGATAAAATTCTAAATTGTAGCCATAGTGAGCAGAAGGACTCAAGTGAGTCATCATAATTACTTGAAGATTAATGTTTGGTGTCAAGTAAAAGTGATTTAAGTCAATGTGCCAATAGGATGTTAAGAGATTGCCAATTTTCCAGTTTTTTTCTATTACAAAACTTGACCGTCACATGCATAAGGTTTAACGTATTAACAAGAAAAGTAATTGCCAATATCAAGGAGGGCCTGCTTGACCCAGACTTGACAGGGATTGAGCATAAATTGTAGGAGGAGATGGAAACAAAAAAATTTTATTTGGTAAAATTCAAAATAGCAACCATTATCAGCCAAAGGGTTCAATTGAATTATCATAATTAGTTGTGGTATGATGTCTGGAGTCATTAAGAAAGGATCACATTAATAGACCAAAATGTTGTTTAAAAATACAGCACTGTGAAAAAGTATTTGCCCCCTTCCTGATTTCTTTTTCTTTATTTTGTATATTTGTCACACTTTATTGTTTCAGATCGTCAAACAAATTTTAATATCAGACAAAGATAACCAGAGTAAATACAAAATTCTTCAGAATTAAATACAAAATGGTAATTTCATTTATTAAAGCTTTCCGGGCCCCATGAGAAAAAGTAATCCCCCCATTAAATCATAAATTTATTCTGATTAACCACATTTTTTAAATTCAATCTCACAAGCCACACCCAGGCCTGATTACTACCAGACCTGTTGATTCAAGAAATCACTTAAATAGAACCTGTCTGATAAAGTGAAGTAGGCTAAAAGATCTCAAAAGCAACACATCATGCCGCAATCTAAAGAAAGAAGCATTCTGCCTGTGGAGATCCACGGATTCTACTTTATCTAATTTCGTCTTTATATTATAGTGAACAATGCATTATGATGTCAGCACATGCACCTCTATGATGTCATCACGTTGCGAAGGTGGCTGTCACGTGACCAATGTTTTTATAGTAACTAAGACTAAGTAACTATCAAGGGGAATACGCTGCACTGACATTCCGCGCTCAGTGGAACACAAAGTCGCCTGCAAGACGGAGCATAATAGCGTCGATCACATTATGCTGCAGATTACGCGTTACTTTCTCTTGCGGCCTGGCATCTGTTTTTTGGGATTCAGAACTCCTGTGGATGAATTGGCTTGAGTTCAAAGGAGGGAATCCCCAAGAGAGGGGGATACCGGGGGATTCCCCCTGTATGTCTATATTTTAATAGCGTCGCTTGCGTTATGCTGTAGATACGCGCCCAACAGAGTCAAGCACTGATTGACCGTACCCAGTCGCCTGCAAGACGGAGCCAAACAGCTTCACTCCCGCCATGCTGCAGATACGCGCCTGGTGGAGTCTAGCACTGACTGGCCGGACACAGTCGCCTGCAAGACGCAGCTATCAGTCTGGAAAGAATTGCAAAGCCCTTTGGGACTCCAGCGAACAATGGTTAGAGCCATTATCCATTAGCCGACACAGTGGCGGCTCGTGAATTGGCAACAGGGGAAGCTCAAACAATCCCTGAAAGTTAATGATTGTTCATGACCTGTTTTCATTCATTTAAATTACAATAGCAGAAACTCCGAAAACTCAACCTTACCTGATGCGGCCAACTTTCATTAATAACGCATACCTGTCAACTCTCACACATTCGGCATGAGTTTAAGTGGCATTGTTACGTTCCTCTGCTGTAGACAGCAATTATTCTATCAACGCGTATGTAAGAGATTTTCGCGTGGAATTTAAGTACATGTACATGGAGGAGTTTGAGGCAATTGAATTGCATAAGGACGTTTCAAATTATCTTATTTCAGTTAAACTATCATGAAACAAATGCATTGCTTCCAACTCCAACCCCTGAGTAAATAAAAGTGTGAGAAGTCTGGAGTCGTAATCAGTATGCGTTATAAATGAAAACTGGCCACATCTGATAATGTAGAGAGTTTTCAGAGTTTCTGTTATGGTAATTTAAATGAATGATTGAAAACAGGTCATGACCAGTCATTAATTTTAAGGGATTGTTTGAGCTTCCCCTATTGCCAGTTCACGAGCCGACGCTGCTGAGACATCAGGTGAGATAAGTGAAGTGTGTAATCAACTGCTTTAATTCATCAATCAAGTGCAGAGTAACACTAAAAACCATCAGACACTGCGGCTCTCCACGACCAGGGTTGGCCATCCCTGCGCTAGAGGGAAGGTCATGGGGTCATCAAATTTTCTTTCTATATAAAATATAGCCTTCAACCAATGCACCAAAACAAAAAAAAGTGACATGCTGGGTCTAAGTCAAAGTGCTGTGACAAACAGCCATGATATAATAATAATGATGATAATAATAATAATAATAATAATAATTAAAACCACAAGCGTTGTTGTTGTTATGGCCCTGGCCCTCCCGTCCGACCCCCCTTGTGACCAGTGGGGCCACTCAACAATGACAGGGCAGCATATCTTTTCTTTCAGTGCACAACTTCCAATTGCCAATTTTTTTTTTGACTGTTTCAAAATAATTTTTTTCCTCCCAGTGCAAAAATATAGGAGGCGGTGGAGAACCATTTTCCTTATCAGTGTGTTCGGGTTTTCATTGCGCACAAATGTTACATTGTGCCTAACTCAATCCGACACTGTGTTCGTGAAATATACATACTTTTATAGATCTGAAAATGGCCACTTCGTTGTAAGCTCATCACAGCCACACCCAATAATTTATCAAAAATGTAAATAGTAACTTTTGACTAATCTGTGTCGGTGATCTGTCTGGTGCAAATTGGATGAAAGCCCAAGGAGGAGATGTTGAAAGTATGAGGGGTGTGATTTTATATGTCCGCACTTCATCCCAATATGGCCAACTTCCTGTTGGGTTTAGGGTGGGTCCATAATGTAATTTTTCTCTTGTCCCAAGATGGGCTATGTCTCCGCCAAGTGTCATTCTTCTACAGGGAAAGAAGTTTGGGGTGGGCTCCCATTAACGTAATGCATTTTGATTTTTGACAGGGCACGGCCAAATCATTTCTCAATATTTTTTCTTGGGGACTTCAAATAAAAAAATTTTCACCAGGATTGATTTTTTGGTCAAAGAAAATTGACTTTTCGTTTATTTTCAAGGGGTCAAAGCCAAGAACCCACTCATTTCAATTGCGCATTTTTGTTGTTGTCATGGGAACATGATTAAAAATAGGGGTGTGTCCTCATTAGCTTTTTGGTTCAGTTTGACTTGACTGATATTTGTACCAAATTTGTTTTAACTATTTCAAAAAAATATTTTTTTCTCCCATTCAAAAAATGTAGGGGGCGTCAAAGAGCTATTTTGCCATACAGCTATATGAGTTACATATCTTTGTGTTCAGATTGTTATTCCGCACAGGTTTTACATTGGGTGCAACTCAATCTGATACTGTATGCGTGAGATATACATACTTTTATACTCGTGAAAATGGCCGCTTCGTTGTAAGCTCATCATAGCCACGCCCAAAATTTCATTAAAAATGCAAATAGTGACTTTTGACCACAAATGTGTGTAGGTGATTTTCACCGAGTTTGGTGCAAATTGGATGAAAACCCTAGAAGGAGATGTTGAAAGTATGAGGGGTGTGATTTTATATGTCCACGCTTCCGCCCAATATGGCTGACTTCCGGTTGGGTTTAGGGTTTTAGGTTTAGGTTGGGTTTTATTTTTTTCAAATAAAATTGACTTTTCGTTTATGTTCAAGGGGTTAAATCTGCGTTCAAAGAGCGGAGAGGATAATAATAATAACGGAACCATGCGGTTTAAATAGGCCCTCGACGGCTTCGGCCAGGCTCAGGCCTAATTAAAATTGTTGTCTTGTTTCATTCCCCTCCCTCCATGTGTCTTAGCTTGTTCACAGACTTCCTGTTTCCCTAAATGTTGTGGTGCGGTGTATATGTAAGTTCTTAGATGCATTTGAATTTTCTTAAATAGGCAGCCCTTTTCCGTTCATCAACACTATTTTTTACCCCACTAGAAAACATCACAAAGGTGAGATCAAAATTGTTTGGAGATTTTGAAGGTACCTTGGGTATATTTAAAAAAATCGGTGGTTCTTCACTTCAGTAAGTCATGAGCTTGACGGCAAAGATAGCCTTTGCAATTTATCGATAAAACTTCGGGACCTAATGGCATTTCCAACGTTACAGCTTTAAATGATTGCGGTCCGTATTCAATCTTTACTTTCTTCTAAGGTTGGTCCTGTGTTTCCTTGCTGGAGGGAAGCAAACAACGAGCTCCTCGATGAAATAGAAAATTCGGATGTTCCTTGTCATGGCCACCAGCCAAACTACAGTATTTCTGTTTCAAGTCAATTCGTGTGGAAGGTTCCTTTACTTTTTAAAAAATTTGGACACAGTCTCTGTGTTCTCATCTACCCTTCGCTATGAGAGACACATTAGAGTGGTAATAAATTTGAGTACACTGCCCAGGAACACAGAAAATGCAGTTTATTGAGTTATGTAGGCTAAATCCTATGCCGACATTTGGTTTGAAGCACCAAAACCTTTACACAATGCAATAAATAATAAATTCATTGGTGAATTTTTTCTCTTCACCATCCATACTTGGCTTCTTTACATTTTGTCCAACATTTTGATCCTGTTTTGTCGTGTCAATGAAAACAAACATGCATTTCTTGGTACTTTTTTATTATCAAGGATCCATATTTAGCTCATCATCGTCCTGTCTTGGTCACAGAAAAAAGTGGCTGACAAAAAATTTTTTTTCATAATTTTCATTGAGGAAATTGACAAAGTTATACACCGCGGAGGGTGAAATATTCAAATCCCCTCCCATCTTTCATTGTGGAACATTGTTTTTAAAGTTTTCAATGATTTTTTCACTATTTTTGGGCAAATAGGCAAACCTAAGCTCAGCTTTGCTCCTGATGGTCAAGGCCTTTATTAAATACTAGTTTTGTACCAAATCATGATTACAAGCACTTGCAGACATGAGCTGTTTCAAACCATCCTCATTACAATATTGTCTTATCTCAATATGAGTACTGAATTGCCCTAGTCCAAAATTTTCTTTGAATGCCCTGCAGGCCTAAGTGGTATGAATTAATGTATACTTACATTTAAAATGAAGCAAACATAATAAATAATATGTAAAATATCTTGAATACAAGTCACACTAAATTTACAAAAGAAATCACTGCCTTCTGTGCATTTTCCATGCCGTCCCCACTGTTTCCAAGTAGGGGTTGTACATTTGAGAGGCTGTGTTTTAATGAGCATGCTTTAGTTCAAGTGTGTATTTTAGGTTTATGTACATGTGTGCACACAGTATTTGAATGTGTATTTTGGAAGTGCGTATTTGAATTTGTCTATATGCGAATAGGACGTGTGAGTTTATTTGAGAGAAAGCATTTGAATTGTTGTATTTTGTGCTTGAGTGTGAATTAATGCACTAATGTTGTGCAGAGCAGGAAGTAGCACTGCCTGGGCGTGGGTGCGATGTTTGAACTCTGTGGTTAAGCTGTAAGTTCCAGATGAATGCAGCCTATGCTCAGGCTTCGTTTGAAGTCTGCAAGTGGGGATTTACCCCACCCACAAGGGGACACTTGCAAGTAGGAGGCAGATTGAACTTTACACTTTTACGCTTACTGATTGAAAAAGAGGGGTTCCTCTTTTGCTCACTCTAACTAAAAATAAAGAAAAAATATTAAAAACTGGTCACTTATAACTGAAACCCAAAGTCTCAATTTGTAACCCCACCTTCATTATTTTCTTAAGCTGTTTTGCTGCATGAAATGCAAATTAATTGGTCTGAAGACTTTTCTCAAATAAATTGACTTATTCTGTTGGATTATCACAACTCAGGAGAATCGCTGAAGACACAATCAGAGATTAGAATCCCTAAAGTTCAGTCCCAAAGATGATCAAGGATAACTCAATTAAATTTGAAACTCTCTTTTCATGGCGGCTTTTTCTTGTGGAGGAGGAAAGAAGCGGCAGGAATGCTAGATACCAGTGCTAACATGTAATAAATCCATTAAGTAAATTGACAATATAATTCAAATAAAGTATACTTCATGAACAAGCACAAACAAAGAGCCCATGAAACAATCCTTTTTCATCTAATTTGCTCACTGCAGAGTTGGACTTCTTCTTGAAGTTCTGCAAATTGCTTATAGATTTTAATAATGGTCTGTTAATCTCTCAGAGTTGGATGTGTGCTGTACCTTAATTCATTGGCCCACTCAAGAATATTCACCAGTGGTGGGGATTGTCACATATTCAAAGCCATTGTGAATTCCTCAGTTGCACCTCTCCTTCAGTCTCCAAACGGCTCTCCAACTAACTATGTAAAGCAGACTTGGATTGGACCTTGCAGATGTGATTTGTGATATTTGCAGTAGAACAAGTGGAGGAGCACCGCATTCAAGGAGAGAGTGTTCTCTCCCATGCTTTGTTAATCGGTAACCATGGGAACCGCATGCATGTTTTTGCATGTGCTGGGCATTTGATCTTGTGTGCCTTTAAGGAGGAGGCAGAAGACACTCACTGGCAGAAATAGGTTACCTGCTAAGATTTGCCAGATTTTGACTCGTTTGTCCATCTGAGTTGTACCAAATTGATCACTGTGTTACAATAAACAAAAAAAAAAAGTTTTACTTTCTGGGGCGTGGTTTGTCCCTCTCTTTTGGACCCTCATGTGGAGCTGAGCACAGCGCCTTCAAATTATAGGTGGGCTCCAGGTGTTTCAAGGATTGATGAGGGAGGATGCGCACAGGCATATCTCCCTGTCAGATGTCCTGATCTCATCCTCTGCTGCTGACAGTCTCAGGACACATACCTGAGGCCACCTGCCTGCCTCTCCCACCGCCAGCTCCTCCCCCATCCATTCATGCCCCCCTACACCCCCTCCTGAGAAATACGCCACTGTTTACAGTTTTTCACAATTTTTTTTTTCACAAAGTTTTTCACAAAAGTTGGAGCTTGCAAACTATCACCAAAAACTCATGAACCAAATTCCTAAACCCAGACTGCTCAATTGCATGCACAATTTCTGTTTTACACTCAGTTTTCAATTCTAAGTCACACTTTTTGCATAAAACTACACACAGTTCTCTACCTTAGGTACAACATTCAAAAGGAAAATCTCTTGTATTCCTTTGGAAAGCAACACCAGTCACAATGCCAAGCTTTAATTTACCAACTGGCAACACCCACTCCTCACAGGTGTAAACACAAGTTGCATAATTGTTCACTCAGAAATCAGAGCCTTAGCACTATTTAAAAAAAAAAAAAGCCATAGAGGTGCTCTCCTGTTTTGGAGGACAATGGAAGCAAATGGTGAAGCCAGAGGCAAGAGGTTATGGAGTGACAGGAAGAGGAGGAGGAAGAAGAGGAAGAGGAAGGATAGTTGTCTCAGATGAGGTTAGGGCAGCAGTGGTTGACCATGTGCTCAATTAAGGCTTGAGTATTAGCAGAAGTTTCAGCTCAACCTGAACCACTATATGGTGGCATCTTTACTTTCACAAATGAAAACTGCTAGGTTACCAACTATCAATATTATGCAAGATCTGTTGCTTATTTCCAGGGAGTATGTATCCTGTATACTGCAGTCCACCATCAGTGGGCTTATATTACAATTCTCAGTGATTTCAGACCAATGCTGCAGTAATCTCATTTCATATTGGGAAAATAGGAAATTTAACTTAGATTACCGTGCCAAATCATATGATTTTTGACCCAAGCGCTTTGCACCAGAACAAGAGACTGCTATTGTGAACATGGTGGTGGCAAAGAAGGCCATAAGACCACAGGAAATCCAGAATCACATAATCGCAGACGACAAAATCCTCCATAATATTCACCAGATGATCAACATTGGATTGTGTTTTACAGTGCAACTGGATCTGGTTGAGGCAGGTCTTTAGGATGCCATTTGATTGAAACTTTGAAAGGGTTAAACAACAGCGGTATGAATACCTGCAAGTGCTATACTGTAAATTTACAGTATCAGCACTATATAGGTACATTACAATATTGTAGCCAGTATTGCAGCCATTCACCAGCAACGTGTCCTCACTCTGATTAAAATTTATTATAGTTAACTATACTTTACAACAATAAAATTGATGTAAACTAATAGTTAACTACACTTTATTACAGTAAACTATAGATAGTTGCAAAGTAGTTGAATATCATTGATATAGTTTACTATAGTAGAATTTGACTTTTGTGATTTACTTCAGCATAACTATAGTAAACTACAGTAAGTGGTAATTTTTCATAAGGGCATTTGCATGCCAAACTCAGTCCCCGACCGTTCCCAACACATCCCTAGACACACTTCATGGCATCCTTATTCCCACCGAGCAGAGGGAAGGACCAATGCAGCCCAAGTATGCAGTCCTCTGGGACTAAGTAGCTTGTTGTATGTATTCATTTTCATTTTTTCCCCCAAAAAACCCTTCATCATATTGTAGTACTGAATGTTTTGCCTGGATTTCTCCCATTGCATGTACTGTACAGTATTTACACACAAAAAAGAAGATGGTTTTTAATGTTGTGTTTTCTTTTGCTGGAGATTTTTTGAGAAAATGGGCCGAAGATTCAAAAAAAAAAGATGTGTAAACAATTGTGAAAAACTATCACAGTGGCTAAGTAATGGGTTTATGAGTTGGGCATAAATATCTCTTTTACCATTTCATATTGGAAAAGAAACTGATTATAGTTTGTAAATCTATATATAATACTTGTAAATCTTATTTGAAATCATCCTTTTTTGCTACAAGGCAACCAAAGGAATGGCAAACTTGATTTATAATTGACGCTAACACAATTGGGATAAGAGAGTTTCACTCAGTGTTCCACGTCTGATTCTCAAAGCTGAATCTTTGGGTCGAGGTCAATAGGATTCCCTCAGTTTGCCATAAGCTTCTGCAGTGGTTCCGACCCAAGATACAGCTTTACAGCATAGCAAAAGGAATGCAGACTGAATAAAAACAGTAGGTGGCTGCTGCATGCAATTTAGGCACTATTCCTGTTCCAATTAACTCAGGAATTTGAAGTGATGGGATAGACCAACATTTATCATGGGCGGTGGAACATTTTTTCTCAAAAATGAATATTACTTCCTATGGTCAGCCCATAATTTCTTCTACGTGTGTGCAGGCATGAAAACTAGAATCTATTCATTGTGTCTGTTGTAATGCAGGTGCGATTCTCCAATGCAATATGTCTATAAAATGAAGTGCAAAAATCAACTTCAGTATAAATAAGCATTTCACATATGCTGTGAAATGGGTCAAGATCCAGACCCTGGCCTTACTTGTGTCCGAAGTTCATATTCTGCAGCTATGTACTTCCATTATATTATATATATTATGTCATTCTGCAAAAAGCATGTCAAAGATGATGTTTGTTTTACAGATTATTTCTCTAATTTTATTTTCATTTTGTTATTCATTTGTTTTATTTATTCATTTATTTATTTGGAAATGGACTGGTATAAAGTAACAATGTTAATCAGCCAGTTAGACCAATTTCATTGGGAGAATTGGCCATAACAAAAACTGACTGGGATAGAACAGAAATAAAACCCTGTTATTTCACTGAAGAAAAAAGGGAATAAATTGACTCAGAGGCAACAGCACTGTTAGCACAAAAAAAGATTTCTTTCAGCTTATTTTCTGCAAATAATAAAAGCAAAGGAAAGTGTGTTTGTGGCACAAGGCATCAGTAGTCACCCTTTGACCTCTAATCGCTGTTTGCCCCATTTATGTGACCAACAACCTCTGTTCATGTCATGTTCCAGACCAGGGAATCAAGTGCAGAGGCAGAGTGCAGTCCAATAGGTAGGTTTATTGACAGCAGTACGGTGATGTATGGGGCTGAACCACAGAGGAAGACAGCACAGTTCAGGACAGATGTAATAGATGAAGCCAGGCAGCCATTTGCTGGCTATTGGCTTCCAGGATACAGACAGGTGGAGTGCACACTATGCCAGAGCCAAACTGTCCCACAGTAGGATGGAGTGGCTTAAGAGGAACTTGGTTCCAATGTTGATGATCGTAGGAGGATTGGGAGCTGGTTCCTAACAAACTGGACAGAGGAACAGACTTGCAAGGGTTAACAAGAATGTGGTTCCAATCCTGGACCCTGACTAGGCTTGGGAGCTTGTTCTCATTTAAGTGGACAGAAGAATTGACTTGAGTAATGTTAACTTGAATGAAGCCCGATCCTGGACCCTGAGTAGGCTTGTAAGCCGGTACAAATTAACTGATTAAAGAAGCAAGCTTCCGCAAATTGCTTTCATTAAAAGTTACATTACACTTATTAACGATGAAGTGTTCTTACCAGGGACACTGACTGGTTCTTAGCACAAACAGCAGGTCACAATCTAGCAACTTGCAACTAAAAGCAGGGGGGTTAAATACCTGCCACAGAGCCAGTAGGAAATAACCATAAATGAGATTTAGCTGGCATGGGGAAAACACACGGGATGCAAAGCAATTAATGGCGTTGCCATTGGAAGGATCCTGGCAATGCTCTCACCTGGTCTTAACGTGCATTAAATCTCCAAACCTGTTCCTATTTAGGTTTCATAATTACCAACTAAGCGTTAATTAGTGCAGTTGTGAGGATCAATCCCGATCCATTTTCCCTTGGCTTGCATTATTTTTCATTGCGTCAATTATCAAGCATTTTCCAATCCATATTAATGGTAGACCTAACATAAAACATCAATGTCTTATATAGCTTCTGAATTCCTGCAGCTCACAAAACTGTATTTTTTTTCTGGTTCCACGCCCAATTGGCTTGATATGCCTAACAAAACCTTTCAAAAAATGCTGGTTTGCTGACTCAGGTCCACGTGTTTAGGCTGCTCATGTAAAAATAAAACTTTGTCTGCAACCAGTGACATTCCCATAATGCAGGTTAACACTCAAACTACTTCGTGTTGTCAATTGAATTAATTTGCTGAGCAAATGGGCTTCCAATAAGCTGCGTTGCCATTAACGCATGCAGCTTTGTGTCCACCAGGGCTACAATATGAGATTTTATGTACGGTAGCTAACCAAAATTTCTCGAAATTCCATCTTGAAAAACTTTTGTACAATGTAATGTTCTAAATACTGCTGAAGGTGGTATTAAGATAAGGTTTAGATTTTGTTTAATTAGTTATGTGCTGTTTCAGCAGCTATACTGTAAAGGCCTCATGAATGACTTTGCTACCTTGAAAGTTTGACACATGGCATGCATATTAAATGATTTAAATGCATGTCATGTGTCAAAGTTCCACAATACACTGATTTACTCAATTTGCAATTATTCAATCATCAATGCTTTTAAGAAACGTTGGTAATTTAATAAATTAATTACTATCGCTTGGCATGGCAACCAGTGTGAAACTATGCTTCCCTGCAAATGCAACCTATTCTTTGGAACACTTAAAACAATAGGATTAAGCACAATCTAAAAATGAATCGGGTTGCTCTGCTGAAAAAATCCAAGAATGGCAGATGAAATTCAGAGAAGGCACTGGGTTAATTGACTTTTAAAAGTATTATTATTATTATTATTTTGTTTGTTTTTTTGCATTGATACAATATCACTATTAAGTATACTGTCAATGTAGCCCTTCAGTGATCTGTCATTTCTTAATACTTTCTTAATAATCACAGGCTGACTTATTGGTCTTGATTATTTCGTAACTAAATTGAGTGATTATTAATCAAGCGATCTTGAACAGGAACGGCTTGAAAGCAATTATGCTTTTAAGGGTCAGAGACTCACAGCAAGTCATTTGAATATCCCGTAACACCATTTTGAATTACACTAGTATTATGGTCCCCTCTTAAATTTTCTCCTTTTTGGTCCACCTCAAAATATCAATTTTGATAGCAATTCCTGCATTAATGCCAGAGTAATATCTACCTGTTTTTTTTTTTGCTTCCTTTAATAAGCCTTGTTATTTCATTCCATAAGCCATTTTTTGACAGCAGTTGTATTAAGTGACTTTGATACTGCGCTATCCGCCGCATTTGAGCATCAAATTTTTAGTGGTGATAGTTTGACCGTCAGTTTCCACACTGGTGATAGCTTGACCGCAGTGAAAAACTCAGTTGGTTCGCCTCTGAGTTTGTTTTTTGTTTTTACATGCCAAACAATTTTATGAGCTTGCCTCCGGTGAAAATGTATCAACTTCAAAGTGTTGTGGTGCCATGTTTTGCAAGAATGTGGCATGTTTTCAATTTTGAGTTGCTGGTTTTCTTTGGTAGGCCTGATCAGAGGACGGATGAGAGCACTGGGCTCAGAAAAATGGGAACGCTAGAATACTTTCATTGAAATTCCGGGTTGCAATTGCGCTTTGAACGAAAACTAGCAGACACCAAGGGTCTCCTTCTATCTATCGATTTATCTGTCAACGTATGTAGCCACATAGCTAGTGTAACTTTGAATCTTGAACTTAGACGGACCATATTAAATAGCTAATTAAGTTAAAAATATGTTTCCATTTACATTTCATTACGTTTTTTTTTTCCACCAAAAGTATTGCGAAATCGAATATTTGCTCCTGTAAATTACAGCCTGCAGCGCTCTACCATAGCTATAGCATCCCTACACTAACCAAAGTGTAGCAAAGAAGTTTTTAATATCATTGGTTCAGAGCATCATAATGTGTTACATCATCTCTATACGCAGGACCCTGAGCAGATACGGTAAGCAGAGCACATCTAGTACCAACACTGGCATTACTGCTAGGGGGATGTTGGGCTTTATGAAGTTAAAGAAGACATTACTTCTGCATTACTTCTAGACACACAAGTTGCTTAACAGGAAGAGAAATGAAAGGTATTCCCACAAGGGTTGCGACAGTTCAGAACAGGCCATTAAATTACAAATGAGTTATAAATTTGGATGTATGAGTGAGAGGCAGAGAATGGAACCCAAAGATGGAGATATGTTATTATGGGGAATGTATAGTCGTGGTAATGCTTCTCTATCTATACCATTGTGTCACACTTACAGTTGCAAAGAACAGGATCTTACAGGGGGCTCCAAAATTATTGGCACTCCTAACTGGCAATGTGCGAAAAAAATTATTATTTTTTTAATTAAAGAAAATATCTGTATTGAGAAACTCGAAATAAAAACGTGAGCACAATATTAATGTATAATAATACAATATTATTTGTACAATATCAATGTTCCAACAAAATCAATCAAAAGCATTTACTGATTTAATTAAAAATCAATGTCCTCCAAATCCAGGTTTCACAATTAATGGCATTCTTGAAGATTATTATAAATAACCTCTGTCAAAATTTAACCAGGTATTAAATTCCAGTTATTTAACTTTTATGTAAATGTTAAGGAAATAAATTAAGCCATTACATCACTTCCTGAGAGTTAATGGCCACACATGCAATATTCCTTTTTCATCCAACAGCATGAAGAAAACAAAAAACTCAAGTTCAAAAGAGGCAGATGGCCATGGCTACAAGAGGATTTACAACAATTGAATATGCCACTGAGCACTGTAAGAGCAATTAAAAGAAAGATAAAATATAAAGATATAAGAAAGCTCCAAAGATATGGAGCTGATGAAAACCTTAGAGGGAGAGGATGCAAGGGCATTTTACCCCACAGGATACTAAGGAGGATGGTGAGAGAAGCAATTAAACCCTCACGAATCACTGTGAAGGAATAGCAGGCCTTGGTGGTATCTTGGGGTCACCAGGTTTCAAAAAGCACCATGAGGTGCCACCTCCACAACCACAGGCTCTTTTGAAAGGTTGCCAAAAGTAAGCCTTTTCTGACCAGAAGACACAGATGCAAGTGCTTGGAGTTTTCCAATCATCATTTAAATTATTACTGGAGCAAAGTTCTTCAGTCAGCTGAGACCAAATTGCAACTTTCAGTCAGATACAGCATCGGCATGTTTGGCATTGAAACTGATGCATGCAAGGAGAAGCACCTCAAACTCATGGTTTTATCTCAAGAGGTCCAGGGGCTCTGGTTAAGATTAATGGCATAATGAATTCCATCAAATATCTGTATATTTTGGCTGAAAATCTGTTTGCATCCGCCTGAAGGCTGGCACTTAGCCTTAGGTGGACTTTCCAACTTGATATTGATTCAAAGTATACCTCAAGATCCACAGAGAAATGGTAGTGTGACAACAAAATCAGCATTCTGCAAAGGCCATCTCAGTCGCTAGGGTTCAATCTAATTGGAAACCTATAGGCAGAGTATCATCATCCAGTTACGATACATTTAATATAATATAATATACAAATAATTAACATTGGGCATAACTGTGTGGTGCCTTGGCAAACAAATTAACTGAGAGAAAAATGACTATGCAATTTCCTTAGAGGGGTCACACTATGCCCCTCTCCCAATTCAATATTTTCATTCTTTATGTTTCATTTACAAACATTTGCATGTTTGTGGTCAGAACGCACACCGTTACAGCTTTACAGGCTGTGTAGGCAGCATTTCAGGCTCACTCATCCTGAAATAGATCGTTTTGGCGCCTGTCTCTTAAAGCAGGGGTTCCCAACCCAGTCCTCAAGGACCCCCTGCCCTGCAGGTTTTTGCTCCAGCTGTACTCTTTCACACCTGATCCATTTAAGGGCTTAATGCTGATTGGCTGAAAAAGATCTACCTGAACAGGGTGTACATGAAGGGGCATTGGGCCTTAAATGGATAAGGTGTGCAAAAGTAGAGCTGCAACAAAAATCAGCAGGACAGGGGGTCGGAAACCGCTGTCTTAAAGGTCCCCTGTCTTTAAAGGGGCACAGTCACGACAAATGCGCATAAATTTTATACAATAAAATAAACTCAAAGATTTACAATGAAAATCTAGTGGATGTTATGAATTCAAAATTTTGAAAGTGTATTTTTGTCAGATTTCACAAAGGCAATCTTACAGATTGACTTAGAGCAAATGATAACAAATAAAGAGACAAGTGGGGTAGAATACTTTTCATAGCTGAAAAGTTTGCTGCTTTATACAGCAGAGTATTTGGGCCAGATGAAAAGAAAGAATGAAAGGAGGAACATATTTTTAAAATCAATTTTGCATTTCAAGAATAAAGTTGAAATGTTGAGAATATATTCAAATTGTCAAGAGTCAAGTGGAAATTTTGCCTTCATTCTCAAGATGGAGGTCCAACTTCATTCTTGACATTTCACCTTTATACAGTATCTTCCCCTGATTTATTTTTTTCTTATGCCTGGCATCAATTTTCACAAAAAATGTGTAACCGTCCTGACATATCAGGAGTGTACCTTATACTCCTGATATGTCAGGAGAGCAACACATTTTTGTTGATTGATGTTAAAGGAGAATTCCGGTGTGAAATTGACTTGGAGTGTATTGAAACATGATAATGAGTACTAACCTTTGTCGAATACCCCACCTCCATATGTACCCAACATTTTGAAATACATGGCTTTTTAGACAAAGCTCCCAACAGGCTTACAATAGTAGTGAATAGGGCATAGCATTGCCATGCACAGAAATCGCTATTTTTACATGATTAACAAGGCTAAAAGTAGCTCCACACTTCATTGGTAGAATTCAGAGGGCCCTGACATTTAAAATGAGGCACTGAGAATTTTGAAAATGCACAGGTAGTTTATTAAAAAAGACTGTTTATGCAAACAGTACATTGAGGTAGTTTCCAGTCACCTCCATCTTGAAAGTCATGATAAGTCGATTGACCAGCATGAACAAATAGGTTGGATAGGGGAACAGATTGCAATCTATTCGTTTTTGTTCTTACCATGTGTTTGAAGGGAAGTATAGTTCTTCTGGTGTATCCGTGTTGTCTTGGCTCTGTCTGAATAATGGTTCCTCGCATTCAAATATCAGAAAAGTTCAATAAACAGTGGCGCATGGATTCTTCACTATCAATCAGAACTAGCCCAATAGCTCTTGTGACCCCAAAATATATACAGTATGTACTATACGTGCTGACAACTGTAGGAAAGTGCACTGTATGGCTGTATTTGCCCCTCTATACTGTTGCAGAAAAGCATTAAAATAGTTAATACTCCAAACTTGAGGAAACTGACTGATGTAGATGCTGAAGACAGCTGTGGTTTGTGCCAGGCAGGGCAACGCTTGATGAGATATTAGCATCTCGTGACATTGACAAGTCACACTAATTACATCCAATGAGTGTGCAACAAAATACAAAATACAAAGCTAGACTACTTAGTTACTTCTAACTATTATGTATATGTCCCAAAAATGATGGAGCCCCAAAATGACAGGCTATAAAAACAATATATGAAAGTTGCTGTGATTTCCACAACATAGTAAAGCAATAAGTATTAAAAAAAAATCTTCCTTTAAAACAGGAAAACCTATGTGTAAATTGAAGCACCTATTACTAAAACCCCATAAGTCACACTTGACTTGACTTGACTTGTGGGGTTTTACTAATCAGTGCTTCAATTCTTTAAAGTAAAATGAAATACTGTTGAGCAAAATCAAAATCATTTTCACAAAAATGATGGAGCTCAGAGCATGTTGTCTGGAATGTGTAGATGTCCATTCATCATCTAAAATACTTCTTCCTCCCTTGGGTCACAGGGGAACTGCAGTCTATCCCACCTGACTATGGGCGAAAGGCAGGGACACACCCTGGACAGCTTGCCAATCTATCACAGGGTGCACACACCATTCACACACATACCAACACGTAAATTAGAATCTCCAGTTAGCCTGATATGCAGGCCTTCCGATTGTGGAGGAAACCCACAAGAGCACAAACTCCACACAAAATGGCCTCATGCTGGCTTCAAACCCTCAACCTTCTTGCTTTGAGGTGGCAGTGCCACCCACTGCCTGTATGTATGTGACGGTCTGATGGACTGTTGGTAACAAGGACTGCACCCTTCAGGATGAGTGGAGACGACCCCTATATCCCTCCCACAGCTGGTGAACAGCAGTAAGGCCTGTAATGAGGCTCAAGGGAGTGCTCTCGTAAAGCAGCACGCCCTTCGCAATCCAGATACACCACACCCCCAACCTGCATTCTGCATGTAGTTTAAAAAGCCTTTATCTGTTACATCTGGGGAGGGGGGCTTTTTTCAGTTGATACCTGTGCTTAGGGTGATACATGGCAATAGGGTGTGTTGCACTAATGCAGGGCCTATCATGTGCTCATACCACTGAGGCATTTTACAACAAGGCCTCCAATGAGATTGTCCTCGACTAGATGGTGTTTAAAATTTTTGAACAATGATTACGCCCATTCATGCTGGAGGCCTGAGGAGGAGGTCGGTAGAAAATACCTGGAACATGGTTGCACCGCGGAGCCTCGTGGAGAGCACAACTCAGAGCCAGCAAAGCATTTCAGCTGCACTCCCTTCAGCTATCCAGAGAAGATTCAAAACAATACTCTGATTGACCTTCACACTGGCACCACCAATTCAGATGTGAGAACCTGCCAATGGCTGGGTTGCCTGGCTCCTTAGCCTATCATTAGCTGCATAAGGTTTCCCTGACTCAGATTGCATGCATTAGCATGTTCAGTGTAAAGCACAGGAGAATGTCACTCACTGTGCATCGCTGTATAGGCTGACCAGTACTGATTTTTCAGAAAGTTGTTGCTTAGCAGCAGCAGCAGCAGCAGCAGCAGAGAATAGACTGTGAAAAAGGAAAAGCTAAGCTGCTCTCTGATCTAAAATTGTTTCAGTGGTGCTAAATTCCACTCTATATTTCTCACACACATTTCCAAAAACATTATAATGACACACATACAGATGAAATGCAAATGAAAAAGAAAACACTGATTTCTCAATCATGCTTGACCTGTATTGAAGATCGAGTATACAGATACAGGTTTTTTTGCCGTCATTGAAAAATAGTTGTTTAATAACCTTTTAGCCTATCATAATTCAAGTGGTCTGAAAAAAACTATGTTTCTGCACTTCCTCTTGACTGTATTTTCAGGCTTGAGATAATCTAACTCATGATGAAAGATCATGGCCAATCGCAGGTCATTTCAGAGAGAGGAAGTTCCAACCGGGTGTTCCTATACGAATGAAGGTTCCTATACGAATGAAGGTTCCTTTGGTGACTGATTTAATGGTGGAAAATCAGGCAGAAAAAGTTGCTTTAGCAACTACTGCTTACACCAGGGGTGTCCAATCTTATCCGTGAAGGGCCGGTGTGGGTGCAGGTCTTTGTTTTTGCCCAGTGCTACAACACCTGATCCTAGTAATTAACTGATCAGAAGGTTCAATCAGGACCTTGATGAGTAGAATCAGGTGTATTAGTGTTGGGCTGTGACAAAAACCAGCAGCCACACCGGCCCTTTGTGGATTAGATTGGACACCCCTGGCTTACACTATAAAGTGACCTAAAAACAGGAAGATGGACATATTAAAAAGAGAATCTAAAAACAGTCTAGCAATTTTTAATTTATTTTTATTAAACCTTTATTTAGCCAGGTTAGTCCCATTGAGATTAAGAATCTCTTTTTCAAGGGAGACCTGGCCAAGACGGTCAGCAGCAAAACACAAAGTTGCAGACAGAGACACACAAAGTACAATTCACAAGCATTAAGATTTGCATTAAAAGTCAAGACGTAAGTTTCTGAGAGTAATTTGAAGGACTTCCAAGTCCTTTGTTTTGGATTTAAAAACATTTAACGACACTAGCTCCTTTAGCTTTAAATCACTCTGCAACAAATTCCAGGCTGAGGGTGCAGAATACCCAAAAGCCCTTTTCCCAATTTCAGTCCGAACATTTGGGACAGAGAGCATAAAGAGGTCCTGGGAACGCAGTGAATACTGCCCGGTGTTTTTTTGCATGATGAAAACACATAGGTAATGTGGAAGCAGACCAAGAATTGCCTTATATATAAAGGTGTACCAAAGCAGGAGCCTACGGGTCGCCAGGGGGGCCATCCTACCCGAGATTACAACTCAGTGATGAGTCAGTGAGTGCTTTACAATTTGTAATGAACCTTAGGGACGCATGGTAGGCTGTATCAACCATATGGAGACATTGAGCAGAGGCATGCATGTACAAGAGATCACCATAGTCTAATATAGGTAAAAAAGTTGCAGCAACTAGACACTTTTTTACATTAAAAGAAAAACATAACTTATTCCAAAAATAAAAGCTCAGTTTTAACCTCAGTTTTTTTACCAGGTTCAGCACATGAGGTTTAAAATTAAGGGAGTCATCGATCAAGATACCCAGGTACTTATAGGAGTTAACAACTTCTATTTCCTTACCATCAACAGTGACCACCACAGGTATGTTTTGTAACCTAGCTTTTGAGGTGGTAAACAGCATAAGCTTCGTCTTATCTGCATTTAAAACATGTTTAAGCTCATGCAGTTTGTCCTGAACAACCAAAAAAGCATTTTGCAAGTGCTCAACAGCCAGTGCAAGAGATGCTGCACAGCAGTATAAAACAGTGTCATCAGCATTAAAATGGAAGGTAGCATTTGACACATTTTGACCCAGATTATTCACATAAATAGTGAACAAGAGAGGACCTAATACCGAGCCTTGTGGCACGCCTTTGTGGACCGATACAATATCTGAGCATAGACCATCATACCTAACGCACTGAGAAGGATTACTTAGATAGTTTGACAACCATGATACTGCTTCTTCTGAGACATCTGAGTTCAGAAGTCTAAGTTTTAAAACATTGTGGTCAACTGTGTTGAAAGCTTTGGAAAAATCAGGAAAAAGTGCTGCACAATGTTGCTTCTTATCCAGACCTACAGAAATGTCATTTACCACCTTCAGTGCAGCCGTGATAGTACTATGTTTTTTTCTAAAACCTGACTGATGTGCTGATAAGATATCATTGTCATATTTAGCTGAGCACTCACAAGAGATTCAAGAATTTTAACCAGTACTGACAAATTTAAAATTGGCCTGTAGTTATTTAAAATACTTGGGTCTCCCCCTTTCAATAAGGGGAAGACAAAGGCAGATTTCCATATCCTTGGAATTTCCTTAGCCAGCAAAGTTAGGTTAAAAAGATATGTAAGAGGCTCAGCTACAAAACCGGCTGCCAATTTCAAGAAATAAGGATCATTCAAATCAGGTCCTGAAGGTTTTCTCGGATCTAGTTCTTTTATAGCCCTACAGACTTCCTGTGCAGAGAAAGGCACAAAGTTAAAAGACTGACCAGCTCAGACAGACGCATCAGTACTGGGTTTCGCAGACACACGGCAGGCAAAACAGAGTCAAACAGGGAGCCAGCAGCAGCAAACTGCTCATTAAAACAGGTCAGAATTTCCATTTTGTCATGAATGGCAACAAAATCCTTCATAACAAAGTTGGGCTCTGTTAGAGAATGAGTGCTGACAGAAAAGGACTTCATAGTTTTCCAAAATTTCCTTGGATCATTTAAATTTTTTGTAGTGACAGAAAGATAAAATTCAGATTTTGCTTTCTTAATAACAGAAGAACATTTGTTTGTAAATATCAGTGAAGCATTAAAGAGAAGGAAAGAACTTTGCAATTGCAGTGGCGGCAAATTTGATTCCAACATTGGCATTTTTCTCCTGGACAGGTAAGCTGCGAACATTATTTCCCGGATATGTCTAAATGTTTTTAGCTGTATAGTCGCACTGTTGGTAGCACCATCGCCTCACATCAAGAAGGTTTGCAACATCTCCCCACGGTCATGCATCTTTTCTCAAGGTATTTGGTTCCTCTGACAGTGCAAAGACATTCATGTCAGACTAATTGATGAATCTACATTGTCTGTAGATATGAATCTGTGAGTGAATGGTGTGTGTGGCCCAAGTGTGGAAGTAGCACTTTAGATAATAGGTGGATCTAAATGTGTTGTAGTGGATGGTTAGGTTGAGTAGATAGATTTACCGTGACAGTGGGAGAGTCCTGTCTGTGCAAGTACCAAGGACTAATTTGAAAAACGTGCCCAAAAACAGCATCAGTGTTTCCAGTTTGCATTTTATATGAGCTCAAGCCCACAGAAGACTGGAACCTTTCCGGATATTGTTGACATATGAAGTCCTAGGAGCATTCAGTCTTGACCTGCATTTTGGTATGCAATGATGAATGGTGCTCATTGATGAAGGTGTTCTACATTCCCCAAGCAATGTTGTTATATCCATCAAAAAAGTATGTTTCTCCAGATTATTCTGAGAGTTCTCTATATTCTTTTTAGTCTTTTACTCATATTATGCAGTGAAGAGGGTGTTATCAGTTAGTTGTAAACTCTTGGATTATTCAATCACACCAGGTTTTGTGATTGAAAGAGAGGCAAACCTTGACCACTCTTTGACTGCAATCAAATGGGTCTTTTGTGGGTCCTCTTTTTATACCCAAGCATGAAAACATCACATGTTCAACGTCTGTGCACTGCTTTTTTAATGACATTTCAATACTTTTAAGTCTTATAATGCTCTATGCCAAATTATTTGAGACTTGTTGCATCAAATTCAAAATGTTTATGAATCCCCCCCCCCAAAAAAAAAAAAAAAAAAAATGGCAAAGCCACTGCGCCCGCTTGGCCAAACATGGGCTCAATCGGCTCAAAATCGAACTTAGACTAGACCTTTTGACCATATATACACAAATGAAATATGGAATGGATCGGTCAAAAACTGAAGATGCTAGAGCGCAGACAAGCCAAAAGTTTACGCACTCACGCACGCATGGACACACGGCACGCACAACAGACCACCACTAAAGACCCCAAGCATAACATAAGCCCCTTAGGCCTTTTAGCCAAACGGGCTAAAAAGAAATTCAGTTGATATTGGTAAATCATAAAATATTTTGACTTTTTCTGTTTTCAATTTTTCAATTGGTAAAATTTCAATTAAAAAATATAGCCGCAAGCGGAAATTCCGGGGTTCAGGCCAAGGAAGACCATTAGTAGTTGAAAGCTTTAACAGCTTAATTAACAAGTGTTGCCACTAAAAGGGCCATGTCCCCCGCCAGTTGATGGAAATCGACTGGGGTCAGCATACCAAAAATTACACATTGAAGCCAAAGATGAATAAAATTGGTCAAAACCTTCTCAAGATTTCGCGTTCACAACAAACGGGAAGTGATGGACGGACGGCCGGATGGATGGACTGATGGAGCTGAATACTATGTCCCCCGGCCCCCACACATTGACCCCACAGATGAATGGAGTCAGTCAAACTGTTCTTGAGATATCGCGTTCACAACAAACGGGATACAACAGATGCATGGACGGAGCTGAATAATATGTCCCCCGCCCCTAATACACCTTGACACCAAAGATGAATAGAATCGGTGGAACCGTTCTTGAGATGATATGTTGACAAGGAATTTGTAAGTGGTCAAATGATCGTAATGACCTTGAGAATAATGCCAAGGTCACCGAAATCTACTGGGGTCAGCGTATCATACCAATATTCCTTAACACCAAAGATGAATGGAATCGGTCAAACCGTTCTTGAGATATCACGTTCAGAACAAACAGGATGTGACGGCCGGCCGGATGGAGCTGAATACTATGTCCCCTGCTCCGCTCGCTATCGTGGCAGTGGAGGACAAAAAATTACTTTAAGAGTGTGTTGCAGGTATTTAAGTGGACCTATTCTGCCAGTGTAATGATTGGACCAACATGATGTATAGTCTGATTTGTGTTATGTTAGACTATTTTGTGCATTTATGGCACCCCCTACTGGTTGAATTGATTGAAACTTTCAGGCTATGTTTCAGGTTCTTATGTGGACATATCCTGTGAGTTCTGTAATGATTGGAAAAACTACAAAAGTATTTATGATTTATAATCTGATTTGTGTTATACCATGCTGCTTTGTTTTGCATTTATAGCGCCCCCTATTAGTCAATTTGAATGAAATTTTCAGAGTATGCTTCAAGTACTTATTTGAATATATCCTGCAAGTTTTATGGCTATAGGACAAACAATTGCTGATTTATAGTCTGATTTGTGTTATAACGCACTCTCTGGGCCGAGTTGCATGAAATTGTCATGGTATGTTCCTGGTACTCATATGGACACGCCCCTGCTGAAGTTCATGTCTAGCCATGTCTTGATCCATGCCATGTTTTGTTCCTGTTTATTCCTGCATATTCTTCCATAGTCTATTCCCTCAGTTATATTCCCGTCCATGTTTTGTCTCATACCATGCATTGCACTTTGTCTCCCCCTGTCTGGTCTTTTGTCATGTGATCGCACACTGCCCCAGTATTGTGTGCCACACTCGGGTGATTTCATGGTTTCTGGGATTTCAACCGTTCCTTCCAATCTCATTTACTTCCTTCACCTTGCTTTTCTATTTTACTAACAATACTAACAGTTTGTTGTTTTAGACTTACAGTTTGTTGTTTTAAACTTACTAACCAAGACTAACATTGTTTATAGTACTAACCCACTGACAAGCACTTGGGATTGTATAGCTGCACATTACTAATTGATTAACAAGCTCTGAGCACTCGCTCTGCTCTAGTCTCGGCCCCTTGCCTTCACTCAATTTACTTTGCTGTGCTTCAAGCAGATTTTCTGCACCTGGCTAATCACTGTTCTGCCTCTCAATCTGTGCATGGTAGAACTCCCTAACTGGAGCTGTATGTTTGTTAGTAGGCTGTCTCTGTGATCCCTGTCCACGTTTTGGCTTTTGCCAATTTCTTGTAATCAGGAACTTCCTCATGTTCATTCCTTTGTAATTAGTCTGATCCAATTCAACTGCTTCCCCTTTGTAGCATGTGACTTCCCCTATGTGTATTTAAGCAGTCATTTCACTCACAGCTCTTGTCAGAATGTTGATCAATATTTCTTTGTGCAGCGCGCCTTGTATGCTATTGAGTATTGCTTCTACTGGATTGTCCGACTTCGATTTTTGCTATTGCCCTTTTTATATTGTTTTTGTCTTTCTGGATTTTGACCCATTTTTGTATGACCATGATTTCTGTGTTTGGATGCCCTGTGTATGACTCTTGGCTTTGTTCTACGACTACGACATTTCTCCTATCGTTTTTGTACCTCTGCTCATCTGTCTTACTGGTTCTGACCCCTGCCTGTCTAGTCAACACTGTTTTTGGATTTCGTATTGTGGCTTGGCAATTCCTGTGTTTTTTGGCTTTGACTCGGACTCAATTAAAGGCATACATTTTTTCGATTTCTGTCTCTTGCGAGTGGTTCCTGAACTGTACCTCACAGAGAATTGACAGATATGCGTTATTAATTAAAACTGACCATACCTAAAATTTGAGTTTTCAGAGTACCATCTGCAATGGTAATTTAAATGAATGATTGAAAACAAGTCATGACCAATCATTAATTTTATGGGATTGTTTGAGCCTCCCCTATAGGTCACCAGCCGCCACTGCTTTCCACTGATGCAAGTTTAGAGCAAGACTTGGAACAAGAATGAAATTGAAAGAAACCAACTTCACAAACAACTAACTGCAACAAGATAAAACAGACAAAATTTTGCAGCCATGGGGTGGGACATATTTAACAATTTATGGTAAAATCACCTTGATTAATTCCTTAGTTGTGTCTCAATTTCCATACTTGTTTATCTTCGCCAAATGAATCATTTTTCGTGCAATATGAGAAAAAAAATCTTCAAATTTATTTGGAGTGGTAAACCAGATAAAGTTAAGCGTGTGTACCTTTACAATGAATATGAATCAGGTGGCCTAAAATTGCTAAATTTAAGAGCTTTGAATCTCTCACTCAAAGCCCCCCTGATTACAAAGTTTTTTAAAAACCCCAGATGGTTTTCCAGGAGACTATTAGACAATATACCCCCGATTTTTAAAAAGGGACTGTTTCCCTTTCTACAGATTAAATGCCCCCAGTTCTCACAATTCAATAAGGAACTGGCCATTAATCTTTCCCCCATTTTTAATGGAAGCCACACAAAGTTGGCTGCAATTCCAATTCTATCCTCCAGAAAATACAGAGGAAATTTTGCAACAAATTATTTTGCTCAATTCTAACATCTTGATTGGTAAGAAATTTATTTTTTGGAAAAATATGTTGATTCTGGCATTATTTTTATAAATGATATTGTAAATAATGAAGGTAAATTAATGTCTTATGAGGACTTAATTGACATTTTTAGCAAGGTTTGCCCTTTACAAAAGTTCAATCAACTGGTTGCGGCCAAACTGCTAAAATGGAAAAGAAGAATTGTTAAAGGAAGTAATAAGGAGCTTGTCTGTGGACCATCTATGGAAAACTTTCAGTGGATTGAAACAAACCAGCGTAAATAGAATGACATATATAAGTTTCACCTTGAATAAACAAAACTGAGAGCCAATCCTCACAATATTCTAGATTCTTGGGAATATATGCTAGATTTTCCGATTCCATGGAACCAGGTCTTCAATTAAATTTACAAAACAACAATAGATTCGTCAATAAGATTTTATCAGTTTGAATTAATATATACATTTTTGGCCACTCAAAAGATGCTTCATATTTGGGGAATTGAGGGGTCCAACTTGCGTAGATTCTGTGGCGAAGAAGTTGAGTCAGTGGAACATTTATTTTGGTACTGCCCCTGCGTAGGTCTGTTTTGGACAGGGGTTCAGAGGTGGCTGGCTTTATATTCAAATAATTTTACACTGGATTTGTCCAACATTCTTCTGAGCAGTTTAAAAAATGACTCCAGAAAAATAGCGAATATTATAATACTTCTTGGCAAAATTTTCAAATTTCAATTTTCATAAATCAAAATCTGTGGATGCTTTGAGAACAGAGAGATTCAAAACCTTCGTAAAATATCACAGTAAAATTGAATGTATGATGGCACATGAAAACAGTAGGTTACACTGTTAATTCTCATTTCAATTTACTCATATTTGTATATATTTACACGCTAATTTATGTCATTGTCTTTTTTGTGGGGGGGGGTGGGGGGGTGGGAGGGATTAGGAAAAAAGAAAAAAAAAACAGCTACAAGTTGGCAACATTAGCTTATTACTTATTTACATTAGCTTTGGTTGCCACTGGAAAGTAAAGTAATCAGGCGCACAAAAGCGTACACAGTCCATGGGCCCAACTACATAAGTTGCATCACAGCATCTGTGATTTCCGGAAATGCGCCCCAGGCTAGCGAGCTTGCTAGTTATTGTTTTGTCTTGATTCCCAACTTACTCATCATTCAATTCATTACCTGGATATAGCTTACTGTGCTGCAAGCTCATGTGATAGGCTAAAAAAAAGGAATTAAGACATAATTTTCTGTTTAAAAAATGCATTGTTGAATTGAGCAATGAGCGGGGAGTCTAAAAAAACCCATTCACAAGTGCAGTGAAGTTCAATAATGAAAAGCTGGTCAATGGTGGTACAACAGTCTGTATATGAAAGTATGAACATGCGATTGTGGGTTCATCTGTTTGCATATAAATGTAACAACATGCAAATGTGTTTTTTAAATGAAAATTGCGAATACTTTTAAATACCAGCATATATTTGCAGATGTCAATTATGTATTTAAAACCGAATAAAACTTGTGTGTACAACAGTTGTACCTTTGTGATATCTATTTTTATACGTGGATTTTTTCCATTTATAAACAACAGTAAATATTATTTATTTATTTATTTATTATTTATTTAACCCTTATTTAACCAGGGAAGTCCCATTGAGATTAAAATCTCTTTTTCAAGGGAGCCATGGGGATATTTAGTCTGTGCTTAGAAAATATTTTTGTGGAGTCATTAATGTATAAATTCCTAAATACATTTGTGAATCATTCTGTGTGCATTTATCCATTATGAGACTGATCTGACCACAAATTTCGGTTCCAGACGTGTGAGGAAAAAAATACAAGCACAAATTCACACTCTCATTCTCACATGTACACAAATACGCATACATGCATGTACACTCTCTCTCTCTCTCTCTCTCTCTCTCTCTCTCTCACACGCACACACACACCTGCAAGGGGTTTTCCAGGAATGGTGAACTGTGAAACGTTTTCCCACCAAACAGGCATGCAGTCTCATAGGCCACAAATTTAATTCAGTTATGGACACCTGTTTCCACCTGTGCTGAGATTAGCCGCTTCCAAAACTGTAATGGAAAGTATCAATCAAGAAGACAGAGACAATGCTGACACTGTGAAAACATAGCTATTTCTGTGGAAATGCAGCATATTGCTATAAAAAGTGAGGGAGAAGATGCAACATATTCATACAATATTAAAATACAAACATTTGAATGCGTTTATTCTAATTATGGGTGGCAAATCAAGGGGCTAAGGTCCTGTGCCCCTAATCACTTCTACATCCCTGCAGGCAATCCATTAATTCTCTGCAGTAAATTGGTCAAGATGACTGAAATGTTCCCATTCACTCAAAACTATTGGCCAGTTAAGGCAAACATCAATATTCTTATCTAGTCCAGTAGCTGAGTACTTATCGTACACTATGGACAGAGTGAATACGGGCCAACTAGCCTTTGTTAGACATTTCATTAGCAACACACCAGTGCACAATACCACGTTTGGTGCCCAGCAACTCCAGGTAATACACAGGTTTATTGATAACACTGCCACCATGCGTCTGCGTCTGCACAGCACCTGTAATATTGGGTTAGCAAACGTAAATGGGGCGAAGCTTGAGGAGCTAGTTCTGAAAGACAACTTGAGACATGCCCACATTTCCATAGACACTTCAATAAATACCAGACACAGCTTTGTCCTCTGGTAAGTGAGCAATTAAAACTGCTCCCATGCTCTGCCTGCGGTAAAATATGCCTCTACCTGCCGCTAATAGTTAACATTGCCTGCTGTAAGTCAGTATTACCTGGTTCACATTTGCCTTTTCCTGCATGCAGCCACTGCATAAGGCAAGCCAAACTTGCTACCCTTATGCACATATTAGTTGTGGGTGATCTACACAGTACCTGGAGACAACCTGCAGAAAAAGAAATGGCCAAATTTATTTGGATTTTCTTGCCTGAACCCTCTTTAGCCACAGTATGCAGGCAATGCATTATGGGTAATCCACAAAAACTCAAAAATTAAACGCGCCCAGTCTCATCCCGACAAGTCATATTGTGATTCTAAGTGACTAAGTGTCAATATTCGAGGCAATAGGAGGCTTGAGATGTTACTATTTGATGCCAGTTTAAACCGCACCCTACCCTCTAACCCTTAACTCTTAACCAGAACCCTAAGCATCAAATAAGAATGCCAAAAACCCCCCTTTTGCATTGTATATTGACGCTTGGTCAGGTAGTGAGTCAAGATTTGAATGCATTGGTTAAACCATATTATCCCCGGATTGGCAACTCAGTGGGAACCCCAATGGGTTGCATCGCTTACAAACGCCACTTTTAGCTAAATATATATTTGAAAGGAGACTATGTTACAATCTGGAATCTTCTTATACATTATCCAACTATAGCGGCGCTCCAAAAATACCAATTGGTGCCAGCCAGTGGGAAAAACTGAGGTGTGCCTGGGGTATGGACGATTTGAATAGTGCTGCAAGGGCTTGGAGATAGCCTATTTATTCAAGTGTTTAAACTCATTTTAAGAGGGTAAGATAATTTTTCCCTGGGTAAAACCTTAATTTGCCATTATGGGACAAAAAGGCAATTTTTGCGCCAATTTTCCCTTCATGAGCCCTCTGCTAAAACTAGCTGGTTAGGTAGGCTGACCCCATGTGGCAACAGAGGGTTTGAGGTGGTTTTTTTTGCCTCCTTTTGGGAAGCAAATTGATAAGGAAACTTTTTTTTTTTATTTTAACACTGAGAATAAATTCAATGTTTTTATTTCTATCCCTATATTTCTATCTTTAAAAAAAGCAGATTTTTTCAGTAAAAAAAATGTACACTTCTGGTTTTATGAAGAGAGTAATCAGAGATGACTAATATTCAGGTCCATACACACTGAACTAAGAATCCATAAGTTTCATAATGCAGCAAGGGCAAGTCACTAAACACAATAAGCTTTATAAACACATCTTTAAAAGAATTCTTAATTTTTATCCCAAGAGTTTTGAACATTCAAAAGTCTTCTCGTGTCAGTTTATTCCTGAGAAACTATGAATATGAACGGTTCAGGTGCACAAACCGATAAACTGATAAGTGCCAAACAGAGATCTGAGTTAGATGATAGCTTTCCTGTCAGTAGTGTGATTTTTAAAATCATCCTTTTCAAGTTTCTGACATTTTTTCACAAAAACCAATATTTACATTCCTCCTATCAGCGATGTGCTCTGAATCATGTGACATAGCCCTTCGGGAAGCGCGACAGTGGCTAGAAGAGAGCTGACTTCTATCAAGTGTGACTCTCTCATCAGAATCAGACAAGAGAGTCTGTAAGCACAGCAAAAGTTTTTTTCTGAAGCAAAATTTGTAGTACTGTGTTTACTTGAAGGATAAATGATCTAACAAGACATAAACTTTCTTATGCTCATAATTACATTAATTAATTATCAAGATTACGAAATTCTTTTTTTATCCAATGCAGGACACTGCATGATAGCCAAGTTAGCTGTTGAAATACAGTGAGCTTTTCAATAGTCCTGAAGCTTTCCTAGGCCTATAAAGTTTCATGTCAACTAATGAGATTCAAGAGTTTCTGAATTATGTTCATGCTTATTGTATGTCAAAATTGCTTATCAGTCCTGCATGCTAGGTGTAGGACGAGTGACAAAACTGAAATATTTTGCGGGGTTAAAAATAACCTCAGGGGAGACTCGCAGAATTCAAATTGTAAATTCTTTTCAGAATCATAGGTAACATTTATTAGCTAACATTAGTGGATAACTCACAAGCTAAAGTCTGTACATATGCTGTCTATGCTATTGACAGTGACAGTGATATGATGGACAAATATCAGTTATTAGACTATAAAATAACAAGAGTGCTCAAATGGCAGCTAACTAATGTGAACCTGTTGCTTATCCATCTTTCCTGTACAGCAAGAGCAAAGATACAGAGAAAGTGGCATAACTCTGGAGAGAAGTTAAATCCCTTCTTGCCAAAGGTGTTCATGTTTGGAGTTTCAATGCTTTGCTATAGTATTGTTTTTTCTTTCTTCAAATTTTCTTTAATATGTCATCAATTTGTGTTCAGGGTATAGGCCTACTGCAGGTTTTGCCTCAGAAGTGGGTGTGGATTTATCAGGTTTTGGGGAGAAGGATGTCATGTTATTTTTTAATTATGAAAGTGAGATTCTCAAAAATTTTGGCCAAGCCTGCAGAATCCATGCATCTTTAAGCCCTTGACCAGCATGTGCGTTTAAATTCATCATAGTATTTCATATACACTTTTGAAATGGTTATTGCCGAATTTCATGATTCATGTTAGTGAAACACTTTTATCTAATTCTGACACCTTGCGCACATCTTGAAACGTGTTCTTGACCCATACCGAAAAAATATATATATATAAATATAAGAAACCTGTCAAGGAATTATACGATTTCCAGAGAAAAAGAAAAGGTCGAACAAATAATACCAGTTGCTTCACCCACCAGCCTTTCCAAAGGGCTCCGTGTAACACTCGTGTGCGCAAAGGTAACCTTGTTCAGCGTTACTGTTTTTATTTATTTATTTATTTATCTTTTCTGTACCAGGTGCTAAAGAGAGGACCGTCGTAATCAATTCTTTTTACTACTCTGAGATTACAGAAAATGCTGCGAAGAAGCAGATTTATTTCCGCAGGGTCGGGGTAAGTGATAAAATATGTTTCCTGTCATATCGCCCTGGTGTAAATCTTCAAACCACGTCACTGTTATTCAAGCTTCAAATTGTTGTTTTGCGACGACAGTCGCGTGGGGAGAACACTTGTCTCTCTCCGCAGGCGTGCAGCGGGCAATATTTATTTTTTTATTTACTGGTAAAAAAAAAAAAAAACCGGCTGCTCACCTGTCTTGGAGTACTGGATTGCAATCCCATCTACTCCCAAAACCGCAGCGCAAGCGAGAGGTCAGCTTGGTGTAGATTTAGGTGTCACTTTAAGCGACACAGGCGCAATGTCGACATTCTGAAGTTTTGAGTAAGGTTATCCTAAAGGAGACGAGGGCAGATATGTAGATGTGCTGTCAAGGACTAAGTCGTTATTTGCTAAATTTGAACATTATTTTGTATTTCACCTTTTTCTGTTTGGTCATAATAGGTCTAACAACTAGCAACTATTCCGCGATGTGAACATAATTGTGCACTGCTTTTAGAAAAGTAAGCATCCATTTACATGCATAAATATTAGATGGGCATTTGGGCAGCAGGACAATATACACCTAGGTAAATTTGAAACAGTGCGCAAATATGACATAACACCAACCAAACATGTCACATGGTGGTCATCTGAAGTGTTGGGTATGTTTTTGTTCCTCAGCAAATTAATCAGCTCATAATGGAGAGCGTAAATATTTGGTATTTAAGTACTAGTGGAAATAATTATAAGCTGAAATCATTAAAATAAATAGTTGTGTGCCGAAACCAATCTGGTGCGGTGTTTGTTTATTTCTCTTGAAAAGAAACAAAACATCACTGTAGCAGCAAGTCACTGACTTAAGAGCCCTTCTTATTAAGACCTCATATCACAGTGCATATGGTGGTGAATTTATGTAAGGCCATTTAGTACTATAGAGCACAGAGCAGAGGAGTCACTCGGTCACTAGGCCGGGAGCTTGGAAATATTATTTTCCGTGCATGAAGCAACGGAACAGCAGGTGAAACAGAATGCAAATACCTCCTTTTATCTCCTCCCATCTCTCCTCCCCTCCAGTGGAAAAAGAAATCCTGGCTCAGACATCACGGTTTCATTATTGACTTCATTAAATACATACGGGTAACTGTGAAACTGATGATCTCTTGCAGTGTGTTAGTATTCATCCTTCCTCTCAAGACCTTCCCTGTCCATTGAGGAACCCAAGTTTGTGAGTTGTAATGCACATGTGCTCCCAGCCTGGTGCAGTGCGATAAAATGACTAGAGACCTTGGTTGCACAGGAGACTGTAAATGTCAATTTTTAGGGGCTGGATGAAATCAGCAGTTGCAATTTAGCTGCCAGCTATTATGAATTTCATGCCCCATAGTTATTTCAGTCTTACAGCAATTGTTTTCTCATCTGAGTAACCCACCACACAGATGAGATTTAGTGTCGCTGTTCTAACCGTTATTGGATGTTTATGTCTTTCCCCATCCAGTAATAGTTAAGATGAGGTACAGCTCTGTTTCTCAGAGTTACATCTATCAATGCTCAAATTATGGCCATGTTACCGGCAGCCAGACTCCTATCATCTCCTGTTAAAAGAGGACCCTGATAGCACTCGTTATATGGGATTGTTGATGATTTGCAGTGAAAATTCTAAGGCCTCAGAAATGTGCTCTTTTTTTTTTCATCTGATGAAATTATATTTGTTTATCAATGCAGACCCAGAGTGAGATGCAATAGACCCATAGCAGAAGCGGCCTTAAGGCAAGCTCATATTCTTAGACCAGTTCCCATGTTACTAGTGACCATCCTGCACTCTTCACCCCACTGCTGAACGTTATCCTTTTTTTTTTGCTCTTTATTTGTTGAGTATTTTTGTGGAGGCACAGCAGACCTGGTTTATTTCAGTATTAAAATTTCCTTCTTTCCATTTCAATGAACAAATTTTAATTGGAAGTTTTATTTATAGGATGAAAATGGAGGTCTGTTTGATGCCATAGACTGTGAAAATTTTCATTTTCAATGAAGTTTTAGTGAAGTTTAATTTTGCTACATGTATGTCTACTCTAAGCTACACATTAGAAGTGGTCAGGGAGATGTATGCAGTATTTTACAGAATGAAGACAATCCGAGTGTGTGGGGCTAAAAAAGGCCATTGGTTGGCTGGGGCATAACACCCTCAGCGACAGGCCTTCTCACACTGAGGCCTTTCCAAATGTGGACCAGACGGCCTGGAGCGGCTCCGCTCTGAAAACAGCTGGCTTATGTCTCACCTGTTGCCTGGGTTTCCTCAGGACTCCAGGCGCGGGCAAAATCCCTGCAGAGTGTCAGCTGATCAAACTGGAACATGGCAGCCAAAGGAGTGCTGGCCCAGGCATAGCTGTTAAGTGCCTGGTGGTGGTTATTATGTAATGTGGTGGAGAGTGGGGTTGAGGGGCTGGGGGGAAGGTCGGGGAGTGCAGTTTGGCTCTCAGACTTAAACCTGCTGTCTCAGTTACACAAATGAAAAGTGATATGGCCCTGTTTCATCCCACAGTCAGAATGTATTAAGCTTTAAAATGAGCAATTAGCCAACAGTTATCATTGCTATCATGATCATTATTATTAGTACTGTTTAATTTCACACATTACATGTGTAATTTCAGTCTCAGTGACTTGTGCCTGGTGCCTGGTGTTACATCGGGTGTGAATTTCGTGCCTGTAAGATTGGAAATGCACTCTGCCTCTCCTGCTTTGTGTGCCCTTGCAGCTGTTGTCTGTTGCAGTCTTCCCTTGGTATTTTGGGCGTCTGAATGTGCCACACGCTGAAGAATAAAATGCAACTAACAGACACACTGAATACTCTGCTTTATACTTATTTCAGCTCAGTTGCTCTCATCATTGAACACCAGCCTCTTCACAACTGAAGTTTCGTTCCTCTCAGGAATATTCATGAATCATATGAAGTAAATATAATTGCAACAGAACGTCTGTACTCTAAAATAGCACCTGCATGCTGCACCTCTCTGACCAACCAGAATCTACTGCTCATATGAAGTCAAAAGAAGAAGCTGACCATCAATTTAGTAAATGATATCTGTGAGAATTCATAATGCGCTTCGATTGCATGTTCTTTTGTGTGTTTGTTGAAATTGATCCATGGGCACCACTAATCGGAATCGGTTTTGGGAGACAGCTCTGCTTCTCATAAAATGTAATTTCAGACAGACACCTAAATTTAGTACACATGAAATGATCTAATTTCTGGATTTTTTATTTGTTGGCAGAGCAATTTGTTTATTCATTTCCTGGAGAGAAAATAAACATTTAAAAAATACACTTTGTACGATAAAGAAAACTGATGAAGGTATATATATTGAAAATCAAAGAGAAGATTAAAAATATTCTACAGCCTTCAGTGTTTCACTATTCATGAATTAATTAGTGCATGAATGAATACTTTTTTGGACATTCTGTAAACAGATACTTCAAGTTGTGAAGATATGACAATAAAAAGGAAGCAGTGATTTGTAAATAATTTTTTCAGCAGGACTAAATTAAAGAGTTCAAGACAAAATATTTAATGATTTGCTGTTACTTGACAACTTGATTTGTTTGTTTGTTTGAAATATTCATTCTTTCTGAATTTGATTCCCACAACAGACTGCAAAAAAAGCACATGGGTAATCTAAGACTTGGAAAGTGTTGGAATGCGAAAAAAAATGGGTGTGCAGGCATTGAACATATGATTTTATTATCTTTGGATATAAAAAAGAGCATCCACCAAAGGCACAGTTGTTACAAGAAACGAGTGGTCAAGGCTTGCCTCTTGAAATCAAGTGCTTGATTGAACTATCCAATAGTTTTAAAATAATGTACATATGTCAATGTGCTGTTGTATAGTTTATAGAGATGTCACCATTTACCAGGCATAACATTATTGGATGATACTGGGAATCTTGAGTATTCTCTGAATAATGGATGAGTTTGAGAATCAATATTGAGTGCCCTTGATCTTTGATCCCTGAGATGGCACTTAATTAAAAACACACTGTTGGGCATAACTGCATGGGCTGGGACTGCTTTGGAAAACCTTTGCCTGTAAATACAATTAATCAATGCATCCACAAATGCAAGGGAATACTGTGATATGCACGAGGAAACAATATGTAAAAAATTCCAAGAAACACTGCCAACTTTTCTGGGCTTGAGCTAATTTGAAATGGGCTGATACAATGTAGAAATACATGCTGTTGTTGGACCTGTAAATCTTTACAATAATTAATGGAAATAATGGATGCTGCAGTCTCCAGGCCAAAAAAGCAAAGTAACATTCTGGTTGTTACCAACATTAGGTTTAAAGGCCAGCATCTGCCATATTATGACATTGTGTTAATGTGTTAATGCCCATAAAATGGGTTTCTTGAAAATCTAACTTTGTTTTATTGATGCTGAAAAACATTTTGGAGAAATATTACACTGGCTGTCTTCCTGACAATATCTATTTTGGGATGCCCCTGCTTATTTCAACAAGACAATGGAAAGCCATATACTGCACATTACTGCAGCTTTGCTTCCTAATCAGTGAGCGCAGCTGCTTGACTGGCCTACCTGCATTTCTGACCTGTCTCTCTTTGAAAATATGCAGTGCTTTATGAAGCCTAAAATACAATATTCTGGAAATCTGAGTAGCAGGAGGCATATACAGTATATCCAGGAAGAGTGGGGAAAAAGCATCCTACCAAACTCAAGCAATTGGTGCCTCTAGTTCCCTAAACAATTACTTGAATGGCTATGTGAAGGCGAAGAACACACTTAGTACAGCAGAAGCCCAATAAAAGTACATGGCCCCTACTATTCAAATATATTTTTGGGTAATTTTTGAAATAAATAATAATTAAATGACTAAATCACCTTGAGAAGATTAGATATATATGTTGTTGACAGTGCAGCATTTGTAGTTGGAATTGGGGTAGCTTAGCACATCACCTAGACACTGGAACTCTTGCGCGCACAGAGCTTATAAATGAAATAAAACAACTGTAAGCAAGAGTTTGTTCAATGAATCATTTGTGAGTCGGTACCGTATAACTAAAATGACAGAGGATTTGGAGAGGCTGTCTATTCTATCTGTATCAGATGCATTAGGTTCTCCAAGCTTGGTTAAAATTGACAGGCACGTGCGTTTGAAGGCCTGCTGGTGGATAAATTCCGTCGGCAAGGCATTATCTCTTAAAATATTCCAATATTTACTGGGCAATTCAATTACATATTTTGCATAAACGTGTTCCTTGAAACTACTGGACAACTGAAAAGTGCGCAGAATATAACTGGTGACTTTTTGTTGGTAAGTCAGTGTTTCCCATTTTGTTGGAGCAACCACCAGTTGAACACAGTGGCTTTACAGCAGATTTTTTTGCTCAGGTTCTAATAATGTTAGGTAATATTGAACCTTGACCTTTCTGTGTAAAATTGAGCTGCAGCATGAGAGATATTCAAGACTAATTTGTATGCACTTTATATAGATCAGCTGATCTTGGTGTCCAAGGGTGTCATAACATCCGGGAAATTGCTACACAAAATATTTTGTGATGGCTGAAATATACAGAATAGCGCCATTTAAGAATTTGTACTAATGAGCTGTATTTCAGAGGTTTGACATTTGATTACTCGGTACATAAAAATTCACAAAGAAATATTTATGGAACAAGAAGAACGTGTACTTTTATTGGGTAAGAGCTGAAACAACTGTTTTCCTTGTCTTTAAAAAAATATCTATCAACTGTTTTGTTCCAAAAAAAGTGGAGGGGGTAGACATTTAATACCTTGTTGTTCCACTGTTTTCAACATAACATACTGAAACACAGTGCAAAACACCTGAAACACACCTAATTTTTAAAATTCTAGCTGCTTTTTTGAAGTCATCAAAATTACCACGGAAGAAATAGTGGTATGAAGGTTAAAAGCTGGAATTTCTGCAAGTCCAGGTTCGAACCCAGTTTGTGTGTCTGTCAGGGGATCACTTCTCCGAAACGCAACTTTGTCATTTCATTAGCAGCAGGTTGAATGTATCACTTGAATGACATGCAAGTGCAAAGCAAGACATTGGACGCATAAAAGGCACAGTGGTTCATCCCCATCAGCATCAATGTCAGAAGCCATGGCTTACAGAACAGCAGAGGGAGTGAGCTTTGGGGATGCTGCTTGTAGGAACATCTCAAAGAGAGGTTTCCGGCCAGTTCAGGGTCAGTTCTTCCACCATCGACAGACTGGCACATTGCCACCATCAGACAGGAAGCATTCACAACCTCCTGATGAACGTCATCAAGACAGGTGTATTCTGGAGAGAAATTGGTTTGGTGGGGGTTGTCTGGTGGTCTGGGCTGCAATTAATGTGAGATTTTGGGGTGAAATTGTTGTGATTCGTGGAGGTCTAAAGGCATAGCAAGGTGTGGATGAGATTTTAAGACCAAGGGCTCTAATTTCCTGGCGCAGCGCAGGTGTCGTAACATGGTGCAGCCTACGCAGTGGTAATTTCGTCCGGCGCAGCCCGCGCAGTGGTAATTTCGTGAGGTGCAACACCCTGCACAGAAGTACGTGCGCCGAGATGGGCGTGGCGGCGTAGTAGGGGGAAGTGTCACTTATTCATCAAGACGCAGTGACAATTTCGTAGAAAAGTCTTCCCTGCAGTTGCGCAGAAAGCTCGCCAGCTCCAACCTGGTTCACTTTCTGTGCACTGTTAATTTGGCTGACACAGTGCGCACACGTTACCGAAACCTAACAGGCAGGTTTCCAGAATGTCAGGCACATTTTAATACAGTAAATAATTACAGCAACCACTGTTTAATGTGACTGTCTGAATCAGCACATAAATTATAGTATCTATATCGATTGTTCTGATGTCAGATCAAAGGCGGTTGGCACGTGTGATGGAAACTCGACCTGACTTCAGGTTAAATTAACGACTTCACATCTTTCTCAGCCAACCACAAGCTGCCTCGGCATCAGGCAGTGCGTATATAATGCTTGCGTTCTATGCTCGTTAGAGCCGCTTGCACACTGGACGCAAAACAATTTTTTCGCACGACTGATTACAGTCAAAGTCAATGCAAAGAGCTATCGACTTTTCTTGGTCTTTTTACTCGTCTGTTTTCTTCCTTTGAAGATAGACAACAGTCTTAATTCGGTCTTTCTTTTGAAAATTAGTCAGATGAATCGAACAGATTCACGCTTTATTTCCACAGCGGAGGTAAAATAGCGCTTGCAATCAGAGAGCAAATGAATTCCATGACCATTGACAGTGTGAATAAATTATGGCATGCACGATCAAGACTGTCCGACGCGAAATTCAAAATACTCCATGTCCGGCACCCAGCAAAATATAAAAGTATTGATATGAGAACAGATTTATAACGGAATAAAGAATAAAAATACATAAACATCACCAAACCAACAGAACATCCAATAAAGATGACCCGCAAATAAATTTCAGTCAGGACAACTCACGTTTCAATAAAACAGAACAATTTATTCATGGATGTGAGCATTACGTTGTATTTTGGCGGCAGTTCTGCTCTGGAGGAATGTCCTACTTAGGCACAGCAAACATACAAACATAGTCAGGAGCAGAAATCAAAATCCCCCCGATGTGAGCAGAACCAAACAGGTGGAGGCTGGGGTGGAGGTGGCAAGCAAAAAACCAAACAGCATGTTGCATAGCATGAAGCGTCATTGCAAACAGCAGCGGAAGCAAGTGAGCTTGACGTCTTTCAAATAGACCGCTGTATGACCTCGTGATGTGTATCCTCCAATTGTTCGCCTGCTGGTGCTGACGTGCTGGTAGCTTACCAGGCTGCTGTCAGCTGATGTAGCTCTTCTCGAGTTTCCTGCCTGAACTAGTTACACTCATTAATCGCAGTGTTCGTTGGATGTTCTGTTGTTAAAATGTTACTTTTTATTCTTTATTTCGTTATCAATCTGATCTAATCGTCCTCTTTTTTTTTATTTTTTGGCTGTCAGACACGGAGGCATTGTACATTGTCCCGCGCCAAAGTCGACTCACTTTATTGAGCAGAGCTTAAACAGAAACATTGATTGAAATTCTCGGTACTCATCTTGAAGAACTGAGCCCTCTTATCAAAACATTCACGTTTAATATCTAAAAGAGTCGGTAGATTTAAAGAAATTGAAAACAATAATAGACTGTCGGACACGGAGATATATTAAAACCCTGTCAGACTTTCCGACACAAGACACTGCTGTCAACTTAATCTGTCGAGCGAAAAATTCGTTTTGGGTCCAGTGTGCAAGCGGCTTAATACTAGGCTACTATTATTGTCACTTAGGTTTTATCGTTTTTAGTGGGAGAAAGGAGTACAGCCTGATTGCTATGATGTCGTACTGAGTTAAGATCACATATTGAAAATAAATGTGTAACGTATCTTGCATTGTTGTCCGTGCATGTTAATCCCAAAATTTTAAGCAGCAACAGGCTGTAATAATAGGAGCACGCTATCCATCGTTTCTCTTGCCAATGAGCAATATTTGACTAGGCTGTGTTATACCCAAACACGCCTTCTTTGCCAACTTGAGCTGGAAGGAGGGACAGAGGCTGGACAGAGGAGTACTTGCGCCAGGCTACGGCAGGGACCAAATTGCAACATACGCCTGGACACACCCCATTAAAATTAAAATTAAAATTGAATCGAAAACCTTTTGTGAAACGCCTGTGTGAAAACGGCCTGATTGGTCGTGTTGCTGCCAAGAGCTGGCAACATCAAAACAAGACTTCAGTTTGCCAAGAAATTCAAGGATTGGACACCCAATGGATTGGGAACAAGTCCTTCAGGCCGATGAACCAAAATTCGAAAAGTGCTCATATAAATATACATTAATGAACTCTGGACCACTCCCAAAGGAGTGTATTCGGTGGAACGATGGATAGGGGATCGGGGTGAAGGCGATGTTGTATGAACTTAGTCTGTGATTGTGCGAACATTGGGAGCCCCAGGTGGCAAGACTCAGGGTGGGACTCGCGTCTCTCTTCAGAGTCTGTGTGGCTCCTGAGCAGGGATTGTGGGAATGAAGGTGGTATATATAGGCGTGTGAAAGGGAAGGAACATTGGGAGTGGTCTCGTTCATTAACCTTTGGTGTTGGGAACACCCTTAAAAAAAATCAGATTGAAGATTATTTCACATCTATTTATATATCCAATAATGTCTTAAATTTAAACAACGCTTCCTTTGTTCTTGTCTGTAAAAATCTACAGTAAAATCTATGATCTAAAATATTGTATGGACCTTTTCAATACTAAGGTAAATAAAATCCGAAATAAAGAAATAAAATCAGGTCTCTGCATCTTATTCCAATGTTTAACAAATGAAAGATGGCCACGATTGCTTATTTTTCACGTGAGACAAAGTGTTGAAATGCCTCAGTTCATACTGGCTGCAGAGCCCTCTCTTTGTAACCCCCACACATACCTTGGCAATCCTGTTCCTCCAGTTTATTCAGCTTTGCTGCAAAGATATACAGCTCAGACTGGAGGTTTTCTTTAAGAATACTTCCTAACTGTGGTACCTTCAGCAGCTCATGATTGTGATGTTGGAGAGCCTAGGGTTTTGACTGATATGGACAGTGCCTGAAATATGTGGTCATTATTTTTTTTTTTCTGGTGATAAAATATGAACCCCTACTGTACAAGACACCTACCAAACAAAAACAATTATGTTGCATTTGTAATAGAAATTAAATTCATCCACAATTCAAGAACATTTTTAGTGTCGTGAGCAATCAAACATGATGAACTTTTTGCCTTGTTTGCCGACTGGGCTATGCCTATCTGTAGTCGGATGACTGAAGATACTGGCATTGTACAAAAACAACCCCAATTCTGACTAAGTTGGCTTATTGAAAATGAAATGAAAAAGGAGTGATTTGAAAAGTTTATTCATCCTTTGCAGTATTGAAAACACAAACCCAACTTTAATAATTCCATTTTTAATTGAAAAGATACACATTTCAAACGAGATGACTGCAACTGACCCTGAAAAAGTTTGTGCAGTGGCAACTGAAGACTAACAATGATGTGACAAGTGGCAGTAATAAGGTGATGTAAAATAGCTAATCCTGTTTTTGGATAAAAGGAGCCATTCATACCGTGTTGAGGCTTACCAATCTGCCAACAGACATGTAGGCTTATAGTATACATACAACTGTTCCCCAAGGAAAAATAGGTAGGATTTCGGCCATTTTAGCTTCTAGTTCTCGTAATATATTTAAAAGGTGGAAGGAATCCAGTTGAATCTAGGCGCATGAATGGTAAGCAGTGGGAATTGGGAGGGGGTCCTGACTAGTTCTCAATCATTTTCCTTTACTGAAGCGTTTTCCAATTATCGTAATTGGCAACTGAAGACACGGTTTCTCTGACTTATTAATAGGCCAGTGCTTCACGTTGATTGATCAGTGTCTGTGTTCCAATGAAATACCGCATTTAGAAAAAAAAAGTGGCACTCAGCAGGTAAATAGGCAGCGTGCGGCTCAAGATATTTGCGTGAGAGTTGACAGGTATGCAAATTTGAATAACGTGGATTTAAATACAGCAAATACGCGTCCAGATGAATGATTGTCTTCTTACCTAATCGGGGAAAACAAGCAGCACCTGTTAAGTGTGGAGTGCTCTCAGAGTGAACCTTTTGTTAATCATGAAAATGACTGAGAACAGGTCAGGACTAATAACTGTTTTAAATAGATGTTTTGTCACAATTCTCAGTTCTGGTTCCGCCACTGTATTGAATTTAGCCCACAATTTCATCGCTGTTCCATCGGATATGGAGAGAAACCATTCCTTCAGTTGCCAATTACGAGAATTGGAAAACGTGTCAGTAAAGGAAAATGATTGAGAACTAGCCAGGACTAATTGTCATACAGGGACGTGTCTGTGTCCCCCCAATTCCGGGTTCTAGAACTGCCACCGGTGGCAAGGTTGTAAATCACTTCTGAATGCACATGATCTATGATCTCTCAGATCACACCATCTAAAGAACTACTAAGCGAGTGTAAGGGGTATCATGACATGGGCTCCATGTCAGTCAACAACATTTGCCACTGCTTCCTAAAATGGAAGATGAAGCTTCACAATGCAAGATCAAAACCACATCAACACTGTTGAAAAGCGCTGCCAACTTCTCTGGGCTCTGTCTTTTCTTAGATGGATGGTAGCACATTGGAAGCATATTTTGTGGTCCAACAAGTCAACATTTAACATGGTTTTTTTGAAGGAACAGTGGCTGTGTTGCCCGCGCCAAAGATGACAAGGACAAGCTGAGCTTTAATTTGCAATAACTCCAAAAGCCATTTTCGGTCATTGTATGTGGGTATGTCAGGGCACATGGCATGGGTGATTCGAACACTTGGAGGGCACCATTGATGCAGAAAGATATATACAAATATTTCAGCAACACATCTTTGGATGTAAGTGCTTGAATAAATAAACAAGTAAACAAAAAAATGAATGGGTAGTAAAGTGCTTTATGAGTACTCTTGGATGTGAACGTGTACATCAAATGTGGGTCAGTTTTTTTCATCAACAGGAAAAAGCTCTCAGCACAACCACAGCTAATTTGGAATCCTCTCATTCCTCTTTTAATTCTATTTTTACAGCAGCTGAGCCTAATGTGTTTGCTCTGAAATGATAATGTTCCTCTTCTGTGCTCCCCCCTCGTACCTGGGTGTCAGATCCAATGCAGATTCAAAACTCTGTATTTCTGGCTTCTCTCTGTAATTCTTTTGAATTGACACATAACTCCAGTAAAATATTCCTGTTTTGTCTTCTCTAGTTGTTGTTAATATTTTGTTGTGTAAAAGTTGTTGTTGAATAAAGTTCTTTGCAAAATTATCCCTCTCTCTGTATACAAGTTTTAGACAGATATGTGGGAACCCCACCCTTGTTATAACTTTGGGCCGTAGTAACTAACTGTTTCCAGGTAATGACAAATCCTGTGGACTGCCAATGACAGGAGGAGTAGTTCCACTACCACAAAACTCAGCTTGTCGAACTGGCTTGAAACCTGATGGACAAGCAGGACCAGTGACCATCTTTCACAAGCACTGAACAAAGATAAAGTCAGTCCACTGAGAGATGGTGCGACTCGAAGAGACTGGCTTTGGCTTTTGGTGTTCCTATTATATCGTTGCTATAATCTTTGTCAGTCTATGGAGGCGCTCTTTCATCTAACAATTTATCACATTCCAACATTTAAAAATAGGACCAAGGGTCCTGTACCTTTCTGGCAAGCAGCCTTATAGTGATGATACAAGTGATGAAAATTTCATGTGAGGTTTAACATTTGAATTGATGAAAATCAATGTTAAGGTCATTAAATAAAAGTTCACATAAATTTATAAGACCTCCTGTAATACAAACATACCCCTAAGCTCTGAAGCAGTTTTGGTGATACAAGTCATTGAAAATTCAATATGTCAATGGTTAACTTTAAAGGTCACACAAGGTCAAGTTGAGGTCAGCAAATGGACTTCATATATGACTTCGTAAATGTCTCTATACAAACACTGGCTCAATCTGTGACTATTTTGGTGATACAAGTCCTTGTACTTTCACTGTCGAGTTTGACCCTCTGGTCACTGACAGTCATTTTGAACACCACCAAATGAAAGTTCACTTCCTAGATGTCAGTAACACAAACATCTGTGACCATTTTAGTGACACAAGTCATTGAATTTTTACTAGGTCACATTTGACCTTTGGAGGTCAATATGAAGGTCACAAAATGAAAGTTCATATACGACTTCCTATATGTCTCTAATACAAATCTAAGCTCCATCTGTGACTGTTTTGGCAACACAAGTCATTGTAATTGTGTTATGTCAAGTTTGACCCTCAAAGGTCACCAACAGCCAAGTTAAATGTCACCAAATGAAAGTTCATATGTAACTTCCTGGATGTCAGAAACACTAACCTAGGCTCCATCTGTGACCTTTTTGAAGAAAGAAGCCATTGTGTTTTCTCCAGATTAAGTTTGACCTTCGAAGGTCGCCGAAGGTCAAGTTCAAGGCCACCAAATGAAAGTTCATATATGACTTCCTATACGTCTCCAATACAAACCTACTCTCTATCTGTAACGATTTTGCTGATATGAGTCATTCAATTTCACTGTGAAGTTTGGGCATTCATGGTCGCTGAAGGTCAAGTTCCATGTCACTAAACAAAACGTCATACATGGTTTCTTATATGCCCACAATACAAACCTCTATCTATAATAGTTTTGCTGTTAGAGGTCTTTGAAATTTCACCATGTGAAGTTTGACCTTTGAAGGTCGCCGAAGGTCAAGTTCAAGGCCACCAAATGAAAGTTCATATATGACTTCCTATAAGTGTTCAATACACATACGTTCCCAATCTTCAATATTTTCAAGCCTAGAGGCCTTTGAAAATTGTAATATTTTGCTTGACCTCAAGTTTGACCTTTAAAGGTCATCTGAGATAAACTTAAACACATCCAAAATATAGGTCATATACAACTTTCTATATGTTGATAATGCAAACTTAATCTTTGTCTGCAACCATTCAGCTTCCACAGGCAATTTTGCTCATTCTCCATAAGACCCAATGTTAAAGTACAGCTCCCCCACTAGACCCACTTCCGTCGATTCAATCAAAACGACACTTGCACTGCACATAAAGTGTATCAAGCTGAGTTGATTGCCAGATTTAGAAAAAAAAATCAGACAATTTTTAAGAAATAATTTTTTGAAATTTCAAGTCCTATCTTTTAACATTTTAATATTTTCCCTGATCTCGAGTTTGACCATTTAAAGTCATCCATGGTTAAATTTAATATTGCCAAAATATAGGTCATATATGACTTCCTATATGTCAATAATACATACTTAATCTCTATCTGCAACCATTTGGCCTCCACGGGTCATCTTGCATATTCATAAAGTACAGCGCCCCCACTAGACCCACTTTCGGCGATTCAATCAAACTGGTGCTTGCACTGCACATTGACGATACCAAGGTAAGCTGATTGCCTGATTAAGAAAAAAATTGATTACGCAGTTTTTCAGAAATGATTTTTTTTTATTTCTCAGTCTTATCTTTAACAGTGTTCATGGTTTGGTCCCGCTGGCTGCAACCTGCAATCAGGTGGACACTGGGACCATGTACGCAAAAAAGAGAAAGGGACCCACTAGCGCAGGCTGATATAAAAATAGCAAAGACTTAATTAACATACTTTTTAAAACAACCAAAAAACAACAAGGGAGCAGCAGGGATAAAACCAGAATGCAGCTGCAATGCCGTTTGGCAATTCAGCTTCTTAAATACTTTAGCTTCACCTCCACTTCAGCAAGCAACAGGTGTGGCTCGTTGAAGTGGAGGAGAAGACAGCCGAAGGGAGAGGGACTGCAATGAAACCATTACAACATTAGGGCCAAAATTTCAATGTAGTGGCTATTGCCCCGGACGCCGGCTCTATTATTCAAGCTTTTCCTGTTATTGACCCGGACGTAACTTCTAATTTAGGACGAGTGCCCCCACTTCGTCCGGCTCAATAACTGGACATTTGAGACAATTGAACCGGAAGCCGGCTATATTTCTCAGCCTCTACCTGTTATTGACCCAGCGGCGTCCGGGTCAATAGGCCCCACCAAATTTCAAGGGCCCATAAAACGGACAAAAACGATTCAATCAAAACTCTGAAAAAAGGGCTGGAGATATGGTTTAGTAGAAGTAGTAGGTGATGGCAAATTTACAGGAAAATTCATCTGGCCAAAAAAAAGATAAAACATTTTCCGGATGACGGACACCACACCACGACAATAGCTTATTGGCCCAAAGGGCCGGTAAGCTAAAAATAGCTAGCTACATTTTTTTCATGTATATGTTACCAGGATTGACTTGAACACATTGGTCAGTTCATTTTAAATGCACCACTAGTACCTTATAGTCTATCTATGTACCAATTAACTTTCCTACATATGTGTGCACACAGAACAGTATGTAATTAGCTACCCAAGGGCTGATTTTAGTTCTGTGCCGTATGGGTGGCCAGTATGTTATTCTGAGTGTTGCGCAAAAACGCATCTATGAAACATTTGCTTTTTTACTGATGTCTAGTAAATATGGTACAGATGCTGTGTGAATTGCATACCTTATCCTGTTGTGGAAGTTTATACTGGGCTAATATAGAGTTCCTAATTTGAAATGCTCTAAAATCACAATACAAACTGTTGTCATATACTGCAGGATAGGGACCTAAATCAGATTTCAGTTTATTTGATTTTGTCACACATAAAACCTATCTTCATCTGTAAAATGATTCTCGAAAAGAATTTGTGAAATAGCAACACAGCCTGTAGTAAATTAGCTTGTGTACAGAAAGCCACAGAAGCAGAGAGAGAGAGAGAGAGAGAGAGAGAAGGGAAAAATAACAAAGAAATAAAGACAGACGCACTAAATGAAGCAACCTGACGGACTGACCCTTGCTCATGCTTGAAAGAACAGGGCAGGTTGTTTGTTTAGTTATTTGAAAATAATCTGTTTTTCTTTTTTCCCCTAAGATATTGGTGTCAGTCAGACAGGTGGAGGACCAGCAATCCCTGGTTTAAGCTCTGTGAGAGGGTTTGAATGCTCTTTTACTACTGTAAAATTAATCTTAAGTATACAGTATTTCAGGATATCAAATGAGGAATACTGATGAAAAGTCATCCAGGGAACGATTCACTGCAGCATTTTTTTTATATGCAGAAATTAATTTCATGATGATGTCAATAATAACGTAACAGTCCTAATAATTATTATAAGCTACAGGCTTACATGTGCAGGGTGCCAAACAGAAGTATACTCAGCACCATTAAAAATGCACAGGTGTGGTATGAACTGTATTTGTGGCAAATTGACGAATCAATCGAATTTTACTGCTTTTCCTGTGAGGCACAAGAGAAAATAAAGAAAAGGGCGTGGTATTGTAATCCTGACGCACACCACGTACACGCTTTATTTGAAAAGAATTAGTTTTTCTCTTTTGTAGAAGCATTTTTTTTTTGGCTTTATGTAGGCTATTCTGCCCTACAAAGCAAAAAGGCAGTAACTGCAGTTTTGGTTGAAGATGAGTTATTATCATTTTCATGACATTCAAGGCATCCTTCATTATGTGACAATATATATTATCTCAAATGTGTGTCATTTTGGAGAAAAATGGTAGTCGTTTGTACAGTTGCTGCAAAAAGCCGAAGCGAAACAAAGCAAAAGTACAGTAACATCCATTACTGTATTCCTTGTTTCATGTCAGTTACTGTACTTTTGCTTTGTTTTACTTCACGTAAAAACAACTGTGTTGCCGCACAGTGAAGTTACTGTTTCCAGGGTGAACGCAGACAGCTACAGCCGATTTCGCGGGCTACCCATCCTCAAGCAACAATTTTGACATTCTACCAGCTGATTTCACTCTCTACCCATCTAAATCTACAACCCCAATTCCAAAATAGTTGGGACAAAGTGTAAATTGTGAATAAAATCAAAACGCAGTTACTTTTAAATCACACCAGCCAGTATTTTATTCACAATAGAACAGAGATAACATAGCAAATGTTGAAACTGAGAAATATAACAATTTTATCCACAAAATGAGCTCATTTCAAATTTGATGGCTGCTAAAGTTCTCAAAAAAGTTGGGACAGGGGCCTGTTTACCATAGTGTAGCATCCCCCTTCTTTTTAACACAGAGTGACAAGTGTTAAGGAGGAGAAAAGTTTCTTGAGTTTAGCCATTGGAATTTGATCCCACTTTTGTTTAATACAGGCTTCCAGCTAGTAAAGAGTTTTGGGTCTCCTTTGACGGACTTTTTGTTTAAAGGAGCTATATGTAAGTTTGTGGCCAAAACTGGCAGTGCAGTCACATTCAAAATTGTGCAGAGCCCAGTATCCCCTCCTCCTCTCCCCCAGACGAGAGGTTGCCAGCTATGTTGCCGGATCCAGCAAGAACTTCTAGTACACGGAGCTACCATGGCTATGTTTCAATATCATCAATGATTTGCTCTGACAGGGTTGTGTTCAGTTCGATTCAGCAAAGTTCGAGACTAATGACCAACCAACTTTAGCAATGGTCATATTGGTCAACTTGCTCGTCACTCTTCTGTGTGGATAGCCTACTGAAGTCCATACTGTAAAATGCGTAAAGAATGAATGAGGACTCATTTGCCCGATGTACTGTCTCAATTACAATTCATATTGCCATAATGGCTGTGCTAATGTTGGAACGGTTTCCACAGCGTCTCAGCATAATGCCAGAGAAACGGCCTAATGTTCAGGAAAACAAATATTTCCTATTAGTCCAAATACAATGTATCTAGCACACCTAGAGCCCAAGCTGTGACAAAATAGTTTTTGAAGAATCTGCAGTTACTGCCTTTTTCCTTGGTTTGGTGCTACATCTTTGGTTAGTAATACAAAGCAAGAATATAGTAACTGCAAAATAGGGGTTGAACATCAAATCAATTATGAGGATTAATATGTACAAAGAATAAGCTAATATAAAGTAAGAAAACTGCCACATATCCATTAATCTACCTACAACTACTTAGGGTAGACGACAGGATAAGTCATTTTTCTCAGTACTGCACTCTGCGTAGTTACTGCCTTTTTGATTTGTAGGGCAGTATTGACCACACCTAAAAGAACAAGTCAAGTGTCACTGTACTGATCACGAACAGCTCAATGTTTGTTATAACTGAAGTGCTTGGCGCGTGCATGTAGTGCGCGTCAGGATTACAATACCATGCGCTTTTCTTCATTTTCTCTTGTGCCTCATTGGAAAAGAAATAAAAATCAATCGATTCTTCAATTTGCCGCAAATACAGTACATACCTCACAAGTGCGTTTTTAATGGCGCTGAGTATATTTTCCAGAAATCATTGATATCAGTGGTCTAAAAACCTAAGCTAGTTTTGAAATTAGTTACGCTGTTTCACATAATTATGTGGCCATTGTTATTAGAACTAGTATTTACAAGACTATCACCTGCACAATTAATGCTATCTGTCTTGCTCATCTGCCTTATACTGAAATAAGAAAAACAGAGCTTTATGATGAACTTTTTGCTCATTACAATGATAAACTTTCATGTCACACATTTACTGGTGCTTCTCAAAGTCAATAGAATTATAAACTCAGCAAATACCAAGACATTCTGACATGGCAGGACTTACAGACTTCAGACTTTCAACCAGCTTGAAAATTTGGGGTTTGAATTGAGAAGCCCACAGATCCAAAATAACTTGTAAGAAGCAATGGTTTTATACTCCCTTACAGGAGCTGTGTCATGATTACTGTGCATGCCCACACTTTGGAACGAAGTAAATCTGCTCAACTGCTCGTCGAAATCTAGAGTGTGTTTTTCTTCTTCTATGTGCATTGGTGATTGCAACCAGCCCACATTCCCTCTGTCCCTTAGCTAAAGCTTGAAATAGCACTTTGAATAGAAAGCTACTTAATATAAAAAGCATACTGCTGGAGTAACCATAAATACAATGCAAAATGAAGATGGACGGGAAAGGATGGCATCTGATTATGACCTGCAGAAAAGCAGATTCACTTTCTTGGAATGTAAAGTACATGCTGAGCATGTGCAGTAATCGTGACGCAGCTCCTGCTCTTACCAAACTCGTGATGAACGACCGAAACATTGCGATGAAATATTGAAATATTTTCAACATTTAAGAGCTAAAACTTGGCTTATTACTTTATCCTTAATCATTCTATTCTGTTGGTGTGGATGCATTTGGTTCTTTGATTCATTCATTTATGTCTGTCCTTTTTTGTTCCCGGTCATTTTTTATTTTGGAGAGCACAGATGATCTATAAAACATTTATGTGGAAAACACATACAAATGATAGTATTTAAAAAAAAAAAAAATTGAGTGAATGGCTGGTACTGCATTCAATTTTTAGCTTTAATCGCCCCATAGCATCATATTTACATGCCAACTTGGCAATTTATTTTGTGAAAAAGCAATGAATTTAATTTACTCTGTAGTTGTAAGGTTAAAAACAAGCAGGACTATTACATTCTGATAAAAGCTTTACCTTAATTTTGTTTAGTTACCTTTTGGGTAAATTGAGGGAAAAATAATTATTCTTGCCCTTGCTCATATACATGAGATTCACAGTTTCTGTTGTCTGTTCCTAGTAAATTACAATAAATAAACCTATTGACCAACTTTAGTTTTCAAGGGCCATGACTTAATTGTCTCAAAAATCCTTGCTATCTTATCAGTGGAAGCCAACTTCTGTCTTTGGGAATGTGTGATCGGTGAGTAAATGACTATTTGGATCGGAGCCCACTGGTTTTAGCCAGTATCCTGAGGGTAACGCTCACTGGGGGAGCTAGGGAGGGTGAGCTAATTGCACCTTTACAAGGACTGTGGTCTTTGCAGCTGCAAGCTTCCCACTCACTGGGGGTTTTCCCCCCTCTGAGTCTTTCCCCAACCCGAGAAAGACCAAAAATCAGAGCTAAAATCTGGCAAGGGGTGGTGCCCTTTGAACTGGAGGACTAGGTATGTAACCGACTCATGCCTTCAAACCATCATCCATTCGCACTCCATCATCACTAGACGTGTCTGAGAAAGGGCTGATCCTCTGTGGTGTTGGGTGGAGAGAGGATGCAAGTATAAGTGCAGGGAGACGCAGTTCACCGTATAAAAGAGTGAAGACATTGCGCAGTTGGGCCCAGTCTCAGTGCATCTTAATATCACTTAAATGGGAAAACTACCTCAAAATACAGTTTTTTTTTTTTTTAATAAACTACTTGTGCATTTTCAAAGTTCTCAGTGCCTCGTTTTAAATGTCAGGGCCGTCGGAGTTCTACCAATGAAGTGTGGAGCTACTTTGAGCCTTGTTAATGATGTAAAAGTAGCGATTTCTTTGCAAGGCAACGCTATGCCCCATTCACTACCATTGTAAGCCAGTTGGGAGCTTCCGCTAAAAAGCCCTGTATTTCAAAATGTTGCGTGCGTATGGAGGTGGGGTATTCAACAAGGGTTAGTACCCGATATCACGTTTCAATACACCCCAGGTCAATTTCACACCGGAGTTCCCCTTTAAACTCCTCCATTATGAAAACCCCAATGCCCTGCCCCCATCACACACACACAGACACCAAGGTTTATATACTGCAAAGAGCTGATCAAAAGTTTGGAATCACTGAGAGACTTCTGTTTTGACAGACATTGTAATTCATTTACCAAAGATTCAGCAAAAGCAAATCTATCAAATAATAATGACCATTTGAAATAAATGTTTTTGTCTTCAGTTTTTACGCATTATTGCAAAGGCCACAATTTCTCCAGTGTACTAACAAACAGGGCATCACCTCATTCTTCAGTGGTTGCACATCCAAGTGCCGCACGTTGTGGCATTGTGGTTGTGTCAACTCAGGTCTGCAGGTGAAGTTTGCATTAGGAAAAATAAAACAACGCATTTCTCCATTAAACCATATTGCATTTACAACGCTTTTTATTCTCATGGAGCCAAACTCACGTCAAACTGGAAATGGCACAGGACTTTTCCGATTAGCAAATGCTATAACATGGCTGCACTCATAGAAATGGTCCAAAGACCAACTTTGGTGGCTTTTATTGTAGGTTTATTCAATGAGAAAAAAATAGTAATAAATTATGTACATTTTGGAAAGCAGAAAGTGTGCTCTTTACAAATCAGTCCATATGTTTTGTCGACTGCCTTTTCCTTTAATAAACAGATCATAAGGTTTGTGCCTAAAATTAAAACAGTGAGACAACATTTGATTGAGGAAGATACAAATGTTAATTGTCTCAAGAGAAGATTTTGGGATATGTCTTGTTTTGCTCCAAAATCCTTCAAGTGTACTTAACATAGTTGTAACTCAAAGAAAAAAAAATATTCTGTTGAAATAAATGCTATTCGAATAGATTTTTTTGTGACACTATGGCACACCAGTAAAATTACATTGCCATGGGTTGACATGAGTTGTTTGTATACAGGAATGATGCCTGCTGAAAATACAGGGTTTTATGCTCATATGCGAAGACTAGATGAATAAAACAACTATTTCAAACAGGATTCATAATTTTAAAAATTCTGAATGTTATGACTGTATTTTCAATTATATTGCTGATACCTTGGTGAATAAAAAAAAAAAAAAATGTATTCATACACCGCAGATTTCTGAGATTCCAAACTTTTGAACTGATCAGTAAATGCATCCACAAACATGAACACCATATATGCTATATACATGTGCAAACAAACATATCAACACATAAACACATTAAAGTACAACCTTCGACACATGCACATGTACATTCATTGATCACTTTATTGGGAACACCATACTCATACTGGATAGGGCCACCCTCAACTCTCAGAACAGCCTTTTTTCCTCATGGCATATATTCCAAAAGTTTTCAGAAACATTTTTTGAAATTCTGGTTCACATTTACATGACTGCGTCACATGATTTGTTGTAGATTTGTCAGCTGCACAATCATGCTGAAAATCTCCCATTTTTTCACATCCCTCTGGTGCTGTATTGGACTGAGATGTGGAGACTGGGAAGGTCATTAAAGTACACTAAAGTCATTGCCTTCAAATCAATTTGAGATGACTTTTGCTTTGTGATATAGTTCTTTATTATGCTGGAATTAGCCATAAAACCCTAGGTAAATTATGATCTTTAAGTGATGTTCATGGTCAGCAGCAGCATTTCCAAGATTGGCTGTGGCATTAAAATTATGATTTATTGATATTAAGGGGCTCAAAGTGCGTCAAGAAAACACTCCACACACCAAAACACCATCACCACCAGCCTGACACAAGTTTGGGTCCATGGATACACTAAATTCTGATCTCACTATCTGCATGCCTTGAAACAAATTGAGATTTATCAGACGTGGCAAATTTTTTTCCAGTCTTAAACGATCCAGTTTTAGTCAGCCTATTCTGCTGTCGCAGATTTCTTTTCTTGTTTCATTGGCGAGGAGCCTGACGTGGTCTTCTGCTGTTGTAGCTAACGGCTTCAAGGGTCAACATGTTGTGCATTCTGGGATGTTTTTCTCTCTGCAACAGTTGTAAAGACTGGTTTGCTGGGTTACTGTAGCCTTTCTGTCAGCTCAAAACATTCCCTTGTGACCTCTCTCTCAGACTGTTGTGAGTGAAAATCCCAGGATATCAGCAGTTTCAGAAATACTCAAGCCAGCCCATTCAGTTCCAACAATCATGCTACAGAGAGAGTCATTGAGATCACATTTTCCCCCATTCTCTCATTTGATGTGAACATAATCTGAAGCCCCAGACCAGTGTCTATATGATTTTATGCATTTCACTGCTGCCACCTAAATAAGTGATTACGTAATGGAATGAATAACCAAAAGTACAGGTATTGCTAATAAAATGTGTTTACATTTATTGTTATTCAAGTAAGAATGAACAATGGGCCACGGATTAATGTAAACGCTCACTTATTTGTGCACAGCCAACCATAGAAAATTAGATATGCCCACATGTACGCAAATACATGCACACACACACACAGACAGACACACACACACACACACACACACACACGCGCACACGCACACACACAAAGATTTAATCTTTGATCTCCAGTTATGTTTGCAAAAAGAAACACAAGGACATCATGCTGGTCACAATCCTTTAAAGTGCATCTCTTTTGGTTTTTCATTATTTTAATGTTGTTGTCAGCATCATATTGTTTTTATGCGCCTTTAAAAGGTTTCTGTCGGAAAACAACTCAAAGTCAGTTCCAGAAGAAGCTCTCTCTGACTCAAAACATACTACTCTAGAGCTGACTGAAACACCCTGAAAGCTTCTGGCCACGTTTTTCATCAATTGATGATGTCACCAATTGAATTTTCGCATACCAAGGAGATGGTTTGGGACACCCTTAAATCAAGCAGGTATTGCACACAAGGCTACACCAGTAGTCGTTTCTAAAGCTCATTTACACTCTGGAGCGGAAATCCATTTATGGGACGGGCCGTGACATTTCCGACACACACGCAAAGCGGTTGACCAATCCCGAGTGAGTTATCAAGTTGACCAATCACAGCACCCTGTGGTTTTCAGGAGCCCGGACCTCACACACAGGCACTGCAGATAAGACCAGCATGAGAAAACTCAAGTGTTTTTCTAACAATGATGCATTTAAACATGATGCATTGGTAGACTTCAAGAATACAAGAATGACCAATGAAAAGTACCTTAATAGATGCACTTTAAAGCCTTATGATTAAAATTTAGAGCAACATGGATAACTTTTGTCATCAACTCAGAGTGAACAGGGGCTTTGAAACTGTGTATAAAAGAGGAAGTTTCTAGTTTATTTCTATTAAAAAAAAATTTTGGCATCAGTAACAGAAGACAAATCAATTTATACAGCATTTAGACAGTATGTCAAGAGCATGAATCACAAACCATTCCCACTCAAAATTTTAAATATTTTTTCTTTCCCTCTATTCTTTTCTTTCCCATCATCCTTTGCAGTCTCTGCCTTCAACCCATTTTGAAGCTTGCCAGTTAATACATTAAGCATTACTTGGCTGCATCAGAATGGTTAAAGGCACACAGGCACTTGTTGTAATTGTTGGTGGGTGGGCCTGAATGGGGATGGATAACACAGGGCAGAGCTGCAATGGCCAGCAGGGATGTCTCCACCCACAGCAAGGGAGAAGAATAGAAGCAACCAGGATGGATAGAGGGAAGGAGGGAGTGGTCAGAGAAAAAGGGGGAGGAACAGGGAAGAGAGAATCTACAGATAATAAACAAATTCAGGCACGTCGCAAATTCCATTTGCATAAAGGGCCCTCCGGCGGTAACTGGGCGGGATGTTCAATGCACTCAACCTTGTTTTTGTGTGTCTTCAGCTTTAAGAAGGCAGGAGCAAAGCCCAATGAGGCCCAGTCAGGAAGAGGCTGCTGTTTACCACGTTATACTCCACATGCGCAGCCACACATGCGACAGTGTGTGTGTGTGTGTGAATGTTTTTATGCCTGTGTGTGTATGTGTGTGTGTGTGTGTGTGTTTTAGTGTCTCCTACACAAGGCAGCGGAGGGATTACATAGGGGAGAGAGAGAGAACAATCCAGTAAATGTGCATGTGTGAGAAGACTGGGGAAGAGAAAGCAGCAGATGGAGGGAGTGCAGAAGAGCAGGGGAAAATGAGAGGGAGGGAGATGAGAGAGAGGAGGGCAGGGGAAGCGAAACGCAGAGGGGGAGAGGGAGCGTGAGGCAGGGAGAGGGAGGGCTTGCGAGAGAGACCGATTTAGCGGGAGGGAGGGAGAGAGGGAGAGAAGACCAGTCGTAGTTTGAAGTGATTTGTGGTTTGATGACACCTTGTGTGTCACTGTGGTTATACATTAGCAGGGCAGGAAAATGCGCTCTCCTTTCCGCTCTCTGCTGCACTGGAGGACAGAGCGCTCTTATCGATTACACCAGCCTGAGTGTAAATTCAGACAAAAAAAATCTATCTATCTATCTAAGACAAAAAAAGTATATTAGTTTTTTTGACATAATATGCAGGTAAAGGTCTGCCATTATGAGCATCATTGAAGTATATTTCAGAGATGCTCAGTTTAATGTACACGACTTGCCACACCAGACTAGCCATTGACATTGCTGTGAATAATAGAAGTCATAAATAGAATTGACTATACGGTATCAGGTACTACTGATGTTAAAGCAAGAATGGAGAGTTTACGCTGTCGATTTTACCACAATTAATATTAATATGCACAAATAGAGACAATCTAAGGCTGCTCATTAGTATGTATTTGCAATCTGTATAAGAAAATATTTTTCATGTGATCTCTGCATAGCAACTTTAAAAAAATTGTATGCCCCTTTTTCACATAAAAGGCACTTTTTTCAGCATGCACCTTATTAGGCTGAAGAAGGCTTATTTAGCACATACAACAGTAACAACTTACAGAGCACTTCCTGTTCATCACTGTCAACGCTGTCTTTTTCAGTAATAAAATCATAAAAAGATTATTTTTTGCTACTTGTATAAAAGGATTCAGTTTACAACTGTCAAACAATTTGTTGAACCCTTATAAATTCATATTTGATTTTAAAGTGAATGATACTGATTTATTCCACCTCTTTTTGTTTTGAGGAATGTAAGATAGTGATAAGTGTATAAAGAATGATACAAATGGTACAAAATGCTGGTATATCCTGCAGGAAATCTGTGTGTTTGTTCACATTAAATTTATTTAATGTAATTAATGTTTGGAAATTGCATAGAATAGTGGAGAAGTCAGCAAAGATCCTGGGGAATGTGCAAAGAATTTAACCTGCAAAATGTTGTGGAAATATACTCATTATTATTTTTTGGACAAAATTGGCCCCACAGGCATATAGCAAAATACAGAACATGGATGCAAGTCCTGGGAGGCTGGAGGAAATTAGCAGAGCCAGGAATAGTTTTTTTTTTTTAGTCAGAGAGTGATAATCATATCATGCACTAACACTAGCAATGTGCATGCATCACACTGCAGAGAGGTATACTGCAGCAGTATGCTGCATAGCTGTGGTGGATGTTGAACTCCCAAATTAAATCAATCTAGCTCTAGATTTAAGATTTATTCCATTTTTAATGGTTGTGTTTCAGCAATATATTCTGGAGAAATGTGGAAACATATGCCAGCGCACAAATACACACGCACACATCCACACACGCATGCACAAACTAATAATGCAGAAATAATTAAACTAATTTTTCAAAAGTGCAAATTGAACAAATTCATTGAAAAATACTTGTTAAAGAAAGAAAGCTGATGACTAAGATACGTTTTTTGTTTTTCACAAACATTAAATATTGCTTTGCCCATCGTCATCAGAAAAAAGAAATTCTACTTTTCCCTGTACAAGTGTTCAAACCCTCATAAAACATGGAATACTTATATGACTATAAAGGCTGATCTTGGGTATCAGAGTTGTGCTCACACTATGTAAAAAGTGAGAGTCTCTCTGAGGCTTTGTTTGACAGTTCTCTCAGGTGCTTATCATGATGAATGAAATCTGTGAGTATACTCCCACACTATATGTTATTAATATTATGCAAATATACAAAGACTCCAATCTCAACAGTCAGCATTCTGACGCAGCCAGCAGTTACTCTGTGGTGCTGTGAATATATTGCAGAGATCTGTACTAGTAATTTCTGGGAACAGATGTTTTGGCATCTGGGTAGCATGGGGAGACCCAACAGTTGTTTGCTAAACATAATGGAAGGGGAAGTCCCTCATGCAAAAAAAGCAGAATGCTCAGGGGCAAACTCCAACAGGTAGCTCTGAGTGCTCCCAGCAGCCGAGCCCCAAACTCCATCTTCTGTCAGACTGGCTGGATCAACAACCAGAATTCTTTAGAGCAGCAACTTTGGAGAACCAAGCGCACCTCCAGGTTGGATAAAATTATTTTCTGAAGAGCTCAGTAGGAGTTTTTTGTACGGGGGTGTGTTTCCCAAAAGCATAGTTGCCAACTAAGTCAGCAACTTACATTGTTTGTACATTCGCCGTCAATGGTTGTTACTATGCAAGTTAGCATCTGTGATTTTCTGAAACGCACTTTTGTGTTCAAGTACAACATGTGACCTGTGTTACCTGTGCACACCAAAGTTTTTCATGTATAAATTGAATATAGATATACAGTGAAGACTGGTTCTGACTGACACATCAAGTTGGCAATTAAAAAGTAAAAAATATTGCATAAGTTGTGGTGTGCAGACTGCTTTGGTTTCTTTGTACTGATTTCTGGCTTTTTATTGTAGCAATCCTGAAAGAGCTTTTGTCAAAAGTTTGAATGCATTTCCCTCATACCTTGGTATTTTTGGAGAGATAAGAACAATGTGCCGGCACCACAGAACAAAAGATACGCATACGTCTTAAAGAATTCTTTTTATGGTAATATAATATATAGTTTATAGTAATTTAACCTGTCAACTGTTACCCATAGCCTATTTTACCCAGTTTTGGTGTTATTGGCTAGTATGTGCATCACATAGAAGTGAATTGGCAGGGAAAAGTTCCATGAAGCGATGTGAAACACCCCAGAAAGCAGATGGGACCCATTTAAAATCGAAAAGCACTAACGCCCTCTCAAATAGAGTAAACTAAAATTAGTATTTTATTAAATAAATGGTGACAATTTAATCTATATTTTCCTCTGTATAAGCAAAAATTGCCTTATTTAATTAGGTTCTCAACATTTTAGGCTTATAATTAAATTTGGAACCACAGACATCAACACAGTCAGACATACACACACACAGAGACACACACACACACACACACACACACACAAACCATAAATAATCCAATCAACAAAACAAATGTTCCACAGACCCTTCTGGTCAAAAAAAGTTTATATATATATTTACCCTTCGTGTAATGTTAGTGCTGTTATGTACATTGACTGGTGACCAAAAGGTGTGGAGAAGACAGACATCAGAGAGGGAAATTTATCGTTGAGTTAGATGAGCCGAAATTTCCAAAGACATGAATGAATTTTCAAACTCAATATTAAACACATGATCAGCTCTTTCACCATTCATTATGATTAGTGTAGAAGTATTGCTTCAAGACCTAGTTTCTTTTGCCAGATTCCAGTTACATTATATATGCGGCGTGCATCACCAGTACAGTTAACTGTAGTTATGAACCTTCAGAGTTGAATGTTTTAATATATGATGTCAAGAATTTAGCATATAAGTTCACATGGAACTATGGTAAAATTATTGATTTAACTGACCTTTTGCTAGACAAGGGACAGTCAAACAACATTCAACATTCAGTCAAATAACATTTTTATTTGCTACTTAATGGGCTCTTCCGTTTTCACTGTCTTCAGTTTGTTGATAATTCAAACTCAGAGAAGAAAGCCAGGTAAATTGAGAGAGCAAGAGAGAAGGGCAGGAGAGTTGTGTTGACTTAGATGTCATTAAAAATGTGCCAGTTAGTTATTTTGGTTATCGGTGGGCCTGTAAGCATTGTAAAAGTTCACTTGGGAACATATTCTGGTTTTACGGATTCTAAACTTTTTTTCACATAAAATGGAGAGATGTTAATTGAAATACAGCACATTTATCGGCAGCAGGTTTCTGTGAATTTCACATTTTAGCTGACAATGAACAATCATGAGGGGTTTAAATCGAAAACTTTCTGCAATGCTGAAATTATATTTGAATAAATATTTAAAAATGCAAAAATCTGCCTGTTCAAGTTCAAAATATCTGATAATGTATTGCAAGTGGTCACATACAATAAAAATTAACCTGAATAACTACAATAGGTCTTTGATAATTTAGCTCAGGAGACTGGTGCAACATTGCATACATTTGAAACAAAAAACAGAAAGGATAGGTCTGGATTTTTAAAAATTCTTATTTGCCACAGGCATTAATTTAGGAATGCGATCCAAAACAATTATTTTCTGCAAATTTATGCAACTGGATTCCTACCATTCTTATTTCACGTGACTTTCATCGCAGTGTTTTTTTTCCCCAACTTTGATATGCTGTCTATAAAAATGGCAAGTTTTTTTTTATTTCCTCCTTTAATTCATCCAATTTATAGAGGTGTGCATTAAAATCAGTGATTCTACTCAATCAGAATTACAAGGGATGGGCTCACAGTGCTATTCAATGGGATGAGACTTTTTTTTCTACATTTACCACTTAAATATTACCATTTATTGATTTGTATGATGTATTATTTTTGAGAATGTAACACATGGTGACATAGCAGCTATTTGGATTTATAAGTATGTACATAGCATTAAAGAAAAAATATCTCCGCGTTCATCAACTGTTCCACAGGGAAGGACTTATTTGAGACTCGTGTGTAAATATGACTCAATGTGCTACAATATGAGAATATGAGGCAAAATCCACCCTAACGGAGAAACTGGCAACAAATTACACAACAAGCATACAGCATACAGGCACATTCCCCTTGCATAGTTTTATTTTAACCTATCTGCCCAATCCCTCTTTCAGAAATCCACCAAAAACAGCCCCCCAATGGAGCAGTGACCCACCAACTCCCGCAAAATTAAATGCAGAACTGGACAGAGAGATGGGGAGGGCTAGCGAGGGGAGCGCTCCATTTCTAATCTGCTCTGCAGCAGACAGGCACCCACAGAACGGTTCTCACTGCATCTGGAGGGGGAAGCACAGAGCTAAAAATAAAAAAGAAAAAAGAAAAAAAAAAGAACAGAGGCAATCTATGCCTATCTGTCAGCCGATTGGCCAGTTAAAAATGCATACAATTACTTCCACCGTGCCAGGGCCTTTCATTTGCATATGCAGACGTGAGGGTACTGCCTGGTTGGAACGGAGAATAAGAGCGGGGGAGAGAGGGAGGAGGGAGCGGCAGCGAGAGGCAGAAGCATTAATCTTTAAACACTCAACATGCAGATTTATTACAGACACCAGGAGGGACAGAATTAAAATACAGCCGCAGAAAAAATAAAATAAGAAGCCTTGTGGTAAATTTCACCGAAAGATACAAAAACAAACAAAAACAACACCAAAAGAAAAAAAAATTCACCCACAAACATAAAAATATGCTACGCACATTGATCACAGCTTCATGCTAAGCATATCTGCTTCCTTTGTTTGTAAGATGACTTGTTGTGGCAGATCTTTAGTGGCTAATTATGAATTCATGGGTTCCTTTTTATGGCAGTCTTTCATTATAACCCCATTATGACATCAGATTAATAACCAAGCCAGAAAAATAAGTGTGTCATACTAAATTGTGATAAATAGAAATATGGTTTGCATATCACTGTAAATAAAATATCAGTATTTTTCATGAAAATTCAGATATATTTTTCATGGATCACTCTTCCTTTAGCCATGCAGACCACCTAATTCATGAAATTGGATGAAACTACAATCTAATCAGATATGGCTAAAATAATGCAAGAAATTATCCTCTGTATTTCCTTCTGTTGTGGTTAATATTTTCACATTCAGCCTCCACAGTGATTCATTATGAAATGCACACTATAAATCTGTGGAAATCTATATGAAATAAATACAGAGTGCATCGGCTTATGTGATAGTTCACATGTAATAGTTTAACGAAATCTTGGAACACAACATATACAGTAGTGCTGTGATGAAGTAACTGCCTCTTTACCAATCTCCTCTGATAATAGATCCATCTTTAACTAGATATAATGGTTTCATGGAGCATATTTAGAAAAACAATGCAGAAAGCCATCAGATCAAAAGATTTTTAGGTCGCAGACTGGGAGTTAGATCAATTTGTGCTTGTGTGTGTGTGTGTGTGTGTGCGCGCAAGCACAGGCGTATGTGCTTGTAAAGCTGCACTTTAGAGAACCAGCTCTAGAAAAAAGCCAGATATTGTGAGGACATTTTGGGTTGTGATGATAATTTGGGTAGTTCTCCCAGAGGATTACAAGTGAAAATGGCTAACTGGTTATAGTTATGGTTATGGTTACAATAAGGGTTAGGTTAAATTTAGTGTTAGGGTAAGACATAGTTCAATAATAAGGGTTTGGGAAAGACTAAGGAATATAAGTCAATATAATGTCCTCACAAGTATAGCTATGCAAATGTGTGTGTGTGTATTTTTATGTGTGTGCACATATACTGTGGGGTTCTAGTTTTTTTTTCTTCTTAATTTAGCAGCTATACTAGTATGTAGATCACATCTTTGGAGACTAAATTTGTATTACACTGCCCTCCTGCATCTGCTTCTAGAGGGGCTGTGATGCTCTTCTCTCTTCCCAGCCATACAGGCCAATATCAGACCACTGCACAATGAGGAAAAGAATGTAGGGCAAAACAGACACAGTGGAGGCCAGCTACGCTCATTTAACAAGGTATTTTCAAGGTTGTACATGCAATAAAGATGAGAATCATCATCAGAATGACCCTCCTTTTCCAAGAGGGGGAGACCCTGTGGCCCCTTCCATGTGCTGGACAGATGTGTGTCATTGAAGCCTAACAACATATATAAAACATAGTTTTAATGTGACACACATGTAATGCCACAAAGAGATAGGGAGCAGGATGGAGAGGGAACCAACTTTCACAAGAACAAAATCTCCTGAAGAATGCTGAACATGGTGTTCACGTGCGATAGACTAACCAGTCTTTTGGAAAACTAAAGAAAAATTATTTACAATGCAATAAATTAAAAGAGCAAATTATCAGAACATTTTCCCCGGGTCCTTCTACAGCTAAGATTTTGCATTTAGGTTTTAAAATATTTCTTTTTCTGCTGTTTATTTTTTCTTGAACTATTTTCACTTTTACTTTTTCACCCCAGAATTTTTCTAACCCCAGCTTCTTGGGGCACCTGCCTGGAGGCCCCTGCTTTCTTTATTCTACATTCAGACAGGAAGTGAGGAGTGAGGCTTTTGGGTATCTTATGCTCAGATTCTATGTGTGTGCGTGTGCCTGTGTGTGTGTCTGTGTGTGTGTGTGTGTGCCTGCCTGTACTGGGGGGGTGGGGGTGTTGCTTGTAAGGGATAGGGTGCTGCCTCATGTCTAGTGCTGAGAGTTACTGTTTCAGAATCTGAAACAGACCCTGCTGGGTTTCAATAACCCCTCACTAAGCTCATAATTTAAGGACCGAGTTACAGAATTGAAATTAAGAACAAGCCACTGCCGCGCAGTGTGGGAGGCAGTGTGACGTAATGTATGCTGCAGTGGATGTGCTGCCAATTGAATGCTCAGTTCCTATGTAAGAGTGTCTTGAAACACTGAAGTATATAGGCTCACATCTACAACATGGTATGCCACAGCAGTGGACAGACCTCTTGGGTGCCGCACATTTCTCAGTGCAGTTGACTTCAGAAGCAAGATAAATCTTGCTTTCTGGCAAGCCATTCACGCAGCTCTACCCTCAGTGATTTCAGATTCACAGCATCACTGACGCAAAGTGACTTGTAAAAACTGAGCTTCAATACAATTCTGCCCCCCTCTCTCCCTTCCTCTACACTGAAGTAGAACTTATGATGTTAAAGGGCTTGAATTTACTATAACTTTCTCTTTTATAAACACAAATCTATGAATGCATGTATGGTTAGTCTGATGCATTTGACCACAAGCCGCAGAATCCTGCATATATAGCACCCAAAGAAAAACTGCAGTTGCTGACTCTGGGGCCTTCTGATTGCTCTTCCCCTATTACATCGCATCACAATCACTTAGCAGACACGGTCATCCAGACTGACAAATACGCACCTCCCAACACGGGGCAAAAATTGGAACAGCATCATTTGAACAACCCCATTTCCAAAAAAGTTGAAGCAGCATGAAAAATGCAAATACAAAAAAGAAAGTGATTTGTAATTCACCCTAGATGTGAGTAAAATTTAAAACAGAGCAAAGACAAGATATTCAGGTTTTTTGAAGATAAACACTCACTCCAAAATGTACATCTGCAATACGTTTCAGAAAAGCTGTTGCAGGGGTGTGAGGACTGATATATTACATCACCTTTTTCCCTCATTCTTTCTTGATGTATGTCTTCAGCTGCTCAGACATCTGCGGTTTTTTATCATATTTTGCACTTCATAAAACACTGCATATTTCCAATGGGAGGCAGGTCTGGACTACAGCAAGGCTGGTTTAGCCGCCGCAGTCTCCATTGAAAGAGTCACACAATTGTGATGTGTAGCACATGGCTTGCTATTTTTTTGTTGATATACAAGTAGGGACATCACTGAAAGACATCATCAAGGAGGCAGCTTATGTTGATCAAAAATTCATACATCCTTCAGCATCAATGGTACTTGTGCACAAGTACAAGTTACCCTCGCTGAGGACATAAATGAACCCTCATACCATGAGAGATGTTAGCTTTTGAACCAAAGTCAAAAACAACTGGAGACCTGCACATTTCCACCCAGCATCAGTCTATTTCATATGAACTCAAGCCCAGAGAAGACAGCAGTAATTCTGAACACTCATGTATGACTTTCAATTTAATACTGGTCAAAGATGATCATTTCTTTTTTCACTTGCATTTTCTATACTGACCCAGTCTTTTTCTTTTTTTGAAATGGGGTTGTTCATCACCTAGTAAGAATTTAAACATTTCTATGACAAAGATACTCCAGCATGGTATAAATTTGAGATTTTTCATATCACATTACTAAGTTTCAAGAGTGCTGCTCACAATCAGCACCAAATTTCAGTAACATCAAATGCCGTGCAAAGATTTCAGCTCTCAAATCTCCCTGCAATCTATCAAGGGAATGATAAATCATAAAGAATACGTACTGAATGCGAAAATATCCATAGTTGGCTCATAACGAGCCATAGAGAACTTTTGCAACATACTTCATTTCTAGGAGGGGACCAGAGGAATTCCAAGTTTGAATGCCTGGGTTAGGTGGTTCAGTGATGAACAATCTATACAGTCTATTGCAGCCTGACAAGCAGGTAGACAGTGTGGGGATATTCCGGCGCTTTGTACTTGATGTGCTAAATTCCATTGAAAGTATTCATCTGGTCTAGGCCCTGCTGTCACAGCTACTGTGCTTCACAGAGCAGGTTGTTGTTTGGAAAAGGGGTCTCCATTATGCTCAGCTAAGAGGCACAGAACTGCTAGTGCCGCAGCTGCTCTAGGATTGATTAACTGTACTGCCCATCTTGGTGTAAAGGTCGGTTCACCAAAAAGGAGGGCAGACAAGGAGTCGTCCCCACAATTGGTGATAACTGTGTGAAGGTATCCTCAGCATTCAGGAATTACGTCTGGTGGTGATTTTCTTTGGGCCTTAGGAGTGCACTTTTTTATAGGTGTGAGATCTGTCCAGAATGTCACCATACCAACAAGGTAGCAAAATGCATCCTTGTACTTGGAAGAACCGAACACAATCACGTTGTATTACACAGAAGATGGATAAAAGGATAATGTCTCATTGCTCTAAATGAAGGGTTTGACGGCAAAATACAATATAAGCAATTTTGGAGCAATGAGACATTATCCTTTTATCCATCGTCCATGTAATACAACGTGATTTTGTTCGGTTCTTCCAAATATAAGGTTGCATTTTGCTAAATGGAAGATGGATAAAAGGATAATGTCTCATTGCTCTAAATGAGGGGTTTGATGGCAAAACGCAATATAAGCAATTTTGGAGCATACGCACAGACTGGTATCATCTGCTTTAACCTAGTACAAAATTACCCTTAATACAATCATTTGCCTCAAAACACAATGGAACCCATTGTCTGTCCAGCCAGATTTTGTTATGTTTTTGCAAAATGGAATAAACAATCTGGTTGTTTCATTGGAAAACCTGGTAGCCAATGACATACCTGCAAACTCTCACGCCTGCTTTTTAGTGGCATATCATGTTTTCATGCCATGGATTAGCGATCTCACATAAAATAACAATAATGAGGATTGAAAATTTTTATTTGGCAAATAAAATCATATTTTATCTCTGAGTCCCACTTTTTTTTTCATTAAACCTATGCTGCACGGAGAGCGGTTATTCATTGGTACATGGATCCGTCATTATTCAATCAACCCTTATTTAAGAGATTACATTACATAACATTTATTTAGCAGACGCTTTTTTATCTAAAGCGACTTACAGTAAGTGCATACAGTAAGGTCACTGACACTGTAGCCCAACAGACTGGATGAGGTACAGTTCACATCCAGCATTAGTCACCTGAAGTCATGAACATTTGGAGCAAAGACTATACCGAAGGCAGTAACACACAGGAAAAACAAACAAAGCAACTTGAGGTTTTTTTTTTTTTTAAGGTAAATTAAAGCAGGGGAGGGGGTGGCTTAGATCAGGTCAGAAACTGTCTAAACAAATGAGTCTTAAGGTTACGGTGGAAGAGCAGAAGGGATGGAGCAGTTGGTAGGGAGGTGGGAAGGTCATTCCACTGCTGGGGAGCAAAATGGGACAAGCTAAGTGATCTGGTCGAATGACCAGCTTTCTGATTCCGATTCTCATATGGAATTGAAGTCCTTTGTGTATAGAAGTTTTTCAACTTCATGTGCGTAGTGCCAGATTTCACCAAGAGAAGCAGTGAAAGTGGCAACGATGCTCGAGTGGACTTCTCAAGCTTTTCTTTTCTTAGGTATTGGAAGCTATGTGAATATAGCTGCTTGTCTGAAGTTGTTTAAAATATTGGCACATTTGATAGAAACAAAAACCTTGGTTTTAAAGGTGAAAAGTAACTGTTGCTTTAACTCTAGGCATGTGTACATATTGTTTTATCTACCAATACTCAATTGTTTCATAATTTGAGTTTGTTTCAGACAGCCTAGGAGTAGACTTTGCCAGCAAATGCAGATTAGCTTAGGCTTTTGTAGTTTATTTCACAACATGTTTGTAACTGGAGTCATAAGTAATCTCAGCCTTACTTCGACAATACTTGGGCATATGTACATATACATATTGTCATGTATAGATGAACAATTGCTGTATAATTTGTGTTTCCTATAAATTAGCTCATTAAAAGTTGGCCTAGCCTGAGACAACCAAAACCAAGTAAGCAGTGTTCACCAGTCTGAAGCAACTACCCCCATCCTAATATAAACAAATACAAATAATAACAATTATACTGATAATAATAATCATGGAAATTTGCAGAAAATTATGATTTTTGATGCTTTATTCACTGCACGCCAGTGTGTAAAATAACTCTCAATAAGCCTCATTTTGATAAAAATAGGTCTAGCCACATTGCATTAAACAAAAAAACAAACAAAAAAAAAAAACCCAAAAAAATCATTCACTGCAGTAAAAAGTGAAAAATGATTAGGATAACTTTTTCATTACAATGTCCTCTGAATTAACTGTGACACAAAGAGTTCATCCAGTTCTATGGAGAAATTACATTGTTTTGAAATCAAATTTCATTGTCTTCCTCAAAACAACCTTGTTGGATATATCTCACTTTGTCGTATAAATGATAGCATAGTGATGATTATACACCACCGCTTTCGTCTGAAAGGGGTCCTAATATATTACTTCTCTATATTTTTTTTTTGTGAAAATGTATTGAAAAATACAATTGAAGGCAATGAAAACAAATAAATAATTCCCACAAAAATACTGAGGTAAAAAATATGGGCAATAAACAAAAACACTGAAAACATCCATTTTTTTTATCACTAATGAAAGGTGTCACTAATTATTTTATCGAATCTTGCATAGCCTGAATGCATGTTTGAAGATTCGTTCCATGATTATTGATACTATAATGAGTTTAAACTAGTTTGAGGCAACATTATTCTGCAAAATTGCCTGATTGTCAGCAGTTCCAGCATATAAGGTGACATGAACTATGAGCAGTGTCACATTGCTAAACATGCGACACAAAAGAAGGAGCTGTCTGAGATTGTTCGTAGCCACACTGTCACCTTACATCAGGGGCACTGACCCTGTTCCAGGAGAGCTACCATCCTGTAGGTTCCTGCTCTACCTCCTATTCAGCACACCTGATTCAACTAATTAGCAACTTAACAAGATCACGAGCTGTGTGATTAAGTAGCTAATTAGTTGAATCAGGTGTGCCGAAAAGAGCAGAAACCTACAGGACGGTAGCTCTCCAGGAAGAGGGTTGGTGACCCCTGCCTTACATGATATTGAAGACGTGAAATGTTGCCATGGCACTGTAAGAAACACCACCAAGCATTTCTTAAGTGCAAACCCAGAGATTTCAATGATCATGAAAATCATGAAGTAAAGAGGGGTACCAATAATTCCGAAAGCTACATTTTCAAATATTATTTCCAGAAGTCTATTAATCCTAGAAGAGAGCAAGGACTCATTGTATTAGACGCCATTTGTCCGTTAATGTCATATCACGTGAGTTTGGGCGCCTCTAGTGGTGCATCCAGAAACTGTCAGGGGAGGCGATCAATTGTTCGAACCTAATCATCAGCAGTGCAGGCTGTCCACAAACCAGTCCAGTACATGGAATCACGGGATTTTTTTTTTCCTAAAGCAAACCAGCATAAATTTATCCCCCGCAATTCAGCGTGTTTTATGTTAATGAAGCCGTCGGGAATTACCGACAATTAAATGATTTCTCCAACGGTGGGCTTCTGTCCTTTTGTGCAAAGAAGTGTGGATTTTGTGAATTTACCGCGCAGATCATGTGATCAGACGTCACCTTGTGTGTTTTGCTTGGCTGCGGGTCGCCACTGCCATCTACCCAATCTATGTTCACTTTGAGGAGGAACAGACTTCTGATATTACTGAATATAAAACATGAAAAGAGAGCTGAAATAATGGCATGTTTTCCAATACTGTAAGCCTTATTTTGTTTTATTGTGAACCAATAATTCTTGTGGTCTCTTAAAAAAATGGTATTATTCCATTTTTAATTGTCTTCCTTTGTCGCCTCATTTACAGATGCAAGAAACAAATTGTCTGAACCTACTCATGTCATGAGGAAATGGTCAATATTTTGGGCAAGTATACGGTTTAGTACTTTACCAAATAACTCTGGAAGATATGACTTACCATTCACTTTGAAGAAAGGGTCAAGTGAAGATAAGTTAAAATACTAGTTAATATGAATACTATAGTTAATATGAATAGTGAAGCAACCAAATGCTGAAAAAAGCATTCACATTTCACTTTTCCAACATCTGGAAGGAACAGTAATACCATGCTTGACAAAGTGTGGCCAGTAAAATAAAGCAAGAGTGAGAAGAATTATTTGATTTTTCGTGTTCTTAGCATTTAAGGAAAACATTCACAGTTCAAATGGGAGCAGCATGTAAAAAGAATACTCGTATGAATGGGCACAAAAAGAACAAAATAGGGTGATACCATCAAGAACTGTGGTATACATTGAAGAACAACAGAACTAAGGAAATATAAGAATAAATGATGAGAGAGTAGGTTCAAATAAAAGCATCCAGTCTTCAAGATAAGCCAGTAATTTGGAATGTAAACCTGAAAACTTGAGTCATGTCTCTTCAGTCTGTTTCTTTAGGCTCTGTGTGCACTTTTTGTGAGCATGCGTGCCAGCCATTTAGCAACATGCATGCCTGAATAATCAATTGCATACGCATGAGGCCCCTGACTCTGGAATCAGCTCTTGCATTCTGGTTTGTTCGAAAGCCAATGTTCGCAAATTCTGTCATCAATGTGAGTGCAGCATGGAAACACTGGTGAATCCTCTCATCCATGAGTATGAGTGAGTGCATGTGGGGAGTTGGCATAAGAGGGCTGTCAGTCAGTTTGGAGAGCAAATCTGATCCAGGGAACCACAGGTAGGCAGTTGGACCCTGTGGCTTGAATGAATAAAGCCTCTGTCCCCTTGTCTTGAGATAAATGTCCAGAGACAACTGCCTCACGGTTTCCTGCTTCCATTGAAGTTCGCTAATAGTAGTAATTTGCGAATGCTCTAGCTAGCCAGCTAACTCGTAATGCTTAATATAGACGTAAGCAGTGCAGAAAACATGCCTGAAGCAGCAAAGTAAAATGCACCGTTCACGCATCATACAGATATAGGACAGAGACTTCTTTATTCCAATTTTAAAGGTGAGGAGAGGAGCTCATTTGATTGCTGAAGAATTGACTTGGCTGTCTTAAACCCACTCAAGGCTTCTCTTCTCCCTCTTTGCCTCTTGCGGCGGCAGGAGGGACAGAGCCGGGACAGTGGAGTACTTGCATCGGGCTGCACCGGGAACTAAATTGAAAAATACGCCTGGATACACCCCGATAGCGCGGCGCTCCCCCCCCCCATTCGCCGCGCCTGGTTAACGAATTTAGAGCCCCAAGTTTTTCCCATATAAAAGATAAATAATTACCAAAAAAATAAATAAATTAAAAATAGGAAACACCTTCTGTTCAATTAGCTTTCCAAGATCCTCTGATAGCTACTGTACATAACAACACCTTTGGGATAAGGGCAATTCAAAGACATTGAACGTAAAGCTGAGCTCATTGATATGAATGTGAACAAATCTCACAATGTATTTGTCATCCTAATCTGGTCAGTACTCTTCTTCACCCCCAATAGAGTAAAGAGAGTTAAACATCACTTCCATGAACAGCGTAAGGAGTGCTTATAGTAAAAGTAATAAAGGGCACTGAGGAATTTAATTTTTGAATGCATGAAATGTATTATCATGCATTTGCAAAGATTTCCCTATGTTTGCTTGTATCCAAGATGCAACCGAAATCCAATTGGCTATTTCCTCCATGCAAGCACTTCTTGCATCTCCTATGGCTTATATTCCTTGACTTAAAGGACAAAATTGTTGTATCTAATTAGCTCTACTTGATCAGCTGCCTTTTTGAGGCTAAATTCACACAGCCTTAAGGCTAAAGTGGAAATTATTGAAATGATTAATTTCTGAGGACTGAGCCTGGCTGATTGTCATTTTGTGAATTTTATAATAAGATGTGCTTGAATTGTTTTCATTTCCTGGCTCACATTGTTTATTTCTCACATCCAATGATTAATTTATGGATTGGTTCAGTATGTTGGACAGTACATCTTATTTATTTATTTTATGGCATTTCAATATCATCATGACATACAGTGAACACAGCGATATTTTGATCTTCAGCAGACACATTCATGAGTATGCTCAAATCATATTTCAGTTTATAGTTTGGTTAAAATAAAAAAAAACATAACTGAAGAAATTGTAGAAATCATTATTAGCCTAAAATGCCATGTATGATCATGCCTATCATTCCCGTTACACATCAAAGTTGTAAGGAAAAAAATTTAAAGCTTTTTTCAGGTTGTATGCGGTGGAGCATTTAATTCAAAGGTCTTCCACTAAAAAAATGTATCTGCATAAATGTTAAAACCTGCGTTTCACTTTGGTCAGACACTAGCAGATGTTGACATAGCAAAAATAATGTGGCAATAACAAAAATGTATGGACAATGCCATGAATTATGAGTCCCAAATAAGTACCACCTCTGGCAAGGATAACAGCATGGAGTCTTTTCCTGTACTGATTTTCAGACCTTCCCACTATGAAGATCATTTCAAGATCAGTCACATTCTTAGGTTCACACTAATCAACCGCCATCTTCAGTTCATGCTACAGACTTTAAATTGGATTTGAGGTCTACTGACTGAAATGGACATTGCAGAACATTGATTTTGTGGTCCCAGAACCATATTGCGGCATGCTTGCAGTCATTGTTTTGCGGTAAATTCCACCACAGCCAAGTCTCAGCCTTCCGGTGGAGGCAGCCAGATTGTCAGCCAAAATTGTCTCATACATGGTGGAATCTATCAAGCCATTTATTTTTACCAGTGCCTCAGGAGCTCCAAGAATTTCATCTCCAAAAACCTCACTGATCATCCATCATATGACGTGCCGTACCATGTATGCGTCTCCGTTTTGACGCCAAACATACTAATGCGGTGACCAAAAAAACTGGTAAATTAAAATTTTCATCTGAGCTCAGCGGTTTCATCAAGTCGTAATTTAAATGACCGTTAGCAAGTCGCAAAAACACTTGCTTCTGTGTCTTAGGGTCAAAAATCTTCTTGCAACCCTGTGGTTATGAGTGTGCGTTTTCTGGTTGTTTTTGAAATTTGATGAAACACAAGATGCCACTCAGGCCTGTAGTTCTTTTATGATGACCTTAGGCCATTGTTTTTTAATTCAGTACATCCTCACAACGAAGACCCATGTGGTTTAACTCTTTCCTAGCATCTGATATGACCAAAAACCATTTTTCATACCATCCATAAGATCGTTTCAACCTTTCTTTCTTTTACCGAAGTCACAGCAGTGGTGCGCCTTAAAGAACAAACATTATGCTTTCGTTTGAAGTTAACCTTAAGAGTTAAGTTTGGGATATGGGTTTGGTTAAGGTCAGGGCTCAAGAGTTAGGGTAAGGCAATCATGGTTTTTAAATACTGTCAAAAACAGTTGTCGTTGGCAGTTCCAAATATTAAATTTGATTCTAAGTCTAAAATTGTGTAGAGCCAAATTTAAAAAAATAAAATAAAATAAAACAAACCCACATGTTCATGCTTCTGACAACTGTTAATAACTGATGTTAATGACCACTGAAGTTCACTGTTGATAGGAATAAAATGAATAAAGTTCAGAGAAAACTTGATTGCTATACATTTTTATCCCCCCGGCATATAATGCGGGGGGATATAGCGATGTCTGTCTGTCCGTCCGTCCGTCCGTAATCATTTTGTTTCCGGGGCAGGACTCAAAAACCGTTCAATATTTCTTCACGAAATTTGATGTGTAGATCTGATATATCATGTGCCTTTTGGTATTTAGGAATTTCTAAAATTTTCATTTTTTGTGTTTCCGTGGCAAAAAGTTGGTCTTAGTCTCTGGTAAGGGTATGGCTCGTTTCCGGAGCATAACTCAATAACCGTATAATACTTCTCCACGACATTTGGTGTGTAGATCTGATATACCATGTAGATGTGCCTTTTGATATTTAGGAATTTCAGATTTTTTTTTTTTTTTTTGGTGTTTCCAAGGCCACAAGTTGGACTTAGTCTCTGGGGAGGGTATGGTTCGTTTCCGGAGTGTAACTCAATAACCTTATTATATTTCTTCACCAAATTTGGTGTGTAGATTTGATATACAATGTAGATGTGCTTTTTGGTATTTAGAATTTAAGAATATTTTATTATCCCCCGCCAACACGAAGTGGGAGGGGGATATAGGTTTGACCTCCGTCCGTCCGTCCGTGCGTCCGTCCGAGATTAAGGGGACAGCTATACTCAGAAAGTACTACAGATACAGTAACCAAATTTGGTGTGTAGCTTCAGACCATAAAGGCCTTGATCGAGTTCGAAAATGAGAAGCGCACGATAGGCGGGGGATGTTGTAGACCATGTCGACTTGTTTTTCTTGTTTTTTTTTTTCATGGCAGAAAGTTTAAGCGAGTGTCACTGGTTCCAGAGCAATACATGATAATTCTTCAATGTTTATCGATGAAAATGGCATGTTGATCTGATGTACCCTGTAGATGCGCCTTTTCCTATTTAGGAATTGCTGAGATTTTGATTTTTTTTTGTGTGTGTTTCTATAGCCACAAATTACACTCAGTTTCTGGTTAGGGTGTAGCTCATTTCTGAGGCATAACTCAGTAACAAAACCTTCAACATACCTGTGAATTAAAAAGGGTGTCTTTTGCTATTTGGGCTTTTCAGCTTCAGGAAAACAAAGGAAACAGGCTCAGAAAGATGTGGAAAGTTAAATTCCCGTAGCAGAACTTGAAAGTATTTTCATTAAACTTTGAGAAGACATTTATTAGTACAAGGTACCTGAGGCCTCCCTGATTTCGCAGGGGCCGGGGGGATATGCCATCTTCTGATGGCTCTTGTTAAAGTTGCATTCACTGTCGAGAATCTGGCTAAAATAAGCCTTACTCCAAAAGACTGATCAGTTGAGTGCGGAGTTCCCAAGCCTGGCCTCACACTGGTCAGCAGAAATGACTACAAATTTAGGAAACCCCCCACCCTGACTTTTCATGTATTCTGGAAAGGAAGTCAAACACTTACAGCTGGACCCACTACAGTTTCAAGTACTGTGGCAGGAAATACTCCCACAGACAGTCCCTCCCTCCCTCAGAGTATATGTGCCTGTGAGTGAATGCGTGTGTGTGTGTGTGTATCCTCCTGCTCAAGATTCAAATTTCTTTCCCCTTTATCTGAACAAAGTTCAGCTCCTTGGCACCATGTAGACTGTTAATAAAGACCTTACAGCATGCGTATGAGACCAATGGTCTTATTTGACTGAGCAGGACTGCTGCCACGGCCGGCACTGTAAGTGGTTCACAAGGAGCAATCATTAATGGAACTGTGCCAGCAGTCCAACTATACCTACTGCCGCAATCCACGAGCAGCATAACCATTTTTTAACATTTGCAGCCTTTTATGCCATTATCCCTGCTGCTTGTAATTATTATGCGCCAGTTCCATTACCGGTAATTCTATTAAAAACTGCCATTATAAGTGCGTTCCCATTGCGAAATTCTTCCACGTGTCAAGCCGATGGGAAGATTCAGCACCACCCTACTATCACGGTGGCATTTTGTGATGCCTGCCATTTTTAAGTTTACTGCTGTACACAGTTATTCATAGTAAATGTCTTAGCTACATTGTCCACAAGCTACACTGTGCGAATGGGGGCTACGCTGCCCCTTGCCCATGCCACTTAGCCTATGCTAACCAACTGGGCTGAGCAAATCAGGAAAAAGGATGCCGATTTATGCCTGAGCGATGGTGGTTCCTGTATTTTTGATGAGAAGCTTGTTTGCATGTGCACGCTTTCTTCTTCCTCCTTCTCAGCCTCCCTCCCTCCCTTTCTCCCACCCCCCGCACCCTCGCTTTTTTAACGGCCTCACTTTAATATGTATGCAAATGCAGCGTCTTCCATCCCTTAATTGTCTGGCTTCCAGCAGTCAGTCGGCGTGAACAGTGTTTGTATTTACTGAGCTTCAGTCCTCAGCAGTTTCTGGTTTCCCTGGCATGCCAAGGTCTGGGGCTGCTAGAGAGAGAACCAGGGTAGACTGCCGCCCTTCAGGAGGCCACAAAGATAACCAAAGACGAATGGAGCTGATAATTGCTTACATGCCTTAATAAGCTACCAAATAAGACATGTAATTAGATATCTTTCACTTGATCTTCCTGCCTATTCCACTGTACTTCAGCTTTTCCACACATTCACCATTTTCACCTACAAAATGTCTTGAAAAAAAGTTTTTAGACAATACCGGGTGACAATGATTTTTCTGACAAATGTCAACGAGGCACATTTATGCTGCAAATCTTCAGTGTTAAGGCATCCATAGTGCATGAATTGGATCTCCAACATTCAGATACCAATCGTGACAGTTAATAAAACTTTTTCAAAGCAAACATCCCAATGGGACACCTATTTACCTGGAGTCAAAGCAAACCTTCAGGAAGAGAGAATATCTACAACAAAGGTTATGGAAAAATATTCAAAAAGTATAAAGGCTCAGTTAGCAATTTTGCCATTATGTAAACTTACTGAACATATGAAAACAAAGCCGTAATGTGGAGCCTCTTAAATTAGGAGTAGGGGGCAAAGGAGGATGAACTGAGATATGAAGAGGTGTGGCACTCTCGTGGCAGTTTCATCAGACAGCTAGAACCACCCAGGCACCAAGCGCTAGCTTTGATTTATCTTCACGACAATGCAGGTACTGCATTATCACAATTAGCTCTCAAAGTTGTAACTTTCTTTGGTTGGGATCCCTAAAACAGTTCAAATGAATTTGTGTTACTTTTTAAAATCTTGTTACCATTTATTAAATTACTCTGCATTTCTTCGAAAAATTACAATTTTTCATGATAAAATAAAAAAAAATCTAATGCCGCCCTCAACATTGAAGGGTGTTGTTCATAACTCATCGTGAAGCAGTCACAATGCAAAAGCAGGTGAGACAGAGCAGTTTGAAAGCAAACATATCACAGCAGATTAATACAGACAAGACGAAGACATAAGTAACGGACTGATCACAAAAGCCATAGCACCAGAACATAATACCTGCTGCACTTGATAGAACATAAATTAGCTGCAGTTTGTTATAGCCACATGGTGTCAATAGTCAATAGTGTTTTTGTGCTCATGCACTGGTGCGAGCAATGTTTGAATTAGGGGAGTCTCTGTGCATATGGGCCGGTGTCCGCAGATGCCATTGTGTTGTTTGGACTCGCAGGAGGGTATGTGTGTATTGCTTAGTGTCTACTCATCCCATTGAGATGTTGAGATTAAGGACAGCAAGTGAATGTATGGGTAAATGTCTGTGTTCTGCATGATGGTGCTTAGACTAAGGAGAGAACATGTGCAGTGGAATAGTGTCCACGCACCTCACTGTGTTGTTTGGACTAGCGACGGTGAGAATAGTGCAACCAATCCTGCACTTCTGAGATGTTGAAAGTGGAGTCATCCTAAATAGCAGTATAGTCTCCACCCTCTGAGAGACAGAGTCAGGACACAGAACATGTTTAATTCATTATTACTAGCACTGCAATTTAGAAAAATCATTTCCAGCTGAATTTTACTGAAAGCTGCAAAATAAAGTCATGACAATGTAACAAAATAATTAACAAATATAATGATTGGAAAAAAATGTTCCTAAATACAGATGGTAAATGAACATTTAAACATGTAAGGCAAACAAAAAAATGCTTGCAACTTTCAAAGAATTTCAAGCCATTGTTATTTTCCCTCCTCACTCTGGTTGGAGTGATTGACGTTTACTTTCTATCGCTAGTTGCTGGGATTCAAACTAATATTACTTGAAAAATAATTTCCACCCAACCAAGACCAACTAAGTTGATTCACACTGCACAGCAAATAGCAAGTTCACAAATCACACAGTGTGCTACTCTGATCCAGAGGTACAAAACCCAAAACCAGTGAAATTGACACGTTACGTAAATCGTAGATAAAAACAGAATACAATGATTTGCAAATTTTCAAACTTTTAAACTTCAATATTCAATATTCAATTGAATACACTGCAAAGACAAGATGTTTAATGTTCAATCTGAGAAACTTTTTTTTTCTTTTGTTGCAAATAATCATTAACTGAGAATTTAAAGGCAGCAACACATTGCAAAAAAGTTGGCACAGGGGCCTTTTTACCACTGTGTTGCATCGCCTTTCCTTTTAACGACACTCAGTAAACGTTTGGGAACTTAGGAGACCAATTTTTGAAGCTTTTCAGGTGGAACTCTTTCCCATTCTTGCTTGATTGACAGCTTAAGTTGTTCAACAGTCCAGGGTCTCTGTTGTCGTATTTTACGCTTCATAATGCGCCACACATTTTCAATGGGAGACAGGTCTGGACTACAAGCAGGCCAATCTAGTACCCGCACTATTTTACTACGGAGCCATGCTGTTGTAACACGTGCAGAATGTGGCTTGGCATTATCTTGCTAAAATAAGCAGGGGCATCCATGAAAAAGACGTTGCTTGGATGGCAACGTATGTTGCTCCAAAACCTGTATTTACCTTTCAGCATTAATGGTGCCTTCACATATGTGTAAGTTGCCCATGCCTTGGGCACTAATACACCCCCATACCATCACAGATGCTGGCTTTTGAACTTTGCGCCTATAACAGTCCGGATGGTTCTTTTCCTCTTTGGTCCGGAGAACACGACGTCCGCAGTTTCCAAAAGCAATTTGAAACGTGGACTCGTCAGACCACAGAACACTTTTCCACTTTGCATCAGTCCATCTTAGATGAGATTGGGCCCAGCGAAGCCGGCGGCATTTCTGGGTGCTGTTGATAAATGGCTTTCGCTTTGCATTGTGGAATTTTAACTTTCACTTGCAGATGTAGCGACAAACTGTAGTTACTGACAGTGGTTTTCTGAAGTGTTCCTGAGGCCAAGTGGTGATGTCCTTTACACACTGATGTCGGTTTTTGATGCAGTACCGCCTGAGGGATCGAAGGTCACGGGCATTCAATGTTGGTTTTCGGCCTTGTCGCTTACGTGCAGTGATTTCTCCAGATTCTCTGAACCTTTTGACAATATTACGGACCGTAGACGATGAAATCCCTAAATTTCTTGCAATAGCTCGTTGAGGAATGTTGTTTTTAAACTCTTCGACAATCAGCTCACGCATTTGTTCTCTAAGTGGTGACCCTCGCCCCATCCTTGTTTGTGAATGACTGAGCATTTCAGGCAAGCTGCTTTTATACCCAATCATGGCACCCACCTGTTCCCAATTAGCCCGTTCACCTGTGGGATGTTCCAAATAAGTGTTTGATGAGCATTCCTCAACTCTCTCAGTCTTTTTTGCCACTTGCGCCAGCTTTTTGGAAACATGTTGCAGGCATCAAATTCCAAATGAGCTAATATTTGCAAAAAATTACAAAGTTTACCTGTTTGAACATTGAGTAACTTGTCTTTGCAGTGCATTTAATTGAAAATAGGTTGAAAAGGATTTGCAAATCATTGTATTCTGTTTTTATTTACGATTTACACAACGTGCCAACTTCACTGGTTTTGTTTAGTATATTTATAGTGCTGCATTCTCTTGCGAGGCCATATGAAGGATATAAAATTAAATCGCTGAATATTTTAGAGAAACATAAAAAAGAACATTGCGACAAATGTCAAAGAAATGTTAACTTAAACATAAAAATAGAAAATGTATACAATTAACAATTTTATGTAGTCTCAACCTGTTCCTCAATACATTTGCTTAACAATCAGTTTATTTACTGAAAAGTCAAAACAACAATGTGCAGCCAGTAGTGACTACCCTTTAACTGCCTCAACCTTTTGGTACAGCATGTTTTGAGTCACTGTGTCTCATTGAAAGATTTGCATGCATAGGTTGATAGCTTGTAATATTGAGAGCCCATAAGAAAAGCATACTGGACCATTTATGAAAAAGTTGTGAGTGTTTTTGTGTGGCAGTCCTAAGGCCACTATTGAGCTGCCAAGCAGCCTCCCGGAAGGGCGATGCATGGGTGCAACGTCACATGGGTGCAAGGGTGAATCTCCACTCTTCAGCACTGATGGCAACGACATATATAAACCAGAGGTGTTACGTTGTTCGTTCCAAATCAGCCGATGTGTGCAGAGCTGACTGCTGGAACCCACGTAAACAAATATGCTCTGGTTAATTTCGGTAAATATTAGTAATAATCATTCAGCGGCATTTTGACTTCCGGCCTTTTCTGACCAATAACTAGAGAAGAGTTAGCTTGAAGCGCCATTTCTGTCTATTACCGACCATTGCATTTACCAAAAGCCTAGTTGCTAACTAAGTAAGCAGCTTGCACAGTTCGTCCATTCATTGTCAATGGTTTGTACGACGCAAGTTAACATCTGTGATTTCGGGAAACGCACCACAGAGCGATTGATATTTTTCCATTAGGACTGTTTGTTACAGAGGTACGCATCAAGTCGAATTTAAAACCCCTTAGGTGTGGTAATATTATGACTAGAAATGTTTTTTTCACGTAAAAACAGATGTCTCCCCCTTCCCCCATTTCACATTTCAGAGTTATGGTCCGGAAAGGAGTCCCACCCTTCAATATGCCTAAGTCCAAATTGTTGCCATGGAAACAGAAAAAATATTAAAGCTGCAAGTAGCGTTGGACGGGTCCTCGCCCTCCCACGCATGTCAAAACGGGGGCGATACGCGTTTAAGCGCCATCGAGCATTGTCATTCATTGGATAGCACGAGACTGAGGAAAATGTTTTAAGTTGAGTTGAGAGCAAACTCCTTTACTGAAAGAGATTTTTCTTTAGTATAATGGAGCTATGACCCATGCGACCTGGTCAAACTTTCTGAAGCAGATTTTATCACTGCAGTGTGTTGAGCAATCTTCCCCCATTCATGAACTTAGGGGTCTATTCTCCCATGCGCTTAAGTCGAAAAAAGCGCGTAGCTACGCGCTTTTCAGCCTACGCGTATTCTCCCCTCGACTTAAGTCTGTGCATTACGCGCCTTGAAGGCACTTACGCGCTTGGGGCGGAGCAAGGCCAAAATCGGGGCGTTTCCGGGCGTTTCTCATGCAAATAACACTTACGCGTATTCTCCCCCTGGCTTACGCGCTTTTTCTGTTAAGCGCTTTTGAGGGCTGTATTAAGGTCAAGCGCCAACATTAGGCGAAATTGAATATTGCGTTTGATGTCGGTTATAGGCCGAATTTTAACATTACTTTTATTTTATTTAACATGGTAAAGGTTGAGACATTTAGTATTCGATTGTTCTTCCTTATTTCTAAACTACATTTCTCAAAGCCATGATAATTTATCAAACGAAATCATAACATGATATTACGCATCAGTCTCTTCTCCAATCAGTTAAATTACAAACGCAAAACAATTAATTAATACGAGTATACATAAGACCATCATTCTACCATGCCCTCAAAATCTAAAGCCAAAATGCCAGTCCTGCATTTGCTTGCACTCTTGCGTGATTGGGAAAGAGTAAGCGGAGCGCGCCGAGCTCGAAGAAGAACACTCGTATATCGGCTTCGTTTGAACATCCTGGGACAAACAAACATCGAGTGCATCCAACGCTTTCGCCTGGACCGTGCATGAGGCAATCATCTATCTTTGCCGACTTCTGGATGAACAACCATCCAGCCGCAGCAATTATCAACAAAACATACCCGTGGTCATCAACGTCAGAACTGCGCTGTCGCTCCTGGCATCTGGGTCGTTTCAGAGAGTGGCTGGTCATGTCATTCACATCACAGGCGTCTGTGTCAAGGTGTCTGACGCAGTTCGTTGGCGCTTCAAGTTCTTCTCCATGTACTTCCACTGCAGAAAGAGTAGATGCCATCCCTTCCTCCTGTGCAGTGAAATGCACAGGGGATGATGGTTGCCCACCACCTGTTGCGTGTACAGTTCTCCTGTGTGCAGAGAACCTGGCTTTTACAGCGCCCCGCAGATCTCTCCATTTATGCTTTAAATCGGGGATACTGCGCTTACATTTCCCCACCGAAGCCACATCCAGAACTATTCGCAGCTTTATTCCTCGGATCAGCCTTCATTGCTTGCTTGCCATACACCAACATCTGTGAAATTTGGTTTTCGGCTTTGGCTCGACATCGCCATCATTGTCTTCCATGTTCTATAAACAAATGCGACTGCCCTATATGTTCGTGATAATCTAAAAAGTTGTGATATTCTCACGAGTGAGGGGATTGATTTTCTCATTGAGGATATCTGTATTAACTAACTCGAGTCCTAGTAATGTTTTACCATTGGTAATACTGTGTAATTTAATGTGTGAATAAAGATATTATTAAATAGGCTACTCTAGATTGAGCCCTACCCTGGCAAATACCAAAGCACTATCCATTTGTTAATCAATTTTAGCCTTTAAAGAATAGCCGACATGGGAAGAATCATTATCAGTAAATGGGATAATTGATTATAGTAAAGTATTAGGCACAAGTTCAAGTGAATGTGTCGCTCAAATCAAATAGGATGATAGGCTATGGATATGGAATTCCGTCATTACTGAGGCGGTTTCGGGGCGGGGAAAGAATCCTTTTTAAAGCGTTTCCATGTCCTTTAGTTGCAAACCTGACATCGGAGTAGTTTTCAAGTGCGCAATTTCTAAATGAGATCATATAAACTGTCTTTGATTGTCTTTGTGTGACTAGAATGTTCCCTTTGTCTTCTTCCCTGTCTTCCACGGAACAAACAGGCTGGTGTAGGAGGGGCACATTTTCAATGATCTGATTGCGCTGATTGAGAAGCGTTAAATTCTTTAGGCCTATTTATTATTTCATTATAGCGGCAATTTGTTTGTATGCATAGCTTTAATGCCATGGTGGCTAGAGCAAGAAATAACAAGTGTTTGTTACTAACATATCCCCCGCCGCCACAATTTTATGTGTCCGTACGGACGGAGCCCAATGCTACCGGTATATCCCCCGCTTCGCGCTAATCGCGCGGCGGGGGATAAATAAAGAGATGTCTGAATTACGTCTTGTAATTGGTACGGCCTACTATTACAGCGGCATATAAAACCTCGTATCTTCACAATGACAAACTTCAGAGGTAAATAAAAAAAAATTAAATAAAATAATTATAATAATATAAATGGATAAATATAGTTTAAAATAAAAATGTTTAATTTTGCATGTAAGAATAGTGGACATACGAGTTTTCGTTTCTTATCAGTTTGGAGATACGAGGTTTTATCAGCAGGCCGACAATATTCAAATTTAAAGTCTGGTTTGCGTTTTCCATGGACCACAAATGCGTTATCATTGTTAATCAGAAAATCCTTTTTCCATGTTTTCCTGATAGCCATAATCAATGAGCTTTGTACAGAGTCTGCCTCCCTTTTGGATCAGTCACACCTCTTTCATAAGGCCGCCTACATTCTGAAGTTAAGCGCTGTGGGCGTGATCGAAGCGAGTAGGGGAGAATACGCGTAACTCAAAAGCGCTTAACTCGAAGCGCGTAAAAAAGGACTTACGCGCGAATGGGAGAATAGACCCCTTAGTGAAGGGAGATGAGCCGTGTGATCCTACTGCCACTCGGTGGTCAGAATGCGTAGCAGCCCAAAGAGAAACACTGAAAATCAATAATAAAGAAATTAATAAATGCTTCTTCCAGGTAAATCCTAGAAAGCTGAAATTACGGGAGCATGTTCACTGAAGAAAGACAAAAGTTTTATACACTGAAACTTATGGTAAATTCAGAAGTGCGTCACTCTATATTTTTCAAAATATGAACATTAATAACATGTTTATATCTCAAGAAATGTCAATTGTAATGGCACCACACTAGGCAATTTGTTTGGGGACATGGAGATTATGAATTATACCAAAGGACATTTTGATACAATGAACGGTTTGTCCACAGCAAAAATGTATATCTTACTGCACAGTGTATTATGCACGTAAAAATTTTTATTTCAAAAAGTCTCAAATGGATTTTCACAAAATAACTTGACAGTACAGGGCATGGTACAGCAATGATTAGTGATTTTTTTCAGCATTTTATGACATTGCAACAGGCTGTGGTGAAAGCGAAAGTCCCATTTTGATGTATTTAGGTGGCGCTAGAGAGCCATTTGGTCTCTTTGGTGGAGAATTTTCAGATTGTAAAAATATTTGAAGCCATGTAGAAATTACTGCAAAATTTGGTTTATTTTCGAGCATGTTTAAGGGGTCAAATGAAGGTTGGGAATCGCCTAGGCATCGAAAAAAGGCAGTGGAAGTGGCTGGGGACCCCATCTTTGGCGCCTCATAAAATCCGAACCATTCGACTTTTGAAAAAGTTGTACTGTAGTCTTCATGGGCAGAGTGTGCTTTGTCATCTATTAGCATTTGGGGTCGATACGATGAACGCCATTAAAGGAGTTCGTGTTTGTTCGAGGGCAAATTTTGGCGAAATTTAGGGGAAAAAGGAAATTTTGATATGTAAATTGCAGACTTCCTGTTCGATTTAGGTAATGGGTGTTGATTGTTCATCTTTAGGCCTTGATGAGATGAACAATATAGTGTTGGTTCCATCTCTCTGACTTTCCTACCGGTCGTGGTGGCCGTCTAAGTGCAAATGAAATGTTTCTTGGTGGCGCTAAGGAGCCATTTAAATTCAAAAGCAGTTCAAACCCTCAAAAGGCACATCTACATGTTATGGGGAGACACTATATGAAATTTGGTGAGAATCGGTCAAACAGTTTCAGAGTTATGCTCCGGAAACAAATGGGAACGCCGACGCCAACCGGAATTCAGGTAAAAACAATATGTCCCCCCACCCTCCAGGAAGGGGGAGACATAATGACCGATCACATTCTGTCAGATGGGTTTATTTTCTCTAGCAGTACAATCTAGGAGGCACTTTTATTAATTTATCACAAGTGCCGGGAACCTTGATAACAAGCGTCTTATTGTGACCGCTTCCAAGTGGGGAAACTCGTTTACAAGGGAAGTCTCGCTGACGAAATGCCTATTTTTTTAAAGGAAAAAAGAAACACTGGTTAGTTATTGGATGAGACATGTATATATGACTATTTTTTGTTTGATAGAAATACCGCTGCATAGTGCATATCCAGACTCAGACATTATGAAGGATGAACAACTAAACCTATTCGCATCGACTGACAGTAAAGCAGCCGCTGATTTCAATGGGTTTTCGGACGTGCTCGTCGCTGGAGTCGAGAGTGATTCAAAGTACTGCGGTATTTTCGCTCATTAGGACTGCAAGTATAGCACTCAGTGGAAATCGATAAAACCAAATGTTTAGTGAGTAATTTAACAACCATCCCAATGCTTGTGCAGTCTCACTCGCCGTGTATAGCTTCTACGAGCTGCACCCATGTGACGTCAGAGCATTTCCACAAGGATTTCTCTGGTTGAAATATTTTCGTTGGCGGCATTCATGAAATCATTGAAGAAGGGGGAATTCTTCTTCAGGACAGACTTTCTGAGATGGATAGCTTAGTTGTTGAGCTCTATATGTTCAAACATTCACATGAATCGTTAGTTTATGACATGATCTATCTTCCAAACTGTATTTTGAAATTCCGCTGTCTATTCCTTTAAGCCATCTCTAACACTTGGTTGAGGAATGTTATGCTGAAAACATCCAATCAGTTAAGTTCAACACATCATTCAGTGAGATACAGTAACTCAAAATGTGCTCTACCAAAAGGTTGAGTGGGCAGTAAAAAGGTTAAGAGAAGTTGACAAAAACATTTAAGCTACATTAAAAAAAAATTAAATGTGATACCACAAGAATGTAAATGACCTCAATATTTCGGGGAAAAAAACCAAAATCTACTCTGAATTTCCTCAGCTGCACTTGATTTTATTTCAGTAGAACATTTTATGATGGAACTTAAGATGGAAGCAATCTATTCTGATCAGGCCAAGTAGGCAGGAAAAAACGGAGCCCCCAAGGGGACATCAAAAAAAAAAAAGTGGGAAAAAAAAAACGCATGTCGTAAAGGTACGTACCTTTGCGAGAGCTCGCAAAACTTTTATTTATTAATTTTAGGTTCCTGGTCCATACTGGGCTCTGTTCTGCCGGTTGGCTGCTGCCATGCAGTTTTGCGAATGAGGAGGCGCTGCGACAGAACAGCTTTCTTTCCGTTATCTACAGCCTATTTCCAGAAAGCCCACGAAGCGCAACTGTTATCAGAAAGCAATCATAGGCTGATTTTGTGTGGGAAAACTATTGGCCTTCACCTTGCATTCAGAGAGATGGCACTGCTGCCCTTGTGTATGATAGTATAATTCATTCATTTATTTTCAGCGACATTTTGATATAGGCCTACTTCTAGCGGCCGCTTTGAACTTTTGACCATAAATTATGACCGCAAACTGCTTTTTAATATTACACACACAGTACTGCAAAATCTCAAAAGCGGTTGTGTTTTAGATCATTTAGTGGATTGATGTCATGATCCTTATTGTAAACAAATTCTACACATAATGACAATAGACCCATATACAGCTCACGTCATCAAAAAGATGCGTGCGCATCTTGGCAACAGAAGTAGCGGTCTCTCCAATTCAGTCTGACGAGTTATGAATCTGCAAACATTGAATTAGACATTTTCCCAGCACCGAAATGTCTGATTGTTGCGTGTATAGCTGTCAGAATTAATATTTCATTGGTGGACTCAAGTTTTACAGGATTTCGAAAGGATCACATCCGTATAACGCCAACTGGCCGCAAGCGAAGCATCAAGTCAAACTCTGAACGTTGGCTTGATGCTTTTAAACGCCCACTGAAAGCGTAAGCCGCATCAACATTGACAGCTGTCAACAACACCGAGAAGACATGGGTGTCACTCTCAAAATATTCAACAATATAGCTGAATTTTGAAAACACCTACCAATAAAGCTTATTTTAAGTGATGAAAAAGTGCAACGTTCAGGTTACTGCGCACTATATGTTATATACAGGCATAATTTCCTCCTGAATTTAGCCTTCTTGTAGATTAAGATTATGAATCACTTTACTTCACCCAGCAGCAAATTAGCTAGCTAGCTAACTTAGCAGTGTTAAATTCTTACCAGTGAACCTTGAGTTAGGTTCTGTCTAACTGTAGATTGCTCGATAACTTAAATGCGCACAAAATAACGGATTTCCTCTCTGCAACTTGGTTAAAAAGCAGGTATATCGGTTTCGGCAACTGCATGTGAGGTTTCCGTGTGTGCCACCAACCATAACAAGGCGAAATAGTTAAATAGTTAACCTCTAAGACAAATGCGTTTCTATGGATTTGACGCTCAAGAAATTGAGCAATGGCGAAAAGTAAAAAACTGATGCGTGTCACACGCTGCCAGTGGGCTTTGCTCCATTGAAATTAATGTAACCAATTTTTTGACACGCGTCTCATGGTTACAGACATTAAATGAAATATGCCAAAATAATGGTAAACCGAAGCAGATTTCATGTTTGCATGACAACTACGCAGGCAAACTCGCTAGCTAGCAAGCCAACAATACAAAATAATACTTAGCCTGCCATGCAGGTACAATTAGCTGTCAGGACGTAGTTTTCTGTTTATCATTATTTTTTTTATTATTATAACCCATGCGTCATAAATGGCGGTTTTATGCCCTTGTGTTTGACTAGGAAGGACCTCTGATTTCAAGAAACAAAACTCCAAGTCCAGGCCTACCAAAGAAAACCTAGCCTCAGCACACAGAAACTTTGAAATGCCTACATTAATCGCGGAAATAGCAACAGAAAAATAATACCCCGCTACCGAAACTGCAAAAACCGCAACATAAACTGTTGACTCGTAGCATAAGACTATGAAACTGCAACATCATCTTTCGCATCCGTCTTTGCCATTTACTGCGCTTGCGCGTACCGGCCCAGGCTGCTTTCAGAGATAGCGGAATCAGGCGTGTCTCCTTCATTTGGTAAGTAAAACTTCCAAATATGACGTTATTGTTAATGCAGATGTTTAACAATGAATTGTAAGACGTAGCTGTTACATCCACATTCTTGTAAATTCGCTTATTTTAGCATGTCACCCTGCCGAAAATGAATGATGCACTGTTCATTGTTAAACATCTGCATTAACAATAACGTCATATTTGGAAGTTTTACTTACGAACCGAAGGAGACACGCCTGATTCCGCTATCTCTGAAAGCGGCCTGGGCCGGTACGCGCAAGCGCAGTAAATGGCAAAGACGGATGCGAAAGATGATGTTGCAGTTTCATAGTCTTATGCTACGAGTCAACAGTTTATGTTGCGGTTTTTGCAGTTTCGGTAGCGGGGTATTATTTTTCAGTTGCTATTTCCGCGATTAATGTAGGCATTTCAAATTTGTGTGCTGAGGCTACGTTTTTTTTTGGTAGGCCTGAAGTCTGTCGTGGTTTTTAACATTTTGCTTATGTCCGCAGATAACGTGGTCATAAACATCCAGTGACTTGTACGCTTGTAGTTCCTCCCTAGTGTACGCGGTAGGTTTCTCAATCAAATGGGTATATATATCAGGTCACAGAATACTGGGCCACTAACTAACGTCATCTACTCACTCACTGATACCATACGGGTCTGGAAATTGGTTGTCATTAGCCAAAGTTAATTTGTTCACATAGAATTTGCCATCTTTGATGGCTAATGCCCTCGCATAGCTTGACAAGATATTATGGTTCGCCATACTTCCGTTGCCAAGCCAGCGCAGCCTGTTTTGTTTGCAAACAGTAAATGGGTCTATAGCTTATCTGCTGTAGCGCTCTGCCCCACTATGGAACTGCACTGCAGTAGCAGCAAAGGCGCAGCAGACAGAGGCAACATTCTTCTCTTGTGCATACGTTTTGAATGATCGCGCATGTACACGAGACAAGTCTTCAGTGCCACATATAATTTTTTTAACGCAGTGTCTACGTTTCCGTAAGTCGGACAGGGTTTTAATATAACTCCGTGCCGACAGCTGGATGGTTTCAATATAACTCCGTGTCCGACAGTCAATTATTGTCTTTAATTTCTTATAATCTACTGAATCTTTTAGATATTAATGTTAATGTTTTGATCAGAGGGCTCAGTTCTTCACGATGAGTACCCAGAATTTCAATCAATGTTTCTGTTTAAGCTCTGCTCAATAAAGTGAGTCGACATTGGCGCGGGACTTTGTGCATTTATGACGAATTTAGCGACTGTCAGACAGAGATGCTAAAATACTCTGTGTCCCAAAGTCATAAAAGTTTAAATTTTTTGAGTATTCCAGCAATTATTAGACGTACAAACTTGGCCATGTTTGCGTTCGACCTTCAAAAAATGCAAATTGATCGCTATCGACTTTTTTTGGTCTTTTTATTCGTCTGTAACCTTCCGTTGAAGATAGACAACAGTCTTTATTCGGTCTCTCTTTTGAAAATTATTCAGATGGATCGAACAGATACACGCTTTATTTCTACACCAGAGATAAAATAGTGCTTGTAGTCAGTGAGCAAATCATTCCATGACCATTGACATTGTGAGTTAAATATAGCTTGCACGATCAAGACTTTGACGTGAAATGCAAAATACTCCATGTCTGGCTGCCAGCAAAAAGTAAAAGTATTGATATGAGAACAGATTTATAACGAAATAAAGAAAAAAAAAATCATTGACATGTTAGGCAACAAAGGCTATTCAATCTGGTCCGTATCGACAGAAGGGCTACTGTGTCACAAGTCACACAAAAAATTTTAATGATAGTTACGGTAGAAATGTTTCACAACACACAGCATTACACCCCGTTGCGCATGGGGTTTTATAGCCGCAGACTGCTTAGAGCAGGGCAGGATTTTTTTTTTTTTTTTTGAAGGCTACTTACAGCCAATATTAGATATTTTCAACTCACTCATTTTCCTTACAATCCTGATGTGTCACTACTAATGCAAATATCAACTAAATGAAATTGCCTATTTTTATTTAATGAAATATACAGCAAAAACGATAAGTGATTTTCAGTGGAGCCCTGTTATTTTCATCACACCCTGGCTCAGAAAGAACTGTTCATATACATTCCAGTGAGAGGCTCCCTTCCTTTATAGTGACAAACATGAAAAAAATCCACTGGTGTTTTGGCCATTCAATTAGATTTTTACAGACGCCCAGCATATTTTCACAGACCCACACTTTTCACTCTTTTTTTATCCGTTGTGAATGCTGGGACAAACACAATTAATTTCTAAGACAAAACCATGGATTTACTTTGAACATAATACTGCTTGTTCAATGTGTGTTCAACAGGTAAATTATCTGTGAGAGTGTGTGTGTCTGTGTGTGTGTGTGTGTGTTCGCGCGCGGGTGGGTTAGTGTGTTTCTGTGCGTATAAGGAAAGTTACCTTTTGTGACAGCTCACAAATCTTTGAGGCTTCAGAGAGAAGTAAGTGGGCAAATCCACCCGTTGAGAGTATGCAAATGGGGTATGCCAACTGCAAAGTTGTGGGCTATTCTGTAGGAGAATTTCGCATAGACAGAGGGCATTGGACATTGCTCTGAAATTTCTGATTTCAAGTTGGCCACAGAGTAAATTACTGCCACAAAGAATTAATTAAATTTCTTCCATGTAGTCTGTGTAGCACATTTCATTAGTAGGCCGAAACAGTTTGAAATTTGCATAAATTAGCCTTATGGCCAAATCGGCCATCCAGTCATCAAAACATTAAAAGATCAATTTTACAGGAGATTTGTGTTTGAAGTAATCCCGTAGTTCACATGAAATTGGATCCAATAAACAATTACATAGATTTTCCAGCTGTAATCATTCTTAAGTCAACCTAACGATCAATGCTCTCCACAACCACACAATCTACATATAACTGTTTTTTTGTTTTTAAGTTAACCAGCGAAATGAATCCCCTTTGGGCTCACTGACCAGCAAGACAAAATCCATGAGGAAACTCTGAATCAGACATTTTGCCTGTCTGCAAACAGAGAAGCTATCTCGCTTACACATAACATTAGCTACACTTAGCTTGTGGTACATATAACATTAACCTCCAAACTATCTTTTAAGACAGAATGAGTGGGCCAGAGGGAGAATGAAGGCTGACTGGAAAGACTTTAGCTACTTGCCTTTGACATGTGACAGCTATGTTATCCCGAGATGGCACATCCATTTTTTTTCCAACAGCATGATACTTTTCTTGTAAATGGTAATTAGCTCACTTTTGGCAGTGATAAGTTGCATTTTTTGCAGATTTTTGATCATTTTTGGTACCTTTAATCAGCAACATTGCTTTATCAGCCTTTGACCAAAAAATAAAAAAAAAAACTACAGAAAGCACTCCAATCTTTTACTGTAACTGAGCCATCAATTATGCTGGACCTGCTCTCCTTCACGTTCCAGTAATTTTTTTGAGATTACTAATGTAGCCTAAATGTAGCTAAATTTATACTGCAGGGTTTCTGCTACATATAATTGACCATGGTGCACCGCCATGTTAAAATAAAATCAGCCACGCCTTCAGAATTATTTTTTTTTGTAAAGTACATTATATGAATGGATATGTACTGTATATATTACCACAATCAGAGTTTGAAATTATAATTTAAATGTTATTAAATGTAACACAATGCTGGCATGAGCTTTATTTTGAAAAACGGGCACCAGAAGTTACACAGCTGTACTGTCTGGCTTTACAGTGGCGAAAACAAGAGCAGCTCACTCATAGCAGAAAGGGAAAAAGACGATGACAGAGAAGCAAGAGAGGGAGAGAAAGAGGAGAAAGAAAGGTGCCTCAGCATGGCCAGGTCTGTCAGATTTTATGGTCAAACATACCTGCCAACATTGATGCTAGGCTGTGAAAAAGAGGCAGATTTTCGGGGCCCCCCCAGAACACTGCACTTTTAACATCACCCATGAAAAACATTGAAGTTGCACAACAAAATTATGAGGCGTTTTCTTCCACACATAAATGATGACGCACAATATCAATATTTCTTATAAATTCTGCACTTGTGTAGCTTGTGAAACGACATAGACCTGCATAAATTAGTTTGCGAGGCTCATTAAACAATAAGCCATCAGAATATATTCTTAATGTAGTCACGGCTAAAGGGCGTTGTTAGGTACGATGCAAAGCAAAGTCACAACAGTAAGGATCCAAAAATAAATTCAGCCTAAGAACAGGATTTTTTGCATTTATACTGCCAACCTTACAATGCCATATCAATTATATAGATGTATCCAATCGGCAACCACTTTTTCATTTTCATTTCTTATTCATTATAGGTCATGTATAGGTGTTAGTTGTTCAGTCAATAAATTGTCTGATTGTTAATCCGGCAACCTTAAATGGGAACAGCTTGAGGGCAATAGGGCAGTAAGGGTTGAGATTACTGAGCATCTGATGGCAGGCCGCTGATTTAGATAAGGACTCAAGGCCCGTCCACACGAGAGCAATTTTTTTGCAAAAACATAACATTTTATTGTGTCGGCTAGGGGTGTCAACATTTGCAATTTTTTCTACATGTGTACACGGGACTTCTAACCGACGTGTAACCGGTCACACGTTGGGGATTTATGAGCTTTTTCTATCGCAGTTGCGCTATATAACCACAGAAAGTAAAATGAGTTGAAAATAAAATCCTGTATTATTTTGACAGATAAGAAAACGCACGAGTGAAAGCTGAAAAAGGGTTAACCTTTTTAAATCATTGTTTTAACTATTGCTCACTTTTGTACTTTTTTTTTAAACTTAAAATGCAAACTGCATCCCTCTCTCTGCGTCTGAATTTTAATATACGTCTCATAGTAAAAGTAATGTGGAATTGGCGAGAGAAAGCAACTCAAAAAGAAGCCAAAGTAAGCTGAAGAGAGAGGAAAAAACTTCACCTTTATATCCACAAAGTTAAAAAAGTAGAGGGGGGACTCTCACAATTATTCACTAAAATTGGCGAAAAAAAATATGTTTTCTTCCTCCTCTTTAGACGCGATGATGTGTGATCAGGTCGTGAAAAGCCGACAGAGCACCAACCAACAATATAATGTACAACAACACGCAGCAATATAGGCTAAAACAACAAGCCATTAACAGTTTTTGTTTTCAGCTGCACGACATTTGCACATGGAGAAGATGATGAGCGCCGCGCTCTTCTCAAGTCCTCCGCAGCCTATTCTTGAAGTGGCGCAACACTGGCTGTGGCTGCGAGGTTTTTTGTTTTTTTATATCAAGGTAACATTGCGCCCCATGCATCTGTATGCGGATAACTGCACTAGTGGGAACATTTAAGTGTATAGTTCGTTAATGTTATTATCTGAAGCATTCAGGCAACAATATCACCCCCTAAAAATAGGCGACTGTATGTATTGGTGAGAAATGAACGAGGAGGAGGAAGAGGAGGAAAAAATGACGTGTACATGGTTATTGATTTTTCTAAACGGTTATGATTTGTTATCCGTGTAACTGTTTACACGTGTAGATCCTGACACCCGTAGTGTCAGCCTTGCGTCCACATGGAGACGGCGAAGACGCAGCCCGAAAACGGTATTTTTTTGAAAACGGGCTCCAGTGTGAGAAAATCTGACAAGGCGACTCCAGCATTTTATTGTGGACAACCAAAACAGGTTCTTTTTCTTAAAGATGACCTGATAGGCCCTATCACAGCCCCCACCCCCAACCTAACCATAAGCCCAAGCGCATCAAAAACTCTAGTCTGCACAGAGTGCAAGCTTTATACTAGGGGTGTAACGATTCTGAATCAGTGTTTTTTTTAAGCGTAGTAACACCACCTACTACCATGGGGCGAACATCCGAGATTTCCCATTTCCTTTATTAACCCCCGTGATGTGCTGAACGAAAGTGCTTAACATCAAAGGGCACGGAAAATGGTTCCAGAAAAAACAGTATTTTTCGGCTACGTGCTGAGAGGAGCGAAGGAAATGAAAACAAATTAGTCTCCTATTAACCAATTAGGCAACTCTAAGAAACATATACCTGTTCCCGTTTACTTTGCCTGATTAGCAATCAAATGGCGGATTTGTTTACTCTTTAAATTGAAGGAGTAGAGCTGTTAATTAAGACAACATGTTTGATTGTTGCATTTTGAAATTTAAATGGGCATAGAACAGCACTGCTTGTACACGATTGCCATTGCCACGGCATTTCGTGCAACTGTGATAATTTATATCTCACATTCACGTTTCATCCGCTTTTCAGAATGTTTTCCACTTTGCATGTTTTTTAGAAACATAAACTCCAGGTCGATCTTACACTGCCCGGCCAAAAAAAAAGTCACCGTTTGGAAGTTAATGAACAAATTCTAAAATTGGATCATTATTGCGGTTATTAATATGTTTCAGATGGCAATAATTATTTTAACCCTGACTGATGATGTGCGTCGCTATTCATTTCTTACAAAATCATGTCGGAAAACACATTCCCTGATGGTGGAAACGATGTTACAGTATTTCAGAACGGGCAAGTTATTGGCCTGTATTTAGCAAAGAAAACCATGAATGACAAAACCAAGCAGGAGGAATCATTTTCACAAAAAAATTTCCAAAAAGTCCTGACCATTAACATAATAAAAGTTATTGGGATGTACTCAAGACCACCGAGTGGTTCAACCATTATGTCGAGAAGACAAGATCTTGGACAAAAATCAAGGCATTTCTGATCGAAAAGAAATGTTCTGGCATTGCATATAGTTGTCAAAACAATGACAAGACAAATATGAATTGTAATCAAAGCTACAGGGGTTCCAACTAAATATTAGAGTGTGCGACTTTTTTTTTGGCCAGGCAGTGTATAACAAATCTGTTTTAAATTAATCTTGAATAATGTCCTAAAATGCTACAATGAGAGATGAAATTCAGAGGAAGATTTTTTCTAATTATTCAAATTGGCATTCTTTCAATCTAACACCGTAGCCTAGTTAGGTTTGTCTGCTTTTCACCATCACATCTTAATTGTTTTAGGCTACTGGCTAAATTTCTTGATTGTTATTTAGGCCAAGTACATGGGAGCTGATTTAAGGAAGGGCGGAGCACCTGCAATTAGCGATCTAAACTCAGGCTTCTTCTCTGCATTTTAAATCGATTTAAGCCACTTCAGGTGTGCATGTTTCAAGAAATTACACGGGACTGCCTGCACACCCCATGACGGCAAGTTGTCTCATCTCACTTAAAAAAAAATCCTCAAACATCGCCATATCCAAACTCAGCATTTCATCTCTCGTTGTGGTATTTTTAGATCTATAATGTTAAAATAAAAATAAAGAGATTTATTTTCAGATCGCCCTGGATTTCAAGTGTCTAAAATATACGCAAGGTGGAAAACATTAAAGCAGATGAGACGTGAATATGAGCTATAAACTATCAAAATCACACGAAATGGCCAAATACGCGCTCTTGCAAATCTATGCCCATTTAACTTTCAGAATGCGGCAATCAAACATGCTGCCTTAATAAATAGCTCTACTCATTAAGCAAAGTAAAAAAGAGAATCACTGGTTTACTGCTAATAGAGCAGAGTAAACAGGGACAAGATTAGAGTAACCTAATTGCTTAAAAGGATACGAGTCTGTAGTCCTTCACTTGGCTCCGTGCAGCATGTCGCCAAAAAGGTCAAGTTTTTTTAAATAAAGGAAATGGTTAAAGACGGATGTTCGCCCCATGGCGGTCCTATTCCTTAAAAAACATTGAAATAGAATCGATTTTATACGCATCCCCCTACTTTATACGCATCCTCACGACCTTCCTCTCCATTTTTGTCTATTTCCATAGCAACACTACAGTGCCAAACACAGGCCTGGATTATTTATTACAGTGTTTTGGGTCATTTTAGGAGTCTCCGGGAGGAAGCAGATATTTTTAGAAACGATGCCGTGTAGACGGAATTTTTTTTTCGAAAATCTCCCTCTCCGTGCGGACAAGGCCTCAATCGTCTTGATTTATCTTGACATTACACCCTGAAGTTTTGAAGGGAAAGAAACCATACTGATTTTATAATTTTAATGGAGGCAAATGCATTATTTAAATATTCCTTCCAGCGTGATAAATAATTGGCTGTTCAAATTTTATCATTTGTAAGATTGCTAGTTGTTGATTCTTTTTTGTAATGAATAAATCACTTAATTTAAAAAAAATATTTATATTTATATAAAAAGCTTACCGGTAAGCAGTCTTACAGCAATGATACAAATTTCAAGTGAAAATTTCATGTGAGGTTTGACATCTGAATAAATGAAAATCAATGTCAAGGTCACTAAATAAAAGTTCACATATATTTATATGACCTTCTGTAATACAATCCTAAACTCTGAAGCAGTTTCGGTGATACAAGTCATTAAAATATTTAAATATGTATTCAATATGTCAATTGTGATCTTTAAAGGTCAAAGAAAGTCAAGTTGTGGTCAGCAAATGGACTACATATATATGACTTTCTAAATGTCTCTATACAAACCTTGGCTTAATCTACGACCATTTTGGTGATACAAGTCATTGTAATTTCACAGTGGAGTTTGACCCTCAAAGGTCACCAACAGTCAAGTTAGAAGTCATTGAATTTTCACTAGGTCACATTTGACCTTTGAAGGTCAATATGAAGGTCACTAAATTAAAGTTCATATATGACTTCCTTATATGTCTGAAATACAAAACTAGACTCCATCTGTACTCTTTTTGGCAAGACAATTCATATTAATTGTAATATTTCAAGTTTGACCTTCAAATGTCATCAACAGTCAAGCTGAATGTCACCAAATGAAAGTTCATATGAGCGTTCCTATGTCAGTAAAACACACCTAGGCTTCATCTGTGACCTTTTCAGTGGTAGAAGTAATTGAATTTTCTCTAGGTCGAGTTAGACCTTCGAAGGTCAATATGAAGGTCACCAAATGAAAGTTAATTCAAGACTTCCTATACTTCTCTAATACAAACCTACACTCAATCTCTAGCGATTTTGCTGATACAAGTCAATGAAATTTCACTGTATCGTTTGGCCGTTCAAGATCACTGAAGGTCAAGTTCAAGGCCACCCAATGAAACTTCATACATGACTTTCTATATGGCCACAATACAAACCTAAGCTCTATCTGTAATAGTTTTGGTGATAGAAATCATGAAGTTTGACCTTCGAAGGTCGCTGAAGGTCAAGTTCAAGGCCACCAAATAAAAGTTCATACATGACTTCCTACGAGTGTTCAATGCACAAATGTTCCCAATCTTCAAAATTTTCAAGCCTAGAAACCTTTGAAAATTTTCACATTTTGCCTGACCTCAAGTCTAACCTTTCAAGGTCATCTGAGGTCAACTTTAACACAGCCAAAATGTAGGTCATATATTACTTCCTATTTGTCAGTAATACAAACCACTTAATCTCTATCTGCAACCATTTAGCTTCCACAGGCAATTTGGCCCATTCTCCATAAGACCCAACGTTAAAGTACAGCGCCCCCACTAGACCCACTTCCATCAATTCAATCAAAATGGCACTCGCACTGTACATAAAGTGTATCAAGGTGAGTTGATTGCCCAATTTAGAAAAAGGTTATCAAACAGTTTTTGAGAAATAATTTTTTGAAATTTCAAGTCATATTTTTTAACATTGTTCATATATTCCCTGAGCTCGAGTTTAACCTTTCAGAGTCATTTGAGGTAAACTTTAACATAGCCAATGTATAGGTCATATATGACTTCCCATATGTCGATAATACAAACTTAATCTCTATCTGCAACCATTAGGCCTCGACAGGTCATCTTGCATATTCATAAAGTATAGCATCTCCAATCGACCTACTTCCGTCGATTCAATCAAAGTGGTGCTCGCACTGTACATTGATGGTACCAAGGTAAGTTGATTGCCTGATTTAGGAAAAAAAACATCTCACAGCTTTTGAGAAATAATTTTTTAAAATTTCTCAGTTAATATTGGAGCCAAATTTTCAAGGGCCCATAAAACGGACAACAAGAGTTGTCAGAAAGACAACAAAGCTCGCCGGGGCAAGGTTAAAGTTTTTCTGCACGCGTACGGACGCGGACGCTGGGGGTACGACAATAGCTCTCCGGACGTTACTCGTCCCGGCGAGCTAAAAATGATTCAATCAAAAATCAGAGAAAAACTTCTAGAGCTATGGTTTAGTAGTATGCTTTTACAAATTTACACGAAAATTCATCAGGCCAAAAAAGATTCAAAATGTTCCGGACGACACACCACGACAATAGCTTATCAGCCATTAGGGCCGATAAGCTAAAAAAAATTATAGTCATCATTTCACATTTCAAATTTCATGTTCCCCAAAATTTTTTTTCACCACCTGGCCGTGGCCTGGCGCTGAAGCTTTCTCCCAGTTTCAGAAAATCCTATCTTAGCAAATAATAAGTCCCCTAATCGTCACATAGCTGTGAGAATGACAAATGTAAAAAAGTTAATAAGTATCGAAGCCAAATCTGGGTCTGTTTCTATGCCTCTTGGATCTTTTACCTCGAAGTATTTTCTATTTCAAGTTGGCAATGTGCGCTTATACCTTTCACCAACGGCTTCTACTTGCGGCTACTTTTTCTAGTGCACTTACTGCACTGCAGTTATGTAATAAACCCTGATATTATAGTGTAGTGCTGTCAGTATTATTACTTAGCCAGCAGACTTGCATCTGTGCTGCTAACAGAAAATATTAATGTTGGCTAACTGCTTAGCTGATTTATTAGTGAGAAGTGGTTTAAGTTTGCCAGCATTCACAACTGCTTTGCCAGCATAAACTCTCTATCAGGCTGTCTAAATGGGTGGGATTCGGTTCACATTTGTACATTAGGGAATGAACCAACTAAGTTTGGAAATCATCAACTTTAGGTTTGGACCAATGACAGCATCCAAATATTCAAAACTGCAAGTTCAATTCTACTGTGATCATTCTGGGCTAGCTACAGTGGGGTGAAAAAAATTGGGCGCCCATGGTTTAAATATCTGTTATAATTAAACTCCAAGTGACTGAAAGCAAACCGGAACATTAAATGCCACAAAGTTAAACATGACACCATTCTGCTAATTTAAAAGCAAGCTTTCCTGTTATTTTTATTTTTCTGACTTTTTAAATGATATGAAAGGATAAAGGGCCCAGTGCAAAAGTTTGGGAACCCTTTTGGATTATTCTTTGTTACCTTTTAAGAAGATGATTACTAAGGCCCAGACCCAGGTGATTTACTTGCTAGGGCTTCAATGAGTCTGGTGAATATAATTCCAGGGTTGAACTATATATTCTGAAGTAACTCCATGCCTTCTAAAGTACCCGACTATGGTGGCTGTTGTGTCTGGTGTTAAAAACCATGTGTTCCTCTAAACAGTTGTCCAAGGATGTCAAAATCAAGATAATTCACTTCCACCAACCAAGGAGAGGCCTACAAAAAACTCTTTCGACATTTCAAACTACTCATTTCTACCATAAGAAACACCGTAAGAAAATGGAAAATAAATAGAACAATTGAAGTCAAGGCAAGATCTGGAAGACCAAGCAAAATTTCAGATAGAATGGCCCAACATCTGGTGAGAAATACTCAGAAGAACCCACACATCACTGCAAAAGAGCTGCAAAAAAAGAGTAGCAGACACAGGTTTACTTGATTGCAGGACAACAATACAGTGTACCTTAAACAACAAAGACCTACATCGCTGAGTTGCAAGAAATAAGTCTTTCCTATGACCTCAACACAAAATTAAGCATCTGAAGTATGCAGAAGAAAACCATGAGAAACCTCAAGCCGATTGGAACAATGTGCTATGGACTGATGAAACCAAAATTGAACTTTTTGGCCACAACCAAAGTAGGTATGTTTGGAGAAAAAAGGATGAGGCATTTGTAGAGAAGAGCACGTTGCCAACTGTTAAGCATGGAGGTGGATCCATTATGCTTTGGGGTTGTGTAGCAGTTGGGGGCACAGGCAATATTGTGCCAGTGGAAGGAAGAAAGAATTCCACCAAATATTAAGACATTCTTGAGGCTAATGTTCAAAGCTCAGTCCAGGAATTGAATTTGAAGAGACATTGGGTATTGCAGCAAGACGATGACCCAAAGAATACCTCAAAATCCAACAAAAAGTACATCCAGGAAAGACGGATGAAGGTTTTGGAATGGCCATCACAGTCCCCAGACATGAATATTATTGAAAATCTGCGGAGAGACCTCAAACATGCCGTGCATGCAGGAAGGCCGAAGAATATTTCTGAGCTAGAGGAGTTCTGTCAGGAAGAATAAGGGGAAATCCAAGACAAGAATTGAAAGACTCTTAGCTGGCAACAGGAAGCGTTTGCAAGCTGTTATAGGTGCCTGAGGAGGAGTTACAAAGTATTAGCTGACAGCATTCCCAAACTTTTGAACAAGGCCTTTTTCCTTGTTTTATTACTATTATTAGGGCCCGAGCACCGACTGGTGCCAGGGCCCGGAACGGGACCTGGCACCAAAGGTGCGAGGAACCTATTGTTTTTGATGGGATTTTTATTGTTCTTCTTCTTCTTCTTCTTCTTCTTCGAGAACGCATTTTTGAGGGCTTTGCTATGCACGAAAACTCACAAAAATTTGCCCACACGTCAGTCGTGGTGAAAATTACAAAGTATTATTAGTTTTGTGCTTGGACATGCCCCGATGGCTCCATAGCGCCACCAAACACGCGGCCATTTTGGAACGCACTTGCTTGGATTCTCACGAAATTTGATAGGGTCATAGTAGTCATCATAAATTTTTTTGTCAATTTTTTTGAAATTTTTTGCCGCACAGGAAGTGAGCTATGAGCCATTTCCTGCGTGTTTTCAGATTTTACGAACGCATTTTTGAGGGCCTGATTATTCTCGAAAACTCACCAAACTTAGCTTATAGACTAAAAATATTAAGTTCTTCGATTCGATATCTCATTTGGCACTGGGTGTGACATGGTGGCTCTATAGCGCCCCCTAATACATAATTGCATTTTTGAGGGCATCAGCATGCTCGAAAACTCACAAAACTTTGCAAACATATTAAGCTGGTCATACTTTTTTACTAGGATATAGGGTGTACAGATGGATGTGGCAAAATTGCATTACAGCGCCACCTAGAAAATTTCAATGAAGCAGCCCTCGCAGCGTGTCTAACCTACATGTACAAAATTTGGTGGACATGTGTACTATGCCAAGACCTAAAAAAAAGTCTCTGGGTGCCATGACCTAGACTCAACAGGAAGTCTGCCATTTTTAATTGAATTTGCAAATTTTTTTTATTTTTTGCCATTCACAGGCGTCGTACTTTAACTCCTCCTAGAGATTTTATACGATCAACTTAAAATTTTGCATATGACAAATAAAGACCTTGTTGATGTTAAATTGCGAAGCTTTTTAGGATTCATCGAACTTTGTATCCGTGGCGTTGCAGCGAATTTCGATGTTCCGCCATGAAACAGGAAGTTGGTTTTACGCGCACATGCTTTGCGAAATTTGAGTAAAACTTCACAGGCTTGATAAAAGTCTACTTTCAAGTATACCTATATGTTGATATTAGATTGGGTGTGGTCAGGTGGCTCCACAGCGCCCTCTTGACACGGCCATGTTGAGATAAAAGTGCTTGAATGTTCATGAAATTTGGTGTGATCATTGTATTTGTCATGTCGAGTAAACTAAATTGTTTTGAAATTTTTTGGCCAAACAGGAAGTGAGCTATGAGCCATTTCCTGCGTTTTTCCAAATTTTAGAAACACATGTTTGGAAGCCTTAGAATACTCGAAATCTTGCAAAAAGTTGCACAAATTATAATTATCTTATTGTCTTCAATTTTTTACATCAATTTACACTAAATTTGGCACAATGGCTCTTTAGCGCCCCCAATCAGATTTTTAATAGAATTGCCCTTTTGAGGGTCTCAGCATGTTCGAAAACTCACAAAATTTTGTAAATGTATGAAGACCGTCATTCCTATTACTCTGACAAAAAACTTACATGTAAGCATGTCAAAAATGTCATTATAGCGCCCCCTGGAAAATTTCAAATAAGCAGCCCTCGCAGCCCGGAAAACTTACATGTATGAAATTCGGTAGACATGTGGAATATACTGAGACTTAAAAAAAAGTCTCTTGGTGCCATGACCTTGACTCAACAGGAAGTCTGCTATTTTTAATTGAATTTACAACTTTTTTGGATTTTTCCCTATTCACAGGTGTCGTACTTTAACGAACTCCTCCTAGAGATTTTTTTCCAATCAACTAAAAATTTGGTGAATAATATCTAAAGACCTTGTCGATGTTAAATTACAAAGCTTTTTTGGATTCATTGATGTATCCGTGGCGTCGCGGCGAATTTTTATGTTCCGCCATGAAACAGGAAGTTGGTTTTACTCCCACATTCTTTGTGGGATTTATCTGAAACTTTCTAAGCTTGATAAAATTGTCCTCCCAAGTATAAATATATGCTAATATTAGATCGGGAGGTGCCAGGTGGCTCCACAGCACTCTCTAGACACGGCCATGTTAAGATAAAAGTGCTTGAATGTTCATGAAATTTGGTGTGATCATTGCATTACTCATGCCCCGCAATTGTTAATTTTTTGAAATTTTTTTGCCAAACAGGAAGTGAGCTATGAGCTATTTCCTGCCTTTCTCCAAATTTTACGAACACACGTTTTAAGGCCTGAGAATGCTCCAAAAATTGCAAAACCTTGCAAAAATTATAATTGTTTTATTTTCTTCAATTATATCAATCAATTGGCACTAAATGTGGCATAATGGCTCTATTGCGCCCCCAATAATATTTATAAAAGAATTGCTCTTTTGAAAGTCTAAACATGCTGGAAAATTTACAAAAATCAACACACTCACGGAGCTCGATATAATGATTACCATGTTGTAGATTTTGCGCACAGGCATGTCAAAATGGTATCATAGCGCCCTATAGAAAATTTTTGCACTCCCATCAGGAAACCACATTGTACGCGGTCCAGCAGTGTCCAATGGCTCTGAATGGACACCTGCACCCATCAAGATCTTGCTGTCACCCCAATGTGCACGAGGGGTGCGAGGGCCCTTTCAACGCTGCTTGCAGCTTTAATTATTATTATTATTAGTATTAATAATGATATATATTTTTTTCAAACTGCAAAAAGTTAAAAAAAAATTATTCTTGCTTTAAAATGTGTTGAAATGTGTCATGTTTAAGTTTGTAGCATTTAGTGTTCAGGTTTGCTTTCAATCACTTGGAGATTAATTGAAGCACCTATTACTAAAACCCCATAAGTCACACTTGACTTGACTTGTGGGGTTTTAGTAATCGGTGCTTCAATTGTAACAGACATTTATACCAGGGGTGCCCAAATTTTTGCACCCCACTGCAAGTGTATTAACAATAACTTGATCCTTGCAACATAATAATCAATGATAACAGTCAGCATTCACTAATAAATAATGCACTTGTGGAGCTCAATTTTTTGGCAGCAATGCAGCAAGCAGATATCAGCTCTAAATGCGAAGTATGAAGCAGTCTTCCCACCGATAATTGATCTTTCAAAATAAATTTCTGTGAGCATGATCCATCCTTGTGCGAGGTTTGGATCTTGTCTTGTTAAATAACTATGCAGAACACGAGTCGCAAAGTAACCGGAGCTGCTTTGATTCTTCATTTCCCAACCAAACTGCTGGCTGGTACTGCAGTAAACATCTTTCGACAATCAATGGCAGTATTGGCACGGCACGACCCAAATTGTTCCTATAAATGAAGGCAGCAAGTTAGCAATATTTCAGGTATTCCAAATGGCACCACTGTGGATCATAAGCAAATGTTCATTCAGTCTCAAGGAACATGACAGTATTGGTATCCACACTGCAGGGTAAGTACAGCAACAAATAATATAGAAATGAGGGGATCAATTGTCATTATGCAGCCTTCACTGCATGGGGGTTCACCGCATTTTATGTGGTTTTATAGTTTTTAACCAAGGTAAACGAGATTGCTCTCCTGTAACGGTGTTGAATCTCAAATCGGTCGAACCAAACTTTCTCATCATCAAAACTTCCACACTTTCTAAAACAAGTGATTTTTCTGATACAACTTCAAGAATGAATAGGTCTCCTTGGCACTATGATCTTGCTGCCTTGTTCTCTCGCTCTCATCAGTACTATATTTATGAGATTTTAGGAGGTATCATCATCATTCAAAGAGGTATACAGAGGCATGGCTAAAGAGCAACACACCATGCCTCATGCAATGGTATTTGATCCGGATATTGGCTCCAGAATTTATCTTTTCAACGGCATACTAAGCTACACATTATAAATGGTATGGGGTGTTATTAAGTTCTACCATCTCCAGGTCTCTGTTCCTCACATGAAAGCAACAAAGCCTCAAATGAATTATGAATAGATGTTTAACTATAATGGAACTACAAAGTAACATTAAATATACTGGTTGTTACAAACTCTTACCCAAAGCCAGTCAGAGGACAGCCTTCCCCCTACTCAAGCCTGATTTCTTCCACTGTTTCTTCTAATCTGTCACGCATGGTGAGTTTTTCCTTGCCACTGTCACCTTGGACATGCTTTTGAGGGGGATCAGGCCAGGGTTTTACCATAAAGCATATTGTATGCAATGTTAGTGAAATGCACAATAAAAAAATGATTTGTTGTGAAGGGGCTGGGCTGGTGTCTATCATTGGTGATATTTTAACAGTTACATGTTCATCATCCAATGGTATTCCTTCAACAGATTCTCCGCTTTGGAGGGTAAAGCATGTAACACCAGTCCCCTGGTGTCTCCTTCGCTACTGTTCACCAGTATTGCTTGCAAAAAATGATGACACCATAGTTTTCGCTTGGTTGAGTTGGCTGTCCCTGAGAGATGCTCTACACCAGGGGTCCTCAATCTTTCCCAGAAAGGGCCGGTGTGGGTGCAGGCTTTCATTGCAACCAAGCACTTACACACCTGATGCTAGTAATCAACCCCTGGACTCCTTACTAATAAGCTTGATTCGTAGCATCAGGTGCATAGCTGGTTGGTTGCAATGAAAGCCTGCTCCCACACAGGCCCTTTCTGGGAAAGATTGGAGACCCCTGTTCTCCACAGTCCACACATGCAAAGGATCAGCACAGCTTCAAATACAGCTCTGAAAGTATCAAAATCTACTTTGGGAAAAAAAAATAAATAAAAAAATAATAATAATAATATACACACACACGCACACACCACTAGTAGGTATCAATGTTGACCCTTGTGCACTGCTGAAAGCGCCCATATTGGGCAAGTGAGCAAAAGAACTGGACCATACAGCAATCAAAGAAGGTGGCCAGGACTGAAGGAATCGCGTTTTCTTTTACATCATGTAGATGGGTGCGCGTTTGCTTTCCTGGGGAAGACATGGCACCAGTATGCACCATGGGAAGAAGGTAAATTGGCAGAGGCAGTGTTATGCTTTGGTCAAGTGTTGCTCAGGGAAACCTTGGGCCCTGCCACTCATGTGGATGTTACTTTGACAAGTACCGCCTACCTAACCAGAGCTGCAGACCAAGCACACCCCTTCATTGACATGGCATTCCCTAATGGCAGTGGCCCCTTTCAGCAGGATAATGTGCTCTGCTACACTGCAAAAATAGGCGTGCAATGCACGGAATACCCCTCAGCCCGATGTCGAAGTTTTTGGAGACGCCCACCCGCCCGCCTAACCGCACGAAGGATAGCAATACCCCGTCAGCCTTGACGGCTGAGGGGTAAAAATGGTTCATGAATGATCTGCAGAACACAACAAGTTCAAGGTGTTATCATTGCCTCCCAATTCCTCAGATCTCAATGCAAATAAGCATAAGCGAGATGTGCTGGACAAAAAAGTTTGATTCATGTAAGCCCCAACACGCAATTTACAGGATTTAAAGGATCTGCTGTTACCATCTTGGTGCCGAAATTACAGAGCACTTTCAGAGGTCTAATGGAGGCCATGCCTCGATGGATCCATGCCTGTTTCGGCAGCAAAAGGGGGACCTACAACAATATTAGGCAGACGGTCATATTATGGCTGATGAGATAAACACACACACACACACACACACACACACACACATATATATAAAACAAATAGAAACATTACAGATACGCTCGAACAGTCAAGATACAATAAAATTTGAGTTGGTTCATATTCTACTGGAACCAACAAGAATGATATAATTATTTCATAAATAAACAAATTAATACAAACTAAAGTTTCATAATGATTAAGTTGGTTTAGTACCTGGGGCACCCACTTCAGGTAACAATAACAAAACAGAATCTTTTTCTATACTGTTTGACAATATTAAGGCACTGTCAGGTTCACATGCATCAATCCCCTTCCACAGGTCCTCCCATAGGCTTTCAATTGGACTAAGGACTGGTGACTGAGATGGGCAAAGAAGAACATTGATTTAGTGTCTTCAAAGCACTTCTGCAAGCATCTGAGGAGTGGTTCAAGTCGCTGTCTTGCTGGAAAGTCAGCCATCAGCCTGATTGCCAGCCTGAAATTATGATTCTTGGTGAAATCAATTTAACTGGTGACCCTAACCAGTGCCACTGGAAATTGTAATGGCCCCCAAAACATCCACATTTCACCAAGGATATGAAGGCCCATTCCTTCATTGTGTCTCTGCTCAGATCCCAAACATGCTGATGCTGTATTTGAACAAAACATTTAATTTTAGTCTCATCTGAGAAAAGAACCTTTGTACAGTCATAATATAAATGACCTTCAGCAAATTGTCACTACTAGCTTGTTTCTTGGGGCCAGAAGAGACTTTCCTCAGGCAACTCATCCTGTGGTTTATGGAGCGGTGTTACGATTACTGTGCATGCTCACGACTTTAAATGAAGTGAATTCACTCGACAACAAGTTAAAATCTACTTCCATCCTAGCTAATCTGTCATTGTTTTGAATAGTATTGTAGTTACTTGGGCATTCTGCTTTTTATAAAAAGACGTTTTTAATGGAAATTAGAAGACTCAAGGCCTGATTTACTAAGACCTTTAGCACATGCAAAATCTTTTTGCCCGTGCAAAACCAATAACATTGCCCATGATTGGCTAAGGTACTTGCCTTGCACCAATCAGTGGCAAGGTTTCTGGTTTGGCACGGGCAAAAAGATTTTGCATGTGCTAAAGGTCTTAGTAAATCAGGCCCTCAATCTCTACTTCAGCCATTGGCTGAGGGATTTGAGAAACGTAAACTGTTTGCCAACCGCAATAATCATAGAAGGTATCCTTTCTCTGCTATGATGTTAACTGACAGTTGGCAAACCAGCTTACAAGCCTCATGTCCTTTGGCTAGACCCCTAAAATAGTACTTTGACTCCTCAAATTACCATTGAAAACTCCTTCATGTAAAAGCATAATACCTGAGTAACTAAATATGTGCCTTATCATAATACTGGAGAGATTTCAAGGATAGTTGTTGTTCATCGTTTTCTTATCAGTAGATAATGGTTGATGCACTTAATTAATGTTCATTTTTTGCAGCACACATAAGAGGTACAAGTGAGGATAAAACTACCACTTGAACCCCAGTAGGATTTTTACCCCTCAGCCCTCAAGGCTGACAGGGTATTGCTATCCTTCGTGCGGTTGGGCGGGCGAGCGTCTCCAAAAACTTCGACATCGGGCTGAGGGGTATTCCGTGCATTGCACGCCTATTTTTTTACAAATTAAAATTATTGTTGACTCAAGGACACTAAAATGTGACAAAAATTAATTTTTATCAAAAAGGATGTTGAAAATTCAAATTAGGAAACATCATGTGCATTTGCCGGTAAGTTATTTACTTACAGTCCAGTGAATAAATTCCACTGCTACAAAACTTTTATGGTTGGAAAACAGGACGATATCAGACTGAATTTATAGTGTTACAATCGTTGCTCAAAATGTTTGCTGTGCTAACGACAGTTACCACGGTAGGCAGGTCTTGAGTAAGTGGTGCTGCTCGAATGTACTGCTACTCCAAAGAAGAACTGACTTTCCTTACACCAAGATATCAACTTTTTGACCGCTAATTTCCTACGTTTTTGAAAACTATTAACTCTAATATTAAAAATCATGTCTTTTCCAGTAAATCACAACCGTTACCAAAGATAAATTTTGATTTTTATTCTTTGATTATACACATCAATTTATTGATTTTTCGTGTCCTATGGAATGACTCTGTCCACACATTTTATCAGTAATGAAAGTTTTCCGGTGTGCAGCCGTGGGCCTACTGATTTCTGCAACCATTCCTTTCGTGTCCACAATTTTGCAAGGAGCAACGACTGCTTTGTGAGGATTATGACAAACATCCTCTGAATCCCTCCTTAAACTTGATCATTGTTCAGCAAATGGCCATCCTCTCACAAGGTAAGATGTTGCTGACTGCGATTTTCATGACTTTTCTGTACGAGTCATTGATTTTATTTTATAGGATTATAGCGCGATTTCTGCAATGATGAATTCATTCGTACCCATTCCTTGTCCACCGTAATCCATCGTGATGCTTCAGAGTAACTTAGTCCTATAAATTACTGCATGAATTGATTATTCAGTTGACGTTAACCGCAAGCACTAAGCAGTGATGACGACTTCTGAATTTCAGGATAAATTGGTGTTTTCTTGCTTGTTTCACGGTCACACTTTTGTTACCCAGTATTGTGTAAAGACATATATAAATACAATGCAAAATGATGGAGGACTGGCAAGGATAGGATCAGATTTTGATCTGCAGTTAAGCAGATTCACTTTCTTTGACTAAGAATTTTTGAAGTTGTGAGCATGCGTAGTCATTGTGACACAGCTCCTTTAAGGAAGAGCCACCTGAGGGTGATTTTTGTAATCTCATTACCAGAGATGCACACCTATGCCTGAAATACACAAGGATTTTATATTTTGCTTTTCTCATCATTATTTATTTTCTCTTTGAGGGGGGGTGGCAAAATGCATATGAATCCTCTATCTGCCAGGGTCCGTCCAAGGTTCACTGATGCGCATGCAGAGCAAAGGACAGCCCATCTGTTCCGATTCCACAGAAGAGCTATAGTGGCACAAATAGATAAAAAGGTTCATGCTTACAATAGAAAGATGTCAGAACCCACACTGCATTCCAGCTCGCTGTGTATGGGGCTGCACAGCTGCAGTCCAGTCGAAGTGCCGATGTAGACCCCTGTCCATCCCCAAAAGCACAAACCTTGAGCATGTTTGTGCCAGAACTTGATTATGCAGCACTATATGAAGGCAGCCTGATCTGATGAATCAGGTTCTCTTTTACATTATCTGGAGGGCTGGGTACCCCATGATAAGATGGCACCAAGATGCACAGTGTAAAGCGGGCAAGCTGGCGGAGGAGGTGTCATGCACTGAGAAATTTTCTGCTGGGAAATCTTTGTTCATAGCATTCATGAGGACGTTACTTTGACACATAATACCCCCTAACCAGTGTTGCAGGACAAGAACAAGCCTTCATGGCAATGGTAACCCCTGATGGCAGTGGCCTCTTTCAACTGGTAAATGATCCCTGCCACACTGCAAAAACTGCTCAGCAATGGTTTGAGGGACAACAGATTTAAAGGTGTTGATGGCTTCCAAACATCTGTGGGATGTGCAGGAAAAACAAATCAGGCCCGATCTCATAACTTACCGGACTTAAAACATCTACTGCCAACACTGTGGTACATACAACATTACATGTTCAGAAGTCTTGTGGGATCCATGCCTGGACAGGTCACATCTCTTTTGGCAGCAAGAGAGCATACACAATATTTTGCAGGTGGTATTAATGTTGTGGCTGATTGACGTAAAAGCTTAAGTAATATTGTTTGGTTCTATTGAAACACTAAGATGGCATAGTATTCTTCAAATGTTACCACTTTGAGTTTGTCTCTATAAGGTTATTATTTATGCTAGCTTTTCCAGTCAGGGGTGTCAATAATTCTGAATACCGCTGATCTGCTTTAGTATATGTACATTCTTGGCAGAACACAGGCCAAGCAATGCTGCGCGTGTATACACGGCACATTTATGGCAATTAGCCCTTCAGCCCTTCATCCCAGTAGCACATATAGAGGCCACACCTGGGGCAAAGATTGCACATTACAAGCCCTCTGATATTTTTGTTCCATAGATATTTTGGTTTTGTACGCCATCACAACAAATTTTAGTGAGCCTGAAAAATGGAACAGACCATTAAGGTGAAGGATAGGTCGACTGGACCAGCGTCTTATAGCTTACAACACAAGTCTAGCATACAGTGTGGTCACAGTCGTGCTAGAATATGTGTTAGTTTGCCAATCGTGCTATGAATGGCTTCAACAGCTAAGTGCACGAAAACAAGGCGTTTGCACATCCTCAAAAACACAAGGGAAACATCGGCTTAATATCATGAACAGTTACAGTCTTGCACTCAAATAACAAATTACGTTTTCCTTTTCAGTAGGTGTAGCTAACATTATATTTGGGAGACATCTGCATAATTAAATAAACAAAACGTTAACTGCAGCAGCCGGGCAGACAAAAACATCCCATGTACGTTTCACAATTTAGAAGCCCGTTCCAGTAAAGCTATTATAGTTAATAATTTATGGAGGTAGCGAAGTTACCTAAGCAAATATGTAGATAACGAATGGCAGTAACGTCATTCGCGACGTATATTTTTTAAGCTCACTAGCCAGCAATAGCAGCATTGGAGCCCAAAGAAACGAATTAGCAGCAGCTGCTCCTTCCATAACCTTTTGTAATTCTTATCACCCCGTTAATTGGCTAACGTGTTAGCTAGCTGGACTAAATGCTAGTCTAAGTTAACGTTAGCTCACGACGAAAAGGCATGATTTCGAAAGCAACATAACTTCTTTATCCAGCCGTCTACATTTTTTACATGATCATATTACGCAATTTCAATCGATTCCACAACTGATTGCGAGGTTTCTCGAACAGGGTAACGATACCTAAATCACTGACCAAGCATCTCCAGAGATAACCAACTGAAACTAAGCTCGGTTAATAGAAAAAGAAAAAAAACATAACTGGCTAGCGAGCTTGTTCCCAAGTATTTCGCGAACACCTTAGCTAAATCAATATACTCTCCAATATATACTAGCCTGACAATGCAATAACATTGTTTATGTTCACGTTGTACTTCGTTTGAAAAGAGACGGAGCATTTCACTCATGATCTTGCTTCTCCAACTTGCTCGTTCTGCTCTCCCCAGTGCGGCACAGCTGCCAAACCTAAACGATGCCGGGAATGAAAGCTGAAAGAACATCAACAGCGCAGAAAAAATCTATGAAAACCTCTCAAGGGTAGAGGTTGTTTCCATGGCAACGTGTCGTTGATTGGTTGTAGCAGGGAAGGAGCCTCCAGTTGTGTGAGGGCGCTCGGTGATTAATGAACCACTGATGTTTGAGGCCGACAACCTCACTGGTTGCTGTAAATTTGAACCGAAGAGTTTTGCACGCTCTAGTTCGAGCAGCGCGAATAACCGGGGTACATTGCATGTTCTTTCCATAATTTTACTCCTCGATTACATGGCTGTTATGTTGCCTTTACTCTTTTTTTATGCGGCAGTTGCCACGGGTACGGCAGTTTTTCCAATGCATTTCAATGTGGAGAGGTACGGCAGTCCCAATTTCAACCCTTGCTCCAACCTAACCCTAACCCTTCCCCTAACCCCAACCCCTAACTTTTCCCCTAACCACAATTCTGATTCTGCTTGTCCTGAGCTGTTGAAACTGCCTGCCGATCCAATAAACGCTGCCATGACTATAGACACGTTCTTATTATGCTGGGTCATATGCTACCGTTTTGAACTAAGAGTAATATTAGAACTTGAAGATGACGGCATACTGAAGTAGGCTTGTAGTATGCAGTAGTACCTAATTTGAGGTTGTACCCTTATGAAAAATTACAATATTTCCTAGCTATAGTTATCCTATGGTAAATGGATGGTATTTTTGGGTGGTATTACAATAGTGATACTATAGTCATTCAAACTACAGCAATACAGTTGTGTGGACTATAGTAATATCATGGTACTTTTGATTGTGGTAAAACTATAGTTATAATGTGATGGCTATAGTACTACTCTAGTAATTCTTTGCAAACTATAGTAATACTGTAGTTATGGCATTAGTACCATAATATTATGTAGAAATCACTGTAGGATATTTTCATAAGGGTTCAGTCAGGGTAGGCTATGTCACCTCATATTATTACCACATGTAGCGAGAGTTCTTCAAAGGCGGTTGGCTGTAAATAACAACGGCTGGCCTACATGATAGGCTGCTACCACTTTGCCTAAATTACTCCTACCAGTATTTTTGGAGATGATAATACAGCATTTTAATTTTGTAAATAAGAAACAAAGATCTAATCTTTGTTCAAGTGTAGTTTATCGTGTAATAGTTCCTCAAATGTGAAATTAATATATTAACTTCAAAATTAAACCACCCCTTTAGTCACCCCATCCATTTTTTTCCAGTGTGTCAAAGAATCCTCCAAGTTCTTAGCACCAACTGTTGGCTCCGGCTGATGCTGTCCTGCAGTCATATCGAGAATTCGTTTCGAACTTGCGTGGGAGAATTCTCAGTGATTTCCGCCAAAGTTCACTGCCTAACTTTGAACTACCTCAGACTAGGAAAGTAAACGGAATACTAGAAAATTGATCAAATTATCTATCCTTAGCTATCCAATGTCTGTGATAAAATGTAGTTTAAAATTTTATTCTTATGAAGATATTTTATGAAAGCTAATTTAACAGGCAGAAGCTTGCATATTTATTGTAAGCCATGTATAAAATGGAAATGATTTTTTTTTCGTGCTTTTAATTTAATGTTTGGTTATCTTTTGTTAGACTTACGGAATAATTTCTCCAGGCAATACTACTAAGAGTATAGACTTTTAGCAGTAGTATGGATTATGTGAACTTTTTATAATGTGGTGTAAGTTGCATTACCACAGAAATGTTATATCTATATTTAACCCCCAAAGGACTCTGATTTGTCTCTCCTGTCTCTCAAAGCAAAATATTTGGATAGCACTTTTAAAAAGTGTTTTATACTTTATATAATTAATATATTCACCGGAATGAATTTGTCTTGGACAGTTTTTTCTTGGGGTACTGCGGCCTTTTCGATGACTGCTCTGTGTTTGTTGTTGCAAATTGCAAGACTGCACTTTAAAAACCTTTCATAAAGCATCCATAGAATAGGCATAGTAGTAGTTGCAATATTTAAGTCTAATCACAAGTTGACCGAGCAGAGATATTTTGTGAGTGGTGTGTACCGTAATACGCTGAACCATTGTGGAGTTTTAAGGACCTCCTGGAAGTTTTCTCTAAGGCTCCTTTATAATCATGACTATTCCAGTTCAGAGGAATCACAGAAAACTTCAGCATGGGTCCTGTGGTCAGGCAAAAAATGAAGATTTAGAACAAAATTACACCATGAATTCTGTGAAAGATTAAGGGGATATCTAACATGGCCCTGAACCCTTGAAAATTGAAAACAACCACAAGGAAGGAAAAATTATGTGTGCTGCATGTTTTGACAAAACTACAGGTGTCACTAAGTCAAACCTGGGTTCTCACTGAAAGGCTAATATCACGGTCTTTGGCAATAATGAATTCTCTATTGTGCGATGAATGGAACCCTATTATAAGCCCACATACATCTACATTTTCACACACATTAAGAAGTATTGCTACCTTTGAAAAAGATGCAAAGAGAAAATGTTGAAATCAATTAATACCAAATATCACCCTTGATAGAGATGGCAAAAATAGTAAAGATCTTTTCACACTAATGACAAAACAAATAAAAAATGAAATGAAATGAAAATTTGCTGACGGTGAAATGGGAAAGTTTTGGTTTCATTCGGCTCAAAGAGATATAGCTTCTTATTTTTAGTAGATACATTTTCGTTTCTTATCTCTGTTACATTTTTGGTATGAGAAGTCCTTAATGGTGAGTCCATAAACTATACTAATGTTTCACTGAAAACAATATAATTTTAATAAAATACAGTAAAATCTTTTTCAAATGATGCAATAATTTGATCATACAACCCCAACTCAGGAAAAATTGGGGCTATGTGGAAAATACACAAACCAGAGAGCAGCGATTTCTAAATTTACTTTTATTTGTTTGGAACCAGTATGTAGTCAAGTTTTTTCATGTTTTGTCTGGTCATCATCATTTTATTGGTAATATGGTGCAAAACGTAAAATTAAAAAGCTTTAATTTTTGTATGTAAACGGCAGGCGTGCAAGCCTTAGCTGAATACCCATAATCTCTGATCACTCTGACAGCACTGCACCAGGAACCATCATTCATCTATAAGTGATACAGTATAGCCATGATTACTTTGGTAAATATGTGTCAAGTATGATAATACGTAGTTACAACCACAAATGGTTAAAACTTTAATGCTCAAAAAGGTTACCTTATGTTGACAGTGTCCAGAAGCACCATTGGCTTCTCGGGGCTCTGAGGCATCTGCAATGGCTCATCACAAAGTGAAAATATATTGTGGTCAAAGAAATCAATAATTCAGGTCTTTTTAGGTGAAATTGATGCGGTGTGCTCTGGACCATAGAAGAAAAGGACCATCCTGACTGTTACCAGCAGAAGGTCCAAAAGCCTTGCTCTATCATAAAATGGGGTTGCAGTGCCCTTCGCAAGGGTAATGTGCACTTTGAGATTTTTGAGCAACATATGAAGCACCTATTACTAAAACCCCATAAGTCACACTTGACTTGACTTGTGGGGTTTTAGTAATCAGTGCTTCATATGCTGCCTTCAAGACAACACCTTTTCTGGGTCAGCTAATGGACAGTCCATCAGTACAATGCAAAACCACAGTATCCATGCATTACAAGGGCATGGCTGCACAAGAACAAGGTGTGGATGCTGGACTGACCTGCCTGCAGTCCCGGCTTAAAAGTCAACTTGTGGCTCATTTTGAAATGCAAAATGTGACAATGAAAATCCCATACTGTTGCATTGCTTGAGACTTGTTTGCAGGAAGAATATAACAGAATTTACACCTAAAACACTAAAAGGTGCAGTATGTAACTTATTTAAAACTAACTTCGTTCATATTTGCTGAAACTGTCTTGCCGCACTGACATTAGTTCATGAGACAGGTAATCTGTGAAAAAAAAGGTATATTTGGCTTCTAGTGGCTTCCTAGTGCTTCTAAGGGCATTGGCAAGAATCCACTATGCACAAGCAAGATCAATCAATCAGAACCAAGAGTAGTTTCTAACAGAGTCAATCACTTTTCGCGCACATGCTGCTCACCCATTTTCCTCAAGACATGCTCTCTTCCTCGGTCAAGACTCTCAACCAATATCATCTATACCTGGTTCCTGGAGGAGCTAAAAGCAACAGCTGGTAACTTTTTGGGGTTTTATTTGGTAAAAATGTCATTATAGACTTTCAGCTATTAGTAATTGGAGTGGTCTGAGGGTAAATTTGGATCTTTGTGTGGTAGACCCAGACTGTAAAATTTATTAGAGTTCCTCAGTCAACAATTGCATAACTTTTATAGCTAACATTACTCGCAGCAAAAATGACCAAAGACACAAGCAGGGAAGCATTCAACCAAGATGAAGGTGGAGTATGGTTGCAATAATTGCACCTGCATAAACTGAGCATAAGTATTTGGAAGATTTGCTGGCATTGTATTGTTAAGAAGCTTGTCAGCATGTTTCTATATTAGTACGGTATCCCTGGTCTGCACATTTATTTGCAGTGACTGGACTCCAGTTGTAACACCATTAAAGCAGCCCATCTGTGACAGAATAGTCGAGGGTAAGCAGCTAATGCTGAGAAATTGTAGCTTTAATTACTGGTGCCCACATGTGTTTGATAGCCTAGCGTAGTGTCACAGATTTGTGTGGCCCAGCCAGGTGAGATGGTGAAAATAACAGTCAACATAAAGCCAGATAAGTAGCTAGTAGCTGGAAATCGGACTTCACTGTAGTGTACGGGGATGCAAACTTGCTTGTCTTTTTTGTAGTCTGTTGCTTGGCTGATATTCAGCATCACCTCACTTAGTTTGAGAGCAAATGCTTTCATGATGTAGGTAACATTAGTTTGCTCACTTGCTTGGCTGATATACAGCCTTGCTTCAGTTCATTCAGGAATGCTTATGTTGTGTAGGTATCGCTAGTGCCCTCAACTGTATGGCTGATATACTACCTTTTTTGTCTTCGTTCGGCAGCTAATGCTAATGTCGCAAAGGTAAAGCTAGTTCAAAAACTTTATTGGCAGATATACTGCCTTGTTTTTCTAGGTTCGGTAGCTAATGTTTAAGTTATGTGGGTAATGCTAGTTCACTCACTTGCTTGGCTGATATACTGCCTCGATTCTCTTGATTTGGTAGCTAATGCAAATGTCATGTAGGTAATACCACTTAGCTCACTTGCTCGGCTAATATACTGCCGCTCTTCTTTCGGTTTGGTAGCTAGTCCTAACATCGTGTAGGTAATGTTAGTCTGCTGGCTTAAAATGCTGAAATACAGCCTTGTTTCTCTATCATCTTCCGAGTACCAATAAAAATTACAATGACTGAGCTGGTGTGGTATGTGTTTGTGAGTAACATGTCAATGCTAAATGTTTACTTCTTATTATAACAAGTGTTTCTTTACTTCACAACAAGACATACTGGAGCTCCTCATGAGCTTCTGTAGGCTACATGGCATTTGAACTGAAGTCATGAACAAGCTTGTACAACAGGACTACAAGAGAAAGAGAAGCAGCTGAGAGGGAGGTGCGGTGGTGTTGATGATCAAATGTCTTGAGTTTTTTTTTTCTAGACTGGGCAGGCAAGGAATACTGTTCAACCAATTGTTCTGTTACCAAAAACATACTGTTTTTTACCTTCTTGTCACAAAGTATCCGACTGATATTTTGTTTCAATGTGTTTTCTCGAAAGAATTTAGAAGGCAATGTCTTACATAAGCCCAACAGAATGACTGTTATCATGAACAGACAGTAGCCAATCTACTTTAGCAGTAAAATTTTATATTTTACTTAAGTGATCCTCTCATTATTTGCAGTGCAGAGAAATACGCTGAAGTGTTTGTGACTCAAAAAGAGGGGTTGAAGATTCCAGGGCGATGCGGTGCTGCCGTTGCTTTGCCTTTAAGTTGACAGATCGGCAAACTGCCACCTTCTAATTAAAAAGCAGGAAGAAGAAAGAGAAAGAGAGAGCACACTGATCAGGAGAACGGGCCAGGAGAAAGGGGCAAGGAGGCCCTGGCTTGGCTAAAGCAGATGCCTCTTTTAGTGATTGCTGCATTTTAAAAATGAAGAGTATTGATTCAGTGGGGTGTATCCCAGGAGACAACGGGTGATGTCTGCTGTAAGAGGAACTGACGTGATGAGGTCAGGTCAAGGGAGCAAAAACAGGAGTACCCTTCACCAAGCTCCCCAGTTTCCTGCTGCAAAAATGTGGGCCCAAATAAGAACATAAATCAGGTTGAAATCGCTGGCTATGCATTACCGATTGTTTAATCCTTCTACAAGAAACTAGATCCTGGTATTTGGATCATAATTATATACACCTTATGTCAAGTCTTGTGATCTGTGGCTTCATTGTGGCCAACAGTCTGTGAATGTTTTGTCCTGTACGGAAATTTATGTGCCTATACTGGGTCAATTGAATTGTAAAAATGACCATTTAGCTTTGATTTTATAAATTAAATATTTTTAAATGATAGTCCTTTTTTTCATTCGTCAGTGTTTGGAGTGATGTGAGGATGTGTCTGAAATGTACTCTGGTGCAAGTGCAGATTGATGGCCTCCAGGCTTTGAGCATTTAAAGGTCCCATATTATGCTGTATTAAGTTACCAAAACATGTCCAATGGGTCTTTAAAATAATGTTATGAATTAAGTTACGAAAAAAGACACATCCAAGCCTCGAGAGATCTCTTCTCTCACCCTTTCTGTGCTGGCATGAACTATGAGCTGTTTTGAGTGGGCGGGGACGCTATGCTAAAGAAGCACTGATCTGATTGGCTGCCTGGCTGCTTTGATTCCGGGGGAGGCTGCAGACCCGAAAAATCAGGAAACCAAGATGCCAGGTATTTCAGGACAGCGCTCGGCACCATCTACTGCTGTAAGACCGTACATGTTTGCTCATACTATCTGGCCTTGCATGCGTGTGGTTGTGGCTGTATTGTTATACTGTGATGTTATATACCCACTCATTTGGAAGAAACTTTGCTAAAAGCTCCTGATAACCATTCCTACCACAACGAAACGCAATTCCCACACCAAGCTACTAATGAGCTCGTAGCAGGCTGGTCCGAACAAAGTGGAGACCAGGAAAATAATAATGCAAAAATAGTGATTTATTTGGAAAAAATAGGGTAGTATTAATCTAAGCATAGAAGAAAAGTCATCCATTCGACTATAGGCTAGGAGGAGAAAAGACCAACCCAGTAGCAACAAAAGAGCTAAAATAGCTCAGCAGGAAAAAGTGGCCTCCTCTTCCAATCACCAGCCATCTTTATATAGGGCTAGCTTTCAATTTTCCAATTAAGCCTTTCATTTGCCAGCCAATGACAGTCCTACATGGGGAAAAGGAAACACACACCGCCGCACAGGCCAAAAACATGGAGAATACCCCCAAGGTCGTAAAAACACAAATGATGGAAGCATTGCTTATGGGGAGCTGGCAAATCGATAACTTCTACCGGATAGAATTTCGTTTCCAAACTTCACTTTTTCGGCTTTATATTTGCCAGAACAATTTTAAAGGGGGCGCCACAATATTTTGGGGGGGTTTTATTAGGGATAAGGGGATTTAGAATTTAATATTCTGAAGCGCGGTAAAAACAACCCAGAAGCCCACTCTGACACATGTACATGAGGGTAAACATTCACTCATCTATGCTCGGAATTTCTCAACGAAGCTCTGGTACATTGCAGGACCTCAATTTTCAAATATCATATCAAAAGTTTGATTTATTTCTGCCTCACTAATGCAGAGAAATCATTTGTTATATCAGACACGTTATAGAGCGCTTTGCTGTTGCTTTCACCATGGTAGCATCAGAGAGCTAGCCCACACAACGGCAAATTACCAGGCTGACCCCGGTCATGGATAAGTAAAACGATCATTTCACAGCAGCAGTAAACAACCCAATACACATACCCTAAGCTCTGCAAGGCCTGCGTCTCGTCTAATTGCAGCCTTATCAGCCCAAGTTGTACATGACATGTACAATACTTCTCCGGTTAGCTTCAACTATAGCGGCTACGTTCAAGTAACATTATGATGAAAGTACCACCTTGATGCTATCCAAAGCTACACAAGCATTCACCTTGATGCTAACCAACATATCACAAGCATGCCAATCAGAATAACTGCATATAAGCTAACATGGAGCATTTTTAAGTAGCACGGCATGCAAACTAACGTGGTAGTAACCAAGCATTCATAAGATAACAATTACAGAGACAAACATTACCCTGCAATACCGGTTTTACAAACAGTAAGTTCCCTTACCGTGAACAGTTGTAAAAAGCATCCAAATTGCAAACAAGTATAAAAAGTTTGCTTCAAATGAGGTTTATGTTCATACACCTTCAGTTCTGTCTCCTGATATTATTTACTCTTGCATATTTAGGACACAAACATTAGAGATAGTATCACAGCTATGCTAGCCACAGTGCTTCAAACACATTCAACAGGCAATCACGTTAGGTAGGCTTATGCAGTAAAGAAACACAAAATGGTAAAACTTTCAGCTTCCACATCTGTCGTTGAGTCACGGACAGTTGGTACCCATACAGGCTTTATCTTCAGATATTTTGCAAAGCCTGCTTTGTACTGGCCCAGGTTAAGAAAGCAGTCGTCGGAGAGATGATGAGCACACGCAGACAACACTTTAGGAATGTTTGTGGGTACATTTCCAACAAAAATACCATCAATCCACTGAGTCTTCAGAGGCTCAGATGAAGGGGGTAAAAATAGACTTCTATGCTCGATATTTCAGCCAACAACACCGCAATCGCCAAGCTTTGATCGTGAATTTGCCATAGTAGAGCTATGAGGCAACGAAAATAGCCGCAAGGCAATTTCAGAGGGCAGAGCCCATCTGCCTAGGGGAGTGTCAAAGGGAGTGTCACCAACCTGGGGGGAGGAGTTATTTCCCACCTTGACGTCATGGAGGGAAAATTTTTTATTTGCCTGTTTGAGCACACATTTTCTGAAAAGTAGAGCAAGCAAGAGAGGGGGAGGACAGAATTTTCCCATGTTTGGGGGTGTACAGACAGGCTAGGGGACATACAGTATATTACAGTTATAAAACCATAGTTACGTGAATTTTGCATAATATGGGACCTTTAAATAAGCCACAAGGGCTGTTTGGGAGTGCTGTTTGTAGTGCATACTCAATTCTGCAACCCGCATTAGCTTTAAGGAAGGAAATGAAACTGCAGTGAGAGACATCCTTTAGCACTAGCTCTCTTCTATGGGATCACTGGCCCACAGGTCCACTGCTTCCTTTATCCCACTGAAACAAGTAAGCACATTTACTGATTCTTGATCAAACCATTGGGGAGAATGGGAGAATGCATTTTTAGAGTGCACCATACCATTGAAAATTTTGGCTCAAGCTAAAGACATCCTGGTATTGCAGTTCTGAAAGACTTATGTGGAGAATGCCATCCCAGATTTCATGTATATGTCAATGTACTAGACTCATTATTAATTAACTTTTGATAAGGAGAATAATGTGCCTCTTTTTTGGTAGTCAATACATCATGGGATTTAAGGTTGCCATTTTGCTTCCTGGGAGCACCAATGCAAGTCTGTGCTGCATCATGATTTCAGAACTGTTTTAAAATGACTGTGTTTTTGACTTTTTGTATGAAGAAAAAAACTTGCTGTCAAAATTTTTTTCTTACTCATCACTTCAAATATCATAGTTTCACTCAAAAAGAAAGAAATACTTCTGTCTTTTGGGGGGTTTTTTGTTGTCCATTTGCAACAACTAGATCTAACACTATGTGTTATTGCAGATGATGGTCATGAAACCCAAAAATATCCTCTTGTTGTAACAAGATACTCCTAAAAACGATTGCATTTTTGTTTTTATTTCATATTTTGTCTTTTTAAAGGGGAAATCTGGGGCTCTAAGATTCTTTTGGCTGGGATTCCGCAGAAAGTTGTTCTGTGTGGATTGCTTTCCATAGCTAGAGTTTTCTTTCCATTCTCCCTCTCAGCACTGGGTAAAAGAATAGATAGAATCAAAACAGGGCAAGATGAGAAAGTTTTCTGGCATCTCTGCTGGAGCAGCAGAGCAAAAACTTGTGCAAGGGAAGGAGGGGGAGGAGGATTGGAGTATGGGAGCAAAGAGAGCGAAGCACAACATGGAGTGTCTGTTTTTGTCTCTTTCTTTTTCTGATTGCCTCTAGCTCACCCCCTTTGCATGGCACAGTGATCTGAGTGCAACTGACAGGCTGTCTCTACGGCAGTAAGGGAAGGGGGGGGGGGCGCAGTGATGGGTCTATTTATATCAGATTGAGCATAAATTGTCAGTATAGCACACCCCTAATGGTCTGGGAGGGAATCAACGAGTCCTTTAAAAAATATCCCTCTTTACTCTTTCCCTCCACCTTTTGGTGCAAAGTGGGAGTAAGAGGAAATGAAATACATGCTGAGGTGTCAGTGTGTTCCAGAATGGGCACTGAGCTCAACAGCACATGGAGCAAGTCCCATGAAGATCGAAATCCTGTGGGAGGGTAACAAGTCAAATAATTCTCTGTCCTCCACACATAAGCATGCACACAGATGCATTCATGCACTGTTATAAACTTGCACCTTTTTTGCTGGTTATTTTAACTGGCACCTTTTTGCCAGTTATTTTAACTGTAATTTTAAAATCAGTTTATGACAGGTTCCATGTATGTTAACTGTAAATCACAGTTAAATGCGTACAGGACTTTACTTATAGTTAAAATAACAAGGAGACAATGCTTCGATTTAACTGTTAAATTCAGTGAATTTAAATGTGTGCACACACATACTATGCGAATTTAGTGAATAATCTCAGCAATTGTCTGCACTAAATTGGATATGCTGCTTCAGTAAACCATCTACTATGTTAATACCTGATCACTAAGTATCTCACCCCATGTTATTTACATTTTCTCTTTCCGAAAGTACCCTGTAGAACTTTGATTACAATATTAATCCATCAATTAAAAAATATATATATCGCCACAAAATCATCTAATAGTCAGCACAAGAATGTGTATTGACCCCTGGTATTGAGGGACATGGCAGAATTATGTAATAATCCCGGTTTGTGCACATGAAGTTTTTGTCAGTTTGAATAATAAAAAATGTCTTTATGCCATCTGTGGATTTTGCTAATACACTGTAATTGAAAAAAAATCTTGATTTCACTTAATTATATCATGTAAATGTTTTTTGTTAATGCGATAAGAAAGACTAACGTTACTTTAAGTCAGGTTGAGCACATGTATGAAGCACTCTGTGAAGTCTATGGTAAGGATTAACTAGTATATGGAAAAATATTGAATGTGATAATAGGCAATATACAACTTAGAAAACATTGGGAAGATATGTTAAAAGTTAACTAAAAGCTGTGATTTATCAATTATTGTTAATTTAATACAAGACAACGGCACATAATTTGATGAACACCATCCCAATTTTTTTGTCAGATGAAGTTGACAACTACTGTATAACAATCTATGGTAATGATTTGAAGGATGTGGTCAACTGCACACATGTTGAACCACGGACTTAAAAAAATTTTCGTAAAATGAAAAACGAGCAAAATAATAATAAAAAAATTTTTCTTCTCAGTCCTACCAAGATACAAACAAGATTACAGTGGATTACCTATGAGAGGTATCAGGATTGGTCACAAAAAAAATTTCAAGCTTGAATTTCCTAAACTTTCTGATCTGTAGCATTTAAAAAGTACAGCGATTTTTGGCTTTTCATCCAAATTTGTAGCCCTATTGTGGAGCAACCAAGGTAGATACACCTAATCTGACCAGAAATTCTGATTCTAGGGGAAAATTTGGCCAAGGAGACCAAAAATCTGATCTGTAGGTCAAATAATAGAGGAGCAGTAGAAGCCCAAATTTGGACGAAACACAACTTCGTCAAAATAAAAAAAAAAAATACGTAAAATTGTGACAGGCCATCACTTCAAAACTATTAGGGATATTGGTCTAATACTTGGTATTGTTTCATAAGTCCACCAGAGGTACCTGTATGAATTTTTTGAGAAATTTCTGAGGGGGTGACCCAGGAATTTTCTGATTTTCTGGATGCCTTCACTTGGACTGACCCGTATTAATTAGTATTTTGTAATGTTGCCATTCCTTTTCACAACACTGAGCAAGACGCCAGTGTCATGACTATCCCCCGCAACAATCAAGAGCCATAACTCAGTAAAAAAATATGCTTTGACATCGATTTTTGAGCTCAACATAGATTATGAGTTGCTTATTAAGCAAACAAAATTCCACGCGGCTAGGTATAATAGTTTCAGAGAGATTCTATCCCCATTGTGGCACGGACAGACAGACCCCAATCCATTATCTCCCGTCGCACTTTGTGGTGGGGCATAATAAACATTTGGGGGCTGAGGACATCCAATGATTAAGTGTTTCATGAGTAATTTTTTTTCACGTGCAATCCTGCAGACAAGTCCTCAGATGTGCAACAGTCAGAGTCTTCATTTCCACTTTTTCCATTTCAAAATGAGCTTGACATTCTTTATTTTGGACAGGTCAGGACAACAGGCAGGCCAGTCCAGCACCCTCAACCTCTTCTTTTGTGCAGCCATGCCTTTGCAATGCATGCAGGCCGTGGTTATACATTGTCTTGTTGAAATATGCAGGGGCATCCCTGGAAAATATGTCATCTTGAAGGCAGCATTAAGTTGTGCCAAAATCTTGGCATACTTTTTAGTATTAATGGCTCCTTTAAATAAGTACAAGTTACCCTTGCCAAGGGCATTGACACAACCCCATACCATGACTGACTATGGCTTCTGGACTTGTTGCTTGTGACAGTATGGACCTCATTTCCCAATAACAATCAGTTATAAAGCTCCAAGAGTGTTTGCTACAATCGATCTTATCAAAAGTTCATCCTTGACTTGCATTTCCCAAAGCAGCTTCTGTGCAGTAAACGGCCGTGCAAAAACAAAAGTTTGTCAGATACATAGTACCTTTTGCAGAATCCAAAGTCTCTTTAGAGATAACAGGCACAGCAGAAACAACAAATACACAACTCCAACAGCACATACAAAAATATGCATGTGATTTAAGTCCTAAAGCTATAGTGAACTGATGAGTTTAGGGGTGTTGCGGATCTCACTGGGAATAGAAATCCAGAGGGTGGGGGCCGCAACACAAAAGGGCCTTTCCCCTAAGGTTTAAAGGCAAAAGTGGGGAATGTTGAGGAGGCCAGTATCTGAAGACCGCAAAGTCGGGCATGAAAAATTTTGGTGGAGTCGGTTTGTCAGGTAATGAGGGGCAAGGGCATGGAGGGACATGTAGGTGAGGAGGATTTTGCGGGTGATGCAGGACTTGACTGGGAGCCAGTGGAGGTGGATGAGAATAGACGTGATGTGCTGCCAGGGCTTAGAGTGGGTGAGAACTCTGGCAGCTGAGTTGTGGGCATACTGGAGCCTGTCTAGGGCTTTGCTAGGAACCCTAAACAGGACTCTGTCACAGTAATTGAGGTTGGAGGTAACAAATGAATGAATGCATTTCTCTGCCACGGGGTCAGAGAGTGATGGCCGGCATCTGGAAATGTTTTTCAGGTGATAGAAAGCTGATATTGTGACAAATTTTATGTGAGCCTGGAATGATAGGGTTGAGTCCAGGATCACATCCAGATTGTGCACCTCAGGGGATGATGAGATTGAGGAACCATCTACCTTGAATGGAGCAGGGAGCCACAAAGATTGTTTTATTAGTGTTCAGTTTGAGCAGATATGATGTCATCCAGGTTTTGTTATTCCAGGAGACATCTGACAAGAGACTGAAGGGGAGAGGTGAACTGATGGCAATGTACTGATATAAAGTTGGGTGTTGTAAGCATCGGAGTGGAACCTAAGATTCTGGTGGCGGATGATTTCACCAAGTGGGAGCACATTGTGGTGAAAAGAAGTGGGCCAAGCACTAAGCCTTGGTGGACACCTAACCTGACAATGGCAGTAAGAGAACTACAACCACCGTGGGTCATAAATTGTTCCCAGTCAGAGAGATAGGACTTGAGCCAGGAGAGAGCTGTGTCAGTGAGGCTATGGTAGTCAGACAGGCAGGTGAGGAGAATGGTTTAGGCAACAGTATCAAAGGCAGCAGAGAGCCTCAGGAGGATGAGTAAGCTAATGTGACCAGAATCAGCGGCATTGAGGAGGTCAGTGGTGACTCTGATGAGGGAAGTCCTGGAGCTGCGGTGTGCTTGGAAACCAGACTGAAGGGTTTCATAGATCTTGGTTCGACGTGTGATGGAGGAGTTGGATGGCAACTGCTTTTTCCAGGACTTTGCTCAGGAAGGGAAGGTTGCAGATTGCCAATAATTGTTGAGGTTGACTGGGTGCAGACCAGGCCTCTTAAGAATGGAGATAATTGAGGCAGTTTTGAAGTAAGATAGGAAAAATGCCAGATTACATGCAGGACTTTGATGTCAACTACATGTATGATGGTGGAAATGGTGGAAAGGGACGTTTTGACTAGGGCTGTGTGCATTGGGTCCAGAAAGCAGGTGGAGGTTTAGGCCTTGGTGATTAACCATTAACCTTACTAAGAATTAGTTGTGCCCTGTATGTGTATACAAGTGATTGAATCATACACCAACATTCCAATGCATCACATTGTACCATGCTAATTTGCAAGTATTGGCATCTTCACAAACCTGGCTTGTTTGCTTAGCTTGTTAATGAGCAAATTAGTCAGCTAATGAACTAGCTTATTTGGTTAAGCTTCAGAGTAAGATGCCCCGCTGTGGTAACATTGTCAACCGGAACAAATGCTGGCCACAATAATTAAACTGAGTTGCACTGAAGTCAAAGCATAACAAAGATGTATTAGAACTTTGAACTAAGGATCTGTGTGAGGTGGGAAAATTAAGGTCCACCATGAAAGTCAGCTAATATTGTACAATATTAACAGTAAATTGGCCATATTAACGTTCTATGTAACATTAATTCTAGGCTTGGTTGGGTACATTAGAAGGCAGAGCACCCATTTGCTCACTCTGGAGAATGATACTTCATTGATGCCTTGGGCTGGATGTATGCATTGGCATTCTAGGCTCATGCCTAAGGCATTCTTGCTGCTAGGGATCCCAAACAAAGGAGTAAAGAATATCCACTATGGCTGCTTACATTAAATTAAGTTTTATATGTATTTCAAAGTATTTCAAAAATATACTTTTTGAAATGTTGGCTCAAATATATGCATCATACTCCAGACATGTGTCTCAAATAGGGTTTTTCATGGAGGTTTCAACACATAGCCTCTTTCCAGTCAATGGCTAGCTCTGTGCATTGTAAACAAATATCTTACAGTTTGCAAAGCATACGCAAAAGAAGGTAGAGATGCATGCAGAGAAGAAAAGCCTACTTTTCTGATCAGAAGGAGAAACACACCTACTTTTAAACATTAGGAAAACCTTGGATTTTAACAGGTTTTTGAATATATGCAAGCATTACGACACCAACCTTTTCAAGATGGTGGTCGAAGAAATGAGGGAAGGCTATGTTTGCATAGTCGAACACGGCTGGTACGAGTGGAAAGCTTCTTGGCCTGGTACAGTGTTGACCTGCCATTGCTCATTGCAAGAAGGCTCTGTCCTTCAGCTGCTTTCTTGGGGAAGATGTAGTCTACTGTCTCAGCCTAGCTTGTTAGCCATAGCTAGCTCAGTAATATCAAACTAGGTGGACATTTTTCAATAAACAGGCTTCATTTAGCTCACCTCAGCTCCATCAACGCCCTACCTCTTTGTCAATTTTTGGACTAGCCGGGAGTTAGATGGTCAGGCACCGCCAAGATGGTGACCCAGATAGCAAAATTCTTCTGGTCCATATCTGGCCCACACCTGACATGTTTGATATGCTCATTTGACCCACATATCGCATGGAATAACGGCACTTGGGCGCTCCGCTCCCGTTTGCTAGAACTTAGTCACAACCAAGCCATCACAATTCCAGATGTCAGCCAAGAGCATATGATGCAGCAAATGTGGGCCAGTTTTGGTTCACTTACAGACTGACCGTTGTCAATCTGCCAAATATTTGCCAATTGTGGGCCATATTTGTTTTGTGATATTCGGGCAAAATTCAGCATTTATCTCAAGGGCCACTTTAGGCTCACATCTAGGAGCCACCCATTGAGCTTCACAATGGCTCTTCAAAAGCTTATGGGTGACAGCATGGACAGTTTTTGCTAAAGGTGGCACAACCACTTGCTAATTTTAAGGAGACAATTACTTTTTTTACTTTGTCCTTCAGTCTCCTCTCACAGTCCAACGACATGCATTTTAGACTGACTGGAGACTCTAAAGCCTGCAAGTGTGTGAGTGAATGGTGTTTGATCCCAGCATTAAATGAGAGGACTGTCCAAAGTTCATTCTTGATGATGTGGTTGTGTTGAGTCCAGGCTTACCAAGCTTAATAAACATTAACCATTGATATGCACAAGACCCAGGCTTTCATGGCTCGAACGTTTAAATATGGAAGTATGCACAATTGACCTCATACAAGATCCACTTGCACCAGCTGATTGATCCCTAAACTGTTCGTGCAAGTAATTTAAGATAACTTGCTTCATTCATAAGTTTTCTCGTATTTAGATATTTTCTAAGTTGCAAATAAAATTTACAGTTGATCTCAACCTGTCTTGTAAATCATTTCATGCACCGTCCTATACTCTATATGTACATACATTTCAGACTTTTGGTCTAGGCATGGAAGGGAAGTTTTTTCCGTTGTTAATTGTTGATACAAAACCCAAAACCAGTGAAGTTGGCACGTTATGTAAATCGTAGATAAAAACAGAATACAATGATTTGCAAATCCTTTTCAACTTATATTCAACTGAATACACTGCAAAGACAAGATGTTTAATGTTCAAACTGAGAAACTATTTTTAATTTTTTTTGCAAATAATCATTAACTGAGAATTTAAAGGCAGCAACACATTGCAAAAAAGTTGGCACAGGGGCCTTTTTACCACTGTGTTACATCGCCTTTCCTTTTAACGACACTCAGTAAACCTTTGGGAACTGAGGAGACCAATTTTTGAGGCTTTTCAGGTGGAACTCTTTCCCATTCTTGCTTGATGAACAGCTTAAGTTGTTCAACAGTACGGGGTCTCCGTTGTCGTATTTTACGCTTCATAATGCACCACACATTTTCAATGGGAGACAGGTCTGGACTACAGGCAAGCCAGTCTAGTACCCGCACTCTTTTACTACTGAGCCATGCTGTTGTAACACGTGCAGAATGTGGCTTGGCATTGTCTTGCTGAAATAAGTCCATGAAAAAGACATTGCTTGGATGGCAACATATGTTGCTCCAAAACCTGTATGTACCTTTCAGCATTAATGGTGCCTTCACATATGTGTAAGTTGCCCATGCCTTGGGCACTGATACACCCCCATATCATCACAGATGCAGGCTTTTGAACTTTGCGCCTATAACAGTCCGGATGGTTCTTTTCCTCTTTGGTCCGGAGGACACGATGTCCACAGTTCCCAAAAACAATTTGAAATGTGGACTCGTCAGACCACAGAACACTTTTCCACTTTGCATCAGTGGCATCCCATCTTAGATGAGATTGGGCCCAGCGAAGCCGGCGGCGTTTCTGGGTGCTGTTGATAAATGGCTTTCGCTTTGCATTGTAGAGTATTAACTTGCACTTGCAGATGTAGCAACGAGCTGTAGTTACTGACAGTGGTTTTCTGAAGTGTTCCTGAGCCCATGTGGTGATGTCCTTTACACGCTGATGTCGGTATTTGATGCAGTACCGCCTGAGGGATCGAAGGTCACGGGCATTCAATGTTAGTTTTCAGCCTTGTCGCTTACGTGCAGTGATTTCTCCAGATTCTCTGAACCTTTTGACAATATTACTGACCGTAGATGATGAAATCCCTAAATTTCTTGCAATAGCTCGTTGACTCTTCGACAATCAGCTCACGCATTTGTTCTCTAAGTGGTGACCCTCGCCCCATCCTTGTTTGTGAATGACTGAGCATTTCAGGCAAGCTGCTTTTATACGCAATCATGGCACCCACCTGCTCCCAATTAGCCCGTTCACCTGTGGAATGTTCCAAATAAGCGTTTGATGAGCATTTCTCAACTCTCTCAGTCTTTTTTGCCACTTGTGCCAGCTTTTTTGAAACATGTTGCAGGCATCAAATTCCAAATGAGCTAATATTTGCAAAAAATTACAAAGTTTACCTGTTCCAACATTAAGTATCTTGTCTTTGCAGTGTATTCAATTGAATATAGGTTGAAAAGGATTTACAAATCATTGTATTCTGTTTTTATTAAGATTTACACAACGTGCCAACTTCACTGGTTTTGGGTTTTGTAGTAAAAGCAGCCGTCAACAGCCATTTTAGTCATTGGAGGCATGAAGGGAGATAAATCAGATTTCAGGCTCTTGCGATTTTAAACCTGGGTAAGAATGTACCCTTAGCTGTTATGACAGCAACTTCAGGCTAATGCAGGTCCATGTCCAGATGAACATCTTTGGCTATAACCCTTGACAGTGCAAAATCTCTGACGATGACAACGATTTTGTGGTCCATATCTGTTATTGAAACACCTCCACCTAGACTACCTCCTGTAAATATGGACCATTTTGCTATGGTCAAGACATTTTTGAAGTTATTTTCATATAAAATTATTTTCTCTTGATTCTACTGATATTACAGACTTCAGGTGAAAGTGAGTTTCAATCAATCAATCAAATCCTTTATTTAACCAGATAAAACCAGTTCAGACCAAAGTCTCTTTTTCAATGGTGATCTGGCGGTATGCAGCAAGTCACAAACGAGTATTACATAAACACAACACAGTTCAAGACAATATTGACAAAACAGTACAGTATAAAACAAGAACAAGGGACAGAATAGAGACTACCATATGAATGCGTTCTCTGATAGAATATTACTAACCCGTACTAACCAGCACTTATTTGAGGGTGATTGTAAATATTTTGTCACGTAGTATTAACCTTAATTAACTCATTAGCAAGCGCATGCATTTCTGGCTTTCGTAATTCTGCCAGAGCTATCGCCGATTAACTGAATTAAAAGCTGTACTTTCCTTCGCTTTTTCTTGTGGTGCTTTTTTCTGGTCACGTTTAGATTAACTTAATCTAAACTGTCCAGCTTGATTGGTCTCAGCGTCTTGTCTCGAGTCATTATTGTTAACCCGGTTCTCATGTAATTGTTTATTAATCACAAGTGTTTCTGTTACCTTCCAAGATTGCATTCTGAGTCCTTGCCTGCTCTCGTGACTTTATGTGGCACAGTTGGGAGAGCTGTCGTCAGACGGATCGTCGTATTGACTCTGTTCTACTTAGTGAAATCTCTGCTCCTCGTGCCTTCCGAGTTTCTCCTTGTATGATTCCCGAGTCTTTGCTGCGCCCTTGTCTTGTCTGCCCCGTGTTTAAGTCTCCCAGTGTGTTTTCCCAGGTTCAGTTTTTGTTTTCTTAGTTTATCCACTCTAGGAGTGAGTATTTCTGTTTCCCTCTGCCTTTGGCCGAGTACTTTAGTTTTCCCATTTGTTCAGTGCTTGTGCATGGTGTTTTGTTTCTGGTGGGTCTTCTAATTTTACCTTAGTGCCTTGTGTTTAATAAACACTTCTGGATCCTGCAACTGGTGTTCCCCTGACCTCTTCTTTCATTTATGTACCTTCCTTTAGGAATGAAAAACTGTAAATCCCATTACTTAATAATGTCACTTTACATATTTGTTTCTGAATGACTGCTCTGCAAGAATATAGTGTCTGGTGCTGACTATCAGAGGACATAAGAGTAATTCCTCCCCCACCCCCCCCCCCCCCCCCAATCGTAACACTATGCTGTCGGCAAAATAGCTGCAAACAAGAACTGAACAACAAGCCACGTTGAAAACTTTAGATTCACAATATATTATGTGATTTTGGAGCCAAACTTGACCTGTTTTCACCCAAATTTCCTGTTCACTCTGTCTGTTCTCCTCTCCTGAAATGAGCTACTTTCAGTTCAGTGCATCCTGGCCCCCATGAAGCGGGGCTGGGCCACAGGCTGGCATGTGTCCAGGTGTGAACTGAGATATTGCAAGTCACATGATGTGATGGGGGGCAGAAAGACACTACTCCATAGGGAAAGACTGAGAAAGACACACTGCTAAAACTGCTATTTTTTTTCTGACGTGCTTCTTCTAACATATGATTTATATATAATCTTTTAATTACTCACTTCTAAATCATTGGTACCTTTTTCCTTGGAAGCCATTAGAAGTTGCATTTTTTTCCAAGGCTATGAGAAGAGCCAAGTCTCAACCTGATGTGTCATATAGTAACTAGCTGACCAAGCATTGATATACAACAAAAAATTAGGCTTTTGGCATCCTTATTTGATGCCAGTTTAAAACAAACCCTTTCCCCTAACCCCTAACCCTTAACCTGGACCCGAGCCCTAAACATCAAATAATGACTCCAAAAGCCTCGTTTTTCATCATATAATGACGCTTGGTCAGGTAGCATCGCTGTACCCTAATGAAAATGTTGTATAGTCTTTTTTCTTAGTAATACTACAGAATCAATGACATAACTATTGTATTGCTCTTGTTTGTATAGTAGGCCTATAACTAGAGTAGTACTCTAGCCATTACATTATTAACTTAAGTAATACTATGCTCTGGTGGCGAAAATACCATCCATTTGCTATAGGATAACAATAGCTTGGAACTATGGTAATTTTTCATCAGGGTATGATGAGTCAGGATGAGAATGTGTTGATGTGAATGCGCCTTCAGGACACAGGAACATTGCTCTAAGCGCGTTCTAAGTGAAAACTGGAGAGCAGTTTGCTGTTGCTAGTATTCTTGATAATAAGCACATCACTGTATGGATGAAAGTGGTACTATGGAGATTCCTGCTGTCCATCTTTACGGTAACCAAACCCAAGGTAGTAAAATGAGCAGGCATAATTACATGAGTGCTCTAGTGTTCCTTGTTTGATGGCTGGCTTGCTACTGATCCAGACCAATGTAACTTAGCAACTCAACTGCTACACTTAACTTTTACTGCAGAATGCACACTCAGATTTGGCTTCAAACCATTAGCAAACAAGCTAGCTGACGTGTATTTGGCTAATCTTGAAATTGACAGAGACACCCTATAACTTTGTTCAGTGCTACTTCACTTTGTTCATAATAAAATTTTTTTAAACCTGCTTTAACTGAATTGTGATTTTTTTTATCATTACTTTGAATGATAGCAAGAACTCATAATACTGAGCATTCACCTTATATTCAATTTGCAGTGCAAATGCCATTGTCTATGTCCATATACATTCATTTGTTACAAATGGATTACAAATGTTATATTAATACATATACATGAGCCACACTTGTGTTATATATATATATATATATATATACATATATATATATATATATATATATATATATATGTGACAGTGCTCAACTAACTTTACTAACATTGGTAATTTTGAAAAGGTTGGAAAATGAACCAGAGCCTGGACGAAATGCAGATGGCACGGAGGATGTGCAGTGTCTGAGCTCCAAGAGCGTAAGAGCATAGTGATCCAATTGCAATCTAGTGATGCAACTGAACTTGGTCTGTACAAAGCACAAGAGTCAGAATAAGACTGACTGAATTATACTTGCTAGGGTTGCACACCTGATGGACCAAAAGGTATCTTTGTTTTTTTTTCAATGAACGACAATATTGGAATAATATTGAGTACCCAATCTGGTACTCTGGCTAACTACTATTGGCTTGCTACCCTTAGCTATTTACATTAATGTGACTTTTAAGGGCATGTAAACCCTGTTTCACAATCTGATTTGCATTAAATAAATGGTCTTCCAGTGATGTTGGATATAAACATTTCATTGATAAAGCGCTACATCCTTGTCAAAAACTTTCAATTCTAAGCATTTTCCTCATCTCACCAGAATATCTCTGATGTGATTTCTGGCTCCTTTACCTTCAGAAGATCAAATTTAAATTACTGACAATCAAATAATAAATTCAAGCAGTTTTTCCCAAAAAACTGCAAAATATGAGCTATGGCTTCATATTTTGGCCAGAACAAGGACTCGGTCCTCAAGAATGCATGTCCTGAAATAATTCTGCCTGATAATTTTGATGTGTTTTGCTAATTATGGTATGTCTCAGGATGTGGTTGGCAGTTCCCATTTCAAGCTGGCAATAATATTGATTGTCTTTGATTGTGGATTGATTTCAGCAGAAAGAAATTTGGATTTGTTTCCTCTGATACCATCCAGCTTTTTAAAGTTTAAATTGTTGTAGGGTTCACTAGACCTTTAAAACATTGCAATTCATTAACCACAATCCATTCAACCGAATGTGCGACCATTTTTGTATGTTGTATCCAATTCTTATTATACATCTATGAGTGTATCACATAAGAACACAATTTCTCACTGTCATAAATTGATTCATGTATATAACTTTTTAACTTTTAACTAAATAAAATATTTTATTTTGTGGATTGTGTTGTCGACTCTGTCTAGAGTCTTCTTCATCCAAAAACAGAAAGGAAGTTTCAGCGTTTCTCTGGGAAATCTGTCAACTTGATTCTTTCCTTGTTCAACATGCCTCAAATCATAGCCATTTCATGAAGATAAAAATTAATGTACTCAAAGGTTCAATTTGTGGAGCTTCAAGCACACTGCGAACCCGAACTATGAAACAAATTCATCGGAAATAACATGCATCATATTAAAACAAAAAAGTAGCACTATCAATATTAAGCAGTCTGAACTATATGAAATAAAAACTCCTCCAAACGTTCTGAAGTTGGTATTTTATGATGAGTATACAGCAGTTTGCTTGGTCCATGCATTGCAGCTGGCTGATATGGTACCCCAATTCTGATAAAGCTGGCATGTATTGGAAAATGTTAATGCACTCAAAAATGAGTGATTTTATATGCATTCGTTAAATTAGCAGGCACTTGAATCTAAAACCAATTTATGCAAGGATAAATAATTCCTTAAATACACTTCATAAAAGCGACTTCACAGAAAGACACAGCTGAACTAAAACAAATGTATTAAGAGCATGATGACCTCATAAAAAATTACACACATTTTTCCCCTTCACAAATGTTAAACCCAAGTCAGTGCCAGTGGTGTCATGTTAAACCTTATGTGGCATTTTTGGGGCATCATTCATGCTAATTCTCATTTCTCACGGACAAGCGTTCCTTTTGAAAGAGATGTACTTCTTCCGGTTTCTGATTCTTTTCAACAGTTGTATGGAGTAACGAGCTTTGGTTGAACCTTACATGACAGGTTTGTACCAGCCCTTCTTATGAACAAACTAGACTGCCAAAGGCCCTGAAGTTTGGTGGCAGTTATAGCCCTAGCAGGAGTTAAATAAACCAGCATCAGTCCGTGGATTCAACAGGAAGCCAACACAAAGTCTTGTGAAAGCAACACGTTGTCTACACGATACTGGCGTTACAAAGCTCCAGCTCGGACATCCGCGAAAAAATTAAATTTTTTTTATTTTTGTATCTGTTTCTTGCTCTGCTTTTAGACAATGATTTATTTTACCCGACACTGCCACCGAGTGGGTCAAATTAGTATTATTCTTTCTATTTCATAATGCTAATAGGAACAAACATCCAAAAATGGATTTTGACCCGTTTTTATTGCCGCAATTGATCATGAAAAAAGGTCGACCATGCGGTTACAATGCCCATTAAAATTATAATTGTATATGGGTTAGTGCCTAATACTTACTAATGTCTAAAGACATTATTAAATGAGGAAATAAATACATGGCTTTTGTGACATGACCTTGACCTTGAAGACCAAAGTCAAATCCAATTTGGTGCGTTTGATCAGCATACATGATTTGTCATCAGTATCCATTATATACCAAAGATCTAAAGCAAACATTAAAGGACTGTTAGGCCATTTTTGTCATTACCTGGACCTTGTTGCCCAAGGTCAAATTCAATATGTCGAAAGCCAGCATACATGATTTGCTATTAGTGCCCAATACAGACCTAAGCTCGAAAAACAATATTCAACAAATATGGGCCATTTTTGTCATATAACTTTGACCTTGAGGCCCAACATCAATTTTGACGGACTGCCTGATTCCCCATAGGTGCCTCATACATACCTAAGCTCTAAATGCTATATTACGAGAGTAATTGCACATTTTTTTCCATTTGACCTTGACCTTGAGGCCCAAGGTCAAATATGACTAACTCACAATGTGCGGCATGCCTGAATCCCTAGGGGTGCCTCATACATACCTAAGCTCTAAATGCTATATTAAGAGTGTTATAGAACATTTTTGCCATTTGACCTAGACCTTTCGGGTCAGGGTCAAATTTGACTAACCGACAATGCTCGGCAAGCATTATATTCTGTACATGCTCAATTCATACCTTTGCAATAATGCAACAACAAGCAAGTTACGGCACATTGTGGCAAAACACCCCGAAAAATGATGAAGTCCAGGCACGTTGCCTAGGTGGCGCTATGAAGGAGACCATTGAAGCAAGTCATGATACTCATTCCATTGCTGCGATAAAAAAAAATCGTAAATAGTTTTTGAGAAAATTGCACCTAAGTGCCAAAAATGGCCATTTTCGACATAAAAATGGCCACCAAATCTAAATCTAAATATTTGCTCAGCATTAACTTGATGACCCATTTGATCACATCCCCAAATGAAAAAAAAAAAAAAAATCATCAGACCGTTTTTGAGATATGACCGTAAACGGACGACGCCAACGCTGACGCAAACACTGACTCCGCCGGATGCAAAGTGACGACAATAGGTAACTGGCCTATTTTTAAGATAAGAAAATGAAGAGTTCTGATGCAAAACCCACTAAAAGCACTTAACTTTCATTGCTGCTGCTGCTGTCACCTAATCACCCACTCAGTTCAGTCTCCCCGGACATAATGTCACCTCCAGGAGCAGACCTACCCTGCAGAGCAAGGATCATCCTGCACCACTGACAAACTGGAGTATGTCAGTTTAACTACAATGTGCACCGCTGGGGGTTGCGTCCCTCAGCAGCCTGTATATATGAACCTACCGATCAGAGCACACACCCCATAATTCATGAGTGACCCACCCTCCGACCACCTGAAGACACAATCCTTGACCCCCCCCAACTAGATAGAGTGAGCTGGCTACAACGTATGGATCAAATTGCATAGCTGCATGTGTCATGCGCAAAAAGAAGAGGAAGCACCTAACTGCTTCGGTTGGGAAATCAGTTTTTTTCACTCAGTTAATGGGGTTAGTCCACATGCAAGCATGAAGAAAACCAAACGAATGGAAAACCACTAGAAAATCCACCTAATAATTCAATTATTAGCTCTGAGCTGGCTGCCATCTCAACTCAGGCCACAATTCCCAAAAAATGGGCTGTAAATAACAGATTTACCACTCAAAGAGAGCAAGACATGGGATACTGCCATACTGGATCATCTGACCTCAATGTGTTACTCTGATTGGTAGAATGCACATAGCAGCTTGGGAAAAGAACCGGCACAGGGAATCCTCTGCTCTGTAAAAAACGAGTTAAGCAGCATTCAACATTGGATCTAAGTAAGTTGCGTCGATGTTTGAAAATCTGGCACTGCACATTAATGCTTGCTACTGTTTTTTGGTGGTGTCAATCACCAGCTTTGGAACTTGAACTCTTCTCATGAAAATGTTCTTGCATGATGACCAATGTGTAACTTTAAGGTGGATTTTGATGCGAATTATATTGATTGAGCCCTCTCAAGCTCTTACTTGGAAAAGAATGTAACATTAGAGGATGGCAGTTAATGCTATCTTGCATTTCTTTATACAATAATACATTGATAGCTTGAAAAATATGCAAAATTGGACATTGCATATTTTTCTTTTTCTCCTGGTTTTTGGTTGGGGGGGGGGGGGGGGGCAAGGGGATGTGCAGATCAATTCAGATATGCAAGCCCTTGCACCATTCGACTGTGAACTGCTGGGGAGCTCAGATCACTTTTTTCCGGGGTTTGCAGCAAAACACCTTTCTTGGTGTGAGTTGGGAGTAGGTTCTCTGTTTGAAAACTGGGCCCTTTCTCTAAGGACTATACACCCCCCCAAAAAAAATGTTCTTTGGGGGATCTTATAGAAAGTCACAGGTGACAGCTCGCCCCATTGGAGGCTTTGAAGCTGCTTTTCTGGACTAGATTTTGTTTCGTGAAGTGTAACGACAGCAGGAAAGAGCCTGGCTTTTCATCTTGGTTGATGTGACTAAAGCACAAAGTGAGCTTGTTTCATTTCTGAGTCAGTTTTAAACTTCGATACTCTTGAGGTTTAGCATGGTCAAAGGTTTACATACAACCATATACAGAGCACTTACAGAATTTTTTATGAGCTAAGACAATGTCCTGAATAAACTAACAGAAGGGAGGATGTGTTGCCATTCATTCCCGATTGCCACTTAAATTGTGCAAATGCTACTGTTGGAGTCCATTGCCCCACACTTTCCTGTTTATTATTAAATACCATTACAGACAGGCTAACACAAGGGACTTCTGTAAAGGTGTCGCTCCCAAAAACTGAAATTGAATGGTAGCAATTGCAAGTTTTGGAAATGAATATTACTTAGAAGATAATTCCCATAAGGCTATAAATATGTTTCTGAACTGGGTACATGACTCCTGAGCTCAATTGGTTAGAATTTTATACATTTTCCTCTCAGTAACATTATCTGAGTTATATCTTTGTCTCACAGCCATTATTTCAGTTTATATATTTGACAAGTAAACAGAAATAACATGACATATATTTGTGTAACCAGTAAATGATAATGATTGAGTTGGTTTCACTTCATGCTGTCTGTCATGGAGCCTGTGATGAGAGCAGCACATTCAGTGCACGAACAACACCATGGGCATTACGCAAAATTAGTGACAATATTCATCATTCCATATTAATACTTAGTATCAATATTTCTTTCTTTATCAGACCAGTCATTATGCATGGATCATTTTCCTGCTGTATGCAAATATAACTGAAAAATGATGGCAAACACATTTTGTGAATGTAGTGACTTTATTTTGTGTCTGAAGACACTGCTTGGGGGAGTAGTATCCATATTAAATCTGCTGTGTCTTTGCGTCATATGCTTTAAATACACAGTAAACACAGTCCATTGAGTTAATTAGTGATTTGTTAGCAAACATAGCGTTTGGTCTTTTTTTCAGCCACCAACAACCCTGCTGTGGGACATAGTTGTTTTATATAATCCAAATAGCGCTTACACTCATAAATGATAATATAAAAAATTATTTAAATTAACAGAAAAATAACACCGGAGATTTCAGTATATCCATCCCCCCTCCCCTGGAATAAGCAGAAATATGCATATTGCACTAATTTCTCTTAAAAACAAATCCTGCGACTCCCTAGTAATAAACTAGTAATGAGAAGATGCTATAAAGAGGAGAGAGAACTGTGGGGATCTCTTGAAATTGTGTGCTAATAAAATTTGAGGTCATTTACATCCGAGATGGGATTGAGTGGCAGGCGTTGCCATGGCAACATTCCCACGGGTCTCCCATCTCTCTGCACTCCCTGACAGCAGCTGAGAGAGATGAGGGAGAGAGGGAGGCAAGGCACAAACGAGGAAGAGAGGGAGTGAGAGAGGCGGGGGGGGGGGAGATGTAGCGAAACACACAGAAGGTGACACGGAGAGCGAGAGAAAGAGGGAGACAGAGACACAAAAGAGGCACCCAGCATAGCAAAACTGTTCAATTTTTAATCAGTGAACGCTCTGTCGACTATTCGCAGAAGGAACGATACGCAATTAAACATTACTTATGTCAAATCCGCACCTCCGTAATGCGGGGACAGCCGATTATAGCTTTGGTTGAATCTCAGTGCTGAAGCGTGGCCATAAATGTGTGGTACATTGTGTAATACATTACTGAGGACTGTCAGGTGGAAGCCCCATTGGAAGTGTATCATAACTCTGACCTCACACTCACATGCCTTCATAATGTGGTCCTGGCTTCTTCTCATTTAAACTTCGCGTTTGTGTTTCATATCATCTGTAGTCATTACTTTCTAACTGTTAGTCTGACTAAAACCATTAAGTTTGGTGGCTGCATATTGTGTACCAACGCGTGCCTGGTCTTACCCTTGTTGAGTAGCTTTCAGGCTTCTAAGAAGTGTAAATTTGTCTGGTACGTCTGTATTTTATTGTTGACAAGTGAGTGCTGATCACACTGCATACCTGGCCAATTAAAGTGGCAGTAGAGAAGTGTTATGCCTGTTATACAATACATGCTCTTTACTGAATTGAGATCTTTTAGTTTAGTTCCAAATAGAAAAATGTATGTTTTTCCCAGTAAAAAAACAAACAAACAAACAAAAAACATAAATTGCCGCAAATAGGTAATTGCATTCCGTATTTCCTTATTCATTATAGAAACTGTCTCATACTCAAATACTCAAACAGAAAAATTGCTTAATTCTTGGGGACAGCTCAGCAACATCCATTTTTATTTTATTGTGGTAAGAGATGGGATTGCTTGGCACAACGAGGTTAAAAAGAAACTTTAACACAGGAAAAAAGACGTCTTGGTTTGGATCTCCACAAATAGCTTTGCAAAAAAGTTTAAATATTGCTGATATCGCTCAATATTGCTAAAAAGTGAAAATGTTCCTTGACTGTTTACCATTCAACAGGGGTGCCAAGCTGATCTTAGCTCATTTGCTCTGATGTTGTTGACATCACAAGCTAAGTAATTTCAGTGAACAATATATTGTACTTTTCTTACTTCTTTAAGTGTAACAAGAAATGTATTCATTTTGACAACTTCTTTTTTCCAGAATTCGAAATTGTATTTTGTGGAATAGTCATATCGCAGTGAGATACTTTTTTGAGTGTTACAGACAGGACACATTCTCATCCTGACTCGTCATATAGTGACGCCCCCGACCAAGGGTCGATATACAACGAAAAATGAGGCTATTGACGGCCTTATTTGACGTTTAGGGTTGGGGTTGGGGTTAAAGGTTAGGGATTGAGGGATATGGTTCTTCTTAAACTATCATCAAATAAAGATGCTTAAAGCTTTCTTTTTCATTGTATATTGACACTTGGTCAGGTAGCATCACTATATGACCAGCTGATATGAGACCTAGCTCAGAGACAAGCTAAATCTCCTCAAAGCAATATATTTCCAGGAAAATCCTGCTGAGTTAACTCCTGCCATCCTGGGAAACAACTAATAACACGCATTGCCTGCGCAAGTACTGCCAATATCCAGGAATGCCAGTAAGGAATTTGCGCTGGATCACGGGGTGGCCACACTGATCCCATTGTTTTGCTGAAGGTAAAAAAAAAAAAAAGTACTCGCAGAATTCTTAGATTTTAACCAGAAGCCAGAAGTGCTTTTTCCAGAAGCGTAGTTGCTAACTAGCTTAGCAACCTACATAGTTCATTCATCCACAGTCAATAGGTCCAACCATGTAAGTTAGCATCTGTGATTTTGGGGAAACACACCCCTGAAAAGGACTCTATAAACCTCTAATTTGGTACAATATAATAAATTAACTTGCTCCTCATTTATGGCTTTTTAAATGGGCCTTGCCATCATGCCATGTTTGTTACAGCACTGACGCAGTGCTCTGACGAAGGAATATTCTGCAATAATTGGAGAGTAATAAAATATGGCTGTGATGGAAATAAATGAGCAGACCCCACTCTGTGTACTTGGTATCCCATTAAAAAGTTCCAGCAAGGCAATGAGGACTGGTACTCTGTATCGGAGAATTTTCTTAACCCTATTTTAGTCAGTGTGTAATGTGGAGAAAGGGCTGGAGAAACAGGCATTCCCAACATCACTTATTAGGATACTAGTGGACAGTATGCACTGCAAAAATATACAGTTGACTCATGAAATTTTTGCTTATTATCAGAACTGCTAGATGCCTATTCATTGATCTTAATCTTTGGTTATCTCCTGACCTGTCCACTTTTGTACGAGAATCTATTTGTCTCTAATTGTCCAATATGTCATCTCACATAGGCAATGCATTTCACAGTTTTCTCTTTTCTCTTGCTTGGATCCATTCTGCTGTTGGGCGGTTTACGTAAATCTTGGCTGTGTGCCTTTTGAACTACTATTTCCATCAGGTTGGTCTAAATTGAGGGGGCCAGATCAAGGCCTAAAGTCAGCCCCCACCCAGCATTCCAAAAATACAAATGGGTGTGGGCTGCTTCAGGGGTTCGAGCAGAGAGTCAGCAAACAATGAACACCCTGATCCATGCACGCCATCTGTCAGCAGAGAGTGAGCAGGCCACAAAAGGCTAAAACAAACAACTAGAGCTGTGCTGGCCGAACTGGAGGGTGGGGGTAGGGGTGTGGCCAGAGAGGTGGGAGGGGGGCATAAATGCCAAAGGGCAAGACCACCAAAGGCTTCTGATTAGCTGCCCCATGATACTCTAATTCACCCCTGGCTCCCTCCTGTCTCAGGGCTATTTGCTGAAGGTACTGGTCCTGTTACAGTCTTCCTCTGCGGCAGAGACACATTTGGTTCTGTCAGCGGCTGTTGGACCCATGTAAGGCGCAACAAATGGCCCACTTTGAAGCCAGTGGCTCGCTAACACTGGGTTGGAAAATGAGCAATGTTTGTTTGTGTCTGCTGGGCTGGAGATAGGGGGACAACTGGGAACACTTGGTCCCAGGCTCAGGCATGAGAGGGGCCCAGGATCTAGGGTGTGACTATTTTTGATTGGTAATGAAGTACACTGGAGGCAAGGGGTCTTCCTTATTCCCTTACTTCCTGAGACATACTGAGTGCCTCTGTGGAGTGGCCTATTCCTGTGTTTACCTGGGTATGTTAAAGTCACGATGTTGTTATTGCTGAGGACACTAAACCCATGGTCAGAAAAAAATCAGGAGAAGAGTTCATGCTGAAAAAGAAAATGCTGTGATAATATTAATGCAGCATATTAACTGTGAAGTGAAATAATAGTATTGTCAATCAGGTAATTTATGCTATTATGGTCTAGTCCACTCTCTTCTCAAATTTGATAAATGCTTTGAAGATGCAGCTTCTTGATGGCTTATCAGTAAACACTTAAACACAGCATTGCAATTGCTAACAGTTAAAAAGCAAAATGTCGATCTTTAATGTTTTAAATAAGGTCTTTCTTTGATTATTTTCATCCCTTCAAATATTAGTGTCTTTTGTTTAATATGATACACAAATGCATTGTTCACACGATGGTGCCGATGAGGGCTGACTTGCGTCACAGCTGTGGTCCCTCCTTAATTTTATCCCAGCTTTAATACTTGCGTTAATTAACATAGGTTTTCATGGATTTAGCACCATCTGTGGTCACTGATCTGGTCATTACAGTCCATTCTCATAGCCAAATACTGAAGTTCCATCAGAAGTTAAATTATTTAATGGGAGCAAATAGAGTGATTCATTTCTCTTTGGTAATAATTTAGAGGTAAGCACTCTGTGTTCTGAGAGAGATGATAAGAGGCAGCCAACAATGTTGTCTGAAAATGTAATGTTGAGCAGCATATCAAAATATCCTTTTTGGAATTTATCCATCCTCTCTTCCACATTTACCACGCAAAATTCTTCGCAAGCAGTCTCTAGGTCTCTGGTTAGTTTCATGTTTTCAAATTTAAATGTGTGGAAGATACCAGACACGATTACCACCCCTGGCAAAAAGTATGGAATCACCACACATAGAGGACACTCATTCAGTGTCTTTTTCAGCTAAAAAAAATAGTTATATTTCAGCATGATGATGCAAATGGTTAAGAAAGTAGGTGGAATATCATAAATAAGGTGGGTTGCCATGCTTTATTTATTGTCAAAATAGCATCTATCACAACTCTCATTTCGCTGAAACAATGCGCTAAAATTTCAGTGTAATCAAACATACCTATTTTATTGTCAACTATCATTGATGAAGTATTAGATCAGGCAATGGTTTAAGTCAAGGACAACTTAATACTAAGCTAACATGAGATATAAACAGATGATAGGAGGGGGATAAATAACAGTAGACTGGAAATAGAGCACATAAACTATAGCAACAAAGTAATGTGACAGGATCTAAAGGACAGATGTTTATAGAATTATTTTGGAATAAAGTCGATGTATTTATCATATCAAGTATTGAGGTACTTTACATTGTTACAGCATATTATTGTTTTTTCTTTTTTTACTATTACTCTCACTGGTCTTTGCTGACATTAGTGTTGTAATGTGAATATAGGCCACTAGATGGCAGTATTTACCTTTTTTTTTGTTAAGCTCAGACTGGAGTCATGTTTAGACATGTCCTGGACATGTCTGGGGCAAGTCTCAGAAAATTAAAAAAAAGAGGTCTAAATGTGGGTGGGGTCTGCAAAAGAGTATATAAGGAAAAGAATTGAGACAGTAAAGTAGTAGGAGAAATTGCAAGAAGATGACCAGACCTGCCATTCTGTTCAAGACCTGTGTAGTTTCTTTTGTGGATTTCTTTGCCTGTGTTTGAGCATTTTCTTCATCCAGGACATCACCAAGCCACCCCACCAAGAAGGGACTGTAATTATTTCTGTTTTTTTCTTATTTATCAATCTTGGTCTTTAGTTGTAGGTTGTTATTAGTCTTTGTCTTTGTTAAAAATTAAATGTGTTTTAGTTGTTGAAACTGTGTTTGTCGTCCCTTGCTGTTGCTGTTGTGTTATGAATGTAATAACAAATAGGGGCCATAACAAATTGGGGGCTCAAGGTCCGGGATAGACCATTGTGTGAGTAATTTATTGAAAATCTAACATTCCAAATTGTGAAATTGTTTTTGTGAATTTTCCTAGATATATATTGACAACAGCAATGGATGAGTTCTTGGCATCACCAACCGTAGGGGTTTTGAAGTCTTTTAAAAAGACAGAACTGCTAGAAATTTGCAGACAGTTGGAGCTGACAGAGGTAAAACCAGCCATGCGAAAAGCAAGACTGGCTAGAGAGATAGTTGAATATTACATTGATGAAAATGTGTTTGCACCAGGAGATCTGGAACAGTTTCCAGTGGAAAATCCAAATATAGAAATGGAACTTAAATTAAAAATGCTAGAGATTGAAAGGGAGGAAAGAGAAAAAGAAAGGGAATTTGAGAGGGAAGAAAAAGAAAAACAAAGGCAGTTTGAGTTAGAAAAATTAGCAAGAGAAGAAAAACAAAGAGAATTTGAGTTAGAAAAATTTGCAAGACAGAGAGATTTTGAATTAGAGAAATTCGATAGAGAAGAAAGACTCCAAATGGAGCAACTAAAAATAAAAATTCAAACTGAAAATAAATTTCGGGCTAGCCAGGAGGTAAAACTGGTGCCTCCATTTTCGGAAAAGGATGTTGACAACTATTTCCAGTGTTTTGAAAAGGTAGCAAAGAGTTGCCAGTGGCCAAAGGAACACTGGCCTCTGATGTTGCAAACTGTCCTCAAGGGTAAAGCTCAACAAGCCTATACGGCTTTGTCTGCAGATGATTCCTCTGATTATGAGGTTGTCAAAAAGGTTATTATGAGAGCTTATGAGTTGGTTCCAGAGGCTTACCGACAGAAATTCAGAGGTCTGAAGAAATCTGAAAATCAGACTTATGTTGAATTTGCTAATGAAAAGCAGGTTTGCTTTGAGCGCTGGTGTACTTCTATGGAGGTCAAGGATGATTTCAACTCACTAAAAGAGATGGTGTTAGTTGAAGAATTCAAGAACTGTGTTAAGGATGATGTTAAGACCTACCTTAATGAGAAGCAAGCACTGAACTTGCAATCAGCTGCCAAATTTGCAGATGAATATGTTCTCACTCATAAGTCCAAATTTCAGTCTAGCAGTAACAATAAATGGTCCCAATTTCAGAAAAAGGGTTACGGTGATACCCAAGATTCCTCACCCAAAGACAAAGACAAATCTGGTGATGGTGCTCAGAAATCCAGTAACAGGTCTGATCAAAGTGTGAAAGCTGACAGTGACAGAAGTGGTCTAGTTTGCAGTTATTGCAAGAAATCTGGTCATGTTACAACTAACTGTTGGTTCCTTAAAGCTAAGAAAGAAAAAGAAAAGGATACCAAACCAAATGCCTTTGTGAAAACAAGGTTAGAAACCCCTGTAGTGGATAACCAATCTGCTAAATTACCTGCTTCTTGTGGGGCTAAAAAGCCTAATACAGCTGACTTTGTGAGGGAGGAATTTCTTCCATTTGTGTCAGAGGGATTTGTGGCTCTGAATGAGCATACTACTCCTGTCCCCATATATATCCTAAGGGATACCGGAGCTTCTCAGTCACTTTTGTTGATGGACTCCTTGGAGTTACGTGATGAGACCGCTTCAGGGGATTTCATACTTGTACAAGGTATTGAAGGGAGGACTGTATCTGTACCCCTGCGCTCTATATTCTTGAAGTCAGATTTAGTTACAGGACAGGTAAAGGTGGGACTTATGTCAAGTCTACCTATAAAGGGTGTTTCTCTGTTGCTAGGCAATGACCTGGCTGGGGGCAAAGTAGTTCCCCCTGTACATCTTACTTCACAGCCGAGCACTGAAAATGGGGATGAGGACCCATCTCTGTATCCTTCTTGCGCAGTGACTCGTGCTATGGCCAAGAAGGCTAAAGAAGATGATGTTGTGGTGCCGTCCAGTACATTGAATAGTCAGGACTCAGGTGGTTCGCCTCATGACTCTGATTGGCCTACTATGGTTTCTCCGTTTGAGGACTTAACAGATACTTTTATCAGTTCTCTATTCAGCCAGCCGGATGGGTCTGGTGATTCTGATGTGTCTGGAGACTTGTCTCTGTCCAGAAAGCGGTTGATTGAGGAGCAAACTAATGATCCTGAAATTTGTGTACTAAAGAGGAGAGCCCTTCCTGATAAAGAAATAGACGCAGTTCCAGTTGGGTATTATCTCAAGGATGGTGTGTTGATGCGGAAGTGGCGCCCTCCTGATATCCCTGCCAATGCAGATTGGGCAGTGGTCAGGCAAATTGTTGTTCCGAAGGTCTACAGGAATGAGATCTTAACAATGGCTCATAGTCTACCTTTAGGAGGTCATCTTGGTGTTAACAAGACTGTTGATAAGATCATGAAACACTTCTTTTGGCCTGGGCTTCGGAAAGACGTTTCCAACTTTTGCAAAACCTGTCACACTTGTCAGGTAGTTGGAAAACACCAGTTAGACCCACCTGTAGCTCCATTGCAGCCTATCCCAGCATTTGGGGAGCCATTCTCTAGGGTCATTGTTGATTGCGTTGGTCCATTACCCAAGACTAGATCTGGAAATCAGTACTTGTTGACAATCATGTGTGCATCTACCAGATTCCCCGAAGCCATACCTCTACGTAACATCAAGGCAACTGCAATCTCGAAGGCTTTGATAAAGTTCTTCACGTTGTTTGGTCTTCCCAGGGAAATTCAGTCAGACCAAGGTAGCAATTTCACTTCAGGATTGTTTCAGCAGGTTGTGTATGAACTAGGTGCAAAACAGATTCTTTCTAGTGCCTATCATCCAGAAAGTCAGGGTGCCTTAGAGCGGTTTCATTCCACTCTCAAGACAATGATGAGGACTTATTGTTATGACCATGAGAAAGACTGGGATGAAGGGGTTCATTTGCTGTTGTTTGCAGCTAGAGAAGCAGTGCAGGAGTCTACTGGATTCAGTCCATTTGAGCTAGTGTTTGGTCATGAAGTGAGAGGACCTTTGCTATTATTGAGTGAACAATGGCAAGAGAAAGAGCCGCATATCAGTCTGTTAGACTATGTTAGCAAGTTCAAGGAAAGATTGCGTGCAGCTTGTGACCTTGCCAAAGAGAACTTGAAATCAAGTCAGGGAAAAATGAAAACTTGGTATGATCATAAGGCTAGAAGCCGTGAGTTTAAACCAGGAGAAAAGGTCCTTGTGTTGTTTCCCTTGCAGTCCAATCCATTGCAGGCTAGATTTCATGGTCCTTATGAAATTCTGACAAAACTCAATGATCTCAATTACATTGTGAAGACTCCAGATAGGAGAAAACCAAAACAATTGTGCCATATTAACATGCTAAAGCCTTATCATGACAGAAATGCTAGGGTTGCAGCTGTCACTTCAGATTCTCCAATGGTCGAAACGTGTGAAGATGAGGGGGAGTTTCAAGATGATGAACCAAGAATTAAAGCTGAAGTTCTTTCATGTAAATTGTCAAACACTGAAGTGTTGCAAAATCTTGATGTAAAACTCCAGCACTTAGAACCCTCACAGAGGGATCAGTTTGAAAGGTTGATCAAGAAATATGAGGATTTGTTTCCTGATGTTCCAAAGAGAGTTACTATAGCCTCTCATGATGTAGATGTTGGTGATGCCAAACCAATAAAACAGCATCCATACCGGATGAATCCTGAAAAGAGAAAGATTGCTGAGAAAGAGGTTGAGTACATGTTAAAACATGATATTATCAGACCCTCCAACTCCGATTGGAGTTCACCCTGTGTGCTAGTTCCAAAACCTGATGGAAGTACTAGATTCTGTACAGATTATCGCAAAGTCAATGCTGTAACTAGAACTGATGTGTTTCCAATACCTAGGATTGATGATTGTATTGATAGAGTAGGGCAAGCAAAGTTTCTGACCAAGATTGATTTATTGAAGGGTTATTGGTGTGTGCCTTTAACTGAGAGGGCCAAGAGCATCTCTGCTTTTGCCACACCATCTGGATTGTACCAGTATGAAGTCCTACCCTTTGGCATGAAAAATGCCCCAGCCACGTTCCAAAGGATGATACAGTCTACAATCACCGGATTGCCACACACGGGTGCGTACATCGATGACCTGATCACATGGAGTGACTCCTGGGAAGAACATCTAAAAGATGTAGAGACGTTGTTCCAGCGCCTGACCCAGGCTAACCTGACTGTTAACCTGAGCAAGAGTGACTTTGGTTGTGCTACTGTCACCTATCTTGGCTACGTCATAGGCCAGGGTAAGGTGGCACCCATAAATGCTAAAGTCCAAGCCATCATGGACTTTCCAGTTCCTGACAACAAAAAAGCTTTGCGCCGCTTCCTTGGAATGATCGGGTACTACCGCAAGTTCTGCAAGAACTTTGCTGAGATTGCTCTCAGTCTAACTAACCAACTGAAGAAAGGCGTAAAGTTCACCTGGGATGATGCATGCCAGAGAGCCTTCGATCACCTGAAGTCTCTGCTGTGTCACTTCCCCGTGCTCAAATCTCCTGACTTCAACAAACCGTTCTCCATCGCGGTCGATGCTAGTGACCAAGCTTGTGGATCTGTGCTCCTACAGAGAAGTGACTCTGATGACATTGAGCATCCCGTGGCATACTTCTCCAGGAAGTTCAATCGCCACCAAAGGAACTATTCCACAATAGAGAAGGAACTGTTGGCTCTGGTCCTTTCTTTACAACACTTTGAGGTTTATGTTTGTACAGGACAAAAGCCAATGATTGTGTACACTGACCACAATCCGTTAATGTTTTTGAGTAAGATGAAAAACAAGAATCGGAGGTTGTTGAATTGGAGTTTGATTTTACAGGAGTTTGACTTGGAAATTAAGCATGTGAAGGGTACACACAATGTAATTGCTGATTGCTTATCCCGTGTTTGAATGTGTATATATATATCATGTGTTTGAATATTGTATGATATGTATATATAGACAAGTGTTCACTTAACCATTTTATATTGAAAAGAAAAATTTTGCCTTTATGAGTCAAAATTTTTCCCTTTTGGAATGGAGGTGTAATGTGAATATAGGCCACTAGATGGCAGTATTTACCTTTTTTTTTGTTAAGCTCAGACTGGAGTCATGTTTAGACATGTCCTGGACATGTCTGGGGCAAGTCTCAGAAAATTAAAAAAAAGAGGTCTAAATGTGGGTGGGGTCTGCAAAAGAGTATATAAGGAAAAGAATTGAGACAGTAAAGTAGTAGGAGAAATTGCAAGAAGATGACCAGACCTGCCATTCTGTTCAAGACCTGTGTAGTTTCTTTTGTGGATTTCTTTGCCTGTGTTTGAGCATTTTCTTCATCCAGGACATCACCAAGCCACCCCACCAAGAAGGGACTGTAATTATTTCTGTTTTTTTCTTATTTATCAATCTTGGTCTTTAGTTGTAGGTTGTTATTAGTCTTTGTCTTTGTTAAAAATTAAATGTGTTTTAGTTGTTGAAACTGTGTTTGTCGTCCCTTGCTGTTGCTGTTGTGTTATGAATGTAATAACAAATAGGGGCCATAACAGTGTTGTGTTCCGGAGTTCTGGCCTTTGGCCAGAACAGTATTGTTTATGGTTTTAACAGTTTCATGTTTCAAGATTCCATAGTTCAAGTTTCATAGTTCATGCCATAGTTTTAACAGTTTCTTGTATTAGGATTTTACATTTCATAATTCATGTTCCATGTCCATGTTTTTACTTTTCCATGTTTTTGTTTTTGCCAGGTCTGCCATGCCACTCCACCGCTTGTCTGCGTTCCGCCCCGTGCCTTCGTTGTTGCACATTTCTGAGCTCTGGTTGGCTTTGGTATTTCCCCTTCCTTCTGTGCTGTGCTGATTCAGGGCTCTCTAAGCTTAATTGGCAATTAACTGTTTTTAAGTTACTAACATTTACTAACACTCACTGGGTTGGTGTAATTCTTAGATAGGCACATTACTAATACTACTAATTTAGACAGGGAGTTTATTGTCATGATTCCTGCTTTGCTATTTCAAGATCTTGCTGTGCTTTTCTGTTCTGAACATTCATGCTTGCTTCCAAACTGCATACTTAATTGGTACTTAAGCTGAGCATGCTCATTCTCTTAATGAGCAGGTCATGTCATCCAATCTCTGTCCATGTCTTGATCTTGCCATGCCTCTTGTTTCTGCTTCTCCAGGTGTTGCCCCTCATGTGTCATGATTACCAAGCCTTTATCTGGATGCGGTGGAAGTTGGCTGGCAGACAGTGTCTCGCGTCTCATTGCATGTGCAAGTTTAGCCAAGTTCTTATTGTCAAGATTCCCTAGCATTTCTAGTTTCAGGTCTTGTCCCAGCCTCTTGTTTTTTGAATTTATATATAGTCTGGTTATTTATTTTTCTTGTGCTTCTTGCCTGGAGTTTCCAGTGCCTTTTTGTTTTTTGCCTTTGCATTTATTGTTTATAGCTCCGTGTAGCTTACCTCAGTTTGTTTTTTGCAACCCTTTGGGCCAAGTTTTTTGTTGGCCCTCGTGCCTGTTTTGTTTTGTTTATAAATAAATCCTCATTCCCTTTTCCCGCTTCTGGTGTCGACTGATTCCCTATCAATTAGCTAATATGTTAGCTAACTAAGCTAACTCATTAGCTGAGGAGTGGCAGGCGAGGCACTTCAGAGGGCGCTTAAATGGCACTTCTTTAGCATTTTCACAAACATCCAACCCGATACCTCCACATATAAATCAGTCCACAGGCTGTATGGGCAACTGAGACTGTTGGGAAAGGCCTCATGATATTACAATCCGTTGACACATTAACAATAGAAAGCAATTAATGCATGTATAAAAGTTGCATGTCGTACTTTTATTTGGCTGAAAATGTTCAGCAGGATGTAAACACTGCCATGAAAACATGGAAAACCTATTTTTTGAGTAAAAGGAAAGAAGACTGCCTGCCGTGCGTATGAATCAGACAGTGCGAAAGCAGAGAGAGTTAAAGTGGGTCACGGTGCAGAAAGCTCAGTGTAGAGGGGTCAAAGCCCCATCGTCACAAGGGGATTTGACTGTAGACACTCTTTTCATTCTGTTTATGTTTACAAGCTGAGGAGCAAAAATTGTCACAGTGCAAATGTTTGAGTCGAGAGCGCGGAGCCTGCACTGCAAATGAACAGAATGCAGAGACAGTCTTCATTTAAAGCACATAATGGAACTTTGAGAGACTTCCTGCAGCCAGTGAAACTTGCGAATGTATTTTTGAAAAAAAAAAATTCTAAAGAATGACTGCATGCGCACAGGCCCTTTAAAGTAATAAGAATTTTAAATAAGTAATTAATAATAATGACAGAATCATCAGCAACATGGAAATATGGTTGAGGAAACAGCGAAAAAACACTGTTCTTTGAGGTGTACAGATGAATTGTCACAGTCTCTGTCTCAGCTGATGCGTGAGCGGGAACCTCGCGCTTTGTCCCACCTAGCCCCTGTACCTATGAGCCCCCACCCCATCTCTCTCTCTGTCTCCCCCTGCCTGTGGTCCAACTCAAACTGTGCAGGATCCTTCCTGACCGCGGCCAGAGATGGAAAGAGAGAGAGAGAGACAGGGAGCGAGAGGCAGCCTTTTATTCTGATGGGAATGTTTAATAAGTGCCCCGTGGAGCCTGGCTTTGCTGTGCAAAGCAGTAATGAACAGTGGCAGGCTCGCATGGCACGCGGGCCTGGCTTATTATTCACATGCATACATCAGAATATGCTTAAGAAAATTATGCAGATTTTTGAGGGAGGGAGAAAGAGAGCGAATGGGATGGGGGGGTTTGTTGAGGGAATGAAAGCTGAGACGGGGGGTGGGTCTTTATAACAATTCAGCGTAGATATTATTTTTAATATTGAAATAAGAGGAACTGCTTTTGGGGAGCGTAGTCTGTTTTTGTAAAGGCTTATTTAAAATTTATAGAGAGCGACTGCCGAGCGATTGCTTTTTCCCCATCTTTTTTTCTTTCCATGCCGAGGTGCGAGGCTGGTTGTGTATTGAAATACGTCAAATTAAAGAATGTTTCAGATGTGCGGGAGGAAATTTGCATAGAGCCTGAGCAGGGAGAGCAGAACACAGGAGAGAGAGAGAAGGAGAGTGAGGGAGAGAGCGAGAGATGGAGAGAGAGAGAGGGAAAGAGAGGGAGAGGGCTGCATTCTCCTGTAGACAGCTCTTTCATCTGATTTTCCCCGGTACTGGATGCCTCCCCACTCGCGTCAGAACCGTCTTCCCCAAGGGGCCCCGGGGCCTCAAAGAGCTCAGGGCCACGAAGACTGGCCCCCAAAACCCCAACTCCCCCTGTGTCCACTCTCCTCCTCAGAGAGATGACCCTCACTGACCATTGTTCATGAGCTTGAGGGGCTTTGCTATGTGCTTGCGCATGTGCATGTGAGCACAAGCGTGCGTGTGCCTGCACAAGTGGATGAATTTGCAGGCGAGCGAATGTATATGCGTGTGAGAATGTGTCTACATATGTGTGTACACATTTGTGTGATTGAGCAAGTGCGTGTCTATGTGATGTGTGTTTGAGTGAACGCATTTGAATCTTCCTGTGTCTGTGTACACGTGCGAATGTGTGTGTGCATCTGTCTGCACGCGAGCACAGATACATGTGCATGCGTGTGCATGTGTACACGTGCAGGCCTTAGTTTGGTTGTGCCTTTATGTGTGCGCATACATCACCCAAAACATTATGACCAGGTGCCTAATTGTGCTGCCAGTATTGCTTCAACCTGCCGAAGCATGAATTCAGCAAGACCTCTGAAGGTGCCCTGTTGTATCAGCACCAAGACATTACCACGAATCTTTTAAGTGCTGGAAGTTCCAACGTGTAGCAGCAGATCGGACTTGTTCCAGCACATCCCACAGATGTATGATCGTATTGAGATCTGAGGAATTTGAAGACCAGCGCAATACCTATACTCTTAGTTATGCTCCTCATACTATTCCCAAACAATGCGCACAGTGTTTCATAGAGTATTATCCTGCGGAAAGAGGCCAGTGCTGTCGAGGAGTACTGTAGCTATGAAGGGCTGTACCTGATTAGGGTAACGATGATTAGGGTTGGTGCCACATGTCACATTGATGTCCACATGGATGCACGAATCCAGAGCTTCCCAGCAAAATATTTCTAAGAACATCACACACCCTCCAACAGCTTGTGTTCTTCCCATAATGCATCCTGGAGACAACCCCTTCCCCAAAAAAACAATGCATATGCGCCAGGCTGTTGTCTTAACCCTTTGAGCGCTGAATACATTTTCAAGGAATTAAAAATGTAATTATCGAGAGCTGTTGAAAACCTATCATGTGGCATTTTAAACAAGTTGCTACATGATAGGTTTTCAACAGCAACTGATTTTGATATCTTACAGTAGCCCACGGCGCTGAAAGGGTTAAAGTATAACACGCGTGGGGAACCCTGCGACTAAAGAACCACAGCCCTGCCCTGGTTTACATGATGCACCTGACCCAAAGGATCTCCTCATTATCAAGCACTTGTCTCATTCTCAAGTCCTTGAAAAGCTAGAGTCATCTGAATTAGGTTCGCTAGAGCAGAGAAACATCTAAAACATGCAGGGCTATGGCTGTCCAGGGGCAGGGCTCTGCAACCCTGTGTAGAAGAAAACAGGACTCCTTGGAGTACAGGAGCTGGCATGAACAGATTGTCTGGTCTGCAACTATGCAACAACATACACAACAGAGTGAGATGTACTGTGTTAACACTGATTTATAATTATTTTAATTATGATCAAAGAACATCATTGAGCCTTCGGTGCCCAACTTTCTATTGCCACTTCCTGGTTTGGCCATCATCCGACCATGGTCAATAGGGACTCACCACTGCTGACTGATAGCACCCCACAAGTCTTGCCATTTGCTCTGACCCAGTTGTCTTGCCATGACAATCTATTCCTTACTAAAATTCACTCAAGTGTTTACGCCTGCCAGAATCCAACATGTTGACTACAAGAATTTACTGTTCGCTTGTCGTCTAATCTATCCCACACCTGGACATGTATCTTTGTCATGAGATAACATAATTTACTTCGCCTGTTAATGTTTTGGAAGATTGGTGTATGTGCGTATGTGTGAAACAGTACAACTGTGGATGTACACAGATGTGTGTGTACATGTAAGCTTGTCTCCGTGTGATACTGCATACTCATATGAATATAAGGATGCATGTGTCTGTGTGGGTAGCTGTGCAGGGATGTGTGTATATGTGCATGCTTACCTCCATACGTATGTGTCCCTGCATGCTTGAGCATGTGTGCCTATGTCTCAGTGGGGGGGTGGGGTTGATATGCTCTCTCAGGCAACAGTACAGAAAGCTGCCACTGGGGGTAGCAGCGTTAGGCTCCCTGTCCCCCCTGCACAAGCTTTGAAAACAGTCTGCTCCTTTGGGGGTGATGCCCTCAGATGTGGGGAGCCACAGTCCCCAGCCGTCAATCCGTCAATCAGGAGCAAAATATTCTATTCCCTCTATCACTTCCCATCCATCTTACCATCCATCCCTACTGCTTTTCACAGCAACAGCTTTTTTGTTTTACGATCCCCCTCTCTGCCTCCTGTTTTATTAATGTACAACCACCATCACAGATTTAAGTTCCTCCTCCTCCTCTCTGTGCACTTGAGCGCTTCTGCTTTACAGGGCAGGGACGCTGTAAGTCTGCGTGATGTGATATACATTCCAGCATTCGATGCTGTTTACCATGCTACCTGCTGTCAGCAATCTAATACGACCAGTGTCCTCCCAAGCGCGGTGTCATGACTTCTGTATAATGTTATGGATATCTTGCGGAATCTGAAATTACACAATAAAGCATTTATTTAACACAACAGCAGTTTTGGCTGTACCACTATCATAGAGCTCATTCTGATTGTCATGTTGCAGGTCACACTGTCACGAGACAGTTTCAAGTTGTAATCCTGAGAAGAGCCCTGCTCTTGATTCCTGGATGACAAAACTTCCCTGAACTTGCTTCAGTAAAATATCGAGGCACAAACTGAGATATACAAGTGTTTGCCACTAACATGACAATATCCCCCGCCGCCTCAATTTTATGTGTCCGTACGGACGGACGGCCGGAGCCCAATGCTATATCCCCCGCTTCGTGCTAATCGCACAGCGGGGGATAATATGCTGGATTCGGGGATCAGCAATTTACACAGGCATATAGTATATGTATTTACTGCTTGGCAATCAAAAAATTGTGTTAATTTTTTTTTTTGGTAATTGTATTTCTTCCTGTTTAAAATAGTATCAATAATAGTATTGAAGTGGCAAATCCGTGAGTAATCAGTCAGAAGCCATCAGATCCCTCACTAGCAGCACCACTACCCTTCCATTTTTGCTGTAAGATCTGTGGCTATTAAATGAGTGAAGAATAAACTTTGTAGGCTTGCTGGGTGGGTGTAGGGTACAGCATGTGTGGTGTACATGACTCTGTCTGCAGTCTCTATCTCTCCCAGACCAGCCTTATAAGGAGTGGAGCGGCAGGAGAAATAGGCTCGGAAAATTCCCGACTCTGCTCTCCGCTCTTCTCCTCTATGGTATCGCTCCACTGCCCCCAGCCCTTTTCCGAACTCGAAGGCAGGTTCGAGTGTGAAACATTGGTCCAGGGAGACGGAGGAGCATTCACACCCGGGTCTTCGGGTCGATGGGTCGGCAGCATGGAGAAGCCATTCAAAGGCTCAAAATTTGTCGCTTCTTCCTTTGCTCTCCTTGTAGGCTTGAGCATTCAGTCTTGCCAGCTGTCCAGTGGAGATAACTGCAGTATGATTTACTCTCTTATGCTGTCCCATTTTTTTCTTGAATAACCTTTTTAATCCATGATACAGATGCACGTTTTAAATAATTACCTGTTTTTATATATCTTTTAACTCCCGTGTTAAAAGGAACTTGACTCAAGGTGCCCTCTAAGACATGTTAAAGTTATCCAGTTAATTTGTTATTTAAGAAAACTCATTTCAGCTCTCAAAACTCAGACAGCATTTGCAGTTATATCCCATAATAAGATTGCGGGTGCAGATACCACACATTCTCCCAAATTAATTTGACAAGCTTCAAGCGGACAGTTGTCATCAACAATGAAACAATGGCCGCAAGGTACTGCCTCCACTGCAGCAGTGCCAGCCGTTGATTCACAAAACACTCATAAATGATATTAATACCACAGAATATGGATCCATGAATACAGTTAGATTCCGTTGGAGAGTGGTAAGATTTTCATCGTTTTGACTCTGTTCACCGCCACAATAGATTTGAAATGAATCAATAAAGAGGTGCTTGAAGAGTTGAATTTCAGGTTTAATTCTGGGTTTTTTCTGCAGAATCCTGTATATAATACAGGAACTACAATCCTTTTCACATATATTAATGCCAGTTTTAGGGCCTCAAAAGTATTTGGACACACAGACACAATTATAAATTTACTTTTCATTTTTAATACTTTCCAGATGCTAGATTTTATTCCTTGAAGATGCTCCACAAGCCTTCACTCCAGCAGTCTTTAGCTCCTGCTTGTTCTTGGGGCATTTCTCCTTCAGTTTTGTCTTCTGTAAATGAAATGCATCCTCAATTAGATTCTAGTCATCTGACTTACTTTTTTAGCACATGCCACCACTTTGCCTTACAAAAAAATTGGGTTGCTTTTCCATTGGGCTTCAAATTCACTGTCCATCTGCACATTGTCCAATGAGTTCTGAAGCATTTAGCTCAATCTACACATATTATATAGCCTTATAGAGTTCAGAAAACATCTCTCAGCTTTTGTCAATACTCACATCAGCAGTAAGTGAGTCGTCGACTTGCAAACGGCCTGGTAACAATCAATCTGAGTAAAGTGTGGTATTTCTGTTATAGTACTTATTATTGACAAAAATATGCTCATGAACGACAAGTTCTAACTATTTCTATTGCAGGTTCCACATGAGTGGGAAAATACATCACAATAAAGTTGATTTGCGAGGTGTGATATGTCTTAGCATTCTGCATTTTGTTCCTAATCGTGGGAAATTTCGGTGTTATGCACGGGCAAATATAAAGTTATGTATTTTCCATTCATTTTTTAAAATACACAGTACAGGCCAAAAGTTTGGACACACTTTCTCATTCAATGCGTTTCCTTTATTTTCATGACTGTTTACACTGTAGATTCTCACTGAAGGGATCCAAACTATGAATGAACACATGGAATTATGTACTTAACAAAAAAGTGTGAAATACCTGTAACTGAAAACATGTCTTGTATTCTAGTTTCTTCAAAGTAGCCACCCTTTACTCTGATTACTGCTTTGCACACTCTTGGCATTCTCTTGATGAGCTTCAAGAGGTAGTCACCTGAAATGGTTTTCACTTCACAGGTGCGCCTTGTCAGGGTTAATTAGTGGAATTTCTTGACCTATCAATGGGGATGGGGCCATCAGTTGTGTTGTGCAGAAGACCTATTGGACAACGGCTTCTCTCCCTTATGCGATCTAAAAGCGACGAAATAATGGGCTACAAAGCGGGTAGCAGCTAGTCATGTTATAAATTGCAATAAATTCTGTCAAATTCTGCTAAGTCATCAGCTAATGTGGAAACATGATTCCATTTTTGTTCGCTGGAAGGAACCAATCACAGTCAAACTTTTCTAGCCTGTTCAGCTTTTGCTTTCTCTAACTCAAGATGAGGGATGCAGAGTGCAGACTCAAGTTTAGTTTTGATCACAGAAAATGCAAACAAATCTCCTTGATAGGGTTCCAAAAGGAAGCTCCTCAAGCTTTAAAGGTAAGGAACACTTTCATTCAAATAATATCCTTGCATTGTCTGTAGCATTGAGTTGCATGTAAAGTGGGTCCTGAGTTAAATACCTTCACCAATTGAGCAACGGGGCTGGTTTAAACACTGTCAAAACCTGCTAAGTTTCCACTCCACTTTCAAAACCTGCTAAGTCAAAACTTTTTGTTGCAAAATCAAAGTTCTTTCTTTGAAAAAAATAATGAATTGCCTCATGGATTATGTCTGCTAGGCTAATAGTTTCAGTATAGAGAAAATTAGTATCTATGAAAGATCATTTCTATGCCAACCAAAAAATCTGAAATGGACCAACTTGACTTTGTAGAAGGCTTTGCAAGTGGACTCTTCAAGTACAGGGGTAAGAGCTTCACTGGTAGCCATCTAATATGCCCACTTGTGACCACTCTGCACAGATGAGGTGGTATCCTTGAGTGTATGGAGGTGAGGAGGTATCAGGAGCAATTTCTTCCCTTTTTCTTCTTCTTCTTCTCTCATCATTCTGGTACAAGTTGACGTTCATCTCATCTGTCCATGGGAGATCATTTCAAAACTATATAGGCTTTTTTATGCTTTTCTGTTTTGAGCCTTACTTCTTGAGAATCCTTCTATATTCTTGTGAAGTGGTCTCTTGATTGCTGACTTTTGCACTGATACACCTACCTCCTGGAGAGTATTCTTGATCTGGCCAACTGCTGAGATGAGGTTTTTTTATGAATCAGGAAAGTCTTCCACTACATTTGTTATCCATGGTCTTCCTTGCCTTTTTGTGTTCCTGAGCTCACCAGTGCTTTTCTCGCTTTTTAAGAATATATAAAAATAGTTCAGCAGGCGAAATCTATTGGTTTTACTTTTTCAGCCCAATAATGGCTTGCTTCACTGGCAGAGACAGATCTTCAGATTTCATATGAACAGTTAACGGCAACAGAATCCAACTGCAGTGCTTAAAATTAATTTTAGGCCTCTCTTGTAATCACTTTGAAATAAAATTTTTAGGGAATAAAACAGACCTGGATGCCTATTGATGAAGAGACAGTTACTTCTCAGGGCAAAATTCCTTAGAGTCCTGATAACTGAAGAAATGTGACTTTCAGAAAGCAAGACATATTCATAAATAGCAGTCAGCAGGGTCAACAGCATATGCCAAATTTATTTTAAGAATATGACTTAGTTTGCCACTGCGCATGCTCAGTTGGATGTTGTCAGCCTCCCAGAGAAATCAAAACTGCCAACGATGACACAAAAAACATGCCATATTAAGCCACTTTTTCTGAGAGGAGGTAGATAGAGCAAGAGTAGGCAAACCGAGCAGGCAAAAAGTATGCCTCAAACGTGGCCTTTTGTTGTCGGCACAAACGACCAAAAAAAGCGTGGGAGAAAATCTTCGAGAAATTGATGTTCATCCTTTGGAGCGACAAACAGAACCACGTTCAAATGCAGAGGGATATAAGGAAAATGGGGTTTCTTCTCAAGTTATGTCTGTGTCATATCAGATAAATCAGCACCATTGCTGTTTCGAATCTCGACAGTTGCCACTTTATGAGAGACTCATTTCCCTGCCTCGAAATTATGGTACAGTAAGGTGGGTCAAGAAGACAAGCTGTGCTTATATGAATATCTCTTTCAAGATGTGAACCAGCAAAAGACATTAGTGATCTGTTAACAGCGATATTGACCCCTCGATGAATAGGGCCCCTGGCCCTGAAAAATTTGAGCAGCCAATTGTCCAATTACTTTTGGACCTGTAAAAAAAGGAGGGAAGCTCTTCAAGAAGTTTGAAGACATGTAAATTAGAAAAGTGCATTAAAATGTTTTGAAGATGTCATTGGTATGTGAAAGTTGACGTAGTACTTCGTCATATTTATACATTGCATATAACCACTGCTTGACGTCTATGGCCCACAGACATCAAAATATTCCCTTGTGATACTCAGCTGTGTCAGTATTGCAGCAATATTTTTTCATTATCAGCATCAGAAATGCATGTTTAACTGAATGCAAATCAGCAGATCAGTCTTGCAGCAGGATGACGCCACAGTATTTTACAAATACAAATAAAGTTGTCATGGTTTGGTCCCGCAGGCCGAAGGCAAGAAGCCGGCGGGCACTGGGACCATGTACCCAAAACCAAGTAAGGGACCCACACCCACAGACTGAGTAAAAATATAAAAACATATTTAATTTAAAGAGTAAAACAGAGAGGAGCAGCGGCAAAAAGTACAGGGCTCCAGGACACAGAATGCAGCTGCTTAAATGCACTTAAGGCACCTCCACCTCAACGAGCAACAGGTGTGACCCATTGAGGTGGAGGTGCTGACAGCAGGAGGATGGGAGGGACTGCAGGGCAGAACCATCACAAAAGTCTAAAGGCAATCAAAATCCTAGAATCAAAACTAAACTTGGAAAGATCTCTTATACCTGTTCTTATACAAGTCACCACTCTTAGGGTGCTTTCACTATGATTCTTCCATACTGGGCCACAGTACGATTGTCCCCCCTCCCCTCTCCCCCCGCTGGTCAGCTTTCACACTAGTAATACCGGACCTGAGTACACTTGCATATCTGTAAAAATTCTGACATAGCGCGTTGAAATATGCACCTAGGTGGTTTTAGATGGGGAACAATTTTAAAAGGAGGCGCAAATGTATTTCAGGGGGTTTCTTTATTGAAAAGGGGGTTTAGAATATCAATATTGAATATTAATATTGCGAATGCATATGCTGCGCGTCCCCTAGCGACCCAGTGTGTCATCAGTAACATGGATTACCACGCATAGCAGCAGGAGAAATTAAACTTGAAATTTTCTTGATGTTTACACATCCAAATCTTTCTCTGGGTATCCAAACATCAAGGTAAGCCGAAAATGTACTGATTACATTAGATATCGGTGGACGCTGAATACGGAATTTTTCGCCCTAGTGCTTTTGGCCAATTATGCTGTCCACTGCCTCATGCCAAGAAAATTTATCTGTCACATAACTTGAGCTGCCAGACTTTCGCAGCGCGTCCCGCACTTTGAAATATCGCTGCTGCATTTTCTTTAGTTTTTCATGGCACTGATCCATCGTTCTGTGATAATCATGTGAATATAACTACTCACGAATCTCCTAGTTTTTGCGCGTAGTATCCAGTTATGATTGTATGTTTTCGTCCGCCTACATTTCAAGCAAGCATGGAATTTCTTTGTTTGAATGGAGATATCTTTTTGCCATTTGTTAGAACAAGAGTGCTGTAACACATTAGAGTAATCTTCCGTACTCAAGTATGGTTGCTTTCACATTTGGTACGAATATGGATGAACCGTGCCCGAGTCCACCTCTTTCATCCGTACTCGTGCACTGTGCCTGAGCACGGTACGCTTGTGTTCACACTTACCAAATGAACTTGACTTTGGGGTCAAGTGTACTCGGATCCGTGCCCAAGTACCTAGTGTGAAAGCACCCAAAATCAACCGTGGAGCCTCTTGTCCCAAACATTATGGTGTCTTGAAACGGGGTTTTATGGAAAAAGTGAAACAGCGTGTTAAAAACAGCCTAAGATGGCTGCCGGATAGCTCACTCGGTAAAGCATCACGTTGCGAAGCAGAAGTGACTATCACGTCGCGGGTTTGAGCCCCGCTTCGTACCAGCTGGCAGTGGTTGGCAGCTTTTTCAGAGTAGCGCACAATTAGCTATAGCGCTACAGGGTTGCAAATTGGGAAGGGACTGCTGGGAAGGGAAAATAATAGTTGCATTGTTCGTCGCTCAAGTGCCTCCTGTTGGCCAGACGGGCGCTCGTCAGGAAGATTCTAAATCAGTTCATGTTCGGGTATCCTCCATCCTCATTCTGAACTTGCAAAGATTCAACCAATGAGTGTATAAGAAGCTGCAGGCTGACAGGCGCGTGCTTTAGAGGAGAGCCGTGAACTGTCTACACTCTCCTCAGTTGGCAGCAAGAGGTCGCATACGAGCAAAACTTGTACATAGTTCACCAATTGGGCATTCCAGATTCGGGTGAGATTGGAGATGCCAAATTAAAAAAAAAACAGCCTTAGATGAGAGCAAAGATTCTGCACTGCGGCTATATTTGCATTGTCAGATTATAGAAGTACAGAATGTTACAGCTGAGCCAATAAACCTGTCATGAATTCGAGCAATCGTCAAAATTTCCGGATCTATCTTTTTCACCGGAATTTCTTGTGCTTCTGAGACTACCACACTTCTGGTGTGCAGCTTGGTAGTGCTTGGGTGTAATACATGTGCATAGTAACATTGAAAGATAGCTAGCTTATCATCTACATCAGCGCTTTTCAAACCTCTCCTGGAGTACCACTTCTCCTTCATGTTTTAGAGCTTTGCCAGCTCCAGCACAGGTGAGTCAAATGATCATTACTGGTGAAGATGCTTGATAATGAGCGAATCATTAGATTCATCTGCTCCTGCAGGGAGTAATCTAAAACATAAAGAAAAGGCGGTACTCTAGGTGAGGTTTGAGAAGCACTGACCTGCATCATTTGTGATTGTTGATGGCAGACATAAGAGGAAGCCTGTTCACTAATATGTCACAACAAATAGTGCATTGGTATGACGTTGCCTTAATGCAGACCAGTTAGATCTCCAATATTAACCCCTGTCCACCATCAAAAGCATCGACAATAGGCATATAAGCATCGAAAGTGGACCCTGCACTAATGGAAGAAAGTTGTTTGGTCCAATGGCCACCGATAGATAGCAAAAGGATGATCTGCGAGAAGAAGTATGTGTGATTTTATCATGTTGGAATATGGGGACATCATGAGAGAAGAGTGTTTGCACCAGAGGGTGCACCTGGTCTAACACGTTTCATATTGTTTGCCTGTTGCACTTCCATGACTGGAACTTCCATCAATAACTGGGCCGTACGAGTTAAATGAAATGCCTTCCCATACCATTACAGAGCAACTACCATACTTAACAGTTGGCAGCAGACATCATGTCTTGAATGCCTTCTTTGGCTTTCTTTAAAAATACTCTTGTCCAGATGTATTAAAAAGAGTAAAAGATGACTCATCAGAGGATATTACTTGTCTGAATTACACAGAGGTCCAGGTTTTGTGTTCTTTACACCATGAAATATGCTTTTGCGCATTATACTTTGATACGAATGGTTTCTGATTGACAGCCAAACCATAAATATCGGCTTTGTGAAAAACTGAGCAAACTGTTTGGGACAGCTGCAATCCTCATCTAGTTTTGAAAGGGAAGTGCTGCCAGTTAGGTCTATTTTGAGCATACATACAGTATGTTGCTAATCGGCATTCTAATAAATACAAACTTCCTCTGAAAGTGAAGTGCTTTTATAATTGTGGTTTTGATGCTTCAGAGTTGAAGTCATTTTCCAGTCACACTGTACAATAAAGGTAAGACTCATGCGCTTAAGTACTGCTGAACAAATGCATGACGCATGATGATGTAATCCATGAATTAAATTCAGGATGGATCAAAAAGTCCTGTTGCTCACCATTCACAAATGATCAAGTCATGATGACGATGACAATCACAATGTGATTGGTTCACACTTAATACATCATTAATTAATTAATTAATATAAATTCACAATTACTTCATAACTTAGTTATGGACCCAAATTAGCTGGATTCCTTTTACTTTTATTAAAGGGTGATGCAAAAAAAGAGAGAATAATTGAAAAGAGAAGCTTCATATTTCTATGCGAATAGTCCCAATTGTATTTTTAGCTAATTTTACAACACGGTAGATGAACATTATTATTTTTTTTTTTGTATCTGTGCCGTTGAAAACTTTATTGCACGTGTCATATTGTGTCGCAAATCATTCGTACAATATTTCAAGTTCAGTAATGAATTTTTTCAAGGTACCAAAATAAATGTACAAAAGAATTTGATTGTATGTGCTGCTGAAAGCAGTGCAAAGTAGCACAGCAAAGAAAGATCCAAGACCAAAATCATTTAGCTGGGATAAGTTTGATGTGAATGATCGCATCTGTTTAAGCTCAACATAAGTGCCAAAAACCTATTCAGTGAATGGTACAGAAGAGAGTAAAAGACTCATAGAGTGTTCATCATTGCTTAATCTTGACTTCTCACATTACTTATTTGATTTGTGTCTCCCAAAATGAAGTCACGTCAAAGTTCAGTCACGTCATGATACTCATTTGTACATGATAAAGCAGCACTATGTAGTTTCTTTACTCTGAAATATATCCAAGATCATTCTGGTGATACATCAACTCACAATGGGTTGAATGACACCTTTGTCATGGCCCGATGGCACCCACATCACCTTCACTGGCACTATGTACTTCGGGTTTCGAGTTGGAACCCAGGCCACCTTGGCCCCAAAAGAACTGCAAAACTTACTAGCTGCTTTACGTCATACATCACACAATCCCCCACCCCCACATCTCTCAAGACCAGCAACTGAACATAGAATGAAGCAGAGATGGAAGTGGTGGTAATGGTTGAAGCAGCGAGGAAAGCGAAGAAGGCAAAGGTGTTGTCAGAGGAGACATTTAAAAGAGAACGCAAAAGCAATAAAATAAGATCCAGGACTAGGGTCAACATTGGACCGGCTTTTACTCGCTGGCGGGAGCTGAAAGAGAAGGAAGGATGTCCGACCGATGGCGACCTGTTGTTGTAGTTGTTTTGGACAGGTAATTTCAAATTGTTACCTTAATCCTTCATTCTAGATTTAGTTCTTGCGTGTTTGAACTTTCTTTGTGTCAGACTGTGTGACTGAAATCATCTAGTATCCCGTTTATGCTCCATCAGATAATCATCTACAATGATTTATCTATCTAGAAGGTATCTGATATGCTAGCTAGGTGTCATGCTATCGCTAGCTGGCAAAAATAGCTAAACTAGTCGCCAGTCGAAATGTTTGATCATAAACGTGTACTTCACTCCCAGATTAGTACTAAAGGTAGAAGATTTGTCATGTTTTATTTCGAAAGGATAAGGTAAAGATCTGGCTTGGCATGTACTCATTTTGTTTCAGGGATTTTCTGTCCAATTCCTTGCCGCCCTCTTGTTTCATCGCAGAAGCTAATCGGTTCTGTGCATGACGATTTTGTGGTCGGATTCTACATAGGGACTAGCTATTCGAACAGCAACTGTGCATGTACACGACGTCCACTCACTTCTTAGCAGAGCAAAAATGAATTGATGCCGGTCAGGGCTAGGATTAGTAGCAGCTGTGCATGTCAGGGATGCTAACTCGCTCACTAGCGGAGCACTGCACAGTAGATAACTATAATGATAGCCATAACCATAACGATTTGAGCATTGACACTGATGAATGATATTGCTGCGTAAACATTGATGTTGTGCGTTCCATCAGTGTCAGAGCCCTTTTTTCTCTGCAATGTCATCTGCCGCGTTGAATGAATGTGAAACCCTGTGAGCTACGATGCATTTCGATTGGCAGTCAGTTTGTGCATAAAATTGCTCTGAAAGTGACCACAATGATGTCGTTTGCCATTATCACTGCCGTCACAGTTGAAGTGTAGACTTTGCTGGTGTATTTGGGTTGTCAACAAATGCACGTATTGACAGATTTTACAGCAGTTGTTACTGACAATACCGTTTATCAACTGCAGGGGGACAACGCAAGCAAATCCGGCGAAAACCACATAGTGCTGCTTTAATTCAGTAACAGTCACTAGTTACAGTTGCACGCCCAAGGGTTGAGTGGACAATGGGTCTTAGTGAATGTGTCAAACTGGTACCCACTTTCAGATATTTTTTCCAACCCCCTACATATCATATCATTTCTGCTGGGTCAGAGTTTATGTCCATCTGCCTTATGTACAACTTCTGTGCAGCTGATCATCAACTCTGAATAAAGATGGCAATGTATTTGACAGCACATCAATAGCAATACAACTTTCTACTCTCAAATCTTCCTTTTTTCCAGCTTATAATAGCTCCCTCTAAAATTTCCATATTTATTTTGGCTGGGAGAGCATTGCGCCACATCCATCCACTCCTTTACTCACTTTCAAAGATCATTCACACCACAGCCGTATTTATTCAGAATCCTCCAGAGCCACCCAACAATTATTTTTCCATCCTCTATGTATTTCCTCCACCGAGGGGCATTATTTTGTGAAACCTTGAGGAATGACATACCCCTCCCCCTCTCCCCTCATTCGGATCCCTTTTTTTTTTTGGCTGGCTGCAGCAGAAATTGGCAGTGGTCTGGTGGATAGAGGTCAGTGTTGGCCTTATCTCCTCTGACACGGGCTCCTCAGCTGTGGCCAGCCACCCCTGTCCTGTCCCTGTAAGATCCCATTAATGTGAGCAGTGTTAGTCTCTGCTGCACAGGTCCCACTGAAAATGTCCCTTCCCCCCCCAACCCAAGACTCCCGCTGGTGCACAAGAAACAACCCTGGAAATAGAAAAAAAAAAAAAACTTCCTTCTTTGTATAGCAGCAGGTATGAAATGAAACAAAATGATAACATGTTACATGTGCAGGTGTGATTATCTTTAGCTCACCTTTTGAAAAGATGGAAGAAGGTGAGTACATTATCCTGTGGGTTCGCTAGCTCCGGCGCCTCCCTCCCATTTCCTGTGAAAGAAATTGACCAATCTCTGAACTGAGACAGTCCATCCTCGGGCCTGAACGCTGCCTGACAAACCCAGTTTCTGCACATAGCAAGCACAAGGCAAAGTCAAACACATTGCTGCCAAGGGCAATGTGTTTGCCCTCCATGTATCAGTCATAAGAAATGCTCAGCTCTGACCCTGGATCAGATCCTTTTCCACAAACAAGCAGTGGTTGCAGCAAGATGTTGAGTCAATTGTTCACGGTGGCTGTTTTATATATGCATAACTATCCTCGCTATCCTAGGGTTTAAAAAAAAAAAAAACTAAATTTATCTAGGAAACCAAGTGCTGGATGACATTCATTTTAGTATGGCGACAATCTCTTAAATCATAATTACCAATCTTCCATGGTGTCCCTCATTCAATTCCCTCTCCCCTCTATTCTCCCTGGTCAGATTGGCAAGCCCGCCGGCTTGACAAAGGGTTTGGTTAGGAGAGTCTGGTTTCTGGTGGAGTGGCAGAGCTGTAATTAGGAAATCGTGGCCTGCCAGGTGATGTATACAGGGGGAGAATGCTGAGGGGAGGGGGGTCGGAGAGTCCCAGGAACTCTGCTTCTAGGTGTGTGCGCCGTGCTCACATGTGCATGGTTTAGTGAGGAGCACATGTAAACCATCAACATGCATACGTGTATGTTGTCTCCAGGGGAAGTATTTGCACATAAGCACATGTGCTCGGGTGTATTGTGAATGTGTATTTATGAACAGATGTTTGTGAACAAATATACTGTATATCTTTATTAGTCAGTCTGGGGGATTTTTTGTCTGTCGGTGTATGCAGGTGTGTTCCTTTATAATTTGTGTGTGTTTTTTGCTTGTGTTCACATTTGTATAAACATAGAACATATTTATGTGTGTGTGCATTGTGAAAATGACAGTGTTTTAATACATAGTACATTTCAAAATTGGTATGCAGATCTTGCTCTCAGAGAGTTCCGCTGAATGGTAATATAATTGGATTACCATTAAATTTCTCAAGAAAAATATCCCTGATGCAAATATATGATGCTTGAAACTCAGATCTCTTTCTTTCCATTGCATTTTATTTTAACTCAGTCCAATCATTCAGCTCAGCTTTGAATTTTGCAATATCTTTTTGCATATCTTTGCCAAATGCAGTCGATTGGTTTTTGTTCTACAAAAAAGTGGACCCCCTTGTTAGTGTGAGGATGGGCTTTAATTTGCTGAAACATTGGAAGCATTATCCAATCAAAGAAGAATTTGAGTTTACTTATTTATCAGAGGGGATATGAGTATTGCGCATTCAGGAATCCATGATAGTGAAAATGATCAAATTTTGTTAGTTTGACGGTGAAACACTTGGCTGCATTTCTTTAGCATGCAACTATCTTTTTTGGGACCATTTTTCCAATATATTTTTTTCTTTTTTCTCCAATGTGGAATATGCAATGTATGTTCAGGCGTACTCAGTCCTCTGCCGATTTTGCTTTTTTCAGACAAGCCTGTGCTCTCCCCCATAAGGACAGAGACAGCCTTATGGGTCCACCGGCTGAAGTGTGCAAACTTCACAGTTAATGCTTCGCTTTGCTGGTTGGGTCTCTTGCATGGAATGACACAAGGAAACAACATTGTTGTTGCAGGGTTGTAATACTTTGGTTTTGAGGATACCTCTGCATATGGCCACATTTAGCTTCTATATATATATATATATATATATATATATATATATATATAGCACCCTCCATAATTATTGGCACCCTGATTAAGATGTGTTCTTCAGCTTCTAATAAATACTTTGTACAACCCCCTTTTGCCAACAAAACAGCACCTAATCTTCTCCTATAATGTTTCACAAAATGGGAGAATACAGAAAGAGGGATCTTCGACCATTCCTCTATGCACAATCTCTCTAAATCATCCAGCGATCTGGGCCCTCTCCTCTGCACTCTCCTCTTCAGCTCACTCCACAGCTTTTCAATGGGGCTGAGGTCTGGGGACTGAGATGGCCATGGGAGGAGCTTGATTCTGTGTCTGATGAACCATTTCTGTGTAGATTTGGCGACATGTTAAGGGTCATTATCTTGCTGAAAGACCCAGTGATGACCATCTTCAGCTCTCGGGCAGAGGCCACCAGATTTTGATTTAAAATGTCCTGGTATTTCAAAGCGTTGATGATGCCATGCACCCTAACAAGGTTCCCAGGGCCTCTGGAAGCGAAACGGGCCCAAAGCATCACCGATCCTCCCTCATACTTCGCAATGGGCATGAGGTGCTTTTCTGCATACTCATCTTTTGTGTTCCGCCAGACCCTCTTAGAGTGTTTGTTGCCAAAAAGCTCTATATTGGTCTCATCTGACCAAAGCACACTGTCCCAGTTGAAGTCCCAATGCCGCTTAGCGAACTCCAGATGTTTACATTTATGATTGTGAGCGAGAAAAGGTTTTTTCCATGCATGCCTCCAAAACAGCTTGTTGGTATGTAGATAGCGCCTGATGGTTGTTTTGGAGACTTTATGACCCGAAGGTGCAACCATTTGTTGCAATTCTTTAACAGTGAGCTTTGGAGAACTTTTTATTTCTCTTGTCATCCTCCTCACTGCAGGTGGTAACAAAATAGCCTTGCGTCCTCATCCATGCTTGTTTAGCACTGTTTCAGTTGTTTTAAACTTCTTAATAATTCCTCTGACAGTGGATATGGGCAGGTGCAGGCGAGTGCCTATTTTCTTGTAGCCATTGCCTGACTTATAGAGGTCGACTCACATCTGCCTTACTTGAATGGTATGTTCTTTTGTCTTTCCCATGTTGAAGAGTGGATAAGAGAAATGGCTTCTGTGTCACCTCATATTTATACCCCAGGGAAACAGGAAGTGATGATTTACTAATTAAATGTTCCTAGATACTCTGATCAACGTTGTAAACTACTGTAGAATGACAGAAATACTTCAATTACATTTAATTCCCAGGAATTGTTAGGGATGCCAATAATTGTGGAACAGGTCATTTTATGAAAAAGAATTATTTCTTAGTCAGGGATTCTGTTTTTCCCTGAAAATTCACTTGAGTTGAAGGTTACATTTTTCTACGACTTTCAGTGTGAGAGTATACTTCTGCAATAAAAATTGAATTTATTTTAAGGCTTGTAACACAGCTTAACCAGGGGTGCCAATAATTATGGAGGGCGCTGTATATATATATATATATATATATATATATATATATATATATATATAAATTAGTGGCGGCTGGTGAACTGGTGACAGGGGAGGCTCAAAACAATCCCTTGAAATGAATGATTGGTCATGACGTGTTTTCAATCATTCATTTAAGTTACCATTACGGAAACTCTGAAAAATGTCAACATGATTAGTTGTGGCCAGTTTTCATTTATAACGCATACCAGTCAACTCTCACGCATTCAGTGTGAGTTTAAGTGGCATATTTACGTTCCTCTGCAGTAGTTAGAAATTATTTAATCAACGCGTATGTAAGAGATTCTCGGGCGGAATTGAAGTCCTTGCGCACTGGAGGGGTTGGAAGCAATGGAATTGCAGAAAGACATTTCAAATGATCTTATTGCATTTAAATGATCATGAAACACATGCATTGCTTCCAACCCCTGAGTAAAGAAAAGCGTGTGAAGTCCAGAGTCGTAATTGGGTCAGTACAATGCAGGATTGGCAACAAATAGTACATTTAAGGGGGCCTATTATGCTCTACGGAACAAATGAAGAAGTGGCAGCTTCGATATATTTTCAAGGAGAATCTGCGGCTAGCTAGGCAAACAATTTTTGTTAGTATTTAAATATTTTAACTGAATTCCAAGTGCAACGTTAGTTACATTTGTATGGCTTGGCTGTCAGACGAGTTAGTCAACTAGCTAAGAGCCACTCTCAAAACTACAAAGCTAGCATGCACTCAGTACCTTTCCATAATCATTGTGTAGTTTATTAGCAAGCAAGATAGCTACTGAATTGGCTATGAATTTCGATATTGTCGCTTGTTTAGGCAGAGGCAATGTATGTGACACGTAGGAACAGATAGAATGGGTGACCATTTTCCGTCGGCGGTAACGAAGGCCGTCGGTAACCTCACCTTTCAATATTTAATTGCCCAATCCTCCTGCAGTTTACTTTGCCTGATTAGCAAAAGTTGCTAAGACAAATTGGTAGCATGACCATTAAATTTATTTTGATGGCACTGTTGCACATTGTATCACAAAGTTTTCCTCTGAAAATAAATGGCAACATAAAATGTCCATATATCTAAAAAAATCTGAAGTTATGAAACAGTAGCTCCCACAATGTCTCAGATTTGCGAAAATGAGTTGGCAAGGCTCAATAAGCAGTAAGGTAGAAGAATCCATTCAATATTCTGAATATAGTTGCTGTGAAAGGTGCTGTGAGGCATGATGCACAGCAGAGTGACAGCGTAATAATCGGAATAAATAAAAAATTCCTAGCGGATGAAAGTTGGTGAAAGTTTTCGATTTTTTGCAGTTATCGCCATCCTTGCAGTGTCACATCAATTTTATAAACATCGCCAATAGGCCATCATTTGGTCATTAGCAATTCTTCATCATTACAGGTGGTCTTGGTTTTTCAGTCAATAAATTGTTAGATTGTTAATCAGGTGAACTTGGTCGCAAACAGTTTAAGAGCTATTATGGAGTGAAGGGTGATGTAACTGAAGGCCTCCCTAACCTCTGTTCGCACGCCACTGGTTTTCGGGGAATTCAGTTGTGAAAAAGTAGCACTGCCATTCACAGTAAATGGAATATTCAGCTAACAGTTGCTGCTATACAGACACTAGTCAAAAGTCTTTATTAATGCAAGAAACTCAATTCTAAGCAATGTTAAACTTTTATAGCAACTGTTTGTCACACTTCTTTGTGAATGTAACTACCATCCTTGTTTAGCCTGCAGATGTTGCCTCTCCATTCTTATTTGGTGGGTTACTAGCTACCTAGTTACTTAGTCAGTCATCTGTGTTTAGAGACATGTCAGAGGCCGGGGGATTTTGACATCCTGGCTCTCTGTTGACACAGAGACAGGTGGCTCTGTTCATAGGCCAATTAGAACAGAGTTAATTTCATTGTAGGGACGCCCACTCAGAAAAACCTGATATTCAAACAGGACAGGAATTAACCCATTTAAGCCTAGCGTCTTCACATGAGGACTGTTAAGAAAAAGTGTCCTGTTTGAATGACTGTTAGAGTGGTATTTTGAAGTATAATAACATTAAAAAGTAAAAAAAAAGAAAATTCAGGCATAAATGGGTTAAATTGACCTGAAATCATGGAATTTTGTTTAACTCTTATTTATTTTTGCTGAAAAGTTTATAAAAACATACAAGAATATCAGAACTTGGAAAAAAAAAACTGCAGAGCAAATCCCCTTTGAATAAAAGAATGTGCTTTTCCCCTCAAAATTTAGGCAAAACTGTAGCCTTTTGTGTGTCAATAGGTGATCATCTGTCCAGCATATTGACCAAGGGATCACAGGCTCAGATATCTCCAGGCCTGTCAACGCATGTGCACGTCCACACATAGATAAGCACACATGTATGCATGTATACAAGCAGCCACAAACACGCATACAAACACACACTCACTTATAGTCACGCCTCATAAATAAAGTAGAAAGCTTCAGCTCTCATCTGAGGCCCTGTCTATGAGTCAGAAACCACCCCCACCTCCTTCAAATGCTTCACAATCTCCCCCCTCCCCACCCTACCCCCACCCGCACCTCCACCCCTTTCCCACTCTCAACCCCCCAGCTCCCCCCTCTGGTACTGCAGGAGTGGAAGCGTTAATTAAAGTGAACGCCGAGGCCTGTCAGGAAGCCATGTGGGGGCCTGTATACTTCCACCTGCCTCCAATTCACTCAGCCAAGAATATCCATCGCTCCACATCCAGTCCTGCAAAAGACAGGCCTCTCATCTATATTCATTCCCCATCCACGAGTCCCTTTCAGCTGCCACCTCTCCCCCCACGACCCCTGCTCGCTGCTGCCTCAACTCTCTGCTGTTCCCCTACTCCCCCTCAGCTTTCACAGGCCCACACAACCTACCAGACGGCCAACAAATTCTTTTATTTCTGAGTAGAGAGCGCTCTTGCTTCACCATTGATGCCTTTTGTCGGCCTTCACTTGATGACCGGCCTCTTTCACCCACTCTGGCGGCTGGAGGTCCAGCTGCCTGGCAGAGATGGCGCGTAGAGATGGAAAACACCTGGCGGCTGATTGGGAGTAGCGGCGTACCTGATACTGGGAGCCTTCTGTCCACACAAGGGTATGTTTTTCATGGTTGTCTGATGGAACAATACTACATTAACCTGGATACTGTGCGCATCTGTCACATGTGATCCTTTGTGTGATATTACCACTTATCATCATGTATACATTACTGAGCTACACTCATACACATGTAAAAATAATGTGCACTTACAGCTCATGCACTTGCAAACATGCAAATGTGTGCTCACATTTGTTCACATGCACAAGTATACACACACACACACACACACACACACACACACACACACACACATATATTTATTTCATGCATGAAAGCAAGAGTGTTCTGTCATGTAAAAACACACATACACACACACTCTCTCTCTCTCTCTCCCTGTCTCTCCCCCTCCCTCCTTAGCTAGTGTGCCTGTGCTCCCTCCAGCCCCAATAAAAAGCATATTTGGCATGGTGTAGAGGTCCTTGAGGGGTGTAATTGTTTTGGGAAGAAGGTCATTTACCGTTGTGTCTTTCCCCCGAGGTGAGAACAGGGCAGGGCAGGGCTGATTTAAACTACCATGCCTCTTCCTTATTGCCACACGCATTCAGGTCCCCGCAGACTGTGGCCTCGGCCCGTGCCGTGAAATATGACCGAGCAGACCATGGAGCATGCTCAGTGCACACCTTCTCTCAGGGGCGGGGAGACTGGGGGATGCTCACCCTCCGCCTCACTCACTTATCAAGGAAACGGCTCTGCTCTGGAATCTTACAGCCGGACAGATGATTTAACAGCGAGTGAACGCCTCATAACCACATAAATGAATAAACAATTTCTGTGCTGTAATGCAAAGAGATTTTGTTTTCAGCATTGGGGATCATGCTGGATGGCTGGCAAGGCTTTTAGGAAGAGGTTTGCTTAAAAGAGGTGACGCCTATTGCCGTAATTTTTTTTCACTTACTGACCTACTCTTTAGAATAATGTCACAGATGCGAATTCATCTGCACATCCCATGGAGTTATTTTCATTGCAGTGACCCCCCTTCTCCTGTCTTGTTTCGGACAAAGGCTGTAAACCGCACTACTTAGGGCAGTTTATAGGACCCCAGGCTTCATTTCAAACCAACTGCCCACAATGAGGCTTTGCCGGGTCTCCTTCGCTTCATTTCCACCAAGCAGTCTAATTCAGGTCAGTTCAATTCGATACACATTAGAGCAATTATTTCTGAGTTTCCATTGTGGAAAACCTGTGGATGGTAAAAAAAGAACCATTCAAATTCTTCCCATTTTTGTTATTTGTCTGTTGACGCACCTTGCACACAAAAGGACACAAAAAGGTGCAAGAAACACTGCAGCCTGTGCATTAGTCACAAGAGAATGATCACTTAACAAGGACTAGACACAAGCCTGCCACTTACATGTGGATGTGGCAATTACCATCTGATAACAACGCTGGGTACATTCAATAGTTCTGTCTTCAGTGGAAATGCGAACCAGATCTTGAGTTTAGATACCGATCTGTACAGGTTACGGACAGGTTCTAAAGGTACTGTACCCAACGTTTCAGGAGCACGTACAACTCTTGAGAGATGGTGCTCACTAGCACCACCCTGGCTTGCTCCTATATAAGTAAAACAAATACCTTTTATGCTGTGTTCCATCTTCATCTACTCTGACTCAGTGACATATATAGAAATGCTCAAGGTGTTACCTTTATTGTGATACCAAGATTATTGAAATGGACCAAGCAGTTGCCGAGATATACTCATTTTATTGTGGGCATGTCATTTTCGAGCCAGAGGCTCAGGGCTTTAGAGGTTAATTTCAGGCAACAAAACTATTGGTTAAGCTTTAAGCTCTGAAAATATTTGATTAGCTTTAGGAAAATATCATGGTTTGGGTGAAAATAGACCCTTTTACAATGTTAACCCACACCTTTAAAAGCAGGGGTGGGGAATTACGGTCCTGGAGGGCCGGTGTGTAGTCAAGTTTTTATTTCTATCAATTACCCTGACTAATTGAGTTAATTGATTGCATACACAAATACAGATTTGTGCAAAGATTAGATCAAAAAAAAAAGTTTTACGCAGGGAGATAAGAACAGTGTTTGGTGGTCATTCATGATAAATTAAAGAAACAGCAGCTATGGAGGAGAGAGAGGACACATCGTATTGTGATAGCTTAGATGTCATAAAAAGAAGTAGACATAAACAGAAAATAAGTAGATATGTTGAATGCGATCCGTATCTTATGAAAAATACAGATTTCTTGACTGAATTGAAAGATTTGCCAGCCATAGAGGCTTTAGATATTAGCAATTACCTTGTTTGCCAGACCTATCTCTGCTCAAAACAGCAAACAATAATATACAAAAGTATGGAGGCAAACAATGTCTCTGACATGGGTTTACTAATCCCGGTAACCGAGATTAACTGTAGGGGCTCTAAATTTGTAGACCAGGCGCGGCGCGGTGCAGGCGCAGCGAATGGGGGGTGCGCCGCGCCAACGGGGTGTGTCCAGGCGTATGTTGCAATTTCGTTCCCGGCGTAGCCTGGCGCAAGTACTCCTCTGTCCCACCTCTGTCCCGCCTTCCTGCACAAGTGGCAAAGAAGGCATGTTTGGGTATAACGCAGCCGAGTCAAATCTTCACCAGTCAAATGAGCTCCTCTCCTCACCTTTAATGTGTTGGATATAAGCCTCTATATATAAGCCTCTGTCATATATCTGCATGATGCGTTAATGTTGCATTTTGCTTCGCTGCTTCAGGCATGTTTTCTGCACCACATACGTCTATATTAAGCATTACAAATATGAGTTAGCTGGCTAGCTAGGGCATTCGCAAATTATTACCATTAGCAAACTTAAATGGAATTTCAAAACTAAACTACGTCAGATCATTCAAGCTTATGAAGTTGGAATGAAATACGACGGTTGCTTATTGGGAAGAGAAACGATGGATAGCGTGTTCTTATTATAACACCCTGTTGCTGCTTAAAATGTTGAGATTAACATGCATGGACAACAATGCAAGATAGGTTACACATTTATTTTCGATATGTGATCAGCACGACATCATAGTAATCAGGTTGTATTTCTTTCCCCCACTAAAAACGACCTAAGTGACAATAATAGTAGAGTATTGAGCTGCTTGCACACTGGATGCGAAACAAATTCTTCGCACGACAGATTGCGTTGAACGCAGTGTCTCGTGTCTGAAAGTCTGACAGGGTTTTAATATATCTCCGTGTCTGACAGTCGATTATTGTTTTTAATTTCTCCAAATCTACTGGCTCTTTTAGATATTAAACGTGAATGTTTTGATAAGAGGGCTCAGTTTCTCAAGATGAGTACCCAGAATTTCAATCAATGTTCCTGTTAAGCTCTGCTCAATAAAGTGAGTCGACATTGGCACAGGACAATGTGCAATGCCACCGTGTCTGACAAAAAAAAAAGGACGATTAGAACAGATTGATAACGAAATAAAGAATAAAAAGAAACATTTTAACAACAGAACATCCATTGAACACTTCGATTTATTTATTTTCGATCATTTTTTTTGGATGTTCCATTTGTTGGTGATATATTTTATTCTTTATTTCGTTATAAATGTGTTCACATATCAATACTTTTACTTTTTACTGGCTGCTGGACATGGAGTATTTTGCATTTTTCATCGGACAGTCTTGATCGTGCATGCGATAATTAATTCACACTGTCAATGGTCATGGAATTGATTTGCTCACTGACTACAAGTACTATTTTATCTCTGGTGTGGAAATAAAGCGTGAATCCGTTCGATCCATCTGACTAATTTTCAAAAGAGAGACTGAATAAAGACTGTTGTCGGAAGAAAACAGATTGAACGGAAGAAAACAGACGAATAGGCTAAAAAGACCAAGAAAAGTCGATAGCTATCAATTTGCATTTTGTGAAGGTCGAACACAAACATGGCCAAGTTTGCACGTCTAGTAATTCCTGGAATACTCGGAAAAATTAGAACTTTTATGACTTTCGGACACGGAGCTATATTAAAACCTTGTCCGACTATTGCGTCTTTGCATTGTCTTTATCTGTAATCAGTCGAGCGAAAAATTTGTTTCATGTCCAGTGTGCAAGCGGCTTTACTGAGCAAAGAACAGAAGCATGCTATATTGTTTGTGGTTGGCTGAGAAAGATGTGAAGTCGTTAGTTTGCATCACAGATTCAGCTGCGTTGATTAAGCCAGGTCAAGTTTCCATTATGCATGCCAACCGCCTTTGATCTGACATCAGGACAATCGATGTAGATACTATAATTTATGTCCTTTTTCAGATAGTTACATTAGATAGTGGTTCCTGTTGTTATTTATTGCATTGAAATGTGTCTGACATTCTGGAAACCTGCCTGTGAGATTTCAGAGACGTGTGCGCTCTGTTCGCCGGTCAGCGAAATTACCACTGCACAGAAATTAAACCAGGTTGGAGCTGGCGAGTTTTCTGCACAACTCCAGCGGAGACTTTTTCTACGAAATTGTCACTGCATCTTGATGAATATGTGACACCTCCCCCTGTACGTCGCCACACCCATCTCGGCGCATGTTCGTCTACCAAAGGCTGTGCACGGTGTTGCACCTCACGGAATTACCACTGCGCGGGCTGCGCCACGCTACGCCACCTGCGCTGCGCCAAGAAACTAGAGCCCTAGGAGTCCAGTCTACTGAGTCAACATCCTTTAAAGTGCTGGGACAGCCTAAAGAGACCAACAAATCCCTCATTAGACATTTCGCCCCACAAAACATGTATCATTGTCAGGTCCAGGACTACAAACACCAAAAAAAACCACCACTTTAACGTAACAAACTAAGGAAACAGCTGACTGTAAGCTAACGCTACATAAACAATGCCACAACTGGTCACTTACCATTGACAAAGTGGCCACTGCACACACAGACATTATCCAACTCTTCCCATCTGCAGACGAAGGTTAAAAATCCACCTTTCAGGGCATTTTGCGGCCAACGTTTTGAAACTTTCGGCACTCGATAAACGTTTCTTGGTTGGACTGATTTGAACAACCATAAATGACACAAAACATCGGGTGCGTCTCAAAGCATAGGCTGCATCCTGTGAAGGCTGCATTTTTAAGGGTCGACACTTAATTCCGTCCGCCAAACTAATGTAACATCATGTTATCTCTGTTAAACAGCTTTGTTGTCAGCAAGTCGTCACTGCTATCCCTAACTTTAACAATTACTCTGAACCTAAACCTGCCCTTCAATCCTGCCTTAAATGTCAGTTTAGTGGATAGAAGTAGGTGTTGACCCCTAAAAATGCTGTGTTCGAAGGATGCAGCCTATGCTGTGGGATGAACCCATTGGCATTTAATCGTTTGTTGGACTGCTTCTTCAGGAGAAAACTACTTCTTGCCCTCCATCTGCATTTCCTGCCATGGTGACGCAGCGCCGTGACGTCATATGCAAACAAGCTTTTGGACAGAAAAAGGCTTGTGACTAGCTCGATTCTCATGCCTGACTGGACTAACTCTAAAGTTCAATTTCTTAGCAAATAAAAAAACATTGCTTCAGCTAACAAGTGTCCCTGTTTTCTTATTTCCCCCTTTGAAAGAAAATGTACCTTTTAAACTATGTTGAAAGATGGCTGAAAACTATTCAAATGCCCTCCTTTATTTTTCTTTGCTGTGCCTGCGCACTAGACAGATAATTTCCTGGCACACTGTATTGCGAATCATGCACAAAATGAAGCGTGATTATGAAGCTCAGAGCAACGGCATCTGCGCACTGGTTTCTGATTTTGCATTATTATAGGATTGATTATTTTAATTAAGCCACTCACCTCTTCACTGAAGAGGATGTAATATCACTTTCACGAATGTACAGTAATTGTTAAATTTGTGGCAATATGTATTTGAAACTAGAATTTCATCCTTCAGCCCAGTGAAATCAGGGCAATAAACTGTGAATGTGATTGATATTGAGAGGATTTGATGGTAATATTTCACAATAAGGGTACATTAATAAACATTGATTAATAGGGTAGTAAGCATCAACTGTCGGTGAATTCACAGCAATCAATGCATCAGGGTGTTAAATAAGCATCATGTAACCATTATTAACCATTTATTAATGTTCTTTCACACTTTTATTGTAAAGTTGAAAATATCCTTTAAGTAATGCTTCAAACTATTAAACTATTCAATAATGTATAAATTAATACTTTAGTTTACTTGAACATCATTAGTAAATGATTAGTCAACAGAAGTTAGCTGTTAATAAACAGCCGATGCTTCTAACTGCATTAACTATTGATAATTCATTTATCCTTATTTTAAAGTGTTACCAATTTGCAATGGTCTTTTTTCTTTTGAGGAAGGCTCACTTATTAGCTTAGTACTAACCAGAGTTAATGGTCAGCATATTTAGGGACTGGTAGGTTCTGTTCTTATTCAGTATGGATAGTTTAATTGTTATCTCCGTCTTGCAGCTTATGTTATGTTATAGTTTGGTTTGTTTGTTAGTCTTGTCAAAGGTTTAGGGTAAACTTTGGAGTGGATTCAAACCAAAGGGTGGATGCACAAGTTATTTTTCACTTTTTGTTGACATTGCGAGATAGGGAATTTAACCTTGTTAGAGACTGAAATTAGATACTGACCATGTGGTGAACAAAGACCTACTACTGCAGTGCCTGGTCCAGTCTGTAGGGGACAACTGTGACCTCATCAATATACACTACAGGCCAGAAGTTTGGAAGCCAATACAGGTCAAAAATTTGGAAGCAACATCAAGTTTCTGTTCAAATGGCCTTTCTTAACCCTTTAACTGCCTGCTCCCTTTTGGTCAAGCACAGTTTGAGTCGCTGTATTAAATTAAAAGATGTGTTGAACTTAGCCTGATGAAGCCTCCTCCAATAATCATTTGCAGTCTGTAATGCTGAAAAAAAATCTGATCTGTTAAGTTCAACACATCTTTCAATGAGAAATAGTGACTCCAAATGTGCTCTACCAAAAGGTTGAGCAGGCAGTTAAAGGGTTAAAAACCAGAATGAAATCTATGGATTTTGGGATGTATGTACTGCATGATTAGACTTTTCTTTCCTTGACATGCACCATTTTCCTCTATTTACCTTTAGGTACTGTATATATTGATGTTACCAGACCATTGCTGAATAAATGTGAACAAAAATAAAGGAGGGGCTTAGGTTTTGGGCTGAGAAGATTTGCAAGAGTCACAACTTCAGTGATTTGGTAAAAACCAATCACAGTTTGCGTTATTCACGTTATGTCATGGTTTACTGCCCACCGGATGCCAACGGCAATCCGGCTGGCACTAGGACCATGGGCCTAGTAATATGGCCCAGATAATTTGAGTAAAAATGTATTCTGATAAGTGACTCTTTGTATATTAATCTTGTTTATTTTGTTGCAAAGTATGCCAATGAAACTATGATCTTTTTTTGTACAAATTTGATCTTGCTTCCAAACTTTTGGCCTGTAGTGTATGTAATTCCAATTAGGAACAAGCAAGTCAAATTTAGCCAAAGTTACCCAAGGCATGGATTATGCGGTTCCTGTAAATGCACAATACTACAGCAATTGCCAGGTGTGCATATTTACAGAAATACTGTGGTTGTAATTTATAGCATATGTATGATCCCTCAGTGCACTCTGGAATAAAAGGAAATACGTCAGTGGTAGACATTTCCTAGATGAGCCTCATAATTTTGTCATACATCCAAATACAAAATTTCTATTTTTATGAGCGCAAGAGCAGAGGTACTAGCTAGCACATATAGCATTATATGACCTTCAGGCAGCATTTCATATTTATCTGCCGAAATGGGGGTAGTTTAGCCATTCCAGAGTCGAGAGGAGTGTAGTAAGCATTCGTCCCCTCAGTACTGATCCATACAGGAAGCAAGACGTGAGATGTGTGAATAACGGATGTCAATAACACTTCTAAAAATGCTATTGCTGTGGATTTGGCTTTAATGATTGAACAAGGATCAAAACATTAAACCCATTTTTCACTGTTGCGCTTTGAACAGTTTTTATGAGTATTATTACCTTTTCCTTGTTCACCATGTTTGCTGATTCAGTGTTACCATAACCTCCCTGTCTCTCAGTTTTGGAAGGATTTGGCTGCATGACAGCCCACCTCCACAATGACACCTCCAAGGGCCCTTTCCTTTTGCTGCAATTGCAGAAGCTACAGGTGATGCTTCATCTCTGGGACATTGCCGCTTTGCTTCAGTCCTTCGGTGGAAAAGGTATCCAACGGCAACCTTTCCCAATCAAACAATCTGTGCCTGTTTCTCTTAAACACTGCAATTAGAAGTGTTAATCCACATCTACCACTTAATTGGATCGCAGATATCAGCCATTGACAAAGACGGGTTCCCCGTCTCATTTTAGTTAAAGGAGGATGGCTGACTGCTAAATGCCACATGGCGCTGAATTCTCACGGATACCCATTGTTTTCAGCTGGCTGCAGCATTTGTTAACTTTAATGCGTTTCGATACAGGGCTCCCCCTGAGACAAGGGGAACGTTACAGATTTGTCTTTCAGATAATTTGTTACTGTCCTAAAGCACCGGCTTCTTCTCAGTTGAGATGCAGCTATAGATGCTGTACTTTGAAATAAATATGCAATCCCTATCGCAGAAAATGATACATTGATGTCTCAAGGTCCAGCTCAACATAGTTAGCGAGAGAAATGTGAGGAATAAGAGAGCTTACAATGCTGCAGGTACGAGCACTGATTACAAATGAGGAGATGGAGTGTTCTTTCCTTGTACTATTGAATGCTTTAATGTCCATTCACAGACACAAGAAAAAGTGAAATATACAGTCAGGTCCGTAAATATTTCAAAATTCAGCTAGGTTAATGTTATCTTAACATGTTGGGAGTTAAATTGATTAATGAATATGAACTTGAAATGGACAATTTCAGCTTTGATTTGAGCATATTCACTTCCAAAATGGATGAACTACAGGACTATCAATGCTCTGGCTGGCCAGAAGTTGTCATTAAGATTTAGATTTGCTCATACCTGAGAGCTTATGATTGAGAACTTATGATTATTGCTGTGATTAATATGTTTCAGCTGGCAACCATACTTTTAATTAACCCTGAATGATGCAGTGTGTAGCTTCTCATTTCTTGAAAACCAATGTCAGGAAACATGTGCCATGGTTGTAAAAAAGATGTTACTGTGTTTCAAGAGGGGAAAATTATTGGCCAGGATCAAGGAAACGCTAAGTAACCACTTGGCATAAAATTTTTACATAAATATAATACAACACTTCATTTTTCTGAGTGAACAAAACAACTAAGGAGATTGCTGAAAACACTGGAATTGGGTGAAAAACTATCCAATGCATTATGTGATGAACCATCTATATTACGAAAATAAATAATAAAAATCTTGAATGATCATGATCAGAGACCGTACAATGGTCTTGGTGAAGTCTCATCATAAAAAAATGATAGTAGAACTCTAATTGTCTAGTTGTGAGGGTAAGAGCATTTCTACAGCCAAAATGCCACTAGACCTCGCAGGATGGGGACTAAACAGCTGCGTGACAACAAAAAAAGACACCTGACTGTGAGGCTAATCATCAAAAATGACTTCAGTTTGCTAGGGAGCATAATGATTGGACGGAGGACCAATGGAAAAAGGTCATGCAGTCTGACAAATCTAGACTTACCCTGTTCCAGAGCAATGGGGTGTGTCTGGGTAAGAAAGGAAGCCCACAAAGCGATACACCAGACATGCATAGTGCCTTCTGTACAAGCCTCTTGTGGCAGTGTTATGATCTCAGGTTGCTTAAATTCGTCAGGTCTGGACTCCGCAACTTTGTTCAGCAATAAAATGAAGTCAGCAGACTACTTGAATGTACAGACTGATCATGTGACCCCATCGATGGAGTCCCAGCCTTAACTAAGTAAAAGTCTTTGGGTTATGAATGAGAGGTTTTCAGAGTGGTTTGACTCAGTCATCATCAATACAAAATCTCAGCTTAAAACGAAAACAAATGTTGTAACATTGCATAAGGTTGTTGAAACATTGGCATGATAAACGTGAGCCCAAAAATTGTCTAAAGATTGGTATTCTAAGAATTGTGTCAATGTGAATTTAATACAAAAAGTTCAGAAATTAAAATTTTTAAATGACCTCCTATGAGCACAGATTTTTGGACAGGAAGCAGGCAGTGCATCTCAACCTGACACGTCTGGCATTCTCAATGGACAGGTTTGCTGCCTTCTAATTTTAAGGAGTTGCACAAAAACCTTGCAGTGCTCATTCTGTTTTGTAGATACCATTGGAAAAGCAATCCACCACTCACTAGACTCCTTCCCTAACCCTTCTCTGCATGTGAAACAAATACACAACATTTCTATACCGTTCTCTCCTGCTTCCCACTCAGCAGAGAGCTCTCTGTATTGCAAATTAGAGAGTTCTCTTCAACATTTCTTGTTGTTCCACATTGAGGTGAATGATATGCGGCAAGGATATCAGGTATAATCCACTACCTGATTATATGACCTCTATTTATATTCCTGAGCTCGCAGCATGGCTAGAACTTGGTGGTCTGAGATGCCTCTTGTTTTGAACTACTCCCAACCACAGGGCTTAGTGCCAATCCTGAAATCCTGAAATCAATACCTATATTCCCCAAATGCCCTTTTCAACTGTAGTTGCTTGTGGTTGGCTGAATTTCTTTTTGAGATCCTAAGCTTAAGCCAAAACAAAAACTAAGATAACCTTTTTCGTCCAACGTTGTCCAATTTTTGTTCCTAGAATGCCTCTTTCGGCTCCTGTTGGTGTATTTCTCGATTTCTGTTTAATTAAACATTTGAAATGCCTATGCTGGGTGGGCAAGCGGCTGGATAAAGGTCTTGTTTGCCCAGAGTAAAGTTACTTTGTGGTAACAAAAATAATATAGAGTAAGTTGTGCAGTGCGTGTGCCCCTGCGCATTTATTCCTCTGTCTAGTCTAGTTCAGCCAAGAGGGAAAAAGGGAGCCAATCCATCAAATAACTGGGCGCAAATGAACTAAATCTGAACATGGGCATGGAGGCTTCATTCTTGTTATTTAAAAGGCAGATGTTCAAGTGCACACAAGTGCAATCGTACATGAGCACAATGTATTAGAATATATATATTCTTAACATAAATATTATCAAGCTTATCACACCAAACAATTTTGATCCTAAATTAGGACAGCTAGTGCCATTATGTTACATTTATTTTGCCTCTCCTCCACCCTGTCTTGCTGCTGCATGTTTCAAGCTGTTAAGTTTGTCCAAATTTTAGGGCTTTCCCACTTCCCAATTCAGTATTCCACCCTTCAATATGACCTGCAGTATTGTTTGAAATTACTTTTGTACAAGTCTTAGTGAGCGCTTCCTGTACCTTTGGACAGAAATAACTGCTTTGAACGACATCCATTTTATAAATGTTCATACTTGCACATAAGTATGTTTAATGATAGGGCTCGTCATCTAGTGAAACAAGTCTAATCTTGAACACACCAATGACATGCAGAATTTTTAACAACGCATATTAGTAAGGTAATCGTTGAAACCCCTCACCATGGTTACAAGTGCGTATACACACAATACACACTGCATTTGCCTGGCTGCGTATTTGAATGAAGCCCATGAATTGCATGAAGTGTGTGAAAAGAAGCTCAACAGGACTGCCATTACAGTTGTTTGCAAGTCCTGCCAAAAACATTTCATTTTTTATATGGCTTTGCCAATTTTCGCCTGCAATATATAGTAATGGAAACACATAATTTGATTTACTGCATCCATACTCAGTCCCATCATACTCTCCAGACATAAGTCCAGAACCCAAAAACAGAAAAAAAAACAATGTTTCCTGAACTACAGATAATGTAAGGGATAAAGAAAGCAAAATATGTGATACCAACCTTTGCCCACACAGGCATAAAAATATTCTGAAGATTCAAAGTTGAAGTTAATTTAGCCCCAACTTAAGTTCACTTTTTCAGATTGTTCACCAGCATTGCATCATGAATGCACAATAAAAGTGATGCAACATTGCATACAGATTTTCCCAATATTCATACAACTGCAATATAGTCATACTCCTCTGGGCGTATTTGTTATTTTTAATATTGGAGAGAATTAATTTTTTCAATTATGAGCTAGCTTTTATGAGCTAATTAGTGATCAAATGTTGAGATCTATGCATGTAGCTAGCATGAAAAAACTTGGCGTGCATCCGAGTGCATTTGAATGGGACTTGGGTACGAAAATCTGTGCATTTGTGTGTATTTCTGTGTGTGTACGTACATGCTGTGTGTGTGTGTGTGTGTGTGTGTGCATGTGAGTGCGTGCGTGTGTGTGTGTGTGTGTACGCGTGTGCTTATGTGGGTAAATACTTCTGTCCATATCATGTTGTTGTGTTGTACGTGGATGCCCATGTGCTGGTTTGTGCCTGTGTTGGTGTATGTGTTTGTATGGATACTTGTGCAATTTTGTGTTAGTTTTTTCGAGCCGCAGCTGGAATCCATTGCTGAAGACTCGTGTCCAGACAGCAGTGATTAGCAAACACCCCTGTAGGAGTCTCTCTCTCTGGGAGAGAAGGCTGGACTGATCCTCTTCAAAAAGCCAACTTACAAATCTCAGCGCAGTCTTTCTCACCAGGAGCTGAAAACAGGCGTGTTTTGAACAGAAACTCACAGTAGTGAGGGAAGGGAAAAGATGCAAGAGGGAAAATATAGAGGGGAAAGGGAATAGGGCGAGAAAAACAGAGCCAGAGAGAGAGGAGGGAGGCAGAGAGGGGGAGAGATAACCCAGCTCTTTTTGCGCTGTGACTGAGACGGGAAGCAGACCTCCGTGGGCAAATACGGTAGCCATGGCAACGTGGCGATGAGGAACAGGAAACAGCAGAAAATAGAATCTCATTTTGCTGAGACCCGCAGTAGTGGTGCAGCACCGCGCTCCCTCCCGGAGCCAAGCAACCGAGAGAAGGAGTAAAGGAGAGAGAGAGACAGAGAGAGAGACAGAGAGGAGGGGTGGGGAGAAAGAAGCCCTCATTAAAGATACATGCCGTATCCCTTTTCCCAGCTCAGTCCAATTAGTACCATTTCCACAAGAGGTGCAGTCTCAGCTGGCGAGAAGAAGCGGTGAACACAAGAACGTGGCACATTCTCGCTTTAATGAAGATCCTTTCCCCGGCTCCTGGATTATTTATCGATTTGCTCTGGTAGCCTCTTTCCACTTTTTCAAACTTACAGTCTTGTATGTAGCCATTTCATATGTTGGCGAGCAATAGGTGCCCAAGTTGAAAATTTTGCAATTAAGCAGTCATCCATTTGAGTAAGAACAAGCCCTGAGTCTAGTTTTGCCAGAGTTTTGTTAGATTCTCAAAGCCAATGCATTTTTGATATCCATTTGCTTCAAAGCTGCACATATTCTGAGAGAATTAAATAACTTTAACCTTCCAAGATGTCAAAGGATGTGACTGTATTGAGTGTAGGAACTGACCATGCTGACACTTAGTTAATGGCCGCAAAAACAGTACCCTTAGAAGGATTTAAGCCTGCAACTTAATTGACAGTAGCTTCTGGGCACCTGGTACCCACTACAATTTGACAAACAAACCACCTGGTGGAGATACTGCTTGTCGATCCTGAGAGACACAGAGGAAAGTCCAGGTCATGTGTCATGAGTAGATGCCGTAGTTACTGCTTGTTCTGAGTTTTACGGAGGTGTGAGGGAAAATATTATGGTCATGTGCTCTGAAATAGTGCGCAGAAAAGTCCTATAGTCCTCTGTGAGTATGGGCGAGCCACAGATCTCTCTTGCTCTCATCCCCCACCCACCCCAAGGAAAAAATTAAAAGCACTTTGAAATCTATAGTATCTAAAATTAGTAAGACACATTGATGGCGTGGTACTGAAAAATCTCAATGGACTTCTGAAACACCAATGACAAATCAGCAACCTGTGAGAATAAGATATTCAGTAAATATTTGCGTGGATTTGCATATTCATGTTTTCAAATGGAAAGCCACCTTGAAATATTTGCAGGATGTTCCTAAATTAGCATATTTCCCAGCATGCATTGGTTGGGGGGAGATTGGTAATCTACTGCGAGAGTAGGGCTCAGTTGCAACCTCATGTTTTCTTCCTCGCCCTTAAAAATGAATACTAATAGAGTGGAATTTCTCACATTCAGGCAGGTGCATTTGCATCAGCTACGTTTGATCAATTTCTCTGCGATGCAGTAGCAAATGGACGATGCTGAAACAGAGACAGTTAAGAAGATTGATTAGTCAGATCTGAATCTAGGGCAGGGCATATACTGGCAGCTTTACATTATTTCCATGTAAGACTCACCACCAGCAATGTAATGCAACTACAACAGCCACTGTGTAATAAATACAATATATATGAACAACAAAATAACCATAAAAAATCTGTACAGGGTAATGTGCTAATGAAAATCATGACATACTCCACAAATTCTGACAAACAGCTTAATTTCACAACGAGAGAGAGAGAGAGAGAGAGAGAGAGAGAGCACAGAGGTTTAATAACTACATTAATTCACGAACATGAAATCGCACAGTTTATTGGTTACAGGATGTTGCTCTGGGTTCCGTCATGGGTAAGATCCACTGACAGAGCTCAAATAACTGCCAATAGCACCTTTCAGCACCTTTATCTCTGATCATGGCCACTAAAATAGCTTTGCAGAGAGCCACAGTCAAATCCGCATACATTATTGCTGGAGTTTCGGGCCTCACTAATGAAATCCCGGTACAGTCACATGGTGAACTGGAGCACACCCTCACCCTGCTAACAATACATAACTCTGTGTTTTACATGTACAGCATTCTGTATCAAAAGCACTTCAGCACTGTATGCTCTACATGGAGGAAGGGCGCGTGGCACACAGCACTCTCCAGCGGAGGATATTCATCTCCGTCTCCTCGGGTCTGCCCACCAGCTATAGCACGAGCAGCGACCTCTTAATGAAGTGTGCTGCACTACACACGGACTTTATTAAAATCTATATTGGAGATTTATAATGTGTAAATAAAGCCTAATGCTCTTTATATTTGCATCGCGCTGAAGTAGTATGACTTTATTATCTTAATCGTCCATTAAAATGTGATTTCCTCGGTAATTTGGGAGGAATCGAGACATGATTCCTACCTTCAGCAGGCCTTTTGTTTGGGGGGGGGGGGATTGGGAGGGCCTAAGCGCAGATTCTTTTTTTTTTCCAGCAGAGGAAAGCCAGGGGATTTTTCCACACCTTCTCATTGTTTTACACTCCGTCTCCCTCCTGAGTCTTCAGACCATGAGGTGTGTGTGTTCAAATGTTTCCTTTCTTTGTAATACAATTTATATGTGTAGAATACATGTGCATATGTGTGCTCATGTATGCAAATGCAGTACATGGATGCGTGGGTACTCCTGTATGGCTGCTTATGTATGTACGTATATACAGAACATGGATGTGTCCGTGCTCCTGTATGGGTGCATAAATGTTTTCGTCAGTTTTGCTGTTCCTCTGATGCATAGCAAGACTGTGTGCTCTAAGGCATGAGGCGCCTTTTTGTACTATACTTGCCATTATTTGGTTTTTGAGGTCGTCAATAAACTACACCGCAAACACCCAAACTATTGTATACATCCACTAATAATAATAATAATAATAAGAAATTATACGCTGACTGTGTGTGCATTTGTGGAAGGGTGTGTGCAAACTTTAGTACAGATTCTTTTGTGCATCACTCCATGGAACTGCAAAAATCTTTGTTTCAGACATCATACATACAATATGTACAATGTGTTCTCATGAGCGTATCTGCGCGCTTGTGACTGAGTGACTGCGTGTGACTGTCTGTGCATGCTAAGCCTTAAACTGTGATCGACAGTGTCCAGGACTGCGAGGGTTAATCAGGCTGGCTGGGGGGCACTGCAGTGTGGGGTGATCCTGTATGGGACACATGGTGGTGGCCTTCTTTATTTTGCTTAATTCCCAGCTCCCCCTGGGAGGCGGGGAGGGAATTAAACAGCTGTGGATTGGATAACGCTGGGACCCAGACCTGACAGATGGATGAAGATGGGCTTTTCTTTCTCTTCTCCCTCCTTCCTGCTCTCCTTCAATCTCTCCCTCTTGCAAAACCAAATTGTCTGAACTCTATTAGTGAACAGGACAGCCTTTGCAAAGATCTCTGTTTTTGCTCGGTCTATGAATGTAGGTTTGTGCGTGACTGAGATATTTCTAGTTAGTTGACTCAAACCATGAAAATATAAGTGCTTGTGCATGTAAGCATGTTTAATTTGATTTTATTTATCTTATTTGTCCTTTGGGATGTCCCATTGAAACTAAAATCTCTTTTTGATAGGAGCCCTAAGTATTTGTGTATGAATGAGATGATTCCAATAAAATGTTATGCAGTTGTGTACGTGTCTATATACAGATATGTGTGTGAGTGTGTGTGCATGTGTGTGTGTGTGTGTGTGTGTGTGTTTTTGTCATACTTGCACCATAGTGAAGACCAGAATTTTTTTTCCCAACAGAGTGGGGACATTATGGGAAAGTTAGGACATTTTTGCCTGTCTTCACAACTACAAAGGCAATTGACATTGGTTAAGGTTTGGGTTGGGTTATGGTTGGGTTGGTTAGGGTTATGGTCATGGTTATGATGAGGGAAAAACAGAAGAGACACAAAAAGAATGGCTGGAAGTCAATGTAATGTCCTCACAAGTATAGAAGTACAAGGAATCCTGCGCCGTTGTGTACGTCTATTTGTGATGCGTGTGTGTATGTGTGTGTGTATCCACAAATGTGTGCATGCACAAATGTAAGTGTGTTACTGTATGTGAAAATGTGTACATTTATGTGCAGTAATAAAAGCGCACAAATGTGCGGGCTTGCCTCCAGGTGCTGGATTGCAGACACACTGTGCAGGCGTTAAATGGCTCATAATAAGGTCTCAAAATCACAGTGTTTCACGAGATAAGACTTAACAAGCTTTCCGTGTCCTCCAAACAACCCATTCTCTAAAAAACGTCCTTGGAATACTGTAAGGCATTCAACAAATCGACTCCTCTCCTGCCTTCTCCCCCTCCTCATGTTCTCTCGCTCCCCTACCCAGTCACTGTGCACCGCGCGCTCTCTTCTGGGAAGTTGAGCTGTGTAGGTGAGTGGGAAGAGGGGCCAGGCATCGTCATCCCCGCCGCAGACTAATGGCTCTCTGTGCCAAATCACAGAAGCCTGACTCATCACCCATTTAACCCTGTGACTCTGCTCCAGCTCCTCCCCCTCCCAAACGGGGGAGACGCGTGGCTTCTGACTGGCTTCATGTCACATTCCCACCCGGAGACGCTCCGCTGCTTTATTACAGCCTTTCTTTTAAAGCTCCAGCGACTCTGGCTGATGATTATGATACTGTTTTGTGCACTCACCTGAAAGGCCTCTGCGTGTTGGAGTCGCTGTAACTCTTGCCAAATAGACCTGATTTCCCCTCGACTGCATTAGCTTATTTTATATGAGTGCGCCCTCAATGTGACGTCCTTCAGCTGACGCTGCCTCACCTGCTGCTTGAGTGCTGTTGACACTGAAGTTCAGTTATTGTTTGTAAGTGCCTCCGCCCTCTGGTTTTATGTTTCTTTGTAAGTTGCTGAGCACTCTTGTTGCCTTGGCCTCCGTATGCTTTATACACTTGCAACAAAGAAAGGCCCTCCATGTTCGCACTTCATGTTGTTCAGGGGAAGACTGCACCAAAGAAAGAAATATGGAAATGATGCTTTTCCCTTTATATTTTGACTTATATTACGTTCACATTTGTAAGGGCACAAATAGAACCAATTACTACTGGGATCTGGTCAAAGTTCTGATGACCTCATGACCAGAGGGTCAGCCACAATACCATACGTATCGCCACCATGGAAGGCAACTCAACAGACATGTTGCAATAGTGAAATGTCTCATTTTAAGGTCTCGTGTAAGAGTACTGGGCAATATACTGTGAATACATTCACTGGTGAGTGGGGGTTAGCTTTCTCGTCTTTAGAATAGTCTTCGAATAGTACATCAGATCACAGTGGATAACAGAATTCACACATACGTAACTCCAACCAGTTTATAACCACTAAGGCAAGTTGGGGATGCTGCTTGAATGGTTATCTTGCTTTAATTCCTCATAAATATATACAAACCCCTCTTTATTCCTTTCTTCCTAATCATATACTTTGCAACAAGCAGGTCCATCAAAGGCTGTATTTTCTGGAGGCAAATACCATATTTACTGTACCTTTGTCAATATGACTGGTTTAAAAATCTTATATCATACATCATAGTGAAATATACAGAATCTGATGATAAGAATAAATCTTAACATTTTGCACCCTAATAGTAAATTTACTTCATACAGAAATAACTAGTTGGTGGACAAGTGGGAAAAAAGCACTGACATAACATGAAGAGATACTGTATCAGATCTATCGACTATAGCTTTGGTACCAGACTGTTCCAGGCTCCTCCCCCTCTCATCCATCAAGCTTATTGTCTCAACCTGGCTGGGGGCTGCTGTCAACCCCACCCCCTGCACCCCCCACCACCACCACCACACCTCAGTCACCAGCATGGAAGACAGAAAGATCTCACTAATGGAAAGGACGCTGAAATTGATTTGCTGATGATGTCACTGGCTGGCTCTTTTGCAGCGGTGCTTGTCTGCGGTGTGTGTGTTTTGGGAGGGGTGAGTGAGGGGCATGCTGCAGGTGGGCCGCTTCACTGGAGTGGGAGGTCATTATGAATGCGTGGCAGGGTTTTTTTTTTTCTACGTGGCTCGTGTAGCTCTGATGGGCCTGTTGGCAGAGACTCCTCTGTGCCACTAACCTGCTTCAGCTGCCGCCAATGAACGTCTCCCTATCTGTGATTAACAGTCAAGCCGACCCCATCAAACGCCCCACCACACAACCAATCTCCGGTGATGGTCCTATTCTGCCTTTGTGTGTTGAATGTGTCGGATAGATTGTCCGGTGCCATATTAACTCCAGTGGAAATTTCAAATAGGGTTTTGTGTGGGGCGGAGGGGAGTGTATCTTCATGCTAAACAGAAATTGAGAAAGGAGGAGAGGGGCAGTTGTGTTCTCACTGATCAGCACACTGGGGTGCTGCTCAGTTACAAAGGATGTTACTGTGCTTATATTCAGACTTGGGCTAAGGGAGGGCTTGTCCACTGACTGCCTCATGCAAAACATTAACTATTGTGTGATGAAATTAATAACTTGCATGAAAATACCTTCTAATATTGCAAAACTAACCTTACATCCTGATATCATGAACAAAATCTCTTCCATTGATGGCTGCTGAACTGAAAATTCAGATTGCTGAGAAATAGTCTGGTCCTGACCATTGTTTTCAATGGTGTTCCTCAGGTACTAGGTAACTAAAGTGTTCTAAATTATCCATCAGCAGGTAATCTTGCTGGTTCTTTCTTCGCAATATATCAACCAGATGAAATGATACATTAAATTTATGAAAATGTTTCATTCCTTAAGGTCACTTAATGAAAACAGATAAACTACTCTACTAGCTATTGTGTTCGCTAGCAGTAATCTGGGCATAACAGGATTGTCAATGGTGTTTCGAGAGCCACTGACCCTTAAATGCACAATTGCTTTCAAGCTGTTCCTGTTTAAGATTGCTTAATCAGTAATCACAATTTTATTTACTGAATAACCAAAGACCAAGCTCCATAGACAATGTACTTAATAGTGATATTATAGGAGTGGAGAAAAAAAAAATTAATGCTGTATTTTTATCTGAATTCAATCTCCCATTTTAGCATTTTTTTTTTCAGCAGTACAACCTAATTTATTTAAAGATTACACTTAACCAAAATGTTTTCACCATTTAGAAGAATAAGCTACATTTGTGGGGAAGCACAGTTGCTCACTGGTTGCTGCAATAGATAATAATTAATTTGTTAAATGACCAAGGCTTCTTATGTAAAAGCGCTAGTAATTGTATAATTTAGTCAATTGTTCATTAGAGCATCATCAAAGTTTGACGCATGGCATACATTTAAAATCATGTATAATGCATCCATGCGTCAAACTTTCATGGTGCCAAAATCATCGATGAGGTCTTTATAGTCCAGCTTCTGGGCCAAGTTGTTGGAAGCCTACAATATGAGATTGTATGGACTACAATTATCTATTTAATTAATTAGAGACAAAATCCAAACCTCATCAAACTACCATCTTCGCAGCATTTACTACATAACATTCTGCTTCAAGAATTTCAGTCAATTGCCATCCATGCATTCTCATATTGTCGCATTTCGCTTTGAAGCAAAGCTGCCTTAATCATTAATGGCAACTGCGCTTATTGGTTGCCTGTTTTCTCAGTAAATTGTCTTTTTCTTATTTTGAAACAGGTTGAGAGTTAACCTGCATTATGGTGATGTCACTGGTTGCAGACAGAGTTTTATTTTTACATAAGCAAACTTAATACGGAGACTAATTCGGCAAAACAGCATTTGGAAAAACATCTCCTTAGAGGTATCAATCTGATCAGACAATAAAGCTGGAAAAAAAAAAACATTTTGTGAGCAAAAGGAATTCAGAAGTTTCAAAAGACATTGACGTTTTATGTCACCATTAATGTGGATAGGAAAATGCTTGATAACAACTGCAATTAACAGTAATGCAATCCGAGGGGAGACGGACAAATTCTACTGACTGATCCTCACAACAGCTGAAGGAATTAACACCAAATTGCTAATTAGGAAACAAAAAAAGGGAATGAGTATGGAGAAGAAGTATGAGATGTGGAAGAGGTTAAATAGCAAAGTGTGTGAGGGTTGAAAACATAGAAATATATTCACCTACATTTTTATTTGGAAAAACACTGATTAAAATTAGCACAATTTTATATGCATATGAAGAGTTTTATTTATCTTATCAACTAATTGAAGGAAAGTGGCAACACCTCTCTCTTTTGTGACTTATTCTTTAATCAAGGAACATCATTTATAACAAATAGCAACACTCATTTTAAGGGAATATTTTCTGCCTCCTCTATTTTCTCCTTATTGGTTGTCACTGCTCTCGTTAAGGAAAGTTTAAAGCAGGCCCTCTGTTCAGAACTACTGCAGTATGTTTTGAGTTCAAGACTGTGTCATGGCTGTTCAGATGAATATACATACTGCACAGACATCTATGCCACATATTTGATGCATACATATACTTTTGTAGGTCTACATGTCGTCCACATCAGGGGTGCAGGAGATATTTTAAAAGTGGGGGGACAAAATCGTGCGCTAAAGCCCAAATAGCAAAATCAGACTTCCAGATACTGGGCCATCACTTCTGGCCTACTGTCAGACCACCATGCACCATTATATTACCTCGCCTGAATATTGTGAAAAAAAAATTAATCGTAATTAAAATGAATTGAGAAGTATAAATAAATGATTTAAAAGGTGTTTTGATCAAAATTGGCTAAACTGTAGGCTTTTTTGTCGGTAACCCACCCATGGACCACCCTAAAACCGATGAGCAAAATACCAGCGAAACACCAGATCTACCCCTAGTGGTCCACTGGCCTCTTGAGTGGTCTCAACTTTTAAGGTTGTAGAATGCTGTTTTAACTGATCAGGTCATTTTACATTGTTTGGGCTAATGCTTTAACACTTTAACACTAAAAATAACGTAATGCTGACAGTTTGTGAAGTTATGGATGAACTTAACACTAATCAACATAAACACCTCTTAATATGCATGATCAAATTATGATGTCTACTTAATTTTCTTGTATGAAATTGCCAAACAAACCACCAATACAACTTGCATTCTCCACAATGTATTTGAAGTTAACATTTATTGATTAAAGACTACTGTGATGTTACAAATTATGTGAAGAGACACTGGTTCTTTATTTGTACAAACTGTATCCAGAAAACAGTATTTGCAACTTAGTTTGCCCTTACAGTTAACTATTAGTATTTACATGAAAAATAACATTTTAACAAAGCACGAATGAGAATAAATGAGGGTTTGAGAAATAATTAAAAAAAAAAAACTGTTCTGTGGTAAAATAACTACATGAGACTGCACGTGAGACCCCGAATTTGTTCAGGTCCACCAAAGAAAACGGCTAAGCAGTTAACAAAAGTTTGTCAGATATCAACCTTTTTCAAATAACCAGTAACACAAAATCAAAAACATGCCACATTCCCAACAAACTTTGCACCACAACACTTTGAAGTAGATATATTTTCAGTAGAAGCTAACTCATAAAATCGCGCAGCCTGCAACAAACCCAGAGACAAACTGAGTTTTCGATGGTGAGTTTGAAAAAGGTAGACATCTGACAAACTTTCGTTACAGCTTGACCGTTGTCTTTAGCCGGCTTGTCAATTATGTTCATTAACATGCATGTGTTGCTGATACATAGACTTAATAGACCTATTATATTTCTAAAATGCCTCTGTTGGAATCCCCTTGCTGACAGCGAAAACTAATGGACAAACTGAAAAGCAAATCACTTAGAGAATGTGTCACCAGTTTCATAAGTGTCCTCATAGCAACCACGCAGATAACTTATGTAAATACACGATTTACCTGCGAATTTCAAGGCCTCACCTGCAGTGTTGCATAAATCAGATATTGCGGAAGTTGAGATGAAATGTCACATTCCGTAAGAAACTGCATGGTGTGAGAAAACAGTTGCCCGTAGGCTAACTATGGATACCATTCTACAGTCCCTCAAGTTGCTTGTACCGAGTGACGCAATGGAGTTCCTTTGATTTCTGCTCTTACATATCAATTGTGAGACGGATTGAGTGACAGTGAAGAGCGACAGATTAGTATATTTGAAATAAATGTTTTAGAAATTAAAACCGGTGAGAAATTCATTATTTAATCATCCCAAGGCCGTAAGTGAAAATGGGTTGAGTATTAGCAGTAGCATTTCAGTTGGTGGATAGCCCTCATCATCCAACGTTACAAATAGGGCTAACGGGAGACAGTCTCGAGAGGTGAGTAGTCTTGTGCACAATTGTTTTCAAACTACGCAAATTGATCACACATTTTAGATATGTAACGTTATTAGCCGGGTAAATGCGAGATAATTTCATTTCCTTACATGATTCTGGCTTGCAGGGATGTGATCACTTCGTCAAAGGTCTTATGTAACGTATCGTAAGTTACAGTATTTTTTCCTTATCAAAAGTGGGGGGACGGACCGCCATCTTCTGAAAACTGCGTGGGACATGTCCCCTGCATCCTTCGTGCCTCCTGCACCCCTGATCCACATGCATTATACTTGTATGGTAACAGGAAAGATAACCACTTGTTCAGACGGTCTGCCAAAATCAAACTCGAGCCACAACATTTATTCAAAGACTCAAACCTATTCAAATTTTTTAGTCTCCGTTTAACCTAATATGGACTGTGAAAAAGACACTAGAGCACTCATAGGGACACAAAGAGCACTTGCAAGCCCAGGCCAGATTCGAAACCATGACCTTCTTGATCTGCAGTTAGGTGTCTCTCCTGCTCTACCTTTTATACTCACTGTAGACCAAAGAATGTCTATTCTGGTGATTTTATTACAATTTGTATTTAAAAAAAAAAAAAAAAAAAAAAAAAAAAAAGCAGCATCTATATGAGATGGGTGGTTACATGTACAGTGTGGTGAAATGGAATCAGCCCCTTCCTTATTTCTTCTGTTTTTTTCCCCCCCATATACAGTCGCGCCAAAAATTATTCACACCCCTACCAATTTGTTTTTTTTGTAGTGATATTTGACAAATCAAATGTATTCTTGCACAATTGACACAGTAAGTTGACATAAGGCTGTAAGAAGTACAGTAAACAATTTTTCAAGAAATACAATACTTTTTTGGTATTTTATTCGACAGTTTAACAGAAAATGCCATGTCCAGAATTATTCAAACAGTTCTCAGTAATTGATGGCACAGCTTTTATTCAGGATTACAGCCTCCGAACGGGTCCTGTGGTTAATCACAAGGTTTCTGCACGTCTGCACAGGGATTTTGGCCCTCTCTTCTGTGGCAAACTTCTCCAGGTCCTTAAAGTTTAATGGTTTCCTTGCCATGACCTTGGTCTTCTGTTCCCTCCACAGATTTCTGAAAGGATTGAGGTCGGTGGTCTGGCTTGGCCACTCCTAAACGTTCACTTTGCTGTCCACTTACCATTTCTTGACGGATTTGGCTGTGTGTTTAGGATCATTATCCTGTTGGAAGATCCATTCCTGCCCAAGGCCAAGTTATTCACCGGATTGCTTAATGTTTTCACTGAGGATCTGGGTATCTGTTTCATGATGGCATTTTGACCAAAAGAGGTCAAAAAACAAGAATGCGGCAAAATCGGGAATAGGCAAAGCTCGGTGTCTAGGGCAGTCCAGTCAGAAAGATAAATCACAATGAAACAAGGTGAAAGAAGCGTAGCACAGGTAACACGGAAGAACGATCTGACAAGGAAGTGAATCAAACAGGCATCTAATATACATATCCGGGTGAACACATGATCAGGGAACACAGGTGCACTCAATGGAACAATAATCATGAAGTGACACATTAGGAATAAACTAATCACATGAATTTAGCCGAAGCCAAAACGCAGACAGGAATAACAAGACAAACCTATGGACAGACAAACAGCTCCAGTCACGGAGTGCTAAAAGTGCATAGTTTAGAGAAAGGAAAGCACAAAGCATTTGCGGAGACCCAGAGAAAATCGCAGTAGAGATAATAGGGAAAGGCAAGGAGGCGGAGACTAGAATCGGGCGACTGCTGAGAGATCGTTAGTCAATTAGTAAGTGCAGCTATACAATCCCGAGTGCTTGTAAGTAAGTTAGTCTAAATATACAGGGTTAGTGTGGGTTAGTAATTAGCGAAAATAATAAACAGTTAGTCTGTCTTAGTAAGATAGTAAAAGTAAGGGGAAGGAAGAACACAAGATAATGAGAGAATGTTGAAACCCAGAAGCCAATAAATCACCCGAATGAGTGGCACGCTGGACAAGGGACTGTGAGCAAAGATACACACATGACAAGACGGGGGAAAGACGAAGTGCAAGGCATGGAAAATAAACATGACATGGAAACTATGAAACATGGCTAAGAACTGAAAACATGGCTTGGAGATGAAACATGGCTATGAAAACTAAAACATGAAAAATAATAAAACATGAAATCCAATAACCAATAACGCAATGCATGATCAAGGGATGGTCACTAAAACACATGAGGCCATCTAAACATGGTGCAAGGCCAGGCACGGAACTTAAACTTGAAGCATGGGGCATAGGACATGGGCATGGCAAAGACAGAAAATGCAGGATCACAACAAAAAAATTGGTAAAGGTATGAATAATTTTGTGCGTGACTGTATGTCACTCTTAATTGTTCAGGATCTTTAAACAATATATAATATAAAACAAAGAAAAGTGAGTTGACCTAAACAAAAAAGGAAAATTTCAAACAAAAATGCAAGGGAAAACGTTATCCAATGCCACCAGGTAAAGCAATTTCCCCCTTGGAAACTCAATCAGAAAACTAACTTAATTACAAAACCCAAAACCAGTGAAGTTGGCACGTTATGTAAATCGTAGATAAAAACTGAATACAATGATTTGCAAATCCTTTTCAACTTATATTCAATTGAATACACTGCAAAGACAAGATATTTAATGTTCAATCTGAGAAACTTTTTTTTTTTTGCAAATAATCATTACCTTAGAATTTAAAGGCAGCCAACACACTGCAGAAAAGTTGGCACAGGGGCCTTTTTACCACTGTGTTACATCGCCTTTCCTTTTAACGAGACTCAGTAAACGTTTGGGAACTAAGGAGACCAATTTTTGAAGCTTTTCAGGAGGAACTCTTTCCCATTCTTGCTTGATTTACAGCTTAAGTTGTTCAACAGTCCGGGGTCTCCATTGTCGTATTTTACGCTTCATAATGCGCCACACATTTTCAATGGGAGACAGGTCTGGACTACAGGCAGGCCAGTCTAGTACCTGCGCTCACAGGTCACAGGCATTCAATGTTGGTTTTCGGCCTTGTCGCTTACGTGCAGTGATTTCTCCAGATTCTCTGAACCTTTTGACGATATTACGGACCATAGATGATGAAATCCCTACATTTCTTGCAATAGCTTGTTGAGGAATGTTGTTTTTAAACTGTTCGACAATCAGCTCAGGCATTTGTTCACAAAGTGGTGACCCTCGCCCCATCCTTGTTTGTGAATGACTGAGCATTTCAGGGAAGCTGCTTTTATACCCAATCATCATGGCACCCACCTGTTCCCAAATAGCTCGTTCACCTGTGGGATGTTCCAAATAAGTGTTTGAGCATACCTCAACTCTCTCAGTCTTTTTTGCCACTTTTTTGAAACATGTTGCAGGCATCAAATTCCAAATGAGCTAATATTTGCAAAAAATTACTAAGTTTACCTGTTGGAACATTAAGTAACTTGTCTTAGCAATGTATTCAATTGAATATCGGTTAAAAAGGATTTGCAAATCATTGTATTCTGTTTTTATTTACGATTTACACAACGTGCCAACTTCACTGGTTTTGGGTTTTGTAGAAGCAATATTTTCATGACTTTGAATATTGGGCTAAATATGCTGTTAAATATGTGTACAAAGCATTTTGCTATTGACTCTCCAGGATTCCATGCCTCTCTATTCATATGCATTGAAAAAGCAACAGACACACATAAATATAAACAATCCCTGGCCACTCCAGGTCAGATTATGGTCGGATCAGCTGGAGTCGGCACAGAGCTGGCGCAGATCCGAAGTGGAGGTGCTTGCTATCTGGGATGCGTTTTCAAGTTTCCAACATTCTGTGATATTAATACACTCAGTAATAAAAGGGTATATTTTAACTATATTGCTGTTAGTCATTTTTGTGTTTGGTTTTTGCATTATTATAATTTCTAAACTGTTCTAAACACAAGAAGATCCGATCTTTTGGACAGGAAGTCCTTTGAGCTCAGTCCTGATCACAATGCGCCACAGGACGCTATCTGACTGGTCTGACCACCTGGAGAGGGCGGGATTGTTCTGGAGTCTACAAACTCAGCAGTTCCGAGGTGAGATTATATAGCTACAGTGTGCAAGCTCAACTCAGTGCAGCAAAGCAAATATATGATGGTACTGTAATAGCGCTTGGATGCTTTGCCACTTCAGGGCCTGGGCCGCTTTACGGAAACCTGAATTCTTTGCTTTGTCAGAAATCCTGAAATGTCCTGTCATCAGTCCATGATCTGAATCTCAACGTAGCTGAGTTACAACGCCACCCAATGAGTAAAGAGTAAGCACAAGAGTAAGTCCACCTCTGAATGGCTGAAAATGAATAAAGATGTTGTAACAGCCTATTAATACAAAGTCCTTATTTGAGCTCCAATGAGATGCTGCGGCAGAACAAGAAATAGTAAATTTATAATCAAAAACACTCCACTGTGAGTGAATTAAGAATGGGCCTAAATTCCTCTAAAAAAAAGTAAGATCCCCATGTATTGTTTGGTTGCAGCTGTTACTGCTCTAAGTGGCACAACCAATTATTGGGGAAATTACTTTTTCACATCAGCGATGTACGTGTTGGATGATCTTTTTTGTTCAGCAAATGAAATGATCATTTAATTAGTACACTTGCACTTCAATTTTTCTTGTGTTCTCCTTTTCCTGTCATAGTTGTACAAACCTCAATTCCAATGAAGTTTGGACATTGCGTAAAACATAAATAAGAACAGAATACAAATATTTGCTAATCCTTTGCAACCTACATTCAGTTGTGTATGCTTCAAAGACAAGATATTTAATGTTCAAACTGATAAACTTTATTGTTCTTTTGGAAATATGTTCTCAATTTGAATTTGATGCCTGAAACTTGTTCCAAAAAAGCTGGGAAAGGGGCATGTTTACCGCCATGTTACATCACATTTCCTTGTATCTACCCTCAATAAGCGTTTGGTAACTGAAGACACTAATTGTAGAGGCTTTGGAGGTGAAATTCTTTCCCATTCTTTCTTGATGTACGACTTCAGTTGCTCAACAGTCCGGTACTTCTTTGTCGTATTATACGCTTCATAATGCGCCACACATTTTCAATGGAAGACAGGTCTGGACTGCAGGCAGGCCAGTCTATTACCCACACTCTTTTACTATGAAGCCACGCTGTTGTAACGCAAGCAGAATACGACTTGGCATTGTCTTGCTGAAATAAGCAGGGACGTCCCTGAAAAATTTGTTGCTTGGATTGCAGCATTTGTTGCTCCAAAACCTGTGTGTACCTTTGAGCATTAATGGTGCCTTCACAGATGTGCAAATTACCCATGTCATGGGCACTAACACATCCCCATACCATTACAAATGCTGGCCTTTTAACTTTGCACTGATAACAATCTGGAGGGTCCTTTTCCTGTTTTGCCCAGAGGACATGACGTCCATGATTTCTAAAAATAACTTGAGATGAGCTCGGGCCCAGAGAAGCTGACAGTGTTTCTGGGTGCTGTTGCTCTTTTGCTTTCGCTTTGCATGGTAGAGTTTTGACTCGCACTTGTAGATGCAGTGACAAACTGTGCTAACTGACAGTGATTTCCCGAAGTGTTCCTGAGCCCACATGGAAATATCCTTTACAGAATGATGTCAGTTTTTGATGCTGTGCCACCTGAGTCATGGGCATTCAGTGTTGGTTTGAAATGAGCATAGGTTCTTCTTGAGATATCTGTGATGGTTTTGATTTCACTAAGGGTTCCTGTGACATTTTACTGTGATGTCAATGATGTGTCTTTCAACTTTTGTCGGTTCCGTGGTATTGTGATGCTTATTTTGAGATTGTGGATTTTATCTATTCTTAATTATTCATGATTAACTTTTTTATTGCAGCAGATTCAAATGTTTGTCTGTGCAAATGTTAGCAAGTAGAAAAATAAACATACGTCTGCCCTTAAATAAATGATTGAGTCTGTGATTTTGGGCTGTCCCAGACTAAAGATTACCAGCGTGAAAGAATTGTGGCAATGTCTTTGGTCTTGGGCTCAAAACGGTGATCCCACTTCGTACTGTGAGAGAGGTTCAGTTACAGCCATTGTCACGGTCTTGCGACCAAAGATAGCCTTTGAGGAAAGACTGACAGTGACTGAAATTTGGGATAACCATTTCACAGTGTGACAGCGCCACGATCTACGTCCACTAACCAAACAATTGGAAAGCAGCATGAATTCTCCTTCTTCTTCTGGACAGTTTGAAGGCTATTGACAAACCGTGTGGTGTAATACCACCAACTAGCGATAAAAGTAGTCTGGATGATGCAAGGTGTTGATGTTTTCCTGGTATATTGACGTGTGTCTTTGCCTGAGATTCTTTAGGTGTGATGATCATTCTATCTACAAACATCAAACTTGGATGTTGTACCCAAGTTTACCAGATCCATGTCGCACAGTGTGGTTTGCATTAAATGTAGAAGATTGCTGAAATCGCACAGTGTATAGCCAGCATTACATGCAGGTTCAGAAATAAAAGTTTGGAATACATGCAATAAATTTGAAGTTTGTATTTGTTGTTGATACTGCTTAAAAAGGCAGATACATATATTGAGCTTATGTTGTGAACCTTCTCAGTTCTCAGTCATTTTCATAATTAACAAAAGGTTCACTCCGAGAGCACTCCACATTTAACAGGTGCTGCTTGTTCTCTCCGATTAAGTAAGACGGCAATCATTCATCTGGACGCGTATTTGCTGTATTTCAATCGTTATTCAAAATTGCAAACCTGTCAACCCTCACGCAAGTTTCCCATTTCTGTACTGAATTTAGCCCATGATTTCATCGCTGTTAGATCGCATATGGAGAGAAACTGTGTCTTAAGTTGCCAGTTACGATAATTGGAAAACGCGTCAATAAAGGAAAAATGATTGAGAACTAGCCAGGACTAATTGTTGTCATAAAGGACGTCTGTGTCCCCTCGAGTTCCCAGTTCTATCTGCGCCACTGACTGTCAGTTCAAAAGAGCTGGGTGGTCAAAGACCTTCATAAATCAGACAATGGCTACAAGAAGACACAAACAATTGAATATGCCACTTAGAACTCTCAGGGCAATTATTTAAAAATTCCAAAGATATAAAACCCGCTGAAAGCGTCAAGGATAGAGGACGCAACTGCATTTTGCCCCCCGGAATACCGAGGAGGACGGAGAGTGAAGCAACAAAATCCCAAGGAGTCACTGTGAAGGAATTGCAGGCCTTGATGGCATCTTGGGGTCATCAGGTTTCAAAATGCACCATCAGCCACCCCCTCCATAACCACAGGCTCTTTGGATAGGTTGCCAGAAGAAAGCCTTTTCTGACTGGAAGACACAGAGGCAAGCGCTTGGAGTTTTCCAAACTTCATTTAAATTATCACTGGAACAAGGTGGTTTGATTACTGGTATAATGAATTCCTCCAAGTATCAGGATATTTTGACTAACAATCTGGTTGCCTCGGTCAGAAGGTTGGGACTTGACCATAGGTAGACTTTCCAACAAGTGCCAAAGCATTTCCCAAAGCATTCAACAAGATCCATCCCGTTTCCTGAACAAAAACCAACAGAAAACCTGCCGATTGAGCTAGAGAATCCATATACATAGACCTGGGAATTTGAAGGAGATTTCGTTGGAAGGAATGGTCTCAAAACCCATGCTATGTCCTCTTCAACCTTAATACATAGATGACTGTCATCTTCGCAAAGGAGAGGGGTACAACGCACTAATTGAAGGAGATCCAGTATTTGTTGTAAACAAGTTTTCTGAGAAAACGTCTTTTGAGAAAATAATAGTAAGAATTTTCTTTCAAGGGTAGCATACCACCCTCAGCCTCACCATGCCCTCCAAGCTTCGTTTAGTTTACCACAGTCCATCCATGTGAGGCCTTAACACTGATATCCTTAATTCAGATCTCAGCAGCGAGAAACTAACTCCCTTCATGTTAATATGGTGCATCTCAATCATGGTTGGTCCCTGACCCTAGAGACAGCTTTGTGAGGCATACTTGGCAACAATATCGAACAGCCTGTCAAAGGATCTGATGGATTCATATCAGTAAAGTCATATTATTAATTGTTGCACTCAACAGGTATATCGACCCCCTAAGACATTCGAATTGGCTGCAGCTGCTTGGGGCTAGTCTCCAAAAATTGCACCTTTTCAGTGGCTTTGGAAGGAATCAGAGCTCTATTTGGAGTTACTGTGTATTTTGTATCTTTAGAACTTGTAGTTGATGTGGCCTCTGTTTTTCAAACTTTATGATTGTTCCATTGTTTCCAATTCAGATTCAAGCCCGAGCACAAAACTGTAAATGCTAAAACTGGCTGACTGGTGCATTGCATGCCCAGGAAGAAGAGAATTTGCCATATCACAACAGAGTGCAAGGTTATGGTGGTTGTATAATGCGAGGGAAAGGGAAAAGACACATGGCGGCAGCGATGGCAGTACGTGGACACCTCTGAAATATGAATGATACATTCTATATCTTTAAGCAAGAGAATGTGCTCAGTTGGTGTTCTAACCATGTAAGTCACTGGGCTATGACACATTCTGATGCTGCATTGCAACGAGGTCAAACCACTTTTGCAAGGCACGCACGAAACTGCCCTTTTTCAGCTCTCCGGTCTAATCATTTTTGATATGCATTCCATATAAATAGCATTATTTTACATAACTGTTATGAAACAGCTCAGCTGTGTGATTAATGAATAATGCAGGTGTCACAAAGCCTAATACGTACAGCCCCCGTCTAAAGACGGTGGCTAAGTTTTAGCATCTCGGCATAGCAAGCGGCTGTCGTTCGTTGTTCGTAAAGGACAAATTTTTCCAAGCGCAGGGAGGTAAGTTTATGAAAGCCCTCACGCTCGTTTTCTGTATCTCCCGTCTCTGCCAGGCACCGGGTGAGAGAACGGCTTTAGCAGACTCTTCTCCCATAGTTGCCGCTCTCTCTCTGCCTGCTGTCCCCCAGCGTTGCACTGCTTTTTCTTTTCCTCCCCTCTAGACTCCATTCGTTATCTAAGCAAACCCAGCAGATTCTCAGTGCCGAGAGAAAAACAGGTTTTTTGTTTGAGTCCCCACAGCCTGCTCACCCCCTCCCTTCTCCCTCCCCCACCCCCCTGTCTTTGCTTCTCCCTCCCTTTTTCTGGCTCCGCTTTCATTCTACACCCCCTCCCTCCCCCCAAGGGAATAAAGGTCATTGCGCAAATGATTACTCAGACCCCCGTCGCCATGGCAACGCAGTCATGTGACAGGGACAGGCATGCATAGAACACAACAAAGAGGTCGATTAGTAAGCCAGCAATGGAAAGCCAGCTCCGCTTTTGTGTGTCTGTATTTTTCCCCGTCTCCCTAGCAAAGTGTGGAAGGGAGGGAGGGAAAGAGAGAAGGCAGAGTTAGATAGAGAGGAGAGAAACCAACAGACTTGTTTTTCCTGGATTGTTTCAATAGGCTCTTTGCATTTGAATTAAACCAGACTGCTGTTAATTTCAAAAAGTTACGTGCTTCAGTCATGCTCTCCAAGGCTGAACGGAGAATATATTTATAATTTCGTTACATTGAAATACGCACAGACTATTTTCTTTTCAACTTCAGACAAGGTCGTGTTCAAGTAATTTCGTGCATCTTCCTCAACATATTCATGGATGGACCTGACTTGGAAAGAGGTGTAGCCTCGCTGCGAAATTTGCTGGATTTTAATTTATCGGCCCCGGTGACTAAAACATATGGAACACTTTCACCTGATTTTTTTCTTTCTGCTGATTTGAATGATATTTCAGGTTATATTCATTGCTTATTGCTGGAAGAACAAAATTTTATATGGTGTCTGACCACAAACCAGCACTAGACTTCACTTGTTTCCAGATATAGCTTAAGTATATTGTACATATAGGGACCAATCAGACAGAGTGATCATTCTTACGCACTGGCCAGTATCATAATGATCAGTAGTTTTGAAGTTCCCTAAATTAGTTTGGCTCTTCAATTCTTTAATACCACTGTTTTACAACCCATTGTATTATTAACACATATATATTTTCTGGATAGGAGAGCTCCTCTGTGGAGCAAATTAAGATATTAGTCTACACTCAAAATAAGATTGCTGATATCAGCATTGTCCCCACTTCAAAAATGTTCAGTCCCTACCATAACAATTATTATTATAAAATGTGTTTTTTTCTCCAAATTTTAGAGCATTCCCCTGTATATCTGACTATCTTTGGGTTTAATGGGATCTACAATTACAGGGACAGCAAACTTGGCTTGTCAGTTGTATTTTAAGGGCATTTTAACAGTCAATCGTTGATGATCAAAAACAAACATACTTGTAGTCTGTGGATAGTAAATAACCCGGTAAATTATGTAGAGAATCACTGGGTCAAGTTTTCATGCTGAGACATAGTAACTGTTATAAAACAGAGAGTTGGATGGGCGTGGATCACTTTAGCTTTGAAAGGGAGCTGGAGATGCAAACATCGACTGGTTTTGTCTGAAAGCATTGGGGTGTTGTGTCTAAAGCAGCCAGGCGCTTTACCGTTGCAAATCCAGAGAGCAGCCCATCATCAGTTATGGGTTCTGGGTGACATGACAAGGGGGAGAGGGTGAAGGAGGCAGAACCCCTGAACCCTGTGCTGGTAATGACCGCAACGGGATGGAACAGGGAACGCGAAGGTGGAAAAGCAAGCGATTGAGGATGGATTGAGCCCAAGGGGATGGATGGAGATTATGTGTGCGCGCGTGCGCGCGTGTGTGTGTGTGTGTAAGAGAGAGAGAGAGAGAGAGAGAGAGAGCAAGAGAGAAAGATTGTGAGAGAGAGGGAGAGAAATCAGTGTCAGGATAGTGGCGGGGGGGCATATTATTTGAAACTGAGGTGCCGTCTGAAAGGGTGAACAGTTCAGATGGAGTGGTGTTGCTGGTGGTGACCACCTGAGACAATGAAGAATAGCAACATGGCTAGGAAGGCAATGAGAAAAGCATGTAAGCCTGTAAGCGTTCATGCCTGCATGTGTTCCTGTATGCGTGTGTGTGCGTGTGTGTGCGCGAGTGTGTGAGCTTACGGAACTTGGACAATTCAGCTTATATGATTCCACAAAGACTGCTCTGTTCTGCTGTTGGTACATATGGGAAAACTCTACCACTGATTAGAAAGTCCAAAATATTGTTTCTAAAGTGAGTTGGATATCTCTGTTTATCTTCAGTTGGATGCAATACAGTAAAATGGTTCTATATTTTGGTCTCAATAGGTCACAGGTTTAAATACTGACAAGAAATTTCAATCGATCATTGCAATGTAAGGTATACCCATGCTTGATGTTTCAGTCAAAATATGAGTAAATAGGTAAATAAAATCAGATGTCATTTCAGCCTAAAATATCACTGCTTAGCAATAAATAATGCAACTACTGGGTCACACAGAGAGCTGAAGCTCAGTCAGATTAAGATCAGGATCCCCCATGAACTGGAAGACCATTGGCCAGTCCAGAGAGGGATTCCCCTTCGGGGCGGTGGGACACCGGCTCTCAAGTGCACCAGCTGATGAAGAGCAGTTTAAGTGAATTCTGTCCTTTTTTGCAGACAAAGGCAAATTGGAAAAAAGAAAAATGGAAGAATGAATTCAATTTGGTTTGCCAGTTCTGCTGAAGATATATACGCTTGACAGGACAGCGTCTTCCTGACTGCCACTGGTGGGTGAAGTGACCCAATAAGGACCCATATGCTAATGACACAAGGAGGGAGATAAGTAGCAAAGTAATAAAAAAGATGAGACCCCCTTCCATTCCATCTCACCCTGCCTGTTTATGCCTCTGTTTCCACCTACAGCTGAAAACAGACTGGCTGTCACAGTTGAGGGTCGTAGTGCATTTTGCGCTATACATTTTCATGAAAAGGGGTCCTTGACTTGTCTCGATAAAGGAGCCCCTTTTTTATGCATTAGATGTCACTTGTTAAATGTAAAAAAATTTCATGGAATCCTCCATCAGTGCGAAAGCTCTCAGATAAAGAATTATTTTGCTTGACGAAGAACATTTGAACAGATCGGGTTGTTCCATGGAATTACAGCCTTGCTTTTGGACCCTTTTTTTCTGACCACATTGGGAGATATTTCTGCAGTCCAAATAACATAAAGAATAATTCTCTAGAAGACGTGAGGCTCATGGAGCGCTCGATTCCAGGCTCAACAGTGGTGTACACCGTGTGCACTATGGGCATAATGATGAGCCGAGATGGTTTGAACAGACAATTTGCAGTCATCACAATATGGTCTAGTTTATGTATCTCAAGTTATCTTCAGCAAATTTAAATAAGTTTCTATGCGTTCTACAGCCTTCTCCTCTTGACTTGTATTGCAAGGAAGGGTTATAAGTGTCACCAAACAATATGTACCATACTGCAATATAACCCCACCCCTTATAACCACATTCCTCCACACTTGAAATGGTTTGCTACAGATGCATCTTATATACAACATGCTTACCGCTAAGCCCAATGAGAAATATTATTTCCTAACCTGTTCTGAGTTCTTTGACTTAAAAAAGGGAATTCCTCGCATTCAAAACATAAAGTGATGTCATCACAGGGGCTCATTCATGCAGATAGTCCTGAAATGAAGATGGTTGGGACCCAATTACAAAGGAAGGCAATTAAAAGGAGATTAGGCACACAGTAGCAAGACTGCCATCTCTGGTTGAATAAGGCTTTGTAAATACCATTTGATAAAGCATTGCCACTTCAAAATCAAGACTACAGGTATCCTTATCTTTGCTTCCTGGAACAGAGGCAAATAGCATGTAACAAAATAACCTACGGATTTTCAGCACACTGGTAATAAGTGCAATACTGTGTGGAATATTCTCAGTACTAACCTCTAAAACATCTCTAAATTATTTGAAGACTGGGGAAAAGCCATTTGGAAAGCCCCCCCCCCCGGCCCAGGTCTGGCAAAAATAGAGTTTTATTTCCAGAATCAGTCTGGAAATAAATATCTTTTGGCACTGTGGGTGATGGGGTTACCTGCACATTATTTGTGCGAAGACTGGCCAGGTAATCCATCAGCTTGCCAAGATGAAGAGGAGAATGCGAGGGCAGAGGAGAGAGAATGTGTAGGAAGAGACGAGATGGCCGAGACCATGTTGTGTTTCACACGCCACAGAGTGATTTTTAGAGCACCGAGCACTCTAGGTCTGCTAGTGTAGAGGGGCCACCTCTGCAACACACTATGCTCCATTATGTTTGAATTACCGCTGAGGATGGACACACAGCAGAGTGCCTGTGCGGTTTCCTACACGAGGGGAGGGTTTTGTCATGGGTTCTGCGGTGCCCGACTGCAGTAAAACCAGGCTGACCTCTGAATGCCCCGCCCTCCCTCGCCAACCCACTGCTCCTATGATGGCACCATCAAGCAAACATTCGCACTGGTGTTTGACACCGATTTTTTTTTTTCTGATAATTTTTTCCTGGATTTTTTTGTGAGTGTGTGTACGGGCATGTGTGCGTTTCTGTTCGTTTACGCAGGTTTCGGTGCGCATGGACGTGTCTGTGTGCATGTGTTTGCGTGTGTACGTCCCTGCAATAATTTGTCTTGATAACCTGAGTAGAGGCAGTGCAGCACGGCCAGGAGCAATTCAAGCAGCCTCAGATATGGAGGGAAAATGGCGTGATTCAGTGGATGGTTTGCAGTGGCTGGTTTCCCTGTGTTTCCACCACAAGGTGAACACTCAATGCAAAAGCAGAACAATAATATAAACCCATATGCTGAGGACCAAATAGAAATACAGTTTGTTGGTCCTTTTTCATGGATATTGTGTGTAGAGCCATTGACTCTGGTTTTGGTTCATGTTAGCTAGCTATTCTCTGCCTGAACTTCTGTAAGATGTAGGATGAAAATGGTGCCATGCTGGAGATGCGGCCCATTCTCTGAATTATCAGTGTAATGCAAGAAATGAGCTGCACTTAATTTTGTGAAGATTTTAGCATTTAAATATATGAATTGTGGTTTCTACCCTATGAACCTTTTAAGAGGAATAATACTCAGGAATCTATTTTCTATTCAAATAAAGCTGCAAAATTCAATACCTTGGCTCAACCAACACTGAGTGTAAATCTTCCATAAATATGTTCTGCATGTATCTTATCTATAAAACATTGAGTCATTTGTTCTCATTGATTTAAATTTTTCCCCACCAATTTCGTACCTGCTCAAGTCAGCTTTGCTTACAGGGCAGCCTATTAATTTAGAATGACATTTTTGGAAGTATTCTACTTGGCTCCAGTGGCATTGGAACTATTTCTTACTGAGCTTGTTATCAAACAGTTCCTTTCAAAAACACAATCCAAGATTCAGTTTACACCATTTTGAAGGGATGTTTTCTCTGATGCTACCTTGTGTGTGAGTGGTGACATGGAAGAGTCTGTCCTTTGTGCCACATGAGTTAATCACGTTGATGAGTTAATTTGGTTACTCAATCCTCTTGTTTAGATTAGCCTACACGCAGTACATGGGGATAGGAGCAATCACAATTGTATTCTGAATTACTGGGGCATTTTGAGGGAAATCATATGTCATTATCATTAAAGGTGCAAAATATAAGATTGTGCCACCTGCCCCCCATAATGGGGGGGGATTTCACCAGAAAGCACAGTCGATTAAATACTGGGTCTACATAACTTATAAAAGAAGCCAACAACTAACTCGCAGCATCGACCAACCAGTTGTGACTCGAGAGCCAGCGAAGATAACACTGCTATCTAATGATATTCACTTTTGGCATCAGCCAGTAGTATGCATTGTAGCTAGCTTAGCTCAGTTTTTGGCAAGACCATATGAGAAAACAACGACACTGTAACCATACACTGACATCATATGGAATGTTTTTTTTTTTTTTTGCCACAGATTGTGATGTTGTGAGTTGCTCAAAAGATCCATTTTGCTACAGTCCACATCAGAAGTTCAGTTGGCAGTTTGCTTACCAGTTGAGAAAAAAAAAAAAAACATTGCAAGTTGACAAGCTATGGAGGTGGCGTTACTTCTTCTTCTACTTATACTAGACTAATGCAAGACAGTACTTTGCATTGACTGTCCCCCTGAGGTACAAAGTGGTATTACAAGATGGAATGGGATGGGACTTGCTGGCGGTTATGCTAACTTCAGTAGATATCTACATGATATACCTACATTTTTGTCATAAGGGAACTATTATTTCTTCACAGTCTGTTGTTTTTGTCAATTTTTCAACATTCAAACTAAAATTCTGTGCTGTTGTAATGTTGTCTTTTGACAGAAGAAATGAGACCCAATGTATTATATACCAATGCATCAAAAATGCTGAAGACGATTCTGGAAGAATAAAGAAAGATGCCCTTGGGGCATGTGTGGGATAGTGCTCATTTGTCCAGGTGAAATAGCAGTCCAGAACCATCTGGGCTTTCCATACGTGTCTGTGCCTACTACTGCATCCCTGTAAATCATGGTCATCACAAGAATACTTTTAAAGAGACCACTTGATAGTTGTCAATATTTTCTACATGATGATTGAGTGAATATTTATGTCTTAAGGTTATATCAGCTTTGCCTGGATATTAAAAGGCCTCTCTATCAAAGCCTTGCAGTAAAGACAGATTTCTGCGGTCCACAAGACCACGCTCTGTTAAGGTTTGCTTTGTAGATATGTTTGGATGGTCATTTATAAATGTATCTGGACAGGTACAGCTATGTCCAGACTTGATCAAAGTGAATGCAGTTGCTCCAAAAGTTGCTCTTGTTTCAAAGGTATAAATACATAGCCAACACTTCTAAATTGAAAAAAAAAAAAAACTACTTATTTAAGAAATATTTAATGTATGAATACCATTTAAGTGTAATACGGACTGGGACTTAATCTGGATGGGAATTATTATTTCGTACAGACACCAAGTGCTTTGAGGCAAGAGTTGTAAGAGTTCACTAAACAAAAATGCGCAGATTTAGAAGCATTTAACAGGCAGTCTGACCACACAAAAAAAATAAGAAATATAAACTTAGAAAGAAAAAGTAAAAATATTGAGCTGGAGTTCCAGCTCACATCAAGCTTTTAAAAACTCTGTATCCAGTTCAACTCTGCCTGTGTGTAGTTTTACCAGCTTTGTCCCTGGAAGAGATTTCTTTTTTCTACAGCTTTTTTTCGCTCTTTTTTTCCTGGAGAGAGAGACTGGCGCCAGCAGTCTGGAACAGTCCTGACAGGATTTGAATTATAGAAGCAGAGCAAGAGGGGGAGGTGGAAAGGGAGGGGGAAGTAGAGAGAGGGGGGGGCAATGTGCGTTCATTCGTTTGTGTGTGTGTGTGTGTGTGTGTGTGTGTGTGTGTGCCTGTGTGCGTGTGCGCGTGTGCGTGTGCGTGTGTGTGTGTGCGTGTGTGCCTGTGTGTATGTGCGTGTGTGTGCCTGTGTGTGTGTGTGTCCCTGTGTGTGTGTGTGTGTGTGTGTTTGTTTGTGTGTGTGTGTGTGTGTGTGTGCGCGCGTGTGTGCCTGTGTGTGTGTGTGCGTGTGTGTGTGTACATGTGTGCGAGTGTATGGGCGTTTGCTAGTGCATGTGTGTGTGTGTGTGTGTGTCCCTGTGTGTGTGTGTGTGTTCGTGTGCATGTGCGTTTGTTTGTGCGCGTGTGACTGTGTATGTGTTCTGGTGTGTGTGTGGGTGGGTGTGCGAGAGTAGGTTTGTGTGTGTGTGTGTGTGTGTACATGTGTGTGAGAGTATGCGCGTTTGCCAGTGCATGTGTGGTTGCGTGTGTGTGTGTGTGTGTGTGTGTGTGTGTGCATGGGTAGATGTGTGGGTCTACCTTTGTGTGTGTGTTTTGTTTGTGAGACAGTGCATGTGTGCTTGCTTATGTGTGTGGGTGCGTGATTGTGCGTCTGTGTGAGTCATCTGTGTGAGTGTACGTATTTACATGTGTGTCCGTGTCCATGTGCGTGCCAGTTTATGAGTGCTTGCATGTGTGTGTGCAAGGGTGTGTGTGTATCTGTGTGCGTGTGTCCGTGCATGGATGTATGCGTGTGCGTGAGTATGTCTGTACTAAAAGACTATTAAAAATGTAAAGTTGTTTTCTCTTTTAGTATGCAAAATATTACTATTTGGGTTATGTAAGTTTCTGATTTCAGGATATCTAGCTTTACTTTTTTACATAAAAAAAATTGGTTTAGCCTTGCTTACATGTTCATATTATTACATTTTCACTGTGCCTTGGCTACGTTCACAAATCTCATAGCTCTGGTAAAATTCAAGTGCACAAATACAGTGTTATTATATACTATGGACAATGCATGAACCTGGGAATCTGCACATAGTCAACATTTGTTTGTTTGTTTTCGTTAGCCATTATTGATTATGGTTATTCAATATGGTTTTGATTTACTGATGATAATACTTCAATATTTCTCATCAACATGATACTATAGTTAGTTACCTTGTAGTCACTAGCTTGCCTGTGAGTATCTCACCAGGGAACAGGACCTGCCCTTGAATATGGGGGTGTTCGGTACACTGTCTTTGTAGAGAGAGAGAGAGAGAGACAGAGAGAGAGATGTCCCTGCATATCCAAGGCATTCCAGGCAGCCAGGTCTTCACTCTGCCCCCACTTTTTACCTTCATAAATCAAATTGTGGGGTGAAAGGGCACCACTGTCATGTTTAGGGGTTTTTGAATAATTCTGATACACTGTCAGTTGTTTGCCTACTTTGTGGAGATGTCAACTGCCACGTACAGGTATTCTATTTACATAAAGTAAACTAAAGTATTGTAGAAAGTAACCTAAAGTGAAATTAAAGTAAATAAACATCAATGCCTAAATACATTTTAAAGACCTCAGTTTTTTTTCCTAATCTGGATTAGTACACTGCTTTTTTGTTACATTTAATTTCAGGCCTAAATACATCCTGGTAAACAAGCAAATTTAAAACATATGAATCAGATGGATATAGCAAAACCTTATCTAGCAACCCACCCTTGAATGGCTGGTGTGTAGCATATTTATGTCCAGAAATAAACAGGTACGATAATGGATGAATGGTTTATGATATGGTAAAGTTCAGGTTTTATTTTCACTGGAGGAATGACACATCATGTTTCGATCCTTTCAGCTCCTTGGTATAGAAGGGCCAGCTTGTGTGGAACAGCCTCCAGCGGCTCCTCAAAGGGAAGTAGTCTGCTTGAGGGAAGAATCCATAGCAAGAAGACCCATGGTGCCACATTACACCTTTCTGAGGGGTTCAGAACTGGGTTTTAGCAGTAGAGATGACACCCCTGCTCTTCTCTCCTCCCATCTGACAGTGACTTAGTCCTGCCTCACAGAAGCAGTCCTGAAGGACAAGGAGGGATACTCAGAGGGGAGTCCAGATGCTCAGGCTCTGGTGGTCATACTGCAGAGGGGTGAAGCAGGGTTGGGGTCAACACTGTCCACTGCTTTGTGTGATTCCGCCCACCACCACCCCCACACGTCCTTTTGACCGCATTCCACACTGCCTTCACTTCTGGAGCCAGAGATCCCTTTGCTCATTTTCTTGTTGAATTAGACATCGAATTGCAGAACTTAAGTTGAAGACAGCTACATTGTTCTGCAGAAGGATAATTAGTTTAATACGCACAAATAGGGGAAGGAGGCTTTTAAGTGGTACTGGTTCTGACCCAATGGATCAGACCTACTGGAAGGCTCGGAGAAAGGGCTGTGTTTGCTCAGCTGGGGCCCACACCCATTAGGCGGAGAGTGGGGGGTTTTCCAGCCTTAGGTCCCCCTTCCAACCAACAAAGTAGTCCGAGTAGCAGTCAGATCCACAGCATTTTGGACCATTTGAAAAATGACACCTGGCCTTGTATTTTGTAAGAGCAGAAGACTAGGAGTGCTGTTGTTTGAAGATTAGGTTTTGCGTATAAATATGCCAGCCGTATTAATGCACAAAACTGATCCTGGATCAGTGGTCCTTCCCTGAAACATATAATGTGCCCAGCCCTGGTTTAAATGAGGAGTTTAAATTTCACGCCTACACCCTTTATCATTCACTCCACTGACCAATTCCCCCCACCTGTGAAATCTCCTGTCATTTCCTATAATCATGTAACAAACCTTCTCTGCAGTGCTACATAGTTATTCTCTGTTGTTTCTCCTGAGGCATTACATTTTATTTAGAGGAGGGGACATTGTCTACTTTGTTACACAAGGCAAATTTTACAAAAATAGTTGCCTGACCACTTCTCGCTGCCACACTGTACAGATCTGGGCCTGTTATTGATACACTACTGGCTGCAGGCATCCAAAACAACAGATAATATGATGTTGTGTAACTGGTAACAAGTGAAAAGAAGGGAGTCAC